>OX451741.1:955462097-956882097 GCA_948472305.1 Vicia faba
TGGCCAAGATTAGTTTAGTTCACCCATTTCTTGCGATGGTTGCCATTCATTATTGGTTGCTTCATCAGTTGGACATTATAAATTTCGTTTTTTACACGAAGAGTTGGATGAAGAAGTTTATATGGACCAACCTTTAAGTTTGATTGTTCTTGGAAATTCTAGACTTGTTTGTCTGTTTCTTTGTTCTCTTTATGGGTTGAAACAATTCTCACGTGATTGGTTTAGTCACTTCAGTTATGCCTTGATACAATTTGATGTGACTAGATGTGAAGCAGATCACTCTGTTTTATTTCTCCATTTCTCCATCGGTCTACATATTTTTCTTATGGTCTATGTTGATGACATTGTTATCACTAGAAATGATCCAGATGATATCCAGCTACTCAAAACTAGTCTCTTATGAAAAAAATCATGACAAAAGACTTAGCTCCACTCAGATACTTCTTAGACATTGAAGTTTCTCAATCCTCTTCAGGCATTATAATTAACCCACACAAGCATGCATTAGACATCCTAATCAAAATTTGTATGCTTTATTACTGTCCTATTGATACTCATATGGATCTCAACGTCAAGCTTATTTAAGTTTAGGGGGAGCCATTGAAAGACTCGAGAAGATATGGATGATTTGTGGGTAGACTCAATTATCTTACACTCACCATACCAGATATTATATTTGCAGTGATAATCGAGTCAATTTCTGAATGCTCCTTGTGATAATCATTGGGATGCCGTCATTTAAATTCTTAGCCACAAAACTCAAAGGAGTTTGCGTGGCTTAAAAATGTTCTCTCAGAGTTTAGGTTGGGAGATCTTCTAGCCACAAAACTCATATGCGGCAATCAAGTGACATTCCAAATTGCATCTAACCCGGTCTTCCATGAACGGACCAAACATATAGAAATAAATTATCATTATGCAAAAGACTAATTGACTTATATATTCATTAAATCTCTCAAGAGTTCTCGAATTGATTGTATTTTTAACAAGCTCAAATCATATGACATATATAATCCGACTTGAAGAGACTGTTATGAATTCATTAAGATCAATTATCATTGATTAAGATCAATTAGAAGTAATAGTTTTAATATTGTATAAAATTATAATAATTGCATTACCTATTGTACAAAACTCATTTATACATTCTTGAAGAATAGTTGTGGAGTTAACGTGCATGGCAAGTTCACCATCTAACATTGCATGGCTCTACCAACATTGCATGGTTCCTCTTGTAATTAGATCTTGGATAAAATTAGCTTAGTATAGTCTTACCAATAAAGAATTACAATCATGTTTGAGTTAGTTATATTCAGTTAGAGGTTGTTAGAGTTTTAAGTCTCTATATAACTTCATGTTGTAACTACCTTCACCGTGATGAATGAGATTAATTCCATCTTTTCACTATTTTTCTCATTTTCACTCATTTTCATTATGATTCATGCAAACTTTGTGACACATAAATATATATCTAATATAATCTTATTTGATACACAATTACTTAAAAAGAAAAACACACACTTTGGATAAAAATAAATTTTAAAATTAATTCATCATATCTTATTATCTTATAAAATAGTATTAAATGCAATACAAACAGTTGGTTGTGAAATTTATACAAAAATATAAAGCAAACAAATAATAAATTGCGCCGCTTTTCTTTTTTGAATGACAAAATTTATTATCTTAAAAATTATATTTATAGATCTAAAAGATATAACATTGTTATTCTTAACTCTTTAAATTCTGTAAAAAATCAACGACTAGTATTAAATTCAAATGCAAACGAATTAAAAATTAAACAAAAAAAATAGTATAAATTGATATTATCTTATGAAATATTCAATTGATATTATCTTATCAAATATTAAATCGAGACAGTATAAATCATATCTTGTTGTTTATTCGGCTAACAAACAAGTCTTCATAAAAGTACATTTTTATTCTTCATAATAAACAAATTCAGCCCGTAAAATAGTAGTTGATACACTAATAAACTTTTCTGACATGATTTAAAATACACATGCATTATTTGACAATACATTATATGCTCAAATACACGTTTTTAGGAAGAGGGTTGTTGTCTATACTAAATAATGTTTTTTTACATAGTTTAATTTATTCATTTTGAAACTCAAAGTGTTATTAATTTAATGATTTGTAATGTGGATGAGAATAAATATAAACGTGGAATATTAATTTGGCCACTAATCAAGGTACTACATTGTTGATAAACATGCACACGTATTATTATATATGACTCATTTTTGGAATATTGATTTGGTCATCAATTGAACCATGACAATCAATAATATTATTGGAAGAATATAAATGTATAAGCTTCTTCTTCAATCTTCATTTGTGTGAAATATTATGTTAAGAAAAGAAAAGAGAAATACTATTTTTTGTTTTCTCTTTTCCCATCTCTTTCACAAGATCTATTAGATGGCTCAAAAAGTGAGAAAAAATTCGAATAAAAGTATAGAACCTTACGGTCACGGCCATTTAAACAAAAGGAAAATAAAAGGGTGATTCCTTTTTATTTCCATGCTAAACAAATATGAGAAATGGAAATGAAATTCTTGTATTGGCCTATTAGTGCAAATAGGTGAAAGATGATCGGGGTAAGGAAGGAATAAAGTACACTTCCACTATCAAACATATTCTTGTTTTGATGCTTATTTTGGAATTTTGAAAAACTTTAAACGAGGGTGATTAATGGTTACAATCTTATCATTCTTTAGACCATGAGACCAACAACATATGGGCCTACAGGTTGCCAATAATTCAATAATTTCTTATTTTCTAAAATCAAGGTATGGACTGTAGAGACTAAATTCATAAAATATATTTATTTAAGAGTTTGACATCTCTCAACCATTTATTATTTGTGCATGCTTTGTTGATTCCTCTATCCGGTCTTTATAACTGTCTCTTGAGTTTTTTTTCTTATCCCTTATTAAGTTATGCTATGTCATCTTAATTTTGTAAAATTTTTGAATTTTTTTAAAGTAATATTATTTTGATCAATTTACAATACATCGATAAATTATTATTAATTTTGTTAGATTTAATCTATATTTTACGAATATTTTTTGAATATTAATCTATATTTTAGGAATATCTTTTTAGAAGATATTATTATATCTTTGTTAGACGATATTTAGGATTTTATTTTGTGTATAAATAGCCTAGTGAGGTAGCTCAATGTAATTCATTGTAAATCATTATTCCTTATTTTTGTAGCCGTTATTAAATATATTTCTTTTGCCTTTCATCTCTTCTTTGTGCACTAACAATTGGTATCAGAGCTCTGGTTCGAAATTCACGGGAAAACGGGAAACACGAAAGAACAATGAGGCATTGTGTGATAATCGTTGTTTCTGATTCTGGAAATTTGGGAAACACTGCTTTATTGAGTTTTTGCGTAAATTGTACAAGGTAGAAGATGAACGGAAACGGCGACGATGTCCATTCCAAGCTTTCAGTATTTGATGGAAAAAACTGGAATCGTTGGAAGATCCAGATGTGCGTGTTATTTGGTTCTCAAGATGTGTTAGATCTTGTCACTGATGGCTATGATTTGTTAGAAGCAGACGCAACAGAGGCACAGAAGATAACACAGAAGACGCTAAGGAAGAAAGATCAGAAGGCGTTGTTCTACATCCATCAATATGTGAATGCAAATGTGTTTGAGAAGATTGTTGATTCTGAAACATCAAAGGCTGCGTGGGACACACTGGTCAGATGTTATGGTGGTGACGCATCACTGAAAAATGTGAAACTTCAGTCTCTCAGAAAGCAATATGAGAATCTCAACATGAAGGACAACGAGAAGGTTTCTGAGTACATCTCTAGAGTGATTCTTACCACTAATGAGATGAAAGCTTGTGGAGAAACTATTTCTGAACAAGTAATCATTGAGAAGATCCTGAGATCTTTAACTTCTCAGTTTGATTACATTATGGTAGCAATTGAACATTCCAAAGATCTGAGTACCATGAGAGTTGAAGAGCTGCAAAGTAGTCTAGAGGCGCATGAGTTACGTATGATTGTGAGAACTTCTGAAAGGGAAGTAGAGAAGTAGGCTCTAAAAGTAACTTCTGGTAAGAAGTATCAGAAGCAGACTTGGTCAAAAGCCAGGAAGAAAACTAAGAGTGGTCAAAGGTCAGAAGCTTCAAACTATGATAGGAAGAAGAATAGGCAGAAGAATGTCCAGAAGGGAAAGGAGAAGTCTGACAAGAAGAATGTTCAGTATTATTGTTGCAAGAACTTTGGTCACTATGCCAAACATTGCTGGTCAAACAAAGAAAGGAAGTCAGAAAAAGAAAATATAGCCAGAGGAGAGTCAGATGATGAACCTGGGCTATTGTTGGCTTCTGAACCTGATGATTTGAATTCATCAGAATGGTGGTATATGGAGACAGGGTGTTCAAACCATCTTACTGGAAACAAGAAATGGTTGGTTGATTTTGACTATGGGAAGACTAAAAAGATCAAACGTGCTGATGATAAATACCTCAATGCAGAAGGTATGGGAAATGTCAGAATCATTATAAACAATGGGAAAGCAACAGTGAATTAGAATGTATGGTATGTACCTGGCATGAAAAGTAATATGATGACTGTGGGACAACTGATTGAGAAAGGTTTTTCAGTTATCATGAAGGACAATCTTCTGAAGTTGTATGACTATAATTAAAAGCTGATTATGGAGTCAGAACAGGGAAGGAACGGAACATTCAAGGTGAATGTTAGAACTGCAGACTCTGAATATCTTAGTGCAACAAGTGTTGTCAAAGAGAGTGAGTTGTGGCACAGAAGATTTAGTCATCTGAATTTCAGAAGTTTAGGGTATCTGAAATCAAAGAATCTGGTACATGGAATTCCTACAATCAAGAAGTATGAAAAATCATGCAAGGTGTGCATGGAAGGGAAGCAACCAAGATTACCATTTGCATCAGAAGTAGCTCCAAGAGCAAAACATGCCTTAGGAGTAGTGCATTCTGATGTGTGCGGTCCTTTTCCAGCAGCATCAACTGGAGGGAATAAATATTGTGTGTCATTTGTTGATGAGTTCACCAGAATGACATGGGTATCTCTCATAAAGTTTGAACATGAGGTGTTTGCTGAATTCAAGAAGTTCAGACTGAAGGTTGAGAATCAGAGTGGCCAGACTCTGAAGATTCTTAGAACTGATGGTGGTGGTGAGTACAACTCCACAGAATTCAGAAGATTCTGTGAGGAGAATGGAATTGAGCTTGAGGTTACTGCTCCCTATACTCCTCAACATAATGGTCTTGCTTAAAGAAGAAATCGTACTTTGCTTGATATGGTGAGAAGCATGCTAAAAAAGAAGAAGCTTCCTTATACTCTATAGGAAGAAGTTGTTGCAACTGCATGTCATGTGCTCAACAAATGTCCAACGAAGAAATTTAAGGAAAAAGTTCCTATTCAGAAGTGGACTGGAGATAAGCAAAGTGTTAGTCATCTGAAGGTGTTTGGTTCTGTATGTTACAAACATGTCCCAGAAGCCAGAAGACAGAAGTTGGATGATAGAAGTAATGTGATGTTGCTGGTGGGGTACCACAGTACAGGTTTGTACAAACTTCATTGTCTAAAAACTAATAAAGTTGATTTCAGCAGAGACGTCATTGTAAAGGAATCAGAAGTTTGGAATTGGGAAAGGTCTCATCCTGACTCAGATGAGAGAACTCCTGAAGAAAAGTCAGAAACACATGTTTCTGAAGCTGGTAAAGACTCTGACTCTGAAGAAGATACAAAAGGAGAAGATGATTCTAACTCTGACTTTGATGGTAATCCAGACTCTGAAGACAGTCAAGGTTTTGGAGAAAGTCCAATTTCTGAAGCAAGTGCTTTTGAAGGGAAAAGTTCTGGTGTCCAAAGTTCTGAAGGTCCAGTTCAGAGGCAACAAAGAGTCAGACGCATCCCAAGAAGATTTGCAGAGTTTGACATGTTGCAAGACACTGAAGTAGACTCTGAAGGAGAAGTTATTCAGTGTGCAATGTTAGTAGACTCTGAACCCGTGAGTACGGAAGAGGCTCTTAAGCAACAAGTTTGGTTACAGGCCATGAAAGAAGAATTTGATGTTATAGAGAGAAACAAGACTTGGAAGCTGACAGAACTTCCAAAAGGCAAGAAAGCCATCAGCGTCAGATGGGTTTTCAAGTAGAAGCTAAAGTCGGATGGATCAATTGGAAAACACAAAGCAATGTTAGTACCAAGAGACTTTCTACAGAAGCCTGGGATGGATTTCTTTAAAGTGTTTTCACCTATAGCGAGACATAAAACAATCAGACTAGTAATTGCAATAGCTGCTAACAAGAATTGGCCTCTGATGCATTTAGATGTAAAATCTGCATTTCTGAATGGTCCATTACAAGAAGAGATATAAGTATCACAACCTCCTGGATTTGAGAAAAAGAATCAAGAAGGGATGGTGTTCAAATTACACAAAGCCTTGTATGGATTGAAGCAAGCGCCCAAAGCTCAGAATTTGAAGATTGATTCATTTTTTAAAGAACAAGGGTTTCAGAAGTGTGAGATGCAGTATGGTGTTTATGTTCAACATACTTCAGAAGGTAATATGATTCTAGTCTATTTGCATGTTGATGACATATTACTCACAGGAAGTTCTGAACAAGAGATAGCTGAGTTCAAGAAAGTTCTGATGAATTCATTTGAGATGACAGATCTTGGGAAAATGAGTTTCTTTCTAGGGATGGAATTTATGTACTTTGAGAAAGGAATCATTTTGCATCAGATGAAGTATGAACTTGAGCTTCTGAAGAGATTTGAGCTAGAGAATTGCAAAGTTTCTATCACACCTGCTGATACGAATCAGAAGTTAGACTCTGATTCTGATGGAGAGGATGTGGATGCTACAACCTTCAAACAGGTAGTTGGTTCTCTGAGGTATTTATGTAATACCATACTTGATATTTGCTATGCAGTTGGATTAGTTAGTAGATTTATGAGTAAACCAAAGTGGTCTCATTACCAAGCTGCTGTCAGGATTCTGAGGTATGTAAAGGGAACTCTAAAGTATGGAGTGTTATTTTTGTCTAGAGGAAATATCGAATCAGAGCTTCTGAGTTATTCAGACTCTGATTAGTGCGGAGATAAAGTGGACAGAAGAAGTACTTCTGGGTACTTATTCAAATTTCTGGGAGGTCATATTTCTTTTTGTTCCAAGAAGCAACCTGTTGTTGCACTGTCAACCTGTGAAGCTGAATATATTGCAGGCACTCTGACTGCATGTCAAGCTGTATGGATTCTGAACTTGTTTCAAGATCTGAAGATTGAAGTAGCCAAACCTCTGAAGCTGATGATTGATAACAAGTCTGCAATCAATCTTTCCAAGAACCCAATGTTGCATGGGAGAAGCAAGCATATTGAGACCAAATATAATTTTTTGAGGAATCAAGTTCATAGCGGAATATTAGAAGTTGTGCACTGTAGCACCCAGAAGCAGCTGACAGATGTTCTAACAAAGGCTATCAAGACTGATCAATTTCTTCGCTTGAGGGATGAAATTAATGTTGTCAGTTTTGGATAAAATATAAATTAAGGGATGGTGTTAGATTTAGTCTATATTTTAGGAATATCTTTTGGATATTAATCTATATTTTAGGAATATTTTTTTAGAATATATTATTATATCTTTTTATATCTTTGTTAGAGGATATTTAGGATTTTATTTTGTGTATAAATAGCCTAGTGAGGTAGCTCAATGTAATTCATTGTAAATTATTATTCTTTATTTTTGTAGCTGTCATTAAATATATATTTTTTTCCTTTCATCTCTTCTTTGTGCACCAACAAATTTAAAATAAATAAGAAAAATAAATGATAATTTATAGGAAAATAATATTACTTTACTCCTTTTTTATTATATATATATATATATATATATATATATATATATATATATATATATATAAATTCAATTCTTATTTACGTATTATTTATTCTACATTAATTACTTTAACAAAGATATAATATTATGTGTTTGTAAAATGTCGCGGTAAGCAAGAGTCGCCACCGACTTTTATTTCATCCAATCGGAAAGGAAAAAAGTACAGAAAAAATCCTTTTTTCGAGATATTCTGAGTACGGGGGGGGGGGGGGGGGGGGGGGGGGGGGGGTAGATTATAGAAAGGGAAGGTTTTAGCACCCTTTCCATCCATGGTTTTTCATGGGCTCTTAGGTGCTTGCTCATCTTTAAAATTGCTTGTGTATGTGTTTTATTTTGGAAATGTTTAACTTCGTGATAACTTTTGTATCAGTCCTCAAAAGTGTGACAAAGTTATTTTGAAAATTGTCTTGAAATGTGTAAGTGTGAAAAGTTTGATTTGAGCAAGTATCTACTAGCATCTACCTACTCGAAAAAAGATCGTTTCTATTCTTGTTTCCTTTAGACAACGCTATCCTGCTATTAAGGAGTAGGTAGCACCGTCATTAGAGTTGTAAGGGTCAATTCGAAAGGGACGCATGATCACTAAAGCAATGTTAGGACACCTTAGTAGTAACCCTAGAGTCTTAAGATCATATTCGAGGCAACATTTCCGAGGCAACATTTCTGAGGCAATGTTTGATCTCTTTAGACAGGAGGGTAACCACTAAGACATCCTATACTCAATGACCGTTTACCGAAGGCAACCGAAGTGAGAGTATATCCTAGGAGTGCGCATGTGCGGGTGATTTGATTTCAGTTATTATCTTTTCACATTAGGGTTTTCTAGCCGTTTTAAATTATCATGCAATCTTGTCATACAATCCTATTAACATACATCTAAACAGCTAATATTTGCCAAAATTAAAATGCAAGAAAATAAAACCTACGCTATTACAAGGCTTCGGGGTAGGGATTAATTACATGGCCAAAAAACCCGTAAAAGACGATAAATAAAAGAAAATCCTAGATTAAACTATTATATACCGTAGACAGTTACATCAATATTGCAAAAATAATAAACGCGCGCGATGAATCGAATACAAAATGATTAGGGTTTTGACCCCACTATACCTAATTGGAATTTAAAAGTAAAAATCATTTTTTTGTCGTTTTTGTGTTATTTGAGAAAATAAAGCTTAATTGAATAATAATAAAACCTAATTACTAATTTAATTTTAATTAAGAAAAATAATTAAATTAACCTATTTTTGCATTTTTTTTATTTTGAGAAAGAGATAAAAAAAATTAAATCACAAGTTTAACCCTAATTTCTTCTAATTGGTTTTAATATAAAAAAAAGTTACAATTTCCCTAAATTAAATCAAACTAAATTATATTAAATTTGATAAAATAAAAACCTAATTCTAATTTTTGTGAAACTCTTGATTTTATGATTTTGTGAAAAAAAGAAATTAAATGTGGTTAAAAATAATTAAGCAAATTATATTAGATAAAAGAAATAAATAGAAAAGAAATAAAGATGGGCCTGGTTGCTTAGCAAGAAAGGGGGTGTGAATCTGACTTCTTGGCCCAACAATTCCTGGCCTTGTTGACCTTGCCCCAATACTGTATGCACGCTTGACTCAGGCGCACGGTGGTCCCTCAGGGAGAAGGCATTGGATTTGGCTTGTTAGTGATCAGATGGTTGGATGCTGATGATGCATGGTGGACACATGGGATACTAGCGCACCTGATCATGTAAAGAAAAATAATATGAAGAAAATGTTGGGACCTGGGGATCGAACCCAGGTCCTTGAGCATTTTCCCCTTGCCACGCAGCCAGCTGAGCCAGGATGATTAGTTGTAATTACAATAACAAACAATTATTATATAATACAAACAAAATGTTAGTCCTTAAAACACGCGAAATTCAAACTGACAAGTCAGGGAGCGCCATGTAACCATCTTCTTCCTCCCACCGTCGCTGTAAATTTTGTAACTTTTACCTACGAACGTTAAGCGTAGGTATAGCCCATGTGCATTTCCAAAATCTTGTACACGCATGATAAATGAAAACCAATGGTACCAATTGTTGTATCCCAAAATTTGCCCTCTCATTTTTCTCAGGTTTATTCCCATCCAATCCCAAGCTTTGGATCATAAATTTTTCATAAAGATCACTCCCAAGGGAAAAACAGTCATCTGCGCTGAAAAGCCAAACATTGACCTTTTGATTAAAATCAAATCCCAAAAATCTTATTTCAGAAAAACATGTTGAAATGGGAAGTGTTTTCCATCTGAGATTCAAAAACCAAATTTCTAAAGTACCTGAGATTTTTCTAAGTATTTAAGAAAAAATGACACTTTAGAACTTCTGAAACAACCTCCAGACAGGAGCAGTCAGAAGTTGCAAGCTTGGTTCAGCACATAATCTTCAATCAGAACAAGGCTTTTTTCAGCAGTTACGCAAGTTCAGTCAGAGTTTGCTGGAGGAATGCAAAGAAAGCAATGAAGCCTGAAAACTCCTTCAGAACATGTTGGACACATAAGGTAAGAGGGTCAGAAGGTTGGGTGTAACACTGAAGCAGAATCTCTAAGTCCAGAGTTTTCAAAGGCAGATCAAAAGAACCTGCTGGAAAGTCAGGAGAACCCTCAGAATTTACTGAGGCAACAGGAGGCCAAGATCAGAGCTTGTGCTGCGTTGTTTTTTGGTGAAGCAGAACTGCTGGCTAAGGTTTAGGTAATGATGCAAAATCCCCTATTACAAGATTTCTGATTTTGACAAATCTCATCACCATTTAATACTCATTAATGCTCACAACCACTTTTGAGCATTCATCTAAGGGGTATCTCCATATGTGGCATAGTAACACCCTCGTGCAGGTTTAGGCATGGATCTATGCGCCACTTTTCTCCTATGGGTGTCACTTTTCCTTAATCCTCGCTTACTGTTCCAGCCTAGGCTGAAAAGCTATCCATCATCACAACTTTTCATGAACTTCCTTCAAGAGCAAGTCAGCACCTATTGCATGGTCTTGGCGCCACTTAACGTTTAAAAAATCCACAAAGCTTTGCCTATAAATATAGCACCTTTGTCAATTGAAAAACCCGAGTCAAAAACCTAGAAAAAATTGCTAGAAGAGAAACAGAAAATTTTGGCAAGAAAACATTGTGAAACTCTGCCATAATTCTTAGTGTCTCAAGAGCTTTAAACATAACTTTGAACCTCCTTCCTCCACACTTCATTTTTACCCAATTTGTTTCTTGACTAGAAAATGCCCATACATTTTCTGACCATTTATATACTTTCCATCTACCCATTCAAAAAAACCTGTCCAGAACACCATCAGAGCTAAGGCTAGCTCCAATTTACAGATTTTCTTCCAACAACAAGGTAAGCACCTGCTGAATCTCACCATGCTTCTAAGCATAATCAGATTTGCATGCTCAATAAACACAATGTAAATATCATGCTTCTGGTGTTGTTTACATTCTGAGATTTTTACGCCTCTGCATGCTTAAGTGGAGAATAAATCAGCTCAGAACTGTCTTGGAGAAACTAAAACTCAGAGTTAGAATTAGCAAAGGCATACTTGCCTCTGATTTTTTGTTTCTGATTCTCTTTACTTCTGAGGCACCATGATACCTGCTGAAAGTGCCTTGGGCATGTTTTCTATTTTGGGGAGAAATAACCAAATTGCAGATGTTCTGATTAGCACAGTGGGAAACCAAGTTCTGACTTTGACGCCAGCACTTCCGAGACCTGTTTTGCTATCAATAATATCAGAACTTCTGAAAATTATTGTGTTCCCAGCAGGGTCAGAACTTCTGACTTCCCTACTAATAGGTTTCTGTTTTGCAGCGCACCAGGGTCAGAAGTTCTGACCCATACATTTTCACTAACAGGTTGATATCCTACAGCAGGCGTGGGTCAGAATTTCTAACTTCCTCTCAGCAGCACGCTGGCCCCCTCCCTCTTTCTCTTCTTATTCCTCTTGTTATTTTTCTTTATTTAACTCGCTAGATTCCCCATTTATAAGTGTTTATCCCTCACCCCCTAAATATTGTAATAGCGTAGGACTTTACATTTCCGCATTTTTATTGCTTTCAAATGTAAATGCTAGCAATTAGGATATGTATGGCAAGATAAAATCAACGAAATATAAAATCCTAATTCAAGATAAAATCATGCATGCAGTAAAACACACTTGCACACAAAACACCCTTAAGGTATCTCCACTCGGTTGCCTTACAAAATAGCCATGATATGCATGCAAAGTATCTTGGCAAAACAAAACAAAAATAAGATCATAGCCCCTCGATGACGCTATACAAAGGTTGCCTAAACAATTGATCTTGGTCCTTCAGAAAAAATGCCAAGATACTTAGCAACATTGCTATCATGGTTATACGATGACCCGCGCCCGTCTCGTAAACATTCAAAGATAGGGTGGCTTACCAAATCAATGGCAATACAACCATGTCAAAGGAATGAAAATGTACAAGAAAGACTTTTTTAGTAGGTAGATAGCTTCTAAGTTACTTGCTCCATTTCAAAATAATCCTTTCTATTTTCAAAAGCACACACACACATTTCAAAACATTTCAAAATATTGAAAACATTTTCAAAAAGACAAACATCTTTGTATACATTCTTACGAACGAGATTCATTACAAAGATTTCCTAAACAAAGGCCTCTTTTACAAAATACTTTCAAAATCACACCAAACACCATTTCAAACAAAACAAACCAAGTGATCTAAGCAAGTAATTAAGAGCCCATGGAAAACCATGGATGAAAATGGTGCTAGCACCTTCCCTTTTCATAATCTATCCCCCCGAACTCAAGAAAACACCTCAAACGTCTTTCCTGTGATTTTTACCTTTCCTTTTGGATAAAATAAAATTCGGTGACGACTCTTGTTAATCGCGGCATTTGCAAACACAAACGCAAACCTCAAGTCAGTTCTCCCACCGTATCACAGAACTGGAGACTCTGCTGGGGACATATTATAAAAGTGGGGTTACCTTAGGGTTTAGATCACCTTTATTTGCTTACAATTGTTTGACTTGTTTGCTTTACACTTTGGTTCTATTGTTTGGGTTTAAATCCTCCACCCGGATTTGGGAAATATTATAGGTAAATAGCAATACGTTATGGAAACTGTACGGGGTATACCGATACGGTCTAAGCAATAGCTATATTAGTGCGACATATTTGTGGGTACCGGTAGCCTTTGAGTCAATAAAAGAGAATACGGGGCCGTAGAGTGATGTCATGAAGCACTAATGAACTTCTAGAACCTTTACTTGACCAACTTTGCCTTTTAGGATGTAGTGAGATGACCGGCTTTGGTGCAGTACGAAGTTGGTAGATACTCGATACTACACTCATTGAGGGTTGTTTTCTTGGGATATTTTGGTCGCTAGTAAAGAGGTTTGAACTGAAACTATGAACACAGAAAACAATCCAGTGATATTGAGCTCCTTAGAACCCGATTACTTTTACCAGGACAGGTTGATCCAACAAAACTTCAAGAGGGTACTTACCTATGAAACCTCATGCAAGCCTGAACTAGGAACTTGTGTGATTTGCTTGTACATATATACTTGTGCATAACATCATGGACATCATGAAGCATCATTTGCATCCACTAACCATTTCAAGGATTTTGGAAATTCATCTTTGTTCTTGTTTTGTAGGATATGGATTCACTTCGCAGGAAAACTATCCAGGTCAACCTTGTAAGAATTCCTCCACAACTCAAGGAGATTGCTTCCAAGATCCCTGAGAATTCTCCATTCACTGAGAGGCATGGTCGTCTACTCAACTTGGTCAACTCCAACACAGAGGAAGATATGGTGAAAGTTCTCTTCCAGTTCTTTGACCCTCTACATCACTGCTTCACATTTCCTGACTACCAGCTTGTGCCTACTTTGGAGGAATTTTCTCAACTCTTGAGGATTCCTATTCTCAATCAACTACCTTTCAACGGTACGGAAAGAGATCCAAAGCCAAAAGATGTTGCTCAAGCCCTGCACTTGCAACCATCTGATGTCACAACCCATTGGGAAACTAGAAGTGGTGTCAAAGGCTTCTTGGCAAAGTTCTTATTTGAGAAGGCCCAAGACTGTTGGTATTCCTTGGACCTGCAAGCTTTTGAGGAGATTGTAGATCTTCTCATCTATGGGATGGTCTTGTTCCCAAACCCTAACCAACTTATAGATGTAAGTGTTGTCAAGATCTTTATGTCACGTAATCTGGTGCCTACATTACTGGGGGATATCTTACACTCTTTTCACACTCGTACAATGAGGAAAAGAGGTGTTATCATGTGCTGCACTCCTCTCCTAGAAAGATGGTTTATTTCTCATCTTCCCCAATCAGTCTTGAAGAATGATCAAGGTTTGAAGTGGTCACGAAGGTTGATGATGCTCGAACATTCGGATATTCATTCGTGTTCTCGATCCAAAGAGAATGTTTTTATTGTTGACCATTGTGGGGAATTCCCTAATGTCCCTCTACTTTGCATTAAGGGAGGCGTCACCTACAACCCCTACTTGGCTTTAAGACAGTTTGGTTGTTCCCGAAGGGATGGCCCAGATGATATGCTGATTCAAGGTTTGGTCTTCGACTACGACAACGACGATCAAGCTCTTAGCCAGAGATTCATCTGAGCATGGAGGATGCCAAACAAGGTAGATAGCAAGACTTTGGGACACAAGAATTCCATCCCTCTTGAGCCTTACCTCAAGTGGGTAAGAACCCGCGCTCAAAGTCTTATGATGCCTTATCCTTCTATTCTACCAGTGATTGTTGAGCCTGTTCAGGAGGGAGAAGTTCCAGACACTATCCTACATCCTGACATGCCCACATCTCTTGAAGACCTCCAAAGGGATTGGATACAGCTCAAGGGAGAGCGTGATACTTTTGAAACCCAATTCTACGCCAACGAGAAGAAGGTTTTGGAACTCACCAGGCTACTTCAGGAGGAGCGAACTCTAAATGCCTACATTGCGCCAAAGAGGATACGCAATACTTTTTTATCTTAGAGCTTTGTATTATTTTACCCAGACAACATTAATGTACTCAACTCTTTTTTATTAATATAACATGTGTTCCTTTTTGTTTAAACAATTTTGAATCTTTTAAAATCCTTGAATGCATTGCATATACACATAGCATTCATCATAACATAACAAGTCTTTGCAACAAGTTCCTCATCTCTCTACTGTTTATTTCAGTAAGATGGATCTAGAGCAGACGGTCAAAGATCTCCAAAATCAAAACATGCAGTTTCAGCAGCTGCTCACAACTCTGGCCAAGGGGCAACAGGAGCTGAAGACACTGCTAGAAAAATACAAAGACAAAAAGAAAAAGAAGCCAACAGGAGTGTTAATCATGGGTAGAAGATTTCAGGGACAAGCTAGAAGGACTTTGAATTTTCTGACAACTTCTGATGAGGGGGAAAGAAAAGGGAAAGAGACTGCAGTTCCTTCTGAATCTGAGGAAGAGAAGGAAGAAGAGGATTATTCTGAGTAGCAGTATCCTCCGGCGAATAACAAATACCGACACCTGGAAGAACGTCTAGCTACTATGGAGGTACAGAGAGTACCAGGGCTGGATTTTGAAGAATTAGGGCTGGTGACAGGAATTGTGATTCCACCCAAGTTTAAAGTGCCGCTTTTTGCTAAATATGATGGGGTGTCATGTCCCAAAATGCACCTCCAATTATACGTGAGGAAAATACAGCTGCATTCTGCAGACAAAGACTTGTGGGTCCATTTCTTTCAGGACAGTTTATCCGAAACCCATCTTTATTGGTTCTATCAACTGGAGAAGGCTGGTGTACACAACTGGGAGGACCTTGATGTTGTCTTCTATAAACAGTACCAATACAATGCAGACTTGGCTCCAACCCATACTCAGCTTCAGAGTATGGGCTTGGTTTCAAATGAAGGTTTCAAAGAGTATGCTCTGAAATGGAGAGATTTAGCCGGAAGAGTACAACCCCCACTATCTGAGAGGGAGTTAGTGGACATGTTCTTGGGTACCCTGTCAGGTCATTTCTTCAACCACCTGATTGGAAGTTCGTCTGCTGGGTTCAGTGAACTGATTTTAACCGGAGAAAGAGTGGAGGCCGGTATAAAGAGCGGGAAGATTCAAAAGGATGTGTCTGCTTCTGCTGCTATAAGAAAACCTTTCACGGGAAAGAAGGAAGTATCTGCTGTCTATTCTCAGAGGGGTCAAGGAAGAGTTGAGCGCCAGCCAGCAGTGGGGGCTGTTATGATTCAAAAATATGCATCTGATCAGCCCAGAACCAATCAACCAAGAACTAATCAGCCAAGGGTGGAAAGGCCAGTTCGGCAATTCACCAGGATTAACATGACTCCTGCCCAGGTTCTACCACATCTCCTGAAGTTGAATCTAGCAAATCTGAAAGAGGCCCTAAAGAATTTGAATACTGCTTCTCCTCACTACCATCCGAATGCCAGGTGTGCTTACCATTCTGAAAGTCCAGGGCACGACACTGACAATTGTTGGGCTCTGAAGAATAAAATTCAGGATTTGATAGATGCCAAAGAAGTTGAATTTGACGCACCTGAGAAACCAAATGTTATTTCTGCTCCGATGCCAAGGCATGGCCATAATGCCAATGCTGTCGAAGAAGATTTATTTGTTGCCTCGATGGACGAACTGTTGACTCCGCTCCTGATTATTAAGCTGAACTTGTTGAAGGCTGGGGTTTTCCCAGGTTGTAAAGAAGATTGTTGTCTTTGTCTGTCCTTATTAACCAACTGCCCATTGTTGAAGACATGTATCCAACGCCTGATTGATAACCAAGAAATTCTGTTTGAAAAGACTCCTGTTTTAGCAACCCCTGTTAAATATGTTTCGATTATAACCATTTCCTCCAATCCTTCCAGGGTCCCTAAAAGACCCGTTAGGATTACATCAGCTCCGAAGACTACTCCTTTGAAGATCACTATGTCCGGGCCAGTCCCTTACAAGTCCGATAAAATAGTACCATGGAACTATGGTGGAGAAATCTACTACCATGGTGTTAAACAAGTTGAACTGACTGAAGAGAGCTCTGAAGAAGACAACTCCGACATTGGTAACATTGCCGGAATAAGCAAAATTACCCGCAGTGGTAGAATTTTCTCTCTAGAGATTTCCCCTCCAAAGGCAATCTTTGGACCCGCAACTGCTCCTAAGGTTACCTCTACACCGGTAAACATATCCGCAAGTACTCCAATCATTGAAGAAGTCACAACCCCTGTGGTTATCCCCTCTGCTGCTACTGATGTTCGGGGAAAAAGGATCCAAGAAGAGCCTGTCAGGACGAAGGCTCAACCATTGATCATCCCTGAAACCTCTCAAAAAGAGATGGAAGAAATCCTGAAAATAATCAAGAAAAGAAATTATGATGTGGTGGAACAGCTAGGGAAAACCCCCTCGAAGATCTCTATGTTGGCTTTGTTGCTGTGTTCAGAAGCACATGCAAAAGCTCTGGTAAAGTTTTTGAAGACGGCCCATGTGCCACAAGAAACCTCCGCTGATCAATTCTAGGAATGTGTGGCTAGCTTAACAGCTGATAATGGTCTAGGATTCTCCGATGCAGATCTAACATCAAAAGGGAGAAAACACAATGATGCTTTGCATGTCTCGGTGGAGTGCAGAGGAACAACCCTAGCTCATGTACTGGTAGACACTGGTTCGTCTTTGAACGTCTTACCAAAGAAATCCCTTGATAGATTGGATTGTGAAGGATTAACCCTGAAACCCAGCAACATAATTGTGAGGGCCTTTGATGGTTCCAAAAGGATGGTCCACGGGGAGGTGGACATCCCGATAAAGGTGGGAACTAAAACTTTCAATTCCACTTTCTATATGATGGGCATCTGTCCTTCCTATTCTTGCCTGTTAGGAAGACCTTGGATTCACAATGCTGGAGCTGTCACTTCCACTCTGCATCAAATGCTAAAGTACCCTGTCCAAGGGAAGATCATAACTATCCATGGCGAAGAGGAATACATGATTAGTCATCTGAATTCTTTCCGTTACATGGAATTGGATGGCGAGTTCATCAAAACTCCTTTCCAGCATTTTGAAGAGGTAGCTCAGGAGATAGCGGCAACCAAGACAGTGTCCTAGTACCCATGATTACAAGACCTCTGCCTCGGATGTCATCTCTCAAGGATGCAAAGGCAGTAATTGAAGAGGGAGGATGCACCATCCGGGGGCAGCTTCCGGACTTTCCATACAAATCAGACAAATTTGGCTTGGGGTTTACTTCAACTGCTCAGAAGGTTGTACGTCGTGCCCATGCTAGAAGGCCACCTGTGAAGATCAGCCACCAAGGAGTTAATGCTTTGGAAGATAGTGAAAAAGAGGGCAGCTTGGAAGATTGGATATTTCCTACTGTCAATGGAGGACTGTGCAACTGGGAAGCCAAAGATTTTTCCCGATTACTTTTATATCTCAGTAATTTATCTTTCAAACATTTCTGTTGGCTTGTAATAATTCACAAACAATTCGTACACTTTTAACCTTGTGTCTTAACTGAGACACAAAGGTCCATTTGTAAGGGTTTTTATTTTTCATCTTCATATGCCATTTAATGAATCATGGACGTTTTTCACATATAAACTTTTGTGTTCATTGTCTTTCTTTTTCATTTTATTTGTTTAAAGGTGGATATACCCTTACACACACCCACACTCACAAATGCAGGTACCCTTCCATTCCGGATCCCATGGGTAAGGTTACTACTATGGCCTTCAGTGACTCTGAAGATCTGATCTACGAAGCTGAATACGAAGGTGAGGAAGATTATGAGGTGCCGGGGGAATTGGCCAGACTACTACAACAAGAGGAAAGGGCTATTCAACCTCATGAGGAGTTGTTGGATACAATCAACTTGGGTACCGAGGAGGATAAAAAAGAAATCAAAGTGGGTGCCAACCTAGAGCCGAGTGTCAAGGAACGCCTAATTCAACTATTGCATGATAATGTTGAGATCTTTTCCTGGTCATACGAAGACATGTCGGGACTCGATACAGACATCGTGGTACACCGTCTACCCACAAGAGAAGAATGTCCACTGGTGAAGCAACAAGTCTGCCGCATGAGACCTGACATGTCAGAAAAGATCAAAGCAGAAATTATGAAACCGTTCAATGCTGGATTTCTGGATGTTACTTCCTATCCTCAATGGGTTGCTAACATTGTTCCCGTGCCTAAAAAGGACAGTAAAGTACGGATGTGCATGGATTATAGAGATTTAAACAGGGCCAGCCCTAAAGATGATTTTACACTTCCACACATCGACATCCTGGTCGACAATACAGCTCAGCACAAAGTATTTTCTTTCATGGACAGATTCTTAGGATATAACCAGATCAAAATGGCACCTGAAGACATGGAGAAAACTATGTTTATCACATAGTGGGGTATGTTCTGCTACAAAGTGATGCCATTCGGACTGAAGAATGCCGGGGCAACCTATCAACGCGCCATGGTAGCTTTGTTTCATGATATGATACATCATGAGATAGAGGTCTACGTAGATGAAATGATAGCCCGATCACAAACTGAGGAAGAACACCTTGATCACTTGCAGAAGTTGTTTGTCAGGTTGAAGGAGTGCAAGCTAAGGTTAAACCCTAACAAGTGCACATTCGGAGTCCGGTCCGGTAAACTCTTGGGTTTCATTGTCAGCAACAAAGGCATCGAGGTTGATCCTGCCAAAGTCAAAGCGATACAAGAAATGCCTGCTCCTCGCACTGAGAAGGAAGTCAGAGGGTTCTTGGGACGCCTGAACTATATAGCCAGATTCATTTCTCATCTAACATCTACTTGTGAGCCAATCTTCAAGCTGTTAAAGAAAGATCAAGTAGTCAGATGGAATGATGAATGCCAAATCGCTTTTGACAAAATCAAAGAGTATTTGCTAGAACCTCCTGTCTTGATGCCACCTGTCAAAGGAAGACCGCTAATCATGTATCTGACCGTCTTAGAGAACTCAATAGGGTGCGTATTAGGGCAATATGACGAGTCTATCCGAAAAGAGCACGCCATTTATTACCTTAGCAAAAAGTTTACCGACTATGAAACCAAATATTCACTGCTCGAGAAAACTTGCTGCGCTTTGGTATGGGCTGCTCTCCGGCTAAGATAGTATATGTTGACTCATACCACTTTGTTGATATCTAAGATGGATCCGATAAAGTACATCTTTGAGAAGCCTGCTTTGTCTGGAAGAATAGCTAGATGGAAAATGATTCTAACAAAATATGACATACATTACACGACCCAAAAAGCTATAAAGGGCAGTGTGCTAGCTGATCAACTTGCTCATCAAGCTGTTGAAGATTACCAATCCATGAAGTTTGAATTCCCAAACGAGGACAACATGACCTTGGACACATGTGAAAGAATCAGACATATGACGGACCTGAACAAGGATCCTGATGGACCCTGTTCTTTGATGGGGCATCCAATGCACTTGGTAACGGTATCGACGTTATGCTCATATCTCCGGAAGGATGCCATAATCCTTTTACAGCCAGACTTTGCTTCAATTGTACGAACAACATGGCAGAGTACGAAGCATGCATCTTTGGTCTCAAGGCTGCCATAGACCTGGGAATCAAATCTTTGGTTGTGTTTGGAGATTCAGCTTTGGTCATCAGTCGGATCAAAGGAGAATGGGACACTAAGCATCCTAACCTCATCCCTTACAAAGAACATGTTTTTACATTGTTACCACACTTCGAGCAGATTACCTTTGAGCATTTCTCGCGAGAATAAAATCAGCTGGCAGATGCTCTAGCTACAATGTCATCCATGTTTAAACTTAATTGGGATAACGAGGCTCCCCAGATCACCATTGAACGGATGGACGAACCAGCACACTGTCACGAGATTAATACTTAAGAAGTAGTGGACCAGCCTTGGTTTTACGAAGTCAAAAGGTATCTCGAGGCTCAAGAATATCCAGAAGGAGCTTCAGTCAATGAAAAAAAGTTCTTAAGGAGATTCTCTGCTAAGTTCTTCCTGAGCAATGGCATCCTGTACAAACGTAATCATGATTATATTCTGCTCCATTGTGTGGACAAGATTGAAGCTGAAAAGATCATGACTGAATTACATGAGGGTAACTTTGGCACTCACTCTAGTGGGCATACGATCGCGAAGAAAATCCTACGGGAAGCCTATTATTGGTCTACCATGGAAGCATACTACTATCAACACTCCCAGACCTGTCATAAGTGTCAAATCTATGCAGACAAGGTGCACGTGCCTCCAGTTCCTCTCAATGTTTTAACAGCTCCTTAGCCCTTTGCTATGTGAGGAATCGATATGATGGGGGAGATCAAGCCTACAACCTCTAATGGACACCGTTTCATTCTAGTGGCCATTGATTATTTCACAAAGTGGGTCAAAGCAGCTTCCTTTTTATCCGTTACTAAGAATGTTGTTGCCCGCTTCATCAAGCAGAACCTCATTTGCCGGTACGGTATCCCCGAAAGGATCATCACTAATAACGGTACAAATCTTAACAATACTATGATCACCGCCTTGTGTGAGAAGTTCAAGATTAAACATCACAATTCATCTCCCTATCAGCCAAAGATGAATGGTGTCGTCGAAGCTGCGAACAAAAACATTAAGAAGATCATACAAAAGATGACAGTCACCTATAAAGACTGGCATGAGATGCTACCGTTTACTCTCCACGGGTACCGTACCACGGCTCGCACATCAACTTGGGCAACACCCTATTCTTTGGTTTATGGCATGGAAGTTGTTTTACCTATTGAGGTTCAGATCCCCTCTCTAAGAATCATGAAAGATGCAGGTTTGAGTGAAGACGATTGGATCCAGACCCGACTTGATCAATTAAACTTAATTGACGAAAAGAGACTTACTGCTGTTTGTCATGGTCAGGCGTATCAAAAGCGGATGATCAAGGCTTTCAACAAGAAAGTCAGACGCCAAGAATATCAAGTTGGAGATCTAGTGATCAAGCGTATTATCTTGCCACAAAGTGATCCCAGGGGCAAATGGACTCCTACCTATGAAGGACCATTTGTGATCAAGAACATCTTTTCTGGTGGGGCAATGATCTTAACCACCATGGACGGCGAAGACCTGCCACACCCTGTGAACGCAGACATAATCAAAAGATATTATGCATAAGAGACCCGCTAGGTTGACACACCTAGGCAAAACAAGGGCATCCCGACGAACCAAAAGGTTCGGGCAAAAGTTAGGGATAAAATAAATAAAAAATCTGTACACCCGACAAGTTGAATATCCAAAAGGGTGACTTGGGAGAAAAAGGGTTTCCCGGTGGATCGAAAACCCGAAAGGGAGGTCCAAGCAAAAGTTAGGGAATTAAAGCGTATGACTATGTCTCGTCGGATCACTTTAAGGACAATCTCATCACTGACAAGCTCAGGGCTTCTGATCAACTCAATCATCTTCGAACGAAGCAACAAATGGACAAGATATTCGGAGATACGAAGGCTATAGCAGAATGGGAACCCCATGTGATTTTTTACACATAGCCATCTTTCTTTGTATAAATTTTTCTCATTTTTATGATACCATCCTCTTACTAGGATTTCTGTCTCCTTTGTACAAAATACTTACTCAAAGTGAATACAAAGATATCTCTTTAAAGTACAAAAACTATTTATCCTTTTCTTTTTTACACTTGTGTTTTATTTGCAAAAACGTCCAATGATTTATTAATAAACATATGCATTTGAATATAATCACTGTTTACAAAAACCCAAAGTGGAAAAGAATAATTACTGACAGGTTGGAAGAATAGGAAAACGTCTTTGGGATATTCCATGAACAATTCCTACAGTACATCATTAAGATCCCCAGAGGAGCTGAAACTTCAACCATTAATCCCCAGTGGAAACCATCCAGTTTCCTCAAATTACCCAGCAAGTTGTCTTAAAACATGATAATTCCCCAGTAGAATGACAGACGACCGAAACTCCTGAACTTTTTCCAGACAGGAATAAGCTTTCCCCACAGAGTCTTCACTGCTCCCCAACAGAATAAGTTTCTTCCCCACATAATTCTTATTAATTCCTAACGGAATGAAGATTTCCATTCTTAAATTCCCCCAAACAGATTCCTCAAGCAGTACTTGGCATTACTCTTACAACGAAATTTTTATCAATACTCCAAACTTCAAGACATGAAGAATCCCTATATCCCCAGTGAAGTCTCCAAAGATTTCTTATCCTCAACAATCAAGGATTTATTTTCCTCAACAATACAGCCAATTGGCTTACATGCGCATACATTACATTCATATATCATAAGCATTGATAAAGCACATATATTGCATCATACATTTCATGAAACATAACTTTGTGTTTCAGCTAACATTTTACCCTTTTCAGGATAAGATTAACATCCATCTTTAACAAATGTTCAGATATTTAAAATACAATACATATACGCTCCAAACAAGGATGCCTTTCTAGTATTCATTCAAATATGCAATCTAGATACAATACAAATACACTCTAGACACGAAAGTCATTCTATTACTCATTCAGATTTCAACTTCAGATACAGTACAGATACACTCTAGACACGGAAGTCATTCTGTTACTTATTCAGATTACAAAGCTTAGATACAGTTCAGATATGCTCCAGACAAGGATGCCATTCTGATACTCATTCAGATTTCAACTACAGATACAGTATAGCTACACTCCAGGCACGGAAGTCATTCTATTACTCATTCAGATTCAGACTTCAAATACAGTCCAGATACGCTCAAGACACGGTTGCCATTCTGTCACTTATTCAGACTTCCAGTACAGATACAGTTCAGATACAGCTCAGATACGTTCCAGATAAGGACACCATTATGATGCTTATTCTTTTTGTTATATCAAACATTCTTGGATGGCATCTACGAGCCCATCTCCAACAAAATCCTATCACCTCTCTAAATGGCATCTTTAAGCCCATTCCCTCAACTACACTTCGTCGAGTGCAAATTTATGGGCACTCTAGTGTCCAATCATCTTTTACCTTCGAGTCACGAACGACAAAACTCGCCAATCTAACATTTCAGGTTCAAGAAGATTGAACAGGGGCAGTTGTTGTATCCCAAAATTTGCCCTTTCATTTTTCTCAGGTTTATTCCCATCCAATCCCAAGCTTTGGATCACAAATTTTTCATAAAGATCACTCCCAAGGGCAACACAGTCATCTGCGCTGAAAAGCCAAACCTTGACCTTTTGATTAAAATCAAATCCCAAAAATCTTATTTCAGCAAAACATGTTGAAATGGGAAGTGTTTTCCATCTGAGATTCAAAAACCAAATTTCTAAAGTACTTGAGATTTTTCTAAGTATTTAAGAAAAAATGACACTTCAGAACTTCTAAAACAACCTCCAGACAGGAGCAGTCAGAAGTTGCAAGCTTGGTTCAGCACATAATCTTCAATCAAAACAAGGCTTTTTTCAGTAGTTACGCAAGCTCAGTCAGAGTTTGCTGGAGGAATGGAAAGAAAGCAACGAAGCCTGAAAACTCCTTCAGAACATGCTGGACACAGAAGGTAAGAGGGTCAGAAGGTTGGGTGTAACACTGAAGAAGAATCTCTAAGTCCAGAGTTTTCAGAGGCAGATCAAAAGAACCTGCTGGAAAGTCTAGAGAACCCTCAGAATTTACTGAGGCAGCAGGAGGCCAAGATCAGAGCTTTTGCTGTGTTGTTTTTTGGTGAAGCAGAACTGCTGGCTCAAGTTTAGGTAATGATGCAAAATCCCCTATTACAAGATTTCTGATTTTGACAAATCTCATCACCATTTAATGCTCATTAATGCTCACAACCACTTTTGAGCATTCATCCAAGGGGTCTCTCCATGTGTGGCATAGTAACACCCTCGTGCAGGTTTAGGCATGGATCTATGCGCCACTTTTTGCCTATGGGTGTCACTTTTCCTTAATCCTCGCTTACTATTCCAGCCTAGGCTGAAAAGCTGTCCATCATCACAACTTTTCATGAACTTCCTTCAAGAGCAAGTCAGCACCTATTGCATGGTCTTGGCGCCACTTAACGTTTAAAAAATCCATAAAGCTTTGCTTATAAATAGAGAACCTTTGTCCATTGAAAAACGCGAGTCAAAAACCCAAAAAAAGTGCTAGAAGAGAAACAGAAAATTTTGGCAAGAAAACATTGTGAAACTCTGCCAAAATTCATAGTGTTTCAAGAGCTTTAAACATAACTTTGAACCTCCTGCCTCCACACTTCATTTTTACCCAATTTGTTTCTTGACTAGAAAACGCCCATACAGTTTCTGACCATTTATATACTCTCCATCTACCCATTCAAAAAACCTGTCCAGAACACCATCAGAGCTAAGGCTAGCTCCAATTCACAAATTTTCTTCCAACAACAAGGTAAGCACCTGCTGACTCTCACCACGCTGCTAAGCATCATCAGATTTGCATGCTCAATAAGCACAATATAATTATAATGCTTCTGGTGTTGTTTACGTTCTGAGATTTTTTACGCCTCTGCATGCTTAGGTGGAGAATAAATCAGCTCAGAACTGTCTTGGAGAAATTGAAACTCAGAGTTAGAATTAGCAAAGGCGTACTTGCCTCTGATTTTTTGTTTCTGATTCTCTTTACTTATGAGGCACCATGATACCTGCTGAAAGTGCCTTGGGCATGTTTTCTATTTTGGGGAGAAATAACCAAATTGCAGATATTCTGATTAGCACAGTGGGAAACCAAGTTCTGACTTTGACGCCAGCACTTCCGAGACCTGTTTTGCTATCAATAATATCAGAACTTCTGAAAATTATTGTGTTCCCAGCAGGTTCAGAACTTCTGACTTCCCCACTAACAGGTTTCTGTTTTGCAGTGCACCAAGGTCAGAAGTTCTGACCCATACATTTTCACTAACAGGTTGATATCCTGCAGCAGGCTTGGGTCAGAACTTCTGACTTCCTCTCAGCAGCGCACTGGCCCCCTCCCTCTTTCTCTTTTTCTTCCTCTTGTTATTTTTCTTTATTTAACTCGCTGGATTCCCCATTTATAAGTGTGTATCCCCCACCCCCTAAAATTGTAATAGCGTAGGACTTTACATTTCCGCATTTTTATTGATTTCAAATGTAAATGCTAGCAATTAGGATATGTATGGCAAGATAAAATCAATAAAATAGAAAATCCTAATTCAAGATAAAATCATGCATGCAATAAAACACACTTGCACACAAAACACCCTTGAGGTATCTCCACTCGGTTGCCTTATAAAATAGCCATGATATGCATGCAAAGTATCTTGGCAAAACAAAACAAAAATAAGATCATAGCCCCTCGATGACGCTATATAAAGGTTGCCTAAACAATTGATCTTGGTCCCTCAGAAAAAATGCCAAGATACTTAGCAACATTGCTATCATGGTTATACGATGACCCACGCCCATCCCGTAAACATCCAAAGATAGGGTGGCTTACCAAATCAATGGTAAGACAACCATGTCAAAGGAATGAAAATGTACAAGAAAGACTTTTTGAGTAGGTAGATAGCTTCTAAGTTACTTTCTCCATTTCAAAACAATCCTTGCAATTTTCAAAAGCATACACACACATTTCAAAACATTTCAAAATATTGAAAACATTTTCAAAAAGACAAACATCTTTGTATACATTCTTACGAACGAGAATCATTACAAAGATTTCCTAAACAAAGGCATCTTTTACAAAATACTTTCAAAATCACACCAAACACCATTTCAAACAAAACAAAGAAAGTGATTTAAGCAAGCAATTAAGAGCCCATGGAAAACCATGGATGAAAAGGGTGATAACACCTTCCCTTTTCATAATCTATCCCCCCGAACTCAAGAAAACATCTCAAAGGTCTTTCCTGTGCTTTTTACCTTTCCTTTTGGATAAAATAAAAGTCGATGGCGACTCTTGCTAACCGCGACATTTGCAAACACAAACGCAAACCTCAAGTTAGTTCTCCCACTGTATCACACCAATCAACTCGTTTCAACCTCACGAGCATCATGGTACCATTATTAATGTCCAATTTCCATGTACAAGAAACCCCTAAAAACAAAGCACGAACCCTAGCCATGGAAGTTTCATGTTCAGTCAATAAAAATGCAATTGAATATAGTCATTAGCTTGAAAACATCTCAAGGATTATAAATATGCTAATCAATCATGCTAAATATACCAGAATCAATATATTCGAATTCAAGAAAATATACAAACCGTGTGACTGCTACGATGCGTTTCAGGGCGTGGGGAAGCTTGCTAACTATTGGAACACGATCCTGGGGAGTCCAGCAATTGATTGGTATGATTAGAATGGTTAAGATGGTCTGAAACTTGTAAATTAGTCTGCACTTTTTTCTTGAGTTTTTGCAATTTGTTCTCTGCCTTTTCATGCCTCTAGCCTCTTCCTTTTGGTATGCATTTGTTCCTTATGTATACTAGAGTGTATTAGGGTTACAATTTGTATCAAATCTTTTCCAATTATGAATATTGATCCATGATTCAATCCTTGCACTAAATCTTTTCAAAACAAGCAAATTCAATCTTTTTGTGTCCATATTAAGCCTTGCACGACTTGATCTTGTCTCCATCTGTATAATGAACCTAATCATGCACAAAATCTCAAGGTTTTGATGATTTTTAATATTTTCACTATTTTATATTGATTTTATTTGATTTAAATGAAATAAAATCAAAATAAATAAAATAAATAAAAGAATGACAAGTGGAAGGGCTCATGGGTGTGGATCACATTACAAACTCAGGGCAAGCATAAAAAGTTGGGCCCATTTAGCAAAAAATGCAATTTTAGACACATTTGACTTTTGGCAATTTTGTAAAAAAGGTCCACTTGGCCAATTCATAAATCTCACAATTTTTACCCTAGAGATGTGTTCTTTGACTTTTTAGAAAGCTTAAGATGTCCTATAAGCAACCCTTTTGGTCTCATCTCAATTGAGTGTTCCATGTTCATGTATGAAGCTTTGACCCAAAAGGTGTTTTTGTTGACTTTTCAAAATGACCTATAATGTCAAAATTTATATCTTTTTGTGAGTGCATTTTTTGAGCTTGGGAGATGAGAATTAATTGTAGGGAATTTCATCCTCTTCATAATGAGCTTTGAATAGGTCATTTCTGATAAAGTATGAGAAAGTTGTGCTTGGTCAAAGTTAGGTTGACTTTTCCTACAAAACCCTAATTTAGCAACTTTTGGGTTTTGATGATTTGTGAGCAATACTTGAGGAATCATGATCAACCCTTGATCAAATGATGAATTGTACTTCAAAATGAGGATGTTGACCAAAAATCTTGAAGTTTGACTGTATGTAGGCCACAGTTGACTTTTGCCCTAGCACAATCGATTTTCAGGCATTTGAGCAACTGACTGAGCAAATTTTCTCTGCAAGGTTTGAAACTTGACATGGATGATCTTGAGAACATATTAGGGAAATGGTGAGAATTTGGGACTCTTTGGACTCAAGCATCTTGATGCAAAATGAAACCCTAATTTGAGGTAGACTGCCTTAGGAGAGAGTTTGTCTGGTCAACTTCTTGGACTTCCTTGAGCAATTTGAGGACCTCACTTGACATGTATTAAGAAAATATGGGAGGGAAAATTTTGGGGTACAACAGCTTCCCCTGAGGATGTAGATTGGCTTGTTGGCCTTTCGTGATCTAAAGGTAGAAGATGATTGGACACTAGAGTGCCCAGAAATTTGCACTCGCATGAAGTGGTGCTTGATTTATGATATCGGAAATGGGCTTATGGATGCCATTCAGAAGTTTGCTAGAGAATAGTCGGGGATGGGCTTAGAGATTCCATCCGAATAAGTGTCAATCGCACAAGAGATTCCTTTGCGAGAATATGTATACCTGTTATTGAGGGGGACTTCGCTGGGGAATATAGGTCTTTGTCCTTGTGTTTGGTTGGGGTATATGTTGCATCGCGACTTACTGGGGACATGTGAAATCAATTTGTGTTTGATTGGGTCCCAATCTCACATCGTTGTGGACTGTTGTCTGGGGACAAGGGAGGCCGAACCCGGATAGTAAGGTTAGGAAAAGGAACCTGGATAGTAGGGTTACTTCGAGATGAAATCCTGAGTGGTAGGGCTGTGAGAAGGAACCTGGATAGTAGGGTTACTTAGATAGATAGTAGGGCTGTGAGTAGGGTTACTTCGATATGAAAGCCTGGATAGTAGGGTTGCTTCGATATGAAAATCCTGGATAGTAGGGCTGTGAGAAGGAACCTGGATAGTAGGGTTACTTCGATATGAAAGCCTGGATAGTAGGTCTGTGAGAAGGAACCTGGATAGTAGGGTTGCTTCAATATGAAAAGCCTGGATAGTAGGGCTGTGAGAAGGAACCTGGATAGTAGGGTTACTTCGATATGAAAGCCTGGATAGTAGGGCTGTGAGAAGGAACCTGGATATTAGGGTTACTTCGATATGAAAGCCTGGATAGTAGGGATGTGAGAAGGAACCTGGATAGTAGGGTTACTTCGATATGAAAGCCTGGATAGTAGGGCTGTAAGAAGGAACCTGGATAGTAGGGTTACTTCGATATGAAAGCCTGAATAGTAGGGCTTCTGGAAGTTGTTGATAATAATGTCTTTCCTGAAATAAATACAGGGTTAGTTATATGTGATGCATGAGATGCATTGTGTGTTGATATTCTCAGAATAAATGAGACCATGTTGTATGTGGTGTATGCATATGTCATGATGTATAAGCATGAAATGTTGACGTGATAATCCGAATTTGGGAAAATAAATCCCTGATTGTTATGAAAACCATAGTTCCTCCACCTCTGTTGTGGAGGTGAACAAAGATGACCGTGCTGGGAATTTTCCCCTTGGCTGGTAAATATTCTGCCGAACGAGACTCTATCTGAGGATAATTCTGTGGGGAATAACTCTGTTAGAGAGAAGATACTCTGTTGATAGATCTGCCGACTTGGGGAAATAAATCAACTGGGGATGAATTTCTGCCTGTAAGAGAAATAAACTCTGCTTGGGGAAAAATTTATCGATTCACCTGCGATTGTGAACCTCGGCTGGGGAGAGTCGTGTCCTGTTAGGGAGAGCTGACATCATTGTCTTTGGGTACCTTTTACTCTGTGGGGAGTATATGCATCACTACTTATGTTCTCGAGCCGGCTCTATCCCGATACCTGGTGGGAAGAGTAATTGTAAGGTTTGGGCACTTCTTGTTTTTCCCTGTTCCTGGAATTACGAGTAATTGTCTTTTGTTTTTTTATGTAAATATTTATGAGCAGCAATTATTTTCAAATGCATATATCAAAAAATGAATCATTGGACGCTCTTGCAAAACAAAACAGAAAAAGAAAAGCAAATTGAAATTTCTTGTGAAAATGAATTGTATTGATTTTAGAAATTGGCCTGTAACAAGCTTTTTTGTACAAAGAGGCTGACGCTCTAGTAAGAGAACGCCACCGAAAGATGGAAATTACATTTAAAAGAAAAACAACTATGTGAAAGAGTCCCATTGGGTTCTAATTATGCTATTTCCCTTATATCTTCAAGCATCTCATCACTTTGCCGTTTGGTCGAAGGTAGATCAGATTGATTGGCGCCGTTCGAGCTTGATAGTTGATAGTTGATACCGAGGTCTGGTTGCAAGATGATCCAATGAGACATAGTGTTACTATTTAATCCCTTACTTTTTCCTGGACCGCCCTTTCGGGTTTTCAGTCCACCGGGATACCCTTTTTTACCCAAGTCGCCTTTTCAGGTTTTCAACTTGCCGGGTGTACAGTTTTTTTTAAAATTTTCATCCCTTACTTTTCCCCGAACCCTTTTGGTTCGCCGGGAAGCCCTTATTTTTGCCTAGGCCAGTCGACCTAGCGGGTCTTTGATTAGGCGTATTATCTTTTCACTATGTCTGCATTGACGGGGTGAGTAAGGTCGTCACCATCCATGGTGGTTAGAATCATAGCTCCTCCCGAGAAAATGTTCTTAACCACAAATGGCCCTTTATATGTAGGGGTCCATTTGCCCCTGGGATCACCTTGCGGCAGTATGATGCGTTTGATCACTAAATCCCCGACTCGATATCCCTGGCGTCTGACCTTCTAGTTAAAAGCCTTGATCATTCGCTTTTGATACGTCTGACCATGACAAATAGCAGTGAGTCTTTTTTCATCAATTAGATTCAGCTGATCAAGTCGTTTAGATCCAGTCGTCTTCGTTCAAACTCGCATCCTTCATAATCCTGAGAGAGGGTATCTGGACCTCAATGGGTTGGACTGCCTCCATACCATATACCAGAGAGTTGGGTGTTGCCGCTGTTGACGTCCGCGCTGAGGTACGATACCCATGAAGAGAAAATGCTAACATCTCATGCCAGTCTTTGTAGGTGACTATCATTTTCTATATGATCTTCTTGATGTTATTATTAGCTGCTTCAACAGCCCCATTCATCTTTGGCCGATAGGGAGAAGAATTATGATGATGTATCTTGAACTGTTTGCAGATCTCGGTGATCATTGTGTTATTGAGATTTGTACCGTTGTCAGTAATGATCCTCTCGGGGATACCGTATCGGCAGATCAGATTATGTCGGATGAATCACACCACGACGTTCTTGGTTACTATAGCAAAGGAAGCTGCCTCAACCCACTTTGTAAAGTAATCAATCGCTACCAGAATGAAGCGATGCCCGTTAGATGCAGTAGGTCTGATCTCGCCGATCATGTCGATGCCCCACATTGCAAAGGGCCAAGGAGCTGTCAAAACATTCAAAGGGACCGGAGGTACATGCACCTTATCAGCATAGACTTGGCACTTATGATAGGTCCGAGAGTGTTGATAACAATCGTCTTTCATAGTAGACCAGTAATATCCTTCATGTAGGATTTTCTTTGCCATGGTGTGTCCACTGGAATGAGTTCCGAAAGTACCTTCATGTAATTCTGCCATGACCCTTTCTGCCTCGCTCTTGTCCACACATCGTAGTAACGTTGAATCATGGTTACGCTTATAAAGGATACCATTACTGATGAAGAACTTTGCAACTAACCTTCTCAAGAACTTCTTATCATTAACAAATGAACCCTCGGGGTACTCTTGAGCCTCAAGATATCTATTTACCTCGTGAAACCATGGTTTATCTGCTACCTCCTCAGTCTCAATGTCACAGCAATGTGTGGGTTCTTCCAACCTCTCGATGGTAATCCGGGGAGCTTCATTGTCCCACCTGACTTTGGACATAGAAAACATGGTAGCTAGCGCGTCCGCTAACTGGTTCTCCTCTCTTGGGAAGTGTTCAAAGGTTATCTCCTCAAAGTGTGGGAGCAATGTCAGTACATATTCTTTGTAAGGAACAAGATTTGGGTGCTTCATATCCCACTCGCCTTTGATCTGACTTATCACCAGAGCAGAATCTCCGAATACACTCAAGAACTTAATCCTCGGGTCAATAGCAGCTCGAAGATCCAGGATACACGCTTCATACTCCACCATGTTGTTGGTACAGTTAAAACATAATCGGGCGGTAAACGGAGTATGATAGCCCTCAGGAGATATAATTACAGTGCCGATGTCGTTACCCAAAGAGTTTGATGCTCCATTAAAATACATAGACCATCGGGATCCTTCCTCAGGTCCTTCATCCGGTCCAGGTTCTTCACAGTCAGTTACCAACATGATATTCTCATTCGGGAACTCGAAATTCATGGAGTGGTAGTCATCCACGGCCTGATGTGCCAAATGATCCGCCAATACACTCCCCTTGATTGCTTTTTGGGTTGTGTATTGGATGTCATACTCAGTTAAGATCATCTTCCATCTTGCTATCCTTCGGGAGAGAGTGGGCTTCTCGAAAATATACTTGATTGGATCCATCTTTGATATCAACAGGGTAGTGTGAGTCAGCATATACTGTCTCAGCCGGCGAGAAGTCCATGCCAAAGCGCAACAAGTTTTCTCGAGCAATGAGTATCAGGTCTCACAGTCAGTAAACTTTTTGCTAAGGTAGTAAATAGCGTGCTCTTTTCTGCCAGACTCGTCATGCTGTCCCATCACACACCCCCATTGAATTGTCTAGCACTGTCAAGTATAATATCAAAGGCCTTCCTTCTACTGGAGGCATCAAAATTGGTGGTTCTTGAAGGTATTCCTTGATTCTTTCGAAAGCGGTATGGCATTCATCATTCCACTTTACCACTTGATCTTTCATCAGCAGCTTGAAGATTGGCTCACAAGTAGCAGTCAAATGTGAAATGAACCTGGCGATGTAACTTAGGCGTCCCAAGAAACCTCTAACTTCCTTCTCTGTGCGGGGAGATGGCATCTCTTGTATGGCTTTTACTTTTGCAGGGTCCACCTGAATACCTTTGTCACTGACAACGAAACCCAAAATATTTCCAGACCTTACCCCGAAGGTACACTTGTTCGGATTCAACCTCATCTTGTACGTCTTTAACCTGTCAAACAGTTTCTGGAGATGATCAAGGTGCTCTTCCTCAGTCTGGGACCTAGCTATCATATCATCAACATAAACCTCAATCTCGTGGTGAATCATATCGTGGAACAAAGCGACCATGGCACGCTGATAAGTTGCCCCAACATTCTTTAACCCAAACGACATTACCTTGTAACAGAAGGTGCCCCACCGTGTAACGAAGGTTGTCTTCTCCATATCCTCCGAAGCTATCTTGATCTGGTTGTAGCCAGAAAAACCATCCATAAAGGAGAAGATCTTGTGTTGTGCGGTGTTATTGACTAGGACATTAATATGAGGAAGCGGGAAGTCGTCCTTGGGGCTTTCCCTATTCAGATCTCTATAGTTCACACACGTCCGTACCTTACTGTTGTACCCCAAAATTTGCCCTCCCATATTCTTCAAGAAATTGCCAAGTCAAGTCACAAAATTCCCCAAGGGTTGTGCAGCTCAACAGTCTCCTATACAGTCAAAACTAGGGTTTGTGTTCTGATCAAAGAAATGAAGTTTTCAAAGGCCCAATCAAGTCTCACATGATTACAAATATGGTCAAGCATCCTCATATCAAGTTTCAAGACATTCAGCTCAAAATTGCACAGTCAAAACCCCAGATTGCACTACAGTCAACTGTAGGGGCAAAATGGTCATTTGGCAGTCAAAAGTTCAAATTTTTGGTCAACATATCATTTTGAAGCCACAAACATCATTTGATCAATGCTTGATCATGATTCTCAAAATTTGGCTCAGAAATCATCAAAGATGCAAAAGTTACTATATTTGGACAGTTGAAAAAGTCAACTGAAATTGACCAGGGCATAACTTTCACATGGATCATCAGAAAAATTCCATCCAAAGCTCATTTTGAAGAGAAAGACATTTCCTACAACTCATCTTCACACTTCAAGTCCAAGAAATGCTCTCACAAAAAGTTATCAATTTCAACATTATAGGTCATTTTCAAAAGTCAACAAAAAGGGACTTTAAGTCAAAGGCCATAACTTGAGATTGGTAAATCAAAATGGCATGGGACCAAAGGAATTGGTTAAAGGACTCAAAGACCTTTCCAAAATGTCCAAGAACATGTGAAAAGCTTAAAAATTGAGCAAGTTATGCCTTGTGGAAGTTGGGAAATTTTTAGGAATTTTGAAAAGTCAACATTGATGCAAATGATTCAAAATTGCTAATGGGCCCATTTTTCTTCCAAGATTCATCATTCCAAGCATGTACACGACCACTTGGCCCAAAGGGAAGTATTTTCTCATTTTTTATTTATTTATTTGAATTATTATTTATATTAATTCATTTAAATTATTTAAATACATGAAAAATATCTAACTTGCCTTAACCAATCTTTTTATGCATGTTTGATACTCAATATTTCGTGTAAATGCAAATGGGGAAAGATTTGGAGCTGATTGGCATGATTGAGAGCAAAATACACATGAAAAGATATGGAAAAGATCCTTAAGAAATCAAATATTGAAAACCATTATGGCCATGGATTTTATGCAATTTTCTTGACCTAATAGCTTCAATACATAAACAGGAATCAAACCCTAATGCAAACACACTCTAAGCTGCGCAAAAGAACAGATTGGAAACTTGAAAAAATTGCTTGAAAACAAAATTCTGAAATCATTGTTGGAGGACGATTCAAGCCTTAATCTTGATTCCAATAGCTTCATTGTGGTTCTCTGAACGTGTGCCAATCAAGAACATCAACTCAAACACAAAGAATTGGTAGATTAAACTCAAACTGTGTCACGAAATTTTCAAAATCGTATATCATAATTCACGCATCTTTTTGCATTTTTATTTGTGGATTCTTGTTCAGTGTGATGTTTCGAAGCTAACCAATGCTTTTGATTGAATTATTACGCGTTATATAAGATTTCACCATGCGCGATTTCTAGGGTTACAGGTTTGCAAATTTGGGGCTTTTAGAACTAGGCAAAATTAGAACTCCAGATCACCACCGTTCCATTCAGCGGACCTAGACGAAGAAGAAACATTGGTCGCGATCAATTTATGATCCTTACAGCCCTATTCGCTATTTTCCAATAGCCTACCTAAAGCAACGCGTCTAAAACCGTTGCTGAATGTTTATGTTACAGGGGACGTGAAGAAGACGACATCGTGTCAATCAGTGATTCGTTGGTTTGAATTTGGCGCGTTTCTCTCCACTAACGCGTTGTGTCCATTTATATTGTTTATTCGTTAATTATATAATAAACGCGTTAACATGGCTCAGTGGTGCAGGTATTGCTTGGTGATGTTAGTGACCTGGGTTCGAACCCCAGGTCTGTATAATTTCACTATTATTTTTCCATTGCAATTCCTATGCAGGCATAACCTTAAAGCGCATCATGTTACCTCAACATCCAAAGAGCCACGCGTCTAGCTGCTTCGAATCAAGGGCAGGGATTCAAAGAACACATTATGCCTTAGTCAACGCACCATATGGAACCTGGGAAAGTCAGCGAATTTCCAGCTTATTGGGCCTAAATTATTGGATCCATACCTCCGTGTTGGGACAGAAAACCCCCCTGGTTTGCTTCTCTATACATTTTTTTACTTTATTTTCAATAATGATTTTATTTTCTTTATTTGTTAAATTAATTAATTATTTCTTTACAAAATATAAAAATATACAAAAAAATCAGAAAAAGACAAAATGTAATAAATATTTTTATTTTAATTATTTTCATAAATAAATTGTATAATTGAATTTAGTATAATTAGGGTTTTTTGCAATTTTAATTCTTTTCATAATAAAATATAAAAAATATAGAATTTAGGTTTAATTGTTAATTTTATTCCTTTTTAATTTTCCCTTTTTACAATAATATTGCTTATTTTATTTATTTTATAATTAAATTGTACAATAAAATTAGGTTTAAATTAGGTTAAAAACTTTAATATTTTCTTAAAAAAACTTAAAAATAATTAGACTTAGGTTTAGCTTTTTATTTTACTTTTAATTAATTCTTTTCCATTAAATCTCAAAAAACACAAAAACACCAAAAAAAACATTCCTTTTTAATTTTTAATTTTTTATTCCTCATTAATTCTAATTAATTAAATTCATTAACTTTAATTTTTTGCAAAAGGGTCCAACGCCCTCGTTCGTAACTTATTTAATTCGCGTATTTATTTTCTTTCGCTTAATCAATTATGTACCTCTCCCAAAGCATTGTAACTTAATTGCTCGCACTTTTATTTAATTGCTTTATTTACTTTCCGTCAAATCGGGTCCGGTTTAATTTTGGCGATGTGGACCCGCGCCATTTGTAATAGTCTTAGATTTACTTTTCCCGCAAATATCTTAACTGTTAAATAAGCATGCAAGAATGAATGGCCCTAATTAAAATCAAGCGTAGAACACCAATAAACATGACAAGACAAATATCAATGAAAACGACACATGAATCGCACACACCACCCCTAGGGTACGCCTCACTGTTGCCTTCCGAAAGGTGATCGTCGAGTAGAGGACGTCTTAGTAAGTCCTCATGATCCGGGAACCTGGCATGAGGGTAGCTTCTAAGGTGTCTTCCCATTGCTCTGGTGATCACCATGTCCCTACAAACTCGAATTGACCCGAACACCTCCAACGGTGGTGCTACCTACCTCTCAATGGTGGGATGGCACTACCTTAAAGGACATTTACACAGACGAATTCCTTAGGGTAGGTAGGTTCTCAAGGATACTTGCTCTAATTTCAAACAAATCAAAATACTTTTCACACCAACACTTTTCAAAAGCTTTCAAAGCAAATTTTTCAAACACTCTGACGTACGAGTCGAACTGAAATTTTTCAAAGAAACTTTTCTAATACCCACATTGAAAAGCAAACAAACCATTTTTGAAAACACAAGTGAGCAAGTAACTAAGAGCCCATGGATAACCATGGATAGAAAGGGTGCTAACACCTTCCCTTTCTATAACCTACCTCCCGAACCGAGAGCAATCTCTATAAGGAATTTTTCTGTGCTTTTGTCCTTTCCAATTGGAGAAAATAAAAGACGGTGGCGACTCTTGCTTCCGCAACATTTCGCGAACCAGCGTTAAACAGTCAGTTCCAGATCCACCGATCACAGAACTGGCGACTCTGCTGGGGATATACTTAAAGTGAGGTGTACCTTAGGGCTAGGTCATAACTATGTTTTCAATTGTCTTCTTTGCTTGCTTTACTATTGTGGGTTGCTTGGGAGTTCTATAGATCCTAACCCGGATCTGGGGGATACCTTTCTTAGAAAGTAGCAACAAGGCTGTGAGGGAACTGTGCGGGGTATACCGACATGGTTGAAACAGTCTGCTACGTTGATGTGGCACTTTGGTGTGTACCGGTAACCCTTGAGTTCAGTCAAGGAGAGTACGGGGCCTCCGCGTGGTGTCGTGAAGCATCAACAGACCTTAGGAACCTTAATTGAACAAACTTGGCCTCTTTAGGGTAGTGAGATAACTGACTTTGGTGCAGTCCGAGGTTGGTTGATACTCGATACTACACTCAATTGAGGGTTGCTTTCCTGGAATATTTCGGTCGCCAGTTCAGTGGCTAAATCGAAACGATGAACAATGAAAGCAATCCCGTGATATTGGGAACCTTAGAACCCGGTTACTTTGATTAGGACAGGTTGAACCCACCAACTTCAAGAGGGTACTACCCAGACCCCATGCTGGCCTTAAACCTTAAGGGCTTGTCTTGTGTGCCTGGTGTGCCTTACATGTTTGTCTTTGTAAATATCTGTGGTGTGTTTAATCATAGCATCATGACATCATCCAGCATCATATGCATTGACTAACCATTTCAGGGGTTCGGATTTTCATCTTTGTTCTTGTTTTGTAGGACATGGAAACTGTTCGTAGAAAGACAATTCAGGTCAGTCTTGTAAGGATCCCTCCTCAGCTTAAGGAGCTTATATCCAGGATTCCCGAGAACTCTTCATTCAGTGAAAGACATGGAAGCCTCATCAGCTTGGTCAACACCAACATTGAGGAAGATATGATAAAGGTCCTGTTCCAATTCTTTGACCCTCTGCATCACTGTTTTACCTTCTTGGACTATCAGTTGGTACCTACATTGGAGGAGTTCTCCCGGCTCCTGAAGATCCCTATCCTGGATCAGCTACCCTTCAATGGTACAGAAAAGGAACCTAAGCTTGAAGAGATTGCTAAAGCCTTGCACCTACAGTCATCTGACCTCAAGGGACATTGGGAAGTTAGAAGTGGTATCAAAGGGTTCTTAGCCAGGTTTCTGTTTGAAAAGGCCCTTGAATGTTGGAACTCCCTTGACTTGCAAGCTTTTGAAGAAGTTGTGGCCCTCCTTGTCTATGGTTTGGTGTTGTTCCCTAACCCAGATCAGCTTATTGATATCAGTGCTGTTCAGATCTTTATGTCCAGGAATCCTATACCTACATTGCTGGGGGACATCCTTCACTCATGTTACACTCGAACCATGAGAAAAAGAGGTGTCCTTATGTGTTGCACTCCTCTCCTGGGAAGGTGGTTTATTTCGCACCTTCCGCAATCAGTCTTGAAGAATGAGCGGGGTTTGAGATGGTCACAACGGTTGATGACTCTTACACATGCAGATATACATTGGTGTCCTAGGTCCAGAGGAGATGTCACTATCATTGATCGTTGCGGGGAGTACCCTAATGTTCCTTTACTTGGAATCAGAGGAGGTATTACTTATAGCCCATGCCTGGCTTGGAGACAGTTTGGTTATGCTCGGAGGGATGGTCCTCATGACATGTTGATTCCTGACATAGTTTTTGACTTCGACAACGATACTCAAGGACTTCGCCAGAGATTCATCAGAGCTTGGAGGATGCCCAGTAGGATAGACAGCAAGACACTGGGGCATAGGAATTCCATCCCATTGGAGCCTTATCTCAGGTGGGTACGAGCCCGCTCCCAGAAGTTAGTGATGCCTTATCCTCATATGCTCCCAGTAATCAAAGAACCTGTCTTGGAAGGGGAAGTGTCCCACATTATTCAGCACCCTGATATGCCCACATCCTGGGAAGAGATGCAGAAGAGCTGGATCCAGCTTAAGGAAGAACGGAATTCTCTTGAGACTAGTCTGCATGCCAGTGAAAAGAAGGTCTTGGAGCTCACTCGCCTGTTGCATGAGGAGAGGAATCTCAACACCTACATAGCTCCGAAGAGGATGCGCAGTGTATTCTGGGATTGATTTGATTTTTGTACTTTTGCCCATGAGGCTTTAATGTATTAAACAATGATTTCTCTAATGATAACGTGTGTTCCTTTTTGTCTACAACAAATTTGAACTTTCGAACCCTTGAATGCATTGCATACGCATTTCATACATCATGTGCATAGCAGTTTTTTCCACTTTTCAGGTTGCTTACAGTCCTTCGCTGTTTATTTCAGCATCATGAATCCCGAATCTGCATCAACCGAGACATCAATCAAGGCTCTCCAGGCGCAGAATGCGCAGTTTCAAGAATTAATCAAGGGTCTGGCTAAAGGCCAAGAAGAACTGAAGGCTATGCTCCTGAAGAAGGAGAAGAAGAAGAAGAGAAGAACTGTTCTGTTCAACTCGGGCCGAAGGTTTGGCAATACTCTGCAACATGAAGAGGCTGGTTCTTCTGTTGGCAAGAGTCCTTCTCAGGCAGAAGTAAAGGTTCCTAGTCCGGTCGTCTCCGACAACGAGACAGATTTTGATGAAGAGCAGTACCCTCCTGCAGATGACAGGTACAAACAACTGGAGGACAGGTTGAAGGCTATGGAGGTTCAACAGGCACCTGGGCTGGATTTCGGAGATCTGGGTTTGTCAACTGGTGTGATCATCCCGCATAAGTTCAAAGCACCATCCTTCTCCAAATATGACGGGGCGTCTTGTCCCAAACTGCATCTGAGGTCCTATGTTCGGAAAATTCAGCCGTACTCTGCGGATAAGAATTTATGGATCCACTTTTTCCAGGAGAGTCTTTCAGGGACTCATCTCGAATGGTTCTATCAGCTGGATGGGACCAAAGTTCGTAACTGGGAGGAGTTGGCTACTGCTTTCTACAAGCAGTATCAATATAATGCCGACCTTGCCCCCACACGTACCCAACTCCAAGGTATGGCGTTAGGTGCAAGCGAAGGTTTTAAGGAGTACGCTCAGAAGTGGAGAGACCTGGCTGGCAGGGTGCAGCCACCATTGACTGATCGGGAGCTGGTTGACATGTTCTTGGGGACCCTATCTGGGCCATTCTTCAACCATCTCATTGGGAATTCTTCTGCTGGGTTCACCGATTTGATCTTGACTGGAGAGAGGATTGAAGCTGGGTTGAAGTCTGGGAAGATTACAAAAGGTGCATCGTCTAGTTCGGAAAAGAAACCCTTCAAGAAGGAGTCTAGTGCCGTGTATGGTTCCAGGAAATCAGAGAGACCTGAACACCGCCAATCTGTCAGTGCGGTGATGATTGCTAAGCCTGCTGCCGCTCCTCGGCCAAACAATTCCCAAAGGGCTGAAAGACCCCGAAGGGAGTTTACCCGGTTAAACATGACCCTATCGCAGATCCTGCCACAGTTGCTCGCAACCAATTTGGTGACTGTCAGGGAAGCTCCAAAGTTCCCTAATACAACATCTCCCAAGTACAATCCGAATGCTCGTTGTGCCTACCATTCAGAAAGCCTGGGGCACTCTACCGATGACTGTTGGGCGTTGAAGAATAAGGTGCAAGACCTTATCGACGCAAAGGAGATACAATTCGAAGCGCCTACAAAGCCGAATGTAGTTACTGCCCCTATGCCTCAACACGGGGTAAATGCTGTTGATGAAGACATTTATGCTGTTTCTGTGGATGATCTAGCCACTCCTCTAAAGATCGTCAAGAAGAATCTACTGCAGGCCGGTTTATTTCCGGGTTGTAGTGAGGGTTGCCTATTCTGTGCTGTGTCCCCATCTGGTTGTCCCTTGCTAAGGTTAGGCATCCAAAGCTTAATGGACAGCAAGGAGATTCTATTCAAGAAGTCTGTTGTTCGGTTGGTTCCAATGGAAGAAGTTTCTGTGGTGACTATCTTCAGTAATCCGATCCCGGCTCTCCAGAAGAAGCCCGTTCAAATTATGACCGTTGCACCCGTTATTATCACTGTTCCAGGGCCCCTGCCCTATGTATCTGATAAAGCTGTCCCTTGGCACTATGGGGCAGATGTATATATAAACGGGATTAAACAAGAGCTCAACGCTGGCGCCAGCATCTGTGACATCACTGGCCCAGCCAAAGTTACCCGCAGTGGCAGGCTCTTCTCGCCTGACATTGCACCGCCTGCTGCCCGAAGACCGCTCCTGATAATTCCTACAAGTACACCTATTCCTGTTGCTGATCAAGTTGTTGTTCCTGCTGCTAATCCGATTGTTTCTCCTGCTGCCGAGTCATCCAATGCTCGGGGCAAGGGAATTGAAGTTGAGCCTGCCCAGATGGAGGCACCCATACCCATAGCTGCTGAGGCCTCCCCACAAGAGATGGAGGAGATTCTGAAGATTATAAAGAAGAGCGATTTTAATGTTGTGGAACAGCTGGGGCATACGCCCTCCAAGATCTCCATGCTCTCTTTATTGCTGTGCTCCGAGGCCCATGCAAAGGCCCTAATCTCATTCCTCAAGATGGCCCATGTGCCACATGAAACCTCTGCAGTCCAGTTCACTGATTGCGTGGCAAGTCTAACGGCAGATAATGGCTTGGGTTTCTCAGATGCTGACTTGACCGCAAAGGGGAGAGACCATAACGATGCTCTGCATGTCTCAATTGAATGCAGGGGCACCACCTTGGCACATGTGTTGGTTGATACTGGGTCATCTTTGAATGTGCTACCCAAGAAGGCTCTGGATCGTCTAGATTGTGAAGGCCTGGAATTGAAACCCAGCAACATCATCGTCAGGGCCTTTGACGGTTCAAAGAGGATGGTCCATGGAGAAGTTGACATTCCAATTCGGGTGGGCTCTCAGGTGTTCGACTCCACTTTTTATGTGATGGACATCCGTCCATCTTACTCTTGTCTGCTGGGTCGACCCTGGATACATAAGGCTGGGGCAGTGACCTCTACCTTGCATCAAAAGCTGAAGTACCCCGTCAGAGGGAAGATTGTCACTGTGCAAGGAGAGGAAGAATATATGGTGAGTCACCTAAACTCTTTCAGATACATTGAGATGGATGGGGAGTTCATTGAGACCCCCTTTCAGCATTTCGAGGAGGTGTTTCCAATTGCAGCAGAAACAACAGAAGCAAGTGGTCCTTTGAAGATGGCTTCCCTGAAGGATGCCAGGGCTGTGGTGCAGAGGGGTGAATGTGCCGACTGGGGCAGACTTCCAGACTTCACTCAGAAGACTGATAAACTTGGGCTGGGTTTTACCTCAGAAGGTCAGAGAGTTATGAGGAAAGCAAAGATCGGAAGACCTCCGGTATTTATTAAAAGTTCAGAAGTGAATGCTGTTGGGGAAGACCATGAAGTGGACGAGGCTGAATTCAACAGCTGGATCTATCCGACAGCCGAAGATGGATTGAACAATTGGAGTGCAAAGGACCATACCCCTGTTACCTTTGTGACGCAGTAATAAATTTCTTTGTTTCGTTATTTTGTAATAAACAATGATAAACTCTATGGCCCGGTGTCTTACCCGAGGCACCGTGGTTCTATTTGTGAGGGCATACAAACTGTCATTTTATACATCATGAATGAAAATCTTGGACGTTTTTCGCATTGCAAATATTGTGTTCCTTTTCTGTCTTTCTTTTCCTTTACATAATTTTCAAAACAGCTGTATTTACACACACACACTCACTCATACAGGTTCCAATCCACTCTGGATCTTACTGATAACAACTCTGCTACTGCCAATCATGACTTCGAAAATCCGATCAACTTAGCCGAAGACGAAGGTGAAGATGATTGCGAAGTGCCCGACGAGCTTGCAAGACTGTTGCTTCAGGAAGAGAGGGCAATTCAACCTCACGAAGAGCCAGTGGAAACCATAAACCTGGGTACTGAAGCAGACAGGAGAGAGGTGAAGATTGGTGCCAACCTAAAGCTCAGCGTGAAGCAACGGTTAACCAAGATGTTACATGACTATATGGAGATCTTTTCCTGGTCCTACGAAGACATGCCAGGGTTGGATACCGATATTGTTGTCCATCATTTGCCGACTAGGGAAGACTGCCCTCCAGTTAAACAAAAGGTCTGTCGGATGCGTCCAGAGATGTCAGAGAAGATTAAGGCCGAGGTCATGAAACAGTTTGATGCCGGGTTCCTTGCAGTAACTTCTTACCCGCAGTGGGTTGCTAATGTGGTGCCGGTACCAAAGAAGGACGGTAAGGTCAGAATGTGTGTCGACTACAGGGATCTGAACAGGGCCAGCCCCAAAGATGATTTCCCCCTACCTCACATTGATGTCCTTGTTGATAATACAGCTCAGCACAAAGTGTTCTCTTTCATGGATGGCTTTTCAGGCTACAATCAGATCAAGATGGCACCTGAAGACATGGAAAAGACTACATTTGTTACTCAGTGGGGCACCTTCTGCTACAAGGTCATGCCATTTGGATTAAAGAACGCTGGGGCAACCTACCAACGTGCCATGGTTGCCTTATTCCATGATATGATCCATCACGAGATAGAAGTGTATGTCGACGACATGATCGCTAGGTCCCAGACTGAGGAAAAGCACCTAGATCATCTGCAGAAGTTGTTTGACCGGTTGAAACTGTACAAGCTGAGACTAAACCCGAACAAGTGCACCTTCGGGGTAAGATCTGGGAAGTTGCTAGGCTTCGTGGTCAGTGATAAAGGTATTCAAGTGGACCCTGCTAAGGTCAAAGCTATTCAAGAGATGCCAGTTCCTAAGACAGAGAAGGAAGTCAGAGGCTTTTTAGGACGCCTGAATTACATTGCTCGCTTCATCTCTCATCTGACTGCTACCTGTGAGCCAATCTTCAAGCTACTGAAGAAAGATCAGGTAGTACGTTGGAACGATGAATGTCAGGCTGCCTTCGACAAAATCAAAGAGTATCTCCAAGAACCACCTATCCTTATGCCACCTGTTGAAGGGAGACCTCTGATCCTATATCTGACAGTGCTCGACAGTTCAATGGGGTGTGTGCTGGGGCAGCATGACGAGTCTGGCCGAAAAGAGCATGCCATTTATTACCTTAGCAAAAAGTTTACCGACTGTGAGACCCGATACTCACTGCTTGAGAAAACTTGCTACGTTTTGGTATGGGCTGCTCGCCGGCTGAGACAGTATATGCTGACTCACACTACCTTATTGATCTCAAAAATGGATCCTATAAAATACATATTCGAAAAGCCTGCTCTGTCTGGGAGAATTGCAAGATGGCAAATGATCTTGACGGAATACGACATTCAGTACACAACCCAGAAAGCCATCAAAGGGAGTGTATTGGCAGACCACTTAGCTCATCAAGCTGTAGATGACTACCAATCAATGAACTTCGAATTTCCGGATGAAAGCATCATGATAGTAACTGATTGTGAAGTACCTGGACCGGATGAAGGACCTGAACCAGGATCCCGATGGTCTATGCACTTTGACGGAGCCTCCAATGCTTTGGGAAATGGAATCGGCGCCATAATCATATCTCCACAAGGTACTCATACTCCACTCACTGCCCGGCTATGTTTCAACTGTACCAACAACATGGCGGAGTATGAGGCGTGTATCATGGGTCTTCAAGCTGCGATCGACCTAAGGATCAAATTTCTAAGTGTCTTCGGAGATTCTGCTCTTGTGATCAATCAGATCAAAGGAGAGTGGGATACGAAACATCCAAACCTGATTCCTTATAGAGAATGTGTGTTGACCCTGATTCCCCACTTCACAGAGATAACCTTTGAGCACTTTCCAAGAGAAGAGAATCAGTTAGCGGACGCGTTAGCTACAATGTCTTCAATGTTCAAGGTTAAATGGGATAATGAGGCTCCCCGGATCATCATCTGGAAACTGGACGAACCGGCATACTGTTGTGATCTCGAAACTGAATTGGTGACTGAGAAGCCTTGGTACCACGAAGTGAAGAGATATTTGGAAGTTCAGGAATACCCCGAAGGTGCCTCTATCAATGATAAGAAATTCCTGAGGAGGTTTGCAGCAAAGTTCTTCCTTAGCAACGGCATTTTGTACAAGCGAAACCATGATTCAACCTTACTGCGTTGTGTGGATAAGACTGAAGCAGAAAGGATCATGGAAGAGCTGCATGAAGGGACCTTTGGTACACATTCCAGTGGACACACTATGGCTAAAAAGATCCTATGGGCAGGATATTACTGGTCTACAATGGAAGCTGATTGTTACCAACATTCCAGGACATGCCACAAGTGCCAGATTTATGCAGACAAGGTGCATGTTCCTCCGGTTCCCCTGAATGTTCTGACTGCGCCTTGGCCGTTTGCAATGTGGGGCATAGACATGATCGGCGAGATTAAACCTACGGCATCCAATGGGCATCGCTTCATTCTGGTAGCGATTGATTATTTCACAAAGTGGGTCGAGGCAGCCTCCTATGCTACGGTAACCAAGACTGTTGTGGCACGGTTCATTCGGCACAACCTAATCTGTCGGTACGGCATCCCTGAGCGGATTATTACAGACAACGGTACCAATCTGAACAATAAGATGATTGCTGAGCTCTGCGAACAGTTCAAGATACAGCACCACAATTCTTCTCCTTACAGACCGAAGATGAATGGGGCTGTAGAAGCAGCAAATAAGAACATCAAGAAAATCGTGCAAAAAATGACAGTGACCTATAAAGATTGGCACGAGATGTTACCGTTCGCTCTACATGGGTATCGTACCTCAGCTAGGACGTCAACCGGGGCAACTCCTTTCTCTCTGGTTTATGGCATGGAGGCAGTCTTGCCGATCGAAGTGCAGATACCTTCTCTCCGGATAATGAAGGATGCAAATCTGAACGAAGATGATTGGATCCAGACACGACTTGATCAACTCAACCTCATTGACGAAAAGAGACTTGCTGCTATCTGTCATGGTCAAACGTATCAGAAACGGATGATCAGGGCATTTAACAAAAAGGTCAAACCACAGGAATATCAAGTTGGGGATCTAGTTATCAAGCGAATCATCCTTCCTCAGAGTGATCCAAGGGGCAAATGGACCCCTACGTACGAAGGGCCATTTGTGGTTAAGCATGTGTTCTCAGGAGGAGCCATGATATTGACCAACATGGATGGTGACGACCTTCCTCACCCCGCCAATGCAGACATAATTAAAAAATACTACGCATGAAAAAAGACCCGCTAGGCTGACATGCCTAGGCAAAAATTAGGGCTTCCCGTCGAACCAAAAGGGTTCGGGCAAAATGAAGGGATGAAAATGAAAAAATCTGTACACCCGGCAAGTCGAAAACCTGAAAAGGCGGCTTGGGCAAAAATGGGTATCCCGGTGGACTGAAAACCCGTAAGGGCGGTCCAGGCAAAAATTAGGGATAAAGCGTAATACTATGTCTCATTGATCACTTTGCATCCAGAATCCGGTATCTACATCAAGTTCAGACGGCATCGATCAGTCAGCTTCACCTTCAACCAAGGTCATCAAGTGATGAGATGCTCAGAGTTATAAAGGCAATAGCAGAGTTGAAACTCAGTGGGATCATTCACTTCACACAGCTGTTTTATTTTATTTTGTACAAAATTTGTATAAACTCTCTTGTTCGGCGACGTTCCTCTTACTAGGACGTCAGCCTCTTGTACACAAAACGCCTATTCACAGGCCATTCAAAATCAATACAAATATATTTTCAGTTAAACGTGCCAAGTATTTTTCTTTTTTTGTTTTGTTTTGCGAAGAACGTCCAAGGTTCAATTTGTGATATATGCATTGACAATAATTTGCTAACTCATAAATATTTGCATACGAAACAAAGGAATTAATTGCAGGTGACACTAGAAACAGGTGCAACAAAGAGTTGTCTGAGCAGTCTAATTGTTCTATCCTCCAAGGTACCAAGGTAGGTTCAGCTAAAGAACATGACCAGTATACCTGAATTCCCCAGAGAGTGAGCCAACTAAAGTGCATTCTTCTCCAAGCAAAGCTATCAAATCTCAAGGAAGTTGAGTATCCTCCGTAGATCTCAATACTTCCCCAACAGCAGCATATATCCTTAACAAGCATCCCCGGCAGTCTTGGTCTAAAGATTGTTCCCCGGCGGTATACCAGACATTCAAAGGAATCACTTCCCCCGCAGTTCAAAACTCCCCAAAAAAAGAGTCCAATCCAGTTTCCCAAGGAAAGTTGGAGTCCATCTTCCCCCAAGCAGTAAGCTTATCCCCAGTAAATTCTGGAAGCTTATCCCCTCGCAGAGCACGAACGCGTCGCCCGGCTTTATTCAAAGAGTTATTTCCTCAATAGGATATAACTGGGTTATCCTCAGCCAAAAGCCATGGAAAGATCGTCGTCAACGAAGTCTTCTTACCCCAGCGAAGTCTGTCAGCACTTCCAACAACAAGGGTATCCTCAGCAAGTCATCAACAATTCAGCAAGGCATCCCTCTCCCCACAGAGTATTGCTCCCCAGCAAGATTACTAGAGTATTTGTCTCCCCGCAGAGTAACCCATTCGCCAAGTTTATTCCCCAATAGAGTTATCTTCTCCTATCGGAATTCTTGCAACTATCATCCCCGGCGGAAGCAAAACCTATTCTTCAACATCAGCCCAGGAGTGACTTCCTGGCACCCGTCAAGGATCTACTTTCCTAGACGAAAACATTCATAAAACGTCACATACATCATTATAGCATGCATAGACGCATCATATCATACAAATCTCATTTATGTTGAGAACATCATTGCTTGATCCATATCATGCATTGCATATGACTGACCTTTACCTTTCAGGAAAGACGCAGTTAAAATGCTCAAACATATTTCAAAGCCTTCTCTAGTCCAGCTAAATCGACTCCCAACAGATTTTTCTGATAAAGACTCAGCAGAACCTATGGTCCCCTCTCCGACAAGTGCGTGAGGTGGTAATTCCTTCTTCAGATGTTTCCCTCTCCGACGATGAGTGTGAGGTGATAGTCTCTTATGGTCCCCTCTCCGACAAGTGCGTGAGGTGGTAATTCCTTCTTCAGATGTTTCCCTCTCCGACGATGAGTGTGAGGTGATAGTCTCTTATGGTCCCCTCTCCGACAAGTGCGTGAGGTGGTAATTCCTTCTTCAGATGTTTCCCTCTCCGACGATGAGTGTGAGGTGATAGTCTCCTATGGTCCCCTCTCCGACAAGTGCGTGAGGTGGTAATTCCTTCTTCAGATGTTTCCCTCTCCGACGATGAGTGTGAGGTGATAGTCTCCTATGGTCCCCTCTCCGACAAGTGCGTGAGGTGGTAATTCCTTTTTTTAGATGTTTCCCTCTCCGACGATGAGTGTGAGGTGACAGTCTTCTATGGTCCCCTCTCCGACGGTGTGTGAGGTGGTAAGTCCTTTTTCAGATGTTTCCCTCTCCGACGATGAGTGTGAGGTATTAGTCTCCTATGGTTCCCTCTCCGACGGTGTGTGAGGTGACAATTCCTTTTCCTATGGTTCCCTCTCCGACGGTGTGTGAGGTGACAATTCCTTTTCCTATGGTCCCCTCTCCGACAAGTGCGTGAGGTGGTAATTCCTTTTTCAGATGTTTCCCTCTCCGACGATGAGTGTGAGGTGATAGTCTCTTATGGTTCCCTCTCCGACGGTGTGTGAGGTGGTAAGTCCTTTTCAGATGTTCCCCTCTCCGACGATGAGTGTGAGGTAATAGTCTCTTATGGATCCCTCTCCAACGGTGTGTGAGGTGACAATTCCTTTTCCTATGATTCCCCTCTCCGACGGCGAGTGAGGTGATTCCCTTTCAGATTATAATGGTCTATGGTTCTCGTTCCGACCCTGTGAAGATGGTAATTCCCGCCAAGATTTTTCTCAACGAGCGTTGTTGAAGTTAAAATCACCCAAGGTTATCTTACCATTCATGCTAAGGCAGTAATCATACCTGGTTCATTCATCATCTTTTGAAGCTCCCGACTCAGCTCCTGTAACCAGTCAGGACATATCTATGCCAAGCATCTAAAATCAGCTCCTGCAACGTGTCAGGTACTCATTTTTCTTTTGCAGGTATGCAGGTTCTCGCTAAGGAATCTCCTATGCGATCAACATCCAGATGGAATCTATAAGCCCATCATCCTATCCAGCAACCTCTAAATGGCATCTATAAGCCCATTCCACCATCACTGCTAACATGTGAGCGCAAATTTCTGGGCACTCTAGTGTTCAATCATCTCCTACCCTCAGATTACGAAAGGCACGCAAGCCAATCTGCATCCTCAGGTCTAAGAGGATTGAACAGGGGCAACTGTTGTACCCCAAAATTTGCCCTCCCATATTCTTCAAGAAATTTCCAAGTCAAGTCACAAAATTCCCCAAGGGTTGTGCAGCTCAACAGTCTCCTATACAGTCAAAACTAGGGTTTGTGTTCTGATCAAAGAAATGAAGTTTTCAAAGGCCCAATCAAGTCTCACATGATTACAAATATGGTCAAGCATCCTCATATCAAGTTTCAAGACATTCAGCTCAAAATTGCACAGTCAAAACCCCAGATTGCACTACAGTCAACTGTAGGGGCAAAATAGTCATTTGGCAGTCAAAAGTTCAAATTTTTGGTCAACGTATAATTTTGAAGCCACAAACATCATTTGATCAATGCTTGATCATGATTCTCAAAATTTGGCTCAGAAATCATCAAAGATGCAAAAGTTACTATATTTGGACAGTTGAAAAAGTCAACTGAAATTGACCAGGGCATAACTTTCACATGGATCATCAGAAAAATTCCATCCAAAGCTCATTTTGAATAGAAAGACATTTCCTACAACTCATCTTCACACTTCAAGTCCAAGAAATGCTCTCACAAAAAGTTATCAATTTCAACATTATAGGTCATTTTCAAAAGTCAACAAAAAGGGACTTTAAGTCAAAGGCCATAACTTGAGATTGGTAAATCCAAATGGCATGGGACCAAAGGCATTGGTTAAAGGACTCAAAGACCTTTCCAAACTGTCCAAGAACATGTGAAAAGCTTAAAAATTGAGCAAGTTATGCCTTGTGGAAGTTGGGAAATTTTTAGGAATTTTGAAAAGTCAACATTGATGCAAATGATTCAAAATTGCTAATGGGCCCATTTTTCTTCCAAGATTCATCATTCCAAGCATGTGCACGACCACTTGGACCAAAGGGAAGTATTTTCTCATTTTTTATTTATTTATTTGAATTATTATTTATATTAATTCATTTAAATTATTTAAATACATGAAAAATATCTAACTTGCCTTAACCAATCTTTTTATGCATGTTTGATACTCAATATTTCGTGTAAATGCAAATGGGGAAAGATTTGGAGCTGATTGGCATGATTGAGAGCAAAATACACATGAAAAGATATGGAAAAGATCCTTAAGAAATCAAATATTGAAAACCATTATGGCCATGGATTTTATGCAATTTTCTTGACCTAATAGCTTCAATACATAAACAGGAATCAAACCCTAATGCAAACACACTCTAAGCTGCGCAAAAGAACAGATTGGAAACTTGAAAAAATGGCTTGAAAACAAAATTCTGAAATCATTGTTGGAGGACGATTCAAGCCTTAATCTTGATTCCAATAGCTTCATTGTGGTTCTCTGAACGTGTGCCAATCAAGAACATCAACTCAAACACAAAGAATTGGTAGATTAAACTCAAACTGTGTCACGAAATTTTCAAAATCGTATATCATAATTCACGCATCTTTTTGCATTTTTATTTGTGGATTCTTGTTCAGTGTGATGTTTCGAAGCTAACCAATGCTTTTGATTGAATTATTACGCGTTATATAAGATTTCACCATGCGCGATTTCTAGGGTTACAGGTTTGCAAATTTGGGGCTTTTAGAACTAGGCAAAATTAGAACTCCAGATCACCACCGTTCCATTCAGCGGACCTAGACGAAGAAGAAACATTGGTCGCGATCAATTTATGATCCTTACAGCCCTATTCGCTATTTTCCAATAGCCTACCTAAAGCAACGCGTCTAAAACCGTTGCTGAATGTTTATGTTACAGGGGACGTGAAGAAGACGACATCGTGTCAATCAGTGATTCGTTGGTTTGAATTTGGCGCGTTTCTCTCCACTAACGCGTTGTGTCCATTTATGTTGTTTATTCGTTAATTATATAATAAACGCGTTAACATGGCTCAGTGGTGCAAGTATTGCTTGGTGATGTTAGTGACCTGGGTTCGAACCCCAGGTCTGTATAATTTCACTATTATTTTTCCATTGCAATTCCTATGCAGGCATAACCTTAAAGCGCATCATGTTACCTCAACATCCAAAGAGCCACGCGTCTAGCTGCTTCGAATCAAGGGCAGGGATTCAAAGAACACATTATGCCTTAGTCAACGCACCATATGGAACCTGGGAAAGTCAGCGAATTTCCAGCTTATTGGGCCTAAATTATTGGATCCATACCTCCGTGTTGGGACAGAAAACCCCCCTGGTTTGCTTCTCTATACATTTTTTTACTTTATTTTCAATAATGATTTTATTTTCTTTATTTGTTAAATTAATTAATTATTTCTTTACAAAATATAAAAATATACAAAAAAATCAGAAAAAGACAAAATGTAATAAATATTTTTATTTTAATTATTTTCATAAATAAATTGTATAATTGAATTTAGTATAATTAGGGTTTTTTGCAATTTTAATTCTTTTCATAATAAAATATAAAAAATATAGAATTTAGGTTTAATTGTTAATTTTATTCCTTTTTAATTTTCCCTTTTTACAATAATATTGCTTATTTTATTTATTTTATAATTAAATTGTACAATAAAATTAGGTTTAAATTAGGTTAAAAACTTTAATATTTTCTTAAAAAAACTTAAAAATAATTAGACTTAGGTTTAGCTTTTTATTTTACTTTTAATTAATTCTTTTCCATTAAATCTCAAAAAACACAAAAACACCAAAAAAAACATTCCTTTTTAATTTTTAATTTTTTATTCCTCATTAATTCTAATTAATTAAATTCATTAACTTTAATTTTTTGCAAAAGGGTCCAACGCCCTCGTTCGTAACTTATTTAATTCGCGTATTTATTTTCTTTCGCTTAATCAATTATGTACCTCTCCCAAAGCATTGTAACTTAATTGCTCGCACTTTTATTTTATTGCTTTATTTACTTTCCGTCAAATCGGGTCCGGTTTAATTTTGGCGATGTGGACCCGCGCCATTTGTAATAGTCTTAGATTTACTTTTCCCGCAAATATCTTAACTGTTAAATAAGCATGCAAGAATGAATGGCCCTAATTAAAATCAAGCGTAGAACACCAATAAACATGACAAGACAAATATCAATGAAAACGACACATGAATCGCACACACCACCCCTAGGGTACGCCTCACTGTTGCCTTCCGAAAGGTGATCGTCGAGTAGAGGACGTCTTAGTAAGTCCTCATGATCCGGGAACCTGGCATGAGGGTAGCTTCTAAGGTGTCTTCCCATTGCTCTGGTGATCACCATGTCCCTACAAACTCGAATTGACCCGAACACCTCCAACGGTGGTGCTACCTACCTCTCAATGGTGGGATGGCACTACCTTAAAGGACATTTACACAGACGAATTCCTTAGGGTAGGTAGGTTCTCAAGGATACTTGCTCTAATTTCAAACAAATCAAAATACTTTTCACACCAACACTTTTCAAAAGCTTTCAAAGCAAATTTTTCAAACACTCTGACGTACGAGTCGAACTGAAATTTTTCAAAGAAACTTTTCTAAAACCCACATTGAAAAGCAAACAAACCATTTTTGAAAACACAAGTGAGAAAGTAACTAAGAGCCCATGGATAACCATGGATAGAAAGGGTGCTAACACCTTCCCTTTCTATAACCTACCTCCCGAATCGAGAGCAATCTCTATAAGGAATTTTTCTGTGCTTTTGTCCTTTCCAATTGGAGAAAATAAAAGACGGTGGCGACTCTTGCTTCCGCGACATTTCGCGAACCAGCGTTAAACAGTCAGTTCCAGATCCACCGATCACACTTACCATCCTTCTTAGGTACCGGAACAACGTTGGCAAACCACTGCGGATAAGAAGTGACAGCTAAGAATCTGGTGTCGAACTGTTTCATGACCTCTGTCTTGATTTTCTCAGACATCTCAGGGCGCATACGGCGAACCTTCTATTTTACCGGAGGGCAGTCTTCTTTAGTTGGCAAGAAATGAACCACAATACCGGTGTTCAAACCAGGCATATCTTCGTAGGACCAGGTGAAGATCTCAACATAGTCGCGTAGCATTTGTATCAACCGCTGCTTGGCACTAGACCCTAAATTTGCACCTATCTTGACCTCTTTTCTGTCTTCCTCTGTACCCAAATTCACTGATTCAACTGGCTCTTTGTGAGGCTGTATGGCCCTTTCTTCCTGCAGTAACAGTCTAGAAAGTTCTCCAGACACCTCACAATCATCCTCACCTTCGTCCTCAACTTGGTTGATCGGGTTTTTGAAGTCATAACTGGCAGTAGCAGAGTCGTTATCAATGGGATCCAGAGTGGATATGGATCTGCATTATGATATGTGAGTGTGTGTAAAAGAATAGCTGTTTTAATAGAGTGAGAGACAGAAAAGAAAAACAAGGAGCGCAAAATTTGTAATGCAAGAAACATCCAATGTTTTATTAATGATATATGAAAATGACAAATAATAAGTCCTCACAAGCAAAGCCAGAGTGCCTCGGGCAAGGCACCGGGCCGTAAAGTTTTAAATTGTTTATTACAAATCTTAAAACAAAAGTCAATTACTGCGAAATAAAAGAAACATGTATGAATTCCTTCATCGTCCAATTATTCAATCCGCCATCAGTTGTTGGGTAGATCCAACTGTCGATGTCTGAATCTTCTTCACCATCTTCAACCGCATTAACTCCCTGATTGCTGATGTGCAGAGGAGGTCTTCCGATCTGTGCGTGCCTAACAGCCCTTTGAGCCCCTGTAGTAAAGCCCAAACCAAATTTGTCAGTTTTGTGAGTAAAATCAGGGAGCCGACCCAAATTGGTACACCCACCTTCTTCAACAACAGCCCTGACATCTTTGAGAGAAGCCATCTTCAGCGGAGGTTTGTAGGTAGTAACTTCAGTTGACGCCAAAGTCTGGGGGACCTCCTCGAAGTTATGACAAGGAGTCTTTATGAACTCCCCATCTATCTCCACATAACGGAAAGAATTGAGATGACTTACCATATACTCTTCTTCACCTCGCACTGTGACAATTTTCCCTTGTACCGGGTACTTCAGCATCTGATGGAGTCTAGAAGTGACTGCCCCAGCCTTATGAATCCAAGGGCGACCCAGCAGACAAGAATATGATGGTCTGATATCCATCACATAAAAGGTGGATCCAAAGGTTTGAGAACCCACTTTGACAGGGATGTCCACCTCCCCGTGCACCATCCTTTTTGATCCATCGAAAGCCCTGACCACAATGTTACTCGGCTTCAAAGTCAAACCCTCACAGTCCAAACGGTCCAACACTTTCTTTGGCAGAACAAACCCTCACATCCATCTCAATTGAGTCTTCCATGTTCATGTATGAAGCTTTGACACAAAAGGTGTTTTTGTTGACTTTTCAAAATGACCTATAATGTCAAAATTTATATCTTTTTGTGAGTGCATTTTTTTAGCTTGGGAGCTGAAGATGAATTGTAGGGAATTGCATCCTCTTCAAAATGAGCTTTGAATGGGTCATTTCTGATAAAGTATGATAAAGTCGTGCTTGGTCAAATTTAGGTTGACTTTTCCTACAAAACCCTAATTTAGCAACTTTTGGGTTTTGATGATTTGTGAGCAATCCTTGAGGAATAATGATCAAACCTTAATCAAATGATGAATGGTACTTCAAAATGAGGATTTTGACCAAAAATCTTGAAGTTTGACTATATGTAGGCCACAATTAACTTTTGCCCTAACACAATCGATTTTCAAGCATTTGAGCAACTGACTGAGCAAATTTTCTCTGAAAGGCTTGAAACTTGACATGGATGATCTTGAGAACATATTAGGGCAATGGTGATCATTTGGGACTCTTTGGACTCAAGCATCTTGATGCAAAATGAAACCCTAATTTGAGGTAGACTTCCTTAGGAGAGAGTTTGTCTGGTCAACTTCTTGGACTTCTTTGAGCAATTTGAGGACCTCACTTGACATGTTGTTGTAACCCAAAATTTGCTCTCCAATTTTTCAAAGAAAACACAACCCTAGGGTTTCTCAGATATTCAAATTTGCTCAGAAATCGACTAGACATATTCTCTTTTGTGGCAGTAAACCAACAATTAGGGTTTTTCTTGCATTCCTCAGAAGAAATTGAGTTCTCAGAAATTCAATTGGTTTTCACAAGTCTTCATGCTTTCTCAAGTTTACTAAAAATACAGTGTTTGTTCTTAGAACATGGTTTGTTTGGGACAAGAGATTGAGACTGTTATTAGGGACGACCATGATTTTGATCCAGGTTAACCAGATGATTTGTGTCTTTTAAAACATTTGCTTGGTTAAGAAATGGAATACACAGTGCGTGTTTGTTTGGAATGCAGTTGCAAGATTACAGGATTATTGGAATTTAAGTTATCAGATTGGAGCATTTTGTTTCAATTGTCTTGATTGGGCATTCAAAAATCAAACAGGATGCAAAGAGAAAATTACAAGTTATTGTTGATCAAAGATTTCAAGTAACACCAGAACATTTCATATGATTTTCTCCAATTTCAAACGTCGTTACAAAACAATTTAATATTTAAATACTTTAGGTTTTACAACTTATTGTATTGAAAAGATAAATTAGTACAATTGTTGGATACAATACAAGAATGTTTTTCTAAATTACAAGGAAATTCAAATGCTTGATTGGCCTAGGAGAACTAATTTATGCCTAAGTTTGACTGAAGTTCTTTTTCTATCTCCGAAGACCTTCCTTGCTTGCCCTAGGGTTCTTGCCTTCCATGCTTTGTCCTCTCCATTGTGCCCACATGAAAATGAAAGAAAGGAAATGTGATTAGTACAAAATTATTTGGGCATGAGCAAGAATTTTCAAAAGAGAAGTGCGATTCATCATTAAAGTTTGCAAATTGGAATCAGAAGGCCATTTTTAATTCATCACAATTTATTTTCTCTATTTGCAAATCACAAGAAGATTATTCTTCGTGGTTCACAAAAAGAAGGAAAATAAATGCAAGAAAACTATCCAAATGCCACAAAGCTATCCAAACAAGAACAAAGGCAGCAAAATTGTCCAAATGCTACAAAGCTATCCAAACAAAAACAAATGCAGCAAAACTGTCCAGAAGCAAATAGCAGTGCAAATCAAACAAAATTGCCCAAACAAATATTGCAAACAGAACCAAACAAACAACAGTATGGCAATACAAAATGCAAACGAGGCAACAACAAACAGCATAAGCTAGACAGCATCAACAAAAGGAAGTATGGCAATATAATAAGCTAAGTCAAACAAGCAGAAACTTGTTCAAGAAGCCAATTCATCATTTTCCATTTTATTGCAAACTTTTCAGAAAAAAGGCAAAAGAGCAATTAACTTTCTTAGTGTCATTGAGAGAGAAGAGAGGAAAGAAGTCACCTAGGTTATTGGGATGCACAGCCCTGCTGCCTTGACTGTCACAAATTGCATAGAAGTTGCTAGAAAACAAAACTGCAACAAAAAGACCATTTGAACAATATACTGAAAATATTCAATGGTTGGGTTTCCCACCATTTTGAATATGAATTCAACTAAAGCAACACCAATATAACAAAAAACAAAAAAACTCTCAAGCAGGAGGATATAGAAAACATTTTATCAAAGTCCAAAAACTGTCAAAGTCTCCAACAACAAAAACCTGTAAAACTCTCAAGCCAAAAACCCAAATCCGAACCAATATCCCAAGCCATCCTCAAACAGCAAGAACCGAGCTTCAAGCTTATAAAAAACCAACATAAAGGTCTTATACTGAAAAACCAGGATTCAAAAACACAAGCATCCCACCATCAACCAAACCTGCAACCTGTTACAGTAGCAAGATCCCAAACCAAAAAACTCAAAAAGCCAAACATCCCAAGCCATCCTCAAACAGCAAAACCTGTAACAAACTGTCAAAACCAACAACAAAAAACCACAAAAACCAGAATCACCAACCTTTAAACCATCAAACCAAACATGTGAACATAAACCAGTAACATCATCCATCAAACCTGTAACAAAACCAAACCTATAACCAAAACCTGTTAACTCAACATTAACAAATCCATAAATCAAAACCAGAAATCTCAAACTGTCAACAAAACCAAAACTAAAAAAAAACCATTAACCATCGTCCAAATTTCAAACACAGTAGCAGTCTACAACTAAACCTTAAACCTCCAAAACTGTCAAAGTCTCAAATCAAAACCATCATCAAATACAAAGAATCACAAAACCTCCAAAACTGTCAAAGTATCAAAACTGCAACAAGTCCCAAGCATTCAAATCCCAAAATTCACAAAATCCAGAAAAACAGCATCATCATCATTCAAACACAAAGATAGGAGAAGTTACCAAAGAGTCTAAAAAATCACACTTTCAATCTTAATCTCTTCCCCCACGCAGCTCCGCCACCAAGGAGCACCGCCCTCAGTCTCACCATCCCCTTTCCATTTCACAGAAAAGTTCCAAACAGGTATGGTTTCTTCACCTTCCTCATAACACATTTTCCTGCATTTCAATGGACAATAAGATTGATTAACAGAAAAATACATAACAAGACAAAAAACATTGAAATTGTTTAAGCTTTAACAAAAACAGAACCGTACCTTTTCAAGAAAAGTCGCTAGAAATCGTTTAGGGAGGCGAGATAAAGGGGCGCTCCGGCAACAGAAATTTGGGGGGGAAGATCAGATAGACAAATTTCGGACCTTTTAGGCTTAAATCTGAACTTAGGGTTTCAAAGAAAACGTAAATCATGGCGAGACAAAAAGGCCAAAAGTGTTTTGTTCATGAAATCAGGAAGAGGCGAGTGGTGAGATAGTTCAGAGATGAAAAGATGAACAAAAAAAAGGAAGAGTTTGGATGAACGAGGATGAACGGCGCCGCTGTAAACAAAAGGTCAAGAACCCTAATTTTGTTTTTTGCCCTTAAACAACATCAGAGTTAAGGCTTGGGCCTGTTTTGTTCAAACCCCTAAGGCCCATTCGTTTGCTGATACACCACCCCCCTTGGCCTGTTTCTTTTGTCACGGCAAATCACAATCATTTCTCTTTGGGCCTCTCATCTAAATCCTAAGCCCATTTGCTTTTTATTTATTTCTCTTCTTATTTACTTTTTATTATACAATATACTAATATAACTTAAGGTTTTTTTAATTTGATTTAGATTTTTATAATTAATTTTTTATCATTTTCTTTTTTTATAAACTTGTTTTGATTAATTTTTACATTTAATAAAACATCCAAAAATTAACTTAATTTGTTTTCTTTCTTTAAACTTATTTATATAGTTAATAAAAATACAAAAATAATAAAGATTTTAATTAAATCATTTTTTTATTTTTTAGATTAGGTTTTACCTTTATTTTTTCAAGAAAATATTTGGCATTTCATATTTTTGTTAATATTATTTTCATAAATTATCATAGCTTTAATTAAATCGCACAAACATTTGATTTGATTGTATTGTTTGATATTTGGATCTTTGCTATCTCATTTGATTCATCCCCATTTGTAACAATTGTACCCCCATTCCCGAACATTATGTAATAGCTTAGAATTTAAATTCCCACAATTTATTGCTTTCTATATACTGTATAGTAACTAGGCATGTATGGAAAGATTCAAAAATCAATCGCTAGATGACCTAATCAAAGAATAAAATAACTTGAAACCAACACACTTTTTCACACGCGCACCTCTAGGGTAACCCCTCTCGTTGCCTTGGAAATACAATCATGTCCCTCAAATATGGGACGCTCTAGCAATGACCCTTCAATAAACAAATATCGTAGTCCATCGATGACCCTCGATGTTGCCTTCGATTAAAACGATCTTGTCCCTTACAAAAATTGCTAAAGCGTCTCACAAGTTGCCTTCAATGATTGTAAAATTGACCCGTGCATGTCCCTTCACATCCAACGATGGGGCTTCTTACCAAATCAATGGTAAGATATCACCATTAAAAGGAAGAAGAAAAGAACAATTTAAGACCTTTTGAGTAGATAGATTCGCTCTTAGTTACTCGCTTGCTCACGATAAAAACTTTTACACCTACACTTCTATTTTAAAACATTTTCAAAAGACAAAACTTTTTGTATACGTTCTTATAGAGACGAGAACCATTGCAAAACTCTTTTCAAAACACTTTTCGAAACACGATTCACAAACACATCTTTGAACCACTTTTCGAAAAAAAAACTTTGTATACATTCTTATAGAGACGAGAACCATTACAAAGAGATTTTTCAAAAAACTTTCAAAGCCCACACCACAAGCACACAATCAAATGAAAGCAAGTGATCTAAACGAGTAATTAAGAGCCCATGGAAAACCATGGATGAAAAGGTGATAATACCTTCCCTTTTCATAATCTACCCCCCGAACCCGAGAAAATCTCGAAAGGTCTTTCCTGTGCTTTTTTTACCTTTCCTTTTGGATAAAAGAAAAGTCGGTGGTGACTCTTTCTAACCGCACAAGTGCGATCGAAACACAAAACATCAAGTCAATTCTCCCACCGTATCACAGAATTGGCGACTCTGCTGGGGAAAAGTTTAAAAGTGGGGTTACCTTAGGGTTTTAGATCACCTTTACATGCTTATCTTGCTTGACTTGTTTGCTTTACACTTTGGTTCTATTGTTTGGGTTTGAATCCTCTACCCGGATTTGGGAAACATTAATAGGTAAATAGCAATACATTGTGGAAACTATGCGGGTTATATCGACACGGTCTAAGCAATAGCTATGTTAGTGTGACATATTTATGGGTACCGGTATCCTTTGAGTCAATCAAAGAGAATACGGGGCCGCTGAGTGATGTCATGAAGCACTAACGAACTTTTAGAACCTTTACTTGACCAACTTGGCCTTTTAGGATGTAGTGAGATGACCGGCTTTGGTGCAGTCCGAAGTTGGTAGATACTCGATGTTGTACCCCAAAATTTCCCCTCTCATTTTATCAACATTTCTCATCACAAGACTCTTGGAATTCAAGACCAAGCTAGGGTTTGCTCTGCTCAAGACACCTCCTTGCATTGTATACCTGGAATTAGGGTTTGAGTTTGCACAAGGATTTTTGGGCCTTAAATTCCCAAATTGACTTTCATACTTCATGTTAGACTCATAAGTTTGTCCATACCAAGTTTCAAACTTTGAAACAAATTTTGTCCCAGTCAATTGGACAGTTGACCTAGAAATCAGCTGTATTGGGGAAAAAGTCAATTGTGACCAATTTACAGTCAAACCTCATGAATTTTGACCCACTTCAACATTATGAACTCATATGAACCATTTGATCAAGTTTGGACCACAATTCCATAAGAAATTTGATCAGATCACCAAAAGGGCAAAATGGTCATTTTTAGGGTTTTGACTGTACTAAGGAAATTTTTGACTGTTTGACCTAGCCAGTGGCAAATCAAGCTCAACCATGGACTCAAGGACTCAATGAAACTATCTTGACCTATTCAACAAGTTCAAAAGATCTCAAATGCATAGGATTAACAGATGAATTTTCCCATCAACTGATCAAAATTTGACTGTACACTGAAAAGTCAAACTTTGACTTTTTGGTCAAAATCAAGTGCCAAGGATCATTTTTAATCAAGATATGTCAAATTATGAAACTTGTTCATCAAATAACCCAAAATTGCAAATTAGGGTTTGAAATTGAAAATTTTCATAACTTGGAAAATTTCTAAGTTATGAAATTTTATTAATTTTTCCTAACTTTGTCCCATATTTTCATCAAGATGAAAATGGATTCAAACAAAACTTACAACATGAAAGTTATAGTACATCACAAAGTCTACAACTTTTATTCACAAAGTTTTCTCAAAAGAAGTTTGGATCTCAAGTTATGATTTTTGGAACAAGGGTACCTAAAACTTTTAACTTAGAAAAATTTTGCCCTAGTTTAGGCAGGATTTTGACCCATCTTCTTGGATATTTTTCACATATTTCCACTTGGAGTCTCAAGTTTCATTTCAAAGATGGATTATAGTACATGTTGCAATCTTTCCAAATTGTCCAAGAACTCCTCAAACACATTTATGGTTAGGGAGAATCAAATGCTTGAAGTTGGCAAAAACTCACTTTGTAACCATGGCCAATACATGTTCATGCCACTTGCAAAATCTGAGCAAACTAGCTTAGTACATAATTACAGGCCTCTAAACCAATTTACACTCAAAAATTGAATGCAAATATATTGGACATTGGCATTGTTCTGATCAAGGGAGCATTGTACATTGAATAATTTCATTTTGGGCATAAAGATCACACTTTCATTTTCATAAAGCATAACTTTTGCAAAGTTGTTTCTCTTGAGCATTGGACCAAGCCTTTTGCTGCAAACAAAGTCCCCTAATCTCAGGAATAGTACACCAACTATAAGCATGCTCGGAGCTAGCCTGTACAAGCCTTAGCATGGTCACTTCACACTTTTCTTCCAAAATAAGTCATCTGTGCCAAAAGTCCACAACTCACACATCTGATAAAATCAACTCCAGCCAAGGTTTCAAACAGGTTTTGCATATCCTTGTAAGCCAAAAGCACGAGCCTTTCACCCAAAAAACACCCTTATACTCAAAAACCACATTTTCTTGCAAAATAGGGCAAGCCCTGCAAAATCACTTCCATCTTCACATTGCCTCGTGCGTTTTGCCCATTTCCACTTCAAACACCTTCCATTCAACTCACTCAAGCTATCCCAAACCTCCATTGCCAACTGTAACTCCATTTACAGTGTTCACCATTTTCATTTCAAGCTTGTGCAGGTTGACTTCTGTAGAAGGATTCGGGCCATTTCAAAACAAACTAAGCATTGGGAAAGGTTCAGGGAACATCAAGAAAGCTTAAAAGAACCTCATGCCTCACTGAAAGTTGCTGCATTGTCCAACTCGAACTCAACTGAAACAGGTTTTTCATGAACTTCTATCTCTCTATTTAGGAACATTTAGCCTTAGGTTTGTGAATGAAAGATGTTGTACTCATTGCCCTGAAACCATACATATGCTCAGTTTTCATTTATATTAATCGTGCTAAGAGAATTTCATCCATGAACTTTCTGAAAAAACTAGGTTAGAAATTAGGGCCAGAGAAATTCTCTCTGGTCTTTGAGAGTTAGATTAAGTTTTTTATATGGTTAGAATCATGGTTTGATGCTCTACAAGTTTCATGTTTTGAGTTTTGTTAAAAGATCACAAATACAGGAGATACGAGTTTGTGTAGCAAGCGCGCGTTTTTTCAAAGTCTGGAGGAAGAAGATGAAGCTGATGGGCTGGGCTGGCTTGTTTTTGCTTCTAACACTTTCTTTTTCAGTTTCACACCCCCTGGCCCAAATTCTTGTATTTTTATTATTTTATTTCCAAACATAAAAATACTTGAAAAATATTTTCATAATTTTTTACATTTATTTGGTATTTATTTTAATTATTTCTAATATAAAAAACATTTTAATACCTTTTTCTTATTTGTTTAAATATGAAAATAATGCAAATAATACTTTTATTTTCATTTCTTATTTTTTATTCACATTGAAAATATTTTCTTGAATATATTTTATTTTGTTTTTACATACTTAACATATTTAATATATATATATATATATATACTTTTATTTTATTAAATACTTAGAAATAAAATACAAAAAATATTACATTTTTATTTTTATTATTATTTATACTAAAAAATATCTTTTTTAGATATATCTCATTTTCATACATATTAATATATTTTTGTACATAAATAATATATTATATTTATTTTCTTAAGGAATTAGGGGTTTTACCCTAAAAACAAATAAAACTAATCTTTTATTTATTTCTTTATAACTTTTTTACATTAAAAAATACTTTTGCATACATGAACAAATAAAAACTCTTTTTTTGCATAATACATCTTGTTTAATATTTATTTATCTTGTTTAATTAAATATTGCCCATTTATTTTATTTGCACAAAGAATTCAATTTGGATGTAATAGTAATTAGGGTTTTATATTTCTTGTCAAATACCCCCTATTCAAAATTGTACCCTCTCCCTATATCAAAGTTGTAATAGCTTAGATTTATTTTCACGCACTTAATACTTTCAATTATGCCATGATTAGAGAATTAGGGTTTGTATGCAAAATCAAAACCAACAAATAGTTTGACCTAATCAAAGACACAAATGCATGAAAAACAAACACAACGCACACTTACACCCCTAGGGTTACAATCCACTTGTTGCCTTCAAAAATGGGCCATGGTATGCATGTCAAGTACTTTGGAAAAACAAAAACAAAACAAAAGATCATAGCCCCTCGATGATGCTATCTGGGTTGCCTAAACAAAAATAATCAAGTCCCTCAAGAAAATTGCCAAAAATACTTGACACCATTGCTATAATGGTCTATACGATGACCCAGGCCTGTCCCGTTTGACATCCTAACACAAGGTTGTTCACCAAATACAATGGTGAAGCAACACTGTTAAAAGGGTTAAAAATATAAGAAAGATCTTTGAGTAAAATAGGGTAGATAACTCTTAGTTACTTGATCAAAAGCTTGCAAAAACATCCTTGCTATTTTCAAAACACACTTCACAACACAATTTCAAAACCCTACTTTCAAACATTGGAAACTTTTCAAAAGACAAAAACATCTTTGTATAAATTAAAACAAGAATCATTACAAAGGTTGCCACAATGATGGGCTCTTTTCAAAACATCTTTCAAAACCACACACAAAGCACCATTTCAAACAATTGAAGAACACCATTTCAAAAAATTGAAAAGCAAAGCAAGTGATCTAAACAAGTAACTAAGAGCCCATGGATAACCATGGATAGAAAGGGTGCTAATACCTTCCCTTTCTATAATCTACTCCCCGAACCCAAGAAAACATCTCAAAGGTCTTTCCTGTGCTTTTTGACCTTTCCTTAGGATAAAATAAAAAGTCGGTGGCGACTCTTGCTAAACCGAAATATTTGCGAACACAAACACAAAACCTCAAGTCAGTTCTCCCACCGTATCACAGAACTTGCGACTCTGTTGGGGATATTTTTTAAAAGTGGAGTAACCTTAGGGCTTAGATCATCTTTGCATGCTTATCTTGATTGCTTTGATTGCTTTACATTTGGTTCTCTTGTTTGGGCTTGAAATCCTCCACCCGGATTTAGGAAACATTCATAGGTAAATAGAAATACGTTGTGGAAACTGTGCGGGGTATACCGACATGGTTGAAGCAATAGCTATGTTAGTGCGACATATTTGTGAGTACCGGTAACCTTTGAGTTAATCAAAGAGAATACGGGGCCGCTGAGTGATGTCATGAAGCACTAATGGACTCTTAGAACCTTACTTGACCATCTTGGACTTTTATTAGGGGTAGTGAGATGACCGGCTTTGGTGCAGTCCGAAGTTGGTAGATACTCGATACTACACTCATTGAGGGTTATTTTCTTGGAATATTTTGGTCGCCGGTTAAGTGGCTAAACCAAAACAATGAACATAGAAAACAATCCAGTGATATTGAGCTCCTTAGAACCCGGTTACTATTTATAGGACAGGTTGAGCCAACTAACTTCAAGAGGGTACTTACCTATGAAACCTTATGCAAGCCTGAAACTAGGGTTTTGTGTGACTTGTTTGTACATGTGCTTGTGCATACATCATGAACATCATAAAGCATCATATGCATCCACTAACCATTTCAAGGGTTTGGATCTTCATCTTGGTTCTTGTTTTGTAGGTCATGTAATATCTTCGCAGGAAAACAATTCAAGTCAACCTTGTGAGAATCCCTCCTCAACTCAAGGAGCTTACTTCCAGGATTCCAGAGAATTCTCTCTTCAGTGAAAGACATGGTAGACTTCTCAACTTGGTCAACTCCAACATTGACGAAGACATGGTAAAAGTTCTCTTCCAGTTCTTTGACCCCCTACACCATTATTTCACATTCCCTGATTATCAACTAGTACCTACTTTGGAGGAATTTTCTCAACTCCTGAGAATTCCTATTTTTCATCAACTACCCTACAACGTTACGGAAAAAGAACCTAAGCCTGAAGATGTTTCTCAAGCATTACACTTGCAACTATCTGATATCAAGGGTCATTGGGAAACCAGAAGTGGTGTCAAGGGTTTCTTGGCAAAGTTTCTATTTGAGAAGGCACAAGACTGCTGGAATTCTCTAGATCTACAAGCCTTTGAAGAGATTGTGGCACTCCTCATCTATGGGTTGGTCTTGTTACCAGACCCTGATCAGCTTATAGATGAGAACGCTGTCAAAATTTTCATATCCCGGAATCCTATACCCATATTGCTTGGGGACATCCTACACTCATTTTACACACGAACAATGAGGAAAATATGTGCTCTCATATGTTGTACTCCTCTCCTAGCAAGGTGGTTTATTTCTCACCTTCCACAATCAATTTTGAAGAATGAACAGGGTTTAAGGTGGTCACAACGGTTGATGACCCTCACACATTCTGATGTTCATTGGTGTTCTCGGTCCAGAGAAAATGTCATCATCATTGATCGTTGTGGGGAATTCCATAATGTCCCACTACTTGGCATTAGGGGAGGCATTACCTACAACCCCTGTTTAGCTCTAAGACAGTTTGAATATGCTCGGAGGGATGACCCTCATGACATGCTGATCCCTGACTTGGTTTTTGACTTCGACAACGACGCTCAAGGACTTCAACAAAGGTTCATCAGATCTTGGAGGATGCCCAACAAGGTGGATAGTAAGACATTGGGGCATAAGAATTCCATCCCCCTTGAGCCTTACCTCAAGTGGGTGCGAACCCGCGCCCAGAATCTTATGATGCCGTATCCTCACATTCTCCCCATGATCAAAGAGCCTGTTATGGAAGGAGAGGTTCCATACACCCTCCTACATCCAGACATGCCAACATCATGGGAAGAATTACAAAAGAGTTGGATCCAACTCAAAGAAGAACATAATACTTTTGAAGCCAGCTTTTATGCCAGTGAGAAGAAGGTTTTGGAGCTCTCCCGCCGACTTCATGAGGAGGAAACTCTCAACACTTACATCGCGCCAAAGAGGATGCGCAATGTCTTTTTACATTAAGAATTTTGTAATATTTTGCCCATGGGGCACTTATGTACTAACAAATTTCTTCTTAATATGACGCGTGTTCTTTTTGTTTGCAACAAATTTGAATTTTATGAATCCTTGATTGCATTACATGAATAACATATCATTCATCATGTGCATAAACAGGTCTTCGCACCAGGTTTCCTTATCTTTCTGCTGTTTATTTCAGCAAGATGGATTTGGAGCAGACGGTTAAGGATCTGCAAGCACAAAATTCTCAATTCCAGCAACTCCTCATGACCTTGGCAAAGGGCCAAGAGGACCTTAAAGCACTGTTGGAGAAAAATAAAGAGAAAAAGAAGAAAATGCCCGGAGTAGCCACTTTTGGAAGAAGGTTTGAAAGCAATGCTAGAAAAGTTCTCGAGTTCCCCTCTACGTCTGATGAAGGGACGGGTAAAGGAAAAGGAGCTGCGGTACCTTCTGAATCTGAAGTTGAAGAGGAAGAAGAGGAAGAGGATGAAGACTACTCCGAACAGCAATATCCCCCGGCGGATGATAAATATAAAAATCTTGAGGATCGGTTGGCAGCTATGGAGTTGCAAAGGGTACCTTGTTTAGATTTTGAAGAACTAGGTTTGGTCGCTGGGATCGTTATTCCTCCCAAATTCAAAGTTCCTACGTTTGCTAAGTATGACGGTCTGTCCTTCCCAAAGATGCACCTGAGATCCTATGTCAGGAAGATCCAACCCCACTCATATGATAAAGACCTCTGGGTACACTTTTTTCAAGACAGTTTGTCAGGCACACAACTAGACTGGTTCTATCAACTTGAGAGATCGGAGGTTCGTAACTGGGAAAACTTAGCTGCTGCTTTCTACCGTCAATACCAATACAATGCTGATTTAGCACCTACTCGTACTCAACTACAGAGTATGGGTATGGCTTCTAATGAAGGATTTAAAGAGTACGCCCAGAAGTGGCGTGATCTGGCTGGAAGGGTGCAGCCACCATTGTCGGATAGAGAGCTGGTTGACATGTTTTTAGGGACCCTGTCTGGCCCTTTCTTCAATCAATTAATCGGGAGTTCCTCTGCAGGATTTACCGAATTAATTTTGATCGGCGAAAAGGTCGAGGCCGGCATTAAAAGTGGTAAGATTCAGAAAGATACCTCCACGTCAACCGCTATTAAGAAGACCTTCCCAGCTAAGAAGGAAGCTTCTGCCGTTTATTCTCAGAAAAGTCAAGGAAGAACCGAGTGCCGACCAACAGTAAGGGCAGTGATGATTCAAAACTCTTCAAATGATCAACCTCGCAGCAATCAGCCAAGATCTAATCAACAACGGGTAGAAAGGCCACAACGGTAGTTCACCCGAATCAACATGACACCAGATCAAGTACTCCCTCATTTGCTAAAGCTGAATCTTACTAATTTGAAGGAAGCGCCAAAGAACCCTAATACTTCTTCGCCATATTACCACTCCAATGCAAAATGTGCTTACCACTCTGACAGTGTAGGGCATGATACCAACAACTGTTGGGCTCTTAAGAACAAAATCCAATACCTGATTGACGCCAAGGAGGTAGAATTCGATGCGCCCAAAAAGCCAAATGTTATTTCTGCCCCGATGCCCAAGCACGGTCATAATGTTCATGCCGTTATGGAAGACCTTCATGTTACCAATGTTACTGACCTTTTGACTCTGTTACCAGTAATTAAAGTGAATTTGGTAAGAGCTGGGATATTCCCAGGCTGTGGAAAAGACTGTTACTTTTGTTTAAACATACAAGCTGACTGCCCAATGTTGAAATCAGGTATCTAACGCCTGATGGATACCCAAGAGATACTCTTCCAAAAGACTCTTGTTGATACCTTCACTCCTGTTACTCCTGCTACTTTTGCTACTTCAACCAATGACATTGCAATAATAACCATCTCCGACAATCTTCCCAAGGCTTGTAAAAGGCCTGTCAAGATAACGCCTGATCCTAAGTTTGTGCCGTTAAAAATCACCATGCCGGGGCCTGTCCCGTACCAATCTAACAAGACAATACCATGGAACTACGGAGGAGAAATATTCTATCATGGTATCAAACAGATTGAATCAGTCCAAGAGAATTCTGATGATGAAACCCCTGATATCGGGAACATTGTGGGAACAAGCAAGATAACTCGCAGCGCACGAATTTTTTCTCCGGAGATTGCTCCCCCTCGAGCAGTCTTCGGACCCTCGAAAGCTTCTGTGCCTGTTAAGCCATCTGTGCAAGGCCCAATAATTGAAGAAATTGATGTACCTGAAGTTAGACCCTCTGATGCTACTACCGATAAGGGTAAGGGGATACTAGAAGCGCCTGTCAGGATGAAGGCTCAGACTGTGGTAATCCCCGAAACCACCCAGAAAGAAATGGAAGAAATCCTAAAGATAATAAAAAAAAGCGACTACGACATCGTGGAACAGCTATGGAAGACCCCTTACAAAATCTCCATGTTGGCTCTTCTACTCTACTCTGAGGCCCATGCTAAGGCCTTAATCAAATTTTTAAAGATGGCACACGTGCCTCAAGAAACTTCGGATGACCAGTTTCAAGAGTGCATGGCCAGCCTTACTGCTGATAATGGTCTTGGTTTTTCCGATGCTGATTTGACTCCTAAGGGAAGGAAGCACAACGACGCGCTTCATGTCTCAGTTGAATGCAGAGGAACCACCCTTGCCCATGTCCTAGTTGATACCGGTTCATCCTTGAATATGCTTCCGAAAAAGGCGTTGGATAGGACTGCGAAGGATTGATCCTCAAACCCAGTAACATCGTTGTTAGAGCCTTCGACGGTTCTAAAAGGATGGTCCATGGAGAAGTAGACATTCCTATCAAAGTGGGCACCGAGATCTTCAACTCTACCTTTTATGTGATGGACATCCGTCCCTCATATTCGTGCTTATTGGGAAGGTCGTGGATCCACTATGCTGGGGCAGTTACCTCCTCTTTACACCAAATGCTAAAGTATCCTGTTTAGGGTAAGATTATAACGGTGCACGGCGAGGAAGAGTACGTGATAAGTCACCTCAACTCCTTCTACTATGTGGAGTTGGATGGCGAGTTCATAGAAACGCCTTTCCAACATTTTGAGGAAGTTTCTCCCGAGGTCGCAGTTGCGAAGATAATGGTTGATGTGCCTATTGTTCCCAAGCATGTGCCTAGGATGGCATCTCTCAAAGATGCAGAGGCTGTAATCAGAGAAGGAAGGAGTACAGTGTGGGGCAACTGCCTGATTTTTCCCATAAAACGAACAAGTTCGAACTAGGTTTTACTGATGCAGGCCAGAAAGCTATGTTTCGCTCCAAGGCTGGACGACCACTCGTAGAAATCACTCACCATGGAATTAATGCCTTAGAAGATGATGTTGAAGAAGACAACTTTGAAGATTGGATCTTTCCAACCGTCGAAGGAGGGTTAAGCAACTGGGAAGCAAAGGACTTTATTCCCATCACTTTCATTAACCAGTAATTTCTCTTTGAACAATTTCCTATTTTGGTTTGTAATAACTAAACAATTCGTACACTATTTTCACCTTATTCCTTGCCCGGGGCATATAGGTCCATTTGTAAGGGCTTGATTTTCTTCATTATCATATGCCATGTTTTAATGAATCATTGGACGTTTTCATCTATAAATTGTTGTGTTCATTTTCTTTCCTTTTTCATTTTGTTTTGTTTAAGGATGGCTATCCTTTACACACACCCACACTCACAAATGCAAGTACCCATCCACTCCGGATTCCATGGGTGACTATTCTGCTTTAGCCTTCGGTAACTCTGAAGATTTGGTCAATCATGCTGAGTACGAAGTTGATGAAGACTGTGAAGTGCCGGGAGAGTTAGCCAGACTTTTGAAATAAGAAGAGAGGGCTATTCTGCCCGATGAAGAGTTGCTAGAGACCATCAACTTGGGAACAGAGGAAGACAAGAAAGAGGTAAAAGTGGGTGCCAACCTGGAACCCAGTGTTAAAGAGCGCTTAGTGCAGTTGTTGAACGAATATGTTGAGAATTGAGATCTTTGCCTGGTCCTATGAAGACATGTCGGGGTTAGACACATATATCGTGGTTCACCATCTCCCTACAAGAGAAGACTGTCCACCGATCAAACAAAAGGTCCGCCGAATGAGGCCTGACATGTCTGAGAAGATCAAAGCTGAGGTAATGAAGCAATTCAACACTGACTTTCTGGCTGTTACTTCCTATCCATAATGGGTTGCTAACATTGTGCCCGTACCTAAGAAGGACGACAAAGTCAGAATGTGTGTGGACTATCGGGACTTAAACAGGGCTAGCCCTAAAGATGATTTTCCACTACCACACATTGACATCTTGGTTGACAACACAGCTCAACACAAAGTATTTTCCTTCATGGATGGATTCTCGGGATACAACCAGATAAAAATGCCCCCCCAAGACTTGGAGAAAACTACTTTTGTCACGCAATGGGGTACCTTCTGCTACAAAGTGATGCCATTTGGACTGAAGAATGTCGGGGCAACCTATCAATGCGCCATGGTAGCTTTATTTCATGACATGATACATCATGAGATCGAAGTTTACGTAGACGACATGATAGCCCGATCACAAACAGAAGAAGAACACCTTGATCATCTGCAAAATCTGTTTGTCAGGTTGAAGGAGTTTAAGCTCAGACTGAACCTAAGAAAGTGCACTTTTGGAGTTAGGTCTGGTAAACTTTTGGGATTTATCGTCAGCAACAAAGGCATTGAGGTTGATCCAGCTAAAGTCAAGGCTATACAGGAAATGCCTGCCCCCCACACTGAAAAGGAGGTTAGAGGTTTCTTGGGACGCTTAAACTATATTGCGAGGTTCATATCTCACCTAATATCTACCTGTGAGCCAATCTTCAAATTGTTGAAGAAAGATCAGGTAGTTGAATGGAACAACGATTGTCAAGGTGCTTTTGATAAGATCAAGGAGTATTTACTAGAACCTCCTATCCTGATGCCACCCGTCGAAGGAAGGTCATTAATCATGTATCTGATTGTTTTGGAAAACTCAATGGGGTGCGTACTAGGCCAACATGACGAGTCTGGCCGAAAATAGCATGCCACTTATTACCTTAGAAAAAAGTTTACCGAATGTGAGACTCGCTACTCACTGCTCGAGAAAACTTGCTGCGCTTTGGTATGGGCTGCTCGCCGGCTAAGGCAGTATATGTTGACTCATACCACTTTGTTGATTTCCAAAATGGATCCGATCAAGTATATCTTCGAGAAGCCTGCTCTATCTGGAAGAATCGTTAGATGACAAATGATCTTGACTGAGTATGATATCCAGTATACTACCCAAAAAGCTATAAAGGGGAGTGTACTAGCTGACCATCTAGCTCATCAAGCCGTTGAAGATTACCAATCTATGAGATTCGACTTCCCTGAAGAGGACATCATGACATTGGACAACATTGAAGGTAACATACCGTATGACGGACCTGAACAAGGATCCCGATGGACCCTGTACTTCAATGGTGCTTCAAATGCACTTGGCAACGGTATCGGTGCGGTACTCATTTCTCCGGAAGGTTGTCATACACCCTTCACTGCCCGACTTTGCTTCAGTTGTACCAACAACATGGCTGAATATGAAGCTTGCATCTTTGGTCTCAAGGCTGCTATAGACTTGGGAATCAAATCTTTGGTCGTATTTGGGGACTCGACTTTGGTTATCAGTCAAGTCAAAGGAGAGTGGGATACTAAACATCCTAATCATATCCCATACAAAGAATATGTCTTGACATTGTTACCTCATTTCGAGCAGATTACTTTCGAGCATTTCCCGCGAGAAGAAAATCAGCTAGCAGATGCTCTGGCTACAATGTCTTCCATGTTTAAACTCAACTGGGATAACGAGGCTCCCCAAATCACCATCGAGCGAATGGACGAACCTGTGCACTGTCATGAGATTAATACCGAAGAAGTAGTGGAACAACCCTGGTTTCATGAAATCAAAAGGTATCTACAGACTAGAGAATATCCTGAAGGAGCTTCAGTCAATGATAAAAAGTTCTTAAGGATATTTGCTGCCAAGTTCTTCCTAAGCAATGGCATCCTTTATAAGCGCAGCCATGATTGTGTTCTACTTTGTTGTGTGGACAAGGTTGAAGCAGAGTTAATCATGACTGATATACATAGTGGCACATTTGGCACCCACTTGAGCGGACATACGATGGCTAATAAGATTCTAAGGGCAGGCTATTACTGGTCTACCATGGAAGCTGATTGTCATCAACATTCCCGTACTTGCCACAAATGCCAAGTATATGCTGACAAGGTACATATTCCTCCTGTTCCTCTCAATGTTCTGACAGCTCCTTGGCCATTCGCAATGTGGGGCATTGAAATGATTGGAGAGATCAAGCCTACAACATCCAATGGGAATCACTTCATCCTGGTGGCTATTGATTACTTCACCAAGTGGGTCGAAGCAGCTTCCTATGCCTCTGTTACAAAGAATGTGGTTGCCCGCTTCATCAATCAGAACCTCATATGCCGGTATGGTATCCCCGACAGGATCATCACAAACAACGGTACAAATTTGAATAACACTATGATCACCGCTCTATGCAAGCAGTTCAAGATTTATCATCACAATTCATCTCCCTATCGGCCGAAGATGAACGGTGTTGTTGAACCCGCGAACAAAAATATCAAAAAGATCATTTAAAAGATGACAGTCACCTACAAAGACTGGCATGAGATGTTACCATTTTCTATGCATGGATATCGTACCACGACACGTACTTCAACAGGGGCAACCCCCTTCTCTTTGGTATATGGCATGGAAGCTGTTTTACCTATGGAAGTTCAGATTCCTTCCTTAAGGATTATGAAAGATGCCGGTTTAAGTGAAGACGATTGGATTCAGACCCGGCTTGATCAACTTAACTTGATCAACGAGAAGCGACTTACTGCTGTTTGTCATGGTCAGACGTATCAAAAACGGATGATCAAGGCTTTCAACAAGAAAGTTAGGCATCAAGTATATCAAGTCGGAGATCCTGTAATCAAGCGGATCATCTTGCCGCAAAGTGATCCCAGGGGCAAGTGGACTCCTACTTACGAAGGACCATTTGTGATCAAAAGCATCTTTTCTGGTGGGGCAATGATTCTGACCACCATGAACGGCGACGACTTGCTGCACCCTGCGAACACAGACATAGTCAAAAGATACTACGCATAAAATAACCCGACAAGTTGAAAACTCGAAAGGGCGACTTGGGAAAAAATGGGCATCCTGGTGAATTGAAAACCCGAAAGGGTGGTTCAGGCAAAAATTAGGGATAAACAAAAAAATATGTATACCCAGCAAGTTGAAAACCCGAAAGGGCTACTTGGGTAAAAAAGGGTTTCCCGGTGGATCGAAAACCCGAAAGGGCGGTCCAGGCAAAAGTTAGGGAATTAAAGCGTATGACTATGTCTCGTCGGATCACTTTAAGAACAATCTCTTCACCAACAAGCTCCAAGCTTATGATCAATCCAGTCATCGACGGACGAAGCAGCGAATGGACAAGATACTCAGAGTTGTGAAGGCTATAGCAGATTGGGAATCCCATGGAATTGTTATACATAGCCATCTTTCTTTTTGTATAAATTTTTTCAAATTTTTATGACAACATTCTCTTACTAGGATGTCTGTCTCCTTTGTACAAAGATACTTACAAAAGTTAATACAAAGATAGTTCAAAGTGCAGAAATTTGCTTGCCTTTATTTCTTTTTACACTTATGTTTTATTTGAAAACGTCCAAAGATTTGTTAAATAGGCATATGCATTTGAATATAATCACTGCTTACAAATAAAACTAAATTGAGAAAGGATAATTACTGGTAGGTTGAAGGTGTAGGAAGATATCTTTGTGCTATTCCAGAAGAAATCCCCTACAGTACATCGTTCAAATCCTCAACAAAGCTAAATCCTTAGAGTATGTGTCCCCAGCGGAGTTAAATTTCAAGATCCCCAGTGGAACCCGAAAACCCTGAAATACATATCCCCAGCGAAGCCAGAATATTCTAAACCTTTTTCCCCGGCAGGTTATCTTAAAAGTATGAGAACCAAGCTGATAACAGTTAACTTCTTGTCTTATCCCCGACTAGGATGATTCTCCAGTAGTTTGGCATACAACCCAAAGCTCCTGATTTCACCGACCGAGTAAACATTGTCCCCACAGAGTTATCTCCCAGCAGATCGAAGATTCTTGGTCTCATTTCTCCAACAGAAACCTCCTAGGTTTTAACTCCCCGGTAGAGATTGTCAGAGTTTTCCTTATTTCCCAGGAAAGTCATGAAGGATTCTCATTCCCCGCAGAAGTTGTCAAAGCCCTTGTTAATCCCCACAAGTCACCAAGGATTTTCAATCCCCAGCAGTGGTCCCAAGATTTCTCATTTCTCAAACAATCAAAGATATTTAATCCCCAAGCAGTCAGCAAGGATTTCTCATCTTCAGCAATCAAAGATTTTTGAATCTTCAGCATCGGTCAGGATTCATTTCCCCCGGCGACAGTCAAAGATTTCATTATCTCCAGTTATCAAGGATTTATTTTCCTCGGCAAGACAGCTACTCAGCTTACATGCACATCTATTACATTCATATATCATAAACATTGATGAAACACGGTTCATTGCATCATACATATGATGCAACATAACTTTGTGTTTTAGCTAACATTTTACCCTTTTTAGGATAAGATTAAAAGGCTATCGTTAACAGTTATTCAGATACAGTACGAATACGCCCCAGACACGGCGGTCATTCTGTTACTCATTCAGAATTTCAAGTCAAAATACAGTACGGATACACCCCAGACACGGCGGCCATTCTATCTCTTATTCAGATTCAACTAACAACTTCAAGTTCAGATACGCCCCAAACACGGATGCAATTCTGGCCCTTACACCAGAACTTTGATTCTTCCCAGTGCAGTCGTCACAAAAGTCATTCTGTCACTTATTCAGATCCCCGTTACAGTCTCAGATACACTCCAGACACGGAAGTCATTCTGCTACTCATACAGATCTCAACTTCAGATATGCTCCAGATACGCTCCAGACACAGTTTCCATTCTGTCACTCATTCGGAACTAATCCCTAGCACATAATTGCTCCATATATAGATGTTTCTCTGTTACCCATTCATAATACAGATACACTCCAAACACGACAGTCATTTTGATATTCATTCAAGGATCAAATACAGTTATAGCTCGGATACGCTCCAGACACGGACGCCATTCCTTTGCTCATACAGACTCAGTCTCTAGATACAATTCAAACGCGTTCCAGACACGGATACCATTTTGATGCTCATTCTTCTGACCTACAACATTGCAGTTCAACAAACATTCTTGGATGGTATCTTTAAGCCCATCTCCAACAAGATTCTACCATCTCCAAATGGCATCTTTAAGCCCATTCCCTCAACAATATTCTGACGAGTGCAAATTTACGGGCACTCTAGTGTCCAATCCTCTTTTACCTTCGAGTCACGAAAGGCAAACTTGCCAATCTAACTCTTCAGTTTCAAGAAGATTGAACAGGGGCAACTGTTGTACCCCAAAAATTTCCCTCTCATTTTATCAACATTTCTCATCACAAGACTCTTGGAATTCAAGACCAAGCTAGGGTTTGCTCTGCTCAAGACACCTCCTTGCACTGTTGACCTGGAATTAGGGTTTGAGTTTGCACAAGGATTTTTGGGCCTTCAATGCCCAAATTGACTTTCATACTTCATGTTAGACTCATAAGTTTGTCCATACCAAGTTTCAAACTTTGAATCAAATTTTGTCCCAGTCAATTGGACAGTTGACCTAGAAATCAGCTGTATTGGGGAAAAAGTCAATTGTGGCCAATTTACAATCAAACCTCATGAATTTTGACCCACATCAACATTATGAACTCATATGAACCATTTGATCAAGTTTGGACCATAATTCCATAAGAAATTTGATCAAATCACCAAAAGGGCAAAATGGTCATTTTTAGGGTTTTGACTGTACTAAGGAAATTTTTGACTGTTTGACCTAGCCAGTGGCAAATCAAGCTCAAACATGGACTCAAGGACTCAATGACACTGTCTTGACCTATTCAACAAGTTCAAAAGATCTCAAATGCATAGGATTGACAGATGAATTTTCCAGTCAACTGATCAAAATTTGACTGTACACTGAAAAGTCAAACTTTGACTTTTTGGTCAAAATCAAATGCCAAGGATCATTTTTCATCAAGATATATCAAATTATGAAACTTGTTCATCAAGAAACCCAAAATTGCAAATTAGGGTTTGAAATTGAAAAATTTCATAACTTAGAAATTTTCTAAGTTATGAAATTTTCTTAATTTTTCCTAACTTTGTCCCATATTTTCATCAAGATGCAAATGGATTCAAACAAAACTTAAAACATGAAAGTTATATTCCATAACAAAGTCTACAACTTTTATGCACAAAGTTTTCTCAAAAGAAGTATGGATCTCAAGTTATGATTTTTGGAACAAGGGTACCTAAAACTTTTAACTTAGAGAAGTTTTGCCCTAGTTTAGGTAGGATTTTGACCCATCTTCTTGGCCATTTTTCACATAGTTCCACTTGGAGTTTCAAGTTGAATTTCGAAGATGGATTATAGTAAATGTTTCAAGCTTTCCAAATTGTCCAAGAACTCCTCAAACACATTTATGGTTAGGGAGAATCGAATGCTTGAAGTTGGCAAAAACTCACTTTGTAACCATGGCCAATACATGTTCATACCACTTGCAAAATCTGACCAAACTAGCTTAGTACATAATTACAGGCCTATAAACCAATTTATACTCAAAAATTGAATGCAAATACATTGGGAATTGGCGTTGTTCTGATCAAGGGAGCATTGTACATTGAATAATTCCATTTTGGGCATAAAGATCACACTTTCATTTTCATAAAGCATAACTTTTGCAAAGTTGTTTCTCTTGAGCATTGGACCAAGTCTTTTGCTTCAAACAAAGTCCCCTAATCTCAGGCATAGTACACCAACTATGAGCATGCTCAGAGCTAGCCTGTACAGGCCTTAGCATGGTCACTTCACACTTTTCTTTCAAAACAAGTCATTTGTGCCAAAAGTCCACAACTCACACATCTGATAAAATCAACTCAAGCCAAGGTTTCAAACATGTTTTGCATATTCTTGTAAGCCAGAAGCACGAGCCTTTCACCCCAAAAACACCCTTATACTCAAAAACCACGTTTTCTTGCAAAACAGGGCAAGCCCTGCAGAATCACTTCCATCTTCACATTGCCTCATGCATTTTGCCCCTTTCCACTTCAAACACCTTCCATTCAACTCACTCAAGCTATCCCAAACCTCCATTGCCAACTGTAACTCCATTTACAGTGTTCACCATTTTCATTTCAAGGTTGTGCAGGTTGACTTCTATAGAAGGATTCAGGCTATTTCAAAACAAACTAAGCATTGAGAAAGGTTCAGGGGACATCAAGCAAGCTCAAAAGAACCTCAGGCCTCACTGAAAGTTGTTGCATTGTCCAACTGGAACTCAACTGAAATAGGTTTTTCATGAACTTCTATCTCTCTATTTAGGAACATTTAGCCTTAGGTTTGTGAATGAATGATGTTGTACTCATTGCCCTGAAACCATACATATGCTCAGTTTTCATTTATATTAATCGTGCTAAGAGAATTTCATCCTTGAACTTTCTGAAAAAAACTAGGTTAGATATTAGGGCCAGAGAAATTCTCTCTGGTCTTTGAGAGTTAGATTAATTTTTTTATATGGTTAGAATCTTGGTTTGATGCTCTACAAGTTTCATGTTTTGAGTTTTGTCAAAAGATCACAAATACAAAAGATACAAGTTTGTGTAGCAAGCGCGCGTTTTTTCAAAGTCTGGAGGAAGAAGATGAAGCTGATGGGCTGGGTTGACTTGTTTTTGCTTCTAACACTTTCTTTTTCAGTTTCACACCCTCTGGCCCATATTCTTGTATTTTTATTATTTTTGCATTTTAATTTCATTTCTGACTTTATTATTTTATTTCCAAACATAAAAATACTTGAAAAATATTTTCATAATTTTTTACATTTATTTGGTATTTATTTTAATTATTTCTAATATAAAAAACATTTTAATACCTTTTTCTTATTTGTTTAAATATGAAAATAATGCAAATAATATTTTTATTTTCATTTCTTATTTGTTATTCACATTGAAAATATTTTCTTGAATATATTTTATTTTTGTAAATATTTTATGTTATTTTTACATACTTAACATATTTAATATATATATATATATATATATATATATATATATATATATATATATATATATATATATATATATATATATATATATATATATATATATATATATATATATATATATATATATATATATATATATATATATATATATATATATATATATATATATATATATATATACACGTTTATTTTATTAAATACTTAGAAATAAAATACAAAAAATATTACATTTTTATTTTTATTATTATTTATACTAAAAAATACCTTTTTTAGATATATCTCATTTTCATACATATTAATATATTTTTGTACATAAATAATACATCATATTTATTTTCTTTAGGAATTAGGGTTTTTACCCTAAAAACAAATTAAACTAATCTTTTATTTATTTCTTTATACCTTTTTTTTACATTAAAAAATACTTTTGCATACATGAACAAATAAAAACTCTTTTTTTGCATAATATATCTTGTTTAATATTTATTTATATTGTTTAATTAAATATTGCCCATTTATTTTATTTGCACAAAGAATTCAATTTGGATGTAATAGTAATTAGGGTTTTATATTTCTTGTCAAATACCCCCTATTCAAAATTGTACCCCCCCTCCCTATATCAAAGTTGTAATAGCTTAGATTTATTTTTACGCACTTAATGCTTTCAATTATGCCATGATTAGAGAATTAAGGTTTGTATGCAAAATCAAAACCAATAAATAGTTTGACCTAATCAAAGACAAAAATGCATGAAAAACAAACACAACGCACACTTACACCCCTAGGGTTACAATCCACTTGTTGCCTTCAAAAATGGGCCATGGTATGCATGTCAAGTACTTTGGCAAAACAAAAACAAAAAAAAAGATCATAGTCACTCGATGTGCTATCTGGGTTGCCTAAACAGAAATGATCAAGTCCCTCAAGAAAATTGCCAAAAATACTTGACACCATTGCTATCATGGTTTATACGATGACCCGCGCCTGTCCTGTTTGACATCCTAACACAAGGTTGTTCACCAAATACAATGGTGAACCAACACTGTTAAAAGGGTTAAAAACATAAGAAAGATCTTTAAGTAAAATAGGATAGATAACTCTTAGTTACTTGATCAAAAGCTTGCAAAAACATCCTTGCTATTTTCAAAACACATTTCACAACACAATTTCAAAACCCTACTTTCAAACATTGGAAACTTTTCAAAAGACAAAAACATCTTTGTATACATTCAAACAAGAATCATTACAAAGGTTGCCACAACGATGGGCTCTTTTCAAAACATCTTACAAAACCACACACAAAGCACCATTTCAAACAATTGAAGAGCACCATTTCAAACAATTGAAAAGCAAAGCAAGTGATCTAAACAAGTAACTAAGAGCCCATGGATAACCATGGATAGAAAGGGTGCTAATACCTTCCCTTTCTATAATCTACTCCCCGAACCCAAGAAAACATCTCAAAGGTCTTTCCTGTGCTTTTTGACCTTTCCTTAGGATAAAATAAAAAGTCGGTGGCAACTCTTGCTAAACCGAAATATTTGAAAACACAAACGCAAAACCTCAAGTCAGTTCTCCCACCGTATCACACTCGATACTACACTCATTGAGGGTTGGTTCCTTGGAATATTTTGGTCGCTAGTAAGAGGCTGAATTGAAACAATGAACAAGGAAACAATCTAGTGATATTGAGCTCCTTAGAACCCGGTTACTATTTATAGGACAGGTTGAGCCAACTAAACTTCAAGAGGGTACTTACCTATGAAACCCCATGCAAGCCTAAACTAGGAACTTGTGTGATTTGCTTGTACATATATACTTGAGCATAACATCATGCACATCATGAAGCATCATATGCATCCACTAACCATTTCAAGGATTTTTGGAAGTTCATCTTTGTTCCTGTTTTATAGGTTATGGATTCACTTCGCAGGAAAACGATCCAAGTCAACCTTGTAATAATTCCTCCACAACTCAAGAAGCTAGCTTCAAGGATTCTTGAGAATTCTCCATTCACCAAGAGGCATGGTCGTCTTCTCAACTTAGTCACTTCCAACACAGAGGAAGACATGATGAAAGTTCTCTTCCAGTTCTTTGACCCTTTACATCATTGCTTCACATTTCCTGACTACCAACTTGTGCCCACTTTGGAGGAGTTTTCTCAACTCTTGAGAATTCCTATTCTCAATCAACTACCTTTCAACGGTACGGAAAGAGATCCAAAGCCATAAGAGATTGCTCAAGCCCTACACTTGCACTCATCTGATGTCACAACACATTGGGAAACTAGAAGTGGTGTCAAAGGCTTCTTGGCAAAGTTCTTGTTTGAGAAAGCCCAAAGCTGCTGGAATTCCTTGGACTTACAAGCTTTTGAGGAGATTGTAGCTCTTCTCATCTATGGGATGGTCTTGTTCCCTAACCCTGACCAACTCATAGATGTGAGTGCTGTCAAAATCTTCAGGACTCACAACCCAGTGCCTACATTGCTTAGGGATATCCTCCACTCTTTTCACACTCGTACAATGAGGAAAAGAGGTGTTCTCATGTGTTCCACTCCTCTTCTGGCCATATGGTTTATTTCTCATCTTCCCCAATCAGTCTTGAAGAATGAGCAAGGTTTGAGGTGGTCACAACGATTGATGACTCTTACATATTCAGATATTCATTGGTGTTCTCGAACCAAAGAGAATGTTATCATCGCCGACCGTTGTGGGGAATTCCCTAATGTCCCTTTACTTGGCATTAGGGGAGGCATCACCTATAACCCTTGCTTGTCTCTAAGATAGTTTGGTTATGCCCGAAGGGATGGCCCACATGACATGCTGATTCAAGGCTTGGTTTTCGACTTCGACAACGATAATCAAGGACTCCGACAAAGGTTCATCCGAGCTTGGAGGATGCCTAACAAGGTAGACAGTAAGACCTTGGGACACAAGAATTCCATCCCCCTTGAGCCTTACCTCAAGTGGGTACGAACCCGCGCCCAAATTCTTATGATGCCTTACCCCTCTGTTCTCCCAGTGATTATAGAGCCTGTTAAGGAAGGAGAGGTTCCATACACCCTCCTACATCCTGACATGCCAACATCACTCGAAGATCTACAAAGGAGTTGTATACAGCTCAAGGGAGAACGCGATACTTTTGAAGCCCAATTCTACGCAAGCGAGAAGAAGGTTTTAGAACTCACTCGGTTACTTTACGAAGAGCAAACTCTCAACACCTACATTGCACCAAAGAGGATGCGTAACATCTTTTTACCTTAGAATTTTGTTTTATTTTGCCCAAGGGGCATTGATGTACTAACAAATTCTATCTTATTAATATGACGCGTGTTTCTTTTTTTGTTTAAAACAAATTTGAATTTATGAATCCTTAAAAGCATTGCATGAATACATATCATTCATCATATGCATAAGCAGGTCTTCACACCAAGTTTCCTCATCCCTCTGCTATTTATTTCAGCAACATGGATCTTGAAAAAACGGTTAAAAACTTGCAAGCTCAGAATTCACAATTTCAATAGCTACTCTTGACCTTGGCCAAGGGGAAGGAGGAGCTCAAGACTCCGCTAGAGAAAGAAAAATAGAAAAATAAGAAGAAGCGAGTTGGCGTGGCTACCATGGGCAGAAGGTTTGAAAGACAAGCCAGAAGGGCCTTGGATTTTCCATCAACCTCTGAGGAAGGGGAAGGAAAAGGTAAAGAGACTGCAGTGCCTTCAGACTTTGAAGCTGAAGAAGAAGATGAGGATTACTCTGAATAACAATACCCTCCGGCTGATGACAAATACAAAAACTTGGAAGAACGTCTAGCTGCTATGGAAGTGCAGAGAGTACCGGGGCTGGACTTTGAGGAGTTAGGTTTGGTGTCTGGAATAGTAATCCCTCCGAAGTTTAAAGTGCCACTATTTGCCATGTACGATGGGGTGTCTTGTCCAAATATGCACCTACAATCTTATGTCAGGAAAATCCAACCGCATTCTGCTGACAAAGATTTGTGGGTCCACTTTTTCCAGGACAGTTTGTCAGGAACGCAGCTTGATTGGTTCTACCAGTTGGAGAGGTCTGATGTGCATAATTGGGAAGACTTGGCAGTTTCCTTCTATAAACATTATCAATACAACACCAACTTGGAACCAACTCGTACTCAACTCCAGAGTATGGCCATGGTGTCCAATGAGGGATTCAAAGACTACGCCCAAAAGTGGAGGGATTTAGCCAGAAGGGTGCAACCACCTTTATCTGAAAGAGAGCTAAAGGACATGTTTCTGGGAACTCTGCCAGGACCATTCTTTAATCATCTGATTGGAAGCTCCTCTGCGGGGTTCACAAAGTTGATCTTAACTGGTTAGAGGATAGAAGCCGACATAAGAAGCGGGAAAATTCAGAAAGGCGCGTCTACCTCTACTGTTGTAAAAAAGCCCTTCACAGGAAAGAAGGAAGTGTTGGTTGTCTATGCTCAGAGGAATCAAGGAAGAACTGAGCGCCAATCAACGATGGGGGCCGTCATGATTCAAAAGTATGCATCAGACCAGCCAAGAAACAATCAGCCGAGGAATCATCAGCCTAGAAACAATCAGCAAAGGGTGGAAAGGCCAGTAAGGAAATTCACCAAGATAAACATGACTCCAGCTCAAGTCCTACCACATCTCCTGAAGTTGAATTTGTCCATGCTGAAAGAGGCCCCTAAAAATCCTAACACTGCTTCTCCATATTACCATCCGAACTCCAGGTGCACTTACCATTCAGAGAGCCCAGGGCACGACACTGACAATTGTTGGGCCCTGGAGAATAAAATTCAGGATTTGATAGATGCTAAAGAAGTTGAATTCGACGCACATGAAAAACCCAACATTATCTCTGCTCCAATGCCAAGGCACGGCCACAACGCCCATGCTGTTGAGGAGGATCTGTTTGTTGCCACTATAGATGATTTGATAACTCCGCTCCCTATAATCAAGTTAAATTTGTTGAAGGTTGGGGTTTTCCCAGGTTGTGAAGAAGATTGTCACCTTTGTTCATCCTCATTAACCCATTGTCCGTTTTTGAAGATAGGCATCCAACGCCTAATTGATAACCAAGAAGTCCTATTTGAGAAGACTTCTGTTTTATCAACTCATGTCAAAGATGTTTCAATAATAACCATATCCGCCAATCCTTCCAAGGTCCCTAAAAGACCTGTTAGGATTACATCCGTTCCGAAGGCTGCACCTTTGAAGATAACCATGCCCGGGCCAGTCCCGTACAAGTCCGACAAATCAATACCATGGAACTATGGTGGATAAATCTACTACCATGGTGTCAAACAGATTGAACAGACTGCCGAGGAAGAGAGTTCCGAAGAAGACAATTCCGACATCAGTATCATTGCCAGAACAAGCAAAGTTACCAATAGTGGAAGAATCTTTTCTCCAGAGATTTCACCTCTAAAGGAAATATTTGGACCCTCAACTGCTCCTAAGGTTATCTCTACACCGGTAAACACATTTGCAAGTACACCAATCATAGAAGAAGTCATAACCCCCGTGGTTATCCCCTCTGCTGCTACTGATGTTCAACGGAAAGGGATCCAAGAAGAGCCCGTCAGGACGAGGGCTCAGCCGTTGATCATCCCTGAAACCTCTCAAAAAGAAATGGAGGAAAATTTGAAAATAATCAAGAAAAGTGATTATGATATGGTGGAACAGCTGGGGAAAACCCCCTCAAAGATCTCCATGTTGGCCCTGTTGCTTTGTTCAGAAGCTCAAGCTAAGGCTCTGATAATATTTTTGAAGATGGCCCACGTGCCGCAAGAAAACTCCGCTGATCAGTTCCAGGAATGTGTGGCTAGTTTAACAGCTGACAATGGTCTAAGATTCTCCGATGCAGATTTAACTTCGAAAGGGAGAAAACATAATGATGCTTTGCATGTCTCGGTGGAATGCAGAGGGACAACCCTAGCAAACGTACTGGTAGACATTGGTTCGTCTTTGAACATCTTGTCGAAGAAAGCCTTGGATAGACTGGATTGTGAAGGATTAACCCTGAAACCCAGAAATATAATTGTCAGAGCCTTTAATGGTTCTAAAAGGATGGTTCACGGGGAGGTGGACATCCCAATTAAGGTGGGATTGAAACCTTTAACTCCATATTCTATGTGATGGACATCTGTCCTTCCTATTCTTTCCTGTTGGGAAGACCTTGGATCCACCATGTTGGAGCTATCACTTCTACTCTGCATCAAATGCTCAAGTACCCTGTCCAGGGGAAAATCATAATTGTTCATGGCGAAGAGGAATACATGATCAATCATCTGAATTCTTTCCGTTATGTAGAATTGGATGGTGAATTCATCGAAACTCCCTTCCAGCATTTTGAAGAGGTAGCTCAGGAGATAGCGGAGACCAAGACAGTGTCCTCTGTACACATGATTACCAGACCTCCGCCTCGGATGTCATCTCTCAAGGATGCAAAAGCAGTGGTCGAAGAGGGAGGAAGCACAATCTGGGGGCAGCTTCCATACTTTCCTTTCAAATCAGACAAATTCGGCTTGGGATTCACCTCGACTGCTCAGAAGGTCGTGCGCCACGTCCGCGCCAGAGGGGCACCTGTGAAGATCAGTCACCAAGGGGTTAATGAACTAGAGGACAGTAAAGAAGAGGGAAGCTTGGAAGACTGGATATTTCCTACTGTCGACGGAGGACTGTGCAACTCGGAAGAAAAAGACTTTGTTCTGATTACTTTCATACCGCAGTAATTTATCTTTTCCATTTATGTTGGATCTGTAATAATTCACAAACAATTCGTACTTTTTTTTAACCTTGTGTCTTACCCGAGGCACAAAGGTCTATTTGTAAGGGTTCTTATTTTTCATCTTCATATGCCATTTAATGAATCATGGATGTTTTTCATATAAACTTTTGTGTTCAATGTCTTTCTTTTTACATTTTTATTTGTTTAAAGGTGGATATATCCTTACACACACCCACACTCACAAATGCAGGTACCCTTCCATTCTGGATTCCATGGGTAACAATTTTGCTATGGCCTTTAGTGACTCTGAAGATCTGGTCTACCAAGCCGAATACAAAGGTGAGGAAGATTGTGAGGTGCCAGGGGAATTGGCTAGACTTCTGCAACAAGAGGAAAGGGCTATTCTGCCTCATGAGGAGTTGTTGGATACAATCAACTTGGGTATTAAGGAAGACAGAAAGGAAATCAGAGTGGGTACCAACCTAGAGTCGAGCGTCAAAGAACGTCTAATCTAGCTGTTACATGATAATGTTGAGATCTTTGCCTGGTCATACAAAGACATGCCAGGACTCGATACAGATATTGTGGTACACCGTCTACCCACAAGTGAAGACTGTCCACCAGTTAAACAAAAGGTCCACCGCATGAGACCTGACATGTCAGAGAAGATCAAAGCAGAAGTTATGAAGCAGTTCAATGCTGGATTTATGGATGTTACTTCCTATCCATAATGGGCTGCTAACATTGTCTCGTGCCTAAAAAGCACGGAAAAGTTAGAATATGTGTGGATTACAGAGACTTAAACAGGGCCAGCCCTAATGACGACTTTCCACTTCCGTACATCGACATCCTGGTTGACAATACAGCTCAGCACAAGGTATTTTCTTTCATGGACGGATTTTCAGGTTAAAACCAGATTAAAATGGCACCTGAAGACATGGAGAAAACTACTTTTGTTACACAATGGGGTACGTTCTGCTACAAAGTGATGCCATTCAGACTGAAGAATGCTGGGGCAACCTATCAACGCACCAGTTCATGATATGATACATCATGAGATAGAGGTCTACGTAGATGACATGATAGCCCGATCACAAACTGAAGAAGAACACCTCGACCACTCGCAAAATCTGTTTGTCGGGTTGAAGGAGTACAAGCTAAGATTGAATCCAAACAAGTGCACATTCTGAGTCCGGTCCGGTAAGCTCTTAGGTTTCATTGTCAGCAACAAAGGCATCAAGGTTGATCCTGCCAAAGTCAAAGCTATACAAGAAATGCCTGCTCCTCGCACTGAGAAGGAGGTCAGAGGTTTCTTGGGACGCCTGAACTACATTGCTAGGTTCATTTCTCACCTAACATCTACTAGTGAACCAATCTTCAAGCTGTTGAAGAAAGATCAGGTAGTTAGATGGAATGATGACTGTCAAGTTGCCTTCGATAAAATCAAGGAGTATTTGCTAGAACCTCCTATCCTGGTGCCACCCGTTGAGGGAAGACCGCTAATCATGCATCTGACCGTCCTAGAGAATTCAATGGGGTGCGTACTGGGGCAGCATGACGAGTCTGGCCGAAAAGAGCATGCCATTTATTACCTTAGCAAAAAGTTTACCGACTGTGAAACAAGATATTCACTGCTTGATAAAACTTGCTGCGCTTTGGTATGGGCTGCTCGCCGCCTAAGGCAGTATATGTTGACTCATACCACTTTGCTGATATCTAAGATGGATCCGATAAAGTACATCTTTGAGAAGCCTGCTTTGTCCGGAAGGATAGCCAGATGGAAGATGATCATGACAGAATACGATATACAGTACACGACCCAAAAAGCTATAAAGGGGAGTGTGCTAGCTGATCATCTGGCCCATCAAGCTGTAGAAGATTATCAATCCATGAAGTTTGACTTCCCTGACGAGGACATCATGACATTGGACAACATTGAAGATATCAGGCCATATGACGGGCCTGAACAAGGATCCCGATGGACCCTGTACTTTGATGGGGCATCCAATGCACTTGGCAATGGTATCGGCGCGGTACTCATATCCCCAGAAGGTTGCCATACTTCTTTCACCGCCAGACTTTGCTTCAACTGTACGAACAACATGGCAGAGCACGAGGCATGCATATTTGGAATCAAGGCTGCCATAGACTTGGGAATCAAATCTTTGATTGTATTTGGGGACTCAGCTTTGGTCATCAGTCAGATCAAAGGAGAATGGGATACTAAGCATCCAAACCTCATCCCTTACAAAGAACATGTTATGACATTGCTACCACATTTCGAGCAGATTACCTTCGAGCACTTCCCGCGAGAAGAAAATCAGCTAGCTGATGCTCTAGCTACAATGTCATCCATGTTTAAACTTAATTGGGATAAAGAGGCTCCCCAAATCACCATTGAACGGATGGATGAACCTGCGCACTGTCACGAGATTAATACCGAAGAAGTAGTGGACCAGCCTTGGTTTCATGAAGTCAAAAGGTATCTCGAGGCTCAAGAATATCCTGAAGGAGCTTCAGTCAATGACAAAAAGTTCTTAAGGAGATTCTCAGCTAATTTCTTCCTAAGTAATGGCATCCTGTACAAGCGCAATCATGATTCTATTCTTCTCCGTTGTGTGGACAAAGCTGAGGCTGAAAGTATTATTGCTGAATTGCATGAAGGTACCTTTGGCACTCACTCTAGCAGACATACGATGGCAAAGAATATTCTACGGACAGGCTACTATTGGTCTACCATGGAAGCAGACTGCTATCAACACTCCCGGGCTTGTCATAAATGTCAAATCTATGCAGACAAGGTGCACGTGCCTCCGGTTCCTCTAAATGTCTTAACAGCTCCTTGGCCCTTCGCTATGTGGGGAATCGACATGATTGGAGAGATCAAGCCTACATCACCCAATGGACACCGCTTCATTCTAGTGGCCATTGATTACTTCACAAAGTGGGTCGAAGCAGCTTCCTTCGCATCCGTTACTAAGAATGTTGTTGCCCGCTTCATCAGGCAAAATCTTATTTGTCGGTACGGTATCCCCGAAAGGATCATCACTGATAACGATACAAACCTTAACAATACTATGATCATTGCCTTGTGCGAGCAGTTCAAGATTCAACATCACAATTCATCTCCCTATCGGCCAAAGATGAATGGTGTAGTCGAAGCTGCGAACAAAAACATTAAAAAGATCATACAAAAAATGACAATCACCTACAAGGACTGGCATGAGATGCTACCGTTTGCTCTCCACGGGTACCGTACCACGACTCGCACATCAACTGGGGCAACACCCTATTCTTTGGTATATGGCATGGAGGTTGTTTTACCTATTAAGGTCCAGATCCCCTCTTTGAGAATCATGAAGGATGCCGGTTTGAGTGAAGATGATTGGATCCAAACCCGACTTGATCAGTTGAACTTAATTGACGAGAAGAGACTTACTGCTGTTTGCCATGGTCAGATGTACCAAAAATGGATGATCAAGGCTTTCAACAAGAAAGTCAGACGCCAAGTGTATCAAGTTGGAGATCTTATAATCAAGCGCATCATCTTGCCACAAAGTGATCCCATGGGAAAATGGACTCCTACCTACGAAGGACCACTTGTGATCAAGAACATCTTTTCTGGTGGGGCTATGATTTTAACCACCATGGACGACGATGATATGCCACACCCTGCGAACGCAGACATAGTCAAAAGATACTACGCATAAATGACCTGCTAGGTTGACACACCTAGGAAAAAAAAGGGCATCCCGGTGAATCGAAAACCCGAAAGGGCGGTTCTGGCAAATATTAGGGATAAAACAAAAATATATGTACACCCGGCAAGTTGAAAACTCGAAAGGGCAACTTGGGCAAAAAAGAGTTTCCCGTGGGCTGAAAACCCGAAAGGGCGGTCCAGGAAAAAGTTAGGGAATTAAAGCGTATGACTATGTCTCGTCGGATCACTTTAAGGATAATCTCTTCACAGACAAACTCTGAGGCTTCTGATCAACTCAATCATCTTTGGACGAAGCAACAAACAGACAAGATATTCGGAGATACGGAGGCTATAGCAGAATGGGAACCCCGTGGGATTTTTTACACATAACTATCTTTCTTTGTATAATTTTTTTCTCATTTTTATGACACCATCCTCTTACTAGGATGTCTGTCTCCTTTGTACAAAATACTTATTCAAAGTAAATACAAAGGTATCTCTTTCAAAGTACAGAAAACTATTTGCCTTTTTCTTTACACTTGTGTTTTATTTGCAAAAACGTCCAATGATTCATTAATGAACATATGCATTTGAACATAATTACTGTTTACAAATAAACAGGATGAAAAAGAACAATTACTGACAGGTAGAAAGATTAGGAAAACATCTTTAGGCTATTCCATGAGCAATCCCTACAGCACGTCATTAAGATCCCCAGTGGAGCCAAAACTTTGAACTATAGATCCCCAGCGGAGCTGAGACTACCAACTACCAATCCCCAGTAGAAATCATCCAGTTCCTCCAGGTTCCCCCAACAAGTTTGTCTTGAAGCCTGAAAATCAGCCAGATAATGGTTAACTTTTGTTTCGCCCCAACCTAGGGTAACTCCCCAGTAGAGTGGCAGACGACCAAAACTCCTGAACTCCCCAGCGGAATAAGCTTTTCCCCACAGAGTTTTCACTACAGGATAAACTTTTTCCCCACAGAGTTTTTATTGCTTCTCGACAGAACAAAGACTCCCGTCAATAATCCCCAGTAGAAGTCATTAAAATTCTCTGGATTCCCCAAGCAGATTCCTCAAGAAGTATATGGCATTACTCTCATAGCAGAACCCTCAACAATCAAGGATTTATTTTCCTCAGCAATACAACAAATCAGCTTACATGCGCATACATTACATTCATATATCATAAACATGGATAGAACACGTTTATTGCATCATACATTTCATGCGACATAACTTTGTGTTTCAGCTAACATTTTACTCTTTTCAGGATGAGATTAACAGCTATCTTTAACAAATATTCAAAGATTTCATATACAGTACAGATACACTCCAGACACGGAAGTCATTATGTTACTCATTCAGATTTTCAATTTCAAGATACAATATAGATACACTCCAGACACAGAAGTCATTCGGTTACTCATTCAGAATTAATTTCAGATATAGTACAGATACACTCCAGACACGGAAGTCATTTTGTTACTCATTCAGATTTTCAATTTCAAGATACAATACAGATACACTCCAGACACGAAATTCATTCTGTTACTCATTCAGATTTTCAATTTCAAGATACAGTACAGATACACTCCAGACACAGAAGTCATTTTGTTACTCATTCAGACTTAATTTCAAGATACAGTACAGATACACTCCAGACACGGAAGTCATTATGTTACTCATTCAGACTTAATTTCAAGATACAGTACATATACACTCCAGACACGGAAGTTATTCTGTTACTCATTCAGATTTTCAATTTCAAGATACAGTACAGATACACTCCAGACACGAATGTCATTCTGTTACTCATTCAGATTTTCAATTTCAAGATACAGTACAGATACACTCCAGACACGATTACCATTCTGTTACTCATTCATATTTCAATTTCAAGATACAGTACAAATACACTCCAGACACGGAAGTTATTCTGTTACTCATTCGGATTTCAATTTCAAGATACAGTACAGATACGCTCCAGACACGGTTGCCATTCTGTTACTCATTCGGATTTCCATTTCAAGATACGGTACAGATACGCTCCAAACACGGTTGCCATTCTGTTACTCAATCATATTTCAATTTTAAGATACAATTCAGATACGCTCCAGACATGGAAGCCATTCTGTCTCTTATTCAGGTTCATCCTACAGATACAGCTCAGATACGTTCCGTATACGAACACCATTCTGATGCTTATTCTTTTGATTTACAACAAACATTCTTAGATGGCATCTAAAGCCCATCTCCAACAAGATTCTAACACCTTTCAAAATGGCATCTTTAAGCCCATTCCTTTAGTTACACCTTTGCCGAGTGCAAATTTATGGGCACTCTAGTGTCCAATCATCTTTTACCTTCGAGTCACGAACGGTAAAACTCGCCAATCTAACTCTTCAGGTTCAAGAAGATTGAACAGGGGCAGCTGTTGTACCCCAAAATTTGCTCTCCCATTTTTCATAGAAAACACAACCCTAGGGTTTCTCAGATATTCAAGTTGGCTCAGAAATCGACCAGATAGATTCTCTTCTGTGGCAGTAAACCAGCAATTACGGTTTTTCTTGCATTCCTCAGAAGAAATTGAGTTCTCAGAAATTCAATTGGTTTTCACAAGTCTTCATGCTTTCTCAAGTTTACTGAAAAGACAGTGTTTGTTCTCAAAACATGGTTTGTTTGGGACAAGAGATTGAGACTGTCATTAGGGACGACCATGATTTTGATCCAGGTTAACCAGATGATTTGCGTCTTTTAAAACATTTGCTTGGTTAAGAAATAGAATACACAGTGCGTGTTTGTTTGGAATGCAGTTGCAAGATTACAGGATTATTGGAATTTAAGTTATCATATTAGAGCATTTTATTTCAATTGTCTTGATTGGGCATTCAAAAATCAATCAGGATGCAAAGAGAAAATTACAAGTTATTGTTGATCAAAGATTTCAAGTAACACCAGAACATTTCATATGATTTTCTCCAATTTCAAACGTTGTTACAAAACAATTTATTATTTAAATACTTTAGGTTTTACAACTTATTGTATTTAAAAGATAAATTAGTACAATTGTTGGATACAATACAGGAATGTTTTTCTAAATTACAAGGAAATTCAAATGCTTGATTGGCCTAGGAGAACTAATATATGCCTAAGTTTGACTGAAGTTCTTTTGCTATCTCCGAAGACCTTCCTTGCTTGCCCTAGGGTTCTTTCCTTCCATGCTTTGTCCTCTCCATTGTTCCCACATGAAAATGAAAGAAAGAAATGTGATTAGTACAAAATTATTTGGGCATGAGCAAGAATTTTCAAAAGAGAAGTGCTATTCATCATTAAAGTTTGCAAATTGGATTCAGAAGGCCATTTTTAATTCATCACAATTTATTTTCTCTATTTGCAAATCACAAGAAGATTATTCTTCTTGGTTCACAAAAAGAAGGAAAAGAAATGAAAGCAAACTGTCCAAATGCCACAAAGCTATCCAAACAAGAACAAATGCAGCAAAACTATCCAAATGCCACAAAGCTATCCAAACAAGAACAAATGCAGCAAAACTGTCCAGAAGTAAACAGCAGCGCAAATCAAACAAAATTGCCCAAACAAATATTGCAAATAGAACCAAACAAACAGCAGTATGGCAATACAAAATGCAAACGAGGCAACAACAAATAGCATAAGCTAGACAGCATCAACAAAAGGAAGTATGGCAATATAATAAGCTAAGTCAAACAAGCAGAAACTTGTTCAAGAAGCCAATTCATCATTTTCCATTTTATTGCAAACTTTTCAGAAAAAAGGCAAAAGAGCAATTGACTTTCTTAGTGTCATTGAGAGAGAAGAGAGGAAATAAGTCACCTAGGTTATTGGGATGCACAACCCTGTTGCCTTGACTATCACAAATTGCATAGAAGTTGCTAGAAAACAAAACTGCAACAAAAAGACCATTTGAACAATATACTGAATATTCAATGGTTGGGTTTCCCACCATTTTGAATATGAATTCAACTAAAGCAACACCAATATAACAGAAAACAAAAAAACTCTCAAGCAGAAGGGTATAGAAAACATTTTATCAAAGTCCAAAAACTCTCAAAGTCTCCAGCAACAAAAACCTATAAAACTCTCAAGCCAAAACCCCAAATCTGAACCAATATCCCAAGCCATCCTCAAACAGCAAGAACCAAGCTTCAAGCTTATAAAAAACCAACATAAAGGTCTTAAACTGAAAAACCAGTATTCAAAAACACAAGCATCCCACCATCAACCAAACCTACAACCTGTTACAGTAGCAAGATCCCAAAACAAAAAACTCAAAAAGCCAAATATCCCAAGCCATCCTCAAACAGCAAAACCTGTAACAAAATGTCAAAACCAACAACAAAAACCCACAAAAACCAGAATCACCAACCTTCAAACCATCAAACCAAACCTATGAACATAAACCAGTAACATCATCCATCAAACCTGTAACAAAACCAAACCTATAACCAAAACTTGTTAACTCAACATTAACAAATCCAAAAATCAAAACCAGAAATCTCAAACTGTCAACAAAACCAAAACTAAAAAAAAACCATTAACCAACATCCAAATTTCAAACACAGTAGCAGATTACAACAAAACCTCAAACCTCCAAAACTGTCAAAGTCTCAAATCAAAACCATCATCAAATACAAAGAATCATAAAACCTCCAAAACTGTCAAAGTATCAAAACTGCAACAAGTCCCAATCATTCAAATCCCAAAAATCACAAAATCCAGAAAAACAACATTATCATCATTCAAACACAGAGATGGGAGAAGTTACCAAAGAGTCCAAAAAATCACGCTTTCAATCTTAATCTCTTCCCCCACGCAGCTCCGCCACCAAGGAGCACTGCCCTCAGTCTCACCATCCCCTTTCCATTTCACAAAAAAGTTCCAAACAGGTATGGTTTCTTCACCTTCCTCATAACACATTTTCCTGCATTTCAATGGACAATAAGATTGATTAACAGAAAAACACATAACAAGACAAAAAACATTGAAATCATTTAAGCTTTAACAAAAACAGAACCGTACCTTTTCAAGAAAAGTCGCTAGAAATCGTTTAGGGAGGCGAGATAAAGGGGCGCTTCAGCAACATAAATTTGGGGGGGAAGATCAGATAGACAAATTTCGGACCTTTTGGGCTTAAATCTGAACTTAGGGTTTCAAAGAAAACGTGAATCATGGCGAGACAAAAAGGCCAAGAGTGTTTTGTTCATGAAATTAGGAAGAGGAGAGTGGTGAGATAGTTCAGAGATGAAAAGATGAACAAAAAAAGGAAGATTTTGGATGAACGAGGATGAACGGCGCCGCTGTAAACCAAAGGGTCAAGAACCCTAATTTTGTTTTTTGCCCTTAAACAACATCTAAACAGAGTTAAGGCTTGGGCCTGTTTTGTTCAAACCCCTAAGGCCCATTCGTTTGCTGATACACCACCCCCCCTTGGCCTATTTCTTTTGTCACAGCAAATCACAATCATTTCACTTTGGGCCTCTCATCTAAATCCTAAGCCCATTTGCTTTTTATTTATTTCTCTTCTTATTTACTTTTTATTATACAATATACTAATATAACTTAAGGTTTTTTAATTTGATTTAGATTTTTATAATTAATTTTTTATCATTTTATTTTTTTATAAACTTGTTTTGATTAATTTTTACAATTAATAAAACATCCAAAAATTAACTTAATTTGTTTTCTTTCTTTAAACTTATTTATATAGTTAATAAAAATACAAAAATAATAAAGATTTTAATTTAATCATTTTTTTTATTTTTTAGATTAGGTTTTACCTTTCTTTTTTCAAGTAAATATTTGGCATTTCATATTTTGTTAATATTATTTTCATAAATTATCATAGCTTTAATTAAATCACACAAACATTCGATTTGGTTGTATTGTTTGATATTTGGATCTTTGCTATCTCATTTGATTCATCCCCATTTGTAACAATTGTACCCCCATTCCCGAACATTCTGTAATAGCTTAGAATTTCAATTCCCGCAATTTATTGCTTTCTATATACTGTATAGTAACTAGGCATGTATGGCAAGATTCAAAAATCAATCGCTAGATGACCTAATCAAAGAATAAAATAACTTGAAACCAACACACTTTTTCACACGCGCACCTCTAGGGTAACCTCGCTCGTTGTCTCGGAAATACAATCATGTCCCTCAAATATGGGACGCTCTAGCAATGACGCTTCAATAAACAAAGAGCGTAGTCCCTCGATGACCCTCGATGTTGCCTTCGATTAAAACGATCTCGTCCCTTACAAAAATTGCTAAAGCGTCTCACAAGTTGCCTTCAATGATTGTAAAATTGACCCGCGCCTGTCCCTTCACATCCAACGATGGGGCTTCTTACCAAATCAATGGTAAGATAGCACCATTAAAAGGAAGAAGAAAAGAACAATTTAAGACCTTTCGAGTAGATAGATTCGCTCTTAGTTACTCGCTTGCTCACGATAAAAACTTTTACACCTACACTTCCATTTCAAAACATTTTCAAAAGACAAAATGTTTTGGATACGTTCTTATAGAGAAGAGAACCATTGCAAAACCTCTTTTCAAAACACTTTTCGAAACACGATTCACAAACACATCTTTGAACCACTTTTCGAAACAAAAACTTTGTATACGTTCTTATAGAGACGAGAACCATTACAAAGAGATTTTTCAAAATACTTTCAAAGCCCACACCACAAGCACACAATCAAATGAAAGCAAGTGATCTAAACGAGTAACTAAGAGCTCATGGAAAACCATGGATGAAAAGGGTGCTAATACCTTCCCTTTTCATAATCTACCCCCCGAACCCGAGAAAATCTCGAAAGGTCTTTCCTGTGCTTTTTTACCTTTCTTTTTGGATAAAATAAAAGTCTGTGGCGACTCTTGCTAACCGCACAAGTGCGATCGAAACGCAAAACATCAAGTCAGTTCTCCCACCGTACACCACATGTATTGAGAAAATATGGGAGGGCAAATTTTGGGGTACAACAATGTGTTTTCTGTATAAAAATGTGGATCCCTTTCCTTGATATGAAGTGTCCTTTTATAGCCTCATTAGAGATCAAGGAACATTGTGGAAACCATCAAGTGCCTTGATGGCTAATCAAAGACATGTTCCCTTGTTTGGATACAAGTATTAGTTCCATTGAAGGCCTTGACGTTTGTTACTGCTGACTACCCGACCTTTAAGTCTCTGGTTCTTATTTGGGATGAGACTTTAGAAGAATCGAGGTATGTTGTTTAGGAAAACCTTGGGTCAGTGTCTGAAAAGTGATGTTTGGAGGATCCCGATTTGTCCTATTTCTCAGTAGGCGGGTCTCTTTCTAACTTTCAAAATCTAGGATGTACATTGTCCCCAAGCGCGAGGATCTTTAGGGGAGATGCGCTTAAGTGCTTGTTATTCTTCTTCTTGGAAGATCGAGAGGGTCCTAGTTCCGAGCAGGAGGAGGTCCCATCCCAGTTTCTCAAACTCGGGATGTACATAGTCTCAAAGCGTCAGGCTTGATAAGGGCGATGCGCTTAAGTGCTTTTTATTCTTCTACTTGGAAGGTCGAGATGATTCTAATTCCGAGCAGGAGGAGGTCCCATCCCGGTTTCTCAAATCCAAGATGTACATAGTCCCCAAGCGCGAGGCATGCTAAGGTCGAAGCGCTCAAGTATTTGTAATTCTTCTTCTAGGAAGGTTAAGATGGTTTTTGTCTCGAGAAAATAGAGGTACTATATTGGCTTCTCAAACCTGGGATATACATAGTCCTCCAAAGCGCTTAAGTTCTATTAACGGCTTGGTCGGCGATACGAGTTAGACACCCCGGATGTACATAAGCCCCCCAAGCACGAAACTTGTAAGGGTGAAGTGTTTGATTACTTTTGTATTTTATCCGAGACTAACATCCCGAATAACAATTTTCTCGGGATGACTTAAGTGAACTGCCGTTGATCAGAAAAATAACAAGTGTACTATTTTTCCTCTGTATTAACAACAGAGAAATTTCCCGAATGTCAATCTCAAAGACTGTGCGTCAATATTGAGTTCCAATAGTGGTTCAATTAAACAAAAACTAGAGGTTGGGTTTAGTTTTCTAAAATTAAAATAATTGTGATTTAAATAAATTGGTGCGAAAGACTGTTTTGACAGATATGAGTAACATGCTAGGCTAAAGTGTATGATTTTCTCTGTAACAACCTTGAATCCTGATTTCCTCAACAAGTTCAAAATACTTAATTATTAGATCTTTAGTTTATTTTCCCCTAAGTCCTTAGTGGGAAAACCTTTGAGCATTCATCCTAAATCCTAAGTCCCTAGAGATTTATGATGAAATCAAGCCTTGGTTTTATCAATATTAAACTAGTAACTATAGAGTATCCCTAGTTCTAGGTGATATCTACTATAGTTTAATCGTACAAAAATCATAACAACGGCGATCCAGCCTAACCGTTAATCGTAATTCAATTGTTGTTGGTCCGACAATGGAAGCATTAAAAACCTTGTACGATTAAATTGAATATGAAAAACAAATATATTATTGAAATACGAAATCAAAGTTGTCTACAGATTCAAATCAGGAACACCCCCTAGCATTGGGGGGGGGGGGGGGTTAGCTATTCATATTATTCAAAGAAAACAAAAGAAAAATTGTAAACATTACAATTATTGGGGAGAAATTTGATCTTTAATCGCTTTCGTTCATGAAAATATCCTTTCACTGAAACCCATTCTTCTCCAATATTTTCTCGTGTAATTCTTCGCTTGCCAAAAAGTCCCCTAATTTCTCTTCAAAATTTATCTAAATAGCACACACTCACTTAGGTCGGTTGAAAATACCCGAAACGCCTCTCTGGGTTACACATAGTGAAAAAACAGGAGAACAATAAAAATCAATGTCATTGGCCAACACGGTTCGTGTTAGGCAACACAGCCGCCAGTGTTGGCCTTCTGGTTTCTTTATTTTCTTTTCCAAGCCCCAAGATGTGCAGCACGTGCCGTGTCAGGTGACACGGCCGCCTGTGTTGCACCTATGACTTTTCATTCATCTTCAACTCATCCCAGGCCTTCCTCCTAACATGGCTCGTGTCAGGTGACATGACTACCCGTGTCAGACCTCCTGTAGCATGATTTTTGCATTTCATCTGAAATTCTGAGTTTTGAAGTTTTTCGCACTTATTTGTCCCGATTTATTCCTCTGAGCCTGAAAATAGTAAAATACAAAACCAACGTATAAAATATGGAGAAATGAAATAAAATGCTTGATAATATAAAGAAAAGATAACTAAAATCAACAATAAATAATTGTGTAAAAACCACTAATTAGTAGTCGTGGCTAATGACGTAGTATATGAGGTACGCAGTTCCCGAGAAGATGTCTCAAGAGTACTTGTCTAATTTCGAGATCACGAGCTTTAGTGGCCGGAAGTCCTAGATAAGGTCGTAACAAGTTAAGGTCGGAGAGGTTAGCTAAGGTCGCGACAAGCGTCAGGAGCGTCATTATAGAAATTGACGTGATGAGGTCGGAGAGCTTTTATAAGTTCATAGAGAACGTTCGAAGCACTTTGATGGGTGTTGACGTGATAAGGCCGAAGAGCTTTTTTTTTAAGTTCGCGGAATACGTTCAGAGTGCTTTGATGGGTTTTGACATGTGTCGCGCCTGGGATTTTCATCGAAGCACAAACAGAGGTGAAAGAAAGAAGATTCGCCATCAATGTTATTTATACCAAGAGAGGGAAAGGAAACACCGAGTAAACCTAAAGGAAGGAAAGGAGCATGGTCATCGCGACCAAGAGAAAAAGGGTAAGGAAGTCGGTTATGAAAGAGGAAGGTATTAGCACCCCTCACGTTTGTGGTACTCCATAAGATCTACTTAAGTTTGTTCTAATCTAAGGGTATATCTAATCTATGTCTAAAGATTAAGGCTAAAAGGGAATGCATGGATGTAAAGTATTATGTATAAAAAAGAAAAGTTTTTATTAGTTGTATATGCCGCGTTTGTGAACCTTTGTGCCTATGTACCACCGACTGTGCAATGGGGATCAAGGCACTCGTAGTTTACCTCAAAAGTTTTGGTGAGTTGTATGTTTTTTATGAACAATACTAGCAAAGCATGTCCTTTTTGAAAAGGTTTTAAAAGAAAAAGTCCAAAGACAAAAAGATTTGCATTGGTTGGTATTTTTATTGTGAATAATAGGTAATTAACCTCAAGAGAGAGGTATTTAACTATTTATTCACTTTTTAATGAAAAGAGTCTTTGAGTCTTGAACCATAAAAAAGACTAAGAATGAAAGAACTATAAGATCGATAAGAAACCCGCTTATCATTTCCAATACTTAGTAGAAGTGTGATTCTCATCATTTATTTATTAAGTATTTTTGAAGTTTGAAATAAAAAGAGTTTTAGTTTTAATATGGATGCAAAAGAGAAAATACTAATAAAAGGGGATCTCGTTCCTATAAGTTGTCATGATTGTGGACCTAAATTTGGGATAAGAGGGAGATCTATCTAATGTTGTCATGCATGGAATTCAAACCTAAGGTCTATTTAGTTCAAACATAGAGAAGAGTGAACCAAAGATCCTATGGGGAACATGGCAATCTCATAAAAGAGAAGAAGAGAAAGAAGAAACGAGCAATCACACTTAGATAAGAGAGAAAACAAGTATCACATAAACACACAAGCAATTAGGACAGATACCTAAGCACATAAGAAAGAAAAGATTATAAAACATCAAGTAACGAGTATAGAAGGGATGATAAAACATCAAGATAAAGATGGGATGACAAAATATAAAATAAGAGGGAATATGATAAAACATCACACAAAGATTATAATATATCAAGTAGAGCAAAGATAGTAATACCTCAAGTAAAAGATGATAAAATGTTAAGCAAACAAAACAATATGATAAAACACATAAGAGAAGAGATGATAAAACATCACATAGAAATAATAAAACATAAAGAATGAAAATTATAAAACATCAAGAACAAAAAATAATGTGATAAAACACATAATATAATAGATGATAAAACATCACATAGAGATTATAACACATCAAGAAGGAAGATGATAAACCATCAAGCACACAAAACAATATGATAAAACACATAAGAGAAGAGATGATAAAATATCACATAAAGATGATAAAACATCAAGAAGGAAGATGATAAAACATCAAGCATACATGTCTTAAGATGATAAAACATCAAGTCTCAAAGAAAATATAAGGATGATAAAACATCATTGAACATGCAAGTTTATATGGTAAAACATAAAAGAGTGAAGATCTCACAAACAAATTTGAAGAAGTGAAGAAGGGGGATAAGAGAGCAATGATAAGTAATCAAAAGAGAATGGAATAAAATCACATCAATAAATGATATAGATTACGACCTTAACATGATATACACCTTAGACTATCTTAAAAATGGCAATAAGGGTTAATAAGAAAGAACTATTACCTAACTAGGCAAGTAGAAACATAAGTGTGTATTTAGAAGATAAAACTTCTCATAATGATAAAATATGCAAGCAAGAATGAGACAAGAGGTATATACCAAAGTATAAAAATGGTTCAAGAAATCACAAATCATTATTAAGGAATTACATGTTAACAAACATCACCTAAAACAAACAAGTAGGTATAGTAGAAAAAGATGAAGTGTAGATAAGTGACAAGATAAGACTTGTATCTCAAGTAAGTGGAAAACTAAGAAGGGAAAACAATATGACATCAAAGATAACACTTAGACATGTTAAAACAATTCCTTAAGTATCATACACAAGAGGTAGAGATCTAAAGATCACAAGAAAAGTAAAAAAGACAATCATACTAGCATAAGCATTCATGTTTCAAGTGTTTAACCAAGCATGGTATAAAAAGGTGAAATGAAGTGAGATGGATGGAGAAGTTCACACGTAATAATTTAACACATAAAGAACTCATCATCATCACATAAACACAATTGAGAAAGATTCATATCACAATTAAACAAAGAAAGGATCACAATCAACCCTAAGTGGACATAAGTTCTCATGCATTGCTAATAAGCAAACAAATTAGAAAATAAGAGGTAATGTGAAGAATAAGGATTAAACATAGACATGTTATACACTCATCACAAACCTAATGGTCAAGAATAAGTTCAAATAGTCATTGAAAATATGGTACAAACACTAAAGTACACAAACTAGTTTCAAACAAAGTTGTGATGTGAGGAGATAATGAGTGTGTGATCAAGTGAAAATGGAAAGACATATAAAATGAGTGTGAATTAAAAAGCACAAAATTATAGATAACACATATAGATAACCTATAATTCCCCTAAGATATCACTACTTAAGCACATCAAAAGTTAAGGCAAGACTAGGTCAAAACCAAACCCTAACATGTTCCTAAAGGTGGGTGTTGTACCCCAAAATTTTCCCTCTCATTTCATCAACATTTCTCATCCCAAGACTCTTGGAACTCAAGATCAAGCTAGGGTTTGCTCTGTTCAAGACACCTCCTTGCACTATTGACCTAAATTAGGGTTTGAGTTTGCACAATGATGTTTTGACCTACAATGCCCAAATTGAATTTCATACTTCATGTTGGACTCACAAGTTTGTCCATACCAAGTTTCAAGCCTTGATTCAAATTTTTGCCCAGTCAATTGGACAGTTGACCTATAAATCAGTTGTATTGGGGAAAAAATCAATTGTGGCCAATTGACAGTCAAACCTCATGAAATTTGACCCACATCAACATTATGAACTCATATGAACCATTTGATCAAGTTTGGATCACAATTCCACAAGAAATTTGATCAAATCACCAAAAGGGCAAAATGGTCATTTTTAGGGTTTTGACTGCACAAGGGCAATTTTTGACTGTTTGACCTAGCCAATGGCAAATCAAGCACAACCATGGACTCAAGGACTCAATGATATTGTCTTGACCCATTTAACAAGTTCAAAATATCTCAAATGCCTAGGATTGACAGATGAATTTTTCAGTCAACTGATCAAAATTTGACTGTATACTGAAAAGTCAAACTTTGACTTTTGGGTCAAAATCAAGTGCCAAGGGTCATTTTTCATCAAGACATGTCAAATTATGAAGCTTGTTCATCAAGAAACCCAAAAATGCAAATTAGGGTTTAAAATGGAAAATTTTCATAACTTAGAAATTTTTTAAGTTATAAAATTTTCTTATTTTTTCCTAACTTTGCCCCATTTTTTCACCAATATGAAAATGGTTTCAAACAAAACTTGCAACATGAAAGTTGTAGTCCATTACAAAGTATACAACTTTTATTCACAAAGTTTGTTCAAAAGAAGCTTGGATCTCAAGTTATGATTTTTGGAACAAGGGTGCCTAAAACTTTTAACTTAGAGAAATTTTGCCCTAGTTTAGGCAGGATTTTGACCCATCTTCTTGGCCATTTTTCACATAGTTCCACTTAGAGTTTCAAGTTGAATTTCAAATATGGATTATAGTACATGTTTCAAGCTTTCCAAATTATGCAAGAACTCCTCAAACACCTTTGTGGTTATGGAGAATCGAATGCTTGAAGTTGGCAAAAACTCACTTTGATCCATGGCCAATACATGTTCATACAAGTTTCATTTTCAAACCAGCATGCTTTGTACTTGTTGGCAGGCCTCTAAACCATTTTACACTCCTTAAATAAATGCAAATCCACTGAGCTAATGCATTATCTTGGCCATTTGGACATTGCACACAAAACTAATCCCTATTTGGAAATAGGTATATTGCCATTTTTGAAAAGCTATACTTTATGTCAAATCAAGATCTTTGAGGCATGGGGCCATATCTCTGAGGCAAGATCAAATCCACAAATTTCAAGTATCAAGGGCAATGTATGCAGCTTACAAGATAGAGGGTACATGCCTTCATTGAGTAGTTACACACTTTTACTTCAAAAAGAAGAATTTTTTCCAAAATCATCCCAACTCAAAAACCAGCCATAGTTAGCTTACACAAACATTTCAAACACATTTCATACAACCCTTTGAGTCATAAACACGAGCTCTTCACCACTCAGACCTCCTTGTACACAAAATCACCATTTTTCTGCAAAACAGGGCAAGCCCTGCAGAACCACCTCCATCTCCACTTTCCCTCGTGCGTTTTGCCTCAAACTTGTTCCAATATCTTCCATTCAACTCACCTGAACTATTCCAGGCCTCCATTGCCAGCTGTAACACCATTAACACACATTTCCATTTTTGTTTGAAAGCTTTGCAGGTTGAGTTCTGTAGCACAATTCAGGCTACTTCAAAACAAACTAAGTATTGGGAAAGCTTCATTAGACATCAGGCAAGTTCAAAAGAACCTCAAGCACCCTTGGAAGTTGTTGCATTGTCCAGCTCGAAGTCAACTGAAACAGGTATTTCACGAACTTCTATCTCTCTATTTAGGAATAGTTAGACTTAGGTTTGTGAATGAAAGATGTTGTATTCATAGCCCATAAACCATGCATGTGCTTAGTTTTCATTTATATTAATCATGCTAGGAGAATTTCGTTCATGAACTTTCTGAAAAAACTAGGTTAAAAATTAGGGCCAGAGAAATTCTCTCTGGTCTTTGAGAGTTAGCTTAAGTTGTTTATATGGTTAGATTCGTTGTTTAATGCTCTACAAGTTTCATGTTATGAGTTTTGTCAAAAAAGCACAGAATCAGGAGATAGCATTTTGAACATGGAACGCGCGTTGTTTCTGAACTGAGGAAGAAGATGAAGTTGTTTATGGGCTGGGCCTGTACAGGCTTACTTTTGGCACCCCCTCTTTTCTTTTTACACCCCATGGCCCATTTCTTGTATATTTGTCATTTTTGCATTTTTATTTCATTTCTGATTTTGATATTTTATTTTCTAATATAAAAAATACTTAAAAAATATTTTCATAAATTTTTTGTATTTATTTGGTATTTATTTTATTTATTTCTAGTATTAATACATTAAATATTTTATATTCATTTTGTTTAAATTTAAAAACAATGTAAAAAACACTTTTATTTTTATTTATTATTTTTATACAATTTGAAAATATTTTCTTGAAATATATACATTTTGTAAATAATTTATTTTATTTTTATACACACTTAATATACTTAATATATTTAATACATATATATAAATATTTTATTAAATAGTTAGGACAAAAAACACAAAAATAATACATTTTTATTTTTATTAATATTTTATACTAAAAATACCATTTTTTTAATATACTTATATTTTTGTACAAATTAATACATTATTGTATGTAAATAATAAATAATACTATTTATTTAAGAAATTAGGGTTTTTGCCCTAAAAAACAAAATAATTGAAATTGACTTTTTATTTATTTACATTTCACATTAAAAATACTTTTTACATACATAAAAACCTTTTTTTGCATAATAAATTTTATTTAATATTTATTTGTTGTGTTTATTTAAATATTGTACATTTAATTGTTATGCCTAATACATTCAATTTGGTTGTAATAATTTAGAATTTAATTTCTTGTCAAATAATCCCCAATTCAAATTTGTACCCCTCTCCCTATATCATGTTGTAATAGTGTAGAATTTAAATTCTCGCACCTTTAAACTTTCAATTATGCCATGATTAGACTTAGGGTTTTGTACGCAAAAATCAAATTAACAAATAGTTTGACCTAATCCAAGATAACAATGCATGAAAACAAACACAATGCACACTTGCACCCCTAGGGTTACAATCCACTTGTTGCCTTAAAAAATGGGCCATGATATGCATGTCAAGTACTTTGGCAAAACAAAAACAAAACAAAAGATCATAGTCCCTCGATGACGCTATCTGAGTTGCCTAAACAAAATGATCAAGTCCCTTAAGAAAATTGCCAAAAATACTTGACACCATTGCTATCATGGTCTATACGATGACCCGCGCCTGTCCCGTTTAACATCCTAACACAAGGTTGTTCACCAAATACAATGGTGAAACAACACTGTTAAAAGGGTTAAAAACATAAGAAAGATCTTTGAGTAAAAATAGGGTAGACAACTCTTAGTTACTTGATCAAAATCTTGCAAAACATCCTTGCCATTTTCAAACATACTTCACAACACAACTTTCAAAACATTGAAATATCTTTTCAAAAAGACACACACCTTTGTATATATTCAAACAAGAATCATTACAAAGGTTGCCTAGACAAGGCATTTTTTTTCAAAGCATTTTTTTTTAAAACCACACACACAAAGCACCATTTCAAACAATTGAAAAGCAAAGCAAGTGATCTAAGCAAGTAACTAAGAGCCCATGGATAATCATGGATAGAAAGGATGCTAATACCTTCCCTTTCTATAATCTACTCCCCGAACCCAAGAAAACATCTCAAAGGTCTTTCTTGTGCTTTTTAACCTTTCCTTAGGATAAAATAAAAAGTCGGTGGTGACTCTTGCTAAATCGAAACATTTGCAAACACAAACGCAAAATCTCAAGTCAGTTCTCCCACCGTATCACAGAACTGGCGACTTTGCTGGGGAAATCTTTAAAAGTGGAGTAACCTTTGGGCTTAGATCACCTTTTGCATGCTTATCTTGATTGCTTTGATTGCTTTACATTTGGTTCTCTTGTTTGGGCTTGAAATCCTCCACCCGGATTTGTAAAACATTCATAGGTAAATAGCAATATGTTGTGGAAACTGTGCGGGGTATACCGACATGGTTGAAGCAATAGCTTTATTAGTGCGACATATTTGTGAGTACCGGTAGCCTTTGAGTCAATCAAAGAGAATACGGGGCCGCTAAGTGATGTCATAAAGCACTAATGAACTCTTAGAACCTTACTTGACCATCTTGGCCTTTTATTAGGTGTAGTGAGATGACCGGCTTTGGTGCAGTCCGAAGTTGGTAGATACTCGATACTACACTCATTGAGGGTTGTTTTCTTGGAATATTTTGGTCGCTAGTTAAATGGCTAAACCAAAACAATGAACATAGAAAACAATCCAGTGATATTGAGCTCCTTAGAACCCGGTTACTATTTATAGGACAGGTTTGAGCCAACTAAACTCAAGAGGGTATTTACCTATGAAACCTCATGCAAGCCTGCAACTAGGGTTTTATGTGACTTGCTTGTACATGTGCTTGTGAAAACCTCATGAACATCATAAAGCATCATATGCATCCACTAACCATTTCAAGTGTTTGGATCTTCATCTTTGTTCTTGTTTTATAGGTCATGGAATCTCTTCGCAGGAAAACAATTCAAGTCAACCTTGTGAGAATCCCTCCTCAACTCAAGGAGCTTACTTCCAGGATTCCAGAGAATTCTCTCTTCAGTGAAAGACATGGTAGACTCCTCAACTTGGTCAACTCCAACATTGAAGAAGACATGGTGAAAGTTCTACTCCAGTTCTTTGACCCCCTATACCACTGTTTCACATTTCCTGATTACCAGCTAGTACCCACTTTGGAAGAATTTTCTCAACTCTTGAGAATTCCTATGCTTAATCAACTACCCTACAACGGTACGGAAAAAGAACCAAAGCCTGAAGATGCTGCTCAAGCATTACACTTGAAACCATCTGACATCAAGGGGCATTGGGAAACCAGAAGTGGTGTCAAGGGCTTCTTGGCAAAGTTTCTGTTTGAGAAGGCACAAGACTGCTGGAATTCTCTTGATCTACAAGCCTTTGAAGAGATTGTGGCACTCCTTATCTATGGGTTGGTCCTGTTCCCAAACCCTGATCAGCTTATAGATGTGAATGCTGTCAAGATTTTCATATCCAAGAATCCTATACCTACATTGCTTGGGGACATCCTACACTCATTTTACACATAAACAATGAGGAAAAGAGGTGTTCTCATGTGCTGTACTCCTCTCCTAGCAAGGTGGTTTATTTCTCACCTTCCACAATCAATTTTGAAGAATGAGCAGGGTTTAAGGTGGTCACAATGATTGATGACCCTTACATATTCTGATGTACATTGGTGTTCTCGGTCCAGAGAAAATGTCATCAACATTGATCGTTGTGGGGAATTCCCTAATGTCCCACTACTTGGAATTAGGGGAGGCATTACCTACAACCCCTGTCTAGCTTTGAGACAATTTGGATATGCTCGGAGGGATGGCCCTCATGACATGTTGATTCCTGACCCAGTTTTTTACTTCGACAACGATGCGCAAGGATTTCGACAAAGGTTCATCAGAGCTTGGAGGATGCCCAACAAGGTGGATGGTAAGACACTGGGGCACAAAAATTCCATCCCCCTTGAGACTTACCTCAAGTGGGCATGAACCTGTGCCCAGCATCTTATGATTCCATATCGACACATTCTCCCCTTAATCAAAGAGCTTGTTATGGAAGGAGAGGTTCCATACACCATGCTACATCCTGACATGCCAACATCATGGGAAGAAATGCAAAAGAGTTGGATCCAACTCAAGGAAGAACGGAATACTTTTGAAGCCAGCTTCTATGCCAGTGAGAAGAAGGTTTTGGAGCTTACCCGCCGACTTCATGAGGAGGAAACTCTCAGCACTTACATCGCACCAAAAAGGATGCGCAATGTCTTTTTACATTAAGAATTTTGTATTATTTTTCCCATGGGGCACTTATGTACTAACAAATTCTTCTTAATATGACGTGTGTTCATTTTTGTTTGAAACAAATTTGAGTTTCTGAATCCTTGAATTCATTACATGGATAACATACCATTCATCATATGCATAAACAGGTCTTCACACCAGGTTTCCTTATCTTTCTGTTATTTATTTCAGCAAGATGGATTTGGAGCAGACGGTCAAAGATCTGTAGGCACAAAATTCACAATTCCAGCAACTCCTTATGACCTTAGCAAAGGGTCAAGAGGATCTGAAAACTCTGTTGGGGAAGAATAAAGGGAAAAAGAAGAAGAGGCCTGGGGTAGCCACTTTTGGAAGAAGGTTTGAAAGCAATGCCAGAAAGGTTCTTGAGTTCCCCTCAACGTCTGACGAAGGGGCTGGAAAAGGGAGAGGGGTTGTTGTACCTTCTGAATCTGAGGTTGAAAAGGAAGAGGAGGAAGAAGACGAAGACTACTCCGAACAACAATATTCTCCAGCGGATGATAAATATAAGAATCTTGAGGATAGACTGGCAGCCATGGAGTTGCAGAGGGTACCCGGGTTGGATTTTGAAGAACTAGGGTTGGTAGCAGGGATAGTTATCCCTCCCAAGTTCAAGGTACCGACATTTTCTAAGTACGACGGTATGTCTTGCCCAAAGATGCACCTGAGGTCGTATGTCAGAAAGATCCAACCCCACTGATCTGATAAAGACCTCTGGGTACACTTTTTCCAAGACAGTTTGGCTGGCACACAGTTGGACTGGTTCTATCAACTCGAGAGATCAGAGGTTCACAATTGGGAAGACTTAGCAGCTGCTTTTTACCGTCAATACCAATATAATGCTGATTTGGCGCCCACTCGTACTCAACTACATAGTATGGGGATGGCTTCCAATGAAGGGTTTAAAAAGTATGCCCAGAAGTGGCGTGATCTGGCTGGAAGGGTGCAGCCACCTTTGTCAGATAGGGAGTTAGTTGACATGTTTTTGGAGACCCTGTCTGGCCCTTTCTTCAATCATCTAATTGGGAGTTCTTTCGTGGGATTTACTGAACTAATTTTGACTGGAGAAAGGGTCGAGGCCGGTATTAAAAGTGGAAAGATTCAAAAAGAGGCCTCCGCGTCCACCGCTATGAAGAAGACCTTCCCGGCTAAGAAGGAGATTTCTGCTGTTTACACCCAGAGAAATCGGGAAAGAGAGGAACGTCAGCCAATAGTGGGGGCCGTATTAATTCAGAAGTCCGCATCAGACCGGCCTAGAAGCAGTCAACCGAGGAATGATCAACCCAAAACCTATCAGCAAAGGCCACCACGACAATTTACCCCAATAAATATGACACCCGCTCAGATCCTTCCATATCTCCTGAAATTAAACCTTGGTAATTTAAGAGAGGCACCTAAGAATGCAAACACCACTTCTCCACATTATCATCCCAATGCAAAATGTGCCTACCATTCATACAGTTTAGGGCATGACACCAACGACTGTTGGGCCCTCAAAAACAAAATCCAGGACTTAATTGACGTCAAAGAAGTAGAATTTGATGCTCCTGAGAAGCCCAGTGTGATATCTGCTCCGATGCCCAAGAACGGCCATAATGTTCATGCCGTCATAGAAGACCTCCATGTTACTGACGTTGATGATCTTTTAACCCCGTTACTAGTGATTAAAGAGAAGTTGATGAGAGCCGGGATATTCCCAGGCTATGGGAAGGACTGTTATTTTTGTTTGAACATACGAGCTGACTGCCCAATGTTGAAATCAGGTGTCCAACGCCTGATGGATACCCAAGAGATACTTTTCCAGAAAACCCCTGTTGATACCTTCAATCCTGTTACTCCTGTTACTTTTGCTACTTCAACCAATGATATCGCAATCATAACCATTTATGACAATCCTCCCAAGGCTTACAAAAGGCCTTTCAGGATTACGCCCAACTCTAAATGTGTACCATTAAAGATCACCATGTCGGGACCTGTCCCGTACCAATCCAGCAAAACGATACCATGGAACTATTGGGGAGAAATCTTCTACCATGGTATCAAACAAATCGAAGCAGTCCAAGAGAATTCTGAAGAAGAAAACCCTGATATAGGGAACATTACAGGTACAAGCAAGATAACCCGTAGCGGCTGGATTTTTCTCCGGAGATTGCTCCCCCTCGAGCAGTTTTCGGACCCTCGAAAGCTTCCGTACCTGTTAGGCCATCTGCGCAAGGCCCAGTGATTGAAGAATTAGATACTCCTGAAGAAATACCATCTGCTGATATTACCAATAAGAGTAAGTGGATACTAGAAGTGCATGTCAGGACGAAGGCTCATGCTGTGGTTATCCCCGAAACCACTCAAAGAAATGGATGAAATCTTGAAATAATCAGAAAAAGTGACTACGACGTTGTGGAACAACTAGGGAAGACCCCTTCTAAAATTTCAATGTTGGCTCTTCTACTCTGCTCTGAGGCCCATGCTAAGGCCCTGATCAAATTCTTGAAGGCGGCACATGTACCCCAAGAGACTTCGGCTGACCAGTTTCAGGAGTGTGTGGCTAGTTTTACTGCTGATAATGGCCTAGGCTTTTCCGATGCTGACTTGACTCCCAAAGGAAGGAAACACAACGACGCGCTACATGTCTCTGTTGAATGCAGGGGAACCACCCTCTCCCATGTCTTAGTTGATACTGGTTCTTCCTTGAACGTGCTCCCGAAGAAAGCCTTAGACCATTTGGACTGCGAAGGATTGACCCTCAAACCTAGTAACATCGTTGTTAGGGCCTTTGATGGGTCTAAAAGAATGGTTCATGGAGAGGTTGACATTCCTATCAAAGTAGGCACAAAAGTTTTCAACTCCGCCTTTTACGTGATGGACATCCGTCCGTCATATTCGTGTTTGTTAAGAAGACCGTGGATCCATTATGCCGGGGCAGTTACCTCCTCTTTGGACCAAATGCTGAAATATCCTGTTAAGGGTAAGATTATAACAGTGCACGGAGAGGAAGAGTACATGATAAGTCATGTCAATTCCTTCTGCTATGTGGAGTTGGATGGCGAGTTCATCGAAACGCCTTTCCAACATTTTGAGGAAGTTTCTCCTGAGGTAGCAGTTGCGAAGACAATGGTTGAGGTGCCTATCATTCCCAAGAACGTATCTAGGATGGCATCTCTCAAGGACGTAGAGGCTGTGGTTAAAGAAGGAAAGAGCACAGTGTGGGGGAAATTTCCTGATTTTCCCCATAAGACGGACAAGTTTGGATTAGGGTTCACTGCTGCAGGACAAAAGGCTATGCGCCGCTCCAAGATTGGAAGACCACCCGTCAAGATCTCTCACCATGGAATCAATGTTGTAGAAGATGAAGATGAAGAGAGCCACTTTGAAGATTGGATCTTTCCGACTGTCGAAGGGGGTTTAAGCAACTAGGAAGCAAAGGATTTTATTCCCATCACCTTTATCAACCAGTAATTTTATCTTTGAACAATTTCCCATTTATGGTATGTAATAACTAAACAATTTGCACACTATTTTCACCTCATGCCTTGCCCGGGGCATGTAGGTCCATTTGTAAGGGCTTGATCTTCTTCATTATCATATGCCATGTTTTAATGAATCATTGGACATTTTTCATCTATAAACTGTTGTGTTCATTTTCTTTTCTTTTGCATTTTGTTTGTTTAAGGATGGCTATCCCTTACACACACCCACACTCACAAATGCAGGTACCCATCCACTCCGGATTCCATGGGTGACTATTCAGTTTTAGCCTTAGATAACTCTGAAGATTTGGTCAATCATGCTGAGTATGAAGTTGACGAAGATTGTGAAGTGCCGGGAGAGTTAGCCAGACTTTTACAACAAGAAGAGAGGGCTATTCTGCCTCATGAAGAGTTGCTAGAAACCATCAACTTAGGGACAGAGGAATACAGGAAGGAAGTAAAAGTGGGTGCCAACCTGGAACCAAGTGTCAAGGAGCGCTTAGTGCAGTTGTTGAACGAATATGTTGAAATCTTCGCCTGGTCTTATGAAGACATGCCAGGGTTAGACACAGATATCGTGGTCCACCGTCTCCCTACAAAAGAAGACTATCCATCGGTCAAGCAAAAGGTCCGCCGAATGAGGCCTGATATGTCTGAGAAGATTAAAGCTGAGGTAATGAAGCAATTCAATGCTGGCTTTCTGGCTGTTACTTCCTATCCACAATGGGTCGCTAACATTGTGCTCGTGCCTAAGAAGGACGGCAAGGTCAGAATGTGTGTGGACTATCGGGATTTGAATAGGGCTAGCCCTAAAGACGACTTTCCACTACCACACATTGACATCTTGGTTGACAACACAGCTCAGCACAAAGTATTTTCCTTCATGGATGGATTCTCGGGATACAACCAGATCAAAATGGCCCCCAAGGACATGGAGAAAACTACTTTTGTCACGCAGTGGGGTACCTTCTGCTACAAGGTGATGTCATTCGGACTGAAGAATGCAGGGGCAACCTATCAACGCGCCATGGTAGCTTTGTTTCATGATATGATACATCATGAGATCTAAGTTTACGTAGACGATATGATAGCTCGATCACAGATAGAAGAAGAACACCTTGATCATTTGCAAAAGTTGTTTTCCAGGTTGAAGGAGTATAAGCTCAGACTAAACCCAAGCAAGTGAACTTTTGGAGTTAGGTCTGGTAAACTTTTGGGATTTATTATCAGCAACAAAGGCATTGAGGTTGATCCAGCTAAAGTAAAGGCTATACAAGAAATGCCTGCTCCCCATACTGAAAAGGAGGTTAGAGGATTCTTGGGACGCTTAAACTATATCGCCAGGTTCATCTCTCACCTGACATCTACCTGTGAGTCAATCTTCAAGCTGTTGAAGAAAGATCAGGTGGTTGAATGGAACAATGATTGTCAAGTTGTTGTTGATAAGATCAAGGATTATTTACTAGAACCTCCTATCTTGATGCCACCCATCGAGGGAAGACCGCTAATCATGTATCTGACCGTCCTAGAGAATTCAATGGGGTGCATACTGGGGCAGCATGACGAGTCTGGCCGAAAAGAGCATGCTATTTATTACCTTAGCAAAAAGTTTACCGACTGTGAAACCAGATATTCATTGCTCGAGAAAAGTTGTTGCGCTTTGGTATGGGCTACTCGCCGGCTAAGACAGTATATGTTGACTCATACCACTTTGCTGATTTCCAAAATGGACCCGATCAAGTATATCTTCGAGAAGCTTGCTTTATCTATAAGAATCGCTAGATGGCAAATGATCCTGACTGAGTATGATATCCAATATACTACCCAAAAAGCTATAAAAAGGAGTGTACTAGCTGGCCATCTAGATCATCAAGCCGTCGAAGATTGCCAACCTATGAGATTCGACTTCCCTGACAAGGACATCATGACATTGGACAACATTGAAGGTAACAGACCGTATGACGGACCTGAACAAGGATCCCGATGGACCCTGTACTTTGATGGTGCTTAAAATGCACTTGGCAACGGTATCGGTGCAGTACTCATTTCTCCAGAAGGCTGCCATACACCCTTCACTGCTCGACTTTGCTTCAATTGTACCAACAACATGGCTGAATATGAAGCTTGCATCTTTGGTCTCAAGGCTGCTATTGATTTGGGAATCAAATCCTTGGTCGTATTTGGGGACTCGGCTTTGGTCATCACTCAAGTCAAAGGAGAGTGGGACACCAAACATCCTAATCTTATCCCATACAAAGAACATGTCTTAACATTGTTGCCTCTTTTCGAGCAGATTACCTTCGAGCATTTCCCGCGAGAAGAAAATCAGCTAGCAGATGCTCTGGCTACAATGTCTTCCATGTTTAAACTCAACTGGGATAATGAGGCTCCCTAAATTACCATCGAGCGAATGGACGAACCTGTGCACTGTCATGAGATTAATACCGAAGAAGTAGTGGAACAACCTTGGTTTCATGAAATCAAGAGGTATCTCCATACTTGAGAATACCCTGAAGGAGCTTCCGTCAATGACAAAAAGTTCTTAAGAAGGTTTGCTGCCAAGTTCTTCCTAAGCAATGGCATCCTTTATAAGCGCAGCCATGACTGTGTTTTACTTCATTGTATGGACAAAGCTGAAGCAGAGTTGATCATGACTGAGATACACAGTAGCACATTTGGCACCCACTTGAGCGGACATACGAAGGCTAAGAAAATTCTAAGGGCAGGCTACTACTGGTCTAACATGGAAGCTGATTTTCATCAACATTCCCGTACCTGCCACAAATGCCAAGTCTATGCCGACAAGGTACATATTCCTCCTGTTCCTCTCAATGTTCTGACAGCTCCTTGGCCATTCGCGATGTGGGGCATTGACATGATTGGAGAGATCAAGCCTACGGCATCCAATGGGCAACGCTTCATCTTGGTCGCTATTGATTACTTCACCAAGTGGGTCGAAGCAACTTCCTTTGCCTCTGTTACAAAGGATGTGGTTGCCCGCTTCATCAAGCAGAACCTCATATGCTGGTATGGTGTCCCCGACAGGATTATCACGGAAAACGGTACAAATTTAAACAACAATATGATCATCGCTCAATGTGAACAGTTCAAGATTTATCATCACAATTCATCTCCCTATCGACCGAAGATGACCGGTGTTGTTGAAGCCGCAAACAAAAATAAGAAGATTATTAAAAAGATGACAGTCACCTATAAGGACTGGCATGACATGTTATCGTTTGCTCTACATGGATATCGTACCACGACACGTACTTCAATAGGGGCAACCCCATTTTCTTTAGTGTATGGCATGGAAGTTGTTCTACCCATGGAAGTTCAGATTCCTTCTTTGAGGATTATGAAGGATACCGGTTTGAGTGAAGACGATTGGATTCATACCCGAATTGACCAACTCAATTTGATCAACAAGAAGTGACTTACCGCTGTTTGTCATGGTCAGACGTATCAAAAACGGATGATCAAGGCTTTCAACAAGAAAGTCAGACGTCAGGTATATCTAGTCGGAGATCTTGTAATCAAGCGGATCATCTTACCTCAAAGTGATCCCAGGGGCAAGTGGACTCCTACTTATGAAGGACCATTTGTGATTAAGAGCATCTTTTCTGGTGGGGCAATGATTCTGACCACCATGGACGCTGACAACTTGCCGCACCCTGCGAACACGGACATTGTCAAAAGATACTACGCATAAAACGACCCAGCAAGTTGAAAACCCGAAAGGGCTACTTGGGCAAAAAATGGGCATCCCGGTGAATCGAAAACCCGAAAGGGCAGTTCAGGCAAAAATTAGGGATAAAACAAAAAATTTGTACACCCGGCAAGTTGAAAACCCGAAAGGGCGACTTGGGCAAAAAAGGGTTTCTCGGTGGATCGAAAACCCGAAAGGGCGGTCCAGGCAAAAGTTAGGGAATTAAAGCGTATGACTATATCTCGTCGGATCACTTTAAGAACAATCTCTTCACCAACAAGCTCCAAGCTTCTGATCAATTCAGTCATCGGCGGACGAAGCAGTGAGTGGACAAGATATTCAGAGTTGTGAAGGCTATAACAGAATGGGAATCCCATGGAATTGTTACACATAGCCATCTTTCTTTTGTATAAAATTTTTCCATTTTTACGACAACATTCTCTTACTAGGATGTCTGTCTCCTTTGTACAAATATACTCACAAAAATTAAATACAAAAATACTCCAAAGTGCAGGAATTTGCTTGCCTTTCTTTTCTTTTTACACTTATGTTTTATTTGAAAACGTCCAATGTTTTGTTAAATAGGCATATGCATTTGAATATAATCACTGCTTACAAATAAAACGGAATTGAAAAAGGATAATTACTGATAGGTTGAAGGTGTAGGAAGATATCTTTATGCCATTTGAGAAGAAATCCCCTACAATACATCATTCAGATCCTCAACAAAGCTAAAATTTAGAGTATATTTCCCCAGCGGAGTTAAGCTTCAAGATCCTCAGCGGAGCCAGTGCATTCTAAACTTGATTCCCCAGCTGAGATAATTTTCAAAATTCCCATCAGAGTTAAGCTTCAAGATCCCCAGTGGAGCCCGAAAACCCTGAGAATCCTATCCCCAACGGAGCTAGAATAGTGAACATTCCCCCCACAGAGTTATCTCCCAACAGATCGAAGATTCTAGGTCTCATTTCTCCAAGCAGAAGACTCCCAGGTTTTAACTCCCCAGTAGAGATTTTCAGAGTTTTCCCTATTTCCCAGGAAAGTCATGAAGGATTCTCATTCCCTGCAGAAGTTGTCAAAGGCCTTGTTAATCCCCACAAATCGCCGAGGATTTTTCAACCTCCAGCAGTGGCCCAGGGATTTCTCCTTCTCAACAATCAGAGATCTTTAATCCCCAAGCAGTCAGTAAGGATTTCTTATCTTCAGTATTCAAAGATTTTTGGAATCCCTAGCATCGGTCAAGGATTTACTTTCCACGACAGCAGTCAAGGATTTATTTTCTTCAGCAAGACAACTCATCAGTTTACATGCGCATACATTACATTCATGTATCATGAAAATTGATAAAACACATATATTGCATCATACATTTCATGCAACATAACTTTGTGTTTCGGATAATATTTTACCCTTCATAGTATGAGATTAACAAGCTACAAACTTCAAGGATCATGAAAACAGTTTATGGATACTTCCAAACACGGATGATAATCTATCGCTTGTTCAGATTCAGCTCATGAAAACAATTTATGGATGCTTCCAGACACGGATGCTAATCTATTTCTTATTCAACTTCAAGAATCATGAAAACAGTTTACGGATGCTTCCAAACACGGATGATAATCTATCGCTTGTTCAGATTCAGCTCATGAAAAAATTTTACGGATGCTTCCAGACACGGATGCTAATCTATTGCTTATTCAACTTCAAGGATCATGAAAACAGTTTACGGGTGCTTCCAAACACGGATAATAATCTATCGCTTGTTCAGATTCAGCTCATGAAAACAGTTTACGGATGCTTCCAGACACGGATGCTAATCTATTGCTTATTCAACTTCAAGGATCATGAAAATAGTTTACGGATGCTTCCAAACACGGATGATAATCTATCGCTTGTTCAGATTCAGCTCATGAAAACAGTTTACGGATGCTTCCAGACACGGATGCTAATCTATTTCTTATTCAACTTCAAGGATCATGAAAACAGTTTACGGATGCTTCCAAACACGGATGATAATATATCGCTTGTTCAGATTCAGCTCATGAAAACAGTTTACGGATGCTTCCAGACAAGGATGCTAATCTATTTCTTATTCAACTTCAAGGATCATGAAAACAGTTTACGGATGCTTCCAAACACGGATGATAATCTATCGCTTGTTCAGATTCAGCTCATGAAAACAGTTTACGGATGCTTCCAGACACGGATGTTAATCTATTGCTTATTCAACTTCAAGGATCATGAAAACAATTTACGGATGCTTCCAAACACGGATGATAATCTATCGCTTGTTCAGATTCATCTCATGAAAACAGTTTACGGATGCTTCCAAACACGGATGCTAATCTATTTCTTATTCGGATCCCTAGCCCAGAGATGCTCCATACACAGATGTTTCTCTGTCGCCCATTCATAATTCAGATACCATACAGATACACTCCAGACACGGCGGTATTTCTGATATTCATTCAAAGTTTAAATACAGTTATAGCTCAGATACGCTCCAGACGCAGACGCTACTCTTTTGCTCATACAGACGCAGTCTCCAGATATAGCTCAAATGTATTCCAGATACGGATATAATTTTGATGCTTATTCTTCTGACCTACAACATTGCAATTCAACAAAAAGTCTTGGATGGCATCTTTAAGCCCATCTCCAGCAAGATTCTACCATCTCCGAATGGCATCTTTAAGCCCATTTCCTCAGCTATACTTTAACGAGTGCAAATTTACGGGCACTCTAGTGTCCAATCCTCCTTTACCTTCGAGTCGCGAAAGGAAAACTTGCCAATCTAACTTTTCAGGTTCAAGAAGATTGAACAGGGGCAACTTTTGTACCCCAAAATTTTCCCTCTCATTTCATCAACATTTCTCATCCCAAGAGTCTTGGAACTCAAGATCAAGCTAGGGTTTGCTCTGTTCAAGACACCTCCTTGCATTATTGACCTAAATTAGGGTTTGAGTTTGCACAGTGATGTTTTGACCTACAATTCCAAAATTGACTTTCATACTTCATGTTGGACTCACAAGTTTGTCCATATCAGGTTTCAAGCCTTGATTCAAATTTTTGCCCAGTCAATTGGACAGTTGACCTAGAAATCAGTTGTATTGGGGAAAAAGTCAACTGTGGCCAATTGACAGTCAAACCTCATGAAATTTGACTCATATCAACATTATGAACTCATATGAACCATTTCATCAAGTTTGGACCACAATTCCACAAGAAATTTGATTAGATCACCAAAAGGGCAAAATGGTCATTTTTAGGGTTTTGACTACACAAGGGCAATTTTTGATTGTTTGACCTAACCAATGGAAAATCAAGCTCAACCATGGACTCAAGGATTCAATGACATTGTCTTGACCCATTCAACAAGTTCAAAAGATCTCAAATGCCTAGGATTGACAGATAAATTTTTCAGTCAACTGATCAAAATCTGTCTATATACTAAAAAGTCAAACTTTGACTTTTTGGTCAAAATCAAGTGCCAAGGGTCATTTTTCATCAAGACATGTCAAATTATGAAGCTTGTTCAACAAGAAACCCAAAAATGCAAATTAGGGTTTAAAATGGAAAATTTTCATAACTTAGAAATTTTCTAAGTTATGAAATTTTCTTATTTTTTCCTAACTTTGCCCTATTTTTTCACCAAGATGAAAATGGTTTCAAACAAAACTTGCAACATGAAAGTTGTAGTACATCACAAAGTCTACAACTTTGATTCACAAAGTTTTCTCAAAAGAAGCTTGGATCTCAAGTTATGATTTTTGGAACAAGGGTGCCTAAAACTTTTAACTTAGAGAAATTTTGCCCTAGTTTAGGCAAGATTTTGACCCATCTTCTTGGCCATTTTTCACATAGTTCTACTTGGAGTTTCAAGTTTAATTTCAAAGATGTATTATAGTACATGTTGCAAGCTTTCCAAATTGTCCAAGAACTCCTCAAACACCTTTGTGGTTAGGGAGAATCGAGTGCTTGAAGTTGGCAAAAACTCACTTTGATCCATGGCCAATACATGTTCTAACAAGTTTCATTTTCAAACCAGCATGCTTTGTACTTGTTGGAAGGCCTCTAAACCATTTACACTCCTTAATTGAATGCAAATCCACTGAGCTAATGCATTATCTTGGCCATTTGGACATTGCACACAAAACTAATCCCTATTTGGAAAAAGGTATATTGCCATTTTTGAAAAGCTATACTTTATGTCAAACCAAGATCTTTGAGGCATTGGGCCATATCTCTGAGGCAAGATCAAATCCACAAATTGCAAGTATCAAGGGTAATGTATGAAACTTACAAGATAGAGGGTACATGCCTGCATTGAGTAGTTACACACTCTTGCTTCAAAAAGAAGAAATTTGTCCAAAATCTTCCCAACTCAAAAACCAGCCATAGTCAGCTTACACAAACATTACAAACACATTTCATACAACCCTTTGAGTCATAAAAACGAGCTCTTCACCACTCAGACCTCCTTGTACACAAAATCACTATTTTTCTGCAAAATATGGAAAGCCCTACAAAACCACCTCCATCTCCACTTTCCCTCGTGCGTTTTGCCTCAAACTTGTTCCAATATCTTCCATTCAACTCACCTGAACTATTCCAGACCTCCATTGCCAGCTGTAACACCATTAACACACATTTCCATTTTTGTTTGAAAGCTTTGCAGGTTGAGTTCTGTAGCATGATTTAGGCTACTTCAAAACAAACTAAGTATTGGGAAAGCTTTATTGGACATCAGGCAAGTTCAAAAGAACCTCAAGCACCCTTGGAAGTTGTTGCATTGTCCAGCTCGAAGTCAACTGAAACAGGTATTTCATGAACTTCTATCTCTCTATTTAGGAATAGTTAGACTTAGGTTTGTGAATGAAAGATGTTGTATTCATAGCCCTGAAATCATACATGTGCTTAGTTTTCATTTATATTAATCATGCTAGGAGAATTTCGTTCATGAACTTTCTGAAAAAACTAGGTTAAAAATTAGGTCCAGAGAAATTCTCTCTAGTCTTTGAGAGTTAGCTTAAGTTTTTTATATGGTTAGATTCGTTGTTTAATGCTCTACAAGTTTCATGTTATGAGTTTTATCAAAAAAGCACAGAATCAGGAGATAGCATTTTGAACATGGAACGCGCGTTGTTTCTGAACTGAGGAAGAAGATGAAGTTGTTTCTGGGCTGGGCCTGTACAGGCTTACTTTTGGCACCCCCCCTCTTTTCTTTTTACACCCCCTGGCCCATTTCTTGTATATTCGTCATTTTTGCATTTTTATTTCATTTCTGATTTTGATATTTTATTTTCTAATATAAAAAATACTTAAAAAATATTTTCATCAATTTTTTGTATTTATTTGGTATTTATTTTATTTATTTCTAGTATTAATACATTAAATATTTTATATTCATTTTGTTTAAATTTAAAAACAATGTAAAAAACACTTTTATTTTTATTTATTATTTTTATACATATTTGAAAATATTTTCTTGAAATATATACATTTTGTAAATAATTTATTTTATTTTTATACACACTTAATATACTTAATATATTTAATACATATATATACATATTTTATTAAATAGTTAGGACAAAAAACACAAAAATAATACATTTTTATTTTTATTAATATTTTATACTAAAAATACCATTTTTTCCATATACTTATATTTTTGTACAAATTAATACATTATTGTATGTAAATAATAAATAATACTATTATTTAAGAAATTACGATTTTTGCCCTAAAAAACAAAATAATTGAAATTGACTTTTTATTTATTTACATTTCACATTAAAAATAGTTTTTACATGCATAAAAACCTTTTTTTGCATAATACATTTTATTTAATATTTATTTATTGTGTTTATTTAAATATTGTACATTTAATTGTTATGCCTAATACATTCAATTTGGTTGTAATAATTTAGAATTTAATTTCTTGTCAAATAATCCCCAATTCAAATTTGTACCCCCTCCCTATATCATGTTGTAATAGTGTAGAATTTAAATTCTCGCACCTTTAAACTTTCAATTATGCCATGATTAGACTTAGGATTTTGTATGCAAAAATAAAATTAACAAATAGGTTGACCTAATCCAAGATAACAATGCATGAAAACAAACGCAATGCACACTTGCACCCCTAGGGTTACAATCCACTTGTTGCCTTCAAAAATGGGCCATGATATGCATGTCAAGTACTTTGGCAAAACAAAAACAAAACAAAAGATCATAGTCCCTCGATGACGCTATCTGAGTTGCCTAAACAAAATGATCAAGTCCCTTAAGAAAATTGCCAAAAATACTTGACACCATTGTTATCATGGTCTATACGATGACCCACGCCTGTCCCGTTTAACATCCTAACACAAGGTTGTTCACCAAATACAATGGTGAAACAACACTGTTAAAAGGGTTAAAAACATAAGAAAGATCTTTGAGTAAAAATAGGGTAGACAACTCTTAGTTACTTGATCAAAATCTTGTAAAACATCCTTGCCATTTTCAAACATACTTCACAACACAACTTTCAAAACCTTGAAATATCTTTTCAAAAAGACACACACCTTTGTATATATTCAAACAAGAATCATTACAAAGGTTGCCTAGACAAGGCATCTTTTTTCAAAGCATTTTTTTTAAAACCACACACACAAAGCACCATTTCAAACAATTGAAAAGCAAAGAAAGTGATCTAAGCAAGTAACTAAGAGCTCATGGATAACCATGGATAGAAAGGGTGCTAATACCTTCCCTGTCTATAATCTACTCCACGAACCCAAGAAAACATCTCAAAGGTCTTTCCTGTGCTTTTTGACCTTTCCTTGGGGTAAAATAAAAAGTCGATGACGACCCTTGATAAACCGAAACATTTGCAAACACAAACGCAAAATCCCAAGTCAGTTCTCCCACCGTATCACTGTGGGTGAAGCACAAGGAAGGGATAAATGAAGAGGGAACATTTTTAGAGGGTGACAAAAAACACAAGTCAGTAGCAAATGATCTTTAATATCACACTATTGTACCCCAATTTTGCTCCTAATATTCCTCTATCATCTTATATCAACTCAATCATATCAAGATCACACTTGGGTTTGGTTCTTTTCCCTATCTCTAGGTTTTCTCATGAGGGATCACCAAGCACTTTGATTTGTACATTGTGATCACATATGTCCTGTGTTGAGTAATTTTTAACTAACAAATACAATAAATGCTTGCTCTAATTTATGATCCTATAGGTGAGGGAACAACACATTTCATGAGGTGGATTCATAGGTTCATGAGTTTATTTCCATGCCTTCTTCAACAAAGCTTAATTGATATTCAAGCTTCATCATTGAGAATTCTTTAAATTAATATCATGACAAGGTCTACTATGATTCATAATGCCTAATTTTTTTCAAAAGAAGTCAAAATATGCAAGAATTGATTTGGACAAGTTCTTGATTCCTTGATCACAAGTGCATAACTCTCTCAATTGTTAATATTTGGAAGTGGTTATTGTTTCTATGGTTTTTTATTATTATCCATAACAACTTCTATTCACATGGAAAAAGTGATTGTGCAAGAAAGATTGTCAAAGTTGAAAAGGGGTACCAAGTCATTTTGGTGCTTTAGGAGCTAGGGTTTTAAACTTCTAAAGGCTATATCTTGTTCATCTTTGGAGATTTTTGAGTGATTCCAAATATATGCTTCTCTTTAAAGGGTTATTAATCAATCACTTCAAAAGTTTCAATCAAATTTTGTGTGGAAGAATCCTAATGATGGAGAAAGATTACAAGTCTTCTAGATAAGCCATCAAATTCCCTTATGTAACTTCAAAAGATCATAACTTGGTCAGTGTTTATCTCCTTGATCCCATTATTTTTCCATATTGATATTAAGAATGTGGACTTCAACTCTTATTTTATGTGCAAGACTTGAAAATGGTTGGAAGACGCTTTAAGAACTCAAAAGATTATAGGTCACCCCATGGATTTTCACCAATTTCACAAGGCCAAATCTTTTCAATACTTGGTATTTTCGAGTGATTTAAGTTTCATGATGATCTTTGGAAAGTCCACTTCAAGCTAGCATCAATGATCAAAGCAATATTTTGGAGGAAGTCCTTGTTTGGAATCAAAACATTATAGGTCACTTTTGAAGAAGAAACTTGAAATTTTTCTAAGTATAAAATTCAACATCTTTTTCTCAACTTTGACTCATCATAACTTCTAGCTCAAGAATACAATTGATCTTATTCTTTGCACATTGCAAATATTGTGACCTTATCTTTCAAATGCTTCAAAAATTATGCCCTAAGACCTCTTGAGTTGTGAATACCATGGGTTCAAAGTTGGTACCTTGAAACTGAAGTTTTCTCCAAAGTCAGAATTTGAAATTCATAATGTGGCCTATAAACACCAAATTAGCGCGCATTTTTTATCTAAAAATGTTTAACTAACTTGACAAAGTGGATTAGAGCTTTAAAACGCAAGGTTTGAGTGATTTTTGATGCTAAGCAAGTCACATGTTTCTCATGTCTATTGCCTCTTACGATTTCCCTCCAAACTCCACTAATTCTTTCAATTATCATTCCCATTCACTTACCTATAAATAGATGACCATATTACACTAATTTACACAAGCTTTGAGGAAAGATACACCCTGCCAAAGTTCATTCGCAACTCAGAAATTTGAAATTCCGTTTCACAGTTTCAAGCTCTCTCTTCACAATTTATTTACATATTCATCATCCTCCATAAACATACAAACCGTCCAACACTTAAACCAAGCAAATCGAGCCATATCTTGAGTTATAGAAGTTCACTTTCAGATCTATTTTCGTGAGCCTTGTTCAAGTAGTTTTCTGAACCAAATCGTTCCAAATAAAAGCATATTCTACTCTACGCATCCTTCTGATCCTTGTGTTTCTTACAATTTTTAAAATCGTTGGGAATTGAGTGAGAAATCCCAACCCAAAGTGCTCGCTATTATTTTTGTTTTCTAGACTTTTCTCTTTGCTCAATATAAATTTTTCGCGAGGGTGAGGTTAGGATCGCCTGGAAGAGACGAATCCAATGATATTAGTTTGAGCTTCTAACGTTTTCGTTTGAAGAATCTCAAAATCCCACGCGCAGGGTGTCAGGAAGTTGAAGACGACCTACGTGTCACTCTTCAACCAACGAACGTTGGACATTTGTTTTATTTTCATTGGTTGTTATTTTTTGATTCAGCATGTTTTGGTTGAGGGTCCATGATATGCACAGTGCGCTGGGTCCTTTAGATCTGTTTACTAACGTGTTTTGACTTTCATCCAATGGATCATATTTTTTATTTTTATTTTATTAAAATCTGATTTAAAAATTGATTTAGTGTGATTTCCAATAGTGACCATATCATGCACAGCATGTCAGATCCCTTGGATCTTCTTACTAACACGTTTTGACAATGATCAAGTGGCCCACATTTTTTGGCTTTATTTTTATTTCTGGATTTTTATATTTATTTGTTTTAAACTTTAAAAATCCATAAAAAATTCATTTCTGGTCCAAAAATTATGAAAACATTCACAAAAATATTTTGGAATATTATCTTTCTGATTTTTATTTTTTCACAATTTTATTTTCAGATTTGATTTTTTTTAATGATTTTTCACTTTCTTTTGATTGTTTTAATTGTTTAAAATTATTTTCTGATTGTTAAAAATTCTGAAAAAATTATGGAAAGGTCCTTTGGTCTTTTGGAAATTTTTGAGGACTTAGTTTTATTTTTATTTATGACTTTACTATTTTTTACCATTTTTTATTTTGTCTTACTTATTTCTTTTATTTCTAAAAATAGTTTCTGACTTTAAAAAATTCTAAAAATTTTTATCAACTATTACTGAACCATGTTTGACCTCTGACTATTTTTTAGGATTTTTATTTGGTATTTTAATCTACTTTGTATATTTTACCATTAATTTTCCTTTTTATTAACCATTTAAATATTGTTTTATTAAATATTATTTTATTTTTATTTTATTTGGTTCTGACTTGGACTTCATTTGGTGACAAATTCCTCAACCTCATTGGATCTTTGATGTTGATAGGTTAAGAAACCAAATCCACCAAAATGGATGAATGATGTTGATGATATTTGAAACCCTAAGTTCATCTAATACATCCCCTCCCTCTTCATCTTATCCCTTTCTTACTTGTACTACATGTTGTTAGGGGATGGTCAACATATCATTTCTCCAAACATATGGTACATAGATTGCTATTGACCGGCCTCAAAATAGGTGCGACTTCTACATAAGTCCACTTAAGATTGCTTAACATAGCGCTAAATTTTGTCCTGATTCAAAAAATGATCATTCGTGGTCCAAACCTATGTTTGCAAGCCCAAGTATGTTTAATTTGAAACCTTTGATCCGATAACCTTGAGGTTCATTATTAGGAGGCTTTGGTCTTATCAATCCTCTAATAAATATTCATAAAATTTGGTCTAAGTGAATCATTTAAACATCGTTGATCATATGTTGTCGCCTCGAGAATTTGAAATGAATGATATACTTGACAGAAAACAAATGAAACTTGTTGTTGAGAGGCTTTGATATTATCAATCTTCTAATGAGTTTTCAAATGCAAGATTCAAGATGGTCATTCAACTAACCTCTAATTTCTAACCCATTAATAATTGACTTTTATTTTTAAGCTTTTACTTTACACCTTTACTTTTACACATGATTTATTTTAGCATTTACATTTCATGCTATTTTCATTTTTTCTCACTTGAGCATTTACCTTTATGTCTTTGCTCACTTGAGCTTTCATTTTCTTTTTGAAGATACTTAATAACCAACTTGAACAATAAAAAACTTTAAGGTTGCTTGGAATATTTGGTTACTATCCTTGGCATGATGGAGTTATGGACTTCTTGGACTTAGAATTAGAGACCTTGACTACCTTGAGACCTTGTGACTTCTATTGTTATTTTGTCTGGAGTTCCTGGGGTTTACCCTGAGACATTGGGTTGTTTGTTTTATTTGTGTGCAGGTTATTCTGATTATATGCTTTGTCTGTAATTGGGAGTTCATTTGTATACATTTGTTACTTTGCCCAATTTTTGTGAAGACTTGATGCATTCGAAGTTTGGTATTCTTAAGAGGTTTAATATCTTTGCCTGTTTGGTTTCAAATCTAAAGGATGGGAATTCTACATTGATTTTTTATGTCAAGTGTTGGCTTCTTATTGGTTAGACGGTTCTTTTCCCTAACTTTTACCTTATGTTTTAGGGTAGTCCCTTCATCTCCTCCCATTTTCTTTAATTTCAAAAACCTTGTCCCTCCTTTTGAAAACTCTTTTTGTTTTCCAAACTTGAACCGCTTTCATAATAAACCTGAACTTAGGTCCATGCATTTTCAAAATATTGTTTTAATCAAACTTTAACCAACTTAATAATACTTTGATGTTTTTTGTGAGAAGACTAAAATTCAATCAATCTCATTCAAACTATTTTTGCCATTTTGGCTTTTTATTTTAAAATTTTCTCAAAAAATTAGGCTCTTGTCAATCCTTGTAGTGACGCAAGCTACTATACTTCTACAATATGTAGTGAAGTGATATATTTTCCACTTAGGTGTTGAGTGAGACTTTGTTGATATTAAAATCCAAGCCATATCCTCCACTTTGAGATGACGCAAATTCTCCTTTCTCATAATCGTGGGTAGTAAGTATGTTCTTCCACTCGGATACAACGATGATGTCTCATCTCTTAAAATTAACTAACACACTTGTGTTTTAAATTTTTTTTAAAGGTGAACTACGAGTACCCTGATCCCCTATTGCATGGAAGGTGGTACGTAGGCACTAAAGGTTCACAACCGCAGCGGATGAAAAAATTGTAAAAAAATAATACTTCTTTTCTTATCTCCACCATCTATTTTTTATACAACAGTTATAGCCAAAATACGCAAATTTTGAAAGAGGTTTCTGTGGAGTACCATAGATCTTTAGTATACTAATACCTTCCCTTTACATAACCAACCCCCGAACTTAGATTCTCTCCCCCTCTTTTTAGGTTATTCTCTCTTTTTCCATTCCTCTGTAAACAATAAAGCGCGATGATGATTTTTATTTGATCTGTGCGAGTTAAGTCAATCTAATGGCTTAGTCTCAACATTTCTACCTCTACACACACATTCAAACATCACCAGCATGGGGAAAAGAATGCATTCAAAGCACACAAAAGAAAGTAGCCAAAGGAGGCAAGCAAGCATGTTAAATTTAACAAGTAAGAATAAAAAAGAAGAGAGCATAATTGAAGAATTATGCAATGTATGACTTGTATAACAATTTAACTCAAGATGAGACTTAAGAGTAATCAAGTAATAAAATAAAACTTCATACAAGATAAGTCACCTAATTGATGAATAACATCATCTAAGATGGATAGTACTTGTCTTAAATCAAACAACATTGATGAATATCAAGTAAGAGTGTAATGAAATCTTATATGTCCTAGGGTAATAATGAAACCCTCACAAGATATCAATCATGAACTTAAAGACTTAAGAAATGTTAACAAGATAACATACTCAAGTGTCATGATATATGGTCAAAGTATATGCCCTTGATGCATAAAAGCAATATGATCTAAATAAATCGAAGTCAAAGTTCTTATATGTTATGGGCAGTATCCAACATCAAGATACATTCATGTGAAATGGCACAAAATCTCATGAGGTAATCATTAGACAATGATGCTCAAAACATAAGTAGAAAAGGGAATGTGGCTTCTTATGTATCACTATGTTGGTTAGCAAGTGAGTGCTTAACCAAGGACCAAAGAAGAATAAGAAATGATATGAGAAGAAAGATTAATATCAAATATTAAACACAAATATGTTGGACATTGGTCCCTTTTAAAGGATTCAAAACAATCATACAACAAAAACTAGGTCAAAATTAGAGAATGTAGCTCCTAACTTGTCACCATGATGAGTTGACAACAAAATGTCAATCAAAAAATAAAAGGAGCATTGATTTATGTCATAAGTTATGAGGTAATAAGTATAATTAAAGGTACTTCAACCTTTTTGGATCAAGGGCACTCAATTGAAAATGTACACACACATTCTCCTAAACCATGATCACAAAAGACAAGTAAATGACCTATAAACAAGGGAAAGGTGTTAGAGCACTTGAATGGTTCATAGACATGAACTCAAGGCTCTAATCATTCTTATGATAAAAAGATAAAGAAGAAGGAACCTGTTTCCTTATAGGTGCATAAGTGCATACCTTGTATCTCAAGCAACAAAGAAGTAGATTCAAAAAGTAAGGCAAAAGGAGAATTGTACAAGTGAGGTCATATGATTCTGAACTCCTTAAAGGACTATCCTTTAACCTATCATCCATCAATCATGATCATTGGATATCAAAAGTCCTTAAGGACAAACCACAAAACGTAAGAGATATTCAAATTAGGGTTTGAAACTTGCACTATTAGGAATTCAAAACAAAATGATCATCAATAGCTAAAAAAGGATCAATTAAATTGTTCCAATCTAATGTGATACTAAAGACATTCAGGGACTACTAAGTGTCAAAAACTCAGCCCCAAAATATATTCATAAGCTAGCAAATGAAAGGCAATAAGCTCAAGCAAGTTTCAATGGACACATTCACTTCAAAAATGGATCAAAAATAGAAAGAGGACTTGTAAATTCAAACCAAATTAATTATAACATCTTAAGGAGTTCTAAAAGTCATAGTCAAAGGTTAAATTTCTTGGATTGAAATGGAAATGTGAAAAAGATTTGAAATCATCAAGACTACTTAGCAAAGTGCTCAAACTAGACATGTTTAGCAAAATATTTTTGTCAAAAAAATAAAAGATAAAAATTTAAATAAAAAAATCATTTTCATAATATTAACTCATCCAAGAACCCTAAACAAATTTTCTTTTAATTTTAAAAGTGAAGGAGATGAGAGAATTAATTCAATTTCCAAGACTATGCAAGAAAAAGAACCAAAAATAACACTTAACTTCAACAATTTTTAGAATCAAGCAAACTTAATTGTAAATCAGAATAAAAATCATGAAAAATTAGTTTAATGTCTAAGGATCACTGGAGATATTTTTCTGGAATTTTTTCATGAAGGAAAAAGTTAAAACATAAATTAAAACAAAATGTAACAAAATTGAAAGAAAAATTGACACCACTAATCAATTGATTTGATTAAAGTGTCAAGAAATTTTGTAAAATAAAAATTATTTTCAGAAAGCAGACTCAAAGATCTAACTGACCATTTTTTATTTATAATATTTTGATCATTAAAGCTATAAAAATAAAAATCAAGAAAACAATTGAAATGAAGGAGAGAAAAAAAGATGAACAAAAAATTGAAATAATATAAAATAAAATCTGGCACGTGCGTGGGACCCAGAGGAATTCAAACCAGCCAATCACAATTTGTCTCCTTCAATGAATCAGTTCTATCAAACCCTAAAAATTTGTATTGTAACACCCCATCTTCCCATATGAATATTTATAATGAAATATACGACAAATGCATCATATTTCACAATGGGATGCCACATAAATCATAAAATCCATAAAGTTCTCAAAATACTTTATTACTTCGTGTATCCAAAAATGGTTATTCGGCAGCAGAAAATCAACATAAAAGTAGTTCATTGGCATTCTAACCTTAAAAACAATTCAAAACCGCAATATGTGGTCCATCATAAGTTTAAAAGAAAATGTGCAACATTTGAAGTCATGCAAAACATAATGAAAATCTCAAATCCTGTATTACATATTAGAGCGACTCCTAAGACTCGATCTGGTAACATCACTTCAAGCACTACTCGGGTACCTGATTATATGTACTCTCGAATAGTACAAACACAACAACACAAAATGGGTGATAATTTCATTCAATAATTACACGGTGAAATAAAACATGCTAAGGAGTAGTAAATCACAACATATAGAAAATCCATCACAAACAACCATCATCACATCATACAACATCAATTCAGTGCTTATGCAATGCAATAGTCCTACAGCAACATGCATGTGGTACCATCAAGGCATAATCCTTCAACACAACGCCAATTTGGCAATAATAGAGCATAAGCCCTCAACACAACACCAATTCAGGCCAACATCAGGGTATAAGCCCCCATCCATGAATGCATGCAATATGAACATGCAACAACGTGAAATCATACAGCCACAAGGAATAAGCCTTCATCACCATGGAAATTTAATCCATCCACATCATCCTCATCATAATCACCAACATTGCCTCATACCAGCATTATCAGCAAAAGAACATCGCAAGAAAACAACCCATTGTTTCGGTGTAACAATGGGGAATGATTCCTATTTTAACTTAGTTACTAGAATTATCCTTCTAAATATTTATTTTATTCTACCTAATTCAAGTTTATGGTGTTTGTTGTACCCCAAAATTTTCCCTCTCATTTATCAAGAATTTTCTCACAAGATCTCCTTTGACTCAAGACTGCACTAGGGTTGATCAGCTCAAGACACCTCCTTAAGCACTGATGACCAAAATTAGGGTTTGAGATTGCACAAGGATATTTGAAACTCCAATTCCCTATATGACTTTCATGGATCATTGTGGACCCTCAAGATTACTCATGTCAAGTTTCAAGCTTTGAATCACACTTTTGCTCAGTCAATTGAGCAGTTGACCTAAAAATCAACTATATTGGGGAAAAAGTCAATTGTGGCCAATTTACAGTAAAACTTCATAATTGTTTATCCACATAAACATTCTAAACACATATGTATCATTTGATTAATTTTGGACCACCATTCCTCAAGAAATTTGATCAAAACGGCAAAATGGTCAAAATTAGGGTTTTGACTGCGAAAAGGGCAATTTCTGATTTTTGACCTAGAAAATGATCAATTGATTTAAGGAATTATCTCAAGATTCCAATTTCATCATTTTTACCTAATGACATGGTTCAAAACATTTCTCAAGTCCAATGGATTGACAGATGAATTTTCAGTCAACTAATCAAAAGTCAATTGTATACTGAAAAGTCAAACTTTGACTTTTTGGTAAAAATCAAATGCCAAAGATAAAAATTCATCAAAACATGTCAAAATATGAAAATTATTCATCAAGAAATCAAAAATTCAAGATTTCAATTTGAAAAGTTAAAATTTCCAAACTTAGAAATTTTTCTAAGTGTTGGAAATTACTTATTTTTTTCATAACTTTGAGCAAAATTTTCACCATGATGCAAGATGATTCAAGAGAAACTTCAAACATGAAAGTTGTATATCTCCATGAAATATACAACTTTTATTCACACAACTCCTTCCAAAAGTGCTTGGATCTCAAGTTATAATTTTAATAATACATGGTCATGAAACAAAACACTTAGTAAAATTTTTGCCCTAATTTGGTCAGGATTTTGACCTAACTTCATGGCACTTTTTCATATAGTTCCAAGGGGAATATTCAAAAGTGATTCAAATATGGGTTGTAGATAACATTGTAAGATTTCCAAAATGTCCAAGAACTCTTTGAGATCATTTTTGAGTAGGGAGAATCGAAGAGATGAAGTTAGGGTTTTATCACTTGAATTACAAGTCATTTTGTGATGAACAAATTCAAAATTCAAAGTTGTGCTGCATAACCTCTACTTTGCAGGCCTCAAAATTGTTAGGCACTCCATAATTAATTTCTTGAGCAGCTGTTAGAGGTCTCATTTCAAGCATTCAATGCAAGGTCATGCTTTATATCCATTTTGGGAAGAAAGTGCACATTGCCATTTTGATAAAGTGACTTTTTGCACAAAACTTGTTCTTGAGCCTTGCACTTGTTCTCTTCTGATACATGTATCATAACACAAGAGAAATGGTTTAAACACTTACAATCACCCAGCCCATGTTTGTACTTCACATTGAAACTTGTTTTCCCATTTTTCTTGAAAATCAAGTAACATAGCAAAAAGCTTGAAACTTGTACTTCTGACTTGTCAAACCACTCAAGACTCTTTGTTTATAGATACACAATCCATTTGCTGCAAAACACACACATACTTGACCCCTAAAAACACCAAGAGCTCAGAACTGCATCATATACCTCCAATGTTGCCTAACCTAACCAAAAGTTTGAAACTCACATCTCCCTCGTGCGTTTTCAATACTTTTGGTTCCTAAAGTTTCTAAAGATCATTTAGAACTCATCACACACCCTGTTACTAGACTGTAACACCATTAACACCATCCTCCATTTTCAAAAACATAGCTTTGCACTTGGACTTCTCCAGAACTCCTCAAGCACTTCCAGCTTAAGCTAAGCATCCCATTAGCTTCCTGGGAACTTGAGGAAGCTAACCCAATCATTGGAACTCACTGAAAGCTGCTCAAACTCCAAACCGGATACCCTCTTGCAAGGTAAGTTTTCTAACTTTAGAACTTTTCATACATGCATCATCAATGATTTATTTGTGAATGAAACATGTAGGTATCATTGCCCTAAAGCTAACCATGTCCATAGTTTCCATTAATTTTGCTTGAGCTCAGAGAATTTTAAGATTCAAGTTTTTGAGATTTTTAAGGTTCAGATTAGGGCCATTAAAATTCATGCTTGTCTTTAATCTATAATGTTATTGCTTTACACTTCTGAAATCGTGAGGAAATTTCCTATAAGTTTCATGTTTACAGTTTTCATTTTTGTTGAGATTTGAACAAGATACAGAGGCTCTGGTTGGGCGTGAGGTTGAAGATGAAGTTGGCCTCAGGAACGTGTTTTCCATATATATTTATGGTTTGATTTATATAAATGGATGTATAGCCACCCCAGTGGTAGAAGCGCGCGCCTGTGACTTGAGGGACCTGGGTTCGATCCCTAGTGGTACCATTTTGGATTTTTAACATTTTTTTGCTTTCTGACTTTCTTTTTGGCAGCGCTGGGCCTCCTTTGGGCCTTTATGTTTTTTTTCTTGTTGTTGACCCCCCTGTTGGCTTCTCACACCCATGGCCCGATTTTATTTTCTTTTTCTTATTTTCATTTACTTGTTTTCTTAAATATTTTTCTAATATTAAAAAAAATCAGAAAAAATATAAAAAAACATTAGATTAATATTTTGATAAAGTTTAATTATTTTTTACACAAAAAGTTATTTTATTTAATCAATACTTTATTTATTTTACTAATTGTTCTTGTAAATTTAATTAAAAATAGGGTTTAGTTATTTCTTTTTACACCTTTTAAATATATTATTTTAAAATATAAAAATACCAAAAATATTCTTATTATAAACTTAATTTCCTTTTAAATCAATTATTAGATTAGGGTTTTGTTTGATTCTTTTTTAGTAAATTAGGGTTTTATCTTTTACTATTTTAATTAATTATTTTCTTTTAGTTAATTAATTTTAAAATCAAAACCCCTTTTCTCTAAAAAATCCAAAAAAACATCCATTTACTTTACATTTATATTCTTGTACATTTATTCATTTTGTACATTATATTCATTTAATTTCTTGTACATTTATACCAATTCAATATGTTTGTAATATATTAATTAGGTTTATTTTCTTGCAATCCCCACTTATAATTTGTACACCCCCCTCCCACAAGTATTGTAATAGCGTAGTAATTTTAAATTCCGCAATTTATCGCTTTATATAGAAATGCTAGTAATTAGGGTTTGAATGGAAAGACTAAAACCAATCAATTAGAAAACCCTAATCAAAGACAAAACCAAGCATGAAAATAATACACTTGCACACAAGCACCCCTAGGGTAAATCCACTTGGTTGCCTTACAAAATGGCCATATTACGCATGTGAGGTATCTTAGCAAAAACAAGTAAAATACAAGATCATAGTCCCTCGATCACGCTATCTAATTTTCCTTTCAAATGATCTTAGTCCCTATAAGAGAATGCTAAGATACCTTGCAACATTGCTAATCATGGTTATACGATGACCCACGTCCGTCCCGTTTACATCCAAAGATAGGGTTACTTACCAAATCAATGGTAAGATGACAATGTCAAAGAAAAAGGAAATGAACAAGAAAGACTTTTGAGTAGGTAGAATGCTCCTAATTACTTGCTCAATTTCAAAACAAAACATCCTTTATATTTTCAAAACAAACACCTACACTTTCAAAAACATCTTACAAACTTGAAAACACTTTCAAAAGATCAAACACTTTGTATACATTCTTACGAACGAGAATCATTACAAAGTTTGCCTAAACAATGGCCTCTTTACAAAATACTTTTAAAAACCACACAAAGCACAATTTCAAACAAAAGCAAGTGATCTAGAAAGTAACTAAGAGCCCATGGAAAACCATGGATGAAAAGGGTGCTAATACCTTCCCTTTTCATAATCTACCCCCTGAACTCAAGAAATAATCTCAAAGGTCTTTCCTGTGCTTTTTCACCTTTCCTTTTGGATAAAAGAAAAGCCGGTGGCGACTCTTGCTAACCGCAACATTTGCAATCAAACGCAAAACCTCCAAGTCAGTTCTCCCACCGTATCACAGTGTTAGCTATCCAATGCTTTGAACGGCGCATCAAACAGAGTTACGGTTCAAAAGTTATGGCTGTTATAAAAATTGTCAAAAATTGGGTTTCTCTCGGGTTAGGTTGCGTCGACACTTGCATGGACCGCTCCTGGATTTTGGGTCGACTGCCCCTACTGTTGTTGTTTGTCGCTCACTCTTGTTGTTGTTTGCATCGACCGCTTCCCTATTTGCGTCGGTGCAAACTGTTAAATTCTTAGTTTTTCTGCGATTTTTCTGCGATTTCACTAAATTTTGGGTCCTATAACATTATCTAATCATATGAACTCATCATCCATTATCATCATATGTTTCTACATCAATTATACATCATTCGGGCATTATTATTCGTCTTATATTTCATCAAATCCTAATTCTCATTACTTATAGATTCTAGATTGGGGTTTTATGTAACAATCATCATAACAACGCAATTACAACAACAATCATAACATAGCATCACAGATCCATGTATAATCATATACAACACATCAATTCAATCAAACCAAACAAATTATGCATCAATCATATAAAACAACCTAAGAGGGAAAGGAACCCTCACTACCCTCTCATGTAAGATCACCAATTAGATAATCTATTCACCCCATTACCTTATGATTATTGTTGGTTTTCGATTCCCCTTCTCGTTCTAAAAATTCCTCTTTGCCTGCATGTCTCCTTATTCCCTAGCTTCTCCTTTGCTCTTCTCCCAATATCTCGATTGTACCAAATGATTGTACAATTCTCTTTTCCCTTAGTTATCACAAGGACCCCTAGTATATTCCTCAATTTCCCTCACTTAGCATTATACCATTTACCATCATGCCCTCACTCTTTCTACTAATTACCATTTTGTCCTTATTTTCTCTACACTTCTACTATTCTATTATTCTAATTATTTAAATCCAAATAATTCCAATTAATCACTATTAAATCTAAATAATTCCAAAATAATTATTTAAATTCTAAACCTACTTACTAACTCATCCTACACCATACAAATCATCATCTTAAACACCTTATTCATTAAATAATCGCTATTTGCATCACAATTTCATCACAAATACACATCATATACCGTCATAAGGACTCACACAAGGCACCAAAACATCATAGATAAGCATAAAAACACCATATACTTCACATAGACTCATATATTCATACTAAATTAATTAATTAAATAATTAATCTAAAATTCGGGTGTTACAACTCTCCCCCACTTAAAAGAATTTCCGTCCTCGAAAATTACTTGACAGAAATAACATTGGATAAGACTATCTCATCTGATCTTCGCGTTCCCAAGTCCAACTCTCACCATCTGGTCTACCCCACAAGACCTTCACTAAGGAAATATCTGTACCTCATAATTGCTTCACTTCTTGACCTTCTATTCGCATTGGCAATGTCTCAATAGTAAGGTTATCTCTCACATGTACATCATCCATCTGAATCACATGCGAAGAATCTGGCATATACTTCCTCAATTGAGACACATGAAACACATCATGCAAATTCGCAAGTGACAATGGCTAAGTAACTCGGTAAGCCACCTCATCTACCTTCTCTGATATTTGATATGGTCCAACAAATTTCGACGTAAGTTTCCTCGATTTCAACGCTCTACCGACACTGTTTACTGGAGTAACTCTCAAAAACACATTATCATCTTTATTGAACTTAATTCCCTTTCTCCTCTTATCATGGTAACTCTTATGAAGACTTTAAGAAGCATTCATCTTCTCTTGGATCACATTTATCTTCTTAGTTGTTTCTTGCACAACTTCAGGTCCGAGCACAACACTCTCGCCTGACTCATACCAACACAATGGAGTTCTACACCTCCTACCATACAAGGCTTCATACAGTGTCATCCCAATACTAGAATGGAAACTATTATTATAGGTAAACTCAATCAACGGCAAGTGGTTGTCCCAAGCACCTCCTTATTCCAACATACAAGCCCTCAATAAATGTTCTAAAGATTGGATAGTCCTCTCCGTCTGACCATTCATTTGCAGATGATATGCAGAACTCAACCTCAACTTAGTACCAAAAGCATTCTCTAACCCATCCAAAATTTCTAAGTAAACCTTGGATCTCTATCTGACACAATACTCGAAGGTATTCCAAGCAATCTCACAATTTCTTCAATATACATCTCAACTAGCTTCTCCACCAGATGCTCGATCTTCATCGGCATAAAATACACTGACTTAGTCAACCTGTCAAATATTGCCCAAATCGAATCATTTCCTCTAACAGTCTTTGGCAATCCCATCAAAAAGTCCATGTAAATAATATCCCATTTCCACTCGGGAATACTCAACGGTTGCATAATACCCATCGGCTTCTGATGCTCATATTTCGACTTCTGACAAGTCAAACAAGCATAAACAAAATTAACAATTTCCCTTTTCATACCCGGACACTAAAATAACTTTTTCAAGTCTTAATACATTTTCGTAGCACCTAGATGAATACTCAATCCACTTATATGTCCTTCCTCAAAAATACTCTTCTTAAGTTCTGGAACATACATTATATCTCCAAACCTCATCGCACCATTCTCATCAATTCTGAACTTATCTCCTTTACCTTGGTTAATTGAACTCAATTGATCAACCAACTTCAAATCAAACTTCTGACCTTCTCGGATTTCCTCTATTATACCACTAGTGAGCTTTAACATACTGAACTTCACACTATCAGAAGTTTCTGCACACACCAAGCTCATATCTCAGAATTGTTCGATCATCTCTAATTCTCGAACCATACGCATTGACACATATAGCGACTTCCTACTCAACACATTGGCAACTACATTTGGTTTATCAGTATGGTAACTCAAATCAAAGTAATAATTCTTCAGTAATTCAAGCCACCTTCTCTCTCTCATGTTTAATTCCTTCTGGTCAAACAAATACTTCAAACTCTTATGATCACTAAACACCTCAAACTTAGAACCAAAAAGATAATGTCTCCAAATATTCAACATAAACACCACAGTTGCTAACTCTAAGTCACAGGTAGGATAATTCCTCTCATCAACTATGAGTTGTCTAGAATCACAACCAATAACTTGTCCATTCAGCATTAGCATACCACTAAGTCCCATCTTAGACACTGTGATACGGTGGGAGAACTGACTTGAGGTTTGCGTTTGTATTCGCAAATGTTGCGGTTAGCAAGAGTCGCCACCGACTTTTTATTTTATCCTAAGGAAAGGTTAAAAAGCACAGCAAAAACCTTTTGAGATGTTTTCTTGGGTTCGGGGAGTAGATTATAGAAAGGGAAGGTATTAGCACCCTTTCTATCCATGGTTATCCATGGGCTCTTAGTTACTTGCTTAGATCACTTGCCTTTTGTTTTCAATTGTTTTAAATGGTGCTTGAGTGTGTGGGTTTTGAAAATGTTTTGAAAAGAGGCCAATGTGGTGGCAACCTTTGCAATGATCCATGTGGGGATGTATACAAAGATGTATGTCTTTTGAAAAGGTTTTCATTTGTTTTTGAAAGTTGTTTTGAAAGTGTAGTGTTGTGTGGTTTTGAAATTAGGCAAATGTTTTGTTTTGCAAGTTGATTCAAGTAACTAAGAGGTTATCTACTCCTAAATTTCTCAAAAGATTATTGCTATACTTTAACCCTTTTAACAAGTTTGCACCACCATTATATTTGGTGGGCAACCTTGTGTTAGGATGTGAAAGGGACAGGCGCGGGTCATCGTTTAGACCATAATTGTAACGACGTTAAATGTCTTTGGGCAATTTCTCTAAGGGACTTGATCATTTGTTTTGTTTGTTTTGAAAAGTTTTATCGAGGGACTATGATCATTCAAACTGTTTGCTTTGCCCAAAGATGTTCAACATACAATATGGCCCATTTATTTGAAGGCAACAAGTGGAATACCCTAGGGGGTGCAAGTGTGATTTGTGTGTTCATTTTCATGCTTGCTTATCTTGTATTAGGTCAAACTATTTTTTTTCGTTTTTCGCATACAAACCCTAATTCTAGCATGTTATTATTAGAAAGCAATAAAGTGCGAAATTAAAATTACTAAGCTATTACACAACCAAATATGGGAAGGGGGGTACAAATGTTCAAATGGGGATATTGACAAGAATTTAAATCTAAATTATTACAACAATTGGATATTTTGCAATGCATAATTAAATGTAAATTAAATAAATATGTGAAATGTAAAAAGAAAGTTTCTATGTGTATGAGAAAATATTATTTATGTAAAAGGAAAAAGAAAATAAAAATGTATTTATCTTTTAGTATTTTGAACTTAGGGTGAAAAACCCTAATTTTTAAATAAAAGGTATTATTATCTAATTTAATTCTACTATTTATTTATTATTTATAAAAAATAAAATAAAATGAAGTGTATTGTGAAAAAGGTATTTTTTGTATCAAATATTAAATAAAATGAAAAAATCAAATATTTTTATATTTTTGTCTTAAATATATTAATAATCATATATATATATTTTATTAAACCCTAGATATGTATTATACAAAAATAAATATTTATTTACTATTTTAATAAAATAAATAAAAGAGTATTTTTTGTGTGAAATATTTTCAGAAAGTAAATAAAAATAAAAAGTGTATTTACATTATTTTTACATTTATTCTAATAATCAAATATATATATATTTATGTACAAACTAAACAAATAAACAAATAAATATGCAATAAATGCAAAAAATAATGAAAAAAATATTTTTAATTTTCTAATGGCATGAGAAAAAATAAATGAAGTCAGCAAAAAAGGAAAAAGTCAAAAATGTCAAAAAATGAGTAAATGGGCTCAGGGGGGTGTAAGCCAAAAAGGATGGTGTGAAAAGAAAGAACAACAACAGCCCAGCCCAATGACACACTGTCTTCAACCTCCAGCTTCAAACTTTGAAAAAACGCGCGCCTCTTGCTTCAATGTCTAACTCCTGATTCCTTGATTTTTTGAACAAACTTCCAACACAAAAGATGTTAAGCATGAAGAGACGGTTCTAACCATATAAAGAACTTGACCTATCTCTCTAAGATGAGGGAGAATTTCTCTCCCCCTCTTTTCTGACCTAATTTTTCTACCATTTTCAGAGCTCAAATTCTCTCTACTCAGATAAAAGAAATGAAAAGTAAAGTTATGTACATGTTCAGGGCTATGAGTAGGACCTTGTTTCTTCACAAACTTAAGACTAAAGATGCCTAATAAGAGAGATACGAATTCAAACTTTTACCTGTGCAGTTGAACTTCTATGTGGAGAATGAGAGACTTTCAGTGCAATGTAATGATTGGAAAAGCTTCCTTGAGGTCCAGGGATGCTTTTTCAATGCTTACTTTGTCTTGAACCTTCTTGTATCAAGCTATAGAACTTCACCTGCAAGTCAAAGATGTGAAAATGGTGGAAGTGGTTAGAGCAACTACAGATCGTGCCTTAGCTTCTGGATAGCTTGCATATGTTGTAAGGAAGGTAGAGGAACAGGTTTGGACAGAAATGCTTGAAGGGATTGAGAGATTGCACTCAAACTGCAGGGGCACCCCTGTTTGTGCAGTTTGAGGATGATTCTGAGATGGAGAGGGTTTGAAAGGGAAATGGCTCGTGCAAAAGCTTGAATGTGGTCTATGGAATGTGTTTGATATCTTTTGTGCTGTGTTCCTTTGCTGATATGAGAGATGGCATATGTTATGGACCTTTCTTTACACTTAAGCTACCAAAAGCAAATTGGTGTTCTAGGTCAGTATAGGACCTCCTAATGTGCTGCATAAGCCTCTCTTGATCAGTGTGTTATGCCCATAATCTTGTGCTAAGCAGATCTTCTATGTACTTGTTTGATTTACCAATTGACATAAAGCAAACTTTTGTAAAAATGGAAAGTTCACTTTATCCAAAAATGGATCAATCTTGTGTATAATGCTTGAATTCATGGAACAACACTTAGACACAAAGAACAAGCATTAAATTAAGGAGTGTAATGTGGTTTAAGGACCTGCAAAGTAACACAAACTATGCTGAGTTCAAATTTGCCAAGTTTATGAACATGTCTTGATGAAGAACAAAAGTGAATTTTTGCCAACTTGTGAAATTCGAATCTCTCAAGTTATGAGGTTGTTTGATGAGTTTTTGGACATTTTGGAAAGGTTGGAATGTGTACTACAATCCATCTTTGAAATGCAAATCAAAATTCCAATTGGAAGGGTATGAAAAGTGGCCTTGAAGTAGGGTAGAAAACCTTGTCAAAATAGGTCAAATTTCACTAAGTTAAAAGATGGTTTAGTGCCCTTATTCAAAAAATCATAACTTGAGATACAAGCTTCAAATGAGAAAACTTTGTGAATCAAAGTTGTAGATTATGCAACAAGCTACAACTTTCATGTTTTGACTTTTGTTTGAATCCAAATGGATCATGGTGAAAAGATGGGGCAAAGTTGGGAAAAAATTAGGGTTTTTCATAACTTAGAAAAATTCTAAGTTATGAAAAATTCCATTTTCAAACCCTAATTTGCATTTTGTGATTTCTTGGTGAACAAGTTTCATGATTTGGCATGTTTTGATGAAAAATGAATCTTGACTCTTGATTTTGACCAAAAAGTCAAAGTTTGACTTTTCAGTATACAGTCAAAATTGATCAATTGACTGGGAAATTCAACTGTCAATCTTGTGTACTTGGGATCTTTTGAGCTTGATGAACATGTCAAGATAATTCCATGGGGTCCTTGAGTCCATATGTGAGCTTGGTTTGCCATTGGCTAGGTCAAACAGTCAAAAATTGCCTTTGTGCAGTCAAAACCCTAAAAATGACCATTTTGCCCTTTTGGTGATCTGATCAAATTTCTTGGGGAATTGTGATTCAAACTTGATCAAATGGTCCATGTGAGTTCATAATGTTGATGTGGATCAAATTTCATGAGATTTGACTGTCAATTGGCCACAGTTGACTTTTTCCCCAATACAGCTGATTTCTAGGTCAAATGTCCAATTGACTGGGTAAAACTTGGAATCAAGACTTGAAACTTGGTATAGGTAAACTTGGGAGTCCAACATGAAGCATGAAAGTCATCTTAGGCATTTTAGGTCAAAGCATCCTTAGGCAAATACAAACCCTAATTTGAGTCCACAGTGCAAGGAGAAGTCTTGAGCAGAGGAAACCCTAACTGGATCTTGATCCTCAAAGGTCTTGTGATGAGAAAATGTTGAGGAAATGGGAGGGCAAATTTTGGGGTACAACAGTTGCCCCTGTTCAATCTTCTTGGACCTGAAGAGTTAGATTGGCAAGTTTGCCTTTCGTGACTCGAGGGTAAAAGGAGATTGGACACTAGAGTGCCCGGAAATTTGCACTCGCATGTCGAAGTATCAGCAATGTGGTGTCGGGAATGGGCTTATAGATGCCATTTGGAAGTGTGGTTGATAGGGAGATGGGCTTATAGATGCCATCTGGAGATGTGACAGAACTTTGTCGGGAATGGGCTTATAGATGCCATTTGGAAGTGTTGATCGCATAAGAGGTTCCTTAGCGAGAACTTGTGTATTTAGGAAAGACAGATGTTTTCCTGGCTTGTTACAGGTGTTTGATCTTCAGTCTCCTTATGCAGATATGCCCGGGCTAGATACAGGTATCGAATCCACAATCGGTTACTCACAGATGTGCCCTGGCTAGATACAGGAGTCGAATCTGGAAATAGTCGTCAATAGATATGCCCTGGCTGGATACAGGAGTCGAATCTTTGAACTCTGCAGACGTGCCCTGGCTAGATACAGGAATCGAGTCTGGAAATGTGGTCAACAGATATGCCCTGGCCGGATACAGGAATCGAATCTGGAACTGTTGTAGTTGATAGATGTGCCCTGGCTGGATACAGGAGTCGAATCTTTGAACTCTTCAGACGTGCCCTGGCTAGATACAGGAATCGAGTCTGGAAACTGATCACTCTCAGATGTGCCCTGGCTAAATACAGGTATCGAATCTGGAATTGTGACAGTTTGAAGGTAGTCGTTTTTGAGATTGTCTTTTTCCTGAAAAGGCAAAGACGTAAGCTGTATGCAATGTCATGATGTATGATATGCAGGATGTCATGATGTTCAACATTTGATGTTGTATGTGTTTCATCATGTATGTAAGCAAGATGTATGAAAATGTGAAATGTTTATGAGTGTAATTTCATCTTAGGAAAATAAATCCTTGACGAATGGCCGGGAAGCTGCTTTGCGGAAGAGATACTTGGCCGAAGCTCTGATGAGAGGCCTGCTGAGGACTTTAACGATGGATTCCGCTGAGGATAATGATGATAAACTCCGCTGGGGAACCCCAAAGATAAACTCTGCTTGGGAATACCAAAGACAGACTTCGCTGGGGATTGAAGGAACTTTTGCCGAGAACGGTCTTCCGTGGCTTTTAGCTGAGGATAACCCAGTTATAAGTCCTTGTGAGGAAATAACTCTAAATAAAACTTGGGCGAGACGTTCGTACTTCGCCGGGGATAAGCTCGCAGAATCTACTGGGGATGAGCTTTTAAGACCTGCTGGGGAAGGTTGTGCCTTTTTCAGGATCGGCGGGGAATCGACTCCTGCTTGGGAAAAGTGCTGCTGAACCTTGTTTTACTCCGCGGGGAGCTAAGATGATTTGGCCACATTTTCAGTTGAACCTACCTTGGTGCCTTGGTGGACAAAACAACTAGACCGCATTAGACAACTCCACATTGCCCCTGTCTTTGATGTCACTTGTAATTAATCTCTTTTTTCATATGCAAACATTTATGAATCAGCAATTTAATGTCAAATGCATATATCAAAAATGAACATTGGACGTTCTTCGCAAGACAAAACAGAAAAAGAAAAACAATGGCAATTTGTATGGACAAGTGAATTTGTATTGATTTAAACTTTGCCTGTGAATAGGCGTTTTTTGTACAAGAGGCTGACATCCTAGTAAGAGGACATCGCCAAAAGTATAGAATTTACAATTTGAAAAAGAAAACAAAACAGCTATGTGAACAATCCCACTGGGTTCCAACTCTGCTATTGCCTTTATGTCTTCGAATGTCTCATCGCTTTGCTGCTTAGTTGAAGATGAAGCTGATTGGTCAACGCCGAAATCTGGAGCCAGATAGTTGGTACCGAATTCCGGACGCGAAGTGATCCAATGAGACATAGTGTTACGCTTTTATCCCTAACTTTTGCCTGGACCGCCCTTTCGGGTTTTCGGTCCACCGGGATACCCATTTTTGCCCAAGCCGCCCTTTCAGGTTTTCGACTTGCCGGGTGTACAGATTTTTTCATTTCATCCCTTATTTTTGCCCGAACCCTTTTGGTTCGCCGGGAAGCCCTTATTTTTGCCTAGGTATGTCAACCTAGCGGGTCTTTTATTTATGCGTAGTATTTTTTCACTATGTATGCATTGGCGGGGTGAGGAAGGTCGTCACCGTCCATGGTGGTTAGGATCATGGCTCCTCCTGAGAACACACGCTTAACCACAAATGGCCCTTCGTAAGTAGGGGTCCATTTGCCCCGGGGATCACTTTGAGGAAGGATGATGCGTTTGATTACCAGGTCCCCAACTTGATACTCTTGCGGTCTGACTTTCTTGTTAAATGCCCTGATCATCCGTTTCTGATACGTTTGACCGTGACAGATAGCAGTGAGCCTCTTTTCGTCAATCAGATTTAGTTGATCAAGTCGAGTCTGGATCCAATCATCTTCATTCAAGTCTGCATCCTTCATTATCCGAAGAGAGGGTATCTGGATTTCAATCGGCAAGACTGCCTCCATGCCGTAGACCAAGGAGAAAGGAGTTGCCCCGGTTGATGTCCTTGCTGAGGTGCGGTACCCATGAAGAGCGAACGGTAACATTTCGTGCCAATCTTTATAGGTCACTGTCATCTTCTGCACAATTTTCTTGATATTTTTATTGGCTGCCTCTACAGCCCCATTCATCTTCGGCCGATAGGGGGAAGAATTGTGCTGCTGTATCTTGAATTGTTCACAGAGTTCAGTGATCATTTTGTTATTGAGATTGGTACCGTTGTCCGTAATGATTCTTTCCGGGACACCGTACCGACATATCAGATTATGCCGGATGAAACGCGCCACGACGCTCTTGGTTACCGTGGCATATGAAGCTGCCTCAACCCATTTCGTGAAGTAATCGATTGCCACCAAGATGAAGCGGTGCCCATTGGATGCCGTCGGTCGGATCTCACCGATCATATCGATGCCCCACATTGCGAAAGGCCAAGGTGCCGTTAGGACATTCAAAGGAACTGGAGGGATATGCACCTTGTCAGCATAGATCTGGCACTTATGACAAGTCCGGGAGTGTTGGTAACAATCGGCTTCCATCGTGGACCAGAAATATCCTGCCCGAAGGATTTTCTTAGCCATGGTGTGTCCACTGGAATGGGTTCCAAATGTTCCTTCATGCAGTTCCATCATAATTTTCTCTGCTTCAGCCTTATCCACACAACGTAACAGAGTTGAATCATGATTCCGTTTGTAGAGAACGCCGTTGCTGAGGAAGAATTTTGCAGCAAACCTCCTCATGAACTTCTTGTCGTTGACAGATGCACCTTCAGGGTATTCCTGAGCTTCCAAGTACCTCTTCACCTCGTGATACCAGGGTTTTTCAGTCACCTTCTCGGCCTCGAGCTCGCAGCAGTATGCCGGTTCATCCAACTTCCAGATTATGATTTGGGGAGCCTCATTGTCCCATTTAACTTTGAACATCGAAGACATCGTGGCTAGTGCGTCCGCTAGCTGATTCTCTTCTCTGGGGAAATGCTCAAAAGTTATCTCTTCAAAGTGAGGGAGCAAGGTCGACACATACTCCTTGTAAGGAATGAGATTCGGGTGTTTCGTATCCCACTCGCCTTTGATCTGATTGATCACGAGAGCGGAATCTCCGAAGACACTTAGAAACTTGATCCTCAAATCGATCGCAGCTTGTAAACCCATGATACATGCCTCATATTCTGCCATGTTGTTGGTGCAGCTGAAACATAATCGGGCGGTGAGTGGAGTATGAGTCCCCTTGGGAGATATGATTACAGCGCCGACGCCGTTACCCAAAGCATTGGAGGCTCCGTCAAAATGCATAGACCATCGGGATCCTTCCTCAGGTCCTTCATCCGGTCCAGGTACTTCACAGTCAGTTACCACCATGATGTCTTCGTCCGGAAAATCAAAGTTCAATGATTGATAATCGTCCACAGGTTGGTGTGCCAAATGATCAGCCAGTACACTTCCCTTAATTGCTTTCTGAGTTGTATACTGGATATCATATTCTGTTAAGATCATTTGCCATCTCGCTATTCTCCCAGACAGAGCGGGCTTTTCAAATATGTACTTGATGGGATCCATCTTTGAAATCAATAAAGTAGTGTGAGTCAGCATATACTGTCTCAGCCGGCGAGCAGCCCATACAAGAGCGCAGCAAGTTTTCTCAAGCAGTGAGTAACGAGACTCACAGTCGGTAAACTTTTTGCTCAAGTAATAAATAGCGTGCTCTTTTCGGCCAGACTCGTCATGCTGCCCCAGCACACACCCCATTGAATTATCAAGCACTGTCAAGTAAAGTATCAGAGGTCTTCCTTCCACCGGTGGCATAAGAATGGGTGGCTCTTGGAGATATTCCTTTATTCTTTCAAAGGCGGCCTGACATTCATCATTCCAGCGTACCACTTGATCTTTCTTCAGTAATTTGAAGATTGGCTCACAAGTAGCAGTCAGATGTGAGATGAATCGGGCAATGTAATTCAGTCGTCCTAGGAAACCTCTGACTTCTTTCTCTGTTTTTTGGGTCGGCATCTCTTGAATAGCTTTAACCTTGGCAGGGTCCACCTGGATACCTTTATCACTTACAATGAAACCTAGCAATTTTCCGAACCTCACCCCGAAGGTGCATTTGTTGGGATTCAATCTCAGCTTGTACAACTTGAGTCGGTCAAACAACTTCCTCAGATGATCAAGGTGTTCCTCCTCAGTTTGAGACCTTGCAATCATGTCATCAACGTATACTTCAATCTCATGATGGATCATATCATGAAATAAAGCAACCATGGCACGCTGATAGGTTGCCCCAGCATTTTTCAATCCGAATGGCATGACCTTATAACAGAAGGTCCCCCACTGAGTTACAAATGTAGTCTTCTCCATATCTTCAGGAGCCATCTTGATCTGATTATACCCTGAGAAGCCATCCATGAAGGAGAACACCTTGTGTTGAGCTGTATTATCAACAAGGACATCGATGTGAGGTAGGGGGAAATCATCCTTGGGGCTGGCCCTGTTCAGATCCCTGTAGTCGACACACATTCTGACTTTACCGTCCTTCTTCGGCACTGGCACAACATTGGCAACCCACTGAGGGTAAGAAGTTACTGCAAGGAAACCCGCATCAAACTGTTTCATCACCTCAGCTTTAATCTTCTCAGACATCTCTGGACGCATTCGTCGAACTTTTTGCTTTATTGGAGGGCAATCTTCCTTGGTTGGCAGATGGTGAACTACAATGTCGGCATCCAAACCAGGCATATCTTCATAAGACCAGGCAAAGATCTCCATGTAGTCCTGTAGCATCTGGATCAATCGTTGCTTCACGCTGAGCTCTAGATTGGCACCAATCTTGACCTCTTTCCTATCTGTCTCAGTACCCAAGTTAATTGTCTCCACAGGCTCTTCATGTGGTTGAATAGCCCTCTCTTCCTGTAGTAGCAGTCTTGCGAGTTCACCAGGCACTTTGCAATCATCTTCACCTTCGTCTTCGGCCAAGTTGATCGGATTTTCGAAGTCATAACTGGCGGTAGCAGAGCTGTTGCCAGTGAGATCCAGAGTGGATTGAAACCTGTATAAGTGAGTGTGTGTAAATATAGCTGTTTTGCAATATGTATAACACAGAAAGAAAAGGAGCACAAGATTTGAAATGCAACAAACGTCCAATGTTTTGATTGATGATATATGAAAATGTCATACAAAAAGCCCTCACAAATGGAGCTACGATGTCCCGGGCAGGACACCGAGCCAACAGAGTTTTAACATATTGTTTGTTACAAATTTGGAAATCAAAAGAAATCAATTACTGCGTGACAAATGTGATAGGGGTAAAATCCTTTGCTGTCCAGTTGCTTGGTCCGTCGCTGGCAGTCGGGTAGATCCAACTATCGAACTCAACTTCCTCCACATCTTCCTCAATAGCGTTCACCCTTGAGCTGGAAATAAACACCGGAGCCTTTCCAATCTTCTCTTTGCGCACCGCCTTCTGAGCCTCTGCAGTAAAGCCTAGCCCAAACTTGTCGTTCTTCTGAGTGAAATCAGGAAGCTGACCCCAGTGTGCACCATTGCCTTTCTGAACCACAGCCCGGGCATCCCTTAGGGAAACCATCTTCAAGGAATCATTCTCTTCGGCCATTGTCTCCGCAGCTGCTGAAACTGGATGTACCTCCTCGAAATGTTGGAAGGGGGTTTCAATGAACTCCCCGTCCATCTCGATGTACCTGAAGGAATTCAAATGGCTCACCATATACTCCTCTTCTCCTCGCACAGTGACGATCTTCCCTCTGACGGGATACTTCAGCTTTTGGTGCAAGGTGGAGGTCACTGCCCCAGCTTTATGGATCCAAGGTCGACCCAACAGACAGGAGTACGATGGACGTATATCCATCACGTAAAAGGTAGAGTCAAACACTTGAGAGCCCACACGAATAGGGATGTTAACCTCTCCATGAACCATCCTCTTGGAACCGTCAAAGGCTCTGACGATGATATTGCTGGGTTTCAACTCCAGGCCTTCATAATCCAGACGATCCAAAGCCTTTTTCGGAAGAACATTCAAAGAAGAACCAGTGTCCACCAATACATGTGCCAGAGTAGTGCCCCTGCATTCAATAGAGACATGCAGGGCATCATTGTGGTTTCTCCCTTTTGCGGTTAGGTCAGCATCTGAAAAGCCCAAGCCGTTGTCCGCCGTCAGATTTGCTATGCAGTCAGTGAACTGAACTGCAGACGTCTCCTGCGGCACATGGGCCGTCTTGAGAAATGAGATTAATGCCTTAGCGTGGGCCTCGGAACATAGCAATAGGGAGAGCAGGGAGATCTTGGAGGGTGTATGCCCTAACTGCTCAACAACATTAAAATCACTTTTCTTTATTATTTTCAGAATCTCCTCCATTTCTTGTCGGGAGGCCTCAGCATTTACGGGTATTGGTGCCTCCATCCGGGCAGGCTCTTCTTCAATCTCTTTGCCCCGAGCATTTGATGACTCGGCAGCAGGGGACACAATTTGATCAGCAACAGGACTTGGTAAACTTGCAGGTTTTATGAGGAGGGGTTTTCGAATAGCGGGCGGCGCAATGTCAGGCGAGAAGAGCCTGCCACTGCGGGTGACTTTAGCTGGACCGGTGATATCGCAGATACTGGCACTAGCATCAAATTCTTGCTTGATTCCATTTACATATATGTCTGCCCCATAATGCCAGGGGACAGCTTTATCAGACACGTAGGAGAGGGGTCCTGGAACAGTAATGATCACAGGCGCAACTGTCAAGATTTGAATAGGCTTCTTTGGGGGAGCCTTGATTGGATTTTTGAAGATGGTAATCACGGACACTTCTTTCATCGGAACCAATTGAACAGCAGTCTTTTTGAATAGAATCTCCTTGCTATCCATTAGGCCTTGGATGCCTAACCTTAGCAAGGGACAATCAGATAGGGAAATAGCACAGAATGGGCAACCTTCGCCGCAACCCGGAAATAAACCGGCCCGCAGTAGGTTCTTCTTAACAGTCTTCAAAGGGGTAACAACTTCATCTACCGAAACAGCGTACACTTCTTCCTCAATGGCATTTACCCTATGCTGGGGCATAGGAGCCGTTACAACATTCGGTCTTTCCGGCACTTCAAACTGAATTTCTTTTGCGTCAATTAGATCTTGCACTTTGTTTCTCAAGGCCCAACAATCATCAGTAGTGTGCCCGGGACTATCAGAATGATAAGCACACCGGGCATTCGGGTTGTATTTAGGGGACGCAGTGTTGACGACCTTAGGAGCTTCTTTGAGGGTCACCAGGTTGGTGGATAACAGTTGGGGTAAAATTTGAGATAATGTCATACTCAATCGGGTATACTGCCTCTTGGGCCTTTCACTTCTTTGTTGATTGTACTGCTGAGGAGCAGCAACAGGTTTAGAGATGACCAAAGCATTGACGGCTTGGCGACTTTCGGGCTTGACTTGTCTTCTAGGGCCATAGACGGCGCTTGCTTCTTTCTTAAATGGCCTCTTCTCAGCACTTGTAGAGGCGGCCTTTTGTATCTTGCCTGACCTGATGCCAGCTTCAATTCTCTCTCCCGTTAATATCAAATCTGTGAACCCAGCGGAGGAGTTACCAACCAAATGATTGAAAAACGGACCAGACAACGTTCCCAGAAACATATCAACCAGCTCTCGATCAGTTAATGGAGGCTGCACCCTGCCAGCCAAATCTCTCCATTTTTGAGCGTACTCTTTGAACCCTTCACCCGTTCCCAGAGACATACCCTGAAGTTGGGTACGCGTAGGAGCGAGATCAGAATTGTATTGGTATTGTCTGTAAAATGCAGTTGCCAAATCTTCCCAGTGTCGGATGCTAGCTCCGTCCAATTGGTAGAACCATTCAAGTTGTGACCCCGAGAGGCTATCTTGGAAGAAGTGAATCCAGAGGTTCTTATCCGCCGTGTAAGGTTGGATTTTCCTTACATACGACCTCAGATGCAGCTTTGGGCAGGAGACCCCATCATACTTGGCGAAGGCAGGCGCCTTAAACTTATGTGGAATTACTACTCCAGAAGATAATCCCAAATCTCCGAAATCCAGTCCCGGCACGTTCTGAATTTCCATAGCGCTCAAGCGGTCCTCCAATTGTTTGTATCTGTCAGCAGCAGGTGGGTATTGTTCATCGTTATAGTCCGTCTCGTTGTCGGAGACTGCGGGACTAGGAGCTCCTCCCCCTTGGGGACTGTTTTTCTCAGCAGAAGAAGTGGTTGGATCAGCTTCATTGTGGAGTGTGTTCCCAAATCTGCGTCCGGTGTTGAACATCGCCGTCCTCTTTTTCTTCTTCTTCTTCAGGAGTAGAGTCTTCAACTCTTGCTGACCCTGGGCTAGGCTTAGGACCATCTCTTGAAACTGTGCACTTTGGGCCTGAAGGGCCTTGATTGCTTGCTCACTGGATGATTCCGGATTCATGATGACTGTGCAAACAAACAGCGAAGAAGATTAAGCAACCTGTGAAATAGGGTACCTGCTATGCATATGGTGTAATGGAATGCGTATGTTTTATGTTTTCAAAGACAAATAAGATTCAACTTTGTAGAAAAAAAAAAGGGAAACACACTTCATTAGATTAAAATTTTTCAATTGTTCAACAATTTGCCCTTAGGCATTACAGGAATGAAAAATACGGAAAAGGAAATAAAACTACAAAAGGAAATAATCAAAGCTCATCAATGCTCCCATGGCCTCCTCCTCTCAGTGCTGATGTAGTTGTTCAGGACACGTTCTTCCTCCAATTGCTTAGTCAGCCTTTGGACCTTCCTTTCCTGCTCGTTGAACTTCTCCCGATAGAAATCCCGTTCTTCCTTTAGCTGTGCCCAAGATCTCTTCATGGTGTCAAAATCAGTAGGTATCTGAGGAGGGAGGACAGTTGGAGGAACCCCATCTTCATCGGGAGATTCAAGGATGATTGGTCTGACAGCTTCGTACGGCATACCTAACTTCTGAGCACGGATGCGGACCCATTTGCAATAGGGCTCCAATGGTAAAGAAGTCTTTGGTCCTAACTCATGTGGGTCAGCTTTGTGGATTCTGTCCCAAGCTCTAATGAATCCCTGGCGTAGTTTGTCACTGCCTGCCTGAAACTCAAAATGGAAGTGAGGAACCAGCATTTCATGAGGCCCATCTCCTCTGGCTCTTCCAAACTGACGGAGAGCTAAACACGGATTGTAAGAGATTCCTCCTTGGATACCAATCAACGGGACATTAGGGTATTCTCCGCAACGGTCGATGACAGCTACCTCATCCAAACCTCTGAGAGTCCAAGTGATATCCTTATCTGTGAGAGACATTAACCTCCGAGCCCAACCTTTTCCTTCTTCATTCTTCAGCACGAACTTAGGAAGGTGCGAAATAAACCACCTTACTAGCAAAGGAGCACAACACCACGGAGTCCCCCGTTTTCGAGCAGTACGAGCATAGAGTTGTTGTAGAATATCACCCAAAAGAGTGGGTACCGGATTCCGAGACATGAAGATCCTTATGACATGGATACTGATGAAGGTGTCAGGGTTGGGAAACAATACCAGACCATAGATCAAGAGAGCCAGAATATCCTCATATGCTTTGAAGTCCAAGTCATTCCAGAAATCATTAGCCTTGCCAACCAGAAATTTGACCAAAAAGCCCTTGACCCCATTTCTAGTTTCCCAGTTGGACAATATCTCTTCTTTGGTCAAGGGGAGAATTGCAGCAATCTCTTCAGGCCTAGGAGTCTTTTCCAAACCAGTGAAAGGAGTTTGTTCCAAGACAGGAATCCCAAGCAAGTAAGATAATTCTTCCAGGGTAGGAACCAGCTGGAAGTCTTGAAAGGTGAAACAGTGATGCAGAGGGTCATAAAACTGGGTCAGAACACTTATCAATTGTTGGTCCCATTTTGCAGTGATCAAGCCAAGGAGAGAACCATGTCTGTTGATGAAGGAGGTAGTGTTTGGAATTCTTTCAACCAGATCTTTGAGTAAAACTGGTGGTTGAACAAAGTTGAGCCGGACAGTATTTCTACGCACGGGCATCATGATGTCCTACAAAACAGAGCAAAGATGAAACCTTTTTGTCTTTGAAATGGGTTAGCCTTTTATGCATGCAATGGTATGATGGCATGATGCTATGATGAAGCACATCACAAGTATTCACATAGGCAAATAAAGCACACAAGTCACACAAGACACCCTTAGGTTTCAGGCCAGCATGAGTTTCAGGTATTACCCTCTTTTGGTTTTGTTGGTTAAAACCTGTCCTATCAAAAGTAACCGGGTTCTAGAGGATCTCAAATCATTGGCTACCCTCAATCGGTCATAACTCCAGCATCGCAATCTTTTCTCGCGGCCAGAACCATCTCGAGAGTTTAGCCTCAATGAGTGTAGCATACTGCTACTGTCCTAATAGCCAAGTTGGTCAATTTAGGGTTCTAAGGTTGGTTGGTGTTTAATGACTCCTTAGAAGACCTATATTCTCCCCGTTACAACACAAGGGATATAGGTACAGACTAAGATGCCACACCAACGTAGCCACTGCTTCACCCATGTCGGTCTACGCCGGACAGGTCCCTCACAGATTATGCTACCTAAAAAGGGTATTTCCCAGATCCGGGTTAGGATCTATGAACTCCGATGCAAAGCCCACAAATATAAAAGCAAACAAAGCAAGCAATTGAAAACAAAAGTGATCTAAGCCCTAAGGTTACTCCACTTTAAAATTATCCCCAGCAGAGTCGCCAGTTCTGTGATACGGTGGGAGAACTGACTTGAGGTTTGCGTTTGTATTCGCAAATGTTGCGGTTAGCAAGAGTCGCCACCGACTTTTTATTTTATCCTAAGGAAAGGTTAAAAAGCACAGCAAAAACCTTTTGAGATGTTTTCTTGGGTTCGGGGAGTAGATTATAGAAAGGGAAGGTATTAGCACCCTTTCTATCCATGGTTATCCATGGGCTCTTAGTTACTTGCTTAGATCACTTGCCTTTTGTTTTCAATTGTTTTAAATGGTGCTTGAGTGTGTGGGTTTTGAAAATGTTTTGAAAAGAGGCCAATGTGGTGGCAACCTTTGCAATGATCCATGTGGGGATGTATACAAAGATGTATGTCTTTTGAAAAGGTTTTCATTTGTTTTTGAAAGTTGTTTTGAAAGTGTAGTGTTGTGTGGTTTTGAAATTAGGCAAATGTTTTGTTTTGCAAGTTGATTCAAGTAACTAAGAGGTTATCTACTCCTAAATTTCTCAAAAGATTATTGCTATACTTTAACCCTTTTAACAAGTTTGCACCACCATTATATTTGGTGGGCAACCTTGTGTTAGGATGTGAAAGGGACAGGCGCGGGTCATCGTTTAGACCATAATTGTAACGACGTTAAATGTCTTTGGGCAATTTCTCTAAGGGACTTGATCATTTGTTTTGTTTGTTTTGAAAAGTTTTATCGAGGGACTATGATCATTCAAACTGTTTGCTTTGCCCAAAGATGTTCAACATACAATATGGCCCATTTATTTGAAGGCAACAAGTGGAATACCCTAGGGGGTGCAAGTGTGATTTGTGTGTTCATTTTCATGCTTGCTTATCTTGTATTAGGTCAAACTATTTTTTTTCGTTTTTCGCATACAAACCCTAATTCTAGCATGTTATTATTAGAAAGCAATAAAGTGCGAAATTAAAATTACTAAGCTATTACACAACCAAATATGGGAAGGGGGGTACAAATGTTCAAATGGGGATATTGACAAGAATTTAAATCTAAATTATTACAACAATTGGATATTTTGCAATGCATAATTAAATGTAAATTAAATAAATATGTGAAATGTAAAAAGAAAGTTTCTATGTGTATGAGAAAATATTATTTATGTAAAAGGAAAAAGAAAATAAAAATGTATTTATCTTTTAGTATTTTGAACTTAGGGTGAAAAACCCTAATTTTTAAATAAAAGGTATTATTATCTAATTTAATTCTACTATTTATTTATTATTTATAAAAAATAAAATAAAATGAAGTGTATTGTGAAAAAGGTATTTTTTGTATCAAATATTAAATAAAATGAAAAAATCAAATATTTTTATATTTTTGTCTTAAATATATTAATAATCATATATATATATTTTATTAAACCCTAGATATGTATTATACAAAAATAAATATTTATTTACTATTTTAATAAAATAAATAAAAGAGTATTTTTTGTGTGAAATATTTTCAGAAAGTAAATAAAAATAAAAAGTGTATTTACATTATTTTTACATTTATTCTAATAATCAAATATATATATATTTATGTACAAACTAAACAAATAAACAAATAAATATGCAATAAATGCAAAAAATAATGAAAAAAATATTTTTAATTTTCTAATGGCATGAGAAAAAATAAATGAAGTCAGCAAAAAAGGAAAAAGTCAAAAATGTCAAAAAATGAGTAAATGGGCTCAGGGGGGTGTAAGCCAAAAAGGATGGTGTGAAAAGAAAGAACAACAACAGCCCAGCCCAATGACACACTGTCTTCAACCTCCAGCTTCAAACTTTGAAAAAACGCGCGCCTCTTGCTTCAATGTCTAACTCCTGATTCCTTGATTTTTTGAACAAACTTCCAACACAAAAGATGTTAAGCATGAAGAGACGGTTCTAACCATATAAAGAACTTGACCTATCTCTCTAAGATGAGGGAGAATTTCTCTCCCCCTCTTTTCTGACCTAATTTTTCTACCATTTTCAGAGCTCAAATTCTCTCTACTCAGATAAAAGAAATGAAAAGTAAAGTTATGTACATGTTCAGGGCTATGAGTAGGACCTTGTTTCTTCACAAACTTAAGACTAAAGATGCCTAATAAGAGAGATACGAATTCAAACTTTTACCTGTGCAGTTGAACTTCTATGTGGAGAATGAGAGACTTTCAGTGCAATGTAATGATTGGAAAAGCTTCCTTGAGGTCCAGGGATGCTTTTTCAATACTTACTTTGTCTTGAACCTTCTTGTATCAAGCTATAGAACTTCACCTGCAAGTCAAAGATGTGAAAATGGTGGAAGTGGTTAGAGCAACTACAGATCGTGCCTTAGCTTCTGGATAGCTTGCATATGTTGTAAGGAAGGTAGAGGAACAGGTTTGGACAGAAATGCTTGAAGGGATTGAGAGATTGCACTCAAACTGCAGGGGCACCCCTGTTTGTGCAGTTTGAGGATGATTCTGAGATGGAGAGGGTTTGAAAGGGAAATGGCTCGTGCAAAAGCTTGAATGTGGTCTATGGAATGTGTTTGATATCTTTTGTGCTGTGTTCCTTTGCTGATATGAGAGATGGCATATGTTATGGACCTTTCTTTACACTTAAGCTACCAAAAGCAAATTGGTGTTCTAGGTCAGTATAGGACCTCCTAATGTGCTGCATAAGCCTCTCTTGATCAGTGTGTTATGCCCATAATCTTGTGCTAAGCAGATCTTCTATGTACTTGTTTGATTTACCAATTGACATAAAGCAAACTTTTGTAAAAATGGAAAGTTCACTTTATCCAAAAATGGATCAATCTTGTGTATAATGCTTGAATTCATGGAACAACACTTAGACACAAAGAAAAAGCATTAAATTAAGGAGTGTAATGTGGTTTAAGGACCTGCAAAGTAACACAAACTATGCTGAGTTCAAATTTGCCAAGTTTATGAATATGTCTTGATGAAGAACAAAAGTGAATTTTTGCCAACTTGTGAAATTTGAATCTCTCAAGTTATGAGGTTGTTTGATGAGTTTTTGGACATTTTGGAAAGGTTGGAATGTGTACTACAATCCATCTTTGAAATGCAAATCAAAATTCCAATTGGAAGGGTATGAAAAGTGGCCTTGAAGTAGGGTAGAAAACCTTGTCAAAATAGGTCAAATTTCACTAAGTTAAAAGATGGTTTAGTGCCCTTATTCAAAAAATCATAACTTGAGATACAAGCTTCAAATGAGAAAACTTTGTGAATCAAAGTTGTAGATTATGCAACAAGCTACAACTTTCATGTTTTGACTTTTGTTTGAATCCAAATGGATCATGGTGAAAAGATGGGGCAAAGTTGGGAAAAAATTAGGGTTTTTCATAACTTAGAAAAATTCTAAGTTATGAAAAATTCCATTTTCAAACCCTAATTTGCATTTTGTGATTTCTTGGTGAACAAGTTTCATGATTTGGCATGTTTTGATGAAAAATGAATCTTGACTCTTGATTTTGACCAAAAAGTCAAAGTTTGACTTTTCAGTATACAGTCAAAATTGATCAATTGACTGGGAAATTCAACTGTCAATCTTGTGTACTTGGGATCTTTTGAGCTTGATGAACATGTCAAGATAATTCCATGGGGTCCTTGAGTCCATATGTGAGCTTGGTTTGCCATTGGCTAGGTCAAACAGTCAAAAATTGCCTTTGTGCAGTCAAAACCCTAAAAATGACCATTTTGCCCTTTTGGTGATCTGATCAAATTTCTTGGGGAATTGTGATTCAAACTTGATCAAATGGTCCATGTGAGTTCATAATGTTGATGTGGATCAAATTTCATGAGATTTGACTGTCAATTGGCCACAGTTGACTTTTTCCCCAATACAGCTGATTTCTAGGTCAACTGTCCAATTGACTGGGTAAAACTTGGAATCAAGACTTGAAACTTGGTATAGGTAAACTTGGGAGTCCAACATGAAGCATGAAAGTCATCTTAGGCATTTTAGGTCAAAGCATCCTTAGGCAAATACAAACCCTAATTTGAGTCCACAGTGCAAGGAGAAGTCTTGAGCAGAGGAAACCCTAACTGGATCTTGATCCTCAAAGGTCTTGTGATGAGAAAATGTTGAGGAAATGGGAGGGCAAATTTTGGGGTACAACAGACACATTCATAATACACTACAAACGACTCACTCGGATTAGGCAAAACCAATACCGAAGCAGTCGTCAATATTTTCTTTAGTTCTGCAAATAATTCTTCACATGCAACATCCCATACTTAAAATGATGAATGACTATCCTTTCGATGGAACATCAATCACTTTACACACCATCAAGTTAATAAGATAAGTCTATTCCGCCTGTAATACGGTGGCAGAACCGACTGTTATACTGGTTTTGCATTTATATTCGCAAATGTTGCAGTAAGCAAGAGTCGCCACTGACCTTTCTTTTATCCAACAAAGGAAAGGGTGAAAAGAACAAAAAAATACCTTTCGAGAGTTTTCTGAATAAGAGGGTAGATTATGGAAAGGGAAGGTATTAGTACCCTTTCCATCCGTAGTTTTCTACAGGCTCTTAGATGCTTAGCTCATTTTGAAATACCTTGTGCTTTGTGTGTTTTGAAAAAGTATTTGAAACGCAAATAGTAAGGAAATTTTCTTTATGATAACTCTTGTATCAGTCCTCAAGAGTGTTGATAAAGCATTTTGAAAATGTTTTTGAAAGTTGTTTTGTGTAAGTGTAAAAATTTGTTTGAGCAAGCATCTAACAGCTATCTACTTTACTCAAAAGGGTCGTTCTTTTCCTCTTTTCCTTTGGACAGTGCTATCCTACTATTAGTGAGTAGGTAGTCCTATTCGTTGGATGTTTGGAGGATATTTGAAGGGACATTTATAGTCATAAAGGAAACTGGGAAAGAAATCTTAGTAACTACCCTAGGGTTTTAAGATCATTTTTATCGAGGAAACATCGAGAGGGTCATCGAGAGACTTATGATCTTTAAACCAGAGGGTAGCCACTAAAATCTCTCACGTTTCGAGAGTTCTGACTGTTTTTCTAAGGGCAACCAAAGCGGGGTAACCTAGAGGTGCGCATGTGCAATTGTATTATTTTCAGTTATTTTAGTCTTTGCATTAGGTTTACTAGTGTTTTTTTATTCTTTCCATACAATCCTAGTTATCATACATCTAAGCAGTTAATAATTTGACAGTAATTAAAAGTGCGGAAATGTAAATCTAGCTATTACAAGGCTTCGGGGAGTGGGATTATTACAAGTCCAAACGTGGGAAAAAAATAAAGAAAGCAGAGAAGTAAAGAGTCCTAATTAAGTCTATTAGAAACCATGAACAAATACATTAATATAAAAAAGTGTGAAAGTAAATAATGCGTGCGAAACGGAAACGACTTCTAAAACCATAAAAATTATTAAGTTAAAAGAAAATCTTTTTGTCGCTTTTGTTTATTTGGAAAAAAACATAAAGTTTGGGTTAAACCATAATTGATGAATTAAAAGAAAAGAAAAAATTATCAATTATAGTTAATTCTAACAAAACCTAATACTTTTTGGTATTTTTATTATTTAAGAAAACATTAAAATTTTAACCTAATTCTAATTGTTTTTTTATTTATAAATAGAAATCAAAATGATTAATTAAATTAATTTATGAAAATTAAAATTGAATGAAACCTAGATCTAAGTTTTTTTTATATTTTTCTGATTTTTTACGACTAGATAAATAAAAAGTGATTTTTTTAAAAGCATAAAAATAATTGAACGAATAAAACAAATTAAAAAAAAGAAGTGGACTAGGCCTGATATATGTAGCAATATGGGGGTGTAATCTGGAACTTTGACAGGCCCAAGTGGCGCTGGTCCAACTTCCTTTATGGAATCCAGTGATGCTGACCCTTGGAAACTTCAGTGTGGGCACCAAATCTGGAGCATTTGAATTAGATATGATGAGATCTCGTGGCATTGTGATGAGGGAACACGGTAGGCGCACTGGGTTATGAAGCATTGGATATGTGAGAAACAAGTAAGAGAAAATCAAATTATGCAAAAAGTCTGGGTCGAACCCAACCCCCTTTGGACTAACGCCTTATCACGCCTTGCCTTGCCAACCGAGCTGCATGCTTCTACTGTTAATTAAACAACAAGGAATAAGAATATATTAAATGTGGCATCTATATTGGAGGGACGTTGGAGCCCTAGCCTCAATCGTCTCTTCCACCAAAAACTGCAAACAAAGACACAAATAAAGATCCAGGGAGACCCTGTCCCCCCTAATTCAGTGCCTGCGGTCTCAATGGGAGCAAATTCAAGACCTAAAACTGGCTGGTTTGGGCGCTGCTACACAATCGGAAATATTCAAAAGTAACTATGGCATATCAATATTCCATATGCATGGGAACATGAGGATGATTCAGATCTGTTCAAAAACATCTCAGGAACACGTTAATAGTATTGGCATAATTTAAAACAAGACAAAAACAGAAATACGAAAATCATGAATGATATGCAACCGGCGGTGCCATGTGAGGGTGTTTCGTGTGCTTAGAGACTTCAAGATTGTCTCAAACTTACTCAATCTCCTTTCTAGGAATGAATGGAACCACGATCTTGCAGTAAGAAGGTTTGTAGTGAGAGTTTGGAAGCTTTAGGTTTCTTAAAAGACTTTAGTTTTTTTTTTTGTGATTTGGTGAGGCTAGTTGCGCGTGTGTTTGAGGAAATTTTTCCCCTCTCCTCTACTTTTGAGATTATTAGGTTTATATAGACAAAAGGTTTAGGTCAACAATTGGGCTTCATATCTTTTCACATTATGATGGAGATAATTGATTTGATTTTCATGAAAGCTTGCTATATTTGATCCAATCATGTGCCAATCTATTTTATGTGTTTTTTCCAGCTTGCTATGAGTTGGTTTGGCCTCCAACTTGATGGGAATCGAAAGCTTACATGCCCATGTAGATCCATTTCACATCCAATGGTTTCTTATGTTGGTTCTTTCGAAAAGCTCCTAAGATTTGCTCCTTTCGATGGCTATGAACTCTAATTCGAATTGCTCCAAGCTTCATCATCATGGCTTCTTCGATTAAGTGACCATCTGTATTGGTTTCTTGATCTGAAAAACTCTCATATTCAATCAGCCTAGTCGAACTCAGTTCTTGTTCCTTTCGATCTCCTATCTTTTGATTTGACCAAACGAAGTATCACCTCTTCATCTTAATTGGTCTAAGCTTCATTATGTTCTTTCTCCTTCGAACAAAGTTGTTATAGTTATGACTGTGTCAAAGCTTCATTTTATTCGTCTCCTTCAAACACAATTGCATAAGTGATTCTTTGATTCTTCCAGTCAAAGTATCAACTTGTTCATTTTCTTGTCGAACTGAACTTCGACTCCAATCCCACCCTTTGCTTTCGTCTACAAGACCATCTTTATTGATCACTAGTTTGTCTTCGATTGGGTGAATACAACTTATATGCACCAATCAAATTATTTCCTATAAGAGCCAAGACTTCACTTCGATCATCCAACTTCTTCCTTACTTGTTCAGGTACATGCCTGAAACACATTAATCCAAAAACTCTAAGATTACTTAAATTTGGCTGATTTGTACCTAACTGTCCTTCGATCACGCCATGTTTGAAGGTCGCATGTCCTTCGAACCATTAGACTTCCACGTGCTTCTTTGGATAATATAAAAGCTTTTGAATTCAAAATATTCCTCTTTTCAAAGTGCCCGTTCAAACAACATGCCAGTCGAAATGTCTTTCCTTGTAATGCTTCAAATAACTTACATTTCTATAGTTCGAAAACGAGCCCTTCGATAATGGTTCAACATAGTGGAGCTCTTTACTAGCCCTTTATCAATCTAAGATTTTATAATAGCCTCTTCATCATTTCTTTCAAACTGTTCTTTCTTCGATCATAGTGCCAGCTATTCAAAACTTGTGTAATCGAAACTCCCATCTAACACTGCTTTGTTGGGCATCAAAATAGACTGCATACTATTGTCGAACCTGCTTCGACCCAAAAGCTCTTAGGCATATTTCCAACTTTCGACTTACACTTACTTTCTTTCTTTCAGTTAGGCCATTATGATGTGGCGTATAGCGTGTCATGGAAATCATTTAAAGCTTTTGCAAACCAAAATTCTTTGTGAGAAATGAAACCCTAGATGGAGGTCCATTGCTTAGAAGGAGAATTTGTCTGGTCAATTATTGGTCAACCTTGAGCAGTTGCGGGCCTCAGTGAGCATGTCTTGAGTAAAAATAGGAGGTCAAATTTTGGGGTACAACAGATGCCCCTGTTCAATCTTCTTAAACCTAAAGATTTAGATTGGCTTGTCTGCCTTTCGTGATTTGAAGGTGGAAGATGATTGAACACTAGAGTGCTCAGAAATTTCCACTCGCATGAAGTAACTTCGTTGGTTGATGATATCAGGAATGGGCTTACAGATTCCATTTGGAGAAGATGACTGAGAGTTATCGGCTATGGGCTTAAAGATGCCATCCAAAGTAGATGATGACTTCATAAGAGGTCTCTTTATGGGGATTCCTATTCCTGTTGTTTGAGGAGGACTCCACTGGGGAATGTTGGTTTCTGTTTGGGGAATATAGTCTAGGAACTTTAGTTACCCATTATTCTACTGGGGATTTATCCCTTAACTAGAGGGATGAAAGTTAGCTGTTATCTGGTCGAAATTTAGGTTTCACAGTAACTTGTTGGGGAATATGAAATTAACTATTGTATGGCCGCTTTCCAGGCTTTGCAGTAATTGAAGAGGTTGAACTATTATCTGGTCGGGTCCAGACTTTGCAGTGTTGTAAACTGCTATCTGGAGATATATGAGAAGGAACTTGTGTAGGGTTGCTTCGGGATGAGAAGGAGTCCGTGTAAGATTGCTTCAGGATGAGCCCGTGTAAAGCTGCATTTGGAAATTGTGAGAAGGAATCTGTGTAAGATTGCTTAAGGATGAGCCCGTGTAAAGCTGCATTTTGAAATTATGAGAAGGAATCCGTGTAAGATTGCTTCAGGATGAGCCCGTGTAAAGCTGCATTTGGAAATATATTAGAAGGAGCCTGGGTAGGGCTGCTTCATTTGGTCGTGTAGATAGTTGTCCTGTCTTGTTTCGGGAATTGATCCACAGTCAGTTGTTCACAGATAGTTTCCATGTCTAGTTTTAGGAATTAATATGGAACTTTCTTTTGTTAGTCGTTGAGATAGTTTCCCTGTCTGGTTTCATGAATTACTCTCTAACTTGGTCTTGTAGATAGTCGCCCCGTCTTGTTTCGGGAACTGATCTATAATCAGTTGTTCACAGATAGTTGCCCTTTCTGGTTTCAGGAATTAATTTGGAACTTGCTTTTGTTGGTCGTTGAGATAGTTTCCCTATCTGGTTTCAGGAATTAATCTCTAACCGTGTCTTGTAGATAGTCTCCCCGTCTTGTTTCGGGAATTGATCTACAATAAGTTGTTCACAGATAGTTGCCCTGTCTGGTTTCAGGAATTAATCTGGAACTGCTTTTTGGTTGTTGAGATAGTTGCCCTATCGGGTTTCAGGAATTAATTTATACCCTGGTCTTGTAGATAGTTGCCCCGTCTTGTTTCGGGAATTGATCTACAGTTAGTTGTTCACAGATAATTGCCCTGTCTGGTTTCAGGAATTAATCTAAAACTTGCTTTTGTTGGTCGTTGAGATAGTTTCCATGTCTGGTTTCAGGAATTAATCTATAACCTTGTCTTGCAGATAGTCTCCCTGTTTTGTTTCGGGAATTGATCTACACTCAGTTGTTCACAGATAATTACACTGTCTGGTTTCAGGAATTAATCTGGAACTTGCTTTTTTTGGTCGTTGAGATAGTTGCCCTGTCTTGTTTCAGGAATTAATCTCTGATCTTAGAGAAAGAAAGATAGTTTCCTCGTCTTGTTTTAGGAGTTAATCTTCAATCTGTTCATGTAGATAGTTGTCTTGTCTTGTTTCAGGTATTAATCTACAATCAGTTGTTCACAGATAGTTGTTCTGTCTTGTTTCAAGTATTAATTTGAAACCCTTTTTGTTGGTCGTAGAGATAGTTGCCCTGGCTTGTTTCAGGAATTAATCTCTGACCTTAGAGAAAGAAAGATAGTTTCCCCGTCCTGTTTCGGGAGTTAATCTTCAATCAGTTCATGTAGATAGTTGTCCTGTCTTGTTTCAGATATTAATCTACAATCAGGTCTTCTCAGATAGTTATCCTGTCTTGTTCCAGGTATTAATTTGGAACTTGTCTTTTTTTTTTTAAATTGTTGATGATATTCGTCTGTTGATCTTTCCTGAAAAGGTAAAGAATAAATCTATGTAATATCATGATGCATGAAGTGCAATGGGTAATGATGTTATCAAAATAAATGAGATTGTGATATATGCATTTGTGATGCATATGCTATGACGTTTGTAAAATGATGTATGAATACAATATGTGAACGTATCAGTATTCTATTGTAGTGTTGTTGAACTGGGAAAATAAATCCCTTATTGTTACTGGGGATGAAGAATGTAAATCTTTAAATTTTGTTGCAGTTGAAATGCTGGGAGATGGATTTCCGTTGCTAGAGAAATAAACTCTATTGGGGAAAGGAAACTCCACAAACCGCTTGGGGATTTTATGAAGTTGTGTTGGGGAAAGGAAACTCCGCAGACTGCCTGGCGATTTTTGTGGAGCCATGTTGGGGAACCCAAGAAGTTTATGAACCATGTTGAGCAATTTTTTCAGATGTTGTGGAGATGATTGGAGATCTTTGCTCTGCAATGGGTATTGGAACACCTGACATCATGATGCTGTATGCTGAAAATGTAGCAATGACTTTGTAGGAGGACGTCTTTGTCTTTGTACCTATTGGGGAATGTATCCTTACTGATGATGAACTCTACGAAGATAGTCCCCCAGGGGTGGTTACTCTGAGGGGATGTTGTGGATGGTTTGAATGTTATCCCAACTCCTGGAGTCTTGAGTAAATGTTGATCAGAGTGATAAGCCTTCTATTGATAGACAAGTGACGAGATGACGGGACATAGTCGTACACTTTAATCCCCAACTTTTGCCTAGACTGTTCTTTCATATTTTTAGTCCACCAGGATACCCTTTTTTGCCCAAGACACCTCTTCAGGTTTTCGACTTGCCGGGTGTACAATTTTATTTATATATCCCTAATTTTTTCGCGAATTCCTTTGGTTCGTCGGATGCCCTTACTTTTTCCTAGGCTAGTCAACCTAGCGGGTCTTTTCCATGCGTGGTATTTTCTGACTATGTCCACGTTCACAGGGTGCAGAAAATTGTCACTGTCCATAGTAGTAAGTGTTGTAGCACTGCCAGAAAATGTTCGCTTGATCGTGCGTGATCCTTTTCTAGAATTCATGTCCAATGCCCCAAGTGATTCAGATGGAGATCTGCCCCTGGCTATTCGGCACTTTTGAGAGATTCCTTGAATCTTGACTCGACTGCCCTCAGATCAGTTAAGAACCATGTCACGCCCCTTGATTATGAAAGGACTGTTACTGGAAATGTCTTTCCATCTAAGGTGATTTTGTTCATTGAGAGGATTTTCGTTCATTGAATATTCGTCGTGCGAATTTCTATATTGTTGAACAATTAGTTATATGCAAACAGTGGTATTAAAAATGCAAAGCTTATGTCTGTCTTGAAGTTTTGAAAATGCATTTTTAACAAAAATAGAATTTTGTAAGAATGTGAATTCAACTCAGGATTTATAGTAAACCTTACAGGAGTTAGAATACCTTTTGTAACAGTATGCTTTCAAACTAACATGTGCTTTAGCTAGGACTTTTAAGGGTTGTAACAAGGCCTGGTTCACAATTTTAGAAACAAAGGATAAAGGCTCGAAATTTATTTGTACCCAACCCATTCTTCGTGATGTTCTTCAGTCCTATACTCAGTTAACTATGTGTTTAGATCGCAATTGAGTTCTAGAATCTTGGCTATGATATTCGGGTGATGGTTCGGATACTGAAAGTTTATTTGAGAAGGCAGTCATTTTTGTAATCTTTTCTTTTTGTTGAGGATTTGTAGTGTCTTATTTTTTTGATTTTATTATCCCTACCTTTTGCCTAAATTGTTTCATTTATGATTACAGTCAGTGGGATGCCCCAGTTTTTTTATTAAGTCTCCTTCATAGGTTTTGACTTAGCGGGCTTTTCTTTTGAGAGATAATGACTGCCTGTTTTAATGATTATGCAGAACCATCACCATCTTTTGTTTTGGAATGATACCTCTGACACTACTTATCGTGTATGAGGGGAAAGCTTGCGATTGAATGCACCATTGAATTAACTGAGAAACTACCATGCCCTAGGTTATAATTAAGGGTTTCAATTTGCATGAAAAAGAAAACTCCTACTTCTTAGGCTAAAAGGGGTGACTAGAGATTATCTTCCTTATAACTCCATTGTTTAGGATTTGAAACAACGCATGTACATCATCAACAAGGTCTGTTGAAAAGCATATTGTAGAGATTGTGTTATCTTTTTCATCATCCTCCCTCTAAAGGCTTACAACTTTTAACGAGAGTTGAATATCACAAAAAGGAATTAAAAGCATAGTTTCAGTATAGTGACAACGAATGGATTAATTTAAGAAAAACATATGCAATGCATTAATGGAATAACAAAGTTTGACATGAAATAAGTGTTCGAACAATCAAAAGGAAATTACAACTTGAAAGTTCTAATGAACGAAAAATCCTCTTTGTCTGAACTTTTCACTTCAGATGGTGTGCCTTTGAGGGATGGCAGAAGAATTCAGTCTGACCATCTTGTGTGAACTCTAGCACCCCTTTGTTGATAAAATCCTGAATCTTATTTGTCAATGCCCAACAATTATTCGTATCATATCCAGGACTATTGGAATGGTAGGCACACATTGCATCAGGATGATAGCTAGGAGCGTAGGTATTGGGTTTCCGAGGAGGATCCCTTAACATAATCAACTCCATCTTCAACATGTGTTGCTATACTTGAGGTAAGGACATGCTGATTTTGGTGAAGTGCCTTTTGGGCGTGTCCTGCTCACGCTGATTGCCTTGTCATTTTTGTTGCAACAGTGTTGGATTAGAGATCAGGACTGCACCCATAGATTGGTCGTGTTTACTCTTATTGCGGCCCTTCCGGTCGTACACAGTATTGGACTCCTTCTTTCCATTGTATGATATCTTCTGAGTACTTGAAGATGCAGTCCCTTGAATTTCACCACTCCTGAGTTTATTTTCAACATGTTCCCGCATGAACATGTCACCTAATTCCCTATCTGTCAAGAGAGATTGATCATTGATTAGGCCCCAAGCTCTAGTAGTTTGCCCCAGACGGTCGCATCTGTCCCGATGAAGCTTACTGATGAGAATCCTCAACTCTTCTTGTTACCGAGCTAAAATTTGGATAAGAGCCATCTGACTACTCATCTAGATTCTCATCCTTTCCATCTCAGCTTACAGTTGTTCCAGTTGGTCATCCTTGTTGTCGTAGGAATTTTTCTTGGTCAAGTTCCCAGCGAGGAGTGCTTTCAATTCTTCTTTCCCTTGGATAGGTTCAGGAACATTTCCTTGAACTGAGCATCTTGAGTTTCGAGATCTCCATCATTCTGTTTGACAGTCATTTTTCTGCTGAAATAAACAGCGATAAAATGAGAAACCTATACTGGAATACCTGTTATGTAATGACATGCATGCAATGTTTTCAAGGATCTCACAGGGTAAACACAAAAAAAAAGTTAGCAACTGAATCTGAATGCAGCTTCGATTGAAGAACTTTGTATCGTTTGAGAATCAAGCTCACCATATCAAGTGGATCATAGCCTCTAACTCAAGTTATCGCTTTGACGGTGTTGGCTAGAGGAAAATAAATCCCCTTGCTAGATGCCTGATTCATCATAACCTGCATCACAGACCCTTGAGATCCTTGAAATGGTTAAGGAAATGCTATGGCATGATGTTATGATGTGTATGCTATGCACCAAACAAAATTTTAAGGCGATGAAGACAAGTGAGTCTTGCAAGAAGTCCAGGTTATTGGATAATGACTACAAACAAGTTCTGCAAGGAACTCACATTTTTAGATAAAACAAAACCCTACAAGGAGTTTAAGTTTGTTAGATAATGAAAGCAAACAAGTAACACAAGTAGCCTTAGGTTTAAAGGCTTCCATGAGGTTTGTAGGTAAGTACCTTCTTAAAGTTCAGTTGGTTCAACCTGTCCTAGAAAGTAATCGGGTTCTAGGGAATCTCAATATCACTGATCTTTCTTCATCGGGAACTGTTTCAGCGCAAACCTCTTTATTGGCGACTGGAATATCCCGAAAGTCCGATCTCAATGAGCGTAGTATCGAGTATCAACCAACCTCAGACTTCACCAAATCCGGCTATCTCACTACTTCCTAATGCCCAAGTTGTTCAATTAAAGGTTCTAAGGTCAGTTAGTGCTTCATGACACCTCACAGCGGCCCCGTATTCTCCTTGACTAAACTCAAGGGCTACCGGTACTAACAAATGTTTCATACTAATGTAGCTATCACTTCAACCGTGTCGGTATACCCCGCACAGTCCCCACGATCTATTGCTAATTACCTAAAAGGTGCCCCAGATCCGGGTGTAGGATCTTTTAGTAACAACCCAAACAAGCTCTTAAAGATAAAGCATACAAAACACACAAAGTAAAGCAAATAAAGAATGAACTAAACTCTAAGGTAACCCAACTTTTTATTATTCCCCAGTAGAGTCGCCAGTTCTATAATACGGTGGCAAAATCGACTGTTATACTAATTTTGCATTTGTATTCGCAAATGTTGCGGTAAGAAAGAATCTCCACTGACTTTTCTTTTATCCAACAAAGGAAAGAGTGAAAAGAACAGAAAAAGACCTTTCGAGAGTTTTCTGAGTAAGGGGGTATATCATGGAAAGGGAAGATGTTAGCACCCTTTCCATCCGTAAATTTCTATGGGCTCTTAGATGCTTATCTCATATTGAACTACCTTGTGCTTTGTGTGTTTTAAAAAAGTATTTGAAACGCCAATAGTAAGGCAAATTGCTTTATGATAACTCTTGTATCAGTCCTCAAGAGTGTTGATAAAGCGTTTTGAAAATGTTTTTGAAAGTTGTTTTGTGTAAGTGTAAAAATTTGTTTGAGCAAGCATCTAACAGCTATCTACTTTACTCGAAAGGATCATTATTTTCCTCTTTTCCTTTGGACAGTGTTATCCTACTATTAGTGAGTAGGTATCCCTAGTCGTTGGATGTTTGAGGTACATTCGAAGGGATGTTTATAACCACAAAGGCAACTGGGCAAGAAATCTTAGTAACTACCCTAGGGTTTTAAGATCATTTTTACCGAGGCAACATCGAGAGGGTCATTGAGGGACTTATGATCTTTAAACCGAAGGGTAGCCACTAAAATCTCTCACATTTCGACAGTTGTGACTGTTTTTCTTAAGGAAACCGAAGTGGGGTAACCTAGAGGTACCCATGTGCAATTGTATTGTTTTCAGTTATTTTAATCTTTGCATTAGGTTTGCTAGCGTTTTGTTTCATTCTTGCAGTATAATCCTAGTTAGCATACATCTAAGCAGTTAATAATTTGACAGTAATTAGAAGTGCGGAAATGTAAATCTAGCTATTACAAATCTTCGGGGAGGGGGATTATTACAAGTCCAAACTTGGGGTAAAAAAATAAGGAAAGCAGAGAAGTAAAGAGTCCTAATTAACTTTATTACAAACCATGGGCAGATACATTAATATAAAAAAGTGCAAAAGTAAATAACGTGTGCGAAACGGAAACAACTTCTAAAACCCTAAAAATTATTAAGTTAAAAGAAAATATTTTTGTCGCTTTTGTTTATTTGAAAAAAAAAATTTGGGTTAAACCATAATTGATTAATTAAAAGAAAAGAAAAAATTATCAATTAAAGTTAATTCTAACAAAATCTAATATTTTTTTGGTATTTTTATTATTTAAGAAAACATTAAAATTTTAACCTAATTCTAATTGTTTTTTCATTTATGAATAGAAATCAAAATGATTAATTAAATTAATTTATGAAAATTAAAATTGAATAAAACCTAGATATAAGTTTTTTGTTTTATTTTTCTGATTTTTTACGACTAGATAAATAAAAAGTTATTTTTTAAAAGCATAAAAATAATTGAACGAATAAAACAAAGTAAAAAAAGAAGAAGTGGACTGGGCCTGATATATGTAGCAAGATAGGGGTGTAATCTGGAATTTTGACAGGCCCAAGTGGCACTGGTCCAGCTTCCTGTATGGAATCCAGTGATGCTGACCCTTGGAAACTTCAGTGTGGGCACCGAATCTGGAGCGTTTGAATTAGATATGATGAGATCCCATGGCATTGTGATGAGGGAACACGGTAGGCGCGCTGGGGTCTAAAGCATTGGATCTGTATGAAACAAGTAAGAGAAAATTAAATTATGCAAAAAGGTTGGGTCGAACCCAGCCCCCTTTGGACTAACGCCTTATCATGCCTCGCCTTGTCAACTGAGCTGCACACTTCAATTGTTAATTAAATAACAAGGAATAAGAATATATTAAATGTGGCATCTATATCGGAGGGACGCTGGAGCCCTAGCTATGGTCGTCTTCTTCGGTCGTCTCTTCCACCAAAACCTGCAAACAAAGACACAAATAAAGATCCAGGGAGACCCTATCCCCCCTAATTCAGGGCTTGCAGTCTCAATGGAAGCAAATTCAAGACCTAAAACTGGCTGGTTTGGGCGCTGCTACACAATCAAAAATATTCAAAAGTAACTATGGCATATCAATATTTCGTATGCATGGGAACATGAGGATGATTCATATCTGTTAAAAAACATCTCAGGAACATGTTAACAATATTGGCATAATTTAAAATAAGACAAAAACAGAAATACGAAAATCATGAATGACATGCAATCGGCGATGCCATGTGAGGGTATTTCGTGTGCTTAGAGACTTCAAGATTGTCTCAAACTTACTCAATATCCTTGCTAGGAATGAATGGAACCACGACATTGCAGTAAGAAGGTTTGTAGTGAGGATTTGAAAGCTTTAGGGTTTCTTGAAATACATTAGAAATTTTTTTTGTGATTTTGTGAGGCTAGCTGCGCATGTGTTTGAGGAAATTTTTCCCCTCTCCTCTACTTCTGAGGTTATTAGGTTTATATAGACAAAGGATTTAGGTCAACAATTGGGCTTCATATCTTTGCACATTATGATGGAGAGATTTGATTTTTATGAAAACTTGCTATATTTGATCCAATCATGTGCCAGTCTGTCTTATGCGTTTTTTCCAGCTTGCTATGAGTTGTTTGGGCCTTCAACTTGATGGGAATCGAAAGCTTACATGCCCCTGTAGATCCATTAAATATCCAATGGTTTCTTATGTTGGTTCTTTCGACAAGCTCCCAAGCTTTGCTCCTTTCGATGGCTCTGAAATCCAATTCGAATTGCTCCAGGCTTCATCATCATGGCTTCTTCGATTAAGTTACCATATACATTATTTGCTTGATCTGGAAAACTCTCATATTCAATCATCCTAGTCACACTCATTTCTTGTTCCTTTCGATCTCCTCTCTTTCGATTCGACCAAATGAAGTATCATCTCTTCATCTTGACTGGTCGAAGCTTCATTCTATTCTTTGTCATTCAAACAAAGTTGTGACAGTTTTGACTGTGTCGAATCTTCTTTATGTCCATCCCCTTCGAACACAGTTGCATAGGTGATTCTTCGATTCGTCCAGACGAAGTATCAACTTGTTCATTTTCTTGTCGAACTGAACTTCGACTCCAATACCACCATTTGCTTTCGTCTACAAGACCATCTTTACTGATCACTAGTTTGTCTTCCATTGGGTGAATACAAGTTGTATGCACCAATCAAATGATTTCCTATGAGCGCCAAGACTTCACTTAGATCATCTAACTTCTTCCTTACTTGTTCAGGTACATGTCTGAAACACATTGATCTAAAAACTCTAAGATGACTTAAATTTGGCTGATTCGTCCCTAACTGTCCTTCGATCACGCCATGTTTGAAGGTTGCATGTCCTTTGAACCATTACACTTCCACGTGCTTCTTTGGATAAGATAAAAGCTTTTGAATTCAAAATATTCCTCTTTTCGAAGTGCCCATTCAAACAACATGTCAGTTGAAATGTATTTCCTTGTAATGCTTCGAATAGCTTACATTTCCATAGTTCGAAAACGAGTCTTTCGATAATGGTTTAATGTAGTGAAGCTCTTTACTATCCCTTCATCAATCGAAGACTTCATAAAAGCCTCATCACCCTTTCTTTCGAACTGTTCTTTCTTCGATCATAGCGACGGTTATTCAAAACTTGTGTAATCGAAACTCCCAGCTAACACTGCTTCGTTGGGCATCAAAATAGACTGCATATTACTGCCGAAGCTGCTTCAACCCAAAAGCTCTTAGACATATTTTCAGCTTTCGACTTACACTTACTTTCTTTCTTTCAGTTAGGCCATTATGCTGAGGCATATAGGGTGTCATTGAAATCATTTGAAGCTTTTGCAAACCAAAATTCTTTGTGAGAAATGATACCCTAGATGGAGGTCCATTGCTTAGAAGGATAATTTGTCTGGTCAATTCTTGGTCAACCTTGAGTAGTTGGGAGCCTCAATGATCATGTCTTGAGTAAAAATGGAAGGGAAAATATTAGGGTAAAACACCGTCCAACACGATCCCGTCTACTATCAATAAGAGATTAAGGGTGATTAGTTCCTCAATTTGTCAATAGGTACCCGACAATCATGATGGCACATAAACCATCGTTGCTAAACTAGAGTAGTGTTTCTTTAGAACTTGTGCTCAAAGTTACCTAAAGCACCATAGTCCAATTAATCTATCCTCAAACCATGATCTACACCTTGACAACTTAGCATAAAGTCCCTTCCTTTTCAACATTTTAATTCAAATCACAATATTCGACATTCCCTTATTCTTACTTAGATTAACTCATAATGTCCTTAATAAACACCTCAACAAACTAACCCAAATATTTGTAATTCCTACACAAGTTCTAAAAATTTTCATCTAACTATCCTCACCCTTCATCTGAATCTGAAGGTAACCCTCCTTAATTCGATTATACTGTAGACATACTCGCTTAACAGTTGCTCTATCAAATCGTCAATCCTTTTGAAATGGATATTTAATCTCAATCATTACCTTACTCAATGGTCGGTAATCCACACACGAACTCATTCAATTGTTGTCACAAACATGAAAACCTCTAAGCCTCATATACCAAGGGTTATCCTACTTGCTTAGCAGATACAAACACCAGTTCTCTACTGTCACTGAACTCAGATCCACACTCTGGAGGCAAGTTGTTAATATATTTAGGAAAAAGATCATGAATCACACAACACTGGCATATCACTAGCCATCACATTGCTCTCTATTCTCCGAGAATAAAACATCAAAAATACCTGATCGTTCTTTCTGAAGACATCCCAACTTGACCTGCAGACAAAATCATGAATTTTTACTCTCTTCAGTTTCCAGAAATAGCATAGCTCCAATAATACTTGCGCTCTTTGTAACTCAGCAGTGTATGGCACTGTGATACGGTGGGAGAACTGACTAGAGGTTTGAGTTTGTATTCGCACTTGTTCGGTTGAGCAAGAGTCGCCACCGACTTTTTATTTTATCCTAAGGAAAGGTTAAAAAGCACAGCAAAAACCTTTGAGATGTTTTCTTGGGTTCGGGGGGTAGATTATGAAAAGGGAAGGTATTAGCACCCTTTTCATCCATGGTTATCCATGGGCTCTTAGTTACTTGGTTTTTTAGATCACTTGCCTTGATTTTCGATTGCTTGAAAATGGTGTGTGTGTGTGTTTTGAAAATGTTTTTGAAGAGATGCCTTGTCTTAGGCAACAAATGTATTTGACTCGTGTTTGAGTGTCTTACAAAAGTGTGTATCTTTTCGAAAAGATGTTTCAAATGTTTTTTGAGAGTTTGTTTTGAAAGTGTTTGTGAAGTGTGGTTTTTGAAAAGAAGGCAAGTGTTTTTTGCAAGTTGATCTCAAGTAACTAAGAGTTTTGTCTACCCCTATTGTACTCAAAGGTTTTCTCTATGTTTTCAACCCTTTTAACAATTTTGTTCCATCATTGAATTTGGTAGGCAATCTTGCGTTTAGGAAGTTTAACGGGACGGGCGTGGGTCATCGTATGGACCATGAATGCAATGGTGCCAAGTGTCTTTGGCAATTTGCTTTGAAGGGACTATGATCATTCCATTTAGGCAACTTTCGAAAGCGTCATCAAGGGACTTATGATCATTTGAATTTGTTTTGCCAAAGAAACTCGACGTGCAAGCATGGCCCATTTTGGAAGGCAACATGTGGGATTACCCTAGGGGGTGCAAGTGTGATTGTGTATTGATTTCATGTATTTGTCTTGTATTAGGTTATCCAGCGTTTGGTTTTATGTACATGCAAACCCTAGGTCTAACCATGGTATAATTGGAAAGCGATAAATTGCAAGAATTTAAAGTCTACGCTATTACAAATAGTATTCGGGGGTGGGGGTACAAATTCACAAATGGGGATGAGGCTTTAAGAATGTAGTGTCCAATAAGTTACAACCAAATCGAATTGCGATAAAAATGTAAACAATGTATAGTAACGTATAAGAATAGCAATTGTACATGTATCGAATGTAAAGTGTATTGTGTAAGTGTAAGTGTAAGTATACGTGTACGTATGAGAATTATTTACAAGTGCGAAATGTGATTTTTACATGTATTATTAAGTATTGTTAACCTAATGGTGAGAATTAAATGTTTTCTTTATTTAATCTTTTGTAGTCTTGTATATTTCTCCAATATGTACAAAAAGAAAATTTAATAAAAGAAAAGAAAAATGTTTTAATTTTAATTGGATTATGTATGTTAAAAAGAGTATTTTAATTGATTATGTACCAATATTTCTAAGAAAAGAAAATGTATTAACTTAGTGAAAAATTTATGTATAAATTAAAATAAATTTAATAATAAAAAAAAGTGTTTTAAATAATGTATTTTTATGTATTAAGGTATTAATGTAAAGTATTATTTCTTATATATTAGTAATTAGTATTAATACATACATTTATACAAAAAATTGAGAAAATACATATTGTGTTCAAAACTATAAATATGTTATAAAAAAAGAAAAATTTGATGTAAAAAAAGTTATGTTAATTTATTAACAAAAAGAAAATAAAATCTGTTTTATATTAAAAAAAGAAAAAAAGGTTAAGTTGATTTGAATGGGCCTTTGGGAGCCTTATGGCCCAAACAGGAAAAAAAATGAGGGGGTGTGAATTGGGACGTGTTGGGCTTTAGGCGCTGAAAATGGGCGAGGCCCATTTGTTGAGACAAAGGTTTTAGGGTTCACTAGTTTTGTTTTCAATTGGGAAAAAGCTAGGGTTACAAAAAACGGCGCCATTCTCCTTTGTTCGTCCTCTTTGTCTTCTCATGCCTTGATGCCTGCCACCAACGCCACCGTTCCCTTTTCTCCCTCCAATGGACCGTTTAGGTGACACTTGCAAGGTTTGAACTCTGTCCTCCTCGCGTTTAGGGTTTTCATTATATCTTTTGATTTTTTAGTTTCGGTTGGACTTTAATTTATGTGTTTTCTTTCGTTATTTTGACATGCATGCAAGGAATATAGGAAGGCTACCTTTCTGAGACGGAGGAGGGATCCAGGAGGCGCTTGGAGGTGCTCTAGGCGGCTGAGGATGGAGGAAGCGATGCTGAGCTAGCCACGGTACTCTGTATTCTTCTTTTCCCTTTTAGGGTTTAATGATGATAGGCTTGAAAACCCTTTGTATGACTCTTTTCTTCTTCTCTGTTGCCTTGAACGTTTGCCTTTTCCTCTTCTTTCTCTGCCTCGTTACTTGCTTAGTATGCTTGAATGTTTGCCTGTGACAAAAACTTTCTGAGGCTTTTAGGCGTTGCCTTTGAATACTTGCTGGTATTGAATTGAATGCTACACTTGAGTTGGATTTGATGGTATTTTCTGAGGGCCCTTCATATTGCCTCTTCTGTATATCTGTGAATGCTTGAGTATGTTTTTCGAATCTGTATGCTTGATGATTTTTTACGCCCAGGGATGATGTTTTCTGAGGGCTTTTCGTTGTTGGCCTTGAATGCTTTAGTTTGGAAGGTTTGAAATGAAGGTTTATGGCTTTTTCTGGTTTAGATTGTTGGTTGGTGCTTTAAATGGTAAGGCTTCAGGCTGGATAGTTTGTGTTGTTTGAGGCTTGACAGGATTTGAATGGTAAGGTTTGAAAACTCAGGCAGGGTTTAGACTGGACTGTTTTGCTTTGGTTCAAGGTTTGAATATTTTTGGCTTAAGCTTTATGCAGGTTTGACAGGGTATACTGATTTTGAAAGGGGTTTTATGGCTTTGACTGATGTTTAGCTTTTGTTTATGTTTGTTAATGGTTTTGACAGGGATTAAGGTTATGGTGTTTGAGCTTGAAAGGTTTTGACAGGGTTTTGGTTGTTAAGCTTGAAAGGGCAGGCTATGGCCTTACTGGCTTTTTAGGTTTCAGGCAGGTTGGGTGAGTTTATGTTTGTGAGGCTTTTTGGCTTCAGTTAATGCAGGTTTATGCTGGTTTAAGGCTTGTGGTGTCTCAGGCTTATGCTGGTTGTTTGAGTTTGATTGCAGGTTATGTGTTTTGATGATAGGCAGGTTTTGGGTGAGTTTATGTTTTGGTTTGATAGGGTATACTGGTTTTTGCTTGGGAGCTTATGTTCTCAGTAGGCTGTTGGTTTTAAAACTGGTGGTACCGGCTTGCATCAGTTTTTGTGTTTTATATCTTTTTTCAGTTTTGCTTTTTCTCTCTGTTTGATATCTTCTGCCTTGATATCCTCTGCTCTTTGACTGTGTTAGCAGTCTTTTATCTTCTATGCCTCAAGCCTAAACCTGTAAGCCCAGAACTCTTTTCTCTCTCTCTTTCTCTCTCCAGTACAGCTTTTTGCATTTTATATGTTTATGCTTGTACTTTTACTGAAAGGGTAGCACTGGGAAATGATGGAAATGAATTATGTTTGCTTGCACACTTATCTTTCTCTGCATATCTTTTCATATCTTCTTTTGACAGCTTTGCTTCCTTGTGACAGTATCTTGTACTTTTTGATACTTTGATATCTTTGACAGCTTTTTTTATGGATAATTTGTGACTTTAGCTAGGCCATTCTATTTGCCTTTGGACTCTGTAGTTTGATTTGGACTTGGACTTTGCATTATGCTGTTTGAGACTTGAACTATGCAGTTTGACAATTTTGACTTGTGAATTTCAACTTTGTGCATTCATGATTAGCAAACAAATATTCATCCCTCTTTGTGAACCGGGAGAAATCCCGTGATTTGCAGAGAGGGCTAACTGATTCCAGTCAGTTGCCCTTAATGATGAACTTTATTTTTATCTGTCTCTCTCTTTAATATTTATCTGCAATTGACTTTTCTTTTGTTCTTTGTTTTGCAGATAAAATTCCATGGAGTACTGGAGCAAGGGATAGAAGATGAAGAATGAAGAATTGAAGATTTAGAAACATACTTAGGATAGTTTTTATTTAAATTTAAATAAATGTAATATTGTTATTATAAACATTTTGTAAACAAAAAAACAATTATACAAATAATTTAAAGATAAATAAAAAGTCCTTTTATTTGATTAATTCTTTTCTTCTCCAATTGTTTATTTATTATTTAAAATTCTTTAAATTATAATAAATGGAAAATAAATTCCAATCATTTAAATTAAGAATAGTAAATAATTAAATAAACATTTCTTCGGCATTGATCAATTAAATTTGGCACTTCACAAATCCAAATTAATGCACAGTCAATCGTAACAACTGCCCAGATCTATTCTTCCTTTTACTGATTTTTACCAGACACTGCAAATTCAATCCAAAAGCATCCTTTCACTGATTTAGTCACACAATGTGAATTTAATCCAAATGTTTCAATCCACATCCCAGCATAACTTGAAAAGCACTATAGAATTTAAATCTTTCCGAGAACGCGCGCACAAAAAACCCTAATTCCTGATCAAATGCCAAAGAAGCGTTCGCCTGATCAAAGTTGAGCCAAAATCAACCAAAACCTTAAGCAACTGTATGAACTGTTCTAGAGCCATGAAAATCAATGAAAACCCTAATTTTGTCTAACTGACGAGAAAAGTCTGTTTGACCGATTCTTGAGCCAGTTTGAAAAATCAGGAAACGCCTGAAGTTGTGATTTCTTGTGGAAAATTGCGAGGGCAAATTTTGGGGTACAACAGTTGCCCCTGTTCAATCTTCTTGAACCTGAAGAGTTAGATTGGCAAGTTTGCCTTTCGCGACTCGAAGGTAAAAGAAGATTGGACACTAGAGTGCCCTAAAATTTGCACTCGGCAATATGATGGTAGAGGTGAATGGGCTTAAAGATGCCATTTGGTGATGGGCTTAAAGATGCCATATGATGCGATAGAATCTTGTCGGGGGATGGGCTTAGAGATGCCATCTGAGAATGGGCTTAAAGATGCCATTTAGTGACTGCTGGTAGGAGGATGGGCTTATAGATGCCATCTGAGAATGGGCTTAAAGATGCCATCTGATGCGATAGAATCTTGTCGGGGGATGGGCTTAGAGATGCCATCTGAGAATAGGCTTAAAGATGCCATTTGGAAATGTTGAACTGTATTTCATTGGTGAGTGGACGAGTATCAGAAAGGCCTCCATGTTTCGGAACATCTCTGAACTGGGGGTCTGAATAAGCAATAGATTGACATCCATGTCTGGAGAATCTGTGAACTGTTTTCAGGAGTTGAGATTGAATAAGCAATAGATTAACATCCGTTGTTGGGAAGAATCCGTAAACTGTTTTCAAAAGTTGCATCTGAACAAGCGATAGATTAACATCCGTTGTTGGGAAGAATCTGTAAACTGTTTTCATAAGTCTCGAGGTTGAATAAGCAATAGAGCAACACCCGTTGTTGGGAAGCGTCCGTAAACTGTTTTCAAAAATTGCATCTGAACAAGTGATAGATTAACATCCGTTGTTGGGAAGAATCCGTAAACTGTTTTCAGAAGTCTTGAAGTGGAGAAGGAACCGGTGTAGGGTTTCCTGGTGATGCGTCCGTGTAAAACTGCATCTGGATGAATTTGGAACAAGTATCAGAATGTCGCTGTGTCCGGGTCGCATCTGAACTGTCTCTGAGTGAATCTGGAATAGATATCAGAATGTCGCCGTGTCCGGGTCACATCTGAACTATTTCTGGATGAATCTCGGAAGATGATCTTTGTCTGTCGACTGATCTTACCTGAAAAGGTAAAGGGTTAGTTGTATGCAATGTTATGATGCATGATGCAATGTATGTGACATCAATGTTTATGACATGAATGTGATGAATGCGCATGTAAGCTGATGAGCTATCTTGCTGAGGATAAATGAATCCTGGATGGCTGGAGATAAAAGAATCTTGACTACTGCCGGGGAGGGAAAGAATCTTCTGATTGTTGAAAATGAGAAGTCTTGGGACCACTGTTGGGGAAATCAGAAGCTTGGGTTGTATGCCAAACTACTGGGGACTTCCTGTTTTGAGGAGATTCGTGTAGGATTTCCTGATGATGAGTCCGTGTAAAACTGCATCGGGTTTTTGAACACTTTTGACATTCGAATGCTCCAAGTGGTGATGTAGATAATTTCCTGGCTTGTTACAGGTATTGATCCACAATCAGTCGTCCACAGATGTTTTCCTGGCTTGTTACAGGTGTTGATCTGGAACTTAAGAAGAGTTGGTCAAGGAGATATTGTCCTGGCTTGTTACAGGTGTTGAATCTTCAAACTCTTCAGACGTGCCCTGGCTAGATACAGGAATCGAGTCTGGAAATAGTCGTCAACAGATATGCCCTGGCTGGATACAGGAATCGAATCTTCAAACTCTTCAGACGTGCCCTGGCTAGATACAGGAATCGAGTCCGGAAATAGTCGTCAACAGATATGCCCTGGCTGGATACAGGAATCGAATCTTCAAACTCTTCAGACGTGCCCTGGCTAGATACAGGAATCGAGTCTGGAAATAGTCGTCAACAGATATGCCCTGGCTGGATACAGGAATCGAATCTTCAAACTCTTCAGACGTGCCCTGGCTAGATACAGGAATCGAGTATGGAAATAGTCGTCAACAGATATGCCCTGGCTGGATACAGGAATAGAATTTTCAAACTCTTCAGACGTGCCCTGGCTAGATACAGGACTCGAGTCTGGAAATAGTCGTCAACAGATATGCCCTGGCTGGATACAGGAATCGAATCTTCAAACTCTTCAGACGTTCCCTGGCTAGATACAGGAATCGAGTCTGGAAATAGTCGTCAACAGATATGCCCTGGCTGGATACAGGAATCGAATCTTCAAACTCTTCAGACGTGCCCTGGCTAGATACAGGAATCGAGTCTGGAAATAGTCGTCAACAGATATGCCCTGGCTGGATACAGGAATCGAATCTGGAATTGTGATAGTTGATCTGTTGGTGGTTGTGATTTCCAGCAGGTGGCAAAGGAATGATTGAACACTTTTGACATTCGAATGTCCCAAGTGATGATGAAGGAGTCTTGAATCAGATTACTCTGCGAATTGAGAGATTTCTTGAAATCTTGACTGGACTGCCCCAGGTTAACTGAACTTTGAAAGATCTGTTGAAACCTTTACTGGACTGCCCCAGGTTAACTGGATGGTGCCATTTCATGCCCCTTGTTGATAGGAGATTTTTCGTTGGAAGTGTCGTCCTTTTGAAGTGATTTTGCTCACTGAGAGAGTTTTCGTTCCTCCGAACATTCGCTGTATGAAATTCTTTGCTGTCAAACAAAAAACCAAATGCAGACAGTGATATTCAAGCAATGCAAAGTTTATGTTTGTCTCGAAGTTTTGCAAAAATGCGTTTTTTAGCAGAAAACTTTTCATAAGACAAGTCAACACAAGATCTTAGAGCAAAGCCTTACAGGAGTCAGGATACCTTTTTTGTAACAGTATGCTTTCGAACTAACCCATGCTTCAATTAGGACTTTTGAAGGGTTGTAACGTGGCCTGGTTCACGGTTTAAGAAACAAAGGACAAAGGCTCAAAGTATATTTGTACCCACCCGCTCTTCGTGATGTTCTTCAACCCTAAGCTCAGTTAATTGTGCGTCGCACTCCGTTTTGAGTTTGGAACGACTTTTGGGCGACGGTTCACTAGTTGAATTTGGGGAGACAGTCATCATCTCCTTTTTCTTTTGCAACATTTTTCATGTTGATGAGGATTTGTAATGACCTCACTATTTTGATTTTGATTTGTTATCCCTAACTTTTGCCTGACTGTTCCCATTTTCGAGATTACAGTCAGCGGGATGCCCCAGCTTTCTTAAGCCTCCTTTACAGGTTTTGGCTTGGTGGGCTTTTCTCTTTTGAGAGATTGACTGTCTATGTGATAGGGAACCACCCTTGTCTTTTGATTCCAAAGGAATGCTTTCTTTTTCGACGTCGTTCGTTGTGTTACGAACTGAGAGTTTGCGATTTCAATGTGCATTTTCTTTTGAATTAACTGAGATACTACCCTGCCCCAGGTTTATATCAAAGGTTTTGATTGTTTAGAAACAGAAAACTCCTACTTCTTTGGCTCGAAGGGGTTGACTAGGGATTATCTTCCTTATAACTCCAGTGTTTGGGATTTTGAAAGAAATTCCTGTACATCATCAGCAAGGTCTGTTCAAAAGCATATTGTATAAGATCATGGTATTGTTTCGTCATCCTCCCTCTAAAGGCTTGCAGCTTTTTATCAAGAGTCAGATGTCATAAAGAAAAGCATAAGAGTAGTGAAACGAATGGATGATTTCAAGACAAACATATGCAATGCATTAATGAAAACAGAGTTTAACATCAACAGATAATTGTTTGACAACAAAAGAAATTACAACTTTGAAAATTCAAAATGAAGCAAAAGTCTTTCAGTTTGAGCCTCATCACTTCAGGTGGAGAACCCCTTAACGGAAGATTTTCATCTCGCCGTCTGGCATGAATTCCAGCACTCCAATGTCGATCAAATCTTGAATCTTGTTCTTCAAGGCCCAACAGTCGTTGGTGTCGTGTCCCGGGCTGTAGGAGTGGTAAACACAAAATGCGTCGGGACGATAGTTAAGAGAGGAGGTATTGAGCTTCTGAGGAGGATCCCTTAAGGTAAGCAGGTTGACCTCCAACAGGCGCTTTAGTATGAAGAATGATGGTATTTCAGTCTCCGTGAACTGTCTTCCCGACGTTTCTTGCTTACGCCGATTACCCCGTTGACGCTGGCGAGGTTGTTGATGGGCTTGTGACCCTGAAGCAAGCGAATGAGCCTTCCCCTTGTCTTATTGAGTGGATGGAGGCTGAGCGGTGACTTGCTCTTCAACCTCAGATGTTTTCCCCAATTGGTTGTTTGGAAGCAGTTGGCGGACAAGAACCCAGAGTTCCTCTTGTCTTTGAGATAGGTCTTGGATGAGAGCCATCTGGCCCACCAACTGTCCCATCACTTGGATTCTTAATGTTGTCAGATCAAACTGCAGCTCCGCAAGCTGATCACTCCTGGCATTGTTTGAATTCTCCAAGCCCTTTGTGAGGAGAGCTTTCATTTCTTCTTGCCCCAGAGACAAGTTCAGGAACATTTCCTGCAGCTGAGTAGTCTGGTCTTGGATGTCTTTGACAGACCTTTCTAGAGCCATCTCTTACTGAAATAAACAGCAAGAGAGTAAGGAAACCTGAAAAAGGAAAGATCATCAAGATGTAATGCATGATATGTGGATGCATGCTTTCAAGGATCTCTTGGGGTAAACACAAGAAAAATGTTAGAGGTTGAACTTTGCTCTTGGATTGGAGAACTTTGCACCAGTGGATGTCTTTCCACGAGAATCAAGCTCACCATGTCAAGTGGGTCATAGCCACTGATTCAAGTTGTTGCACTTGATCTTTGATTGGAAAACTTTGTATCGGTGGATGTCTTTCCACGAGAATCAAGCTCACCATGTCGAGTGGGTCATAGCCCCTGATTCAAGTTGTTGTACTTGATCTTTGGTCGGCATTGGTTAGAGGAGAAAACTCTTTGCCCTTAGGTAGACGCCCAGTTCAACGTAACCCTGCATCAAAAGAACCTTCGAGATCCTTGAAATGGTTATTGAAAATGCTATGGTATGATGTCATGATGTTATGTATATGTATGCAAAAAGCAAGTGAGTGTATATAAAGACAAACATATTCACACAAAGCAAACAAATCCTTAGGTTTAGGCTTGCATGGGGTTATAGGTAAGTACCCTCTTAAAGTTAGTTGGCTCATCCTGTCCTAAAATAGAAACTGGGTTCTAAGGAGCTCAATATCATTGGATTGTTTTCTGTGTTCATTGTTTCGGTTTAGCCACTTACTGGCGACCAAAATATTCCAAGAAAACAACCCTCAATTGAGTGTAGTATCGAGTATCTACCAACTTCGAACAGCACCAAAGTCGGTCATCTCACTACCCCTAAAAAGGCTAAGATGGTCAATTAAGGTTCTAAGAGTTCGTTAGTGCTTCACGACATCACTCAGCGGCCCCGTACTCTCCTTGATTGAACTCAAGGGTTACCGGTACTCACAAATATGTCACACTAACATAGCTTACTGCTTCAACCATGTCTCTATACCCCGCACAGTTCCCTCACAGTTTTTTTGCTATTTACCTAAGAAGGTGCCCCAAATTCGGGCGTAGGATTTACAACAAACCCAAACAAAAACCAAAAGATAAAGCAATCAAGTCAATCAAAGCAAGAAAGTAAAGGTGATCTAAACCCTAAGGTAACCCCACTTTTAAGTTACTCCCCAGCAGAGTCGCCAGTTCTGTGATACGGTGGGAGAACTGACTAGAGGTTTGCGTTTGTATTCGCACTTGTTCGGTTGAGTAAGAGTCGCCACCGACTTTTTATTTTATCCTAAGAAAAGGTTAAAAAGCATAGCAAAAACCTTTGAGATGTTTTCTTGGGTTCGGGGGGTAGATTATGAAAAGGGAAGGTATTAGCACCCTTTTCATCCATGGTTATCCATGGGCTCTTAGTTACTTGGTTTTTTAGATCACTTGCCTTGATTTTCGATTGCTTGAAAATGGTGTGTGTGTGTGTGTTTTGAAAATGTTTTTGAAGAGATGCCTTGTCTTAGGCAACCAATGTATTTGACTCGTGTTTGAGTGTCTTACAAAAGTGTGTATCTTTTTGAAAAGATGTTTCAAATGTTTTTTGAGAGTTTGTTTTGAAAGTGTTTGTGAAGTGTGGTTTTTGAAAAGAAGGCAAGTGTTTTTTGCAAGTTGATCTCAAGTAACTAAGAGTTTTGTCTACCCCTATTGTACTCAGAGGTTTTCTCTATGTTTTCAACCCTTTTAACAATTGTGTTCCATCATTGAATTTGGTGGACAATCTTGCGTTTAGGAAGTTTAACGGGACGGGCGCGGGTCATCGTATGGACCATGAATGCAATGGTGCCAAGTGTCTTTGGCAATTTGCTTTGAAGGGACTATGATCATTCCATTTAGACAACTTTCGAAAGCGTCATCGAGGGACTTATGATCATTTGAATTTGTTTTTCCAAAGAAACTCGACGTGCAAGCATGGCCCATTTTGGAAGGCAACATGTGGGATTACCCTAGGGGGTGCAAGTGTGATTGTGTATTGATTTCATGTATTTGTCTTGTATTAGGTTATCTAGCGTTTGGTTTTATGTACATGCAAACCCTAGGTCTAACCATGGTATAATTAGAAAGCGATAAATTGCAAGAATTTAAAGTCTACGCTATTACAAATAGTATCCGGGAGTGGGGGTACAAATTCACAAATGGGGATGAGGCTTTAAGAATGTAGTGTCCAATAAGTTACAACCAAATCGAATTGCGATAAAAATGTAAACAATGTATAGTAACGTATAAGAATAGCAATTGTACATGTATCAAATGTAAAGTGTATTGTGTAAGTGTAAGTGTAAGTGTAAGTATACGTGTACGTATGAGAATTATTTACAAGTGCGAAATGTGATTTTTACATGTATTATTAAGTATTGTTAACCTAATGGTGAGAATTAAATGTTTTCTTTATTTAATCTTTTGTAGTCTTGTATATTTCTCCAATATGTACAAAAAGAAAATTTAATAAAAGAAAAGAAAAATGTTTTAATTTTAATTGGATTATGTATGTTAAAAAGAGTATTTTAATTGATTATGTACCAATATTTCTAAGAAAAGAAAATGTATTAACTTAGTGAAAAATTTATGTATAAATTAAAATAAGTTTAATAATAAAAAAAAGTGTTTTAAATAATGTATTTTTATGTATTAAGGTATTAATGTAAAGTATTATTTCTTATATATTAGTAATTAGTATTAATACATATATTTATACAAAAAATTGAGAAAATACATATTGTGTTCAAAACTATAAATATGTTATAAAAAAAGAAAAATTTGATGTAAAAAAAGTTATGTTAATTTATTAACAAAAAGAAAATAAAATTTGTTTTATATTAAAAAAAGAAAAAAAGGTTAAGTTGATTTGAATGGACCTTTGGGAGCCTTATGGCCCAAACAGAAGAAAAAAATGAGGGGGATGTGAATTGGGACGTGTTGGGCTTTAGGCGCTGAAAATGGGCGAGGCCCAGTTGTTGAGACAAAGGTTTTAGGGTTCACTAGTTTTGTTTTCAATTGGGAAAAAGCTAGGGTTACATAAAACGGCGCCATTCTCCTTTGTTCGTCCTCTTTGTCTTCTCATGACTTGATGCCTGCCACCAACACCACCGTTCCCTTTTCTCCCTCCAATGGACCGTTTAGGTGACACTTGCAAGGTTTGAACTCTGTCCTCCTCGCGTTTAGGATTTTCATTATATCTTTTGATTTTTTTAGTTTCGGTTGGACTTTGATTTATGTGTTTTCTTTCATTATTTTGACATGCATGCAAGGAATATAGGAAGGCTACCTTTCTGAGACGGAGGAGGGATCCAGGAGGCGCTTGGAGGTGCTCTAGGCGGCTGAGGGTGGAGGAAGCGATGCTGAGCTAGCCACGGTACTCTGTATTCTTCTTTTCCCTTTTAGGGTTTAATGATGATAGGCTTGAAAACCCTTTGTATGACTCTTTTCTTCTTCTCTGTTGCCTTGAACGTTTGCCTTTTCCTCTTCTTTCTCTGCCTCGTTGCTTGCTTAGTATGCTTGAATGTTTGCCTGTGACGAAAACTTTCTGAGGCTTTTAGGCGTTGCCTTTGAATACTTGCTGGTATTGAATTGAATGCTACACTTGAGTTGGATTTGATGGTATTTTCTGAGGGCCCTTCATATTGCCTCTTCTGTATATCTGTGAATGCTTGAGTATGTTTTTCGAATCTGTATGCTTGATGATTTTTTACGCCCAGGGATGATGTTTTCTGAGGGCTTTTCGTTGTTGGCCTTGAATGCTTTAGTTTGGAAGGTTTGAAATGAAGGTTTATGGCTTTTTCTGGTTTAGATTGTTGGTTGGTGCTTTAAATGGTAAGGCTTCAGGCTGGATAGTTTGTGTTGTTTGAGGCTTGACAGGATTTGAATGGTAAGGTTTGAAAACTCAGGCAGGGTTTAGACTGGACTGTTTTGCTTTGGTTCAAGGTTTGAATATTTTTGGCTTAAGCTTTATGCAGGTTTGACAGGGTATACTGATTTTGAAAGGGGTTTTATGGCTTTGACTGATGTTTAGCTTTTGTTTATGTTTGTTAATGGTTTTGACAGGGATTAAGGTTCTGGTGTTTGAGCTTGAAAGGTTTTGACAGGGTTTTGGTTGTTAAGCTTGAAAGGGCAGGCTATGGCCTTACTGGCTTTTTAGGTTTCAGGCAGGTTGGGTGAGTTTATGTTTGTGAGGCTTTTTGGCTTCAGTTAATGCAGGTTTATGCTGGTTTAAGGCTTGTGGTGTCTCAGGCTTATGCTGGTTGTTTGAGTTTGATTGTAGGTTATGTGTTTTGATGATAGGCAGGTTTTGGGTGAGTTTATGTTTTGGTTTGACAGGGTATACTGGTTTTTGCTTGGGAGCTTATGTTCTCAGTAGGCTGTTGGTTTTAAAACTGGTGGTACCGGCTTGCATCAGTTTTTGTGTTTTATATCTTTTTTCAGTTTTGCTTTTTCTCTCTGTTTGATATCTTCTACCTTGATATCCTCTGCTCTTTGACTGTGTTAGCAGTCTTTTATCTTCTATGCCTCAAGCCTAAACCTGTAAGCCCAGAACTCTTTTCTCTCTCTCTTTCTCTCTCCAGTACAGCTTTTTGCATTTTATATGTTTATGCTTGTACTTTTACTGAAAGGGTAGCACTGGGAAATGATGAAAATGAATTATGTTTGCTTGCACACTAATCTTTCTCTGCATATCTTTTCATATCTTCTTTTGACAGCTTTGCTTCCTTGTGACAGTATCTTGTACTTTTTGATACTTTGATATCTTTGACAGCTTTTTTTTGGATAATTTATGACTTTAGCTAGGCCATTCTGTTTTCCTTTGGACTCTGTAGTTTGATTTGGACTTGGACTTTGCATTATGCTGTTTGAGACTTGAACTATGCAGTTTGACAATTTTGACTTGTGAATTTCAACTTTGTGCATTCATGATTAGCAAACAAATATTCATCTCTCTTTGTGAACCGGGAGAAATCCCGTGATTTGCAGAGAGGGCTAATTGATTCCAGTCAGTTGCCCTTAATGATGAACTTTATTTTTATCTGTCTCTCTCTTTAATATTTATCTGCAATTGACTTTTCTTTTGTTCTTTGTTTTACAGATAAAATTCCATGGAGTACTGGAGCAAGGGATAGAAGATGAAGAATGAAGAATTGAAGATTTAGAAACATACTTAGGATAGTTTTTATTTAAATTTAAATAAATGTAATATTGTTATTGTAAACATTTTGTAAACAAAAAAACAATTATACAAATAATTTAAAGATAAATAAAAAGTCCTTTTATTTGATTAATTCTTTTCTTCTCCAATTGTTTATTTATTATTTAAAATTCTTTAAATTATAATAAATGGAAAATAAATTCCAATAATTTAAATTCAGAATAGTAAATAATTAAATAAACATTTCTTCGGCATTGATCAATTAAATTTGGCACTTCACAAATCCAAATTAATGCACAGTCAGTCGTAACAACTGCCCAGATCTATTCTTCCTTTTACTGATTTTTACCAGACACTGCAAATTCAATCCAAAAGCATCCTTTCACTGATTTAGTCACACAATGCGAATTTAATCCAAATGTTTCAATCCACATCCCAGCATAACTTGAAAAGCACTGTAGAATTTAAATCTTTCCGATAACGCGCGCACAAAAAACCCTAATTCCTGATCAAATGCCAAAGAAGCGTTCGCCTGATCAAAGTTGAGCCAAAATCAACCAAAACCCTAAGCAACTGTATAAACTGTTCTAGAGCCATGAAAATCAATGAAAACCCTAATTTTGTCTGACTGACGAGAAAAGTCTGTTTGACCGATTCTTGAGCCAGTTTGAAAAATCAGGAAACGCCTGAAGTTGTGATTTCTTGTGGAAAATTGCGAGGGCAAATTTTGGGGTACAACAGGCACCAACTCCCATACCTGAAACATATCAGAGAAGCAAAAGCTTTTCCCCCACTTGATTCAAATCAACCCTTGCAAATAAATAGTTAGAAAAACAAGCAAGTATCGACAGTGTTTCACACATATGTCGCACACTAGGAACAAACAACATTAGACAACCTGGCCTAATGGACCGACATGCTCTGATACCAATTTTAACACCCCATTTTCCCATATGAATAGTTATAATTAAATATACGACAAATGCGTCAGAGTTCACAATGGGATGCCACATAAATCATAAAATCCATAAAGTTCTCAAAATACTTTATGACTTCGTGTATCCAAAAATGGTTATTCGACAGCGTAAAATCAACATAAAATTAGTTCATTTGCATTCTAGCCTTAAAAAAAATTCAAATCCAAAATACGTGGTCCATCATAAGTTTAAAAGAAAATGTGCAACATTTGAAATCAAGCAACACATAATAAAAATCCCAAATCCCGTGTTACATATCAGAGCGACTCCTAACACTCGATCTAGTAACATCACTTCAAGCACTACTCAGCTACCTGATTATCTGTACTCCCGAAAAGTACAGACACAAAAACACAAAAGGGGTGAGAATTTCATTCAATAATTACACGGTGAAATATAACATGCTAAGGAGTAGTAAATCACAACATACATAAAATTCATCACAAACAACCATCATCACATTATACAACACCAATTCAGTGTTTATGCAATGCAATAGTCCTACATCAACACGCATGCGGTACCATCAAGGCATAAGCCTTCAACTCAATGCCAATTGGGTAATAACAAAGCATAAGCCCTCAACACAACGCCAATCCAGGCCAACATCAGGGCATAAGCCCTCATCCATGAATGCATGCAATATGAACATGAAACAACGTGAAATCATACAACCACAAGGCATAATCCTTCATCACCATGGCAATTTAATCTATCCACATCATCCTCATCATAATCACCAACATTGCCTCATATCAGCATCATCAGCAAAAGAACATCGCAAGAAAACAACCCATTGTTTCGGTGTAAAAATGAGGAATAATTCCTATTTTAACTTAGTTACTATAATTATCCTTCTAAATATTTATTTTTTTATACCTACTTCAATTTTATGGTGTTATCTATCCAATGCTTCGAACGGCACATCAAACGAAGTTACGATTCAAAAGTTATGACCGTTACAAAAATTATCAAAAATTGGGTTTCCCTAGGGTTAGGTTGCGCCGACCCTTGCGTCGATCGCTCCTGGTTTTTGCGTCGGCCGCCCCTGTTTTTGTTGTTTGCCGCTCAATGTTGTTGCTGTTTACGTTGACCGCTTCCTTGTTTGCATTGATGCAAACTGTTAAATTCTACATTTTTCTGCGATTTTTCTGCGATTTCACTAAATTTTGGGTCCTAAACATCATTTAATCATAGGAATTCATCATCTATTATCATCCTATGTTTTTACATTAATTATACATCATTTGAGCATTATTATTTATCTCATATTTCATCAAATACTCATCTAAAATCCTCAAATCCTAATTCTCATTACTTATAGGTTCTAGATTGGAGTTTTATGCAACAATAATCATAACAACGCAATCACAACAACAATCACAACATAGCATCATAGATCCATGTATAATCATATACAACACATCAATTCAATCAAACCAAATAAATTATGCATCAATCATATAAAACAACCTAAGAGGAAAAGGAACCCTCACTACCCTCTCATGTAAGATCACCGATTAGATAATCCATTCACCCCTCTTACCTTATGATTATTGTTGGTTTTCGATTCCTCTTCTCGTTCTACAAATTCCTCTTTGCCTCCATGTCTCCTTGTGCCCTAGCTTCTCCTTTGCTCTTCTTCCAATATCTCGATCGTACCAAATGATCGTACAATTCTCTTTTCCCTTAGTTATCACAAAGACCCCTAATATCTTCCTCAATTTCCCTCACTTAGCATTATACCATTTACCATCATGCCCTCACTCTTTCTACTAATTATCATCTTGTCTTTATTTTCTCTACACTTCTATTATTCTATTATTCTAATTACTTAAATCCAAATAATTCCAATTAATCACTATTAAATCTAAATAATTCCAAAATAATTATTTAAATTCCAACTCTTCTTACTAACTCATCCTACACCACACAACTCATCATCTTAAACACCTTATTCATCAAATCATCATTATTTGCATCACAATTGCATCACGAATACACATCATATACTGTCACAAGAAATCACACAAGGCACCAAAACATCATAAATAAGCATCAAAACATCAAAACACAATCTACTTCATATAGACTCATATAATCATACTAAATTAATTAATTAAATAATTTATCTAAAATTCAGGGTGTTAAATGTATGAACCATGAACTTCATATCAGCCTTACATGTTCGTTTCTCCATGAAAATGCACAAGATCTGAAGCAAAATTATAGATCTCATGGATATCTATAGCGTGATATCAAGAACTACATCAAACAATTACGAAATCATAGAGAATTTGGATCAAACATTCACTGATTTATCACTTTTGCACAAAACCCGGAACACAAAGAAAACTTGGATTCAAGCCGATTTATACTTAAAACCTAATGTTTGGCCAACTAACAACCCAATGAACTTAAATTCAACAATTAAAAGCAATTACAAACGCATATGAAAGCTCATGAACAAATATACAGAGTTTTGTAGGATTACCTAGTGGGATAGTTTCAATGACTTCTTCAGATCGTGCAAGAGGATGATAGAAACCCAAAAACACTTGTACAAGCTTATATAAGAAGAAAATAGCAATGAGAGAGCAAGATCTTTTTGAAGAAATTCTAGAACAAAGTGAAATTCCTTGAGAGGACTTGAGAAAACTCTTAGAGAGAGAGAGAGAGAGAGAGAGAGAAAACTTCAGCTTATGCCTTTTCGCGTGAGTGATTTTGTCTAGAATGAAGAGAGAACTTCTATTTTTATAATCGTTGGAGTGAGGTTAAGAGATAATTGTAGTTAATCAAGGTTTGTTGAGCAAGTTTGATAAAAAAATATGAATCACATGGATGCTTGCATTTTGTGTTGTATTGTTGTGATGTTAGCTACATTTTAGATAAAAAATAGAGTGGAAACTGAGTGCAAAGCATTTGAGGTGAGATGGCAACATCAGCATATGGGGTAAAAATTGTGTGGAGGGAAAATCACTATTTTTGGCAAGACACGAGCATAACATGTGCATGCATGGATTTTCATTTTGTTTGGCTTGTTTTGGAAAAGAAATAAGGCAGGCAAAAGGGAAACAAGCGTGTGATTGGGAGTGTTCCAAGAAATTGCTGTAGAAATGTACATTAAGCAAAGAAATTCCAAATCTGCCTTGTCTTGCTGTCAGCATCGCCTATGGATAAATGCTCTAGCCTAAAGCAATATCTCCATCATCCTTCGTACATTTTTTTTGCAAACCTGTTATCTTTGGAAAGCTGGGATAATGCACTTCAATATTGATGACATTTGGAAATGAGGCTTGTAAGCCTTTAAAAAAAATTAGCATGAAAGAAAACTGGATGTAAGCTTCCTAGGCCTGGCGCGCATGCTGATTGGTCATGCTTGGCAACTTCAGCTCTCCAGATTCTAATCTCAATATCTCTCTCCATAATGCACCAAATGGAATAAACTTTGAAGTAAAGCTGAAGAGGGAATTTCAAACTTCAACTTTGATGTTGACCATTTATCAAAATGATGAGTGTTTCAAACAGAAAATTGATCATGAATAGATGCCTTGAAACTATTTGATGAAAGTCCTGGCATGGCATGCGCGTTGACTGGCAAACATACCATCTCTCATCAATAAAACCTTATCTTATATCTCCCTCTACAATGCACCAAATGCCAAGATCTTTGAATCAAAATTGGAGATGAGGATTCAAACTTTAGTTTTGATGTTGATGACCTTTTGAATTGAATCTATTTGGCTCCTCAAAACTGACTATGAAGAATTCAGATTTTATGCACATGCCTTGGAAATTCTACTAAGTGTCAAGAATGTTATATGTCACATAATTTTTTCCCCTTTCACTTTTTGGACTTGAGATCACAAGGAAAAAGTTCTTCTCTTTCCATGGATATAAAGTTTGAACATATTGAATCAAGGATGAGAAAATTGTGGTATTTCCAAGTTCAACCTATAGCACTTAAAAAAACTTGGAAATTTTCTAAGTTATCAAGATAACTTCTTTGACAAGTTACATCTAAATTGACCAGTTGTCTTGATTTTCTTCCATAATTGATCATATAACATGAAAATATGGGTTTTGAACTGAGTGTTGACCAAAAGTCCACTTGGTCAACTTTGATTTTGGTTGACTTTTCCTCGAATGTGTGTTTTACCCCCCAACTGATCAATTGAACCACTTCCAATCAAAATTGATTCTCAATTCTCCAATAATAGGTGCTTATGGACATGTAGAGAAGCATGGAACCAAGTTTGAGTTAAAAACTCAGAAATTCTGATTAAATTCAAAATCCTAATTTTTGGTCCCTTGTGTTAGGAGGTGATGATACAGTCTCAAAATCCTAATTCCGAGGAACATGATGAAGATAATACTTCAAGGATATGGCTCATACAAGCACCAAACACTTCATTTGGCCAAAATCCTAATCTCAAGAGATGGATATGAGAATAATGGTTCACTTCAAAACACTTGCAATCTTCAATGTTTTGATTAACCAATGAGGCAATTAAGATGTCTTGAGATATGAGAAACCCTTGTAGCACGAGTGACTCAAAGATTGAGGGCATGAGACCCTTCTTTGCACTGATTGATAACAACCATATTTCATAGCTTGTAGAAGAACTTGAGAACCAAAATACCTTGATCCTATCACAATGTATGAATGTGTATGATGAAACATAAGCCATTAAAATTCTAAAATCAAGAGGGTAAATTTAAGGGTGCAACAACATGATAAGGTCGAAGAGCTTTTATAAGTTTGCAGTGGATGTTTAGAGCGCTTTGATGGGCGTTGACGTGATAAGGTTATATAGCTTTTATAAGTTCGCGAGCGTTGATGTGATAAGGTTTGAGAGATTTTATAAGTTTGCAACGGACATTCAGAGTACTTTGATGGGCGTTGACGTGATAATGTCGGAGAGCTTTTTTTAAATTCGCGGCAGACGTTCAGAGCACTTTGATGAGCGTTGACGTGATAAAGCCGGAGAGCTTTTATAAATTTGCGACGAACGTTCATAGCATTTTGATGGACATTGACGTGATGCCTACAATGGAGGTCTTGGGTTTGGTCACCTTTTAGGTGATGATAGGACCTATAGATTTGCACAATTATGGAGATTATGGAGATAGTTCTTGCGCAATTCGACTGTAACTTGTGTTCTTCCAATTTGGCAGGAGCTTTCTTTTCTTGCCTATATATGAACAAACTTTGAAAGAGCGGGGGCTCCTCTTACACGGAGGAAAGGAGTGACGTCTATTTATTTCATAATAAACTTAAAAGAGCTATTTACAAATGGCAGAGACAACTCGCCTTATCTAACAATATACACAATAAACTAAGACATAAATTTAAATGTTTGAGGCAATTTGGTTCCTCCTAAGCTTTTCAATTTAGGAGCTATTTACAAACGGCAGAAGCAATGTCTTTCGTAGAAACCCAACGATGAACATTTTCCTGGAAACTATATTTTCCTCCAAACATTTATTTGCTCCAGTAGACACATTCGTTTGTAACAAGACAACTTTATCATAATAGTAAAATTATCTTCGAGGAACTTTTCAATTTCCAGAACATAAACAAATCTTGAAAATACTCGATGAAAATGTCAGTAGCCTCCAAAATTCATTACGCTTACGGATCTGTGAAATATATGTCTGTGTTATAGCTACAAGCTTAAAGCATGAAACAATTGTATAAACCAATGTTCATATTTTTAGAAAAAAAATTATATTGAATTCTCTGATAATGTGCTTCATGGTGAATTAACCTCTGATGTAATATTTGCATCAAGTCAGTTGACAAGTTCCCCGAATATGGTCGTCGTATTTTTGGAGGCTGATACTCATGTGGTTTAGAAACATAAAATTCTCCATAGCATAAAGCCTCGAGCTTTGACTTTGAGAAGCTTTCTATAACCTTTTGTTTTATTTTTACGCATAATATAGTTTTGTTATTACCTCTGTTGTGGTGCTCTATTCTGTTTGCAGCCTACAAAGATGAACATAAATATGGTTCACAAGTCATACGATAAAACCTTAAAGTTGTAAATTCTATTTCCAAATCTAGAGAAGAAAGCAAGGAAAATTTTAAAGCATTTATATTCGTTGCCACAATATCGCGTATCCTCTAGTTTAAATAAACCATCAGTGCAATAGGTAGACTGTTAAATCAATTCGAAGTTGGAAGGCCTCACAAACAGATGTTTTAGTATATTGCCTAGTCATGCAAAATAGACTAGATAAAAAGGGGCACTACACCAAAAATTACAAATAACAGAGCGTCATAGACAACACTCATTTCAGGAAGTGCTGCTGTAAGTTAAAAAATTAAAACTATAATTAAAATTAATAATAAATGCTGCTAAAGGGCATAGAAAAAAAAACGCTTTCTTGAAAGTGTTGTTATAGGGCATAGATACGAAAGAGCTTTCTGAAAGCGCTGCTATAGGGCACAGATAAGAAAGCGCTTTCTGAAAACGCTGCAAAAATAAAAAATAACAACGCACCATAGACAACGCTTATTTCAAGAAGCGCTGCTATAAGTTAAAAAATTAAAACTATAAATTAAATTAATAAAAAGTGCTGCTAAAGAGCATAGAAAAGAAAGCGCTTTCTTGAAAGTGCTACTATAGGGCAAAGATACAAAAGTCAATTCTGAAAGCGCTGCTATAGGGCATATATTAGAAAGCGCTTTTATCATTAAAAGTGCTGGTAATGCCTATACTTTTGGCAGCGCTTTTTGAAAGCGCTGCCTTTTCAAAATTCTAAAATTAAAACTCTTAAACCCTAAAATAACAAAACACGATTCTTTCTGCTACTCACCTCCGTCTCTCAACAATTCTCAGCGATTTCACGACATTCACCTTCGTTCACCGCTGTTCGACCTCCATTCACCATCGTTACTCCATCGTCATTGTTCCAACTGCTCAACGGTTTTCATCTCCAAGCATCTGTCGTAATCACCTTCCAAATCCCTCCGTCCAACTTCATCGTGAATCACCCTCATCTGTCATGATTCACACTCCCTCCGCCATCTGTTCAACCATCTTTCTCTAACACTCTTTGATTTCGTCAAATCGCCGCTCACACTCCCAGTAACATACCCCTTTATTCTCGTTCACGCTCCTTCCGATTGAAGCCAGGAATTGATACTCTCGTCTTTGTTTCAAGCTTTTGCTTCCACAATCTCCTCCTTCATTGTTGGTAAGTTGCAATTTCATTCTTAGTTGTGTTAAACTGTTATGTTGTGGAAATGATGCTTTTGCCGACTATGATCTTATTATTGAGTTATGAATTGTTATGTTGAAAAATCACATGTTAAATTCTACTCAGTTTGATGTACTGTTTTAAATCTGTGAAAAAATTCTGTTGACAGTATATGTTGTGTTGGTGTCGAGATATGATGTATTTCATATCAATATCATGCTTGTGTTAGAAATGAATACCGCTTTGTTTGCATTGATACGTTTATTCTGAGAATCATGTTCATATTAAATATGAACACCATACTTTGCTTTGTTATGAGTCGGTTTAGAAAGTTGGTCGAAACATAAGACGTGGCTATGCTATTTGCATTCAAATCTGTGTGATCAGGAAGTTTTAGTTTGTATGCCTTGCTAATCTTTCATGATTACCTTTGTGTTGTTTAATTGTCAATTGGCTTCAAATTCGTTTGAAATCGGCATTGTATTCATGCTTAGATTGTGATTTAGTTTTGTATTTATGGCATGAGTTTAGACTTTGGTTTTCGTATGTGATGTTTGTTAATTTTGTGCTCATTTGTGTTCTTTAAACTTGTTCCAGTGGGACTGTTAGCTTTGTCTACTAATCCGCTATGATTCAGTTTTGTTTGTCTCAATTTTCTTTTGACGGTTCATTGATATTTTCATGTTTTTCTCAAAATATATGTTTTGCATTTATAATGTTATTGAAGTTAAATTAACTTGTTTTCTGATTGCAATTTTACTGCTGAAAGTACCTCTTGGTTCCTTTTATACCAATAATATTTTGAAAGCAGAAGGTTATAATCTTTTGAGATGCATTGCTAGTTTGGACTGTCCCGTTTGAGAATAATTCAGGTGTGAATGAAGCATTGCATTTGCATATTAGAAATCAATATTTCAAATAATCACGGAGTTTGACGAAATTACGGTACCTTTGTGATTTTTTTGTATTAGTGTTAGTATCACACGCCTTCATTCAACCAAACTCACATTGAATCTAAAGTAACATCAAGTGTGCTTAATTTGTTTCATTTTCTATATGTTGGATTCCTATTACTGTTACACTTTGGATTCTATGCATACTTTATAATATTGTAGCGATGAAATATCTACACAAGTATAGGAGTAACAGGAATTGATTTTGATCATTCATAGGCATACAATGTCATAAACTAACAATTCAAGAAGCTTTAGTTATTAGATAAAGAAACACAAATGGGTAGGGTTTTATCATAAAATGGCATAGTGTTTATGATTGCGGTTATTTCATCTTGAGGTTTATGAAAGAAACGCTTCTTTTGGATCAAATAGAGATTCCATCCACGGTATGAATTTCTAACTTAGGAATTATTTTAATATTTCTCGGCATAGTGTTTTAACTAAATCACATACTATGTTATATTACTATGTAGTACTTTGACGAATTCAATTGTGCTCATTACTTAAAAGATCAATTGGATGAACTAATGAAGGAATGGTGTCAATTCATTATGGAGTTGAGAATTTTATAAGGTATATTGTCTTTCTTTCATTGATGAGAATTTTGAGTATAACTTTTAAGTATAAATTCGAATAAAGTTTTGTTTTATCATGGTATGAATTTCGATCTTTTGGTTTTGTTTCAGGTTATAGGTGCAGATGTAGAAGATAGAGCTAACAAGTTCATTGTTGTTGTTTTTTAGAAATTCTCGAAGATAATAATATGTAGATTAAAAATCAATTTAGAATTTTAGAATTTTCAAGTCAAGTTGTTGTATATATCATCAATTTTATATATATATATATATATATATATATATATATATATATATATATATATATATATATATATATATATATATATATATAGATTTTTTATATATGCAAATTTGGTGCATATTTATTGGATTGAAGCTACAAAATCTGGTGCAAAATATGGTGAAAACCTGGTGCAAAATATGGTGAAAATCTGGTGAAAATTTATTGTAGATATTGGACAATGCTTTTTGTAAGTGAAAATATTTCTAATATTTAAAAAAAATTGTGAACATTAGACAACACTTAATGAGAAAAGCGATGTCTAAAGTGGGGAAAAAGCGCTACCTAAAGTGGGGAAAAGCGCTGCCTAAAATGGGAAAGTGCTTCCTAGAGTGGGGAACAGACAGCGCTTTTAAAGAAAAGTGTTGCCTAAAGCGAGGCCTAAAAGATAACCAAAAGTGTTGTCTAAAGAGAAAGCGTTGCTAAAGGGGTACTTACCAAAGTGCTCTCTAAAGAGAAAGTGTTGCTAAAGGGGTTCATAAGAAAGCGCTTTTAAAGTAAAAGCGTTACCTAAAGGGGATATGTTGTACCCCAAAATTTTCCCTCCCATTTTTCATTCAAGATACTATCCTAGGGTTTCTCGAGTACTCAATTTGACTCAGAAGTTGATCAGACAGATTCTCTTCCTAGGCAGTAAGTCAACAATTAGGGTTTGGTATTTCTCAAAGAAAATTGAGTCTTCAAGGTTTCAAATGGTCTTCATAGATCTTCATGTCTCCTCAAGGATGTCCGTGCCAAGTTTCAAATCTCGCATTGCAAGTTTGCTCAGTCAATGATTCAGATGACTGAAAATGACTCCATTGACCCAAAAGTCGACCTTTTGCGAGACCAAGTTCAAACGATTGTAACTTCTTCATTAATCGATATTTTTGAGCAGTTCTTTTTGCGTATGACTCTCCTTGACGTCATCTCCAATTTCTCTTCACAAATGAAGAGCTGATTACACGCAGAAGATCACCAAAATTCGAATACTTTAGAGGTCGCTTCATGGACTTGACCTAATCTTAAGTAACTATCGTCAGACTTCAAAGAATTGTGATTTCCTTAAATTCCAAAATCTTGAGACGATTATTTCTGCATATTATCATAAGTGATGTAGTTTACGAGTTTATCTTCAAAGATCAAAGGAAATTTGTGTTTGGAAGACTTTTAAAGTTATCGAATCATCACAGGTCATTTGCTTGATTTCAAATGTTCTTAACTCCTAATTTCAATTCATACCACAATTGTTTTCTCAGGACTATGATTCTCATGTTGAAGTTGTTAATTTTACAAGATTGATGAATACTCTTAAAGCATATGTTTTGTCATCAAGAGATTTAATTCAGGTTTGGCAATGAAGTTCCATTTGAATCGAGCATGGCATGCGAGTTTCATTTTGAGTGCAAGTTTCATGGAATCAAGAGGTATACAGTGTTTAAAACATATCCAATATTATCAAACAAACTTCACTCAATACATGTTCGAAATCGCATTGATTCACTTATGTGTCAATCTCCTTCAAGCTTTTGAGACCAATGAGTTTACACAAGGAAATTTTGAGTTTCTATCTTCCAAATCATTCAAAGTTGTTACATCACTACAAGAGATTTACAAACTCCAAGTTCCATCAATTTATGTTACAGAGGAATAATTTCAAGATACATTTCAAAGTGGGTTACAATTTAAGATACAAACTACAAGTGTTTTGTTTACAAAAAAAAAGAGAAGAAATATTGCTTCTTTAATTTTCTCTTGCTTTATCTTCAAGAAAATCATCCACTCCTCGCCATGGCTTCTTCGCCTTTCAACCTCGCTGGCCATCCAATTGCTCGTACATGTAACAAAAGAAAGAAAATTAGCAAACAATCAACATGTGAAAAATTCAAGCAAGAATGATTTGTTAAACAAGAAAACTCATCATTAGGATTTGCATTTGGAATCAGACCTAAAAGGTTTCGTTTTTAATCATGGATTATCTCCTACTTTTGCAAATCACAAAAAGTTTGATCTTTTTGGTTCGCAAAAGGGAATAGAAATATGCAAATGTTTTCCTACTGCAAAAGCAAAATTGAAACTTCCAAGTACAAAAACAGATGCAACAAACCAACGCAACAACAGCAAACAACAAGGAAACAAACAACCCAAAACATGTAAAGAAAAGCAGCCTACTACAAACCAGCAAAACAGTCCAAATAAACTGTACTAGCTACCGAAAAAACTGCACAAACTGTCTAAAAAAAACAGCCCTGCTATCCACTGATAAACTATCAAAACAGTCCACAAAACTCTTTGCCCAAACCTGCCAAAATTCTGCTGCAAAGCAGCCTGCAAAAACCAGAAGAAAAATTGTCAATTACAGTCCAAAATGTTGCACAAATTCAGCAAAGCATATCTATATCAGAAAAGCACAAAAAACAGTGTGTCGAAATAGTTCAAACACTTACCCTTTTCCCTCCCAAAATCCATTCATATTCATTATAAAGAAAATTAAATATTGGCACGCTGGAGGAGGAGAGAAAAATACAGAAGGAAATATCAATCCAAAACTCAGAGAAAACCACAAACTAAAACCATCACTGACTCACTCACAAATCTTCATCTTCATCCCCACACAACTTCTAACCTTGTTCCCAAAACTCTGCAAAAAAACAAAAAAGAATTCTATCTCTCTCTCTCTCTCTCTCTGAAATCCTTCATCCTCTATCTCTTCACCATCCTTCAACACAACAGCACAACACAAATTCCAGATACAATTTTTTTAACAGAAGCAAACAAAACTAGGAAGGAGTAACTAACAATACTCACTACCAGAAAAAGGACTCCAATAGGTACTGATTCTTTCCACCATTCTCGCACCTCTGTGTTTGCATATTTTCTGTACCTATTATTTCATGATATTTGTTGTTACTTCATAAGAAAAACAAGAGAAAACTATGTGAAATAATTGTTGTTGTTGTTAGTGTTTAAATCAGAAAAAAAACAAAGTGAACATGAAATCGGTAGAACAATAATCATGAACAAGTCAAAACGGAAACTCAAAATTATTGTTAGAGAGTGAATCGCAAAATACGGTAAGAGAAAGAAACCATGAATGATAGAAACAGTGTCACCATGTTAGCATAACATTACCAGTTTTGATTCAAGCAGATCTAGATCAGACTCCCACTCTCATAACCATTTAGATCTACAATAGAGTGGGAAGGTGCAGTTTCAGGATCAGATATGGAGGTTCCTATTCCTTTTCCTTTAGCCTCTGAATCGCAACAAACCTATGTCTCATAACTTCTCTCCTTCACTCTCAACTTCCTACACAAAATCGGAATACATGGGTTAAACAAACCAATGAACCGAAACACGGATCTGTTAAACACGCGCGTGGAGGAGCTACGGCCGAGAAGACTGGTGTGCGGAATTTGAGTGAGGCGGCGTAGGGATGTGATGAACGTGAGACGATTGAAGGAGGAGACTCGGAGACGAGATTTGATCGAAGAAGGAGAGATCGTCGTCGTTCGCTGAGAGGAAGCCGTCGTCGAATTGAAGAAGAAGAAGAAGTGAACCCTCATCCCGTTTTCTTTGAACCCTAAATCTTCTTTTAATTTTTGTTCTGATATTTTGCTTTATTTTTCTTCTTTTAGTTTTATGTTAACATATTAATAAAACAAAAAAAAATCTAGAAATAATTTGAGATGTTGTACTACCTGAGCCGAAATCCGTCCCTTAGCCCATCATGACCTTGCTTTTTTTAAAGCCTTGTTTTGTTAAACAACAACAAAATCCTCTTTGGACTTTTACTGATTGGACTCAGCGCCCTGTTTACTTTGGCCATACACCTAATTCTACTATTACACCCCCTATTTCCTCTAGATTTTCTTTGGTTATAATTTTGTCCTAACTTCAACCTTTTTTCTTAATCTTTATTAACAAATTAGTGATAAAATATTTAAACACTTTTAACTAAATAATCAAACTAAGAAAAATATATTATCTTTATATTATTAATTATTTTGCTAATTAGTTTTATTAAATAAATTGTTTTAGTTTAATTATTCTTTTTTAATTCGATTGGGTTGTATTAATTGCCTATTTGGACTTTTAATTGCATTGATCCATCCCCATTTGTGAATTTGTATCCCCATTCCCGAAAACTCTGTAATAGCGTAGAATTTTAATTTTCGCAATTTACTGTTTTCCTTATAGTGTATAGTAATTAGGCGTGCATGGAAAAATATAAAATCAACCGCTAGATAACCCTAATCAAAGACAAAATTAACTTGAATCGAACACACTTTTCACACGCGCACCTCTAGCTAAACCTCACTTGTTTCCTCGGAAAAACAGTCATGTCCCTCGAATGTGGGACGCTTTAGCAAAGACCCTTTGATAAAAATATCATAGTCCCTCAATGTCCCTCGATGTTGCCTTCAGTAAAACGATCTTAGTCCCTTATGACAATTGCTAAAACGTCTCACAAGTTGCCTTCTATGACTGTACGATTGTCCCGCGTCTGTCCCTTCACATCCAACGATGGGGCTTCTTACCAAATCAATGATAAGATAGTAACATCTAAAGGAGGAGAAAAGAACATTAGACCTTTTGAGTAGGTAGGATACTCTTAGTTGCTCACTTGCTCACAACAAAAACAGTTTATACACCAACACTCTCATTTTTGAAACATTTTCAAAAGACAACACTTTATACGCGTTCTTATATAAACGAGAGCCATTACAAAGAAAACCTTTTTCAAAATCACTTTCAAAAACACATTCGACAAACACCTCTTTGAATTATTTTTGAAACAACACTTTGTACGCGTTCTTATAGAAACGAGAACCATTACAAAGACATTTTCAAAATACTTTCAAAACCCACACCACAAGCACACATTCAAATCAAAGCAAGTGATCTAGCAAGCAACTAAGATCCCATAGATAACTACAGATGAAAAGGGTGTTAATACCTTCCCTTTTCATAATCTACCCCCCGAACTCATAAATAATCTCGAAAGGTCTTTCCTGTTCTTTTCAGCCTTTCCTTATTGGATAAAAGAAAAGTCAGTGGTGACTCTTGCTATCCGCAACATCTGCGAAAAAACGCAAAACACCCAAGTCAGTTCTCCCACTGTGTTACAGGATATTAAGCAGCGCTTTTACATTAATCCAAAGCGCTGCATTTACTTATAGCAGCGCTGGTTTAAGCAGCACTTTAAAGCGCTGTCTATGGCCAAAAAAAGTGTTGTCTATGTGCTTGTTTGGCAAAGTGGGGCTCATTAATTATGTTCTTTTGATAGTGAATTTTATCATATCAAAGTAATTGACGACTTTTCTATTCGGCCATAAACATAAATTTATACAAATCATATAGTAAGAAGTTATGTTGCATTTATCACAAAATGTATTGTTTGAAACTAGATAAAGATAACATTAGATATGCACTTGAATACTTAATTGGGGAGATCATGTCACTTATCTTTCAATTTTGGTGTCAATTATATGATCCTCTCGTGCTTGATTCTTATTATAGTGTGTCCATCCCTCTTGTTGGGGATGGGGAATGATGGATCAATCCAGATACAACTAATATTCCATAAATATCACCATAGAGGCCTTCTATCTTTCCGAGGGTTTAGGTGCAAGCTCAACCACGATCCGCTTTGAACGGAGACTTTAGCCTTTTCTGATGATCGCAACATTAGAGGGATAATGTGTATTTCTAGATTCCCTCCTTATTTGGGGCATCGTTATTGTAGCAACCCATCTTATCTGCCAGCAAAGATTAAGTGAAACAATGAGAACTCCTTATTTGGAATAGTGAATCAAAAAAGTAATGTCTTATATTCCATTTCACAAAATATGTTGCACCTCTCCTCTCTCTTCATCGCCTCCGCCAGACATGTCTTTATTGATGTTTATTCTGCTTCCTTGACACAACAACAAAAGTCAAGACCTTCCAAAAAGGCTACAAACTTATTCTTCAAATAAGAATCCTCTTTATACAAGTCATTAGAAATATAAATATAAGTTTTCGATTCATAAAAGAAATTATTTTGGAGCAAAAACTTGGGGAACTTGTTAACACGTCTCGAGGGTGTGGGGGTTGAACCACACAAATACTCAAATGAGCGACCTCGATGAAAGGTGTGACCAGATAGTACCAATATTTGAAATGTTTCATATTCTAGACATACACTTAAAACATCTTCCTATTATTCCTTAGGGAGAGTAAACCATCCCCGTTGAGTCAGTCATACTGCGTTGAATATTGAAAAGGTGGAAGAAAAGTGTCATAGTCAGCCCACTCCTTTTATATGTGTACCAATATTGAAAGGCTTTGAATTGGACCCAACTTACTGGATCCATTTTTCAAAGGAGAAATCTCAACGTGTTTAAGTACTTCAAAGTCGTTAAAAGAAATCTGGAGAATACATGGGAAAATAAGCACTCATGGAGAGGAATAATGCACCCTACAAACTTGCTACGTGATATATTATCCTCTTTCAGGGAAACCACCACCCAGTCAGAGGAGGATCTCATATCAATGAAGGCATTATCCAAGCCTCTTTTATCGGTGAAAACATAAATCATACCTATGTCTCTTGATTTACCCATAACAATTGGTCTTCATTTTTGGACTATTGGGAAGTCTAATGGCCACTGTAGTCCATTCCTACTTCACTGCCAACAGGCAAAAAGAATGATTATGATTATGAAAAAACGATTGCACTATAACCACCATATTACTTCATTGTCATTAGGTCACAACCAAAAGCACGACGATGCATTTTGATATAAGCTTGGGCTTTTTGTTCCTTCTTGAAATCCCCTACGTACTATAGATTTGTTAAAGTAAAAGCATGAAAATCAAAACCCTTGGCAATTTCTTTGGGATTAAGGTCGACAGTAACTCCTCCATCTTAGGCCGCAACACCATCATTTAAATTCCCCATGATAATCACCCAAAGAATCATGATGGGTGATAAGTAAACGCAATAAAGATGGTGTCAAGAACGTTACATTCAATAATCATACCTTTTGGTACACACAAAAAAATTGAGTCGCTTAAGCATCTAAAAAGTAGTTGAATTGGAGAAAGAAAAACTGAGGGAACTATCAGTAAAGCGTGAGATAGAACACAATAGAGGTAACACAAAAACCCTCAAAATATAATGAGAAAGATAAGTAATATGAGATCATATTCCCCCTTTTGAGTTTTATATAGCTACAAAAAGCAATCCCACGATCAACAATCAAATATCGAGGAAGACGATATGTCACCATAAACGATCTCGATTTATCCTTAATCCCCCACAACACTTAAGTATTCTAAAAAGATCACATACGCCTCAAAATCTAGGTTTGTTTGGAGAGCTCTAAATGTGAAATATTTCGACTACGATACAAGCATTTAATGGGCATGTTTACGAGGTTAACTATTCCTGTAACACCTCATTTCTACCCGGTAAATAATTTAAAATCAGAGTTATAAAATTTCGACATATAAATAGGATGCTACACTTACTACTTAAAAACAACTTTATTTAATCGCATGTAAAACGTATACATAACACTTAAACTCAGATGAACCGTTAACCACATAATTTAGTCTTTAAAATAAAACATTTATAATTAAGCAGCGGAATCACAATTTCAACTCAATGTCATAACAACTTTGTTCGACCGAAACAAATTTAGAAACAACAAAGTACTTAGTAAATCAAATTAAAATTCAGCAACGAAAGTAAAATCAACAATAAAGCAACAAGCGTTCATCCCCCCGAGTGTTACGTATCATAGCGAGAACACTGACTCGAACTAATGAAGATAAACAACATTCACACTAGATTACCTGCATGTTACCAACATAGGAGTAACATTCAAACAAAAGGGGTGAGATATCGAACAATATAATATAACGCATGATAAATAATATATTAGAATTAGTTCATACAAAATCACCACTTCGCAGCTCTTTAATAACATTTAACATAATCAATTCACCCACATACAACTCAGGATGCAATATGAAATGTGACTTGTTTTTATGCACATGCATGTGGTACCAACAGAGTAAAACTCCCAACTTAATAATCTTCCAATCCAGACCAACTTACCGAGCATGAGCTCCCAACTTGATATGATATGTATATGTCAACAGTATGAATGTAGTAACAACAACAACAATAATTCAACAACTACTAAACACAATTCAACAATGGCCATAAGCCTACAACTTAATATCTGCCAATAATTAAAGGCATTTCAACAAAATTCATCATCACCTGCCAATTCTTAAATTATAACAAAGTATACAATACACCGTATTAACCAAAATATACTACGACGTCCTGCATAATTATTCAGTCAATTCGACTATATCCAGCTAAATAGTTTTCTGCTAAAATACTAATGTTTCCTGTTCTTTACCACTATCTCCAATTCCATACGGTTTACTTCTAGTCACTTATTAATTATTTCATCTTTGTTACTAGCTACTAATTTGTTCTCCTATTAATCTATTACCAATATTGCTACTGAAAATTCTACTAAATTACTTCTACTGATAACCTTATTAATAGTTTCCTGTTAATCCTTAATTCTATTATCTCTCCTGCTACTAACTTATATTTACTAGTAATCCATTAATCGTTTAGGGATAGATTACCTTAATAACTCTAATTGTTATACTGAGAATGTTAAACGAAAATAATTAACCAACTAGCATGCACAAGAGCGTTAAGAAATAAGAAAGAAATATGTGTCCCTCAACATGCACAGGAACAAAAGAAAAGAATTAATAAAGACATGTGTCCCTCGGCACAATGGCCATGCCACTCGGCACACCTTGGAGCCTTGTACTGCTCTGCACAAGTACATATTCCCATCGGAACAATAACCCTACCGCTCGGCACCCCTCCCCTTTTTCCTCTCTGTCGATCGGCACACACACCATGCCCCTCGGCATAACATGTTTTCCACCCCCCTCAGTCTTCAGTCTGTTACTGATACTAACACGGAATTTTCCAAATTTTCATACGATTACAAATCTCAGACCAAAACAATATTGATTAACACAACAACCTAACAACTACACCAACCATGGGTTAATTTCCAACCTTTCATTCATCGATGGAATTACTGCAACGTTATCAGAAATTATGACAGTGGTAACATGAAATTCAAAAACAACAACAATTTTGTGCACGACGGCAATTATACACACAACCAATCCCTACATAATATTCATCATAATTCCCATTATAGAGTCAGAATCCCACCCTTACCTTGGATTGAAGGCCGCTCTATAATTCTCGGATTAGAAACCTAGCTTTGCCTATTTTCCCTCTTCTCTGCAACTTCTACGATCAGCACACCAAGACTTCCTTATTTTTATAATTAACCTAATTCTTATATCAACTTAACCTTATTTCATTATCATATTGGGCCTAACTTACACACCCCCACTTTACTATGTACCACCATATAACTAAGCCCAACAACTTAATCTTATATTATTCTAATATTATTGCTAATATTAACCAACTAAAATAATCAACCAAATAACAACTTAGAAACATATAGAAACATCTCACATATTTCAACAAATAATTCAAAAATAATTTAATTAAATAATTAATTAAATTATTGGGCGTTACAACTCTCCCCCACTTAGAATATTTTCGTCCTCGAAAATTTACCTTGTTCAAATAATTCGGGATAGGATCCTCGCATCTCGCTCTCCAACTCCCACGTCATGCTTTCTCCGGAAGCTCCTAACCAGACTACTTTCACCAAAGCAATCTCTTTTCCCCTTAGAGTCTTTATTTCTTGATCTGCGATTCATACAGGCATCGTTTCCATAGTGAGATTATCCCATACTTGCACATCATCCATATGAATCACATGAGATGGATCTAAAATATACTTCTGGAGTTGTGACACATGAAACACATCATGCAAATTTGAAAGGTTAGGCGGTAAAGCCACTCTAAAAGCAACATTCCCAACTTTTTCCGAAATCTGATACGGACCAATAAAACAAGGAGTGAGCTTCTTAGAATTCACTGCTCGCCCAACACCGGTCACATGCGTGACTCTCAAAAACACATGGTCACCCCTCTTGAAATTCTAAATCTTTCCTTTCCTTTCCATGATAACTTTTCTGTCTACTTTGGGAAGTTTTCATCTTTTCTCGAATCAACCTTACCTTCTCAGTAGTCTCTCAAACAATTTCAGGTCCAAGCACTACACTTTCTCCAGACTCATGCCAACATAAAGGAGTTCTACATATCTGAACATATAACACTTCAAAAGGTGCCATTTCAATACTAGAATGGTAAGTGTTATTATAAGTGAACTCTATTAATGGAAGATAAGTGTCCCACGAACCTCCCTATTCAAGAAAACATGCCCTTAACAAATATTCTATTGACTTAATAGTCCTTTCAGTCTGACCATCAGTCTGAGGATGATACGCGGAAATCAACCTCAACTTAGAACCCAACGCCTCTTGCATACTCTTTCAAAAATCATAAGTAAACCTCGGATCTCTATTCGACACAATACACAAAGGAACACCATGCAACTTTACAATTACACTAGTATAAATCTCTTCCAGCTTCGACACTGGAAAACTGATGTTAATAGGAATAAAATGAGCCGACTTCATAATCCTATCAACAATCACCCAAATTGAATCATGTCCTCTTGGAGTATTAGGTAATCCTGTTACAAATTCCATTGAAATGCTATCCCATTTCCATTCTGGAACTTCTAACGGTTGCATCAACCCTGTAGGTTTCTGATGTTCAACTTTTAACTTCTGACAAGTCAAACATGCATACACAAACTATGCTACGTCACGCTTCATCCCAGGCCACCAAAACAAATTCTTCAAATCTTGATACATTTTTGTAGCTCCCGGATGAATACTCAAATTACTTCTATGACTTTCCTCAAGAACCGTTCTTTTCGTCTCTGTATCGTCAGGAATATAAATTCAATTACAAAATCTCAACACACCTTACGCATATAACTTGAAATCACTATTCTCAGACTGATCGATTCCAACCATTAAATCTACCAATTTCACATCTAACTTATGAGTTGCTCTGAGACCACTAATGTAACACCCCATTCCTAGCCGGTAAATAATATTAAAATCAAAGTTATAAAATTTCGACATATAAATACGATGCTACACTTACTACTTAACAACAACTTTATTTAATCACATGTAAAACAGATACATAACACTTAAACTCGGATGAACCGTTAACCACATAATTTAGTCTTTAAAATAAAACAACTTTTATAATTAAGCAGCGAAATCACAATTTCAACTCAATGTCATAACAACTTTGTTCGAACAAAACAACTTTAGAAACAACAAAGTACTTATTAAATCAAATTAAAATTCAGCAACTGAAGTAAAATCAACAATAAAGCAACAAGTGTTCATACCCCCGAGTGTTACATATCAGAGCAACGACACCAACTCGAAATAATGAAGGTAAACAATCTTCACACTAGATTACTTGTACGTTACCAACATATGGGTGACATTCAAACAGAAGGGGTGAGATATCGAATAATATAATAGAAAGTATGATAGATAATATATTATAATCATTTCATACAAAATCACCACTTCGCATCTCTTTAACAACATTGAACATAATCAATTCACCCACACACAACTCAGGATGTAACAAGAAATGCGACTTGTTTTTATGCACATGCATGTGGTACCAACAGAGCAAAACTCCCAACTTAATAATCTTCCAGATAATAGAGGCATCAATAAGGCATAAGCCTTTAACTTTATATTTTCCAATCCATACCAACTTACCGAGCATGAGCTTCCAACTTGATATGCTATGTATGTGACAACAGTATGAATGTAGTAACAACAACAACAACAATAATTCAACAACAAATCAACACAATTCAACATTGGCCATTGTTGTACCCCAAAATTTTCCCTCTCATTTTTATCAAACATTTCTCATCACAAGACTCTTGGAACTCAAGACCAAGCTAGGGTTTGCTCTACTCAAGACACCTCCTTGCACTGTTGACCTAAATTAGGGTTTGAGTTTGCACAGGGATCTTTGAGCCTTCAATGCCCAAATTGACTTTCATACTTCACGATGGACTCATAAGTTTGCCCATACCAAGTTTCAAGCCTTGAAGCAATTTTTTGCCCAGTCAATTGGACAGTTGACCTAGAAATCAGCTGTATTGGGGAAAAAGTCAACTGTGGCCAATTTACAGTCAAACCTCATGAATTTTGACCCACATCAACATTATGAACTCATATTAACCATTTGATCAAGTTTGGACCACAACTCCACAAGAAATTTGATCAGATCACCAAAAGGGCAAAATGGTCATTTTTAGGGTTTTGACTATACAAAGGCAATTTTTGACTGTTTGACCTAGCCAATGGAAAATCAAGCTCAACCATGGACTCAAGGACTCAATGACATTATCTTGACCTATTCAACAAGTTCAAAAGATCTCAAATGCATAGGATTGACAATTGAATTTTTCAGTCAACTGATCAAAATTTGACTGTATACTAAAAAGTCAAACTTTGACTTTTTGGTCAAAATCAAGTGCCAAGGATCATTTTTCATCAAGATGTGTCAAATTATGAAACTTGTTCATCAAGAAACCCAAAATTGCAAAATTAGGGTTTGAAATTGAAAATTTTCATAACTTAGAATTTTTCTAAGTTATGAAATTTTCTTAATTTTTCCTAACTTTGTCCCACATTTTCACCAAGATGCAAATGGATTCAAACAAAACTTACAACATTAAAGTTTTAGTACATCACAAATTCTACAACTTTGATTCACAAAGTTTTCTCAAAAGAAGCTTGAATCTCAAGTTATGATTTTTGGAACAAGGGTCCCTAAAACTTTTAACTTAGAGAAATTTTGCCCTAGTTTAGGCAGGATTTTGACCCATCTTCTTGGCAATTTTTCACATAGTTCCCCTTGGAGTCTCAAGTTTCATTTCAAAGATGGATTATAGTACATGTTGCAATATTTCCAAATTGTCCAAGAACTCCTCAAACAAATTTGTGGTTAGGGAGAATCGAATGCTTGAAGTTGGCAAAAACTCACTTTGTAACCATGGCCAAAACATGTTCATACAACTTGCAAAATATGACCAAACTAGTTTTGTACTTGATTACAGGTCTCTAAACCAATTTAAACTCAAAAATTGAATGCAAATACATTGGACATTGGTGTTATTCTGATCATTAGAGCTTGGCACAATGAATAATTCCATTTTGGGCATAAAGATGGCACTTCCATTTTCATAAAGGCAACTTTATGTCAAATTGCATTTTCTTGAGCCTTGGACTTCTTTCTTTGCAGCAAACAAGTTCCACAAACTTAGGCAAACATACAAGGAACTTGTGTATGCTTGGAGATAGCCTGTACAGGCCTATCTCATTTCACTTCACACTTTTCTTTCAAAACAAGTCAACTTGCCAAAAGTCCATAACTCACATATATGATATATTCAACTTAAGCCAATATTTGAAACAAGTTTTCCACATCCTTGTAAGCCAGAAACACGAGCCTTTCACCTCTAAAGCACCCTTATACATAAAAACCACATTTTCTTGCAAAACAGGGCAGGACCTGCAAATCACAAGCCAAGACACATTTCACTCATGTGTTTTGCTTGCAATCAGTTCCAATACCTTCCACTAAACTCACCCAAGCTATCCCAAACCTCCATTGCCAACTGTAACTCCATTTACAGTGTTCACCATTTTCATTTCAAGCTTGTGCAGGTTGACTTCTGTAGAAAGATTCAGGCCATTTCAAAACAAACTAAGCATTGGGAAAGGTTCAGGGAACATCAAGCAAGCTCAAAAGAACCTCAAGCCTCACTGAAAGTTGCTGCATTGTCCAACTCGAATCCAACTGAAACAGGTTTCTTCATGAACTTCCATCTCTCTATTTAGGAACATTTAGCCTTAGGTTTGTGAATGAAAGATGTAGTACTCATTGCCCTAAAACCATACATATTCTTAGTTTTCATTTATATTAAACGTGCTAAGAGAATTTCATCCATGAACTTTCTGAAAAAACTCGGTTAGAAATTAGGGTCACGGAAATTCTCTCTGGTCTTTGAGAGTTAGATTAAGTTTTTTATATGGTTAGAATCGTGGTTTGATGCTCTACAAGTTTCATGTTTTGAGTTTTGTCAAAAGATCACAAATATAAGAGATACGAGTTTGTGTAACAGGCGCGCGTTTTCAAAAATCTGGAGGAAGAAGATGAAGTTGATGGGCTGGGCTTGGCTCTTTTACTTCTAACACCTTCTTTTTCAGTTTCACACCCCCCCCGGCCCAAGTTCTTATATTTTTATTATTTTTGCATTTTTATTTCATTTCTGACTTTATTATTTTATTTCCAAACATAAAAAATACTTGAAAAATATTTTCATAATTTTTTACATTTTGTTTGGTATTTATTTTATTTATTTCTAATATAAAAAACATTTTAATACCTTTTTCTTATTTGTTTAAATACAAAAATAATGTAAATAATACTTTTATTTTCATTTATTATTTTCATTCACATTGAAAATATTTTCTTGAATATATTTTATTTTTTTTTGTAAATATTTTATCCCATTTTGTACATATTTAACATATTTAATATATTTAAATATACATATATATTTTATTTTACTAAATAGTTAGAACAAAAAACACAAAAATATTACATTTTCATTTTTATTATTATTTTATACTAAAAAACACTTTTTTTTCAATATATTTTTATTTTTGTACATATCAACATATTTTTGTATATAAATAATAGGTAATATTATTTTCTTAAGAAAATTAGGGTTTACCCCTTTAATAAAATAAAATTAATCTTTTTATTTTTTTATGTTTCTTCACATTTAAAAATACTTTGCATACATAAAAAACTTTTTTTTGCATGATACATTTTTATTTAATGTTTATTTATTTTTTTGTTTATTTAAATATTGCCCATTTAAATATTATGCATTGTAATTTAATTTGGTTGTAATAACTTAGTGTTTATATTTCTTGTCAATTATCCCCTATTCAAACTTGTACCCCCCCTATATCAAAGTTGTAATAGCTTAGATTTATCTTTACGCACTTAAATGCTTTCAATTATGCCATGATTAGAGAACTAGGGTTTGTATGCAAAATCAAAAACCAACAAATAGTTTGACCTAATCAAAGACAAAAATGCATGAAAAACAAACACAATGCACACTTGCACCCCTAGGGTTACAATCCACTTGTTGCCTTCAAAAATGGACCATGGTATGCATGTTAAGTACTTTGGCAAAATAAAACAAAAGATCATAGTCCCTCAATGACGCTATCTAAGTTGCCTAAACAAAATGATCAAGTCCCTCAAGAAAATTGCCAAAAATACTTAACACAATTGCTATCATGGTCTATACGATGACCCGCGCCTGTCCCGTTAAATATCCTAACACAAGGTTGTTCACCAAATACAATGGTGAAGCAACACTGTTAAAAGGGTTAAAAATATAAGAAAGATCTTTGAGTAAAATAGGGTAGATAGCTCTTAGTTACTTGATCAAAAGCTTGTCAAACATCCTTGCTATTTTCAAAACACACTTCACAACACAATTTTAAAATCCTACTTTCAAACATTAAAAACTTTTCAAAAGACAAAAACACCTTTGCATACATTCAAACAAGAATCATTACAAAGGTTGCCACAACGATGGCCTCTTTTCAAAACATCTTTCAAAACCACACACAAAGCACCATTTCAAATAATTGAAGAGCACCATTTCAACCAATTGAAAAGCAAAGCAAGTGATCTAAACAAATAACTAAGAGCCCATGGATAACCATGGATAGAAAGGGTGCTAATACCTTCCCTTTCTATAATCTACTCCCCGAACCCAAGAAAACATCTCAAAGGTCTTTCCTGTGCTTTTTGACCTTTCCTTAGGATAAAATAAAAAGTCGGTGGCGACTCTTGCTAAACCAAAACATTTGCGAACACCAATGCGAAAACCTCAAGTCAGTTCTCCCACCGTATCACAGCCATAAGCCTACAACTTAATATCTGCCAATAATTAGAGGAATCTCAACAAAATTCATCATCACCTGCCAATTCTCAAATTATAACAAAGTATACAATACACCGTATTAACCAAAATATACTACGGCGTCCTGCGTAATTATTCGAGCAATTTGACTATATCCAGCTAAATAGTTTTCTGCTAAAATACTAATGTTTTCAGTTATGTACTACTATCTCTAATTCCATACGATTTACTGCTAGTCACTTATTAATTATTTCATCTTTGTTACTAGCTACTAATTTTTTCTCCTATTAATCTATTACCAATATTGCTACTAAAAATTCTACTAAATTACTTCTACTGATAACCTTATTAATAGTTTCCTGCTAATCCTTAATTCTATTATCTCTCTTGCTACTAACTTATATTTACTAGTAAACCATTAATTGTTTAGGGATAGATTACCTTAAGAACTCTAGTTATTATATTAAGAATGTTAAACGAAAATAATTAACCAATTAGAATGCACATGAGTGTTAAGGAATAAGAAAGAAATATGTGCCCCTCAACATGCAAAGGAACAAAAGAAAAGAATTAATAAAGACATGTGCCCCTCGGCACAATGTCCATGCCGCTCGGCATACCTTACAGCCTTGTGCTACTCGGCACAAGTACCTGTGCCCCATGGCACAATAACCCTGCCGCTCGGCACCCCCTCCCCTTTTGCCTCTGTGCCGATCGACACACACACCATGCCCCTTGGCACAACATGTTTTCCAATCCCCTCACAGACTTCAATCTGTTACTAATACTAACACAAAATTTTCGAAATTTTCCTTCGATTATAAATCTCAGACCAAAACAACATTGATTAACACAACAACATAACAACTACACCAACCATAGGTTAATTTTCAACCTTTCATTCATCGATGGAATTACTGCAACGTTATAAGAAATTATGACAATGGTAACATGAAATTCAGAAACAAGAACAATTTCACGCACGACAACAATTATTCACACAACAAATACCTACATAATATTCATGATTATTCCCATTAATGTAAGTCGCTCTATAATTCTCCGATTGAAAACCTAGCTTTTCCTATTTTCCCTCTTCTCTACAACTTCTACGATCAGCACACCAAAACTTCCTTATTTTTCTAATTAACCTAATTCTTATATCAACTTAACCTTATTTCATTAATCATATTGGGCCTAACTTACACACACCTACCTTACTACGTACCACCATATAACTAAGCCCAACAACTAAATTTTATATTATTCTAATATTATTGCTAATATTAATCAACTAAAATAATCAACCAAATAACAACTTAGCAACATACAGAAACATCTCACACATTTTAACAAATAATTTGAAAATACTTTAATTAAATAATTAATTAAATTATTGGGTGTTACGATTCCCACTATCCACATCTCCAACCACAACGTAAAGATCAACTTGGCACCCGTCAGATGGCTGATGAGGCCAGCCAAAAGAGTTGGCATCAATATGCTTTACAATCCTATCTTCATAAATAAAAGCAAAGACTCGAGGGGAAACTGTTCAAGGCTATCCCAATGGTTCAATCAAGGAAACCTCTAGACAAAATATGAATAGTCAGACCCTCGTCAGAAGGTCGCACACTACTCAACCTACTTGGTCATCATCAGTCGTAAAACCTAATCACAATCTTTCGCACTTCACGTCAGGTCGAGTGGGGAAATTTTAACCCCTTGTTATATATAAGCTCTACCACACACCATAAACATCTATTCATCCATTTACGTTTGTAATATTAAATCTCTTCGATCTTATTAACTTAAACGTTTAAGTAATAACTTTGCATATACATCTATGCTCCATTATATCGTTCCATCACACTGGGAGATTTTATTTCTTTTACATCATCATTCTCCTCTTTGACATCATAATACTTACCAAAAAAGAAAACATTTTTATGTTCATAGTTTTTTTGATTTTGCCTGTTTTGTCTCCTGAATTTGACTTATTTTATTATGATATGTTTTTTGGGTTTAATTAAAGGTAAAATGTCTAACAATCAAGAAAGGTTGAGACATGGCTATGAAGATAAGCTTTCAACATATTTTGATGAATACAAACCCATCATCTAAATTATCAAAGAAGAAGGAAAAAGATGCATAAATTTGTTCAAGCTTTGTGATCAAGTTTCAAGGTATATGAATTCCATATCATATACATTTCATACTGCTCAAAATATTTGTTATCATGTATTGAAAATTTTATTTTTCATGTTTTAATAATGTTAAATCACTTTCAAATATAATTTATTGACTTGGATAAATCAATAGATGTTGCATAATGTAGGTTCAAATACTTAGACAATTTTTTATTTATTTTTCAAACATTCTATTTTTGGTAAGTTATGGCATTTGAAATAGTTTTTTAAATTTGAAATTTGAAAATTGAAAAACCTTCATGAAAATGTCTCAAACTTTTGCAATAATTCATAGAGGTTTCTTAGGATGTCTTTAAGGCAAAACACATTAGTTTTCATATCACCTATTTCAATCAAAATTCTACAAAACTCTCTATATAATTTTCATTACGAATTTTCATACTTAAATGGGTTTTGAGAAAATGTTCATGCTATTCTAAAAGCATCATTGAGCACTTAGAGAGTTTATGATATTTATATTTCATATTCAAAAGGGAAGAAGACTTTCCTCATTTTATTAAGCATTATTGTTTGCTATTAGGTGTGTTTTCTTATCATCCAGGATTTGGAGATAAGGTTAAAATAAAAGGGAGGATTGTTTACTTTTCTCGTGGAACAAGTTTCAAGAGGATTGTTCTTGATATATTGGTTAAAAGTCTTCACTTATTTTCCATAATTGTTGGAAATAAGTGTGTAAAATCACAAGAGGATTGTTCTTGGTGATTTGATTAGAGTCTTGTATAGGAAGACTAGAGAGTCTTGTCCATGATAATCTAACTATAATAAAATCTCTTACATGTGGTAAGGGGACTGGACGTACTCTCAGATTATGAGGGGAACTAATATAAATTTCTGATGTTCTTTACTTTCTGCACTTTACAACTTTCATCAGCTAACATAACCAGAAAAGATTGAACCAATACTCACAAAACCGGATAAAGCTTTAAAGTCCTAATTCACCCTCTCTTAGGCGCACTCAATACTTACAATTGGCATCATAGTAGGCTATAGGTGACATGTTCATATAGATCCAGAATGACTTCCACAAATGCAAATGTGGTTTTCAAAGACGTTGGTAGCAATAACAAGCCTACCAGTGTTGTTAAACCCCAGTGGCAAAGTAGCGCGCTGGTGAGACCCATGTCCTGGGTTCAAACCTGCGCGCTACTTTTATATTTTTTCACATTATTTCCTTTTCCATTTTGTTATTTTTTCAGGTTGGGCTTGGTCTTTTGGGTCAGGATTTTTCGCTACTATCATCACTATTAATCTGCTACATCACCCCCCTTGCCAACTTTCATATTTTTATTTTTTATTTGTTTTATTTTCATATTTAACATATATAATATTTCTTTAATACATAAATCCCAAAAAAATATAAATTAATAATATTGCACTTTTGTTTTATTTTATTTTTTTATTTCTCACTTAAAAATATATTTTATTTTAATAAGATATCATTTATTTTCTTCATAAACTTGTAAATATAATCAAAAATATATATTTAGTTCAATTTATTTATTTATTTCTCATTTCATACTTATAAATACTTATTTTTGCATATATATAATTTTATATTTTTATATAATATTATTTATTATTTTTACACAAGAAAATGCACAAAATAATACCTATAAAAACTTTATTTTCTCTTAAAATAATAATTAGGGTTAAACCCCTTTTAAAAATTAATTCCTTTACCTTATTTATTTTTTAGGTTTAGATTTAAATTTTCTTTTACATAAAAAACAAAACAAAAATCTTTTTCTTACATATACATTGCATTGCCTTTTAAATATTGTATTATATTCATTCTAATTCGTACAAATTCGATTTGGTTGTAATAATTTATTTAGGTTTATATTTTGGCAAATCCCCATTCAAATTTGTATTCCCCCCTCCCATAAATTATTGTAATAGCTTAGAAATATTTATATTACGCAATTTATCGCTTTATATGCCATGATTAGTAATTAGGGTTTGTATGACAAGAATAAAACAAAGCGAAATAGAACACCCTAAATACAAGACAAAATCAAAGCATGAAAATGATACACTTGCACACAAGCACCCTTAGGGTTTCTCCACTTGGTTGCCTAAAACAAAAATGGCCATATTACGCATGCAAAGTATCTGGGCAAAACAAAACAAATATAAGATCATAGTCCCTCGATGACGCTATTCAAAGTTGCCTTACAAAATGATCTTGGTCCCTCAAAAATGCTAAGATACTTTGCAAACATTGCTAATCATGGTTATACGATGACCCACGCCCGTCCCGTTTACATCCAAAGATAGGGTTGCTTACCAAATCAATGGTAAGACAACAATGTCAAAGGAATAGAAAATACATAAGAAAGACATTTGAGTAGGTAGATAGCTTCTAGTTACTTGCTCCATTTCAAACAATAATCCTTGCTATTTTCAAAACAAACACACACACATTTCAAAAACATCTTACAAACATTGAAAACATTTTCAAAAGACAAACATCTTTGTATACATTCTTACGAACGAGAATCATTGCAAAGATCGCCTAAACAAATGGCCTCTTTTACAAAATACTTTCAAAACTACACCAAACACAATTTCAAACAACAAAAGCAAGTGATCTAAGCAAGTAACTAATATCCCATGGAAAACCATGGATGAAAAGGGTGCTAACACCTTCCCTTTTCATAATCTACCCCCCGAACTCAAGAAACAGTCTTAAAGGTCTTTCCTGTGCTTTTTCACCTTTTCTTTTGGATAAAAGAAAAGTCGGTGGTGACTCTTGCTAATCGCAACATTTGCGATAAAATGCAAAACCCTCAAGTCAGTTCTCCCATCGTATCACAGAACTGGCGAATCTGGTGGTGAAATATTATAAAAGTGGGGTTACCTTAGGGCTAGATCACATTTATTTGCTTACATTGTTTGATTTGTTTGCTTTACATTTTGGTTTTTTGTTTGGGTTTGAAATCCTCTACCCGAATTTGGGAAACATTATAGGTAAATAGAAATACATTGTGGAAACTGTGTGGGGTATACCGACATGGTCTAAGCAATAGCTATGTTAGTGTGACATATTTGTGGGTACCGTAGCCTTTGAGTCAATCAAAGAGAATACGGGGCTGCTGAGTGATGTCATGAAGCACTAATGAACTTCTAGAACCCTTTACTTGACCAACTTGGCCTTTAGGATGTAGTGAGATGATCGGCTTTGGTGTAGTCCGAAGTTGGTAGATACTCGATACTACACTCATTGAGGTTTGGTTTCTTGGGATATTTCGGTCGCCATTAAAGAGGCTTGAGCTGAAGCAATGAACAAGGAAACAATCCATTGATATTGAGCTCCTTAGAACCCGGTTACTATTACTAGGACATGTTGAGCCAACTAAACTTCAAGAGGGTACTTACCTATAAAACCCCGTGCAAGCCTAAAATAAGAACTTGTTTGATTTGCTTGTATGTGCATACTTGTACATAACATCATGGACATCATGAACATCATATGCATCCACTAACCATTTCAAGGATTTTGGAGATTCATCTTTGTTCTTGTTTTGTAGGATATGGATTCGCTTCGTAGGAAAACTATCCAAATCAACCTTGTAAGAATTCCTCCACAACTCAAGGAGCTAGCTTCAAGAATCCATGAGAACTCTATATTCACTGAGAGGCATGGTCGTCTACTCAACTTAGTCACCTCCAACACAGAGGAGGATATGGTGAAGGTTCTCTTCCAGTTTTTTGACCCTTTGCATCATTGCTTTACATTTCCTTACTATCAGCTTGTGCCTACTTTGGAAGAGTTCTCTCAACACTTGAGGATTCCTATTCTCAATCAACTACCTTTCAAAGGTACAGAAAGAGATCCAAAGCCAGAAGAGATTGCTCAAGCCCTGCACTTGCACTCATCTGATGTCACAACTCATTGGGAAACTAGAAGTGATGTCAAAGGCTTCTTGGCAAAGTTTTTGTTTGAGAAAGCCCAAAGTTGTTGGAATTCCCTAGACTTGCAAGCTTTTGAGGAGATTGTGGCTCTTCTTATCTATGGGATGGTCTTGTTCCCCAATCCTGACCAACTTATAGAGGTAAGTTCCGTCAAAATCCTCATGTCATGAAATTCGGTGCCTACATTGCTAGGGGATATCCTACACTCTTTTCACACTCGTACAATAAGGAAAAGAGGGGTCCTGATGTGTTGCACTCCCCTCCTGGAAAGATGGTTTATTTCTCATCTTCCCCAATCAGTCTTAAAGAATGAGAAAGGATTAAGGCGGTCACAAAGGTTAATGACGCTAAAACATTTAGATATTCATTGGTGCTCTCGATCCAAGGAGAATGTTATCATTGTTGGACGTTGTGGGGAATTCCCTAATGTCCCTCTACTTGGCATTAGGGGAGGGATCACCTACAACCCGTGTTTAGCTCTAAGACAGTTTGGTTATGCCCGAAGAGATGGCCCACATGATATGCTGATTCAAGGCCTGGTATTCGACTACGACAACGACGATCAAGGACTTCGCCAGAGATTCATCCGAGCTTGGAGGATGCTAAACAAGGTGGATAGCAAGGCTTTGGGACACAAGAATTCCATCCCTCTTGAGCCTTACCTCAAGTGGGTACAAACCTGCGCTCAAAGTCTTATGATGCCTTATCCTTCCATTATCCCAGTGATTATTGAGCCCGTTAAGGAAGGAGAAGTTCCATACACTATCCTACATCCTGACATGCCCACATCTCTTGAAGACCTACAAAGGGATTGGATACAACTCAAAGGAGAGCGATATACTTTCGAAGCCCAATTCTATGCAAGCGAGAAGAAGGTTTTGGAACTCACTAGGCTACTTCATGAGGAGCATACTCTAAATGCCTACATAGCACCAAAGAGGATGCTCACTACCTTTTTATCTTAGAGTGTTGTATTATTTTTCCCAAGGGGAATTGATGTACTCAAACTCTATCTTATTAATATAAAGTGTGTTTCTTTTTGTTTAAAACGAACTTGAATCTTTTAAAATCCTTGAAAACATTACATATGCGCATATCATTCATCATAACATAAACAGGTCTTTTGCAAAAAGTTTCCTCATCTCTCTACTGTTTATTTCAGTAAGATGGATCTCGAATAGACAGTCAAAGATCTTTAAACTCAAAACATGCAGATTCAACAGTTACTCACAACCCTGGTTAAAGGATAAGAGGAGCTGGAGACTCTGTTGGCAAAAGAGAAAAAGAAGAAAGAGAAGAAACCAACTGGTGTTGTAATCATGCGGAGAAGGTTTCAAGGGCAGACTAGGAGAACCTTGAATTTTGCAGGAACATCTGATGAAGGGGAAGGGAAAGGGAAAGAAACAGCAGTTACATCAGACTCTGAAGAGGAGGAAGAAGAGGAAGACTACTCTGAAGAACAGTACCCTCCGGCTGATGATAAATACAGACATCTTGAAGAGTGTTTAAGCGCTATGGAAATACAAAGGGTACCAGGTCTAGACTTTGAAGAATTGGGGCTAGTACCGGGAATTATGATTTCACCAAAGTTCAAAGTGTCGTTGTTTGCAAAATATGATGGGGTGTCATGTCCTAAAATGCACCTCCGATCATACGTGAGAAAGATTCAGCCGTACTCTACCGATAAACACCTGTGGGTGCATTTTTTCCAAGATAGTTTATCCGGAACACAACTAGATTGGTTTTACCAATTAGAAAGGGTCGACGTCCACAACTGGGAAGACCTTGCGGCAACTTTCTATAAATAATACCAGTAATAATGCAGATTTGGCGCCTACCCGTACTCAACTTCAGAGTATGGCTATGGATTCAAATGAGGGTTTCAAAGATTACGCACAAAATGGGGAGATCTAGCTGGGAGAGTGCAACCCCCTCTGTCCGAAAGGGAGTTGGTGGATATGTTCTTAGGCACTCTATCGAGCCCTTTCTTCAACCATTTGATTGGGAGTTCATCTGCCGGATTTACTGAATTAATATTAACCGGAGAGAGGGTGGAAGCCGACATAAAAAATGGAAAAATTCAGAAGGATTCATCTGCCTCTACAGTTGTGAGAAAGCCTTTCACTGGGAAGAATGAGGTATCTGTTGTTTATCCATAAAGGAACCAAGGGAGAGTTGAACGCTGACCAATGGTAGAGGCCATTATGATCCCAAAGCTTGCATCTAATCAACCAATGAGTAATCAACCGAGGGTGGAAAGGCCAGTCCGGCAATTCATTAGGATTAATATGACTCTAGCCCAGGTTTTACCACATCTTCTGAAATTGAATCTGGCAACTTTAAAGGAGGCCCCAAAGAACCCCAATACTGTGTCCCCTCATTATCACCCAAATTCCAGATACGCATACCATTCCGAAAGTCCGGGTCACGACACTAACAACTGTTGGGCTCTGGAAAACAAAATTCAAGACCTTATAGATGCAAAAGAAGTTGAGTTTGACGCACCTGAGAAACCAAATGTCATTTCCGCTCTGATGCCTAGGCATGGTCACAACACCAACGCTATCGAGGAAGATTTATTTATTGCCACAGTGGATGAACTTTTGACTCCGCTCCCAATCATTAAGATGAACTTGTTGAAAGCTGGTGTATTCCCAGGTTGTAAGGAAAACTTCCATCATTGCTTATCCTCACCAATTGTTTTCCCTATGTTGAAGACATGCGTTCAACGCCTAATAGACAATCAAGAAATTCTGTTTGAAAATGCTCCCGTTTTACCTATTCCTGTTGAAGACATTTCAATCATAACCATCTCCGCCAATCCTTCCAGGGTCCCTAAAAGACCCGTTAGGATTACATCAGTTCCAAAAACTACTGCTCCTTAAGATCACAATGCCCAGGCCGGTCCCGTATGAGTCAGACAAAACAGTACCATGGAATTACAGTGGAGAAATCTACTACCATGGTATCAAACAAGATGAACTGACTGCCAAAGAAGTGAGATCCAAAGAAGAAAACTCCGACATTAGCAATATTGTCGGAACTAGCAAGATCACCCGTAGTGGTAGAATCTTATCTCCAGAAATTGCCCCTCCAAAGGCAGTTTTTGGACCCGTGGTTGCTCCAAAGGTTACCTCCATACCAATAATCATATCCGCAAGTACCCCTATCAATAAAGATGACACAACCCCTGTTGTTACCCCCACCAATACTTATGCTGCTGATGTTCGGGGAAAAGATGTTCAAGAAGAGTCTGTCAGGACGAAGGCTCAACCACTGACCATCCCCGAAACCTCCAAGAAGAAAATGGAGGAGATCTTGAGAATAATAAAGAAGAGTGACTATGACGTGGTTGAACAGTTGGGGAAAACTCCCTCCAAGATCTCCATGCTAGAATTGTTGTTGTGCTCTGAGGCACATGCGAAAGCTTTGGTGAAGTTTCTGAAAACAGCCCATGTGCCACAAGAGACATCTGCTGACCAATTCCAAGATTGTGTGGCCAGTTTAACAGCTGATAATGGCCTAGACTTCTCTGATGCTGATTTGACACCAAAAGGGAGAAAGCACAATGAGGCATTACAAGTCTCAGTGGAGTGTAGAGGAACAACTCTGGCCCATGTCTTGGTGGACACTGGCTCATCTTTGAACGTCTTACCGAAGAAAGCTCTTGACAGATTGGATTGCGAAGGGCTGACATTGAAACCCAGTAACATAGTTGTGAGAGCATTTGATGGCTCAAAGAGGATGGTCCACGGGAAGGTGGACATCCCCATAAAGGTGGGAACTCAGACTTTCAACTCAACTTTCTATGTAATGGACATCCTCCCCTCTTACTCATGTCTGCTAGGACGGCCCTGGATCCATAATGCTGGTGTTATCACCTCTACACTACACCAGATGCTGAAATACCCGGTCCATGGAAAGATTATCACTGTCCACGGAGAGGAAGAGTACATGATTAGCCATCTAAATTCTTTCCGGTATGTGGAATTGGATGGCGAGTTCATTGAAACTCCTTTTCAATATTTCGAAGAAGTCTCTCAAGAGGTAGCAGTAACCAAGAAGGTATCCTCGATCCCCAAGATCACAAGACCCCTACTTCGGATGTCATCTCTAAAGGACGCAAAGGCAGTAATAGAGGGGGGTGGATGCACCATCTGGGGGCAGCTTCCAGACATTTCGTATAAATCTGACAAGTTTGGCTTGGGGTTTACTTCAAATGCTCAGAAGGTTGTGTGTCGTGCCCGTGCTGGAGGGACACCTCTGAAGATTAGTGTTGTACCCCAAAATTTTCCCTCCCATTTCCTCAACATTTTCTCACCACAAGACCCTTGGAGCTCAAGATCAAGCTAGGGTTTACTCTGCTCAAGACTCCTCCTTGCATCGTTGACCCAAATTAGGGTTTGTGTTTGCACAAAGATGTTTTGACCTAAAAGGCCCAAAGTGACTTTCATGCTTCATATTGGACTCCCAAGTTTATCCATACCAAGTTTCAAGCCTTGATTCCAATCTTTGCCCAGTCAATTGGACAGTTGACCTAGAAATCAGCTGTATTGGGGAAAAAGTCAATTGTGGTCAATTGACAGTCAAACCTCATGATTTTTCACCCACATCAACATATTGAACTCATATGGATCATTTGATCAAGTTTGGATCACAATTCCACAAGAAATTTGATCAGATCATCAAAAGGGCAAAATGGTCATTTTTAGGGTTTTGACTGCACAAAGGTAATTTTTGACTGTTTGGCCTAACCAATGGCAAACCAAGCTCACATATGGACTCAAGGACCCCATGGAATTGTCTTGACATGTTCAACAAATTCAAAAGATCCCAAATACACAAGATTGACAGATGAATTTTCCAGTCAATTGAGCAAAATTTGACTGTATACTGAAAAGTCAAACTTTGACTTTTTGGTCAAAATCAAGTGTCAAGATTCATTTTTCATCAAGACATGTCAAATTATGAAACTTGTTCATCAAGAAATCAAAATTGCAAATTAGGGTTTAAAATGAAGAATTTTCATAACTTAGAAATTTTCTAAGTTATGAAAATCCCTAATTTTTTCCTAACTTTGTCCCATTTTTTCATCAAGATATATTTGGATTCAAGCAAAACTCAAAACATGAGAGTTATAGTCCATTTCAAAATCTACAACTTTGATTCATAAAGTTTCCTCAAAAGAATCTTGTAGCTCAAGTTATGATTTTTGGAACAAGGGTGCAAAACATTCTTAACTTAGAAAAATTTTGACCTATTCTAGGCAGGATTTTTGCCTAACTTCATGGCCACTTTTCACATGCTTCCACTTGAAATATCTACTTGCATTACAAAGATGGATTGTAGTACACATTCCAAGCTTTCCAAATTGTCCAAGAACTTCTCAAACACCCTTGTGGTTAGGGAGAATCGAATTTGGCAATGTGGGCAAAAGTCACTTTGATTCATGGCCATGTACATGTTCATAACTTGTGCATTTTTGAAATCAGCATGTGCAAGCTACATTACAGGCCTCTAATCTCATTTACACTCAAAAATTAAATTCTAAACCATTGTGACAAGATGTTATTCTATGCGTTTGGTCATTACATGAAGGATTAGTCCATAATTAGAAAAAGCACATTATCCATTCTTGTAAAGTGGCACTTTATGTCAAGTTTACAATCTATGAGGTACAATGCAGATCTTTGAGGCACAGGTTCATGAGCAAAGTCCACTGATCAAGAGTGATTTATGCAGCACACTTGAGGGGCCTGTGTTGGCCTAGAAACCAAGTTGACAAACTTTGCTTAAGATAGAAGAAACTTGGCATTTTGAATGACATCTCTGATTCCTGCAAGCAAGAACTAAAACAAACTTTCTCCACACTTTTCATACTCCCTAACAGACCTAAAACACGACCAAAGAACCCTTGATCCCTCCTCATACAGAAAATCACCATCTTGCTGCACAAAACAGGGCATTCTGCACTTTGACTTGGCCAGCTCATTTCCATCGTGCATTTTCATCCAAACCACTTCATACACACTCCATAACATCCATACCAACTATTCCAAGCCCTAGCTGCAGACTGTAACACCCCTAACCAAGCTTGCCATTTTTACTTTTTCTGTTTTGCAGGTTGACTTCTATAGCTCGATTCATTTGGTTTCAAAGCAAACTAAAGGTTGGATAAGCATCCCTGAACTTCAAGAGAGCTGTACAAGTCCTCAAGTTCCATTGAAAGTACCTCCATTGTCATACACGTATCAAGCTGAAACAGGTAAAACTTTGGACTTCTATCTCTCAATCTAGGAAGAGTTAGCCTTAGGTTTATGAATGAAAAATGCTCTACTCATGGCCCTGAAACTACACATATAATTACTTTCCATTTATATTGCATGTGCTGAGAGAATTTGGAACCTGAACATTAGAAAAAACTTAGGTCAGGAATTAGGGATGAAGAAATTCTCTTTCATTTCTTAGAGTTAAGTCAAGTTCTTTATATGTCTGGATTCGTCTCTTGATGCTCTATATTTTTGGTGTTATGAGTTTTGCTTGAAAGTCCAAGAATCAGGATGTTTGAATCAGTATGAAAAACGCGCGTTTTTGAGACAAACTGGCTGGAGGTTGAAGAAGATGGACTTGGGCTGGGCCTGAGTTTTGTTTTCCTTTTTGCACCACTTTATTTCACATACACCCCCCTGGCCCATTGCTTGATATATTTGTCATTTCTTATTTTTTTTTTCCTTTTGATTTTGATTCTATATTTTTATTTAAGCATGAAAAAACATTAAAAATATTTTTCTCACATTTTTTGCATTTGATTTGATATTTATTTGTTTCATTTAGTTATATCTGCAAATAAATACATAATACCTTTTATTTAAAAATACTAAAATAATACAAAATACATTCTATTTTATGATTTTATTTTATTTTATCTTTTGAAAACATTTTCTTAAAAATATACTTTTTTTTGTAAATATTAAATATTTTATTTTTGTACATATTTAATATATTTAGTAAATATTATAAATACTTGTATATTTATTAGAATATTTAGGGAAAAATACAAAAAAATAATACATTTTTATTTTTATTAATATTTAACCTCAAAAATACTTTTTTTACAATACACTTTCTTTTTATTTATTTTTTGTACATAATTAATAAATATTGTATATATTAAATAGTAAATACCTTTTTATTTGCAAAATTAGGGTTTTGCCCTAAAACATCAAAAATACCAAAAATTAATCCTTTTTATTTTTGTTTATTTGTCACATAAAAAACCCTTTTACATACATATAAAAATCATTTTTTTTGCATCTTGCATATTTATTGTATTTTATTTAATTATTGTGCAATTAAATAATTTGTATAATTCAATTTGGATGTAATAGTTTAGATTTAATTTCTTGCCAAAATATCCCCATTTGAACATTTGTACCCCCCATCCCATTATTTGTGTTGTAATAATTTAGGACCTTTAAATTTCGCATTTAAAAGCTTTCTAAATATGCCATGATAGACTTAGGGTTTTGTATGCAAAAATCAACCAAACAAATAGCTTGACCTAATTCCAAGATAAAAGCATGAAAATGAACAAACACCAATCACACTTGCACCCCTAGGGTTACTCCACTTGTTGCCTTCAATAATGGACCATGTTGCATGTTAGGTGTCTTTGGCAAAAACAAAAACAATTCAAATAAATCTTAGTCCCTCGATGACGCTTTCAAAAGTTGCCTAAAAAATGATCAAGTCCCTTAAAGGAAAAATTGCCCAAAGATACTTGGCACCATTTCAATCATGGTCTAAACGATGACCCGCGCCCGTCCCGTTAACATCCTAACACAAGATTGTCCACCAAATACAATGGTGGAACAAAATTGTTAAAAGGGTTAAAAACATAGCAAAGATCTTTGAGTAAATTTAGGAGTAGACAACTCTTGGTTACTTGCCAACTTGCAAAACAAAAACACTTGCCTATTTTTCAAAACCATACATCACAACACACTTTCAAAACAACTTTCAAAACAATTTTCAAAAAAACATTGAAAACTTTTCAAAAGACATACACCTTTGTATACATCCAAACATGGATCATTGCAAAGGTTGCCACCACATTGGCCTCTTTTCAAAACATTTTCAAACCCACACACAAAGCACTATTTCAAACAATTGAAAATCAAGGCAAGTTGATCTAAGCAAGTAACTAAGAGCCCATGGATAACCATGGATAGAAAGGGTGCTAATACCTTCCCTTTCTATAATCTACTCCCCGAACCCAAGAAAACATCTCAAAGGTTTTTGCTGTGCTTTTTAACCTTTCCTTAGGATAAAATAAAAAGTCGGTGGCGACTCTTGCTCAACCGAAACATTTGCGAAAACAAACGCAAAACCTCAAGTCAGTTCTCCCACCGTATCACAATTAGCAACCAAGAGGTCAACGTAGTGGAAGATGGTGAAGAAGATGGCAGCTTGGAGGATTGGATATTTCCTACTGTCAATGGAGGACTTTGCAATTGGGAAGCCAGAGACTTTGTCCCAATAAATTTCATCCCTCAGTAATTTATCTTTTACATTTCTGTTGGACTTGTAATATTCACAAACAATTCACACTTTAAAAACCTTGTGTCTTATCCGAGGCACAATGGTCCATTTGTAAGGGTTTTTATTTCATCTTCATATGACATTCAATGAATCATGAACGTTTTTCCACATACAAACCTTTTGTACTCATTGTCTTTCTTTTACATTTTATTTTTTAAAGATGGCTATACCCTTACACACACCCACACTCACAAATGCAGGTACCCCTCCATTCCAGATCCCATGGGTAACGTTACTGCTATGGCCTTTAGTGACTCTGAAGATCCAATCTATCAAGCCGAATACGAAGGTGAGGAAGATTGTGAAGTGCCAGGGGAATTGGCCAGACTACTACAATAAGAGGAAAGAGTTATTCATCCTCATGAGGAACTGTTGGATACAATCAACTTGGGTACCGAGGAAGATAAAAAGGAAATTAAAGTGGGTGCCAATCTAGAGCCGAGTTTCAAGGAGCGCCTAATTCAGCTATTGCATGATTATGTTGAGATCTTTGCCTGGTCATACGAAGACATGCCAGGACTTGATACAGAAATCATGGTACAACGTCTACCCACAAGAGAAGATTGTCCACCAGTGAAGCAAAAAGTCCGCCGCATGAGACCTGACATGTCAGAGAAGATCAAAGCGGAAGTCATGAAGCAGTTCAATGCTGGATTCTTGGCCGTCACTTCCTATCCTCAATGGGTTGCCAACATTGTTCCCGTACCTAAAAAGGACGGCAAGGTACGAATGTGCGTGGATTATAGAGATTTAAACAGAGCCAGCCCTAAAAATGACTTTCCACTTCCCCATATTGACATCCTAGTTGATAATACGGCCCAGCACAAAGTGTTTTCCTTCATGGACGGATTCTCAGGCTATAACCAAATCAAAATGGCACCTGAGGACATGGAGAAAACTATATTTGTCACACAGTGGGGCATGTTCTGCTACAAAGTGATGCCATTCGGACTGAAGAATGTTGGGGAAACCTATCAACGCGCCATGGTAGCTTTATTTCATGATATGATACATCATGAGATAGAGGTCTATGTAGATGACATGATAGCCCGATCACAAACTAAAGAGGAGCACCTTGATCACTTGCAAAAGTTGTTTGTAAGATTGAAGGAGTACAAACTAAGGTTGAACCCAAACAAGTGCACTTTCAGAGTCCGGTACGGTAAACTCTTAGGTTTCGTTGCCAGCAACAACGGCATCAAGGTTGATCCTGCTAAGGTTAAAGCAATACAAGAAATGCCTGCTCCTCGTACTGAGAAGGAAGTCAGAGGATTCTTGGGACGCCTGAACTATATTGCCAGATTCATTTATCATCTGATAGCTACTTGTGAGCCAATCTTCAAACTATTAAAGAAAGATCAAGTAGTCTGATGGAACGACGAATGCCAGATTGATTTTGACAAGATCAAGGAGTACTTACAAGAGCCTCCTATTTTGATGCCACCAGTCAAGGGAAGACCACTGATCATGTATCTGACCGTTTTAGATAACTCAATGGGGTGTGTATTGGGGCAGCATGACGAGTCTGGCCGAAAAGAGCACGCTATTTACTACCTAAGCAAAAAGTTTACCGACTGTGAAACCAGATATTCACTATTCGAGAAAACTTGTTACGCTCTGGCACGGGCTGCTCGCCGGTTAAGACAGTATATATTGACTCATACCACTTTGTTGATATCTAAGATGGATCCGATAAAGTACATCTTCGAAAAGCCTGCTCTATCTAGAAGAATAACTAGATGGAAGATGATCTTAACAGAATATGACATACAGTACACTACCCAGAAAGCTATAAAGGGCAGTGTGCTAGCTGATTATCTTGCTCATCAAGCTGTAGAAGATTATTAGTCCATGAAGTTTGAATTCTCGGATGAAGATATCATGACATTATACAACTGTGAAGAAATCAGACCATATGACGGACCTGAACAAGGATCCCGATGGACCCTGTTCTTTGATGGGGCATCCAATGCACTTGGCAATGGTATTGGCGTTGTACTCATATCTCTAGAAGGGTGCCATACTCCTTTTACTTCCAGACTTTACTTCAACTGTACGAACAACATGGTGGAATACGAAGCATGCATCCTTGGTCTCAAGGCTGCCATGGACTTGGGAATCAAATCTTTAGATGTGTTTGGAGATTCAGCTTTGGTCATCAGTCAGATCAAAGGAGAGTGGGACATTAAGCATACAAACCTTATCCCTTACAAAGAGCATGTCTTGACATTGCTACCACACTTTGAGCAGATTACCTTCGAGCATTTCCCGCGAGAAGAAAATCAGCTAGCAGATAATCTAGCCACAATGTCATCTATGTTTAAACTTAATTGGGATAATGAGGCTCCCCAGATCACCATTGAATGAATGGGAGAACCAGCACACTGTCACGAGATTAGTACTGAAGAAGTAGTGGACTAGCCTTGGTTTCATGAAGTCAAAAGGTATCTCGAGGCTCAAGTATATCCAGAAGGAGCTTCAATCAATGATAAAACGTTCTTAAGGAGATTCTCCGCTAAGTTCTTCCTGAGTAATGACATCCTGTACAAATGCAATCATGACTCTATTCTGCTCCGTTGTGTGGATAAGATTGAGGCTGAAAAGATCATGGCTAAATTACATGAAGGTACCTTTGGCACTCACTCCAGTGGGCATACAATGGCGAAGAAAATCCTACGGGCAGGCTACTATTAGTCTACCATGGAAGCAGACTGCTATCAACACTCTCGGACCTGTCATAAATGTCAAATTTATGCTGACAAGGTGCACGTACCTCCGGTTCCTCTGAATGTCTTAACGGCTCCGTGCCCTTTGCTATGTGGGGAATCGACATGATTGGAGAGATCAAACCTACAGCCTCCAATGGACACTGCTTCATTCTGGTGGCCATTGACTATTTTACAAAATGGGTCGAAGCAGCTTCTTTCGCATCCGTTACCAAGAATGTTGTTGCCCACTTCATCAAGAAAAATCTCGTTTGCCGGTACGGTATCCCAGAAAGGATCATCACTGATAATGGTACAAACCTTAACAATACTATGATCACCGCCTTGTGCGAGCAGTTCAAGATTCAACATCACAATTCATCCCCCTATCTACTAAAGATGAATGGTGCAGTCTAAGCTGCTAATAAAAACATTAAAAAGATCATACAAAAAATGACAGTCACCTACAAGGACTGGCATGAGATGCTTCCATTTGCTCTCCACGGGTATCGCACCACGGCTCGCACATCAACTGGGGCAACACCCTATTCTTTGGTTTATGGCATGGAGGTTGTCTTGCCTATTGAGGTTCAAATCCCCTCTTTGAGAATTATGAAGGATGCAGGTTTGAATGAGGACGATTGGATCCAGACTCGACTTGATCAACTAAACTTAATTGATAAAAAGAGACTTACTGCTGTTTTCCATGGTCAGATGTATCAAAAATGGATGATCAAGGCTTTCAACAAGAAAGTCCGACGCCAAGTATATCAAGTTGGAGATCTAGTGGTCAAACGTATTATCTTACCATAAAGTGATCCCAGGGGAAAATGGACTCCTACCTATGAAGGACCATTTGTAGTCAAGAACATCTTCTCCGGTGGGGCAATGATCTTAACCACCATGGATGGCGATGACTTGCCACACCCTGCGAACACGAACATAGTCAAAAGATACTACGCATAAGAGACCCGCTAGGTTGACACACCTAGGCAAAAAAAGGGCATCCCGACGAACCAAAAGGTTCGGGAAAAAATTAGGGATAAAAAAAAAAATCTGTACACCCGGCAAGTTGAAAACCCGAAAGGGCGACTTGGGCAAAAAAGGATTTCCCGGTGGACTGAAAACCTGAAAGGGCGGTCCAGGAAAAATTTAGGGAATTAAAGCGTATGACTATGTCCCATCATATCACTTTGAGGACAATCTCTTCACTGAAAAACTCGGAGTTTTTGATCAATTTAATCATCTTCGGACAAAGCAACAAATAGACAAGATATTAGGCGATATGGAGGCTATAGCAGAATGGGAACCCCATAGGATTATCACACATAGTTGTCTTTCTTTGTATAAATTTTTTCTTACTTTTACGGCACCATCCTCTTACTAGGATGACTGTCTCTTTTGTACAAAATATTTATTCAAAGTAAATACAAAGATATCTCTTTAAAGTATAGAAAACTATTTGTCCTTTTCCTTTACACTTGTGTTTTATTTGCAAAAACGTCCAATGATTCATTAATGAACATATGCATTTGAACATAATTACTGTTTACAAATAAACAAAATGAAAAAGACAATTACTGACAGGTCGAAAGAATAGGAAAACGTCTTTAGGCTATTCCATGAGCAATCTCCACGGTACGTCATTTAGATTCCCGACGGAACTAAAACTTCAAACTATTAATCCCTGGTGGAAACCATCCAATTTCTCCAAATTCCCCAACAAGTTTTTTTGAAGCCTAAAATCCAACCGGGTGACAATTGACTTCTGATACTCCCCAACGGAACAAAGACTCCCATTATTAATCCCGAGTAGAAGTCATCAAAATTCTCTGGATTCCCCAAGCAGATTCCTCAAGCAGTATATGGCATTACTCTCACAACAAATTTTTTGTCAAATACTCCAACTTCAAGACATGAAGAATCCACATATCCTCAGCAGCAGTCAAGGATTTATTTTCCTCAGCAATACAGCGAATCAGCTTACATGTGCATACATTACATCCACATATCATAAACATTGATAAAACACATATATTGCATCATACATTTCATGCAACATAATTTTGTGTTCCAGCTAACATTTTACCCTTTTCAGGATAAGATTAACAGCTACTGTTAAACAATGTGCAATCATGATACAGTTCAGATACGCTCCAGACACTGATGCCATTCTGTTATTTATTCATATTCAGCTTTCAGATACAGTTCAGATACGCTCCAGACACGGCTGCCATTCTGATGCTCATTCAAAATTCAGATACAATTCAGATACAATTCAGATACGCTCCAGACACAGATGCCATTCTGATACTCATTCAAAATTCAGATACAATTCAGATATGCTCCAGACACGGATGCCATTCTGATACTCACTCAGTTTTCAAGATTCAGATACAGTTTAGATACGCTCCAGATACGGAGGCCATTATGATACTCATTCAGATTTCAACTATCAAATACAGTTCAGATACGCTCCAGATACGGATGTCATTCTAACACTTATTCAGATTTCAAGTTCAGATACAGCTCAGATACGTTCCAGACGCAGACACCATTCTGATACTCATTCTTTCAACTTACAACTTACAATTTGTTGTACCCCAAAATTTTCCCTCCCATATTTCTCAAGACATGTCAAGAATAATCTTCAAGTTGCTCAAGTTGGCTCAAGGGTTGGACAGTCAAATCACCTCCTAAGGCAGTCAAGTCAAAATTAGGGTTTTGTGTTTCATTAAGGTCCTCATATCCAAATGACCTCAAATTATCCCCAATATCCTAATATGTTCTTAAGTTCATCCATGTCAAATTTCAAGCCTTACAGAGAAAGTTTGGTCAGTCAATTGCTCAAGAGACCCAAAAATCGACTGTGCTAGGGCAAAAGTCAACTGTGTCCCAAATACAGTCAAACCTCAAGATTTTTTGTCAACATTCTCATTTTGAAGGATAATTCATCATTTGATCAAGGGTTGATCATGATTCATCAAGGATTGCTCAAGATTCATCAAGATTCAAAAGTTGCTAAATTAGGGTTTTGTAGGAAAAGTCAACCCAACTTTGACCAAGCATAACTTTCTCATACGTTATTAGAAATGACCCATCCAAAGCTAATTTTGAAGAGGATGCAATTTCCTATAATCCATCTTCACACCCCAAGATCAAGAAATTCTCTCACAAAAAGTTACTAATTTGGACATTATAGGTCATTTTTGAAAGTCAACAAAAACACCTTTTTTTCCAAAGCTTATAACTTGAGCATGGAAGATCAAAATGAGATGAGACTAAAAGGGTTGATTATAGGACATCTCAAGGTTTCTAAAAAGTCCAAGAACACCTCCAAAAGTTCAAAATTGAAGAAGTTATGCATTGTTGAAGTTGGGCATTTTTCCAAATTTGCCAAAAGTCAACTATCCTCAAAACTCCAATTTTTAACAAAAGGGCCCACTTTTTTCCACTTGATATGGTCTTGTCATGCCACACACGTGTCCCATATTTGATTTCATGGCCATTCATTTATTTTTCTATTTTATTTAATTTTTATTGATTTAATTCATTTTTAATCAATATTAAATCAAATAAAATCTAAAAATTGATGAAATCATATCTTTGTGATTGGTACAACTTTCAATTGGCATGATTCATCAAATCAATTCGTATCAAGGCTCATTCATGCATAAAAAATTAGATTTGAACTATTTTTGGAAGTTTGATAATGGTGATCAAATCAAATCTTGATTCTTCAATGCTCATGGTTTAAGGCCCAAGTTTTGACCTAAATGCATTCCCTTATGTACACACAAGGGAGGCAGACCAAAAACACGTTGAAAGAGCTGCAGAAAGAGCCAACTCAGAATTGAAAAAAAGGGTGAAAAGTGAAAGATCAAATTCTTGTTTGGAGGCGTTTCCAAAGCAAGATCTCAACACTACTCCCTTGCCTGACATCCTGTGAAGCAAGAGCGACCAAAACCAGGCCTTGAGACCATCTGAAACTCGCTGTAAGTCATCAAGAATATGCCTCTGCACATGAAACCGTAAATTATTCTCCTTGCATCTTTTTGCCAATTTGATTGCACTATCATGCTTAACATTCAAATTATAACAATTCTGCATTATTTAATTTGATTTTCACGGCCTATATTGTGATGCCCGATCCTATGGTTCTTGTTCTTATTTTTTAGGCCTTTTTGATACAGGCAAAATCAATGCTAATGATGGGTATAGGGATAACCAGGAGGAAGAGACGAATGCAGTGGTACTCTTAGGTTTCGTTTACATGGCCTGGAGAATGTTTTTGAGATGCCCTACGAATCTTCCTGCGGATAAAAATCCGCAGGTAAATAACCAGGGTTATTTGAAGAAGACGATAACGTGTCGCTGTGTTATTGGTCCGTTCAAATCATTGGCACTTTTTTTTATTTTCAGGCTTAGTGCGTTGTTTCATATATTATATTTATTTCTTATTCCATTAACAATAATGCAGCATAGTTGGGTTGGTGAGAGAAGCGTGGCAAAACCCCTTGGGACCTGGGTTCGAATCCTAGGTCCCCCAAAACTTTATTTGATTTTTCTTCAGGTACTCATATGCAGCGCATAAAGAGTGGACCATCATGCTCTTCATCCCATCAAATGCCAAGTGACTTCAGGCCAAGATCCAAAGGCCAGAGTTGCAGATCCACTATGGACTAAAGTCAACAAGCGCGTATTGGAATGAGAAAGTCAAAACAGGCTGGCGTAATTGGGCCTGGGAATTTGCCAGATTCACCTCCTTTTCAGGCCCAAAACCCCCTGGGTTATTTCTTTTTCCCTTCATATTTTCATTTATTTATTTTATTCTAATTATTTATCTTAATTAATTAATTAACCAATTAACCTTTTTCATAAAAAAATCAGAAACCACAAAAATAATATTTTTATTAATTCCATTAATTTTATTATTTATTTTTGTAAATAAATAATTAATTGATTTATTTAGTTTAAATAGGTTTAACAATGACATATTTTGCAATAAATTAAAATCAAATTAGAATATTAGGTTTTTTTAATATTTTTAACCATTCTTATTTTATTTCCTTAATTAAAATAAAACCCAAAAATATTTTCAATTAATTAATTAATTCAATTATTAATTTAGACTAATTTTTAACTTAAAAATAACAAAAAAACATGCTTTATTTAATAAAAAGGGTCAAAACCCTAAGACACTCTGATTTAATTTTCTCGCGTGCGAATTATTTTTTATCCATACTTCAATATTGTAACTGCTTCGAGAATGTAATAGTTTTTAACTTAGGACTTTATTTATTTATTTATCGCTTTTATTTACTTTTCGCAATTTAATTTTAAAGGGTTTGTCTTTGGCGATGTAAATACCCGACGCCTTGTAATAGCTTAGATTTATTTTTCCGCAATTTAATTTCCGTGTAATATTAACTGTTAGATGTTTGATAACTAGGCAATGCATGACAAGATCAATTTTAATTTAAAATCAACAATAGATAACCATTGACATGTACAGATAAAAATTAACTGAATTGACACACTCGCACATGCGTACTCTTAGGGTACACCTCACTTGGTTGCCTCAAACGTGGTCATTGAGTATAAGAAGTTTTAGAGGTCGCTCTATTGTCCAAAGATCATAAGTTTCCTCGAAACGGTTGCCTCGGAAAAATGATCTAAGACATTAGGGTTACTACTAAGGCGTCCTAACATTGCCTTAGTGACCACACGTCCCTTAATCGAATTGACCCGAAAACTCCAACTATGGTGCTACCTACTTCTCAATAGTGGGATAGCACTATCTAAAGGACATTACCACAGTTTAATTCCCTTTTCGAGTAGGTAGATGGTTCTTAAGTACTTGCTCCTTTTAGAACAAAACAAAACTTTTCGCACTTACACTCTCTTCAAAACAAAAACTCTTTTCAAACCCACAAACACAAAGAAAAGCAAACTTTTGAAAACACAATGAGCAAGTACCTAAGAGCCTGTGGATAACCACGGATAGAAAGGGTGATAACACCTTCCCTTTCTATACTCTACCTCCCGAACCCGAGAAATATCTCAAAAAGGAATTTTTCTGTGCTTTTGTCCTTTCCTTGTTGGATAAAATAAAAGACGGTAGCGACTCTTGCTTACCGCGACATTTTGCAAAAACAAACACAAAACGCGAACCAGCATATCCAAAACAGTCAGTTCTCATTCCCACCGATCACAGAACTGGCGACTCTGCTGGGGATTATATTTATAAGTGGGGTGTACCTTAGGACTAGATCACTGTGTTTTCAATTGTATTCTCTGTATGCTTTAATTTTGTGGGCTTGTATCGGAGTTTCTATAGATCCTAACCCGGATCTGGGGATACCCTTTAGGTAAGTAGCAATAAACTATGAGGGATCTGTACGGCGTAGATCGATACGGATGAAGCAGTAGCTACATTGGTGTGGCACCTTGGTCTGTACCGATATCCCTTGTGTTGGAACGAGGAGAATATGGGTCTTCTAAGGAGTCATTAAGCACCAACTGACCTTAGAACCTTAAATTGACCAACTTGGCCATATAACAGTAGCAGTATGCTACACTCATTGAGACTAAACTCTCGCGATGATTTCGGCCGCAAGAAAAGGTTGCTAAACTGGAATTATGACCGATTGAGGGTAGTCAGTGATATTGAGATCCTCTAGAACCCGGTTACTATTTTTTAGGACAGGTCTTAACCAACTGAACTGAAAGAGGGTAGTACCTAAGCTCCATGCCAGCCTGAAATCTAAGGGCTCTTTTGTGTGACTTGTGTGCCTTTACCATGTTTGCCTTTTGTGGATACCTGTGGTGTGCCTTTACCATGACATCATGACATCATAACATTGCATACATTTTGCACAAGGACTAACCTATTTCAAAGACAAGAGGGTTTCATCTTTGCTCTGTTTTGTAGGTCATCATGATGCCCATGCGTAGGAATACTATCCGGATCAACTTTGTCCAAGTACCTACCCTGCTTAAAGATTTGGTTGTCAGGATTCCAAACACTACTTCCTTCATCAGAAGGTATGGTTCTCTCCTCAGTTTGGTCACCTCAAAATTGGACGAACAAATGATGAGTGTTCTGGTCCAATTCAATGATTCGTTGTACCATTGTTTTACTTTCCAAGACTTCCAGCTGGTTCCTACCCTAGAAGAGTTCTCTGAGCTACTCGGTATCTCCGTCCTGGAACAGACTCCGTTTACTGGTTGGGAAAAGACTCTTAAGCCCGAAGAAATTGCTGCAGCCCTTCACTTGACCAAGGAGGAGGTAATGGCTAACTGGGATACTAGAAGTAGAGCTAAGGGTTTTCTGACTAAGTTTTTGGTTGACAAAGCTAATTACTTCTGGGACAGCTTAGCCTTCAAGGCGTACGAGGACATTCTGGCCCTCTTAATTTATGGTCTGGTATTGTTTCCGAATCCTGACACTTTTGTTGATATTAATGCCATAAAGATCTTCATCTCTCAGAATCCGGTACTCACTCTCTTGGGTGATATCCTTCATCAGCTCTATGCCCGTACTACCCAAAAGCGGGGAACTTTAATGTGTTGTGCTCCTTTATTGTCGAGGTGGTTTATTTCGCACCTCCCTAAGTCCGTGTTGAAGAACAAAGAAGGAATGGGCTGGGCTTATAGGGTGATGTCTCTTTCTAATAATGACATTATCTGGACTCTCAAAGGTATGGATGAGGTGACTGTCATTGATCGCTGTGGAGAGTATCCTAATGTTCCATTGATTGGAACCCATGGAGGGATTTCTTATAACCCATGCTTAGCTCTCTGTCAGTTTGGAAGAGCTAGAAGAGAAGGGCCTCATGAGATGCTGATGCCTCATATCATCTTTGATTTTCAGGGAGATAGCGACGAGCTGCGTCGTAGATTCATAAAGGCGTGGGACAGAGTTCACCAATCTGACCCACATGAGTTGGGACCAAATACTTCTTTGCCAATGGAGCCATATCTCAGATGGGTCCGCATCCGTGCCCAGAAGCTAGGTATGCCATATGAAGCTGTCAGGCCTGTTACTCTTGAAGTTGCTAATGAGGAGGGGGTTCTCCCAACTATTCTCCACCCTTATATGCCCACTGACATTGGGGCACTGAAGAGGTCCTGGATGCAATTGAGGAATGAACGGGATTCATACTGGGAAAAGTTCAATGAACAAGAGCAGAAGATCCAGAAGCTGACTAGGCAATTGGAGAACGAGCGGATCTTGAATGATTATGTCTGCACTGAGAAGAAGAGACCATTGGAGCATTGATGGACCTTTGAGGATTTCTTTTACAGTTTTTATTTACTTTTCAGTATTTCCATTCTTGTAATGCCTAAGGGTAGTTTGTTGAACAATTTAAATTTTGAAGTTAAAATCTAATAAAGTGTGTTTCCTTTCTTGTTTACAAATTTGAATCCAGATTGTCTTTGAAATCATAAATCATACGCATTTCATCCCATGCACTTCATAAACAGGTACCCCATTACAGGTCTCTTATCTTCTTCGTTGTTTATTTCAGCAATCATCATGTCTGCTGAACCTTCAACTGAGCAAGCTATCAAGGCCCAGAATGCCTAATTTCAAGAGTTGTTCATGAATCTAGCTAAGGGTCAACAGGACCTGAAGACCTTGATTCTGAAAGAGAAGAAGAAGAAGAAGAAGAAGAAGAAGAGGACCATTCTGTTCAAAACTGGACGCAGGTTTGGAAACGGGTTGCAGAATGAAGTTGATCTAACCACCTCATCTGGAGGGAAAGATAGTCCACAAGAAAGGAGGGCTCCTAGCCCTATGGTCTCTGACAACGAGACAGACTATGATGAAGAACAGTATCCTCCTGCCGAGGATAAGTACAAACAGTTGGAAGACCGTTTAAGCGCTATGGAAATTCAGAAGGTGCCTGGTCTGGACTTCAGAGATCTAGGTCTATCCTCTGGGGTGGTGATTCCCCATAAATTCAAGGCACCTGCCTTTGCCAAGTATGACGGAGTTTCCTGTCCAAAGCTACACCTCCGGTCATATGTGAGGAAGATCCAGTCTTACATTGTCGATAAGAACCTATGGATCCATTTCTTTCAAGACAGTCTCTCAGGGACTCAGCTTGAGTGGTTCTATCAGCTGGATGGAGCCAGTATCCACAGCTGGGAAGATTTGGCTACTGCATTCTATAGGCAGTATCAGTACAACTTCGACCTCGCTCCTACGTGTACCCAACTCAAGGGTATGTCAATAGGAACGGGTGAAGGATTCAAAGAGTATGCTAAAAAATGGAGAGATATTGCTGGAAGGGTGCAACCACCTTTGGCTGATCGTGAGCTTGTGGACATGTTTCTGGGGACCCTGTCTGGTCCGTTCTTTAATCATCTGATTGGAAGCTCTTCAGCTGGATTTACATATCTTATTCTGACCGGTGAAAGGATTGAGGCTGGTATTAAGGCTGGGAAGATACAGAAGGGTGCCTCATCAAGCACTGAGAAGAATCCGTTTAAGAAAGAGTCCAGTGTTGTCTACAGTTCGAGAAGACAGAATAGACCTGAACACCGCCAAGCTGTCAATGTGGTTGTTATTTCAAAACCTGCTGGTGCTCCTCAGCATCACAATCAACAAAAGGACGAGAGACCTCGAAGGCAATTCACTCGTCTCAGTATGACTTTGTCTCAGATTCTGCCACAGTTGCTGAAGACCAATCTGGTGATTCTAAATGAAGCTCCAAAGAATCCAAGTACCACATCACCAAAGTACAACCCTAATGCCCGCTGCGCTTTTCACTCTGATAGCCCGGGGCATAATACAAATGATTGTTGGGTTTTGAGGAATAAGGTGCAAGACTTAATTGATGCAAAGGAGATCGAGTTCGAGGCGCACGAGAGGCCTAATGTTGTGACTGCTCCCATGCCCAAACATGGAGTATTTGTTGTAGAGGAAGACTTGTTTGCAGTCTCTGTGGATGATATTGTTACCCCTCTGATGACTGTCAAGAAGAACCTGTTGCTAGCCGGTTTATTTTCGGGTTGTGGTGAAGGTTGCCATATGTGTTCTGTTTTACCTACTGGTTGCCCATTTCTGAAGTCAGGTATCCAAAACCTGATGGATAATAAGGAGATCCTGTTTGAGAAGGTTGATGTTCCTTCCATTCCTAATGAAGAAGTCTCCATTATTACTATTTTCAACAATTATTCCAAGGCTCCCTCGAGGAAGCCTGTTATAATTACGTCTGTTCCGAAGATCGCACCCGTAATCATCACTGTTTCGGGGCCCATCACCTACACCTCTGACAAAGCTGTCCCTTGGCACTATGAGGCAGATTCTTATGTTCTAGGAGTTAAGCAAGAGTTGGATGCTGATACCAGCGTCAGCAACATTACTGGACCTGCTAAAGTCACCTGTAGCGATAGACTTTTCTCACCTGATATTGCTCCACCGATTGTTCGAAGACCTGTTGTCATTACACCTGCAAGTGTACCTACTGCCATTCCTGATCAATTTCTTAGTCCTACCCCTGTCGCCGAGTCATCTAACGCTCGGGGCAAAGGGATTACCACTGATGTGCCTTCCCAGACGGAGGCACCGAAGACCATTACTGTTGATACTTCCAAACAGGAGATGGAAGAGATTTTGAAGATTATTAAGAAGAGTGATTATAACGTAGTTGAGCAGCTGGGGCAAACCCCATCCAAGATTTCTATGTTGTCACTATTGCTGTGCTCAGAGGCCCATGCTAAGGCTCTGATTACCTTCTTGAAAACTGCCCACGTGCCACAAGAGACATCAGCTGATCAGTTTACTGATTGTGTGGCCAATTTAACTGCTGATAATGGTTTGGGTTTCTCCGACGCCGATTTGACTGTTAAAGGGAAGAACCACAACGATGCCCTGCATGTCTCCATTGAATGCAGGGGCACTACTCTTGCACATGTATTGGTTGATATTGGTTCCTCATTGAACGTCTTACCCAAGAGGGCTCTAGATCGGTTGGATTGCGAAGGGTTGGAGCTAAAGCCAAGTAACATCATTGTCAGGGCCTTTGACGGGTCTAAAAGGATGGTGCATGGTGAAGTTGATATTCCAATTAAAGTTGGTTCTCAGGTCTTCAATTCTACATTCTACGTGATGGACATTCGACCATCCTATTCTTGTTTGTTGGGTCGTCCATGGATCCACAAAGCTGGAGCTGTAACCTCAACGCTCCACCAGAAGCTGAAGTACCCGGTCAGAGGGAAGATTGTGACAGTACAAGGGGAGGAAGAGTATATGGTCAGTCACCTCAACTCGTTCCGATACGTAGAGATGGATGGGGAGTTCATTGAGACCCCATTTCAGCATTTTGAAGAGGTTCCTCAGACACTGGCATCAGCTGAGACTGTGGTTGAAGATTCTCCTATGAAGATGGCTTCCTTAAAGGATGTCCAGGCTGTTATTGAGAAGGGTGATTGTGCAAATTGGGGCCGACTTCCTGATTTTACACAGAAGACTAACAAGTTTGGTTTGGGTTTCACTGCAGAAGCTCAAAGGGCTGTTCGAAGTGCAAGGATTGGAAGACCTCCTGTGTTCATCAGTAACTCGGGAGTAAATGCCATTGAAGATGATGTGGAGGAGTCTGAATTCGACAGCTGGATCTATCCTACGGCCGACGGTGGACCAAACAACTGGACAGCAAAGGACTTCATCCCTATTACTTTTGTTAACAAGTAATGAACTCTTTGTTTTGAATTTGTAACAGGCAATGTTGTGAAACTTTATGGCCCGGTGTCTTATCCGGGGCACCGTGGCTTCATTTGTGAGGGCTTTTGTGTGCCATTTTCATATATCATTAATAAAAGCATTGGACGTTTCTTGCATTTCAAATTTTTCGCTCCTTGTTTTTCTTTATTATATATTGCAAAACAGCTATTTTACACACACTCACATATACAAGTCTCAATCCACTCTGGATCTCACTGGTAACGACTCTTCTACTGCCAGTTATGACTTCGAAAATCCGATCAACTTAGCTGAAGACGAAGGTGAAGATGATTATGAAGTGCCTGGTGAACTTGCAAGGCTGCTACTCCAGGAAGAGAGGGCCATTCAGCCACACGAAGAGCTAGTGGAAACGGTGAATTTGGGTACTGAAATAGACAAGAAGGAAGTCAAGATCGGTGCAAGTCTGGAGCTTAGTGTGAAGCAGCGGTTGATTCAAATGCTTCATGACTATGTTGAGATCTTTGCCTGGTCTTACGAAGATATGCTTGGGTTGGATACCGACATTGTGGTTCATCGCCTGCCTACCAAGGAAGATTGTCCTCCGGTAAAACAAAAAGTTCACCGTATGCGCCCAGAGATGTATGAGAAAATCAAGGCTGAAGTTATGAAACAGTTTGACGCCAGTTTTCTAGCCGTTACTTCTTACCCTCAGTGGGTTACCAATGTGGTTCTTGTACCGAAGAAGGACGGGAAGGTTCAAATGTATGTTGACTACAGGGATTTGAACAGGGCAAGCCCCAAGGATGACTTCCCTCTACCTCACATTGATGTTCTGGTTGACAATACTACTCAGCATAAGGTATTCTCCTTTATGGATGGTTTCTCCGGTTATAATCAGATAAAGATGGCTCCCGAAGACATGGAGAAGACAACCTTTGTTACTCAGTGGGGTACCTTTTGCAATAAGGTCATGCCTTTTGGACTGAAGAATGTTGGGGCAACATATCAGCGTGCCATGGTTGCTTTGTTTCATGACATGATCCATCATGAGATTGAAGTATACGTCGACGATATGATTGCAAGGTCCCAGACTGAGGAAGAACACCTTGACCATCTGCAGAAGCTTTTTGACAGGCTGAAGTTGTACAAGCTGAGGTTGAACCCGAACAAGTGCACCTTCGGGGTGAGATCTGGTAAGCTACTGGGTTTTGTCATAAGCGACAAAGGTATTCAAGTTGACCCTGCCAAAGTGAAAGCCATACAAGAGATGCCAGCTCCCAAGATAGAGAAAGAGGTCAGAGGCTTTCTAGAACGTCTGAACTACATTGCCCGATTCATCTCACACCTAACTGCTACTTGTGAGCCAATCTTCAAGTTATTGAAGAAAGATAAAGTGGTACGTTGGAATGATGAATGTCAGGCCGCTTTCGAAAGAATCAAAGAGTATCTCCAAGAGCCACCTATCCTGATGCCACCAGTTGAAGGGAGACCTCTGATCTTATATTTGACAGTATTTGACAACTCAATAGGGTGTGTGCTGGGGCAGCATGACGAGTCTGGCCGAAAAGAGCATGTTATTTATTACCTTAGCAAAAAGTTTACCGACTGTGAGACCCGATACTCACTGCTTGAGAAAACTTGCTGCGTTTTGGCATGGGCTGCTCGTCGGCTAAGACAGTATATGCTGACTCACACTACTCTATTGATTTCAAAGATGGATCCAATCAAGTATATCTTCGAAAAGCCCGCCTTGTCCGGAAGAATAGCAAGATGACAGATGATCTTGACTGAGTATGACATCCAGTACATGACTCAAAAAGCAATCAAGGGAAGTGTATTGGAAGACCATTTGGCACATCAGGCAGTGGATGATTACCAGTCTATGAACTTTGAATTTCCGGACGAGAATATCATGGTAGTGACTGATTGTGAGACACTTGGACCGGATGAAGGACCTGAGGAAGGATCCTGATGGTCTATGTACTTTGATGGAGCTTCGAACGCTTTAGGTAATGGCATTGGCGCCGTGATCATATCTCCTAAAGGCTCTCATACTTCGTTCACCGCCCGTCTATGTTTCAACTGCACTAACAATATGGCGGAGTATGAAGCGTGCATAATGGGTCTTCGAGCTGCAATTGACCTAAGGATTGAGTTTCTGAGTGTCTTCGGAGATTCCGCTCTCGTGATCAGTCAGATCAAAGGCGAGTGGGATACGAAACACCCAAATCTTATTCCTTATAAGGAGTATGTGTTGACATTGCTTCCCCATTTCGAAGAGATAACCTTTGAACACTTCCCTAGAGAGGAGAATCAGCTGGCGGACGCGCTAGCTACGATGTCTTCTATGTTCAAATTCAATTGGGACAACGAGGCTCCCCAGATCATTATTGAAAAATTGGATGAACCTGCACATTGCTGTGATCTTGAGACTGAAGAGGTGACAGAAAAGCCCTGGTTTTACGAGGTAAAAAGATACCTTGAAGCTCAAGAATACCCCGAGGGTGCATCTGTTAATGATAAGAAGTTTCTGAGGAGGTTTGTGGCAAAGTTCTTCATCAGCAATGGCATTCTTTACAAGCGTAACCATGATTCGACCTTACTGCGTTGTGTGGATAAGAATGAAGCAGAAAGAATCATGGCAGAGTTACATGAAGGTACCTTCGGAACCCATTCCAGTGGACATACCATGGCAAAGAAAATCCTCCGGGAAGGATATTATTGGTCCACAATGGAAGCCGACTGTTATCAGCATTCCCAGACATGTCACAAGTGCCAGGTTTATGCTGATAAGGTGCACATACCTCCAGCCCCTCTGAACATCTTGACGGCACCTTGGCCTTTTCAATGTGGGGCATTGATATGATCGGCGAGATCAGACCTACGGCATTCAGCGGACATCATTTCATCTTGGTAGCAATTGATTATTTTACGAAGTGGGTTGAAGCAGCTTCCTTTTCTACCGTAACTAAGAACGTCGTGGCACGGTTTATTCGGCACAATATGATTTGTCGATATGGTGTACCAGAGAGGATCATTACGGACAATGGTACCAATCTTAACAACAAGATGATCACTGAACTCTGCGAGCAATTCAAAATACAACATCATAACTCATCTCCTTACCGGCCAAAGATGAATGGGGCCGTAGAAGCGGCTAACAAGAACATTAAGAAGATTGTGCAGAAGATGACAGTGACCTACAAAGATTGGCACGAGATGTTACCATTTGCTCTTCATGGGTATCGTACCTCAACACGGACGTCAACAGGGGCCACACCATATTCCTTGGTTTATGGCATGGAGGCAGTCTTGCCTATTGAAGTTCAGATACCCTCTCTTAGAATCATGAAGGATGCAGGTTTGAGTGAAGATGACTGGATCCAGACCCGACTTGATCAACTAAATCTAATCGACAAAAAGAGACTTACTGCTATTTGTCATGGTCAGACGTACCAAAAACGGATGATCAAGGCATTTAACAAGAAAGTTAGACGACAAGAGTATCAAGTTGGGGACCTGGTAATCAAGCGCATTATCTTACCTCAAGGTGATCCCAGGGGAAAATGGACTCCTACTTACGAAGGGCCATTTGTGGTTAAGAATATTTTCTCGGGAGGAGCTATGATTCTAACCACCATGGATGGTGACGACCTTCCTCACCCCGTCAATGCAGACATAGTGAAAAGATACCACGTATAATCAAAGACCCGCTAGGTTGACTGGCCTAGGTAAAAATAAGGGCTTCCCGGTGAACCAAAAGGGTTCAGGCAAAAATAAGGGATGAAAATGAAAAAAATTTGTACACTCGGCAAGTCGAAAACCTGAAAAGGCGGTTTGGGCAAAAAAGTGTATCCCGGTGGACTGAAAACCCGAAAGGGAGGTCCATGAAAAAGTTAGGGATCAAAGCGTAATACTATGTCTCATTGGACCACTTTGCATCCAGACTTCGGTATCAACTATCAAGCTCAGACAACACTAATCAATCTGATTCATCTTCAATGAAGCAGCAAAATGATGAGATACTTGAAGATATAAAGGCAATAGCAGAGTTGGAACCCAGTGGGATTGTTCACATAGCTGTTTTGTTTTATTTTCACAAATTGTATAAATTCTATTTGTTCGGCGGCGTTCTCTTACTAGGACGTCAGCCTCTTGTACAAAAACGCCTATTTACAGGCCAAACTTCAAAATCAATACAAATTCATTTCCAGACAAATTTCTTTTTTTTTCCTTTATCTGTTTTGTTTTACAAAGAACGTCCAAAGTTTCATTTTTGATATATGCATTTAACATTAATTGCTGCTCGTAAATGTTTACATGCGAAACAGAAGGCAAATTACTGGTAATGTCAGAAACAGTGGCAATAAGAATTGTCTTAACTGTCTAGTTTCTCTATCCACCAAGGTACCAAGGTAGGTTCAGCTGAAGAATGTGACCAAGATACCGTCACTCCCCGCAGAGTAAAACAGTAAGGGTAGATTTCCCAGCTGAGACTTGTAACTATGTACGAATCGGTAATACTCTCCCCGAGAAGAGTTAATCTACCATCAGCCCTGAAAAGGCTTGGTATCCCCAGAAGATCTCAATCTTCCCCAGAGGAGTGTAAGAATATTCCCCAGCAAGTAAGAGCATCCCCGACAGTCTTAATATTCCTCAACAGAATATAAGAATGTTCCCCGGCGGAATACAAGATACCACAATGGAGTCATTTCCCCAGCGCAGTCTAAAAAGGCTTTCCCAACGGAGTTGAATCATCATCCCCAGTAGACTCTGGAAGCTTATCCCCTGCGGAGCATAATTAAGTTTCTTCAGCCAAATTCAGAGGTTATCCCCACAAAAGTCTAACTGGGTTATCCTCAGCAAGTTGCAACTGAAAGATCATCCCCAACAAAGTTCTTCCTTTCACATACAGGACATCAACCCTCAACAGATTCAATATCACCAGCAAGGGTAACCCATCCCCAGCGGAGTTCATCATTGAAATCCCCAACAGAGCTTATCAACGGAATCCCCCAGCGGAGTTTATCATCAAAATCTTCAGCAGAATCTCTTCCCCACAGAGTAATCTCTTCATCAGCTTCTTCCCCAATGGAATTCTTTTCTCCTGCAGGCTTATTCTCACAATCATCTTCGTTCATCATCCCCAGCAGAAACGAAGAACTCAACTCTATTCTCTAGCAGCTCCGTGATTTATTTTCCCCAGCTAAAACATCACATTTCCATACATCACGATACATGCATATACGCATCATACCATACAATCTCATTTATTTTGAGAACATTATTGCCTGGTCCATATCATGCATTGCATATGATTGACCTTTACCTTTTAGGAAAGATACAGTTAAAGTTCTCAGTTACGTCGAAGACCTGACCGGTTCTTAAATCTCAATTGAATTACCCTCGGTTGAATTTCGGATAAGGTTCTCAACCTCGACGGTTCCTCCTTCATAGTGTGGACGAGTTCTATAACCTTAGCGGTATACTACGTTGAGCACGAGACATTTCCTAGATCTTGATGAAGATGTTTCCCTATGTCATAGTGTGGACGAGTACTATAACCTCGACGGTATACTATGTTGAGCACGAGTCAGTTCCTAGATCTTGATGTTTTCCTCCTTCATAGTGTGGACAAGTTCTATAACCTCAGCGGTATACTACGTTGAGCACGAGACAGTTCATAGATCTTGATGAAGATGTTTCCCTACGTCATAGTATGGACGAGTACTATAACCTCGACGGTATACTACGTTGAGCACGAGTCAGTTCCTAGATCTTGATGTTTTCCTCCGTCATAGTGTGGACGAGTTCTATAACCTCAGCGGTATACTACGTTGAGCACGATATAGTTCCTAGATCTTGATGAAGATGTTTCCCTATGTCATAGTGTGGACGAGTACTATAACCTCGACGGTATACTATGTTGAGCATGAGTCAGTTCCTAGATCTTGATGTTTTCCTCCGTCATAGTATGGACAAGTTCTATAACCTCAGCGGTATACTACGTTGAGCACGAGACAGTTCCTAGATCTTGATGAAGATGTTTCCCTACGTCATAATGTGGACGAGTACTATAACCTCGACGGTATACTACGTTGAGCACGAGTCAGTTCTTAGATCTTGATGTTTTCCTCCGTCATAGTGTGTACAAGTTCTATAACCTCAGCGGTATACTATGTTGAGCACGAGACAGTTCCTAGATCTTGATGAAGATGTTTCCCTATGTCATAGTATGGACGAGTACTATAACCTCGACGATATACTACGTTGAGCACGAGTCAGTTCCTAGATCTTGATGTTTTTCCTCCGTCACAATGTGGACAAGTGCTATAACCTTAATGGTATGCTATGTTGAGTACGAGTCGGTTCTTAGATCTTAACAAAGGTTAGACTCCCCCAGCGGAATCTTTTACAATAACAAGTGTGCAAGTTCTCGCTAAGGAATCTCTTATGCGATCGACACTCCTTCAGATGGCATCTATAAGCCCATCCTCCTTCCAGCAATCTCCAAATGGCATCTGTAAGCCCATTCCCGACATCACAATGCTGATACCACACCATGCGAGTGCAAATTTTTGGGCACTCTAGTGTTCAATTATCTTCCACCTTCGGATCACGAAAGGCTTGAAAGCCAATCTATATCCTCAGGTTTAAGAAAATTGAACAGGGGAAACTGTTGTACCCCAAAATTTGCCCTCCCATATTTCTCAAGACATGTCAAGAATAATCTTCAAGTTGCTCAAGTTGGCTCAAGGGTTGGACAGTCAAATCACTTCCTAAGGCAGTCAAGTCAAAATTAGGGTTTTGTGTTTCATTAAGGTCCTCATATCCAAATGACCTCAAATGCTCCCCAATATCCTAATATGTTATTAAGTTCATCCATGTCAAATTTCAAGCCTTACAGAGAAAGTTTGGTCAGTCAATTGCTCAAGAGACCCAAAAATCGACTGTGCTAGGGCAAAAGTCAATTGTGTCCCAAATACAGTCAAACCTCAAGATTTTTTGTCAACATTCTCATTTTGAAGGATAATTCATCATTTTATCAAGGTTTGATCATGATTCATCAAGGATTGCTCAAGATCATCAAGATTCAAAAGTTGCTAAATTAGGGTTTTGTAGGAAAAGTCAACCCAACTTTGACCAAGCATAACTTTCTCATACTTTATGATAAATGACCCATCCAAAGCTCATTGTAAATAGGATGCAATTTCCTACAATCCATATTCACACCCCAAGATCAAGAAATGCTCTCACAAAAAGTTACTAATTTGGACATTATAAGTCATTTTTGAAAGTCAACAAAAACACCTTTTTTGCCAAAGCTTATAACTTGAGCATGGAAGATCAAAATGCGATGAGACCAAAAGGGTTGATTATAGGACATCTCAAGGTTTCTAAAAAGTCCAAGAACACCTCCAAAATTTCAAAATTGAAGAAGTTATGCATTGTTGAAGTTGGGCATTTTTCCAAATTTGCCAAAAGTCAACTATCCTCAAAACTCCAATTTTTGACAAAAGGGCCCACTTTTTTCCACTTGATATGGTCTTGTCATGCCACACACGTGTCCCATATTTGATTTCATGGCCATTCATTTATTTTTCTATTTTATTTAATTTTTATTAATTTAATTCATTTTTAATCAATATTAAATCAAATAAAATCTAAAAATTGATGAAATCATATCTTTGTGATTGGTACAACTTTCAATTGGCATGATTCATCAAATCAATTCTTATCAAGGCTCATTCATGCATAAAAAATCAGATTTGAACTATTTTTGGAAGTTTGATAATGGTGATCAAATCAAATCTTGATTCTTCAATACTCATGGTTTAAGGCCCAAGTTTTGACCTAAATGCATTCCCTTATGTACACACAAGGGAGGCAAACCAAAAACACCTTGAAAGAGCTGCAGAAAGAGCCAACTTAGAATTGAAAAAAAAGGGTGAAAAGTGAAAGATCAAATTCTTGTTTAGAGGCGTTTTCAAAGCAAGATCTCAACACTACTCCCTTGCTTGACATCCTGTGAAGCAAGAGCGACCAAAACCAGGCCTTGAGACCATCTGAAACTCGCTGTAAGTCATCACGAATATGCCTCTGCACATGAAATCGTAAATCATTATCCTTGCATCTTTTTGCCAATTTGATTGCACTATCATGCTTAACATTCAAATTCTAACAATTCTGCATTATTTAATTTGATTTTCACGGCCTGTATTATGATGCCCGATCCTAGGGTTCTTGTTCTTGTTTTTTAGGCCTTTTTGATACAGGCAAAATCAATGCTAATGATGGGTATAGGGATAACCAGGAGGAAGAGACGAATGCAGTGGTACTCTTAGGTTTCGTGTACATGGCCTGGAGAATGTTTTTGAGATGCCCTACAAATCTTCCTGCGGATAAAAATCCGCAGGTAAATAACCAGGGTTATTTGAAGAAGACGATAACGTGTCCCTGTGTTATTGGTCCATTCAAATCATTGGTGCTTTTTATTTTATTTTCAGGCTTAGTGTGTTGTTTCATATATTATATTTATTTCTTATTCCATTAACAATAATGCAGCATAGTTGGGTTGGTGAGAGAAGCGTGGCAAAACCCCTTGGGACCTGGGTTCGAATCCCAGGTCCCCCAAAACTTTATTTGATTTTTCTTCAGGTACTCATATGCAGCGCTTAAAGAGTGGACCATCATGTTCTTCATCCCATCAAATGCCAAGTGGCTTCAGGCCAAGATCCAAAGGCCAGAGTTGCAGATCCACCATGGACTAAAGTCAACAAGCGCGTATTGGAATGAGAAAGTCAAAACAGGCTGGCGTAATTGGGCCTGGGAATTTGCCAGATTCACCTCCTTTTCAGGCCCAAAACCCCCTGGGTTATTTCTTTTTCCCTTCATATTTTCATTTATTTATTTTATTCTAATTATTTATCTTAATTAATTAATTAACCAATTAACCTTTTTCATATAAAAAATCAGAAACCACAAAAATAATATTTTTATTAATTCCATTAATTTTATTATTTATTTTTGTAAATAAACAATTAATTAATTTATTTAGTTTAAATAGGTTTAACAATGACATATTTTGCAATAAATTAAAATCAAATTAGAATATTAGGTTTTTTTAATATTTTTAACTATTCTTATTTTATTTCCTTAATTAAAATAAAACCCAAAAATATTTTCATTTAATTAATTAATTCAATTATTAATTTAGACTAATTTTTAATTCAAAAATAACAAAAAAACATGCTTTATTTAATAAAAAGGGTCAAAACCCTAAGACACTCCGATTTAATTTTCTTTCGCGCGAATTATTTTTGATCCATACTTCAATATTGTAACTGCTTCGAGAATGTAATAGTTTTTAACTTAGGACTTTATTTATTTATTTATCGCTTTTATTTACTTTTCGCAATTTAATTTTAAAGGGTTTGTCTTTGGCGATGTAAATACCCGACGCCTTGTAATAGCTTAGATTTATTTTTCCGCAATTTAATTTTTGTATAATATTAATTGTTAGATGTTTGATAACTAGGCAATGCATGACAAGATCAATTTTAATTTAAAATCAACAATAGATAACCATTGACATGTACAGATAAAAATTAACGGAATTGACACACTCGCACATGCGCACTCTTAGGGTACACCTCACTTGGTTGCCTCAAACGTGGTCATTGAGTATAGGAAGTTTTAGAGGTCACCCTCTTGTCCAAAGATCATAAGTTTCCTCGAAACAGTTGCCTCGAAAAAATGATCTAAGACATTAGGGTTACTACTAAGGCGTCCTAACATTGCTTTAGTGACCACACGTCCCTTAATCGAATTGACCCGAAAACTCCAACGATGGTGCTACCTACTTCTCAATAGTGGGATAGCACTATCTAAAGGACATTAGCACAGTTTAATTCCTTTTTCGAGTAGGTAGATGGTTCTTAAGTACTTGCTCCTTTTAGAACAAAACAAAACTTTTCGCACTTACACTCTCTTCAAAACAAAAACTCTTTTCAAACCCACAAACACAAAGAAAAGCAAACTTTTGAAAGCACAATGAGCAAGTACCTAAGAGCCTGTGGATAACCACGGATAGAAAGGGTGCTAACACCTTCCCTTTCTATAATCTACCTCCCGAACTTGAGAAATATCTCAAAAAGGAATTTTTTTGTGCTTTTGTCCTTTCCTTGTTGGATAAAATAAAAGACGGTGGCGACTCTTGCTTACCGCGACATTTTGCGAAAACAAACACAAAATGGGAACCAGCATATCCAAAACAGTCAGTTCTCATTCCCACCGATCACAGAACTGGCGACTCTGCTGGGGATTATATTTATAAGTGGGGTGTACCTTAGGATTAGATCGTTGTGTTTTCAATTATATGCTCTGTATGCTTTAATTTTATGGGCTTGTATCGGAGTTTCTATAGATCCTAACTCGGATCTGGGAATACCCTTTAGGTGAGTAGCAATAAACGGTGAGGGATATGTACGGCGTAGACCGATACGGATGAAGCAGTAACTACGTTAGTGTGGCACCTTGGTCTGTACCGATATCCCTTGTGTTGGAACAAGGAGAATATGGGTCTTCTAAGGAGTCATTAAGAACCAACTGACCTTAGAACCTTAAATTGATCAACTTGGCCATAGAACAGTAGAAGTATGCTATACTCATTGAGACTAAACTCTCGCGATGATTTAGGCCGCAAGAAAAGGTTACTAAACTGGAATTATGACCGATTGAGGGTAGTCAGTTATATTGAGATCCTCTAGAACCCGGTTACTATTTTTTAGGACAGGTCTTAACCAACTGAACTGAAAGAGGGTAGTACCTAAGCTCCATGACAGCCTGAAATCTAAGGGCTCTTTTGTGTGACTTGTGTGCCTTTACCATGTTTTCCTTTTGTGGATACTTGTGGTGTGCCTTTACCATGACATCATGACATCATAACATTGCATACATTTTGCATAAGGACTAACCTATTTCAAAGACAAGAGGGTTTCATCTTCGCTCTGTTTTGTAGGTCATCATGATGCCCATGCGTAGGAATACTATCCGGATCAACTTTGTCCAAGTACCTACCCTGCTTAAAGATTTGGTTGTCAGGATTCCAGACACTACTTCCTTCATCAGAAGGCATAGTTCTCTCCTCAGTTTGGTTACCTCAAAATTGGACGAACAAATGATGAGTGTTCTGGTCCAATTCTATGATTCGTTGTACCATTGTTTTACTTTCCAGGACTTCCAGCTGGTTCCTACCCTAGAAGAGTTCTCTGAGCTGCTCGGTATCTCCGTCCTGGAACATTCTCTATTTACTGGTTGGGAAAAGACTCTTAAGCCCGAAGAAATTGCTGCAGCCCTTCACTTGACCAAGGAGGAGGTAATGGCTAACTGGGAGACTAGAAGTAGAGCTAAGGGTTTTATGACTAAGTTTTTGGTTGACAAAGCTAATTACTTCTGGGACAGCTTAGACTTCAAGGCGTACGAGGACATGCTAGCCCTCTTAATTTATGGTCTGGTATTGTTTCCGAATCCTGACACTTTTGTTGATATTAATGCCATAAAGATCTTCATCTCTCAGAATCCGGTACCCACTCTCTTGGGTGATATACTTCATCAGCTCTATGCTCGTACTGCCCGAAAGCAGGGAACTTTGTTGTGCTGTGCTCCTTTATTGTCGAGGTGGTTTATTTCGCACCTCCCTAAGTCCGTGCTGAAGAACAAAGAAGGAATGGGATGGGCTTATAGGGTGATGTCTCTTTCTAATAATGACATTATCTGGACTCTCAAAGGTATGGATGAGGTGACTGTCATTGATCGCTGTGGAGAGTATCCTAATGTTCCATTGATTGGAACCCATGGAGGGATTTCTTACAACCCATGCTTAGCTCTCCGTCAGTTTGGAAGAGCCAGAAGAGAAGGGCCTCATGAGATGCTGATGCCTCATATCATCTTTGATTTTCAGGGAGATAGCGACGAGCTGCGTCGTAGATTCATAAGGGCGTGGGACAGAGTTCACCAATCTGACCCACATGAGTTGGGACCAAATACTTCTTTGCCAATGGAGCCATATCTCAGATGGGTCCGCATCCGTGCCCAGAAGCTAGGTATGCCATATGAAGCTGTCAGGCCTGTTACTCTTGAAGTTGCTAATGAGGAGGGGGTTCTCCCAACTATTCTCCACCCTTATATGCCCACTGACATTGGGGCACTGAAGAGGTCCTGGATGCAATTGAAGAATGAACGGGATTTGTACCGGGAAAAGTTCAATGAACAAGAGCAGAAGATCCAGAAGCTGACTAGGCAATTGGAGAACGAGCGGATCCTGAATGATTATGTATGCACTGAGAAGAAGAGACCATGGGAGCATTGATGGATCTTTGATGATTTCTTTTACAGTTTTTATTTAATTTTCAGTATTTCCATTCTTGTAATGCCTAAGGGCAGTTTGTTGAACAATTTAAATTTTGAAGTTTAAATCTAATTAAGTGTGTTTCCTTTCTTGTTTACAAATTTGAATCCAGATTGTCTTTGAAATCATAAATCATACGCATTTCATCCCATGCACTTCATAAACAGGTACCCCATTACAGGTCTCTTATCTTCTTCGTTGTTTATTTCAGCAATCATCATGTCTGCTGAACCTTCAACTGAGCAAGCTATCAAGGCCCTCCAGGCCCAGAATGCCCAATTTCAAGAGCTGTTCATGAATCTAGCTAAGGGTCAGCAGGACCTGAAGACCTTGATTCTGAAAGAGAAAAAGAAGAAGAAGAAGAAAAGGACCATCTTGTTCAACACTGGACGCAGGTTTGGAAACGGGTTGCAGAATGAAGTTGATCTGACCACCTCATCTGGAGGGAAAGATAGTCCACAAGAAAGGAGGGCTCATAGCCCTATGGTCTCCAACAACGAGACAGACTATGATTAATAACAGTATCCTCCTGCCGAGGATAAGTACAAACAGCTGGAAGACCGTTTAAGCACTATGGAAATTCAGAAGGTGCCCGGTCTGGACTTCGGAGATCTAGGTCTATCCTCTGGGGTGGTAATTCCCCATAAATTCAAGGCACCTGCCTTTGCCAAGTATGACGGAGTTTCCTGTCCAAAGCTGCACCTACGGTCATATGTGAGGAAGATCCAGCCTTACACTGCCGATAAGAACCTATGGATCCATTTCTTTCAAGACAGTCTCTCAAGGACTCAGCTTGATTGATTCTATCAGCTGGATAGAGCCAGTATCCACAGCTGGGAAGATTTGGCTACTGCATTCTATAGGCAGTATCAGTATAACTCCGACCTCGCTCCTACGCGTACCCAACTCCAGGATATGTCAATAGGAACGGGTGAAGGATTCAAAGAGTATGCTCAAAAATGGAGAGATCTTGCTGGAAGGGTGCAACCACCTTTGGCTGATCGTGAGCTTGTGGACATGTTTCTGGGGACCCTGTCTGGTCCGTTCTTTAATCATCTGATTGGAAGCTCTTCAGCTGGATTTACAGATCTTATTCTAACTGGTGAAAGGATTGAGGCTGGTATTAAGGCTGGGAAGATACAGAAGGGTGCCTCATCAAGCACTGAGAAGAAGTCGTTTAAGAAAGAGTCCAGTGCTGTCTACAGTTTGAGGAGACAGAATAGACCTGAACACCGCCAAGCTGTCAATGCGGTTGTTATTTCAAAACCTACTGGTGCTCCTCAGCATCACAATCAACAAAAGGAGGAGAGACCTCGAAGGCAATTCACTCGTCTCAACATGACTTTGTCTCTGATTCTGCCACAGTTGCTGAAGACCAATCTGGTGATTCTAAAAGAAGCTCCAAAGAATCCAAGTACCACATCACCAAAGTACAACCCTAATGCCCATTGCGCTTTTCACTCTGATAGCCCGGGGCATAATACAGATTATTGTTGGGTTTTAAGGAACAAGGTGCAAGACTTAATTGATGCAAAGGAGATCGAGTTCGAGGCGCACGAGATGCCTAATGTTGTGACTGCTCCCATGCCTAAACATGGAGTAAATGTTGTACAGGAAGACTTGTTTCCAGTCTCCGTGGATGATATTGTTACCCCTCTGATGACTATCAAGAAGAACCTGTTGCTAGCCGGTTTATTTCCGGGTTGTGGCGAAGGTTGCCATATGTGTTCTGTTTTACCTATTGGTTGCCCATTTCTGAAGTCAGGTATCCAAAACCTGATGGATAATAAGGAGATCCTGTTTGAGAAGATTGTTGTTCCTTCCATTCCTACTGAAGAAGTCTCCATTATTACTATTTTCAACAATTCTTCCAATGCTCCCTCGAGGAAGCCTATTAGAATTACGTCTGTTCCGAAGATCGCACCCGTAATCATCACTGTTCTGGGGCCCATCCCCTACACCTCTGACAAAGCTGTCCCTTGGCACTATGGGGCAGATGTTTATGTTCTAGGAGTTAAGCAAGAGTTGGATGTTGATACCGGCGTCAGCAACATTACTGGACCTACTAAAGTCACCCGCAGCGGTAGACTTTTCTCACCTGATATTGCTCCACCGACTGTCTGAAGACTTGTTGTCATTACACCTGCAAGTGTACCTAATGCCCTTCCTGATCAAGTTCTTAGTCCTACCCCTGTCGCCGAGTCATCTAACACTCGGGGCAAAGGGATCACCACTGATGTGCCTGCCCAGACGGAGGCACCGAAGACCATTACTGTTGAAACTTCCAAACAGGAGATGGAAGAGATTTTGAAGATTATTAAGAAGAGTGATTATAACGTATTTGAGCAGTTGGGGCAAACCCCATCCAAGATTTCTATGTTGTCACTATTACTATGCTCAGAGGCCCACGCTAAGGCTCTGATTACCTTCCTGAAAACTTCCCACGTGCCACAAGAGACATCAGCTGATCAGTTTACCGATTGTGTGGCCAATTTAACTGCTGATAATGGTTTGGGTTTCTCCGATGCCGATTTGACTGTTAAAGGGAAGAACGACAACGATGCCTTGCATGCCTCCATTGAATGCAGGGGCACTACTCTTGCACATGTATTGGTTAATACTGGTTCCTCATTGAACGTCTTACCCAAGAGGGCTCTAGACCGGTTGGATTGCGAAGGGTTGGAGCTAAAGCCAAGTAACATCATTGTCAGGGCCTTTGACGGGTCTAAAAGGATGGTGCGTGGTGAAGTTGATATTCCAATTAAAGTTGGTTCTCAGGTCTTCAATTCTACATTCTACGTGATGGACATTCGGCCATCCTATTCTTGTTTGCTGGGTCGTCCATGGATCCACAAAGCTGGAGCTGTAACCTCAATGCTCCACCAGAAGCTGAAGTACCCGGTCAGAGGGAAGATTGTGACAGCACAAGGGGAGGAAGAGTATATGGTCAGTCACCTCAACTCGTTCCGATACGTAGAGATGGATGGGGAGTTCGTTGAGACCCCATTTTAGCATTTTAAAGAGGTTCCTCAGACACTGGCATCAGCTGAGAGTGTAGTTGAATATTCTCCTATGAAGATGGCTTCCTTAAAGGATGCTCGGGCTGTTATTGAGAAGGGTGAGTGTGCAAATTGGGGCCGACTTCCTGATTTTACACAGAAGACTAACAAGTTTGGTTTGGGTTTCACTGCAGAAGCTCAAAGGGCTGTTCGAAGTGCAAGTATTGGAAGACCTCATGTGTTCATGATTATTCCCATTAATCCAAGTCGCTCTATAATTCTCCGATTGAAAACCTAGCTTTTCCTATTTTCCCTCTTCTCTACAACTTCTATGATCAGCACACCAAGACTTCCTTATTTTTCTAATTAACCTAATTCTTATATCAACTTAACCTTATTTCATTAACCATATTGGGCCTAACTTACACACACCTATCTTACTATGTACCACCATATAACTAAGCCCAACAACTTAATCTTATATTATTCTAATATTATTGCTAATATTAATCAACTAAAATAATCAACCAAATAACAACTTAGCAACATACAGAAACATCTCACACATTTTAACAAATATTTTGAAAATACTTTAATTAAATAATTAATTAAATTATTGGGTGTTACGATTCCCACTATCCACATCTCCAACCACAACGTAAAGATCAACTTGGCACCCGTCAGATGGCTGATGAGGCCAGCCAAAAGAGTTGGCATCAATATGCTTTACAATCCCATCTTCATAAATAAAAGCAAAGACTCGAAGGGAAACTGTTCAAGGCTATCCCAATGGTTCAATCAAGGAAACCTCTAGACAAAATATGAATAGTCAGACCCTCGTCAGAAGGTCGCACACTACTCAACCTACTTGCTCATCATCAGTCGTGAAACCTAATCACAATCTTTCGCACTTCATGTCAGGTCGAGTGGGGAAATTTTAACCCCTTGTTATATATAAGTTCTACCACACACCATAAACATCTATTCATCCATTTACGTTTGTAATATTAAATCTCTTCGATCTCATTAACTTAAACGTTTAAGTAATAACTTTGCATATACATCTATGCTCCATTATATTGTTCCATCACACTGGGAGATTTTATTTCTTTTACATCATCATTCTCCTCTTTGACATCATAATACTTACCAAAAAAGAAAACATTTTTATGTTCATAGTTTTTTTGATTTTGCCTGTTTTGTCTCCTGAATTTGACTTATTTTATTATGATATGTTTTTTGGGTTTAATTAAAGGTAAAATGTCTAACAATCAAGAAAGGTTGACACATGGCTGAAGATAAGCTTTCAACATATTTTGATGAAGACAAACCCATCATATAAATTATCAAAGAAGAAGGAAAAAGATGCATAAATTTGTTCAAGCTTTGTGATCAAGTTTCAAGGTATATGAATTCCATATCATATACATTTCATACTGCTCAAAATATTTGTTATCATGTATTGAAAATTTTATTTTTCATGTTTTAATCATGTTAAATCACTTTCAAATATAATTTATTGACTTGGATAAATCAATAGATGTTGCATAATGTAGGTTCAAATACTTAGACAAGTTTTTATTTATTTTTCAAACATTCTATTTTTGGTAAGTTATGGCATTTGAAACAGTTTTTAAAATTTGAAATTTGAAAATTGAAAAACCTTCATGAAAATGTCTCAAACTTTTGCAATAATTCATAGAGGTTTCTTAGGATGTCTTTAATGCAAAACACATTAGTTTTCATATCACCTATTTCAATCAAAATTCTACAAAACTCTCTATATAATTTTCATTATGAATTTTCATACTTAAATGGGTTTTGAGAAAATGTTCATGCTATTATAAAAGCATCATTGAGCACTTAGAGAGTTTATGATATTGATATTTCATATTCAAAAGGGAAGAAGACTTTCCTCATTTGATTAAGCATTATTGTTTGCTATTAGGTGTGTTTTCTTATCATCCAGGATTTGGAGATAAGGTTAAAATAAAAGGGAGGATTGTTTACTTTTCTCGTGGAATAAGTTTCAAGAGGATTGTTCTTGATATATTGGTTAAAAGTCTTCACTTATTTTCCATAATTGTTGGAAATAAGTGTGTAAAATCACAAGAGGATTGTTCTTGGTGATTTGATTAGAGTATTGTATAGGAAGACTAGAGAGTCTTGTCCATGATAATCTAACTATAATAAAATCTCTTACATGTGGTAAGGGGACTGGACGTACTCTCAGATTATGAGGGGAACTAATATAAATTTCTGATGTTCTTTACTTTCCGCACTTTACCACTTTCATCGGCTAACATAACCAGAAAAGATTGAACCAATACTCACAAAACCGGATAAAGCTTTAAAGTCCTAATTCACCCTCTCTTAGGCGCACTCAATACTTACAATTAGCATCATAGCAGGCTATAGGTAACATGTTCATAAAGATCCAGAATGACTTCCACAAATGCAAATGTGGTTTTCAAAGATGTTGGTAGCAATAACAAGCTTACCAGTGTTGTTAAACCCCAGTGGCAAAGTAGCGCGCTGGTGAGACCCATGTCCTGGGTTCAAACCTGCACGCTACTTTTATATTTTTTCACATTTTTTCCTTTTCCATTTTGTTATTTTTTCAGGTTGGGCTTGGTCTTTTGGGTCAGGATTTTTTGCTACTATCATCACTATTAATCTGCTACATCACCCTCTTGCCAACTTTCATATTTTTATTTTTTATTTGTTTTATTTTCATATTTAACATATATAATATTTCTTTAATACATAAATCCCAAAAAAATATAAATTAATAATATTGCACTTTTGTTTTTTTTGTTTTTTTATTTCTCACTTAAAAATATATTTTATTTTAATAAGATGTCATTTATTTTCTTCATAAACTTGTAAATATAATCAAAAATATATATTTAGTTCAATTTATTTATTTATTTCTCATTTCATACTTATAAATACTTATTTTTGCATATATATAATTTTATATTTTTATATAATATTATTTATTATTTTTACACAAGAAAATGCACAAAATAATACCTATAAAAACTTTATTTTCTCTTAAAATAATAATTAGGGTTAAACCCCTTTTAAAAATTAATTCCTTTACCTTATTTATTTTTTAGGTTTAGATTTAAATTTTCTTTTACATAAAAAACAAAACAAAAATCTTTTTCTTACATATACATTGCATTGCCTTTTAAATATTGTATTATATTAATTCTAATTCATACAAATTTGATTTGATTGTAATAATTTATTTAGGTTTATATTTTGGCAAATCCCCATTCAAATTTGTATTCCCCCCTCCCATAAATTGTTGTAATAGCTTAGAAATATTTATATTACGCAATTTATCGCTTTATATGCCATGATTAGTAATTAGGGTTTGTATGACAAGAATAAAACAAAGCGAAATAGAACACCCTAAATACAAGACAAAATCAAAGCATGAAAATGATACACTTGCACACAAGCACCCTTAGGGTTTCTCCACTTGGTTGTCTAAAACAAAAATGGCCATATTACGCATGCGAAGTATCTGGGCAAAACAAAACAAATATAAGATCATAGTCCCTCGATGATGCTATTCAAAGTTGCCTTACAAAATGATCTTGGTCCCTCAAAAATGCTAAGATACTTTGCAAACATTGCTAATCATGGTTATACGATGACCCACGCCCGTCCCGTTTACATCCAAAGATAGGGTTGCTTACCAAATCAATGGTAAGACAACAATGTCAAAGGAATAGAAAATACATAAGAAAGACATTTGAGTAGGTAGATAACTTCTAGTTACTTGCTCCATTTCAAACAACAATCCTTGCTATTTTCAAAACAAACACACACACATTTAAAAAACATCTTACAAACATTGAAAACATTTTCAAAAGATAAACATCTTTGTATACATTCTTACGAACGAGAATCATTGCAAAGATCGCCTAAACAAATGGCCTCTTTTACAAAATACTTTCAAAACTACACCAAACACAATTTCAAACAACAAAAGCAAGTGATCTAAGCAAGTAACTAAGATCCCATGGAAAACCATGGATGAAAAGGATGCTAACACCTTCCCTTTTCATAATCTACCCCCCGAACTCAAGAAACAGTCTCAAAGGTCTTTCCTGTGCTTTTTCACCTTTCCTTTTGGATAAAATAAAAGTCGGTGGTGACTCTTGCTAATCGCAACATTTGCGATAAAATGAAAAACCCTCAAGTCAGTTCTCACACCGTATCACAAAACTGGCGACTCTGGTGGTGAAATATTATAAAAGTGGGGTTACCTTAGGGATATATCACATTTATTTGCTTACATTGTTTGATTTGTTTGCTTTACATTTTGGTTCTTTGTTTGGGTTTGAAATCCTATACCCGAATTTGGGAAACATTATAGGTAAATAGCAACACATTGTGGAAACTGTGTGGGGTATACCGACATGGTCTAAGCAATAGCTATGTTAGTGTGACATATTTGTGGGTACCGGTAGCCTTTGAGTCAATCAAAGAGAATACGGGGCTGCTGAGTGATGTCATGAAGCACTAATGAACTTCTAGAACCCTTTACTTGACCAACTTGGCCTTTAGGATGTAGTGAGATGACCGGCTATGGTGCAGTCCGAAGTTGGTAGATACTCGATACTACACTCATTGAGGTTTGGTTTCTTGCGTTATTTCGGTCGCCATTAAAGAGGCTTGAGCTGAAGCAATGAACAAGGAAACAATTCAGTGATATTGAGCTCCTTAGAACCCGGTTACTATTACTAGGACATGTTGAGCCAACTAAACTTCAAGAGGGTACTTACCTATAAAACCCCATGCAAGCCTAAACTAAGAACTTGTTTGATTTACTTGTATGTGCATACTTGTACATAACATCATGGACATCATGAACATCATATGCATCCACTAACCATTTCAAGGATTTTGGAGATTCATCTTTGTTCTTGTTTTGTAGGATATGGATTCGCTTCGCAGGAAAACTATCCAAATCAACCTTGTAAGAATTCCTCCACAACTCAAGGATCTAGCTTCAAGAATCCCTGAGAACTCTCCATTCACTGAGAGGCATGGTCGTCTACTCAACTTAGTCACCTCCAACACAGAGGAGGATATGGTGAAGGTTCTCTTCCAATTCTTTGACCCTTTGCATCTTTGCTTCACATTTCCTGACTATCAGCTTGTGCCTACTTTGGAAGAGTTCTCTCAACACTTGAGGATTCCTATTCTCAATCAACTACCTTTCAACGGTACGGAAAGAGATCCAAAGCCAGAAGAGATTGCTCAAGCCCTGCACTTGCAATCATCTGATGTCACAACTCATTGGGAAACTAGAAGTGGTGTCAAAGGCTTCTTGGCAAAGTTTCTGTTTGAGAAAGCCCAAAGCTGTTGGAATTCCCTAGACTTGCAAGCTTTTGAGGAGATTGTGGCTCTTCTTATCTATGGGATGGTCTTGTTCCCCAATCCTGACCAACTTATAGAGGTAAGTGCCGTCAAAATCTTCATGTCACGAAATTCGGTGCCTACATTGCTAGGGGATATCCTACACTCTTTTCACACTCGTACAATAAGGAAAAGAGAGGTCCTGATGTGTTGCACTCCCCTCCTGGAAAGATGGTTTATTTCTCATCTTCCCTAATCAGTCTTAAAGAATGAGCAAGGATTAAGGCGGTCACAAAGGTTAATGACGCTAAAACATTCAGATATTCATTGGTGCTCTCGATCCAAGGAGAATGTTATCATTGTTGGCCGTTGTGGGGAATTACCTAATGTCCCTCTACTTGGCATTAGGGGAGGCACCACCTACAACCCGTGTTTAGATCTAAGACAGTTTGGTTATGCCCGAAGACATGGCCCACATGATATGCTGATTCAAGGCCTGGTATTCGACTACGACAACGACGATCAAGGACTTCGCCAGAGATTCATCCGGGCTTGGAGGATGCTAAACAAGGTGGATAGCAAGGCTTTGGGACACAAGAATTCCATCCCTCTTGAGCCTTACCTCAAGTGGGTATGAACTCGCGCTCAAAGTCTTATGATGCCTTATCCTTCCATTCTCCCAGTGATTATTGAGCCTGTTAAGGAAGGAGAAGTTCCATACACTATCCCACATCCTGACATGCCCACATCTCTTGAAGACCTACAAAGGGATTGGATACAACTCAAAGGAGAGCGAGATACTTTCGAAGCCCAATTCTATGAAAGCGAGAAGAAGGTTTTGGAACTCACTAGGCTACTTCATGAGTAGCAGACTCTAAATGCCTACATAGCACCAAAGAGGATGCGCACTACCTTTTTATCTTAGAGTGTTGTATTATTTTGCCCAAGGGGAATTGATGTACTCAAACTCTATCTTATTAATATAACGTGTGTTTCTTTTTCTTTAAAACGAACTTGAATCTTTTAAAATCCTTGAAAACATTACATATGCGCATATCATTCATCATAACATAAACAGGTCTTTTGCAATAAGTTTCCTCATCTCTCTACTGTTTATTTCAGTAAGATGGATCTCGAACAGACAGTCAAAGATCTTCAAACTCAAAACATGCAGCTTCAACAGTTACTCACAACCCTGGTCAAAGGATAAGAGGAGCTGAAGACTTTGTTGGCAAAAGAGAAAAAGAAGAAAGAGAAGAAACCAACTGGTGTTGTAATCATGGGGAGAAGGTTTCAAGGGCAGACTAGGAGAACCTTGAATTTTGCAGGAACATCTGATGAAGGGGAAGGGAAAGGGAAAGAAACAACAGTTCCATCAGACTCTGAAGAGGAGGAAGAAGAGGAAGAATACTCTGAAGAACAGTACCCTTCGGCTGATGATAAGTACAGACATCTTGAAGAGCGTTTAAGCGCTATGGAAATACAAAGGGTACCAGGTCTAGACTTTGAAGAATTGGGGCTAGTATCGGGAATTATGATTCCACCAAAGTTCAAAGTGCCGTTGTTTGCAAAATATGATGGGGTGTCATGTCCTAAAATGCACCTCCGATCATACGTGAGAAAGATTCAGCCGTGCTCTACCGATAAAGACCAGTGGGTGCATTTTTTTCCAAGATAGTTTATCCGGAACACAACTCGATTGGTTTTACAAATTAGAAAGGGCCGACGTCCACAACTGGGAAGACCTTGCCGCAGCTTTCTATAAATAATACCAGTAATAATGCATATTTGGCGCCTACCCATACTCAACTTCAGAGTATGGCTATGGCTTCAAATGAGGGTTTCGAAGATTACGCACAAAATAGGGAGATCTAGCTGGGAGAGTGCAACCCCCTCTGTCCGAAAGGGAGTTGGTGGATATGTTCTTAGGCACTCTATCGGGCCCTTTCTTCAACCATTTGATTGGGAGTTCATCTGCTGGATTTACTGAATTAATATTAACTGGAGAGAGAGTGGAAGCCGGCATAAAAAATGGAAAGATTCAGAAGGATTCATCTGCCTCTACAGCTGTGAGAAAGCCTTTCACTGGGAAGAATGAGGTATCTGTTGTTTATCCATAAAGGAACCAAGGGAGAGTTGAACGCTGACCAGTGGTAGAGGCCGTTATGATCCCAAAGCTTGCATCTGATCAACCAAGGAGTAATCAACCGAGGGTGGAAAGGCCAGTCTGGAAATTCACTAGGATTAATATGACTCTAGCCCAGGTTTTACCACATCTTATGAAATTGAATCTGGCAACTTTAAAGGAGGCCCCAAAGAACCCCAATACTGCGTCCCCTCATTATCACCCAAATTCCAGATGCGCATACCATTCCGAAAGTCCGGGTCACGAAACTAACAACTGTTGGGCCCTAGAAAAAAATTCAAGACCTTATAGATGCAAAAGAAGTTGAGTTTAACGCACCTGAGAAACCAAATGTCATTTCCGCTCTGATGCCTAGGCATGGTCACAACACCAACGCTATCGAGGAAGATTTATTTATTGCCACAGTGGATGAACTTTTGACTCTCCTCCCAATCATTAAGATGAACTTGTTGAAAGCTGGTGTATTCCCAGGTTGTAAGGAAGACTGTCATTATTGCTTATCCTCACCAATTGTTTTCCCTATGTTGAAGACAGGCATTCAACGCCTAATAGACAATCAAGAAATTCTGTTTAAAAAAGCTCCCGTTTTACCTATTCCTGTTGAAGACATTTCAATTATAACCATCTCCGCCAATCCTTCCAGGGTCCCTAAAAGACCCGTTAGGATTACATCAATTCCAAAAACTACTCCTCCTTAAGATCACAATGCCCAGGCCGGTCCCGTATGAGTCAGACAAAACAATACCATGGAATTACGGTGGAGAAATCTACTACCATGGTATCTAACAAGATGAACTGACTGCCGAAGAAGTGAGCTCCGAAGAAGAAAACTCTGACATTAGCAATATTATCGGAACTAGCAAGATCACCCGTAGTGGTAGAATCTTCTCTCCAGAAATTGCCCCTTCAAAGGCAGTTTTTGGACCTGTGGCTGCTCCAAAGGTTACCTCTATACCAATAATCATATCCGCAAGTACCCCTATCAATAAAGATGACACAACCCCTGTTGTTACCCCCACCAATGCTTATACTGCTGATGTTCGGGGAAAAGATGTTCAAGAAGAGTCTGCCAGGACGAAGGCTTAACCACTGACCATCCCCGAAACCTTCAAGAAGAAAATGGAGGAGATCCTGAGAATAATAAAGAAGAGTGAATATGACGTGGTTGAACAGTTGGGGCAAACTCCCTCCAAGATCTCCATGCTATAATTGTTGTTGTGCTCTGAGGCACATGCGAAAGCTTTGGTGAAGTTTCTGAAAACAGCCCATGTGCCACAAGAGACATCTGCTGACCAATTCCAAGATTGTGTGGCCAGTTTAACAACTGATAACGACCTAGACTTCTCTGATGCTGATTTGACACCAAAAGGGAGAAAGCACAATGAGGCATTACATGTCTCAGTGGAGTGTAGAGGAACAACTCTGGCCCATGTCTTGGTGGACACTGGCTCATCTTTGAACGTCTTACCGAAGAAAGCTCTTGACAAATTGGATTGCGAAGGGCGGACATTAAAACCCAGTAACATAGTTGTGAGTGCATTTGATGGCTCAAAGAGGATGGTCCACGGGGAGGTGGACATCCCCATAAAGGTGGGAACTCAGACTTTCAACTCAACTTTCTATGTAATGGACATCCTCCCCTCTTACTCATGTCTGCTAGGACGGCTTTGGATCCACAATGCTGGTGTTGTCACCTCTACACTACACCAGATGCTGAAATACCCGGTCCATGGAAAGATTATCACTGTCCACGGAGAGGAAGAGTACATGATTAGCCATCTAAATTCTTTCTGGTATGTGGAATTGGATGGCGAGTTCATTGAAACTCCTTTTCAACATTTCGAAGAAGTCTCTCAAGAGGTAGCAGTAACCAAGACGGTATCCTCGATCCCCAAGATCACAAGACCTCTGCTTCGGATGTCATCTCTAAAGGATGCAAAGGCAGTAATAGAGGAGGGTGGATGCACCATCTGGGGGAAGCTTCCAGTCATTCCGTATAAATCTGACAAGTTTGGCTTGGGGTTTACTTCAAATGCTCAGAAGGTTGTGTGTCGTGCCCGTGCTGGAGGGCCACCTCTGAAGATTAGCAACCAAGAGGTCAACGTAGTGGAAGATGGTGAAGAAGATGGTAGCTTGGAGGATTGGATATTTCCTACTGTCAACGGAGGACTTCGCAATTGGGAAGCCAGAGACTTTGTCCCAATAACTTTCATCCCTCAGTAATTTATCTTTTACATTTCTGTTGGACTTGTAATATTCACAAACAATTCACACTTTAAAAACCTTGTATCTTACCCGAGGCACAATGGTCCATTTGTAAGGGTTTTTATTTCATCTTCATATGACATTCAATGAATCATGGACGTTTTTCCACATACAAACCTTTTATGCTCATTGTCTTTATTTTACATTTTATTGTTTAAAGATGGCTATACCCTTACACACACCCACACTCACAAATGCAGGTACCCCTCCATTCCAGATCCCATGGGTAACGTTACTTCTGTGGCCTTTAATGACTCTGAAGATCCAATCTGTCAAGCCGAATACGAAGGTGAGGAAGATTGTGAAGTGCCAGGGGAATTGGCCAGACTACTACAACAAGAGGAAAGAGTTATTCATCCTCATAAGGAACTGTTGGATACAATCAACTTGGGTACCGAGGAAGATAAAAAGGAAATTAAAGTGGGTGCCAATATAGAGCCGAGTGTCAAGGAGCGCCTAATTCAGCTATTGCATGATTATGTTGAGATCTTTGCCTGGTCATACGAAGACATGCCAGGACTTGATACAGACATCATGGTACATCGTCTACCCAGAAGAGAAGATTGTCCACCAGTGAAGCAAAAAGTCCGCCGCATGAGACCTGACATGTCAGAGAAGATCAAAGCGGAATTCATGAAGCAGTTCAATGCTGGATTCTTGGCCGTCACTTCCTATCCTCAATGGGTTGCCAACATTGTTCCCGTACCTAAAAAGGACGGCAAGGTACGAATGTGCGTGGATTATAGAGATTTAAACAGGGCCAGCCCTAAAGATTACTTTCCACTTCCCCACATCGACATCCTGGTTGATAATACGGCGCAGCACAAAGTGTTTTCCTTCATGGACGAATTCTCAGGCTCTAACCAAATCAAAATGGCACCTGAGGACATGGAGAAAACTATATTTGTCACACAGTGGGGCATGTTCTGCTACAAAGTGATGCCATTCGGACTGAAGAATGTTGGGGCAACCTATCAACGCGCCATGGTAGCTTTATTTCATGATATGATACATCATGAGATAAAGGCCTGTGTAGATGACATGGTAGCCCGATCACAAACTGAAGAGGAGCACCTTGATCACTTGCAAAAGTTATTTGTAAGATTGAAGGAGTACAAACTTAGGTTGAACCCAAACAAGTGCACATTCAGAGTCCGGTCCGGTAAACTCTTAGATTTCGTTTCCAGCAACAAAGGCATCGAGGTTGATCCTGCCAAGGTTAAAGCGATACAAGAAATGCATGCTCCTCGTACTGAGAAGGAAGTCAGAGGATTCTTGGGACGCCTGAACTATATTGCCAGATTCATTTATCATCTGACAGCTACTTGTGAGCCAATCTTCAAACTATTAAAGAAAGATCAAGTAGTCTAATGGAACGACGAATGCAAGATTTATTTTGACAAGATCAAGGAGTACTTACAAGAGCCTCATATTTTGATGCCACCAGTCGAGGGAAGACCACTGATCATGTATCTGACCGTTTTAGAGAACTCAATGGGGTGTGTATTGGGGCAGCATGACGAGTCTGGCCGAAAAGAGCACGCTATTTACTACCTGAGCAAAAAGTTTACCGACTGTGAAACCAGATATTCACTGCTCGAGAAAACTTATTGCGCTCTGGCATGGGCTGCTTGCCGGTTAAGACAGTATATATTGACTTATACCACTTTGTTGATATCTAAGATGGATCCGATAAAGTACATCTTCGAAAAGCCTGCTCTATCTAGAAGAATAGCTAGATGGAAGATGATCTTAACAGAATATGACATACAGTACACTACCCAGAGAGCTATAAAAGGCAGTGTGCTAGCTGATCATCTTGCTCATCAAGCTGTAGAAGATTATTAGTCCATGAAGTTTGAATTCCCAGATGAAGATATCATGACATTAGACAACCGTGAAGAAATCAGACCATATGACGGACCTGAACAAGGATCCCGATGGACCCTGTTCTTTGATGGGGCATCCAATGCACTTGGTAATGGTATCGGCGTTGTACTCATATCTCTGGAAGGGTGCCATACTCCTTTTACTTCCAGACTTTGCTTCAACTGTACGAACAACATGGTGGAATACAAAGCATGCATCCTTGGTCTCAAGGCTGCCATGGACTTGGGAATCAAATCTTTAGATGTGTTTGGAGATTCAGCTTTGGTCATCAGTCAGATCAAAGGAGAGTGGGACACAAAGCATCCAAACTTTATCCCTTATAAAGAACATGTCTTGACATTGCTACCACATTTTGAGCAGATTACCTTTGAGCATTTCCCACGAGAAGAAAATCAGCTAGCAGATGCTCTAGCCACAATGTCATCTATGTTTAAACTTAATTGGGATAATGAGGCTCCTCAGATCACCATTGAATGAATGGGCGAACCAGCACACTGTCACGAGATTAATACTGAAGAAGTAGTGGACTAGCCTTGGTTTCATGAAGTCAAAAGGTATCTCGAGGCTCAAGAATATCCAGAAGGAGCTTCAATCAATGATAAAACGTTCTTAAGGAGATTCTTTGCTAAGTTCTTCCTGAGTAATGGCATCTTGTACAAATGCGATCATGACTCTATTCTGCTCCGTTGTCTGGATAAGATTGAGGCTGAAAAGATCATGGCTAAATTACATGAAGGTACCTTTGGCACTCACTCCAGTGGGCATACAATGGCGAAGAAAATCCTACGGGCAGGCTACTATTGGTCTACCATGGAAGCAGACTGCTATCAACACTCTCGGACCTGTCATAAATGTCAAATTTATGCTGACAAGGTGCACGTACCTCCAGTTCCTATGAATGTCTTGACGGCTCCGTGCCCTTTGCTATGTGGGGAATCGACATGATTGGAGAGATCAAACCTAAAGCCTCCAATGGACACCACTTCATTCTGGTGGCCATTGACTATTTTACAAAATGGGTCGAAGCAGCTTCTTTCGCATCTGTTACCAAGAATGTTGTTGCCCGCTTCATCAAGCAGAATCTCGTTTGCTGGTACGGTATCCCAGAAAGGATCATCACTGATAATGGTACAAACCTTAACAATACTATGATCACCTCCTTGTGCGAGCAGTTCAAGATTCAACATCACAATTCATCCCCCTATCGGCTAAAGATGAATGGTGCAGTCGAAGCTGCTAATAAAAACATTAAAAAGATCATACAAAAAATGACAGTCACCTACAAGGACTGGCATGAGATGCTTCCATTTGCTCTCCACGGGTATCGCACCACGGCTCGCACATCAACTGGGGCAACACCCTATTCTTTGGTTTATGGCATGGAGGTTGTCTTGCCTATTGAGGTTCAAATCCCCTCTTTGAGAATTATGAAGGATGCAGGTTTGAATGAGGACGATTGGATCCAGACTCGACTTGATCAACTAAACTTAATTGATAAAAAGAGACTTACTGTTGTTTGCCATGGTCAGATGTATCAAAAATGGATGATCAAGGCTTTCAATAAGAAAGTCTGATGCCAAGTATATCAAGTTGGAGATCTAGTGGTCAAACGCATTATCTTACCATAAAGTGATCCCAGGGGAAAATGGACTCCTACCTATGAAGGACCATTTGTAGTCAAGAACATCTTCTCCGGTGGGGAAATGATCTTAACCACCATGGATGGCGATGACTTGCCACACCCTGCGAACGCGGACATAGTCAAAAGATACTACGCATAAGAGACCCGCTAGGTTGACACACCTAGGCAAAAAAAGGGCATCCCGACGAACCAAAAGGTTTGGGAAAAAATTAGGGATAAAATAAAAAAAAATTGTACACCCGGCAAGTTGAAAACCCGAAAGGGCGACTTGGGCAAAAAAGGGTTTCCTGGTGGACTGAAAACCTGAAAGGGCGGTCCGGGAAAAATTTAGGGAATTAAAGTGTATGACTATGTCTCGTCATATCACTTTGAGGAAAATCTCTTCACTGACAAACTCGGAGTTTCTAATCAATTCAATCATCTTCGGACGAAGCAACAAATAGACAAGATATTCGGAGATACAGAGGCTATAGCAGAATGGGAACCCCAATGGATTATCACACATAGCTGTCTTTCTTTGTATAAATTTTTTCTTACTTTTAAGGCACCATCCTCTTACTAGGATGACTGTCTCTTTTGTACAAAATACTTATTCAAAGTAAATACAAAGATATCTCTTTAAAGTACAGAAAACTATTTGTCCTTTTCCTTTACACTTGTGTTTTATTTTCAAAAACGTCCAATGATTCATTAATGAACATATGCATTTGAACATAATTACTGTTTACAAATAAACAAAATGAAAAAGACAATTACTGACAGGTCGAAAGAATAGGAAAACGTCTTTAGTATATTCCATGAGAAATCTCCACGGTACGTCATTTAGATTCCCGATGGAGCTAAAACTTCAAACTATTAATCCCCGGTGGAAACCATCCAATTTCTCTAAATTCCCCAGCAAGTTATTTTGAAGCCTGAAATCCAACCGGGTGACAATCGACTTCTGATACTCCCCAACGGAACAAAGACTCCCATTATTAATCCCGAGTAGAAGTCATCAAAATTCTCTGGATTCCCCAAGCAGATTCCTCAAGCAGTATATGGCATTACTCTCACAACAAAATTTTTGTCAAATACTCCAACTTCAAGACATGAAGAATCCACATATCCTCCGCAGCAGTCAAGGATTTATTTTCCTCAGCAATACAACAAATCAGCTTACATGTGCATACATTACATCCACATATCATAAACATTGATAAACCACATATATTGCATCATACATTTCATGCAACATAATTTTGTGTTCCAGCTAACATTTTACCCTTTTCAGGATAAGATTAACAGCTACTATTAAACAATGTGCAATCATGATACAGTTCAAATACGCTCCAGACACAGATGCAATTCTGTTATTTATTCAGATTCAGCTTTCAGATACAGTTCAGATACGCTCCAGACACGGCTGCCATTCTGATGCTCATTCAAAATTCAGATACAATTCAGATACGCTCCAGACACAGATGCCATTCTGATACTCATTCAAAATTCAGATACAATTCAGATATGCTCCAGACACGGATGCCATTCTGATACTCACTCAGTTTTCAAGATTCAGATACAGTTTAGATACGCTCCAGATACGGAGGCCATTCTGATACTCATTCATATTTCAACTATCAGATACAGTTCAGATACGCTCCAGATACGGATGCCATTCTAACACTTATTCAGATTTCAAGTTCAGATACATCTCAGATACGTTCCAGACGCAGACACCATTCTGATACTCATTCTTTCAGCTTACAACTTACAATTCAACAAACATTCTTGGATGGAATCTACAAGTCCATCTCCAACAAGATTCTATCACTTCTCTAAATGGCATATTTAAGCCTATTCCCTCAAATACACATCGCTGAGTGCAAATTTATGGGCACTTTAGTTTCCAATCATCTTTCACCTTAGAGTCATGAATGGCAAAGCTCGCCAATCTAACTCTTCAGGTTTAAGAAGATTGAACAGGGTCAGCTATTGTACCCCAAAATTTTCTCTCTCATTTATCAAAACTTTTCTCATAAGATCTCTTTGACTCAAGACTGGATTAAGGTTTGGTCGGCTCAGGACATCTCATCTTGCACTAATAACCCAAAATTAGGGTTTGAGTTTGCACAAGGATTTTTGGACTATAAATGCTTCATATGAATTTCAAACATCATTATGGACCCCTAAGATCACTCATGACAAGTTTCAAGCCTTGAACCACATTTTTGATCAGTCAATTGGACAGTTGACCTAAAAATCAAATGTATTGAGGGAAAAGTCAACCATGGCCAATTTACAGTCAAACTTCATAATTTTTTATCCACATCAACATTTTAGACTCATATGTATCATTTGATCAAGTTTGGATCACAATTCCTCAAGAAATTTGGTCAAATCACAAAAAGGGCAAAATGGTCAAAATTAGGGTTTTGACTGAGGAAGCGCAATTTCTGATTTTTAACCTAGCAAATGACCAATTGAGTTAAAGCATGATTTCAAGGATTCAATTGCATCATATTGATTTAATTACATGGCTCAAAACATTTCAATTTCAATTGGATTGACAGATGAAATTTGCAGTCAACTGATCAAAAGTCAACTGTATACTGAAAAGTCAAACTTTGACTTTTTGGTCAAAATCAAGTGCCAAGGGTCTTAATTCATCAAAACATGTAAAAATGTGAAACTTGTTCATCAAGAAATCAAAATTTGAAGATTAGGGTTTAAGTTTGAAATTTTTCTTAACTTAGAAATTTTCTAAGTATAGAAAATTTCTTATTTTTCCTCAACTTTAGGCCACTTTTTCACCATGATGCATAATGATTCAAAGAAAGTTCCCAACATGAAAGTTATAGATCTCCATGAAATATACAACTTTTATTCACAAACATTTCCATAAAGATGCTTGGATCTCAAGATATAAATTTGTGAATACATGGTCATGAACTAAGTAACTTAGTGAAATTTTGCCCTAATTTAGGCAGGTTTTGGACCCAACTTCATGGCAATTTTTCATCTAGTTCCAAGAGATATCTCAAAATTCATTTCAAATATGAGTTATAGATCACATTGCAAGCTTTACAAAATGTCCAAGAACTCCTCTAGATCATTTTTGAGTAGGGAGAATCGAAGAGATGAAATTGGCATTTTCTCACTTTTTGTCCAAGTCATTTCATGAAGAACAAAGTTGCAATCAGTACCTATGCTGCCTAATCCATGCTTTACAGGTCCCAAACTTGTTTCATACTCCTTAATTAAATGCTTAATCAGTTTACAAAGCTTTGATCCATGCCTTAGAACCTTTATCCAACTTGTAATTCCATTTATGGCAAAAAGTGACCATTGCCATTTTGAAAAAGAGCAACTTTTGCAAACATTACAATTTTGAGCATTGGACCTGTCCCCTTGGCACATACAAGTCTCACAGGTCTCAAGTAAATTATACAAAGCACATACCAACCCTAAGCAAGCTGGTACAAGCATGTGAAGACTTTCTCTTCACTTTGCTTCAAAAGCAAGAAAGGTGGCCAAAAGGCTAGAACTTGCAGATCTGTTGTGGAGCTGACCTAAGACCATTTCCATACTAATATACAAACGTTATGCAACACATAACACGATTAGCAAAAGCCTGAAACACTCCCAAGATGAAAAATACCAAAAATATGTTCAAACCTACAGTTTCCGCACAAGCACACCCATCTTCCATTTGGCTCGTGCGCTTTGAGTTTTGATCATTCAAACACCTTACATACTTGATATCAAACCCATCCAAACCTTCATCCCTGTTCTGTAATCACTTTTCCACCATCTGCCATTGTTGAGTTCAGAGCTTGCAGTTTGACTTGTCCAAGGAGTTCCAGATACTTTCAGAGCAAGGCAAAGGTTGGAATACATTCAGGGAAGCTCAATGAAGCTCAAGCAAGCATCAGGCCTCCATTAAAGTCACTCCAGTTACATGAATATGTGGATATATATGCTTAGTCTTACAGAGACATGCCAAAATTGGGTACAAACATTGTGGTACACATACTACCTCTTAAGGAAGGTTGTTCTCCTTCTAAAAGAACTCATCCAAACATGTCTAGCAGGATTCTAGGAAAGGTCCTTAAACAATTCGACGCAGGATTCTTAGCGGTGGTAGATTATCCACCTTGGATAGCTAACATCATTCCAATACCCAAAAAGGATGGCAAAGAAGGTATATGTGTATGTTATCGGGATCTGAACAAAACAAGTCCCAAAGATGATTTCCTGTTTACCTCACCTAGGTATATTGGTGGATAATACAGCTCAAGCTTCGGCAATCTCATCCATAGACGATCTCTCAGGCTATAATCAAATCAAAATGGCACCCGAAGATATGGAAAATACTACTTTCATGACACCTTGGGACACTCTCTGTTACAAGGTAATGCCATTTGATCTGAAGAATGCAGGGGCAACTTATCAACGAACAATGGGTCTAATCTGAACAACAAAATGATGAAAGAGTTATGCGATAATTTCAAGAATGAACATCATAAATTCTTCACCATATCAATCCAAAATGAGCGGAGCCATTGTAGCTTCCAACAAAAACATCGAGAAAATCATTCAAAATGGTAAAAACATACAAAGATTTGCACGAAAGGCTTCCCTTTGCCCTACATGACTATCGTACTTTCGTGTGTACCTCAACAGGTGCTACTCCTTTTTCTCTGGTATACGACATGGAGGCAATACTCCCAGTGGAAACTGAAATTCCATCACTTCGAGCCCTAATGGGAATAAAACTTGAAGAAGCAGAGTGGGTACAGAGACGACTTGATCAACTCAGCCTCGTTGAAGAGAAACGCATAACAACTTTGTGCCACGGTCAATTATATAAAAAGCGTATGAAGAAAGGCTTCGACAAGAAGGTCCGCCCTCGAGTATTCAAAGAAGGGGATACGATGCTCAAAACTATTATGCGACCTCGCCTTAATTCATATGGTAAAAGGACACCAACTACGAGGGTCCATATGTGTTAAAACAACATTCTTGGATGGTGGTCTTATCCTCACAACAATGGATGGGGAAGAACTACCACATCTGGAAAATTCAGACGCATTCAAAAATACTATGTATAAAAAGCTCGCTAAGCTCAAACCATAAACGGACGACTTAGGCAAAAAGGAGCGTCCCGGTGGATTGAAAACCTTAAAGGGCGATCTAGGCAAAAGTTAGGGACATGCACAAAAATTATCCCAGTGGATTGAAAACCCGAAAGGGAAATCCAGGAAAAATTAGGGATCTCATTCAAAGGAATAAAAAACAAAAAGACTGCAATCTAAGAACTGCAATCTACAAACCACGACTACAACCACGAAGAGGAGAGATGGGTCCAAATCATCCAACTCAGGAGTGAAGGATATTGGAGCTATCAAAAGAACATTGGGTAAAAAGCAGCAGCAATTATCATTTCATTTCCATTTACATTTTTTATCAAAAAAAATTGTAATTACCTCTTTCTAGGGATTGTATCTTGTAAGCTCTCCTATTCAGAGGCGTATTTATCAATAAAAACATTGATGTTTTCTTCAAATCTTTCAATTGCGTTTCTTTCTTTTTTTTCAAAATACTACGATTATTTTTTGTTAATATTGTTTGAAATCATTTTTGGGGAATTGACATACAAATGAAAGCATTTGATAAAAGCATCAAAAATCTTTTTTGGTTAGTAGAGCATCGAAAGAAAGTCCATGTCCACGCCTATTTCTACACCCACGCCTATGTCTACGACTATGTCGATGTCCACGCCTGTTTCTACGCCCACACCTACGTCTACGACTATATCAACATCCACACCAATGACCATGTCTACATCCATATTTATGCCCGCGCCTACGATACAGACATCAAGATCTTGCTGACACTTTTCACCAAAGTCAAATCAACTTGGAGATACAACAATGGGAAACAAACAATGTTGGGGAGTTGGTGACTAGGAGAACCCGATGGTTTAATAAAGGAGAAATATCAAAAATGTAATATTTGGGGCATACACATACAAATGTTTGGGGCATATACACACATAAGCATTTTGGTACATACACATTACAAACATTTGGGGCATACATCACATTTGGGTGGGCACATCAATTTAGGGCATTGTGCATGCATGGCATCTTGCAAAGCTATTTTGGTTAAAATTCTGAATTTTCATGGGGTCCATCGTTAGCAAGCTTATTTGTGCAAACTAACTAGTTCAAACTTTAAGCAATTTGGGGTTTATTTTTCTTCATGTTGATAGTCATGGTTAAGGGATGACACAACCGAAATCATTGATGAATTTGGGGTTTACTTTTCTTCATGTTGATAGTCATGGTTGAGGGCTAACACAACCGACATCATCGATGAATTTGGGGTTTATTTTTCTTCATGTTGATAGTCATGGTTAAGGGCTGACACAACCAACATCATCGATGAATTTGGGGTTTATTTTTATTCATGTTGATAGTCATGGTTGAGGGCTGACACAACCGACATCATCGATGAATTTGGGATTTATTTTTCTTCATGTTGATAGTCATGGTTGAGAGCTGACACAACTAATGCCATCGATGAATTTGGGGTTTATTTTTCTTCATGTTGATAGTCACGGTTGAGGGCTGACACAACCAACATCCTCGATGAATTTGGGGTTTATTTTTCTTTATGTTTATAGTTATGGTTGAGGGCTGACACAACCGACATCATCGATGAATTTGGGGTTTATTTTCTTCTTACTGATAGTCTTGGTTAAGGGCTGACACAATCGACGTCATCGGTATATTTAAACCCCATCGCTTCAAATCTAGCATATTTCATTTGGTTATCGAATCTTGGTTGAGGACTGACACAACTTACTTTATTCCAAATATATTGTTTCAAGCACGTATTATATATCATCTAGGATATGATAGGTATGCGAGAAATCTTTTGACCCATTGTGTCAGTCTCCATGTAGCAATGTGAGAAATTTGTAATTTAGCTCATTGTGTCGGGCTCCATGCAGCAATGTGCAAAATTCGAAATATAACCCATTGTGTTAGGCTCTATACAACAATGTGTTTTCCTTCTTCGCGATCTAGCTCATGGTGTCAGGCTCCATGCAGCAATGTGTGAAATCTGCAGTTTAACCCATTGCATCAGTCTCCACACAGTGATATGTTTCCTTATCTACAATATAATTCATTGCATCAGTCTCCATGCAACAATGTTGTTATCAAGATTTATAATCCATTGCATTGATATCCAAGCAGCAATGTCTCCATCAGAGTTTCTTCCTCAATATAACCCGTTACCTTAGTCTCCATGTAACGATGTGGTTATCAAGCTCTTCTCGAGTATTTATCCCCTAGGTTGCGACGAATATACGAAATCTATGTCTCAAACTTACTATATTAGTCTCCAAGCATTAGTAAGTCAGTTTTTCAAACTTGTATGATTTATCTCCTTGGTTATGGTAAATATGGGGAAAAATTACAATATCTTTTAGATACTGACGGGTCTTCCGTGTCGTCATGTCTAAATCAAAAAACTTTGGAACAAACATCGGTAGGATGATACATCATCATATATGCCTATTCTTCATACTCATAGGGAACGCTTTACAGCGTATCCTTATTAATCTTTCGGGAAAATTTTGGGGTCTTCCAATATTTAATAAATTTCCGATCAGAACATGTGGGACATGCGTATTCTCGCACCATTCAATCAAAAAGTGATTAAATAAGGGCAGCTATCATACCCCAAATTTGCCCTACCCTTATATTACACTTAGGTTTATTTTTTAAATAAATCATACTATATATGTTTTATTTCTATGAGAGTATTTAAAATCGAAAAAGGATTGTTTTGATCCAAAATGGACCATCAATATTTGATGGCCCATTAAGTTTTTTAGAAAAAGGGTTCATTTCAAGTTAAAAAAAGGAAAGGTTTTTGTTTTAACCAAATAGGTGTGAACAAATCATTTGATTAAGGCCCATTAAGGTTTCTTTCTTTTAAAAGAGGGTGTATAAAATAAATTTTTGTTCAAAGACCTATTACATTTGAGTCATATGGCCTGTTTGAGTTTGTAAAATAATTCTTTATTTTTAAGTCCAATTACACGAGTATGGCCCGTTTTAGTTTTTGTATTTGTTTTGAAAGAATGTCTTGTTATAATAATAATAATAATAATAATATTATTATTATTATTATTATTATTATTATTATTATTATTATTATTATTATTATTATTACTATTTTATTATAATAATTACTATTAAGTTTACTAATTTATTATAATTAAATTATTATGTTATAAACTTGTTTAAAATTATGTTTTGTTTACTGATTTAAGAAGGTTGAAGCCTCCAAATCGCACAGTCCAAACCCGTGTCTTGTGGCCCAACCAAACAGAACTACACAGGCCCATATCCATTAAAACATTGTTGTTTCAAACAAACAGAAAATGCTTGGCCCAATAAAACCAAGCATTTGGCCCAAAACAAAAACAAACGACTATTGCTTGGATTAAACAAAAAAATGCATGCCTTACTTGCTTTAAATTGTTACTATACAAATCAAGGAAGATGGATTTAATTCAGAATCAATGCAGTCCAAGAGCATTCTTTATGGCCTTAATACAACAAAACCTAAATATAGAAACTAAGTCATACAAATACGGAAACAAAATTAAGCTTTAATTAAATCAAATTGAAATTTACAGACAAATTTAATAATTTCCTAAAAAACTAATACTCTATAAAACCTAACAGTAAAACAGAGAGAAGGGGAGGAGGATTTACACAAGGAAAACTGGACAAGAAAAAGTTATAGGAAAGGGAACAGTTGGAAAGTTGTCTTCATCGTCACCACAATTTTCCTCTGTCACTGCTCCAGCTTAGTGTTTCGATATCCGAAACCCTAGTTCTTTAGAGCATCTTCGTACCATTACATCATCCTCACCATTACCTCGTGCTTGAAAAAGAACGAAACAAAATATTAGCGGAGAAAGTCCACATCATAAGCAAACACGAAACAAACACAACGGGAGGTAAAAACGCTTAGCTTTAGGATATATTTTGGTTGCGTTTTGTCTTGCACATTTGGGTTTGAGGTTGTTGTCGAGTTGTAGGTTGTTGTTGTTGTGTTGGAGAAGAGAAGGTGTGATTGGTGCCACCGCTTAAAGGTGGGTTAGGGTTTTTGTTAGAGGAGGGTAAGGGACGAGAGAAAGCAACAGGGCGGAAGGAGGGAGAGAGAGAAAGGAAGATAATACAATAAATAATTTTGTTTTGTAATATGAAATATATTAATTTTGATGATCCAATGCACGTCGTCCATGATAACCATCATATTCCTTTAATCGTAACCATATGATCATCATCCAGCGGTTTAAGACACACGACCATAGTAATTATCACGCATTATCCCATACATTGCTTAGCAGATCCCCCCCTCCCCAGTGTTTTGGGCTTGGCCCATATGCTTTACACACCTCATTCTTTTTTTCCTTTGCTAAAATAAACAAAAAGCGCACTCCCAGCCTTAGTGGTCCATGTCCAAAATTTGGACTTGGGTCCCTTGCTCTATATATCCCCTGGTTTTATTTCTTAGTGCAATTGTGCACCCCCTGCCTTTTGGGCATGAATTCAATATCTAAATTCAGGCTCATGCTTTTAATACCCCGCCATTTTACTACCTTCACTATATTTGCACCCCCTGCATTTTAATTTATTTCTTTATTTTATTATTTTTATAATTTTATATTTTCTCATATTTTATTAATTATAATATTTATTTTATTTTTTATATATTTAATATATTTAATATCATATTTATTATCATTATTATTATCTCATAAATATTATTTTCCAACTCATTAAAATATTATTTTATTTATTGCATTAAATTTTATTTTTATTCATGCATTCAAATAGAATATTTTCAATAATTAATATATTAAAAAATATTTAACCAACTATAACTTATTTCCTTAAATCAAATTAATTCAATAGGCAACTTTCAAATCGAATATCTTCGCTATTCACGACACCTAGACTAAACATGCGGAAAATGTGAATATCTTCGCGATCCATAAAAAACACAAACCAACTGCGAACTATGAAATGGGACTCTAATTCCTCCTAAGAGGATACGTAGGCATACAATCAAAAATTGTGGTGACTTCCTGTTGCACCCCAAAATTTGCCCTCTCATTTCTCAAGGGATCACCTTGGATCCTCAAGTGTTCCTTCATCAAGTCTTCAGGCCTTGAATTACCAATTTTTCCAAACAAACCATTCATAAGGGAAAAATAGTCATTTGCACGCTGAAAAAGTCTGACTTTGACTTTTGGATCAAAATCAAATCAGAAAAATCATATTTCATGAAGACATGTTGGAATATGAAGTTTGCTTCATCAAGAGTTTCAAAAGTCAAATCTTACTTTGGAAGAATCAAATTTTAAAGACTTAGAAATTTTTCTAAGTATTTAAGAAACATAACAATTTCAGAAGTTCTGAGCCATTGTTCACAGTCAGCAAATTCTGGATGTTCTTAAGATAGAGTTTAGTCAGAACCTCTGAGCCAGCGCTCATAATGGTCCAGTCAAAGTTTACAGAGTTTAAGTCAAAGAAGGTAACAAAGCGTGTTGCAAGTATATTGGAAGTTCTGAAGGATCCCTTAGAACATGCTGAAGTCAGAAGATAAGAGGATCAGAAGATGAGATGCCATGCTGAAGCAGAACTTCTAATCCAGGGTCAAGCAAGGATCCAGAATATCACATGGGAACTCATTTAATACTCATAAACTGCCTCTGAGTCTTTATCCAATGGAGTATTTCCACGTGTACCCCTACTGTCTTGGGAAGACAAATTTATGTGCAAAAGTATACTAGGCCAATGCGCTGTCTACACTTTTCCTTAATTCACGCTGCTAAATCCAGATGAGGCGTTGTTAACAATCCAACTTGAATGCAATGAACCACCACTTGTTTAAGCTTACTTCAAGAGTAAGTCAGCATCAAGAAGGTGATGTTGGTGCCACTTGACCGCCCCAACTGCAAAAATTTCCCTATAAATAGAACATCATTTGCACACTGAAGCCCCACCCACCTCTCTCTTGACCAGACCTCTCTCTCCCCTTTTACCAGAAAATTTATGAAAGAGACGAAAGAATTGAGAAAGAAAGCTTTGAATCACTGCAAAAATTCCAAGAACCCAGGAAACTATAAACACAAAATACCAAAATCTTAGCATTGATTCATTATATTCAAACTTCATTTTTCCTCACGTGTTCTTGATTTAAACCATCCCATATTTTGTAATCAAAACAGTAACACGCTCTCCATTCACTTTCACCACAAAGGAGTCAGAATATCACCCCTTTGGCTGCTCCAGAAGTTGCACACGTCCATCCTGCTGAGTACGTGAAGAGGCTACTCAGAACATCACCAGAAGTCAAGAATAATCCCCAGTTCATAGAATCCTTTCCAGCTGCAAGGCAAGTTTTGTTGAATCTCATCATAACTGATTAAGCATTATCAGATTTTACATATTCAGCATAATGTAGATATTCTGATCCTGATGGTATACATATTCTGAAAATTCATGCATCTGCTTGCCTGAATAAAAGAAATCCCAGTTCATAATTTCATAAAGAAAATAGGGCTCAGAATTAGAACTAGCAAATACATGTTGCCTCTGATTCTTGCTTCTGATATTTCATGAAATTTGTCATAACTATTATGCATGCAACTTTTGTTCTGTAAATCACTAAGCTGCAGATATTCTGACTGGCCAGGAGAGAGGCAAAGTTCTAATAGTTGCGTTAGAACTTCTGGAAACTTCTAAATTTTCAAAAGGTCCAGAACTTCTGAACTTCCATATTTTGCTAACATGTTTTTGTTTGTGCAGCAAGTTACGTCAGAACTTCTGACCTCTTCTACTTTGCGTTGGTTATGGTTTTCTTCTCTTTTATCTTTGCCATTATATTTTATTTTATTTCTAATCAAAAACAAAAACACCAAAAATATTTTTGCACAATATATTTTCTTTTAATATAAAAAAGACAAAAAAATATTTTCTTAAACAAAAGTTATTTTCTTTTTTGAACAGACAAAACATTTTACATTTTCTGTACATTCTTGTCTATTTCAACATGGTTGTAATAAGTAACCTAGAATTTTAAACTTGCAACCCCCACTCATAAAATATGTACCCCCATCCCCTTAAATGTTGTAATAGTGTAGAACTTTACATTTCTGTACTGTTATTTGCTTTCAATATATGCTAGTAATTAGGGTATATGACAAGATATAAAAATTGACAAATAGATCACCCTAATCAAAGACAAAATATGCATGCAATCAAACACACTCGCACACTTACGCCCTTAGGGTAATTCCACTTGTTGCCTTACAAAAATGGCCATGTTATACATGTGGGATGTCTTAGCACAAACGAATCGAAAAAGATCATAGTCCCTCAATGACGCTATCAAAGTTGCCTTTCAAAATGATCTTAGTCCCTACAGAAAAGTGCTAAGTCATTTCACAACATTGCTATCATGGTCATACGATGACACAACGCTCGTCACTTCACATCCAATGATGGGGCTTCTTATCAAAACAATGGTAAGATAGCAACATCTAAAGGAGGAGGAAAAACACATCTAAAACCTTTTGAGTAGGTAGATTACTTTTAGTTACTTGCTCAATTTCAAAACATACATCCTTGCTATTTTCAAAACAACCACATACACTTTCAAAACACTTTCCAAACATGAAATATTTTCAAAAGCTCAACACTTTGCATACATTCTTACGAACGGGAATCATTGCAAAGTTTGCCTAAATGATGGCATCTTTTCAAAATACTTCCAAAACCACACAAAAGCACGACTTTCAAACAAAAGCAAGTGATCTAACAAGTAACTAAGAGCCCATGGAAAACCATGGATGGAAAGGGTGTTAATACCTTCCCTTTTCATAATCTACCCCCCGAACTCAAGAAAACATCTCGAAAGGTCTTTCCTGTGCTTTTTCACCTTTCCTTATTGGATAAAAGAAAAGTCAATGGTGACTATTGCTAAATCGCGACATTTGCGAACACAATCGCAAAACCCTCAAGTCAGTTCTCCCACTGTATCACAGAACTGGCGACTCTGCTGGGGAATAATTATCTAAAGTGGGGTTACCTTAGGGTTAGATCATATTTACTTGCTTATATTGTTTGATTTGCTTGCTTTATATTTTAGTTCCTTGTTTGGGTTACTGTTAAAAAATCCTACACCCGGATTTGGGGACACCTTTTAGGTAAGTAGCAATAAACTGTGAGGGAACTATGCGGGGTACACCGACACGGTTGAAGCAGTAGCTACGTTGATGTGGCACTTTGGTTGGTATCAGTAACCCTTGAGTCAATCAAGGAGAGTACGGGGCCGCCGCGTGGTGTCATAAAGCATCAACTGACCTTAGAACCTTACTTGGCCCACTTGGCCATTAGGACGTAGCGAGATGACCGGCTTTGGTGCAGTCTGAAGTTGGTTGATACTTGATGCTACACTCATTGAGGTTTGACTCTTGAGTTTTGTTTGGTTGCGAGTCAATCGCTTATCGAACGAAACTTGGGGGAAAGATCAGTGATATTGAGATCCCTTAGAATCTGGTTACTTTTAACTAGGACAGGTTGAGCCAACTAAAACTTCAAGAGGGTACTTACCTGAAACCTCATGCAAGCTGTTGTACCCCAAAATTTGCCCTCTCATTTTATCAACATTTCTCATCACAAGGCTCTTGGAACTCAAGATGAGGCTAGGGTTTGCTCTGCTCAAGACATCTCCTTGCACTGTTGACCTAAATTAGGGTTTGAGTTTGCACAGGGATTTTTGGACCTTCAATGCTCAAAGTGGATTTCATACTTCATGTTGGACTCATAAATTTGTCCATACCAAGTTTCAAGCCTTGAATCAAATGTTTGCCTAGTCAATTGGACATTTGACCTAGAAATCAGTTGTATTGGGGAAAAAGTCAACTATGGCCAATTTACAGTCAAACCTCATGAATTTTGACCCACATCAACATTATGAACTCATATGAATCATTGGATCAAGTTTGTACCACAATTCCACAAGAAATTTGATCAGATCACCAAAAGGGCAAAATGGTCATTTTTAGGGTTTTGATTGTACAAAGGCAGTTTTTGACTGTTTGACCTAGCCAATGGCAAATAAGGCTCAAAAACATGGACCCAAGGACTCAATGGCATAATCTTGACTTATTCAACAAGTTCAAAAGATCTCAAATGCATGGGATTCACAGATGAATTTTTCAGTCAACTGATCAAAATTTGACTATACACTGAAAAGTCAAACTTTGACTTTTTGGTCAAAATCAAGTGCCAAGGGTTATTTTTCATCAAGATGTGTCAAATTATGAAACTTGTTCCTCAAGAAATCCAAAATTGCAAATTAGGGTTTGAAATTGAAAATATTTCATAACTTAGAATTTTTCTAAGTTATGAAATTTTCTTAATTTTCCCCAACTTTGCCCCACATTTTCACCGTGATGAAAATGGATTCAAACAAAACTTACAACATGAAAGTTGTATTCCTCCACAAATTATACAACTTTTATTCACAAAGTTTTCTCAAAATAAGCTTGGATCTCAAGTTATGATTTTTGGAACAAGGGTCCCTAAAACTTTTAACTTAGAGAAATTTTACCCTAGTTTAGGCAGGATTTTGCCCTATCTTCTTGGCCATTTTTCACATAGTTACACTTGGAATATCAAGTTTCATTTCAAAGATGGATTATAGAGCATGTTGCAAGCTTTCCAAATTGTCCAAGAACTCCTCAAACACATTTGTGGTTAGGGAGAATCGAATGCTTAAAGTTGGCAAAAACTCACTTTGTATCCATGGCAAATTCATGTTCACTCAAGTGGAATTTTCAAACCAGCATGCTTTGTACTAGTTTTCAGGCCTCTAAACCATTTTACACTCCATAATTTAATTCAAATCCATTGAGCTAATGCATTGTCTTGGTCATTAGGGTATTGCACACAAGTTTAATCCCTAAATGGTAAAAGGCACTTTTCCATTTTTGCAAAAGTGTGCTTTATGTCAAACCATGATCTTTGAGCATAGGGCCAAGATCTCAGAAGCCAAATCAAATCCACAAATTCCATCAACCAAGAGGATTGTATGCAGCATATTTTATGGCTGGTACAGGCCTATAAACAGAACTTCACATTCTTGCTTCAAAAACAAGAAAACTTGCGAAACACTTGCCAACTTGAAAACCAGCCATTGTGAACTTACACAAACATTACAAACAACTTTCACACAACCCTTTGAGCAAGATACACGAGTGTTTGAGCCCCTAAACCTCCCATATCCAGAAATCACACTTCTTTGGAAAAACAGGGCAGGTGCTGCAACTTGAGTTCTCCAGCTCATTTGGCTCGTGCGTTTTTTCCCCTTTTTGCTTCAAACACCTTCCATTCAACTCACTCAAGCTATCCCAAACCTCCATTGCCAACTGTAACTCCATTTACAGTGTTCACCATTTTCATTTCAAGCTTGTGCAGGTTGAGTTCGAGAGGCTGATTCAGGGACATTCCAGGCAAGCTAGCTATTGGAAAAGATCAAGTGAAGTTCAGGCAAGCTACCAGACACCTCAAAACTTGTTGAGAAGCGCTGCATTGCCCTACGCGAATCCAACTGAAACAGGTTTTTCATCACTTTCTATCTCTCTATTTAGGAACATTTAGCCTTAGGTTTGTGAATAAAAAATGTAGTATTCAATGCCATGAAGCTGTACATATGCTCAGTTTTCGTTTATATTAAGTGTGCTAGGAGAATTTCATCCATGAACATGCTGAAAAAACTATGTAAGATTTTAGGGCCAGAGAAATTCTCTTTGGTCTTTGAGAGTTAGGATTAATGCTTTATACGGTTAGAATCGTATTGAAATTCTATACAAGTTTGATGTTGTGAGTTTTGGCAAAAGATCACGTATACAGGATGTAGCATTTGAACAGGGCAAGCGCGCGTGTTTTAGTCTGGAGGAAGAAGATGAAGTTGGCTTGGGCTGGGCCTGGCCTGGCTTGCTTCTAACACCTCCCATTTTCATTTTTGCACCCCCTGGCCCCATTTCTTATATTTTCATATTTTTGCATTTTTGATTTCTTTTCTGATTTTGTTTATTTATTTCCAAGTATAAAAAATGCCTAAAAAATATTTTCATAATTTTTTACATTTATTTAGCATTTTATTTTAATTTTTCTAATATAGGAAACATTTTAAATACTTTTGTATTATTTATTTAAACTTGAAAATAATATGGAAATCATACTTTTATTTTTGTTTCTTATTTTTATTCACACTGAAAATATTATTAAAAATATAATTTATTTTTGTACATATCTAATATACATACATACATATATATATATATATATATATATATATATATATATATATATATACATATATATATATATATATATATATATATATATATATATATATACATATATATATATATATATATATATATATATATATATATATATATATATATATATATATATATATATATATATATATATATATATATATATATATATATATATATATATATATATATATATATATATATATATATATATATATATATATATATATATATATATATATATATATATATATATATATATACTTTTATTTTATTAAATACTTAGAATAAAAATACAAAAATATTACATTTTTATTTTTATTATTATTTATACTAAAAAATACCCCTTTTTAAGTATATTTCATTTTTACATATATTAATATATTTATTGTATATAAAAAATATAATATATTATTTTCTTAAAGAAATTAGGGTTTCATCCCTTAAACAAATAAAATTAATCTTTTTTTTTATTTTGCTCTTTATACTTTTTTGTACATTAAAAATACTTTTACATACATAGGTAAACAAAAACCTTTTTTTTTTGCATAATTCATATTTATTTGATATTTATTTATTTTGTTTATCTAAATAATTATCCATTTAAATGTTGAAATTCAATTTGGATGTAATAGTAAATTAGGGTTTATATTTTTGTCAAATACCCCCCATTCAAAATTGTACCCCCATCCCCATAATCATGTTGTAATAGCTTAGAACTTTAAATTCTCGCATTTTACGCTTTCAATTATGCCATGATTAGAGAATTAGGGTTGTATGCAAAAATTCAAATTAACAAATAGTTTGACCTAATCAAAGACAAAAATGCATGAAAATCAAACACAATGCACACTTGTACCCCTAGGGTTACAATCCACTTGTTGCCTTCAAAAATGGGCCATGGTATGCATGTTGGGTACTTTGGAAAAACAAAAACAAATCAAAAGATCATAGTCCCTCGATGATGCTATCTTGGTTGCCTAAACAAAAATGATCAAGTCCCACAAGAAAATTGCCAAAGATACTTGACACCATTGCTATCATGGTCTATACGGTGACCCGTGCCTGTCCCGTTAAACATCCTAACACAAGGTTGTTCTCCAAATACAATGGTGAAACAACACTGTCAAAAGGGTTAAAAACATAAGAAAGGTCTTTGAGTAAAATAGGGTAGATAGCTCTTAGTTACTTGATCAAAGCTTGCAAAACATCCTTGCTATTTTCAAACACACATCACAACACAATTTCAAAACATTTCTCAAAACAAACTTTCAAACATTGAAATCTTTTCAAAAGACAAAAACACCTCTGTGTACATTCAAACAAGAATCATTACAAAGGTTGCCACAACGATGGCCTCTTTTCAAAACATATTTCAAAACCACACACAAAGCACCATTTCAAACAATTGAAAAGCAAAAGCAAGTGATCTAGACAAGTAACTAAGAGCCCATGGATAACCATGGATGAAAAGGGTGCTTGCACCTTCCCTTTTCATAATCTACTCCCCGAACCCAAGAAAACATATCAAAGGTCTTTCCTGTGCTTTTTGACCTTTCCTTAGGATAAAATAAAAAGTCGGTGGCGACTCTTGCTAAACCGAAACATTTGCGAATACAAAACGCAAAACCTAAAGTCAGTTCTCCCACCGTATCAAGAACTGGCGACTCTGTTGGGGACTACTTTAAAAGTGAAGTAACCTTAGGGTTTAGATCACCTTTGCATGCTTATCTTGATTGCCTTGATTGCTTTACATTTGGTTTTCTTGTTTGGGTTTTGAATCCTCCACCCGGATTTTTGGGAAACATTCATAGGTAAATAGAAATACATTGTGGAAACTGTGCGGGGTATACCGACATGGTTGAAGCAATATCTATATTAGTGCGACATATTTGTGAGTACCGGTAGCCTTTGAGTCAGTCAAAGAGAATACGGGGCTGCTGAGTGATGTCATGAAGCACTAATGAACTCTTAGAACCTTACTTGACCATCTTGGCCTTTTTTAGGGGTAGTGAGATGACCGACTTTGGTACAATCCAAAGTTGGTAGATACTCGATACTACATTCATTGAGGGTTGTTTTCCTAGAATATTTTGGTCACCAGTTAAGTGGCTAAACCAAAACAATGAACACAGAAAATAATCCAGTGATATTGAGCTCCTTAGAACCCAGTTACTATTTATAGGACAGGTTGAGCCAACTAACTTCAAGAGGGTACTTACCTATGAAACCTCATGCAAGCCTGAAACTAGGATCTTGTGTGATTTTCTTGTACATGTGTTTGTGCATACATCATGAACATCATATGCATCCACTAACCATTTCAAGGGTTTGGATCTTAATCTTTGTTCTTGTTTTGTAGGTCATAGAATCTCTTCGCAGGAAAACAATACAAGTCAACCTTGTGAGAATCCCTCCTCAACTCAAGGAGCTTACTTCCAAGATTCCAGAGAATTATCCCTTCAGTGAAAGACATGGTAGACTTTTCAGCTTGGTCAACTCCAACATTGAAGAAGATATGGTGAAAGTTCTCTCCCAGTTCTTTGACCCCCAACACCACTATTTCACATTCCCTGATTACCAACTAGTACCTACTTTGGAGGAATTTTCTCAACTTCTGAGGATTCCTATTCTTCATCAACTACCCTACAAAGGTACGGAAAAAGAACCAAATCCTGAAGATGTTGCTCAAGCATTACACTTGCAACCATCTGATATCAAAGGTCATTGGGAAACCAGAAGTGGTGTCAAGGGTTTCTTGGAAAAGTTTTTGTTTGAAAAGACATAAGACTGCTGGAATTCTCTAGATCTACAAGCTTTTGAGGAGATTGTAGCACTTCTCATCTATGGGTTGGTCTTGTTCCCAAACCCTGATCAACTTATAGATGTGAATGTTGTCAAGATTTTCATATCTCGGAATCATGTGCCTACATTGCTTGGGGACATCCTACACTCATTTTACACACGAACAATGAGGAAAAGAGGTGTTCTCATGTGTTGTACTCCTCTTCTAGCAAGGTGGTTTATTTCTCACCTTCCCCAATCAGTTTTGAAGAATGAACAGGGTTTAAGGTGGTCACAACGATTGATGACGCTAACACATTTTGATGTTCATTGGTGTTCTCGGTCCAGAGAAAATGTCATCATCATTGATCGTTGTGGGGAATTCCCTAATGTCCCACTACTTGGCATTAGGGGAGGCATTACCTACAACCCCTGTTTAGCTTTGAGACAATTTGGATATGCTCGAAGGGATGGCCCTCATGATATGCTGATTCCTGACTTGGTTTTTGACTTCGACAACGATGCGCAAGGGCTTCGACAAAGGTTTATCAGAGCTTAGAGGATGCCCAACAAAGTGGATAGTAAGACACTGGGGCACAAGAATTCCATCCCCCTTGAGCCTTATCTCAAGTGGGTACGAACCCGCGCCCAGAGTCTTATGATGCCTTACCCTCACATTCTCCCCGTGATCAAAGAGCCTGTTATGGAAGGAGACGTTCCATACACCCTCCTACATCCAGACATGCCAACATCATTGGAAGAATTACAAAAGAGTTGGATACAGATCAAGGAGGAACGAAATACTTTTGAAGCCATACCCATGGGGCATTTATGTACTAACAAATTTCTTCTTAATATGACGTGTGTTCTTTTTGTTTGCAACAAATTTGAATTTCTGAATCCTTGAGTGCATTACATGAATAACACATCATTCATCATATGCATAAACAGGTCTTCACACCAGGTTTCCTTATCTTTCTGCTGTTTATCTCAGCAAAATGGATTTAGAGCAGACGGTTAAGGATCTGCAAGCACATAATTCGCAATTTCAGCAACTCCTCATGACCTTAGAAAAGGGTCAAGAGGATCTTAAAGCACTGTTGGAGAAAGAGAAAGATAAAGAGGAAAAGAAGAAAAGGACCGGTATGGCCACTATGGGAAGAAGGTTTGAAAACCAGGCCAGAAAGGTTCTCGAGTTCCCCTTGACGTCTGATGAAGGGGTTGGTAAAGGAAAAGGAGTTGTGTTGCCTTCTGAATCTGAAGTTGAAGAAGAAGAGGAGGAAGAGGATAAAGATTACTCCGAAGAGCAATATCCCCCGGCAGATGATAAGTATAAAAATCTTGAGGATCGGTTGGCAGCCATGGAGTTGCAAAGGGTACCTGGTTTAGATTTTGAAGAACTAGGGTTGGTCGCTGGGATCGTCAATCCTCCCAAGTTCAAAGTACCTACGTTTGCTAAGTATGACGGTTTGTCCTGTCCAAAGATGCATCTGAGATCCTACGTCAGAAAGATCCAACCTCACTCCTCTGATAAGGATCTTTGGGTCCACTTTTTTCAAGATAGTTTGTCAGGCACGCAATTGGACTGGTTCTATCAACTTGAGAGATCTGATGTTCATAACTGGGAAGATTTGGATGCTGCTTTCTACCGACAATACCAATACAATGCAGATTTAGCGCCTACTCGTACTCAACTACAGAGTATGGGTATGGCTTCTAATGAAGGATTTAAGGAATATGCCCAGAAGTGGCGTGATTTGGCTGGAAGGGTGCAGCCACTATTGTCGGATAGAGAGTTGGTTGACATGTTTTTAGGGACCCTGTCTGGCCCATTCTTCAATCATTTAATCGGGAGTTCATCTACAGGATTCACCGAATTAATTCTGACTAGTGAAAGGGTCGAGGCTGGCATTAAAAGTGGTAAAATTCAAAAGGATGCCTCTGCTTCCACTGCTGTTAAGAAGACCTTCCCAGCCAAGAAATAAGCTTCTGTTATTTATTCCCAGAAAAATCAAGGAAGAACGGAGCGCCGACCAACGGTGGGGGCTGTGATGATTCAAAACTCCTCAGCTGATCAACCTCGAAGCAATCAACCTAGAGCTAAACAGCAAAGGGTAGAAAGGCCACAACGGCAGTTCACCTGAATCAATATGACACCGGCTCAAGTCCTCCCTCATCTGTTAAAGCTGAATCTCACCAACTTGAAAGAAGCGCCGAAAAACCCTAATACCTCTTCTCCTTATTATCACTCCAATGCAAAATGTGCGTACCACTCGGACAGTGTAGGGCATGATACCAACAACTGTTGGGCTCTTAAAAACAAGATCCAAGACCTGATAGATGCCAAGGAGGTAGAGTTTGATGCTCCTGAAAAACCCAACGTGGTATCCGCTCCAATGCCCAAGCACGGTCATAATGTCCATGTCGTTATGGAAGACCTTCATGTTACCATTGTTGATGACCTTTTGACTCCGTTACCAGTGATTAAAGTGAATTTGATGAAAGTCGGGATATTCCTAGGCTGTGGAAAAGACTGTTACTTTTGTTCAAACTTGCAAGCTGACTTCCCACTGTTGAAATCAGGCATCCAACGCCTGATGGATACCCAAGAGATCCTCTTTCAAAAGACTCATATTGATATTATCACTCTTGTTACTCCTGCTACCTTTGTTACTCCTATCAATGACATTACCATAATAACCATCTCCGACAATCTTCCCAAGACCTGCAAAAGGCCTGTCAAGATTACGCCTGATCCTAAGTTTGTGCCGCTGAAAATCACCATGCCAGGGCATGTGCCGTATAAATCTAACAAGACGATACCATGGAATTACGGAGGAGAAATATTCTACCATGGTGTCAAACAGATTGAATCAGTCCAAGAGAATTTCGATGATGAAATCCCTGATATAGGGAATATTGCAGGAACAAGCAAGATAACTCGCAGCGGAAGGATCTTCTCTCCGGAGATTGCTCCTCTACGAGCAGTCTTTGGACCCTCAAAAGCTTATGTGCCTATCAAGCCATCTGTGCAAAGCCCGGTAATTGAAGAATTGGATGCTCCCGAAGTTAGACCCTCTGTTGATACTACCGATAAGGGTAAGGGGATACTAGAAGCGCCTGTCAGGATGAAGGTTCAGACTATGGTAATCCCCGAGACCACCCAGAAAGAGATGGAAGAAATCTTAAAGATAATAAAGAAGAGCGACTACGATGTCGTGGAGCAGCTAGGGCAAACCCCTTCCAAAATTTCCATGTTGGATCTCTTACTCTGCTCTGAGGCTCATGCTAAGGCCTTGATCAAGTTTTTAAATACGGCACATGTTCCTCAAGAAACTTCTGCAGACCAGTTTCAAGAGTGTGTGGCTAGCCTTACAGCCGATAATGGTCTTGGTTTTTCTGATGCTGATTTGACCCCTAAAGGAAGGAAGCACAATGATGCGCTGTACGTCTTGGTAGAGTGCAGAGGGACTACACTTGCCCATGTCCTGGTTGATACCGGTTCATCTTTGAATGTTCTACCAAAAAAGGAGTTGGACAGGCTAGACTGCGAAGGTTTAACTTTAAAACCCAGTAACATCATTGTTAGAGCCTTCGAAGGTTCTAAGCGGATGGTTCACGGAGAGGTGGACATCCCAATCAAAGTGGGTACCGAGACCTTCAACTCTACTTTTTATGTGATGGACATCCGTCCTTCATATTCATGCTTGTTGGGAAGGCCATGGATCCACTACGCTGGGTAGTCACTTCCTCTTTGCACCAAATGCTAAAGTATCCAGTTCAGGGTAAGATCATAACGGTCCATGGGAAGGAAGAGTATATGATAAGTCACCTTAACTCTTTTCGCTATGTGGAGTTGGATGGCGAATTCATAGAAACGCCTTTCCAACATTTTGAGGAAGTTTCTCCTGAAGTCGCAGTTGCAAAGACAATAATTGAGGGGCCTATCATTACCAAGCCGGTGTCCCGGATGGCATCCCTCAAGGATGCGGAGGCTGTAATCAAAGAAGGACGGAGTACAGTGTGGGGGAAACTGCCTGATTTTCCTCACAAGACGGACAAGTTCGGACTAGGTTTTATTGCTGCTGGCAAGAAAGCTGTGTGTCGCTCCCGGGCTGGAGGACCACCCTTTAAAATCACTCACCATGGAATTAATGCCTTAGAAGGTGATGATGAAGAAGACAACTTTGAAGATTGGATCTTTCCAACCGTTAAAGGAGGATTAAGCAACTGGGAAGCGAAAGACTTTGTTCCCATCACTTTCATCAACCAGTAATTTATCTTTGAACAATTTCCTATTTTGGTCTGTAATAACTAAACAATTCGTACACTATTTTCACCTTATGCCTTACCCGGGGCATATAGGTCCATTTGTAAGGGCTTGATTTCTTCATTATCATATGCCATGTTTAATGAATCATTGGACGTTTTCATCTATAAATTGTTGTGTTCATTTTCTTTCCTTTTACATTTTGTTTTGTTTAAGGATGGCTATCCCTTACACACACACACTCATAAAATGCAGGTACCCATCCACCCCGGATTCCATGGGTGACTATTTTTCTTTAGCCTTTGGTGACTCTTAAGATTTGGTCAATCATGCCGAGTACAAAGGTGATGAAGACTGTGAAGTGCCTGGAGAGTTAGCCAGACTTTTGCAACAAGAGGAGAGGGCTATTCTGCCCCATGAAGAGTTGCTCGAGACCGTCAACTTGGGAACAGAGAAAGACAAGAAAGAGGTTAAGGTGGGTGCCAACCTGAAGCCAAGTGCCAAAGAGCGCTTAGTACAGTTGCTGAATGAATATGTCGAAATCTTCGCCTGGTCCTATGAAGACATGCAAGGACTAGATACAGACGTCGTGGTTCACTGTCTCCCTACAAGAGAAGACTGTCCACCGATCAAACAAAAGGTCCGCCGAATGAGGCCCGACATGTCTGAAAAGATCAAAGTTGAGGTGATGAAGCAACTCAATGCTAGCTTTTTGGCTGTTACTTCCTATCCACAATGGGTTACTAACATCGTGCCCATGCCTAAGAAGGACGGCAAAGTCAGAATGTGTGTGGACTATCGGGACTTAAACAGGGCTAGCCCTAAGGATGATTTTCCACTACCACACATTGACATTCTGGTTGACAACACAGCTCAACACAAGGTATTTTCCTTCATGGATGGATTCTCGGGATACAACCAAATCAAAATGGCCCCCGAAGACATGGAGAAGACTACTTTTGTTACGCAGTGGGGTACCTTCTGCTACAAAGTGATGCCATTCGGACTGAAGAATACCGGGGCAACCTATTAACGCGCCATGGTAGCTTTGTTTCATGACATGATACATCATGAGATTGAGGTCTACGTAGACGACATGATAGCCCGTTCACAGACAGAAGAAGAACACCTCGACCATCTGCAAAAGCTGTTTGTCAGATTGAAGGAGTATAAGCTCAAACTGAATCCTAGCAAGTGCACTTTTGGAGTCAGGTCTGGTAAACTTTTGGGATTTATTGTCAGCAACAAAGGCATTGAGGTTGATCCTGCTAAAGTCAAAGCTATACAAGAAATGCCTGCCCCCTGCACTGAAAAGGAGGTTAGAGGTTTCTTGGGACGCTTAAACTATATTGCAAGGTTCATCTCTCACCTAACATCTACCTGTGAGCCAATCTTCAAGCTGTTGAAGAAAGATCAGGTAGTTGAATGGAACAATGATTGTTAAGTTTCTTTTGATAAGATCAAGGAGTATTTGCTGGAACCTCCTATCTTGATGCCACCCGTCGAAAGAAGGCCGTTAATCATGTATCTGACTGTTTTGGATAATTCAATGGGGTGCGTACTGGGCCAACATGACGAGTCTGGCCGAAAATAGCATGCCATTTATTACCTTAGCAAAAAGTTTATCGACTGTGAGACTCGCTACTCACTGCTCGAGAAAACTTGATGCGCTTTGGTATGGGCTGCTCGCCGGCTAAGGCAGTATATGTTGACACATACAACTTTGCTGATTTCTAAAATGGATATGATTAAGTACATCTTTGAGAAGCCTGCTTTATCCGGAAGAATTGCTAGATGGCAAATGATCCTAACTGAATATGATATCCAGTATACAACCCAAAAAGCCATAAAGGGGAGTGTACTAGTTGACCATCTAGCTCATCAAGTCGGCGAAGATTACCAATCGATGAGATTCGACTTCCCTGACGAGGACATCATGACATTGGACAACATTGAAGGTAACGGACCGTATGAAGGACCTAAACAAGGATCCCGATGGACCCTGTACTTTGATGGTGCTTCAAACGCACTTGGAAACGGTATCGGTGCCGTACTTATTTCTCCGGAAGGTTGCCATACACCTTTCACTGCTAGACTCTGCTTCAGCTGCACCAACAACATGACCGAATATGAAGCTTGTATCTTTGGTCTCAAGGCTACTATTGACTTGGGAATCAAATCTTTGGTCGTATTTGGGGACTCAGCTTTGGTTATCAGTCAGATCAAAGGAGAGTGGGATACCAAACATCCTAATCTTATCCCGTACAAAGAACATGTCTTAACATTGTTGCCTCATTTAGAGAATATTACCTTCGAGCACTTTCCGCGAGAAGAAAATCAGCTAGCTGATGCTCTAGCTACAATGTCTTCCATGTTTAAACTCAACTGGGATAATGAGGCTCCCCAAATCACCATTGAGCGAATGGACGAACCAGCATACTGTCATGAGATTAATACCGAAGAAGTAGTGGAACAACCTTGGTTTCATGAAATCAAAAGGTATCTCCAGACTCGAGAATACCCTGAAGGAGCTTCAGTCAATGACAAAAAGTTCTTAAGGAGATTTGCTGCCAAGTTCTTCCTGAGCAATGGTATCTTATATAAGCGCAACCATGATTGTGTTCTACTTCGTTGTGTGGACAAAGCTGAAGCTGAGTTGATCATGACTGAAATACATAGTGGCACCTTTGGCATCCACTTAAGCGGACATACGATGGCTAAGAAGATTCTAAGGGCAGGCTACTACTAGTCTACCATGGAAGCTGATTGTCATCAATACGCTCGTACTTGTCACAAATGCCAAGTCTATGCTGACAAGGTACATATTCCTCCGGTTCCTCTCAACATTCTAACAGCTCCTTGGCCATTCGCAATGTGGGGAATCAATATGATTGGAGAGATCAAACCTACGGCATCCAACGGACATCGCTTCATCCTGGTGGCTATGGATTACTTCACCAAGTGGGTCGAAGCAGCTTCCTACGCCTCTGTTACAAAGAATGTGGTTGCCCGCTTCATCAAGAAGAATCTCATATGCCAGTATGGTATCCTCGACAGGATCATCACGGACAACGGTACAAACCTGAATAACATTATGATCACCGCTCTGTGCAAGCAGTTCAAGATTCAACATCACAATTCATCTCCCTATCGGCCAAAGATGAACGGTGTTGTTGAAGCTGCAAACAAAAATATCAAAAAGATCATTCAAAAGATGACAGTCACCTACAAGGACTGGCATGAGATGTTACTGTTTGCTCTGCACGGATATCGTACCACGGCGCGTACTTCAACTGGGGCAACCCCTTTTTCTTTGGTATATGGCATGGAAGTTGTTTTACCTATGGAAGTTCAAATTCCTTCCTTAAGGATCATGAAGGATACCGGTTTAAGTGAAGACGATTGGATTCAGACCCGGCTTGATCAACTTAATTTGATCAACGAGTAGCGACTTACTGTTGTTTGTCATGGTCAGACGTAGCAAAAACGGATGATCAAGGCGTTCAACAAGAAAGTCAGACGTCAGGTATATCAAGTCGGAGATCTTGTGATCAAGCGGATCATCTTGCCGCAAAGCGATCCCAGAGGCAAGTGGACTCCTACTTACGAAGGACCATTTGTGATCAAGAACATCTATTCCGGTGGGGCAATGATTCTGACCACCATGGACAGCGACGACTTGCCACACCCTGCGAACGCAGACATAGTCAAAAGATACTACGCATAAAATGACCCGACAAGTTGAAAACCCGAAAGGGCAACTTGGGCAAAAATGGGCATCCCGGTGAATCGAAAACTCGAAAGGGCTGTTCAGGCAAAAATTAGGGATAAACAAAAAATTTGTACACCCGGCAAGTTGAAAACCCGAAAGGGCGACTTGGGCAAAAAAGGGTTTCCTGGTGGACTGAAAACCCGAAAGGGCGGTCCAGGAAAAAGTTAGGGAATTAAAGCGTATGACTATGTCTCGTCGGATCACTTTAAGGATAATCTCTTCACGGACAAGCTCCAAGTTTCTTATTAATCCAATCATCCGCGGACGAAGCAACGAATGGACAAGATGCTCATAGTTGTGAAGGCTATAGCAGAATGGGAACCCCATGGAATTGTTACACATAGCCATCTTTATTTGTATAAAAATTTTCTCAATTTTACGACAACATTCTCTTACTAGGATGTCTGTCTCCTTTGTACAAAAATACTTACAAAGTTAATACAAAAATACTTCAATGTGCAGAAATTTGCTCGCCTTTCCTTTTTTTTTTTACACTTATGTTTTATTTGAAAACGTCCAATGGTTTGTTAAATAGGCATATGCATTTGAATATAATCACTGCTTACAAATAAAATGAAATAAGAGAAGATAATTACTGATAGGTCGAAAGTATGGGAAAACGTCTTTAGGCTATTCCAGAAGAAATGCCCTGCAGTACATCATCCAGCTCCTCAACAGAGCTAAAACCTCAGAATTCAACATCCCCAGCAGAGTTAAGTTTCAAAATGCCTATCAGAGTTAAGTCTCTAAACTCCCGATCCCCAGTGGAGCCCGAAAACTTTGAACTACGAACCCTCAGCGAAGATGAAACCTTCTTCCCCAGCGAAGTCAAATTTCCAGCTATCAATCCCCAGCGAGAACCATTCAGTTTTCCCCAACTTCCCCAGCAGGTTACCTTAAAAGTCTGAGAATCAACCAGATAATAGTTAACTTTTTGTCTTATCCCCAACAAGGATTCCCCAGTAGATTGGCATACAATCCCAGCTCCTGATTTCCCCGGATGAATAAACACTCTCCCCATAGAGTTATTTCCCAACAGAACGAAGATTCTAGTTCCTGTTTCTTCATTTGAAGCCTCCCAGGTTTTAATTCCCCAGTAGAAGTCGTCAAATTTCTCCTTACTTCCCCAGGAAAGTCATGAAGGATTCTCGCTCCCCACAAAAGTTGTCAAAACTCTTGTTAATCCCCACAAGTCACCAAGGATTTTCAATCCCCAGCAGTGGTCCCAGGATTTCTCTCATCTTCAACAAATCAAAATTTTTTGGAATCCCCAACATCGGTCAAGGATTTACTTTCCCCGGCAATAGTCAAAGATTTCATTATCTCCAGTTATCAAGGATTTATTTTCCTCAAGCGAGACAGCTACTCAGCTTACATGCACATCCATTACATCCATTACATTCATTAATAGAACATATTTTATTGCATCATACATATCATGCAACATAACTTTGTGCTTTAGCTAACATTCTACCCTTTTCAGGATAAGATTAAAAAGCTATCGTTAACAACTAATCAGAGATTTCAGATACAGTATGGATACAACCCCAGACACGGCAGTCATTCTATTACTCATTCATAATTTCAAGTCAAGATACAATATGGATACACCCCAGACACAACGGTCATTCTACTACTCATTCAGACTCCAGCAATCATAAACAGACTAGATACGCTCCAGACACGGAAGCCATTCTATTCCTCAATCAGATTCAACTATCAACTTCAAGTTCAGATACACTCCAGACACGGAAGTCATTCTGTCACTTGTCCAGATCCCAGTTACAGTATGGATATACTCCAGACACATAAGTCATTCTGCTACTCATACAGATCTCAACTTCAGATACAATCCAGATACGCTCTAGACACGGTTGCCATTTTGTCACTCATTCGGAATTTATACCCAGCACATGGATGCTCCATACACAGATGTTTCTCTGTCACCCATTTAGAATACAGATACACTCCAGACACGACACTCATTCTAATATTCATTCAAGAATCAAATACAGTTACAGCTCGGATACGCTCTAGACACGGACGTCATTCCCTTGCTCATACAAACCCAGTCTCCAGATACAACTCAGATACGTTCCAAATACGGATACCATTATGATGTTCATTCTACTGATTTTCAACAAACAAGTCTTGCATGGAATCTTTAAGCCCATCTCCAGCAAGATTCTGCCATCTCCAAATGGCATTTTTAAGCCCATTTCCTTAACAATGTTTTGACGAGTGCAAATTTACGGGCACTCTAGTGTCCAATATTCTTTTACCTTCGAGTCACGAAAGGCAAACTCGCCAATCTAACTCTTCAGGTTCAAGAAGATTGAACAGGGGCAACTATTGTACCCCAAAATTTTCCCTCTCATTTTATCAACATTTCTCATCACAAGGCTCTTGGAACTCAAGATCAGGCTAGGGTTTGCTCTGCTCAAGACATCTCCTTGCACTGTTGACCTAAATTAGGGTTTGAGTTTGCATAGGGATTTTTGGACCTTCAATGCTCAAAGTGGCTTTCATACTTCATGTTGGACTCATAAATTTGTCCATACCAAGTTTTAAGCCTTGAATCAAATTTTTGCCGCGTCAATTGGACAGTTGACCTAGAAATCAGCTGTATTGGGGAAAAAGTCAACTATGGCCAATTTACAGTCAAATCTCATGAATTTTGACCCACATCAACATTATGAACTCATATGAATCATTGGATCAAGTTTGGGCCACAATTCCACAAGAAATTTGATCAGATCACCAAAAGGGCAAAATGGTCATTTTTAGGGTTTTAACTGTACAAAGGCAATTTTTGACTGTTTAACCTAGCCAATGGCAAATTAGGCTCAACCATGGACCCAAGGACTCAATGGCATCATCTTGATTTATTCAACAAGTTCAAAAGATCTCAAATGCATGGGATTGACAGATGAATTTTTCAGTCAACTGATCAAAATTTGATTGTACACTGAAAAGTCAAACTTTGACTTTTTGGTCAAAATCAAGTGCCAAGGGTTATTTTTCATCAAGATGTGTCAAATTATGAAACTTGTTCATCAAGAAATCCAAAATTGCAAATTAGGGTTTGAAATTGAAAAATTTTCATAACTTAGAATTTTTCTAAGTTATGAAATTTTCTTAATTTTTCCCAACTTTGCCCCACATTTTCACCATGATGCAAATGGATTCAAACAAAACTTAAAACATGAAAGTTGTATTCCTCCACAAAGTCTACAACTTTGATTCACAAAGTTTTCTCAAAAGAAGCTTGGATCTCAAGTTATGATTTTTGGAACAAGGGTCCCTAAAACTTTTAACTTAGAGAAATTTTGCCCTAGTTTAGGCAGGATTTTGCCCTATCTTCTTGGCCATTTTTCACATATTTCCACTTGTAATATCAAGTTGAATTTCAAATATGGATTATAGAGAATGTCGCAAGCTTTCCAAATTGTCAATTAAATCCTCAAACACATTTGTGGTTAGGGAGAATCAAATGCTTGAAGTTGGCAAAAACTCACTTTGTATCCATGGCAAATTCATGTTCACTCAAGTGGAATTTTCAAACCAGCATGCTTTGTACTAGTTTTCAGGCATCTAAACCATTTCACACTCCATAATTTAATGCAAATCCATTGAGCTAATGCATTGTCTTGGTCATTAGGGTATTGTACACAAGTTTAATCCCTAAATGGTAAAAGGCACTTTTCCATTTTTGCAAAAGTGTGCTTTATGTCAAACCATGATCTTTGAGCATAGGGCCAAGATCTCAGAAGCCAAATCAAATCCATAAATTCCAGCAACCAATAGGGTTGTATGCAGCATATTTGATGGATGGTATAGGCCTGTAAACAGAACTTCACATTCTTGCTTCAAAAACAAGAAAACTTGCCAAACACTTGCCAACTTGAGAACCAACCATTGTGAACTTACACAAACATTACAAACAACTTTCACACAACCCTTTGAGCAAGATACACGAGTTTTTGAGCCCCTAAACCTCCCATAGCCAGAAATCACACTTCTTTGGCAAAATAGGGCAGGTGCTGCAACTTTAGTTCTCCAGCTCATTTGGCTCGTTCATTTTGCCCTTTTTTGCTTCAAACACCTTCCATTCAACTCACTCAAGCTATCCCAAACCTCCATTGCCAACTGTAACTCCATTTACAGTGTTCACCATTTTCATTTCAAGCTTGTGCAGGTTGAGTTCTAGAGGCTGATTCAGGGACATTCAAGGCAAGCTAGCTATTGGAAAAGATCAAGTGAAGTTCAGGCAAGCTACCAGACACCTCAAAACTTGTTGAGAAGCGCTGCATTGCCCTACGCGAATCCAACTGAAACAGGTTTTTCATCACTTTCTATCTCTCTATTTAGGAACATTTAGCCTTAGGTTTGTGAATAAAAAATGTAGTATTCAATGCCATGAAGGTTTACATATGCTCAGTTTTCATTTATATTAAGTGTGCTAGGAGAATTTCATCCATGAACATGCTGAAAAAACTATGTCAGATTTTAGGGCCAGAGAAATTCTCTCTGGTCTTTGAGAGTTAGGATTAATGCTTTATATGGTTAGAATCGTATTGAAATTCTCTACAAGTTTGATGTTGTGAGTTTTGGCAAAATATCACGTATACAGGATGTAGCATTTGAACAGGGCAAGCGCGCGTGTTTCAGTCTGGAGGAAGAAGATGAAATTGGCTTGGGCTGGGCCTGGCCTGGCTTGCTTCTAACACCTCCCATTTTCATTTTTGCACCCCCTGGCCCAATTTCTTATATTTTCACATTTTTTCATTTTTGATTTCTTTTCTGATTTTGTTTATTTATTTCCAAGTATAAAAAATGCCTAAAAAATATTTTCATAATTTTTTACATTTATTTAGCATTTTATTTTAATTTTTCTAATATAGAAAACATTTTAAATACTTTTGTATTATTTATTTAAACTTGAAAATAATATGGAAATCATACTTTTATTTTTGTTTCTTATTTTTATTCACACTGAAAATATTATTAAAAATATAATTTATTTTTGTACATATTTTATTTTCTTTTATACATATTTAAAATACTTAATATATATATATATATATATATATATATATATATATATATATATATATATATATATATATATATATATATATATATATATATATATATATATATATATATATATATATATATATATATATATATATATATATATATATATATATATATATATATATATATATATATATATATATATATATATATATATATATATATATATATATATATATATATATATATATATATATATATATACTTTTATTTTATTAAATACTTAGAATAAAAATACAAAAATATTACATTTTTATTTTTATTATTATTTATACTAAAAAATACCCCTTTTTAAGTATATTTCATTTTTACACATATTAATATATTTATTGTATATAAATAATATAATATATTATTTTCTTAAAGAAATTAGGGTTTCATCCCTTAAACAAATATAATTAATCTTTTTTTTATTTTTCTCTTTATACTTTTTTGTACATTAAAAATACTTTTACATACATAGGTAAACAAAAACCTTTTTTTTTTTGCATAATTCATATTTATTTGATATTTATTTATTTTGTTTATCTAAATAATTGTCCATTTAAATGTTGAAATTCAATTTGGATGTAATAGTAAATTAGGGTTTATATTTTTGTCAAATACCCCCCATTCAAAATTGTACCCCCATCCCCATAATCATGTTGTAATAGCTTAGAACTTTAAATTCTCGCATTTTACGCTTTCAATTATGCCATGATTAGAGAATTAGGGTTTGTATGCAAAAATCCAAATTAACAAATAGTTTGACCTAATCAAAGACAAAAATGCATGAAAATAAAAAACAATGCACACTTGCACCCCTAGGGTTACAATCCACTTGTTGCCTTCAAAAATGGGCCATGGTATGCATGTTGGGTACTTTGGCAAAACAAAAACAAATCAAAATATCATAGTCCCTCGATGACGCTATCTTGGTTGCCTAAACAAAAATGATCAAGTCCCACAAGAAAATTGCCAAAGATAATTGACACCATTGCTATCATGGTCTATACGATTGATGACACACAAATATGTGATATTTCTGGCTTGATATACACCAAATATTTCTCATATTTTAGTTTGAATTAAATTATTTTATAAGTATTATGCAGGTATTTTTCTATTTTTGCAGATATGCACTGAGCCAAACACTTTTGAAGAAATGAAGAAAAAAGGGTGCAAAAAGTAGTAAAAGAGCCTAAGGAGAAGAAACCAGCCCAAAAGCCCATTACACATGTGAGCACATGGCCCACAAGCAGCCAAGCCCTGACGACCGTCAAGGGGATGTGACAAACGTCACGCTCCATGAAGACCAAGTGACGATAGTCACTTGCGTGTGACGAACGTCACATCCTATCACCCCACTTTCTCCTCATCCAACGGACAGAAACACGTTCAAGGGTTAATCCAACGAGTGCCTACATTTTCTCACCCACTCAGTCAAAGGAGCAACGAACGTGACAATTGAATGGCCTATTATTTCTCAAAGAAGGAAGTAAATTGTTCCTATATTTTCGAGAGCAACGGATCAAGCAAGCACTATAAATAGAGCCTGAGACCACAGTAGAAAGGGTTCTTCTTTTTGGCGAGAAAGTTTAGAGATTTTATTAAGCAGATATTATTTTCAGTAGAATATTATTTTCAGCATTATTTCTTTTCAGCATTATTTTCTTTTCCCAGTTATTTCTTTCCAGCATTATTCTTTCAGCATTATTTTCTTCTGTACGGTTAAATATATTCACCGATCGAAGCAAAGCCTACAATTTGTGCAGGAGTGCTTCTGTCTTCAGAGTTATTACCAGGTTTATGTTTACAAATTCTTATTGCTTATTAATTAATATAATTATGTTTAATTGTGTTTGTCCTTTAAATTATTATGTGATTTGGTTTAATATTATGTCAAGCTAGAAATCTTATACCGGTATGTAAAGTCAATCAACCGAGGGAACGAGTAACTTAGTCGGGACTATTTTTACTACGAAACTTTCTTTTCTGGCCTAAGTTACTATTTTTCAAATCATTAAATTGTTTTGTTACGGAAGTAAAAAACAGATAGAGGTTAGGGTCAACAAAGCAGAAGTTTGAGATCTTTTAACTGGACAGTAGTAATTAGGCATTGGCTTAAAATACAGCGGAAGCACTTTAAAGTTAATTAAGATTTTGTTTAGTTTCCAAAAAGTGTTTTTAACTCCTGCGGGATGGCGGAAGCGTATGTTGGGACTTAACTGCATAGCCTAGATCAACAAAACGACAGTGTGAGACGAGGGTTTTTAAACTAGATAGGTTTTACTGAAAACTGTTTTGAAAATATAAAGACGCCCGACAGGTCGCTAGTTCCCAAAGTAAGACTGTTGCATACTGGTAATTAAGCTCATTGATTATTAAAATACAACTTAATTTAGCGATTAGTTTCCCTACAACCCAAATCAAATATTCATTAGCTTTAGATTTACATAGTAACAATAGAAAACGGTAGATCGATTCATCAGTCTCTCTGGTTCGATATCTTTTAAAACTACTCGACAAGACTGTGCACTTGCAGTCTGAATCATTGGATACATAAGTATAAATCCCACGATCAAGTTTTTGGCGCCGTTGCCGGGAACTGATTTAAGTCGATATCGCTACTCTTTTGTTACGCAGTAGAGACTAGAGCAAAAACTTCTCTCTTTCTTTTCTATCTCTATTTCTTTTCTTATCTTCTCTAATTTTGTATGCCAAACACTCGTTCGCAAGACGAGTCGTTATACATACAAATCAACGATATCGAGCGTTATCTCAGACTTAGACGCCGCATTCAAGAGTACCATCTCTTGCATAACACTCAACCTCGTCAATCACTCGAACTGCCCATTTCTCCACCAACCGAAGAAATGGCTGCAAATCCTGCTCCGCGCCCACTCAAATCCTATGCCATACCCTCACAAGATGAACCACATAATATCATTGCTGCCCCTCCGATCGAGGCTAACAACTTTGAACTCAAACCCTCTTTGTTATCTGATGTGCAACAAAACCAGTTCTCTGGTGGGTCGATGGAAGACCCTAATCTTCATCTATAAATATTTCTACAGTACGCAGATACAATCAAGAACAATGGGGTCAGTCAAGAAGCAATAAGACTTCGTCTCTTCCCTTTCTCTCTAAGAGACAGAGCAAGAGCTTGGCTCCAATCTCTACCCGCAAACTCAGTCACTACATGGGACGAGCTGAAGAAAGTTTTTCTTGCGAGATATTTTCCACCAAGCAAAACAGCTGTGCTAAGATCTCAGATAAGCGATTTTAGACAAAAGGAGAATGAATCCCTTTTTGATGCTTGGGAAAGATACAAAGATATGATGAAACTATGCCCACATCATGGCCTAGAAGAATGGTTGATTATCCACACCTTCTATAATGGTCTCCTCTACAATACAAGATTAATAATAGACGCTGCCGCAGGTGGTGCACTTATGGACAAATCCTACACCGCTGCCTATGCTCTAATTGAAAGTATGGTGCAAAACCACTATCAGTGGGGAAGTGAAAGAGGACACGCAGACAAAGGTACTACAGAGAAAGCACCGACAAAAGGAGGAATGTATGAGATAAGCGACCTAGACAGTGTCCACGCTAAGGTAGATGCCCTCACCCTAAAGATTGATAGTTTGACCATAATACCTCCAGCCACCGTGGCTACTATAACTCCCAATTGCGAAATATGCGGAGTACCTGGACATCTAGTCACGGAATGTAAGATCTTGGCAGGAACTCCAGCTGACCAAGTGAATTATGCTCAAGGAAACCCTTACTCAAACACGTACAACCCTAGATGGAAAAATCACCCAAATTTCTCATATAAAAACCCCAATGCGTTGTATGCTCCAAACCAAGCACCTGCCGTACCACCTGGATATCAGAAAACTCCTGCAAATGCTCCTAGTGCACCTAAAAAATCAAACTTAGAACTGATGATGGAGAACTTCATAGCTACTCAAGCGCAAACAAATAAAGACGTCCAAAATCAAAACATACACACTAATGAGCAGATAAAACAATTAGCAAACAAAATAGATGCTTTGGCCACCCACAATAAAATGTTAGAAACCCAAATATCTCAAGTGGCTCAACAACAAGCACCTACAGCCGCACCGGCTGATACATTTCCCGTTCAACCACAACCTAACCCAAAGGGGCATGCTCATGCCATCATATTAAGAAGTGGAACCGAGTTAGATGGACGCCTGACCCAAGACTATCAAATCAAAGTATGTATCAAAAGGCTGAAACGTCAACTGAGAAGGAGAATCAACCAGAGAAACCAGAGGTAGACGAAGAAGATAAAGGAGGAGAGGCCAAAGAAAAAGAAAAACCTTATGTGCCTCCAACGCCTTATAAACCCCAAATCCCTTTTCCTGGTAGATTAGCCAAACCCAAGAATGTAGGGCAATTTAAAAAATTCGTAGAACTTCTGAAACAACTCAATATAACAATTCCTTTCACAGAAGCTATAACTCAAAAGCCCTCCTATGCCAAATTCCTCAAGGAAATCTTATCTAACAAGAAAAATCTAGAAGATAACGAAACGGTAACGCTTACAACAGAATGTAGCGCGATTATCCAGAACAAGATGCCTCCTAAGCTGAAAGACCCCGGAAGTTTCTCTATACCATGCCATATAGGTAAGTTTGTCATAGACAAAGCCCTATGTGATCTAGGCGCTAGTATTAGCGTTATGCCTTTATCCATATGCAACAAACTGGAAATGGGTGAACTAAGACCGACAAAGATGTCAGTTCAATTAGCGGATCGCTCTGTCAAATACCCAGTAGGAATCTTAGAAAATATTCCCGTACGAATAGGTCAATTCTACATCCCTACAGATTTCATAATCATGGATATAAGAGAAGACGAAAGCACACCTATCATCTTAGGAAGATCATTCTTAGCCACAGCTGGAGCTATCATAGATGTAAAAAAGGGAAAACTAACCTTTGAAGTAGGTGAAGAGAAATTTGAATTTATTCTAACACAATTCTTACAAGTGCCCGCCATAGATGACACATGTTATCTGGTGGACATCGTGGACGAATGCGTAAGAGAAATTGAATGGGAACTGTTGTACCCCAAAATTTGCCCTCCCATATTTCTCAAAACATTTCAAGAAAAATTCACAAGTCCAACCCGGCGCATCATATTCAGGTGTTCTTTCGCCAAGATATCTCTGATAACATATTCTCAAATTCAGGTTCGGCTCAAGAGTCAATTCTTTAAAGAAGGTATCCGAATGTGTGAGTTTTCTCGAAGAAATATGGTGAAAAAGTGTGCTGAAAGTGTAGTTTTTACGCGCTAAAAAATTCATAACTTGAAGATCGTGGCTCGTTTTGAACCCGTTCTGGTGGCCAAAATTCCGTCTTGACATTATCTACGTTTTCATCTCTCACGGCTGGAAGCCAATTTCGATCATAAGGTCTTCAAAAATGTGGATTTATCAAGTATTTTCGTACATAAAATTTGTGACAAGTTTATTTGCGTCATGTTCAGAAAATCATAACTTGGTCGATTTTCATTGTATCGAGCTGGTTCTGGCGCCAAAATTTCACAAATTGAAACGACTACATTTTCACAGAAGGTATTGAGTTCAAACGGTATTCAAAAGGCCTTCGTTTTTGCTCAGAGTGCGTGACACGCTGAAAATCCTGAATGCTGAATATTATTTCATCTAGGCCGAAACTTCGAAAATTCATAACTCGGTCAATTTTTATCGGATTGGGATCATATTTTTACACAAGGTCACTGACTCATAGATCTACAACTTTTCTTCAAAAGTCGAGACCGGATTATACTCTGATCAATACCAGTTTTTTATTGAAGAACGTGTCAGAGTCGACACTGGAGTCCAAAATAAGTTTGTCTGAGCTGAAACTTCAAAAATTCATAACTAATTCACCGTTTATCCGATTGAGCCGATTTTCGGACAGGAGTTAGTTATCGATGTCGGCTACATTTTGTTTTCACATTTCAACTTCAAAAATTGCACTTAAGTCCCTGCGATTTAGCCTGGAAAGTGACGAACTCAAGTGAACATTGGAGGCCCAATTGCACATTCAAAGCCCATTTTCTTTACCCTAATTTCCATTATATAATCACCTTCTTTTCACACAAACCAGGGAGGAGAAAAAAGAGAGAAAAAACTTTGCCACAACACTGTTAGAATATCAAATTCTTTAAAGAACCCTAAAACCTTGAAATCCTTATTACAAATCCCTCTCTCACTACAAACAAGTCATCACAGTTACAAACCAACACCTCACTACTTCTTCAGTAAGGGTAAGGCTGGCTTGATCTCCATGATCCAAAAGGCATAAAAGCATTCACGTCACTAATTTTCTAGTAAGGGTAAGATTGATTTGATCTCCATGATCAAAAGGGTATAATCATTCATACATGCCATATTGTGCCTAAACATTAAATTTCTTCATATATTGGTTTTATTTGCATTTTATGATTTTATTTAATGTGTTCATGAGATTCAACATTGCAGATTTAGACAGGACCCCCATACAGGTTCATTAAGGAACGTTGAGGCCAAAACACAAATGGCCAAAAGCCAAAAGACAAATGGCCAAAAAGAACAACTTATGCATGACACCAATACATGACGAGACAGACATCCTGAGAAGATTAAGGAACGTTGAGGTCAGAACACGAATGGCCAACGGCCAGAACACAAATGGCCAACAGCCAGAACACAAATGGCCATGAAACCCAATCCAATGGCCAAAGAATGCAGACCACGGTACTCAAGAGTCAATGAACACGCACGTGATGCCAGAAAGTCAAACAAGGCTTTTTGTCTAATGGGCCAAATTGCTTCCAAAAAACCTCCCTTTGGATCTGAATACCCCCCATGGTTTGCATTGTTTTTTATTTCTATTTGATTTTCTTTTAATTCTTTTAATGTTTTAATTATTTCTTTTAATTCCATCAAATAATTTTCATAATAAAAATAAAATATAGAAAAATCAAAAAAAATGTTTATTGTTATTAATATTAATTTCACCATTATTTTTGTAAATAAACTTTAAACAATTAATTAGATTAATTTAGGTTTCAAAACTTTAATATTTTTCTTAACAAATTAAAATATGTAGAAATTAGGGTTTTTAACTTTTTATCACTTTTCTTAATAAATAACTTTTTCTTATTATTATTATTATTAATTACTAATTTATTTTGTAAATAAACATATACATAAATATTTTAGTAAATTAGGTTAAACTTTAATATTTTTCTTGAATAATTAAAAATAATTTAGAATTAGGGTTTCTTTTAATTTTAATTTTAATTTTCTTATTCCATTAAATACCAAAAACATAAAAAACATTTCTTTTCTTTTAATTAAATAATTCATTAACCTTTCATTCAATTTAATTTCAAAAGGGTCCAACGCCCTCGAACGTTCAATTTTTATTTCGTTTCGCATGTTATTTTATTTTCCTTTGTGAATATTATGTAATTGCTCAAGCCTTGTAATAGTAATTAGGAATTTATTTACTTTCCGCATTTTTTATTCAAAACGGGTCTTTGTTAATTTGGCGATGTATAGACCCGCGCCTTGTAATAGCGTAGAATTTTACTTTCCGCACTTTAATTTCCGCACTTTTAAACTGCTAACTTGCATGAAAGAATGAATGACTAATTAAAAACAATGCGTAGATCACCATGATACATGTACAAGATAAATGCTAAACTGAAAATAACACACAAATTCACACACCATTCTTAGGGTACGTCTCACTGTTGCCTTGCCTTCGAAACGTGGTCGTCGAGTATAGGACGTTTTAGTAAGTCCTTATGTCCATGACATGATCCAGTTGCCTCGAAACGGTTTCCTCGGAATTAAAAAGGATCAATGGCATAAGGGTAGCTTCTAAGGTGTCCTACTGTTGCTCTGGTGACCACACTGTCCCTACAAACGAATTGACCCGAACACCTCCAACGGTGGTGCTACCTACCTCTCAATGGTGGGATGGCACTACCTTAAGGACATTTACACAGCCTAATTCCTTAGGGTAGGTAGACGACTCATGGATACTTGCTCTCTTCAAAAACAAACGAAAATCTTTTCACACCGACACTTTTCAAAAAGCTTTCAAAACAATTTTTCGAACACTCTTGAGGACTGATACAAGAGTTGATCTGAAATATTTAAACGAAACTTTTTCAAACCCACTCACAATTGAAAAGCGAACACTTTTGAAAACACAATGAGCAAGTATCTAAGAGCCCATGGATAACCATGGATAGAAAGGGTGCTAACACCTTCCCTTTCTATAAATCTACCTCCCGAACCGAGAAACTATCTCATAAGGAATTTTGCTGTGCTTTTGTCCTGTCCATATTGGAGAAAATAAAAGACGGTGGCGACTCTTGCTTCTGCGACATTTCGCGAACCAGCGTTAAACAGTCAGTTCCAGATCCACCGATCACAGAACTGGCGACTCTGCTGGGGAAAAACTTATAAAGTGAGGTGTACCTTAGGACTAAGATCACTTGTGTTTTCAATTGTCTGAACTGTTTGCTTTATTATTGTGGGCTGTCTCGGGAGTTCTATAGATCCTAACCCGGATCTGGGGATACCTTCTTAGAAAGTAGAAACAAGGCTGTGAGGGAACTGTGCGGGGTATACCGACATGGTTGAAGCAGTCTGCTACGTTGATGTGGCACTTTGGTGTGTACCGGTAACCCTTGAGTTCAGTCAAGGAGAGTACGGGGCCTCCGCGTGGTGTCGTGAAGCATCAACTGACCTTAGGAACCTTAATTGAACCATCTTGGCCTCTTTAGGGTAGTGAGATAACTGACTTTGGTGCAGTCCGAGGTTGGTTGATACTCGATACTACACTCAATTGAGGGTTGTTTTCTTGGAATATTTCGGTCGCCAATTCAGTGGCTAAATTGAAACAATGAATAATGAAAGCAATCCAATGATATTGGGACCCTTAGAACCCGGTTACTTCTGATAGGACAGGTTCTGAGCCCACCAACTTCAAGAGGGTAGTACCCCAGACCCCATGCTGGCCTAAACTCTAAGGGCTCTTTGTGTGACTTGTGTGCCTTCAAACTTGACTATTTGCATGCTTGTTATCTGACACATGAGTTCCTTGCAGGTTTAACAGTCCTTAATTGGGACTCATTTTAGGACCTACTTACATCACTCCATGCATAGCATAACATCATACCATTGCATACATCCTGCATAAGGACTAACCCATTTCAAGGATCTCAAGGGTCTGTGATGCAGGTCATGATGAATCAAAATGTCTAGCAAGGGGATTTATTTTCCTCTAGCCAAGGTTGATAATTTGAGTCAGGGGCTATGACCCACTCGATATGGTGAGCCTTGACCCTTGAAGAAGGACTCTCAACAACATGCAGTTCCTTCAATCAAGCTACCGGACTCCAATTCTAACAATTTTCTTGTTTACCCCGCGAGATCCTTGAAAACATTGCATGCATACATACATATCATTGCATTACAGGTATCCCTTTTACAGGTTGCTTACCTTCTTCGCTGTTTATTTCAGCCGATCGTCATGAATCCTGAATCATCTACCGAGCAGTCCATCAAGGCCCTCCAGGCTCAGAACGCCCAGTTCCAAGAGTTGATCATGAGTCTAGCCCAGGGGCAACAAGATCTGAAGACCCTGCTTTTGAAAAAGAAGAATAAAAGGACGGTGTTGTTCAACCCTAGACGCAAATCTTGGAACGGATCACAAAATGAAGTTGATCTGACTACCCCGTCTGTTGGGAAAGACAGTCCCCAAGAAAGGGAGGTTCCTAGTCCAATGGTCTCCGACAACGAGACTGATTACAATGATGAACAGTACCCTCCAGCTGAGGACAGGTACAAACAACTAGAAGACAGACTAAGTGCTATGGAAATACAAAAAGTGCCCGGCCTGGACTTCGAAGATCTAGGTCTGTCTTCTGGGGTGGTGATCCCACATAAATTCAAGGCACCTGCCTTTGCAAAGTACGACGGGGCCTCCTGTCCTAAGCTGCATCTCAGGTCATACATAAGGAGAATCCAGCCCTGCACGGCTGACAAGAATTTGTGGATTCACTTCTTTCAGGATAGTCTGTCGGGAACTCAACTCGAATGGTTCTATCAACTGAATGGAGCCAACATCCGCAGCTGGGAGGATATGGCCACTGCATTCTACAAGCAGTACCAGTATAATGCCGACCTCGCTCCTACGCGTACCCAACTCCAGGGTATGTCACTGGGGACGGGTGAAGGTTTTAAGGAGTACGCCCAAAAATGGAGAGACCTTGCTGGAAGGGTACAACCACCTCTAACTGACCGTGAGCTCGTTGACATGTTCTTGGGGACTTTGTCTGGTCCATTCTACAACCATCTGATTGGGAATTCTTCTACTGGGTTCACAGATCTTATCTTGACTGGGGAGAGAATTGAAGCTGGTATCAAGTCGGGGAAGATTCAAGAAACCGCACCTGCTGATGCTCAAAAAAAGCCCCACAGTGGGAAGAAGGAGTCCAACGCTATACATGGTAAAAAGGGTCGTCATGATGTAGGGGCAATCCAGATCTCTGATCTCGCGCCTGTTTAACAAAGAAAGAGCAATAGGCGTAGGATAAAGTATCAAGATAGGAAGTATACTGACATCAGCATGCCTTTGTCTCAGGCACTACAACAATTGCTGAAGGCGAAACTGATCACACTAAAGGATCCTCCTCAAAATCCTGACACTTCCTCTCCCAAGTACAACCCGGGTGTGAGATGTGCCTACCATTCTGACAGTCCTGGACATGACACCGACGACTGTTGGACCTTGAAGAACAAGATCCAGGATTTGATTGACGCCAAGGAGGTCAAGTTTGAACACTGATCCTACACCAAGTCATCGAGAATGTCTTTTGTTTATTCGAATGTTCAAGTTGTATTTTCTTTGATTGTTCAAACATTTTATTCATGTCAAACTTTGTTATTTCATTAATGCATTACACGTGTATGTTTTGAAGTAATTATGTTTACTATGCTTAAAACTGTTTTCATATTTTTGTGATGTTCAACGCTCGGTTAACAATTCTAAGCCTTTTTAGGGAGGATGACGAAAATGATACCACGATATATAGTATGCTTTTGAACAGACCCCGCTGATGAGGTACAGGCATTGTTTCAATTCCTAAACACTGGAGTTATAAGGCAGATAATCCCTCGTTAACCCCTTTGAGCCAAAGAAGTAGGAGTTTTTCTTTTCGAAAATTAAAACCCTTAATCATAACCTGGGGCAGGGTAGTTTTCTCAGTTGATCCAAGTGCACAACGAATAGCACCAAAGAAGTCCTTATAAAGCAAAAGACAGTGATGGTTCCGAATAATTAAAGATAGGTGGTCATTATCTATCAAAATAAAAGCCCAATAAGTCAAAACTTATGAAGGAGACTTACAAAACTGGGGCATCCCGCTGACTGTAACTCCACAAAAGAAACAGTACAGGCGAAAAATAGGGATAACAAAATCAAAAAGAAAGAGGTCCTACAAACCCTCAACAAAAAAGGAAATGACTGCCTAATCAAAATAAATCGTCAGTATCCAAACCATCACTGGTATATCAAAGCAAAGACGCAACAAGGTCTAACGCACGATTAGCTGAGTTTAGGATTGAAGAACATCACGAAGAACGGGTGGGTACAAATAAATTTGAGCCTTTATCCTTTGTTTCTTGAACCGTGAACCAGGCCACGTTATAACCCTTAAAAGTCCTAGATGAAGCATGGGTTAGTTCGAAAGTATACTGTTACGAAAGGTATCCTGACTCCTTAAGGCTTGCGGTAAAATAACGAGTTGACATCACAGTTTACAAAAAAAAAACTCACTTGCTTTTATTGAAAAATGCATTTTCAAAAATTTCAAGACAGACATAAGCTTTACATTCTTAAGATAACATTGTTTGCATATGATTATTTGTTTGAACAGCAGAGAACTTTGCGCAACGAATATCCGATGAACGAAGGTCCTCTCAACAAAAGAGTCACCTCCGGTGGAAGAAACACTTCCAATCAAGGGGCATGGCATGATCAGTGGCCATCATCTGGGGCAGTCCAGTCAAGATTCGGAGAATTTCTCAAAAGGCCAACCAGCTTGGGGCAAATCTCCATCTGGATCACCTGGGGCATTCCGACAACGAATCTTGCCTGATCAGACATCTTCTAGTGATACGGAAACGCAATACTACTGATAGTGACAACTCCCTGCTCTCTGAGAGCATGGATATAGTCAAAAAAATACTACGCAAAATCAAAGACCCGCTAGGTTGACACACCTAGGCAAAAATAAGGGCTTCCCAGCGAACCAAAAGGGTTCGGGCAAAATAAGGGATGAAATGAAAAAATCTGTACACCCGGCAAGTCGAAAACCTGAAAAGGCGGCTTGGGCAAAAAAAGGGTATCCCGGTGGACTGAAAACCCGAAAGGGCGGTCCAGGCAAAAATTAGGGATCAAAGCGTACGACTATATCCTGGCATCTCGTCACCTGTCTACCAGAAGATTTGTCAATTACCCCCACAGGTGCCTTCTCCCACTGAAACTGGGGCAATAATGAGTTGTCTAAGCGATCTAGTTGCTCTGCCATCAAGGTACCAAGACAAGTTCAGCTGAAGAATGACCAAGATACCCTAATTCCCCACAGAATGAGATAAGGTTCAGCCATACTCCCCCGAGCAGAGAAGGCACAATACCTCCAGCAAGTCAGCAACACTCTCCCCAAGCAGAGTTAGCTTACTGTCAGCCTTAAGGAAGTTGGATTATCCCCCGAAGATCTCAATATTCCCCGGCGGAGTACAAACATTCCTAACAAGCGTCCCCGGCAATCTTGATCTAAGATTGTTCCCCGGCGGAATATCGGACATCAAGTGGAGCCATTTCCCAGTCCAATCTGAAAAAGTTTCCCCAGGAACGTTGAATCCACCTCCCCAACAGGTCTTAAAGCTTATCCCCAGTAGATTCTGGAAGCTTATCACCTGCAGAGTACGAACACTCTCCCCCGGCTTTATTCAAAGGTTATTTCCCCACCAGGATATAACTGGGTTATCCTCATCCAATTGCCACGGAAAGATCGTCCCTGGCGAAGTCTTCCTATCCCCAGCGGAGTTCATCCAATCTTCTAACAAAGCTCAACAATGGTATCCCCAGCGGAGTTATCATCAAACCTCAGCAAAGTACATCTCTTCCCACAGAGCATTCCCCGCAGAGTATTCTATTCGCCAAGTTTATTCCCCAACGGAGTCATCTTCTCCTACCGGTATTCTTGCAACCATCATCCCCAGCGAAAATGAAGAACTCTCTTCAACATCAGCCCAGGATTCAGCTCTCGGCATTCGTCAAGGATTTATTTTCCTAGACGAAAATACATTCATAAACATCACATTGTCATACATTATGATACATGCATACACGAATCATATCACCCCAATCTCATTTATTTTTGAGAACATCATGACATCATGCATGTCATACATTATGACATTGCATACAACTAACTCGTTACTTTTTCAAGAAAGAACGATCAACAGATAAAAGTCTTTACCTTTTGAAGTAGAAGACGTCCAAGATTCCTTCATCATTCTGCTGAGGTTGTAGTCGCCTAAGATTCCTTCATCATTCTGCTGAGGTTGTAGTCGCCAAAGATTCTCTCATCATTCTGCTGAGGTTGTAGTCGCCAAAGATTCTCTCATCATTCTGCGGAGGTTGTAGTCGCCTAAAGATTCTCTCATCATTCTGCGGAGGTTGTAGTCGCCTAAAGATTCTCTCATCATTCTGCTGAGGTTGTAGTCGCCTAAGATTCTCTCATCATTCTGCTGAGGTTGTAGTCGCCTAAGATTCTCTCATCATCCTGCTGAGGTTGTAGTCGCCTAAGATTCTCTCATCATCCTGCTGAGGTTGTAATCGCCCAAGGTTCTCTCATCGTCCCGTTGAGGTAGTAATCGCCCAAGGTTCTCTCATCGTCCCGTTGAGGTAGAAATCGCCCAAAGGTTCTCTCATCGTCTCGTTGAGGTAGTAATCGCCCAAGGTTCTCTCATCGTCCCGTTGAGGTAGTAATCGCCCAAGGTTCTCTCATCGTCCCGTTGAGGTAGTAATCGCCCAAGGTTCTCTCATCGTCCCGTTGAGGTAGAAATCGCCCAAAGGTTCTCTCATCGTCCCGTTGAGGTAGTAATCGCCCAAGGTTCTCTCATCGTCCCGTTGAAGTAGTAATCGCCCAAGGTTCTCTCATCGTCCCGTTGAGGTAGTAATCGCCCAAGGTTCTCTCATCGTCCCGTTGAGGGCACGTCTGAAGAGTTTGAAGATCTGATTCCTATATCTTGCCAGGGTGTATCTGTTGATGACTAATTCCAGACTCAATTCCTGTATCCTGCCAGAGCACGTCTGAAGAGTTTGAAGATCCGATTCCTGTATCTTGCCATGGTGTATCTGTTGACGACTAATTCCAGACTCGATTCCTGTGTCCTGCCAGGGCACGTCTGAAGAGTTCGAAGATCCGACTCCTGTATCTTGCCAGGGTGTATCTGTTGACGACTATTCTCCGGACTCGATTCCTGTATCTTGCCAGGGCACGTCTGAAGAGTTTAAAGATTCGATACCTGTATCCAGCCAGGGCACATCTACACGAAGAGTTTGAAGATCAACCCCTGTAACAGGCCAGGTAATTATCTTTCTTTCTCAGGTACGCAAGTTCTCGCTAAGGAATCTCTTACGCGATCGACAACCTCTCGATGGCATCTATAAGCCCATCCACATACCAACAGTCTCCAAATGGCATCCATAAGCCCATTCCCGACAAGGCTCTGTCACAACTCCAAATGGCATCTATAAGCCCATCCTCCTATCCGTCATCTCTCCAAATGGCATCTGTAAGCCCATTCCCGCCATCACGTTGCTGATACTCTACTATGCGAGTGCAAATTTCTGGGCACTCTAGTGTTCAATCATCTTCCACCTTCGGATCACGAAAGGCACGCAAGCCAATCTACATCCTCAGGTTTAAGAAGATTGAACAGGGGCAACTGTTGTACCCCAAAATTTGCCCTCCCATATTTCTCAAAACATTTCAAGAAAAATTCACAAGTCCAACCCGGCGCATCATATTCAGGTGTTCTTTCGCCAAGATATCTCTGATAACATATTCTCAAATTCAGGTTCGGCTCAAGAGTCAATTCTTTAAAGAAGGTATCTGAATGTCTGAGTTTTCTCGAAGAAATATGGTGAAAAAGTGTGCTGAAAGTGCAGTTTTTACGCGCTAAAAAATTCATAACTTGAAGATCGTGGCTCGTTTTGAACCCGTTCCGGTGGCCAAAACTCCGTCTTGACATTATCTGCGTTTTCATCTCTCACGGCTGGAAGCCAATTTCAATCAGAAGGTCTTCAAAAATGTGGATTTATCAAGTATTTTCGTACAGAAAATTTGTGACAGAAGTTTATTTGCGTCATGTTCAGAAAATCATAACTTGGTCGATTTTCATCGTATCGAGCTGGTTCCGGCGCCAAAATTTCACAAATTGAGTTGACTACATTTTCACAGAAGGTATTGAGTTCAAACGGTATTTAAAAAGGCCTTCGTTTTTTGCTCAGAGTACGTGACACGCTGAAAATCCTGAATGCTGAATATTATTTCATCTGGGCCGAAACTTCGAAAATTCATAACTCGGTCAATTTTTATCGGATTGGGCTCATATTTTTACAAAAGGTCACTGACTCATAGATCTACAACTTTGCTTCAAAAGTCGAGACCGGATTATGCTCCAATCAATACCAGTTTTTTATTGAAGAACGTGTCAGAGTCGACACTGGAGCCCAAAATAAGTTTGTTTGAGCTGAAACTTCAAAAATTCATAACTAATTCACCGTTTATCCGATTGAGCCGATTTTCGGACAGGAGTTAGTTATCGATGTCGGCTACATTTTTTTTTCACATTTCAACTTCAAAAATTGCACTTAAGTCCCTGCGATTTAGCCTGGAAAGTGACGAACTCAAGTGAACATTGGAGGCCCAATTGCACATTCAAAGCCCATTTTCTTTACCCTAATTTCCATTATATAATCACCTTCTTTTCACACAAACCAGGGAGGAGAAAAAAGAGAGAAAAAACCTTGCCACAACACTGTTAGAATATCAAATTCTTTCAAGAACCCTAAAACCTTGAAATCCTTATTACAAATCCCTCTCTCAATACAAACAAGCCATCACAGTTACAAACCAACACCTCACTACTTCTTCAGTAAGGATAAGGCTGGCTTGATCTCCATGATCCAAAAGGCATAAAAGCATTCACGTCACTAATTTTCCAGTAAGGGTAAGATTGATTTGATCTCCATGATCAAAAGAGTATAATCATTCATACATGCCATATTGTGCCTAAACATTAAATTTCTTCATATATTGGCTTTATTTGCATTTTATGATTTTATTTAATGTGTTCATGAGATTCAACACTGCAGATTTAGACAGGATCCCCATACAGGTTCATTAAGGAACGTTAAGGCCAAAACACAAATGGCCAAAAGCCAAAAGCCAAATGGCCAAAAAGAACAACTTATGCATGACACCAATACATGGCGAGACAGACATCCTGAGAAGATTAAGGAACGTTGAGGCCAGAACACAAATGGTCAACGGCCAGAACACAAATGACCAACAGCCAGAACAGAAATGGCCATGAAACCCAATCCAATGGCCAAAGAATGCAGACCACGGTACTAATGAGTCAATGAACACGCACGTGATGCCAGAAAGTCAAACAAGGCTTTTTGTCTAATGGGCCAAATTGCTTCCAAAAAAACCTCCCTTTGGGTTTGAATACCCCCCATGGTTTGCATTGTTTTTTATTTCTATTTGATTTTCTTTTAATTCTTTTAATGTTTTAATTATTTCTTTTAATTCCATCAAATAATTTTCATAATAAAAATAAAATATAGAAAAATCAAAAAAAAAAAGTTTATTGTTATTAATATTAATTTCACCATTATTTTTGTAAATAAACTTTAAACAATTAATTAGATTAATTTAGGTTTCAAAACTTTAATATTTTTCTTAACAAATTAAAATACGTAGAAATTAGGGTTTTTAACTTTTTATCACTTTTCTTAATAAATAACTTTTTCTTATTATTATTATTATTATTAATTACTAATTTATTTTGTAAATAAACATATACATAAATATTTTAGTAAATTAGGTTAAACTTTAATATTTTTCTTTAATAATTAAAAATAACTTAGAATTATGGTTTCTTTTAATTTTAATTTTAATTTTCTTATTCCATTAAATACCAAAAACATAAAAAACATTTCTTTTCTTTTAATTAAATAATTTATTAACCTTTCATTCAATTTAATTTCAAAAGGGTCCAACGCCCTCGAACGTTCAATTTTTATTTCGTTTCGCATGTTATTTTATTTTCCTTTGTGAATATTATGTAATTGCTCAAGCCTTGTAATAGTAATTAGGAATTTATTTACTTTCCGCATTTTTTATTCAAAACGGGTCTTTGTTAATTTGGCGATGTATAGACCCGCGCCTTGTAATAGCGTAGAATTTTACTTTCCGCACTTTAATTTCCGCACTTTTAAACTGCTAACTTGCATGAAAGAATGAATGACTAATTAAAAACAATGCGTAGATCACCATGATACATGTACAAGATAAATGCTAAACTGAAAATAACACACAAATTCACACACCATTCTTAGGGTACGCCTCATTGTTGCCTTGCCTTCGAAACGTGGTCGTCGAGTATAGGACGTTTTAGTAAGTCCTTATGTCCATGACATGATCCAGTTGCCTCGAAATGGTTGCCTCAGAATTAAAAAGGATTAATGGCATAAGGGTAGCTTCTAAGGTGTCCTACTGTTGCTCTGGTGACCACACTGTCCCTACAAACGAATTGACCCGAACACCTCCAACGGTGGTGCTACCTACCTCTCAATGGTGGGATGGCACTATGTTGTACCCCAAAATTTTCCCTCCCATATTCTTCAAGATTTGCAAAGAGCATGCTTCAAAATCTCCCAAGGGTTGCACAATCCAATTGCCTCCTAAACAGTCAAAAACTAGGGCTTTGGTTCTGGCAAAGAAATTGAAGCTTCCAAGGGTCCAAACAAGTCCCACATGCCTATAAACATGGTCAAGCATCCATATTCTAAGTTTCAAGACTTACAGCACAAAATTGCACAGTCAAAAACCCTAATTGCTCAACAGTCAACTGCAGGGGCAAAATGGTCATTTGACAGTCAAAAGTCAAAAATTTTGGTCAACATCTTATTTTGAAGCCACAAACATCATTTGATCAATTCTTGATCATGATTCTCAAGGCATGGCTCGAAAAGTCTCAAGATGCAAAAGTTTCCATTTTTGGACAATTGAAAAAGTCAACTGCAAATTGACCAAGGCATAACTTCCACATGGTTTATCAGAAAAATTCCAGCCAAAGCTCATTTTGAAGAGAATGACATCTCCTACAACTCATATTCACACTTCAAGTCCAAGAAATGCTCTCACAAAAAGTTATCAATCTCAACATTATAGGTAATTTTCAAAAGTCAACAAAAAGGCACTTTAAGTCAAAGAGCATAACTTGTGATTGGTAAATCAAAATGACATGGGACCAAAGGCATTGGTTAGACGACTTCAAGACCTTTCCAAAATGTCCATGAACATGATCAAAGCTTAAAAATTGAGCAAGATATGCCTTGTGGAAGTTGGGAAATTTTGGGAATTTTGAAAAGTCAACTTTGCTTCAAATGCCTCAAAATTGCTAATGGGCCTCAATTTCTTCCAAGAATCATCACCCAAAAGCTATGCACGACCCATTGACCCAAAGGGGAATTATTTTCTTATTTTTTATTAATTATTTGAATTTTTAATGTTATTAATTCACTTAATTAAAATTAAATATGAAAAAAATACTAAAGCATGTATTTTAAATCTTTTTATGCAGCTAATAGGTCCATTAAAGCCTCAATATTTCGTGCATCACAAAAAGGGAAAGATTCTATGCAATTATCAATGGTTTCATGGCAAAAGATTGGATTTTTATATCATTGAAAACCAAATATTTGAATGATGAATGCAAAGGATTATGGACTTGGATTTCTACCCTAATTCATTCCATATACATACACAAACCAAAACCTAATCTCAAGAAAAAAGGAAGCTGCGCTTAGAATCAAGAACCCAAACTCACTTTTTTCTAAAAACCTCAAAACTGTTTTGGCATCTAGAAGGCATTTCAAGGCGTGAAAAGTATCTAAAAAGCTTGCTGAGACTTTCCTGAACATAACCCCATACGTTTCAAGCCTCCATACACAAAGAATCGGTAGAATGAAGCCGCCCTGTTCTTGACATTTTTCATATTCGTGTTTTAATTTATACGCATCATCCTTGCATTTTTCTTGTTGTTTTTGCACTAACATGAGCATTCTAAAGTTGTTGGTATCTTCTAATTTAACTAACGTGCCCTGTACGAGAATCTGCCATGGAAATTTTCTAGGTTTTCATAAGCTTGAAATTGGGGACTTTTGCACATGGAAAAATTGGCCGTCCTAACCTACACCATTGAAATCAGAAGCTCATGACGAACAGAACCATACCATCGCGCCTTTTTTATGATAGCTCAATTCCTATTCGCTATTTTTTTGTGTTTCAATTTGTGGGGGTTTAAAACCCCCGCTATCTAATGCGTTTTGTTACAGGGAAACGAAGAAGAAGATTAGGTGTCTTCACGTGATAGGACCATTCATAATTCTGGCGCGTTTTTTTGTTGTATACCACTAATCATTGATTTACATTATATTGTTTATTTTGCATTACATATTCCAAACGCGCTGAATGGTGTAGTGGTTGAAAGCAATAGTGGTGAACATTGGGACCTGGGTTCGATTCCCAGGTCCCCCTCTTTCTTCAATAATATTTTTTCCAATGCACTTCCATGCAGCGTGCTATCCAGGTTCCACAATACACCTTCACATCAGTGCCTGCCACATGTCCCTGAAGATCAATCCAGTGGCTATCACCAGCTATCCACCATACTCATCAGTCAACACATCCATATGCAAGCCAGAAAAGTCAAAAAGGCCTTCTTCAAATGGGCCAAATTGCTGTGAATTCACCTCCAACTTTGGGTCAACACCCCTCTTGTTTGTATCTCTTTCCCTTTTTCTTTTTTCTTTCTTTTTATTTTATTTGTTTTAATTATTTTCTTTTAATTCATAAAATTAATTTTAATAATATAAAAATACCAAAAAATCAGAAAATCATGAAAATAAAAATATATTTTATTTAATGCTATTTTGTAAATAAATTTTATTAACCAATTTAGCTTTAATTTCAGGTTTAATTTTAATGTTTCTTTAATAAACTAAAAATATAAAAATTAGGGTTTCTAGCTTTTTTTACTCTTTCTTTTTATAATTAAAATTTCTTCTTATTATTATTAATAATTAATTGTTTTTATAAATAAATATGCCATGTAAATAATTAATGTAAATTAGGTCAAACTTGAATTTATTTCTTTAATAATTAAAAACGCTTAGAATTAGGGTTTTAATTCCAATTAATTTTCTTAATTCCATAAATACAAAAACTCCACAAAAAAAGGTTCTTTTTTTTATTCAAGTTAATTAATTTATGATTTCGATTTAATTTCTTTAAAAGGGTCCAACGCCCTCGCATTCCCGATTTTTATTTCTTTTCGCACATTTACTTTTATTTCCTTTTTTAAAGTTCATGTAATTGCCCCAAAGCCTTGTAATAGATTAATTAGGACATTTATTTTCCGTATTTTATTCCAAATCGGGTCTTGGTTTAATTTGGCAATATAGACCCGCGCCTTTGTAATAGCGTAGGACTTTTATCTTTCCGCACCTTTTAACTGCTAATAATTTGCATGAAAGAATGAATGCCAAAAATAAAAACAAAGCGTAGATCACAAATGCATGACAAGATAAACATAATTGAAAATGACACACAGTTCACACACCACCCCTAGGGTACGTCTCACTGTTGCCTTGCCCCTCGAAACGTGGTTGTCGAGTAGAGGATGTTTTAGTAAGTCCTCATGTCCATGAACATGGCATGGGGGTAGCTTCTAAGGTGTCTTCCTATTGCTCTGGTGACCACACTGTCCCTAATCCTCGAATTGACCCGAACACCTCCAACGGTGGTGCTACCTACCTCTCAATGGTGGGATGGCATTACTTTAAGGACATTTACACAGACGAATTTCTTAGGGTAGGTAGATGACTCGTAGATACTTGCTCTAATTTCAAAACAAATCAAAAACTTCTTTTCACACCGACACCTTTCAAAAAGCTTTCAAAAGCAATTTTTTCAAACACTCTTGAGGACTGATACAAGAGTCGAACTGAAATTTTAAACAAAACTTTTTCAAACCCACTCACAATTGAAAAGCAAACACTTTTGAAAACACAAATGAGCAAGTATCTAAGAGCCCATGGATAACCATGGATAGAAAGGGTGCTAACACCTTCCCTTTCTATAAATCTACCTCCCGAACCGAGAACTAATCTCAATAAGGAATTTTTCTATGCTTTTGTCCTTTCCATGTTGGAGAAAATAAAAGACGATGGCGACTCTTGCTTCCGCGACATTTCGCGAACCAACGTTAAACAGTCAGTTCCAGATCCACCGATCACACACTACCTTAAGGACATTTACATAGCCTAATTCCTTAGGGTAGGTAGACGACTCATGGATACTTGCTCTCTTCAAAAACAAACGAAAATCTTTTCACACCGACACTTTTCAAAAAGCTTTCAAAACAATTTTTCAAACACTCTTGAGGACTGATACAAGAGTCGATCTGAAATCTTTAAACGAAACTTTTTCAAACCCACTCACAATTGAAAAGCAAACACTTTTGAAAACACAATAAGCAAGTATCTAAGAGCCCATGGATAACCATGGATAGAAAGGGTGCTAACACCTTCCCTTTCTATAAATCTACCTCCTGAACCGAGAAACTATCTCATAAGGAATTTTGTTGTGCTTTTGTCCTGTCCATGTTGGAGAAAATAAAAGACGATGGCGACTCTTGCTTCCGCGACATTTCGCGAACCAGCGTTAAACAGTCAGTTCCAGATCCACCGATCACAGGAACCAATACCTTGTTCCGAAACCATGAAGATTCCCACACCTCTTATATTCGAAGATAACGAATGGTGTCCTGAATACCGAGACGATAATTTGAGTGAATGCTTAGCTCTGACACCCGATCACATGCCTTGTCCAAGAAAACCGGCATTAGATCTTAAGCCATTACCTAAGACCCTCAGATATGAATTCCTTGACACCGAATTAAAGCGACCTGTAATTGTCAACACGGACTTAGGACAACAAGAAACAGACAAACTATTACAAGTCTTAAGAAAATATCCCTCCGTCTTGGGATACAACATTACAGATCTCAAAGGAATAAGCCCTTCCATATGCATGCATCGTATTATGCTGGAGAACGACTGCAAATCTTCTAGAGAACAACAACAAAGAATTAACCCAATATGGAGCACCGTAGTTAAAGATGAAGTAAAAAAACTTTTGAACGCTGGAATCATATACCCCATCTCTGATAGTCAATGGGTAAGCCCAGTCCACTGTGTACCAAAGAAAGCTGGTATAACGGTAACAACAAACAAAGCAGGCGAAGCTGTAGCGGAACGAACTATAAGTGGAGCTAGAATGTGTATTGACTATAGGAAGCTAAACAAGGCCACTCGAAAGGACCATTTCCCTCTACCATTCATTGATCAAATGCTTGAACGATTAGCTAAGCACTCACATTACTGTTATCTAGACGGTTACTCCGGATTCTTTCAAATCCCTATTCACCCCGATGACCAAGAGAAAACAACATTCACATGTCCTTATAGAACTTTTGCCTACCGACGAATGCCATTTGGATTATGCAATGCTCCCGCCACGTTTCAGAGATGCATGATGGCAATCTTTGCTGATTTCATAGACAACATTATGGAGGTCTTTATGGACGACTTCTCTGTATGTGGAGAGAGTTTTGAAGATTGTCTGGTGAATTTGGAGAAAGTTTTGGAGAGACGCGTAAAAGTTAACCTCGTTCTGAATTGGGAAAAGTGCCACTTTATGGTCAAACAAGGAATCGTACTAGGACACGTTGTGTCCGAAAAGTGGATTGAAGTCGATAAAGCTAAGATCGAAGTCATAGAAAACTTGCAACCCCCTAAAACAGTGAGAGAATTACGCAGTTTCTTAGGACATGCCGGTTTCTACCGACGATTCATCAAAGATTTCTCGCAAATATCAAAACCTCTAACCACCCTCCTTATGAAAGACGTTGAATTTGATTTTGATGACAAATGCCTAAAAGCATTTAACCAACTAAAAACAGCTCTTGTATCCGCACCAATCATGCAACCACCCAATTGGAGACTTCCATTTGAAATCATGTGTGATGCAAGTGATTACGCCGTAGGTGCAGTCCTGAGACAACAAAGAGATAAGAAGCTTCATGCGATATATTATGCTAGTAGAACCTTGGACCCTGAACAGATGAATTATGCAACAACGGAAAAAGAACTTTTAGCCGTAGTCTTCGCACTAGACAAATTTCGCTCCTACCTCGTAGGCACAAAAATAATCATCTATACAGACCACGCAGCTATTAGATATATCTTAACCAAGCAAGACTCAAAGCCGAGACTTTTGAGATGGATTCTGCTTCTACAAGAGTTTGATTTAGAAATTAAAGACAAAAAAGGTACCGAAAACGTGGTAGCCGACCATTTATCTCGAATGGAACAGCTGACACCAGAAGAAGTACCTATTAACGATGACTTCCCGTATGAATGTCTGATGGCTCAGATGGACTTAGGAGATGCCAGAAAAGAACCGCCTGAATCAAATCCAAATCAACTGCTCTTAGGACTTGACACACAAACTGCTAACAGCGATTCACGAGAAAGCCAAGACCAAATAAATAATGCTATACAAGAAGCCGTGGTCTCTATCCAAACCATACCATGGTATGCGGACATAGCAAATTACTTAGCTGCCAAAATCCTACCCCCTGATATGACTTATCAACAGAAGAAGAATTTCTTTCACGATTTGAAACATTACTTTTGGGATGAACCTTTACTATTCAAAAGGAGTGCAGAGGGTATTTTCCGAAGATGCGTCCCAGAAAACGAAATAGAAAGCATTATTTCTCATTGTCATGATGCCCCTTACGGAGGTCATGCAAACATATCAAAGACATGTGCCAAAATTTTGCAGTCTGGCTTCTACTGGCCAAATTTGTGGAAAGATATGCACATAGCCATCCTAAACTGCGACCGATTCCAACGCACCGGAAATATATCCAGACGCGATGAGATGCCTCAGACAGGCATTCTACAAGTTGAAGTCTTTGATGTATGGGGAATCGATTTCATGGGACCATTTCCATCCTCATTCAGAAACAAATATATACTTGTGGCTGTAGATTACATTTCGAAATGGATTGAAGCAATAGCTTCTCCAATAAACGATACTAGAGTCGTGATTAAACTCTTCAAAACCATGATATTCCCAAGGTTTGGTGTACCCAAACAAGTTATAAGCGACGGTGGCTCCCACTTCATATCACGAATCTTTGATAAACTCCTAACCAAATATGGGGTGAGGGACCGTGTCACAACACCATACCACCCCCAAACAAGAGGACAGGTGGAAGTCTCAAATCGAGAAATAAAACAAATACTGGAAAAAATTGTTGCCACTTCAAGAAAGGATTGGTCAGCTAAGTTACCTGACGCATTATGGGCCTACAGGACGGCATTCAAGACACTGATAGGTACAACACCCTTTAAACTCATATATGGAAAATCATGCCACCTGCCAGTGGAAATTGAACACAAAGCTTACTGGGCAATTAAAACTTTTAACCTAAGCTACACTACGGCAGGAGAGAAAAGCATCCTCGACATAAATGAGTTAGAAGAACTAAGATTAGATGCATATGAAAATGCAAGGATCTACAAAGAAAGGACGAAAAATGGCATGACAAACGTATCTCAAGGAAAGAATTCAATGAAGGAGATGTAGTACTCCTATTCAACTCTCGTCTGAAACTGTTCCCTGGAAAACTCTGTTCACGATGGTCTGGACCATTCGAAGTAACCAAAATTTTCCCCAGTGGTGCCATAGAAATCAAAGGAAAATCCATGAATCCATTCTTAGTAAACGGCCAACGCCTAAAGCATTATTACAGCGTCGAAAATAAGGATTACACCGCAAGCTTAACGCTATTAGAGCTACCACACAAATTTGAAAACTAATTCACGTCTAACAACAAATGTCAAGCTAACGACATTAAACAAGCGATGTGTGGGAGGCAACCCACAATTTTTTATTTTATTTATTATCTCTCAAATATCTTTATCTTTTATTTTTTATTTTTATTTTTTTCATTTCTGCATTCTGATTTTTACTTTCCAATTTTTTCCTTTTCTTTCTTTCTCCCACAACATATTTTACTTATTTGCATTTTTCTTTTCCAAATTTTAGTACCGATTCACAGGAACCTACAAGCTAAAATTCATGGATACTATCATTTTTGCCTCGGAGACTCAGCAGAGACGATATGAGATTCTGGCTCAGCGCCAGATGAGTATGACCACGTATGTGCATGATCCCACCTTGACAGCCTTAGGAATCAGGGAAAGTGTCTATTTCATGTTTAACCAGATAGGATGGGAGGGGTTCCTAGCCCATAAACACCCTACACACCAATGCCTCACCTTGGAGTTCTTGAGCTCCCTCATCTATAAACCCACACAAGGCTAAGGGCGTAGTAGAGGTCAGATGTCCTTTAGATTGCTCGGTTTCACCCACCAGTTTACAGTTTGCAGTATAGCTCAGTTGCTAGGATTCCCTAGCTCTTTAGACGCCCACATGGAAACCCAGACGGATGAGTACCTCAACTTTGAGCTTAATCACTTTTGGAGAGACATAGAGGGCCAATATCCCGAGGACCCCGACCACCTTGATTCCACCGAGATTCATAACCCTGCTATTAGGTATTTCCATCATATTTTAGCTTTCATATTTTTTGGAAAACCTATTAATTAACTCTCGGTTTCTAGGGATGAGTTGTTCATCATTTACTGTGCTTTTCACACCAAACCAGTCATTGGCGCATCATTTATGATCGCCAACATGTCCTCTATAGCTCAGTGTACCCATGGCCCCATCTGTTTCAACGGGCTAGTCACTATGATAGCCGAGGCCCTATCCCTACGGTCATCTCTGTCGCGCCTTACACCGTACGCCAGATATTATACCATGGACATCCCTTTTTGCTTTAACATTTCTTTGATTGGTAACCTCAGCCCACCTCACTTTCAGCTGCTTGTCCAACGTAACCCTGTCTATTGCTTCAAATTGCCTAGCCCCGAGCATACCAGTGTCTATACCAAGACAAATTGGCTATATCCCCTAGAGAAGACAGACGAACACGACCCTGAGAGGGAGGAGAGCGACCCATCTACACCCACAGGTTACCAAGATTATACACCTTTGGATTATCCTACACTACCCCTTGTTTCTACAGCTAATGACATACCCATGCCTGATCATGCACATACGATCAAGACTCTGCAGACAGATGTTACCACACTCCGAGGAGAGATCGACACTGTTAAAGAAAATGTCAGCACACTTTGGTGTGACTTCTTTCATTTCATGGACGTTGTCACAGAGCAGTTTGACCATATTTATCAACATTTGCACGCTTCTGCACCACCTCCCGGAGGCCCTCATGCTTGATAGTTTTTCTGTACCGCCCCAGTGAGGACACTGTTTGTTCTTAGTATGGGGGGGTTTTTCATTGTTTTTCATTATTATTATTCTCAAACTCATTATGGTTTTAATTATTTTCGAATAATATGTTACTTTTCGGTCCTAAAATTTTATTCATATCCATTTTATTTATTTTTATTTACAAAGTATGCATTCATTTTTTGCAATTTCCGTTATTATTTTCATTTGTTCTTAATTTCTATTATTATTATCATGTGTTTTTTATTTTATTTTTGTTACCATCTTTATTTGCTTCTTATTTACCATATCATTTTTCCAACTATACAATATGCTACTAATCCCTTGCAATACACTTCTCAAAATTGAAATTAATTAATTAATTTAGTGGAGCACGCAATCAAAGAAGTCAAAGAGACCAACATCCCCTCACCCTGACGAACGTCAGTATGCATGTGACGAACGTCAGGGAGTGTCTTTGACTCTGACGAGCATCAGGAAGCGTGTGACGGGCGGCAGGCAATGTCCCCCACGCTTTTCAATTCCGTGACCGTTGATAGCATTGATGCACGAAAAATTTGTATTAAAATTCCACCACCCCATTTACTCCACTAACCCATAACCTCCCAAATTTCAAAATTCTCCCATAAACACCATTAAATTTCTTACTCCACAAAACCTTCTATATAAACTCTCCCCTTCCATCCTTAGTTTCATCATTACCACTCCCTTTCCATCTCTCTACCACATATACATTTTTTTTCTATCAAGTTCAACACTCATGGCCAACCAACCCGAACCCGACATGCGATATCTCGTGCTCCGACAAGGAGAAGCCGGTGAGCTTCAAAAAGAGAGGTACATAAAATTCCATCACCGAGGGCTAACATCCACACGGTTTGTCGACAAAACTTGCTTGCAAGAATTAGGCTTGCAACCTCATATGGAAGGCTTGCTGAATAAAGTTGGCCTAAGCTTTATTAGCACGATGAACACACCAACTTACGAAGCTCTCACGTTGGAATTCTTGAGTTCCTACGCATATCACACTCGAGAAGATGCAGACGCACACCTGACGGGAGCCGCTCATTTTCGGATGTTCAACCGAGAGTACCAACTCAACCATGAAATTTTGAGCGACATATTTCATTTTCCCCGAGGGAATAATGTGCAATACCGCATACCCCCAGAATTGGATTGGAATGGAAGTGCATACGCACTATGGGAGAGAATAACCGGTGAACCAAATGTCACACCCGAAGCACGATACGCCTCTCACATCCACAACCCAAACATCCGCTTCTTACACCGTGTTATGGCAAACACAATATTCGGAAGGGCAAACAACAACAAGGTAAACACTAAAGAATTATATGCTCTCCACTGTACCTTTTCGCAAAACATCCATCTTATTCCCGTCACTTTAATGATGGGCCATATTCAAAACCTCGTTGCAAGAGAAGGGACCACACCTTTTTGCATCGGAGGCATCGTCACCGCCATCGCAGTTCACTTGAACTAGGGGGAAAGGATCCAACTCCTACCTCCGCTGCCAGCAGTTTTTATGGACATTGATAACTATAGAGTTGGCCGCCTGATTAAAGTACGAGAAGCTGGAGGATACTATCTCATGGTTAAGAATGCAAGAGTTCGTAGTGTGATCATGCCAAATCATAATCGTACTTACTTGGGTAATCCGGATAACTGGCTTTACAACCTGAACGCCCCTGAACCCGGAGAAAATGTGCAAGGAAATGAAGGTCAGGCTAACAACGTTGCCGCTAACGAAATCGAAGAAGAATTAGAGCAGCAAGAGCCCCAACCACAGTAAGCCAACAATCCCGCCACCATCGACGCAATATATGCCGCAATAATGCAACAAAACCAGCTGTCCACTCAACGCCACCAGAGCCTCGAGACACGCCAAATCGAGATGATGACTCTCATGCAACAAATGCAGAGAGACCAAAATGACTACGCTCTCAGGCATGACCAAAGTATGCTGGAATTCACCACAGGAATAACGGCAGATATGCGAGCCTTAACACTCCGTGTTGACGACTTGCATAATATCATATCCCAAAGAGATGGCGGCGAATCTTCCAGACATGGCAGGCAAGCACGTCGAAGAGCAAGGACACGTGGCCGATACCAAAGACAAGAGGAGGAAGAATTATTATGTTGTTATCTTTCCCCTTTTCCGCTTCTATCAATACATTGAGGACAATGTATGATTCAAGTATGGGGGAGGAAGTATATCCCTTTTCCTAGTAATTTTTATTTTCTTTGTAATTTCCCTTCTGTTATCTTAAATTCAATAAAAAAAAATTTCAAGTCATCTATTGCAGCAATTTGTGTTGTTCTTTTAGACTCCCCTTTCTTTTTTGAGCCCATAAAAAAAATTCTCACTCGACAACTAAATAGACTGCAAAATCTTTAATCATCAGGAATTGGGGCGAGATTAAGCGAAATTTCTACCGTTTAGACACTCTACAACCCCAGAGTATGATAGATCAGTTCAAGTACCCGTTGTTTCCAACACCCTGAGTTTAGTCTTTATAGTAACCTTGAGTAGTTTATATTAGCAGTCAGCACCGTCTTAAACACAAACTATGCAGGAAGTCGATGAATATATGTGGATGATAGAATATTTCAGCAAAATGTTGCAAGGAAACACACTGATTAAATTGGACGATCCTCACCCGATCGCCTAATCCAAAGGATGTAAACCTTACAAAGTAACATGAAAATTCATTTGATGGATGATTCAGGAGCATCTGGTACTGAACTCGGTAGGGCAGATTACGGTCTGATCCCCCGCATCCAACATTTGAATTAAAGGTTGCCACATTATTGTGCCAGAAACCTCTAAAAGTTTAAAAGGATCATAACCACTAATCGACTGTTCTGCTATGTGCGTGTGAAGATAAAGGGCTTAATGTGATTGCGCTAGAATGAAAAGGGCAAAACAAGACAAATACTCGAGGTAGGCTATGATAGGACCTGTAACTAGTTTACGTAAAATGGGATTGTCTAGCGTCACCAACGTAGTTATGGAGCACGAATCAAACCACCGATTTTCTGACAAAATAACAACGCAGCTATATATTAGTCGATCCGAGTCATAACCATGTTTAGAAAAACATCTTACTTAGCATTTGCTTGAGGACAAGCAAAGTTTAAGTATGGGGGAGTTTGATGACACACAAATATGTGATATTTCTGGCTTGATATACACCAAATATTTCTCATATTTTAGTTTGAATTAAATTATTTTATAAGTATTATGCAGGTATTTTTCTATTTTTGCAGATATGCACTGAGCCAAACACTTTTGAAGAAATGAAGAAAAAAGGGTGCAAAAAGTAGTAAAAGAGCCTAAGGAGAAGAAACCAGCCCAAAAGCCCATTACACATGTGAGCACGTGGCCCACAAGCAACCAAGCCCTGACGACCGTCAAGGGGATGTGACGAACGTCACGCTCCATGAAGACCAAGTGACGATAGTCACTTGCGTGTGACGAACGTCACAACCTATCACCTCACTTTCTCCTCATCCAACGGATAGAAACACGTTCAAGGGTTAATCCAACGAGTTCCTACATTTTCTCACCCACTCAGTCAAAGAAGCAACGAACGTGACAATTGAATGGCCTATTATTTCTCAAAGAAGGAAGTAAACTGTTCCTATATTTTCGAGAGCAACGGATCAAGCAAGCACTATAAATAGAGCCGGAGACCACAGTAGAAAGGGTTCTTCTTTTTGGCGAGAAAGTTTAGAGATTTTATTAAGCAGATATTATTTTCAGCAGAATATTATTTTCAGCATTATTTCTTTTCAGCATTATTTTCTTTTCCCAGTTATTTCTTTCCAGCATTATTCTTTCAGCATTATTTTCTTCTATACGGTTAAATATATTCACCGATCGATGCAAAGCCTACAATTTGTGCAGGAGTGCTTCTGTCTTCAGAGTTATTACCAGGTTTATGTTTACAAATTCTTATTGCTTATTAATTAATATAATTATGTTTAATTGTGTTTGTCCTTTAAATTATTCTGCAATTTGGTTTAATATTATGTCAAGCTAGAAATCTTATACCGGTATGTAAAGTCAATCAACCGAGGGAACGAGTAACTTAGTCGGGACTATTTTTACTACGAAACTTTCTTTTCTGGCCTAAGTTACTATTTTTTAAATCATTAAATTGTTTTGTTACGGAAGTAAAAAACAGATAGAGGTTAGGGTCAACAAAGCGGAAGTTTGAGATCTTTTAACTGGACAGTAGTAATTAGGCATTGGCTTAAAATACAGCGGAAGCACTTTAAAGTTAATTAAGATTTTGTTTAGTTTCCAAAAAGTGTTTTTAACTCCTGTGGGATGGCGGAAGCGTACGTTGGGACTTAACTGCATAGCCTAGATCAACAAAACGACAGTGTGAGACGAGGGTTTTTAAACTAGATAGGTTTTACTGAAAACTGTTTTGAAAATATAAAGACGCCCGACAGGTTGCTAGTTCCTGAGGTAAGACTGTTGCATACTGGTAATTAAGCTCATTGATTATTAAAATACAACTTAATTTAGCGATTAGTTTCCCTACAACCCAAATCAAATATTCATTAGCTTTAGATTTACATAGTAACAATAGAAAACGGTAGATCGATTCATCAGTCTCTGTGGTTCGATATCTTTTAAAAATACTCGACAAGACTGTGCACTTGCAGTCCGAATCAATGGATACATAAGTACAAATCCCACGATCAACGATGACCCGCGCCTGTCCCGTTAAACATCCTAACACAAGGTTGTTCACCAAATACAATGGTGAAACAACACTGTCAAAAGGGTTAAAAACATAAGAAAGGTCTTTGAGTAAAATAGGGTAGATAGCTCTTAGTTACTTGATCAAAGCTTGCAAAAACATCCTTGTTATTTTCAAACACACATCACAACACAATTTCAAAACATTTCTCAAAACAAACTTTCAAACATTGAAATCTTTTCAAAAGACAAAAACACCTTTGTGTACATTCAAACAAGAATCATTACAAAGGTTGCCACAACGATGGCCTCTTTTCAAAACATCTTTCAAAACCACACACAAAGCACCATTTCAAACAATTGAAAAGCAAAAGCAAGTGATCTAGACAAGTAACTAAGAGCCCATGGATAACCATGGATGAAAAGGGTGCTTGCACCTTCCCTTTTCATAATCTACTCCCCGAACCCAAGAAAACATCTCAAAGGTCTTTCCTGTGCTTTTTGACCTTTCCTTAGGATAAAATAAAAAGTCGGTGGCGACTCTTGCTAAACCGAAACATTTGCGAATACAAAATGCAAAACCTAAAGTCAGTTCTCCCACCTTATCACACAAGCCTAAACCGAGGACTTGTTTGCTTTGTATATGCACTTGTACATAAACATCATAACATCCTAACATCATAACATCATAAACTTCATAAACATCACTAACCATTTCAAGGATTTTTTGGATTAATCTTTGTTTTGTTTTGTATGACATGGCCTCCGCTCGTAGGAACACTATCCAAGTCAGTCTTGTGAGGGTACCTCCACAACTCAAGGATTTAGTATCAAGGGTCCCTGAAGATTCCTCGTTCACCAAAAGTCATGGACGACTCCTTAGTTTGGTTACCTCAAGTATTGAAGAAGAGATGATAAAAGTGCTTATCCAATTCTTCGACCCTTTGCATCATTGCTTCACTTTTCCTGATTACCAACTTGTGCCCACTTTGGAGGAATTTTCTCAACTCGTAGGGATCCCTATTCTCAATCAGTTACATTTCAACGGTATCGAAAGAGACCCCGAACCTGAGGAAATTGCTCGAGCTCTACATTTGCAACAATCTGACGTAGTAGCAAACTGGGTAACGAGGAGTGGTGTTAAAGGGTTACTAGCAAAGTTTTTGTTGGAGAATGCTCAAGAGTGTTGGAATATTTTGGATCTACAAGCCTTTGAGGAAGTTCTGGCTCTTCTTATCTATGGATTGGTACTATTTCCAAATCCTGACCAATTTATAGATGTGAATGCGATTAAGGTTTTCATATCTCGTAATCCAATGCCTGCGTTGCTTGGAGACATATTGCATTCTCTTCACTCTCGCACTTTGAAGAAAAGGGGGGCTTTGATGTGTTGCACTCCTCTGTTGGCTAGGTGGTTTATTTCGCACCTACCTCGATCAGTGGTGAAGAATGAACAAGGTATGAGATGGTCTAAAAGATTGATGTCATTTTCACATGCTGATATCCGTTGGTATTATTGCTCTTAGAAGACATTACCATCATTGAGCGCTGTGGGGAATTCCCTAATGTCCCTCTTCTTGGCATTAGGGGAGGCATTACTTATAACTCGTGTTTAGCTTTGCGACAATTTGGATATGCTAGAAGAGATGGCCCTCATGAGGTACTCATCCAAGGAATTGCATTTAACTACGAAAGCGGTACCCAAGGTTACCGTCAAAGATTTATACGAGCTTGGGGTATGGTTAACAAAGTTGATAGCAAGACATTGGGGCATAAGAATTCCATTCCTTTGGAACCTTATCTTAAATGTGTAAGGGCTTGTGCTCAAAGTCTCAATATGCCTTATGAAGTCGTCTTACCTGTTATCATGGAGCCAGTAGTCAAGGGAGACATTCCACATACGATCCTCTATCCTGATATGCCTACTTCTCTTGAAGATTTGCAAAAACGCTTGGATTCAGTTAAAAGGAGAGCGAGACACCTTCGAAGCTAAGTTCTATGAAAACGAGAAGAAGATTTTGGAGCTTACAAGGGAACTTCATGAAGAAAGGAGCTTAAACACCTACATTGCGCCAAAGAAGATGCGCATAAATTTTCTGTCTTAGGAGTTTACTTTATGCTTATTTCTGTTGTTGTAAGCCCAAGAGGCATGTTTGTATTCAAATCAAGATTTCTTTAATGCAAGTTAATGTTTGTTCACTCTTTGTCTATACAAATTTAAATTCTTTAAATCCTTGAAATCATTTTCATATTTCATATTCATGCATCATGACATGACAGGCGTCCACATAACAGGTTTCCTTATCACTCCGCTGTTTATTTCAGCAAGATGGATCTAGAGAAAACTGTGACGGAACTCCAGGCTCAGAATTCTCAATTTCAGGAAGCTTTACTCGCCCTGGCCAAGGGGCAGCAGGATTTGATAGCCTTGTTGGCCGCTAAAAAGAAGCCAAAGAAGAAAGCTCTGCTCAACATGGGTAAAAGGTTCAAGGAGACAATCCGTCAAATTCCAATAGAGGAAGATTCATCCGAAGAGGACGAGAACCAAATTGGTGAAGTCAAGAGTACTCAGGCCGACTGTATCAATGGCCAAGAATCTGATGATGATTATTTCAATGAACAATACCCACCCGCAGACATCAAATTCAAGCAGCTAGAAGACAAATTGAAAGCAGTTGAAATCCAAGCTATTACCGGTTTGAATTTTGAAAATTTGGGCTTAATATCTGGAGTAGTCATTCCCCACAAGTTCAAAATACCAACCTTTGCAAAATACGATGGGGGTTTCTTTCCCAAAACTCCATTTGAAGTCCTATGTGCGCAAGATACAACCGCACACTGCTGATAAAAAAACTATGGATTCACTTTTTCCAAGAGAGTCAGGCTGGAACATAACTTGAATGGTTTTACCAGTTGGATGGCTCTCGCATCAATTCTTGGGAGGGTCTAGCTACTGCCTTCTACCATCAATATCAGTACAACACCGACTTGGCATCGATGAGGGTTCAATTGCAAGGTATGACCATGGGGAAGGATGAAGGATTTAAGGAGTATGCGCAGAAGTGGAGAGACCTTGCAAGTAGGGTCCAACCTCCCTTGACTGATAAGGAACACATTGACATGTTCATGAGCACATTATCTGGTCCTTTATTTAATTTGTTAGTTGGCTGCTCTTCTTCTGGCTTCACCGAATTAATCCTAATCGGTGAAAGAGTAGAAAGTGTCATTAAGAGTGGAAAGATCTATGTGGCGTCTACTTCCACTCCCAATCCTGTCAAGAAACCTTTTGCCGCAAAGAAAGAAGTTAATGTTGTGTATGGAGCAAAGGCCCATACCAAAATGAATAATCATTTGTCTGTCAATGTTGTCCGAATCTCCAATTCGACTGCTACTCAAAGACCATCTACCAATCATCAACAGGTTGAAGCTCCAAGAAGACAGTTCACGAGGTTAGGCATGTCATTATCTCAAGCCCTTCAGCTTCTGCTCAAGATCAATTTAGTGACATTGCGGGATGATCCTGCCAACCCTGACACCTCATCATCGAGATATAATCCAAATGCAAAATGTGCTTATCATTCAAATAGCCCAGGTCATGAGACTGATCAGTGTTGGGCTCTGAAGAACAAAATCCAGGATTTAATTGACAACAAGACTATTGAATTTGATCCTTCTCCAACACCGAATGTAATTACCGCTCCGATGCCGAAACACGACAAAGGTGTTAATGCCATCGAAGATACAACTTTCATTGCCTTTGTCAAAGAGTTAACTACTCCATTGAATGTAATCAAGAGCAATCTGTTGAAAGCTGGGACTTTCCCCGGCTGTGAAAAAGACTGTGTGGGCTGTATGAGACAATCTGATGGGTGTGAAAAACTGAGAAAAGGTATACAACGCCTCATGGATAGCCACGAAATTCTATTCGAAAAGAATCCTGCCATAAAAAATCAGTCGACAAAGCTGAAGAATTGGCCATCATAACAATTTCAGACAAACCTCTTAGGATCTCATCCAAATGTCCTATCAGGATTTCAAACGAACCAATCATTACTCCTCTCATAATCAGCGCTGCCAGACCCATTCCATACACCTCTGATAAAGCGGTTCCATGGAATTATGGTGTCGATGTTTATTATCATGGGGTAAAACAAGATTCTTGGATTGATGATAATGAAGCAGGTATTACTAATATCACTGGTTCTAGTAAAGTCACAAGAACAGGAAGAGTCTTTTCCCCTGATATCTCACCACCAACCACTACCGCAATTCCAATCCGCATATCCAACGGCAATGCTGGTGCCAGTACTAGAGGTAAAGAGAAAGAAAGTGAGCCTGCCAGGGAAGAGGCACTTGCTAAAATGATTGTTATGGAAGAACCATCCACTTAAGAGATGGAGGGGATTCTGAAAATCATCAAGAAAAGCGACTTCAAAATAGTAGAATAGTTGGGACAAACCCCTTCTAAAATATCAATGTTGTCCCTATTGCTATGTTCTGACGCCCATGCACAAGCTTTGATTATGTTTCTGAAAAAGGCTCACGTGCCTCAAGAAACCACAGCCGACCAGTTTGAGAACCGCGTAGCAAGTCTGACAGCTGACAATGGTCTGGGGTTCTCCGACGCAGATTTAACTCCCATGGGAAAGAATCACAATAAAGCCTTGCATATTTCTATTGAATGTAAGGGGACCACTCTGGAACATGTTTTGGTGGACACAAGCTCATCTTTAAACGTGTTACCTAAAGGCGCTTTAGATCGGCTAGACTGTGAAGGTTTGGTTTTGAAGCCAAGTGACATTGTTGTAAGGGCATTCGATGGGTCGAAAAGGATGGTTCATGGAGAGGTGGATCTCCCAATTAAGGTTGGTTCACAGATTTTCAACTCCACATTCTACATAATGGACATACGGCCTGCGTATTCTTGTTTGCTTGGGCGCCCATGGATCCATGGAGCAGGTGCGGTCACTTCTACTCTCCACCAGAAGTTAAAATACCCAGTTCAAGGGAAGGTTGTCACTGTTTGCGGTGAAGAAGAATTTATGGTAAGCCACCTCACTTCTTTCAACTACGTAGAAATGGAGGGCGAATTCATAGAGACTCCTTGCCAGACATTTGAAGTTGTGGCCACCACCAAAATATCCTCCGACACTCCAAAAGCCGATAAAGTTATTCCCAAGATGGTTTCTCTTAAGGATGCCCATGTGGTGGTAAAAGAAGGAAACAATGAGATGTGGGGTCAGCTCCCCGACATCCCGTTCAAGGCAGATAAGTTTGGGATAGGTTTCACCTCCAAAGCTCAGAAAGAAATTAGAGACACTCGTACTGGAAAGGCGTCTCTCCACCTCAAGATTCATGGGGTAAATGTCGTAGAGGATTCCGATGATGAGTGTGCTTTCGAAGACTGGATCTACCCAACAACCAAAGGGAAGCCCAACAATTGGCATGCGAAGGACTTTGTGCCCGTCTCCTTCATTGAGGAGTAATCTACTTGTTTTTTATTTTAATCAATTCAAGAACTCGTTGTCTGTAATATTTTGATATTGACTTTTAAGCCATGTGAGTAGCATGGGGAACTTTGTTCCTTTTGTCAATGGTTTTATATTTTGTTCATCTAATCATATGATCATTCAGTACATTGGACTCTTTTGCATTCAAATATTTGTGTTCATTTCCTTTCTTTTCTTTTAAATACATTTCCAAAAGATAGCCATGTATCTTACATGCACACACACACACTCTTGCAGGTCTACATCCACTCTGGATCCTATTGCCAACAACTTTATTCTTGCCAACTATGACTTTGAATGTCCCATCAACCAAGCCGAAGACGAAAGCGAGGAAGATTGTGACATACCAGGAGAACTATCCAGACTTCTGTTACAAGAGGAAAAGGTTATTCAACCACATGAAGAGTCTATTGAGGTTGTCAACCTGGGTACTGAGTCAGATAAGAAGGAAATCAGGATCGGTGCTAATTTGGAAAGCAGTGTCAAAAGCCGTTTGGTTCAGATGTTGCGTGATTATATGGAAGTATTTGCTTGGTCGTATGAAGATATGTCTGGGTTGGATACCGACATTGTGTTTCATCGTCTGCCAACTAAAAAAGATTGTCCGCCAGTGAAACAAAAATTCCGCCGCATGAGACCTGACATGTCAGAGAAGATCAAAGCGGAAGTTATGAAACAGTTCAATGCTGGATTTCTGGTTGTTACTTCCTATCCACAATGGGTTGCTAACATTGTTCCCGTGCCTAAAAAGGATGGCAAAGTAAGAATGTGCATGGACTATAGAGATTTAAACAGGGTCAGCCCTAAAGATGATTTCCCTCTACCATACATTGACGTCTTAGTCGACAATACCGTTCAGCATAAAGTCTTCTCATTCATGGACGGCTTCTCGGGCTATAATCAAATAAAGATGGCTCCCGAAGATATGGAAGAAACTACTTTTGTTACACAATGGGGCACTTTCTGCTACAAGGTCATGATGTTCGGATTAAAGAATGCAGGGGCAACATATTAAAGGGCTATGGTGGCTTTATTTAATGACATGATTCATCATGAAATAGAGGTATATGTGGATGATATGATCTCCATATCACAAATCAAAGAAGAACATCTCAGTCACCTGCACAAACTATTTGAGAGACTGAAGAGATATAAACTGAGGTTAAACCCTAACAAGTGCACATTCGGAGTACGCTCTGGAAAGCTTCTAGGATTCGTTGTCAGCAATAAAGGCATTGAAGTAGATCTCGCCAAGATAAAGGCCATCCAAGAAATGCCAGCCCCTCATTCTGAAAAAGAAATCAGAGGATTCTTGGGTCGTCTCAATTACATTGCCTGTTTCATATCACACTTAACTGCTACCTGTGAACCACTCTTCAAACTCTTGAAGAAAGATCAGGTAGTCAAATGGAACGATGAATGCCAGATTGCCTTTTACAAAATCAAGGAATACCTGAAAGAACCTCCTATTCTCATGCCTCCGGTTGAAGGAAGATCGTTGATCATGTACGTAACAGTACTAGAGAATTCTATGGGTGTGTTTTGGGCCAACATGACGAGTCTGGCCGAAAAGAGCATGCAATTTACTACCTAAGCAAAAAGTTTACCGACTGTGAAACCAGATATTCACTGCTCGAGAAAACTTGTTGTGCTTTAGCATGGGCTGCTCGCCGGCTAAGGAAATACATGTTGACTCATACCACTTTGTTGATTTCTAAGATGGATCTGATTAAGTACATCTTTGAAAAACCTGCTCTTTCCGGATGAATAGCCAGATGGCAAATGATCTTGACTGAGTACGACATTCAATACATAAATCAAAAAGACATCAAAGGGAGTGTACTAGCAGATAATTTAGCCCATCAAGCTATGGATGATTATCAGTCAATGAACTTCGACTTCCCTGACGAGAATATTATGCTGGTAATCGACTGTGCAAAACCTAGACCGTATGACGGACCTGAACAAGGATCCCGATCAACTATGGTATTCGATGGGGCTTCCAACGCCTTAGGTAACAGAATTGGTGTTGTGATCATCTCTCCTGAAGGATGCCACACTCCTTTTACCGCCAGACTATACTTCGATTGTACAAATAATATGGTCGAGTATGAAGCATGCATCTTAGGTCTAAGAGCTGCTATTGACTTAAGGATAAAGCATTTGGATGTGCTTGGAGATTCCGCTTTGGTGATCAGCCAAGTAAAAGGAGATTGGGACACTAAACACCCTAATCTTATCCCTTACAAGGAACTTGTGCTATCCCTAATTCCTCACTTCGAAGAGATCACTTTTGAACATTTCCCTAGAGAAGAAAACTAGTTGGCTGACGCTCTGGCAACCATGTCCTCAATGTTCAAAGTCAGATTGGGACAACGAAGCCCCTATGATTACAATTGAAAGATTTGATGAACCTGCACATTGCTGTGAGCTTGACACCGATGCAGAAAAGTCTTGGTACCATGAGGTAATGAGATACCTTGAAGCGCAAGGGTATCCAGAGGGGGCATCCATCAATGATAGAAAGTTCTTACAAAGATTTGCAGCCAAATTCTTCCTAAGTAACGGGATATTGTACAACCGCAACCATGATTCGACTCTACTCAGATGTATGGATAAGAGGGAGGCAGTGGAAATCATGGAAGATATGCACGATGGCCTTTTCGGTACTCACTCAAGTGGGCATACAATGGCTAAGAAAATCTTAAGAGCTAGCTACTATTGGTCAACGATGGAGACCGATTGCCATCAACATTCAAGAACTTGCCACAAATGCCAAATTTACGCTGACAAGGTCCATGTACCTCTGATCCCTCTGAATGTCATGACCTCTCCGTGGCCATTTGCAATGTAGGGTATCGACATGATCGGAGAGATCAAGCCCACAGCTTCCAACAGACACCGCTTCATTCTTGTTGTTATTGACTATTTCACCAAATGGGTCGAAGCCGCCTCATTTGCCTCAGTCACCAAGAACATGGTAGCCAAATTCATCAGAACCAATCTCATTTGTTATTATGGTATCCCCGAAAGGATTATCACCGATAATGGGGCTAACCTCAACAATGCCATGATCAGGGAATTGTGCACTCAATTTAAGATCAAGCATCACAATTCTTCTCCGTATAGACCGAAAATGAATGGTGCAGTCGAAGCAGCCAACAAAAATATCAAGAAGATTATGCAGAAAATGGTAGTAACCTATAAAGATTGGCATGAGATGCTACCATTTTCTCTACATGGTTATCATACTTCAGCTAGAACGTCAACTGGGGCAACTCCCTTCTCTCTAGTCTATGGCATGGAAGTCGTTTTGCCAGTGGAAGTTCAAATTCCCTCGCTGAGGATTATGATTAAGGCAGGCCTAAGTAAATACGAAAGGATTCAAACGAGATGGATCAGCTGAACTTGATCGATGAAAAACGATTAGCTGCTATCTGCCATGGTCAAACGTATCAAAAACGGTTGATCAAAGCTTTCAACAAAAAGGTCAAGCGTCGAGTATATCAAGTTGGTGACCTGGTGATAAAACGCATCATTTTACCACAAGGTGACTCCAGAGGAAAATGGACCCCCGCCTATGAAGGGTCGTTTGTCATCAGAAGAGTTTTCTCTGGCGGTGCCATGATACTGACCACCATGGATGGCGAAGATTTCCCACATCCTATAAACGCGGACATAGTTAAAAAATACTATGCATAAGAGACCCGTTAGGTTGACAAACTTAGGAAAAACAAGGGCATCCCGGCGAACCAAAGAGGTTCGGGCAAAAATTAGGGATAAAACAAAAAAATCTGTACACCCGGCAAGTTGAAAACCTGAAAGGGCGACTTGGGCAAAAAAGGGTATCCCGATGGACTGAAAACCAGAAAGGGCGGTCCAGGAAAAAGTTTGGGAATTAAAGCGTATGACTATGTCCCGTTGGATCACTTTATGGATAACCTTTGGCTTCAACCTGCAAACTCGACAATTCTGGTCAATCCAATCACTTCGATCAACGGCAAGGGACGTTCAAAGACACTGGGGCAATAGTAGAGCTGAAAGGCAATGAGATCATTTCACATGGCTATTTGTTTTTCATTCTCAATTTTATTTTGACGATTTCCTCTTACTAGGATTTCCGTCTCTATGTACAAAAACGCCTATTCATGGGCAAAATATCAATACAAATACACTTTGAAGTGCAAAATTGTCTATCTCTGTTTTGAATGCAAATTTGTCCAATGACTAAAATTGAATGAATATATGCATATGAACATAATTAAAGCTATTTGGCACATGTGTCCTGCCAAGCAGCAGCCTCAGCAGGGCATCAGTGCACAACTACAGTAAGCATCCCTTTAATGAATGTGAAGTAGCCCCACAGAGTTATCTCACCATCATTACCCCCACCAGGGCGTTGGCAATAAACCTTTCCCCAACGGAGTTGCCCACAAAATATCCTTGTACGGGATGATCCTTGGCCAGAATCTCAATCTCTTGACAGCCTTTTTCCAGCTAAAGCCTAGGAGATCTCTTCTTAAAGGGAATCCATCTCCTCAGCAGATTTCATTCCCCACAGAGTTACCTCGTCATCATTATCCCTATCGGAACAACCCCAATGCAACCTTTCCCCAGCAAAATTGCCTACAAAAATTTCTTCACAAAGGATAAACCCCCTGCCAGAGCCTCAATCTCTCGACAACTTCTACAAATCTGAAGTCTAGAGGTCTTTGTCTAAAAGAAATTCATCTCTTCAGCAGGGTTTATTTCCCCAACAGAGTTATTTCCCCAGGCCAAGTGCAAATTCCTCAACGTACAAGATACCCTGATTTCCCCAGTGGAGTATATCTCCCAACCAGGAGTTTTTTGTCCCCAGTGGAGTATATCTCCCAACCAGGAGTTTTTATCCCCAATAGAGTGTATCTTCCAACCGAGATTTTATTCTCCAAGCTGAGTCCAGCTGAATAAACACTCCCCACTGAATCCATCCTCCCCATCGGAGTATATCTTCCAACTAAGATTTTATTCCCCCAGCGGAGTACAAATCCCTCAACGGAACCCAAATTCCCCATTTGAGTCCATCATCCCCAGCTGAGTATATCCTCCCCAAGATAAGTCGGCCTCGCCTGACTGAGTCTACACTCTCCAATTAGAATTTTCCCTTCAAATAACTGCAAATTACAGGGCCATAACCCCTAATCCCTAGTAAAGTCTTCAACAAAGCCTTTATTATTACCAAGAAATGCTATAAAGCCTGGATCCGACCAGATATTAGCATAATTTTCAAGTTATACTGAAGCCTGGACCCGACCAGATAACAGTTTGACTTCTTCAATTTCTGAAGCCTGGACCCGACCAGATAACAGTTTGATTTCTTCAATTTCTGAAGCCTGGACCCGACCAGATGACAGTTTGACTTCTTGAGTTACTGAAGCCTGGACCCGACCAGATAACAGTTGATCTCATTCCTTAAAAAAGCTATGAAAACCAACCCAACTCTTCAAAGATATCGAAGAACCTAAACTTAATCCAACCAAGGTTTTAACCACTTGTTCCCAGTAGAGTTGCCTCTTTATTCCCCGACAAAGGACCGAGAAACATGGATCCGACCAGATATCATTCCTCATTCCTATCTTTTCAAGAAAGTCATTGCGAAGCCTAGATCCAACCAGATAAAAGTCATCCTCAAAGATTCATTGTGAAGCCTGGACCCGACCAGATAACAACTAAATCGCCAAGCAGTTTATTGTGAAGCCTGGACCCGGCCAGATAACAATTGACCTCATCAAACCTCAGAAATCTGCAAAGTCTGGACCCGACCAGATAACAGTTTTCGAACGGTATATTGTGAAGCCTGGACCCGACCAGATAACAATTGACCCTGATCCCCAGAAAGACACTATGAAACCTGGATTCGACCAGATAATAGTACAACTTTCCAAAAGACCATGAAGCCTGGACCCGACCAGATAACAAGTCTTCAACAAGTTACTGTGAAGCCTGAATCCGACCAGATAACAGTCAACCGCCACCTCCCCAACAAGTTGTTATGAAACCTGGACTCGACCAGATAACATTTTTCAAGGAATTTTCTGCAAAGCCTGGATCCGACCAGATAACAGTTAATTCATCCCTTCCCCCAGTAAGTAGCCATGGAACCTGGACCCGACCAGATAACAACCGACTACTTCATCCTCAGCAACTGTGAAGCCTGGATCCGACCACATAACAATTGATCTTTGAGTGATGCTCCCCAGCAAAATCATCTCTTCAATAGAATTTGAAGATATGCATATTCTTCATTTCCAACAGGTAATCAAGGATTCAACCTCCGAAGATTTCCTCAGCAGTAGTCAGGGATTTATTTTCCCGGACGAAAACACATTTCGCATTCATACATCATAGCATGTATATAACAATGCATTTAGCATGATACCATATCTGGTGAGCATCGTGCATGCATCTGCATTTTTCTAACCCCTTTCTCACAGGTAAAACAGCAAGTCTAGTATGGATCAACAGGAGATTTGTGCTGATAATTCTTCCAGAGTTTACCAACATTCCTCCAAAATGGCATCTATAAGCCCATTCACCATCCATCTTCGAGCGCAAATTTCTGGGCGCTCTAGTGTTCAAACATCTTTCACCATCAAGTCACGAATACCGGATCCGCCAATCTAACTCTTCAGGCTCAAGAAGTTTGAACATGGGCAGCTGTTGCACCCCAAAATTTTCCCTCTCATTTCTCAAGGGATCACCTTGGATCCTCAAGTGTTCCTTCATCAAGTCTCCAGGCCTTGAATTACCAATTTTTCCAAGCAAACCATTCACATGGGCAAAATGGTCATTTACACGCTGAAAAAGTCTGACTTTGACTTTTGGATCAAAACAAAATCAGAAAAATCATATTTCATGAAGACATGTTGGAATATGAAGTTTGCTTCATCAAGAGTTTCAAAAGTCAAATCTTACTTTGGAAGAATCAAATTCTAAAGACTTAGAAATTTTTCTAAGTATTTAAGAAACATAACAATTTCAGAACTTCTGAGCCATTGTTCACAGTCAGCAAATTCTGGATGTTCTCAGACAGAGTTTAGTCAGAACCTCTGAGCCAACGCTCATAATGGTCCAGTCAAAGTTTGCAGAGTTTAAGTCAAAGAAGGTAACAAAGCGTGCTGCAAGTATACTAGAAGTTCTGAAGGATCCCTTAGAACATGCTAAAGTCAGAAGATGAGATGCCATGCTGAAGCAGAACTTCTAATCCAGGGTCAAGCAAGGATCCAGAATATCACATGGGAACTCATTTAATACTCACAAACCGCCTCTGAGTCTTTATCCAGGGGAGTCTTTCCACGTGTACCCCTACTGTCTTGGGAAGACAAATTTCTGTGCAAAAGTATACTAGGCCAATGCGCTGTCTATACTTTTCCTTAATTCACGCTGCTAAATCCAGCTGAGGCGCTGTTAACCATCCAACTTGAATGTAATGAATCACCACTTGTTTAAGCTTACTTCAAGAGTAAGTCAGCATCAAGCAGGTGATGTTGGTGCCACTTGACCGCCCCAACTGCAAAAATTTCCCTATAAATAGAACATCATTTGCACACTGAAGCCCCACCCACCTCTCTCTTGACCAAACCTCTCTCTCCCCTTTTACCAGAAAATTTGTGAAAGATACGAAAGAATTGAGAAAGAAAGCTTTGAACCACTGCAAAAATTCCAAGAACCTAGGAAACTATAAACACAAAATACCAAAATCATAGCATTGATTCATTATATTCAAACTCCATTTTTCCTCACGTGTGCTTGATTTAAACCATCCCAGATTCTGTAATCAAAACAGTAACACACTCTCCATTCACTTTCACCACAAAGGAGTCAGAATATCACCCCTTTGGCTGCTCCAGAAGTTGCACATGTCCATCCTGCTGAGTACGTGAAGAAGCTACTCAAAACATCACCAGAAGTCAAGAACAATCCCCAGTTCATAGAATCCTTTCCAGCTGCAAGGTAAGTTTTGCTGACTCTTATCATAATTGATTAAGCGTTATCAGATTTTACATATTCAACACAATGTAGATATTCTGATCCTGATGGTATACATATTCTGAAAATTCATGCATCTGCTTGCCTGAATAAAAGAAATCCCAGTTCAGAATTTCATAAAGAAAATAGGGCTCAGAATTAGAACTAGCAAATACATGTTGCCTCTGATTCTTGCTTCTGATATTTCATGAAATTTGTCATAACTATTATGCATGCAACTTCTGTTCTGTAAATGACTAAGCTGCAGATGTTCTGACTGGCCAGGAGAGAGGCAACGTTCTGACAGTTGCGTTAGAACTTCTGGAAACTTCTAAATTTTCAGAAGGTCCAAAACTTCTGAAATTCCATATTTTGCTAACATGTTTCTGTTTGTGCAGCAAGTTAACATCAGAACTTCTGACCTCTTCTACTTTGCGTTGGTTATGGTTTTCTTCTCTTTTATCTTTGCCATTATATTATATTTTATTTCTAATCAAAAACAAAAACACCAAAAATGTTTTTGCATGATATATTTTCTTTTAATATAAAAAAGACAAAAAAAATATTTTCTTAAACAAAAGTTATTTTCTTTTTTGAACAGACAAAACATTTTACATTTTTTGTACATTCTTGTCTATTTCAATATGATTGTAATAAGTAACCTAGAATTTTAAACTTGCAACCCCCACTCATAAAATATGTACCCCCATCCCCTTAAATGTTTTAATAGTGTAGAACTTTACATTTCTGTACTGTTATTTGCTTTCAATATATGCTAGTAATTAGGGTATATGACAAGATATAAAAATTGACAAATAGATCACCCTAATCAAAGACAAAATATGCATGCAATCAAATACACTCGCACACTTACGCCCTTAGGGTAATTCCACTTGTTGCCTTACAAAAATGGCCATGTTATGCATGTGGGATGTCTTAGCACAAACGAATCGAAAAAGATCATAGTCCCTCAATGACGCTATCAAAGTTGCCTTTCAAAATGATCTTAGTCCCTACAGAAAAGTGCTAAGTCATTTCACAACATTGCTATCATGGTCATACGATGACCCAACGCTCGTCACTTCACATCCAACGATGGGGCTTCTTATCAAAACAATGGTAAGATATCAACATCTAAAGGTGGAGGAAAAACACATCTAAAACCTTTTGAGTAGGTAGATTAATTTTAGTTACTTGCTCAATTTCAAAACAAACATCCTTGCTATTTTCAAAACAACCACATACACTTTCAAAACACTTTCCAAACATGAAATATTTTCAAAAGCTCAACACTTTGCATACATTCTTACGAACGGGAATCATTGCAAAGTTTTCCTAAACGATGGCATCTTTTCAAAATACTTTCAAAACCACACAAAAGCACGACTTTTAAACAAAAGCAAGTGATATAACAAGTAACTAAGAGCCCATGGAAAACCATGGATGGAAATGGTGCTAATACCTTCCCTTTTCATAATCTACCCCCCGAACTCAAGAAAACATCTCAAAAGGTCTTTCCTGTGCTTTTTCACCTTTCTTTATTGGATAAAAGAAAAGTCGGTGGTGACTCTTGCTAAACCGTGACATTTGCAAACACAATCGCAAAACCCTCATGTCAGTTCTCCCACCGTATCACACTTCCCCTTAATTAAAATTAAACCCCTTTTTCCCCTAATAAAAACCAAAACCCTATTTCCTAAAAATTGCTCTTCTAAACCTAGTATCCTTGTGAACAAGGTAGATGAGGAGTGTTTAACACCTTCCCTTCGTCTAGAACCGAGTCAACAACCTAGAATCTCTAACTTATAGGGTTATTCATTTATATTCCCTTCCTTAGGATAAAAATTAAGGGTGGCGATTATGTATTTAAAAACCAGTTGCAACACTTATGTACCACCTCCTCTATATAAGCCACTGATTCCATACCACAAAGGCTAAAGCAAACCAAATAGGATGCCTAATATAAGAAGTTTGTGAAAGTAATTGAAAAACTCCATGTTAAATACCTTCCACTGAAGTTATAACCCACGTCCCATCTTATGTTACATTCCTGAAGGACATCTTGACAAACAAGCGCAAGCTTGATGACCCTAAACCTTTAGAATGAAATGTTATCGTTGAGAACAAATTAGACAAAAAACAAAAAGATCCTGGAAGCTTCTTCATACCATGTGTGGTAGGAAGACATATCATTGATAATGCACTATTAGATTTAGGAGCAAGTGTAAGCTTAATGCCACTAGCCATTTGCAATAGGTTAAATCTGGGAGATGTAAAACCAACAATGATGTCCCTTTAACTGGCTGATCGATCAGTTAAGCATCCAATCGGTATATTAGAATATATTCTAGTCAAGATCGATCAACTTTATATTCCAACCGGTTTTGTCGTAATGGATATTAAAGAAGATGATGACATCCCCATCCTTCTAGGTAGACCATTTTGTCCACTATTGGAGCCATGATAGATGTCAAAAGAGGGAAAGTGATGTTTGAAGCAGAGGACGAAAAGGTTAAGTTTATCCTATCCAAATTCCTAAAAGCATCAGCCATGAACGACTCATGTTATGCTATTAATATTATTGATGAATGTATAAGGGAATTGGATACGGAAACACATACTGAAACAATAAAACTCCCCTCAACACCCATAGTGGTAGATGATGAAATTAAAGTTTATACACCATATGTGGATAACAACCTTCATGAATGCCTAACACTTACTCCTAACCATATGCCTGGCCCTAAGAAGCCATTTATCAAGCTTAAGGAATTACCTAAGAATATGATATATATGAGTTCCTTGATAAAGAGACAAAACATCCAATTATAGTTAATGCTAATCTAAACAAAGACGGAACTAATCAACTCTTAGATGTCTTACAAAAATACCATGCAACTCTAGGTTATCTCATACTTAAAAGGGATAAGTCCATCTGTGTGCATGCACCAACTAATGCTAGAGGAAGACTCTAAACCATCTAGAGAACACCAAAGAAGGATAAATCCCATCATGAGCGATGTGGTCGGGAAATAGGTATTAAAATTACTCAAAGCTGGAATCATTTATCAAATATCAAATAGTAAATAGGTCAGCCTTGTGCATGTGGTACCAAAGAAAAGAGGCGTAACAATGGTACAAAACGAAAAGGGAGAAGCAGTATTACAATGTATATGAAACAGATGGAGCATGTGTATTGACTATAGAAAGCTAAACAAAGTGACCAGGAAGGACCATTTTCCCCTTCCATTCATTGATCAGATGCTAGAACATTTAGCTAGACACTCCTACTTCTACTATTTAGATGGATACTCGGGATTTTTCCAAATTCCTATCAATCCAGATGATCAGGAGAAGACTACCTTCACATGCCCCTATGGAACTTTTGCCTATCGATGAATTTTGTTTGGGCTATGTAATTCCTGTGACCTTCTAACGATGTATGATGATAATATTTGCTTATTTCCTCGACGAGATAATAAAATTATTCATATGGATGATTTCTCAATATGTGGTTCAGATTTTAAAAACTGTCTTGATAACTTAGAAAATTTCTAAAGAGATGCGTATAGGTCAATCTCGTCCTAAACTGAGAGAAATGCCATTTTATGGTAACATAAGGTATAGTTTTTGGGACACATATTATCAGAAAGAGGAATTGAGGTTGACAAAGCCAATATTGAGGTGATTGAAAACCTTCAACCACCTAGAATAGTTAGAGAAGTCAGGAGTTTTCTTGGACATGCAAGTTCTACCGACGTTTTATAAGGAACTTCTCTAAAATTACTAAGCCTTTAACTGGTCTCCTCATAAAAGACGTCGAGTTCATTTCAACGAGAAGTGTCTTGAAGCATTTAACCTTCTAAAGAGTGCACTGATCTCTGCACCCATTATGCAACCACCATATTGGAACCAACTTTTCGAGATCATATATGATGCAAGTGACTTCACTTTTGGCGTTGTTTTAGTTTAGCGTAAATACCAAAGAACGCACGTGATATACTATGCTAGCAGAACTTTGTATGCAACTCAACTAAATTATGCCACTACGAAAAAAGAACTCCTAGTCGTAGTATTTGCAATAGACAATTTTTTCTCTTATTTAGTTGGAGCCAAAATTATTATATACACTGATCATGCTGCAATTCGGTACCTTCTGAGCAAAGGATGTAAAAATTAGGTTACTTTGGTGGATAATTTTGTTACAAGAATTTGATCTGGAAATTTGCAATAAGAAAGGAACTGAAAATGTGGTAGATGACCGTCTTTCAAGGCTTGAATATCTTAAACCAGACCTTATTTCCATTAATAATGATTTAACCTATGATAGATTAATAACATCGTTCGAAAACATGACAAATTAAGAAAATGACTCCAATGGGTTACATGTAAATATCGAAGTTGCTCTAGTCATAACTAATACACCTTGGTATGCAGGCTTCATCAATTACCTTGCAGAAAATGTCCTACCTCTTAATTTGTCCTGCCAATAAAGGAAAAAGTTTTTCCATGATGTTAAACAGTTCTACTGGGACGAACCCCTTCTTTTCAAGAGAGGAGCCGCCAGTATTTTCTGTCGTTGTGTTCCCAAAGAGGAGGTTGAAATCATTATAAATCATTGCTATTTCGCACCATATGGAGGACATACAAGCACATCAAAAACTAGCATAAATATCTTTCAAGCAAGCCTATATTGGTCGACCCTCTAGCATAATGTGCATGCTTTCATATTCAAATGTGATCGGTGCGAGCACACTGGAAACATTTCGAGGCGCGATGAGATGCCCCTTAGGAACATCTAAGAAGTAGAGGTCTTTGACATATGGGGAATTGACTTCATGGGTCCATTTCTATCATCCATGAACAATAAATTCATACTCATGGTTGTTGATTATGTCTCTAAATGGATCGAGGCTATCGTCTCACCCACTAATCACACACAAGTAGTTATTCGAATGTTTAAAAATTATAATTTTATAAGGTTTGGAGTTCCTCGCATTGTCATAACCGATGGAGGATCCCATTTCATTTCTAGGATCGTTGAGAATCTCCTAATCAAGTATGGTGTAAGACATAGGGTAGCTACACCATATCATCCTAAAACCAATGGACAAGTAAAAGTATCAAATATAGAAATCAAACTCATTTTAGAAAAGAATGTCTCCTTATCCAAAAAATATTCATCCTCTAAGTTGAATGACACATCGTGGGCCTATTGAACTATCTATAAGACCCCCCATCAGGATAACTCCTTTCAATCTGGTCTACGAGAAATCTTGTCATTTACCCTTTGAATTAGAACATAAGGCCTATTAGGCTATAAAATCACTGAATATGGATTATTTGAAAGCTAGTAACAACACACATCATTGACATCCATAAATTAGATGAACTTCGACGTAATGCCTATGAAAATGCTATAATCTACAAGGAGAGAACAAAAGCATGGCACGATAAATGAATTACGCGAAAAGATTTTGTTGTCAGTGATCTAGTACTCCTGTTTAACTCCAGGTTGCGTCTTTTTCCAGGTAAATTACGCTCTAGATGGTTTGGACCGTTCGAAGTTACAAAGGTAATGCAATCTGGTGTCATTGAGATTAAGAGTAAATCATATTCCCATTTCATTGTAAATGAGCAGAGATTAAAGCACTATAGTAGTGAGGACATCCATATTACCTATGATCGCCTTATCTTAACAGAGCCGCCAACTATTACAACCGAAACTTGATCATACATTTTTACACCTTTTGACCTACCAACGTTAAACAAAGCGCTGGGTGGGAGGCAACCCATAATTTTATTTTACATAACTATTTTATTTCGTATTTTAGCTAATAAATATCTAACTTGTGTGTGTTTTCTTTTCAGGGGCACTGTATTCTACTTAGCCAGATTTTATTCGCTAACATTATTTCAGGATGCAGACGGTTGACGATATGAAGATTATTTTCATAGACATAGCCCAAAGAAGGCGCTACAAAGTCTTGGCAGAAAGAACCATTTCAACAACCAAATATTTTGACTTCCCCAACTTAATAGCCTCAGGACTCTATGACAGTGTGAAGTACATGTTTAACCAGATCAGTTGGGATCGTTCCCCTGTGCATAAACGCCCAACCTATAAGAACATGACCCTGGAATTTCTAATTTCTTACCATTATATCCCTCATGTAGGAATAGACCATGTCAGAGGCCTAGCTACCTTTCGACTCTTTGGGAAAGAGTACTGACTCACGCATGATGAGCTATCCAGACTTTTAATATTTTAGTATGGACCCCAAGCCTACACAGAAGTTTCAGATGATAATTATATGTAGTGGTGTTGTACCCCAAAATTTTCCCTCTCATTTCTCAAGTAGTTTCTCACAAGATCTCCTTTGGTTCAAGACTGCACTAAGGTGATAAGTTCAAGACACCTCCTCAAGCACTGATGACTAAAAATTAGGATTTGAGATTGCACAAGGACAAATGGACTTTTAATGCCCTATATGACTTTCATGTATCATTTTGGACCCTCAAGATTTCTCATGTCAAGTTTCAAGTCTTGAATCACATTTTTTCCCAGTCAATTGATCAGTTGACCTAAAATTAGTTGTATTGGGGAAAAAGTTAACTATGGTCAATTTACAGTCAAACTTCATAATTTTTTATCCATATCAACATTATAAACTCATATATGTCACTTGATCAAGTTTGGACCACAGTTCCAAAAGAAATTTGATCAGATCATCAAAAGGGCAAAATGGTCATAATTAGGGTTTTGACTAAGAAGGTGCAATTTCTGATTTTTGACCTAACAAATGATTGATTGGTTCAAGGCATGATCTCAAGGACTCAAATGCTTAATTTTGACCTAAGGGCATGGCTCAAAATATCTCTCAAGATCAATTGATTGACAGTTGATTTTCAATCAACTGATGAAAAGTCAATTGTACACTGAAAAGTCAAACTTTGACTTTTTAGTCAAAATCAAGTATCAAAGATCACAATTCATCAAAACATTTCAAAATATGAAACTTGTTCATCAAGAAATCAAAAAGTCAAGATTTCATTTTGAAAAGTCAAAATTTCTAAACTTAGAAATTTTTATAAGTGTTGGAAAATTCATATTTTTTCATAACTTTGAGCAAAATTTTCACCAGGATGCAAGATGATTCAAAGGAAACTTTCAACATTAAAGTCGTGGATCTCAATAATATCTAAAACACTGTAGAACACAACTTCTCCTAGAAATGCATGGATTTCAAGTTATGATTTTGTGAATACATGTTCATGAAACTTGGAAACTTAGTGAAATTTTGCCCTAGTTTAGGCAGGATTTTGACCTAACTTCATCGAAATTTTTCACATAGTTCCAAGATGAATTTTCAAAAATGTACAACACAGAGGTTGTAGAGGATGTTACAAGCTTTCCAAAATGTCCAAGAACTCATTGAGATCATGTTTGAGCAAGGAGAATCGAAGACAAGAATTTAGGGTTTTCAAACTTGAATTACAAGTCATTTTTGATGAACACATGAACCAAATTCATGCTAGGCTGCATAATCTTTGCTTTGCGGGCCTCAAACTTGTTTTTCACTCCATAATTAATGTTTTGCACAGTTGCTAGAAGCTTTAATCCAAGCATTCAATGCATTGCCCATGCTTAATACCATTTTAGGAAGAAAGGCAACATTGCCATTTTGGAAAAGTGGCTTTATGCATAAAGTCCACTCTTCTTGAGCCTCTAACTTGTTGGTTCAGAACACACTCAACATACAAAGTCAGATAAACATGTTTAAAGTTTGTAACCACTCTAGACAGCCTTGTACTATGCATTGGGATAATGTGTATCAAGCTTGCTTCAAAAACAAGAAAAAGAGCCATAACATGTGACTTTGAATTATGATCAAGGACAAGTCTCCAAACTTATTGCTTATAAATAGAGTCACTATTTGTGAGCTACGACATGAGCTTGAAGACCCTGAAACACTCCCAAACTCCCTCTAGCCAGAAATTACTTCAAAACACCATTGGCGTGCAAGTTCTAACTTTACACATTAAACTCATATCTCCCTCGTGTGTTCTTTGGCCTTTTAGTTTCTAAAGCTTCCTTCCATCAAATATAAACCATCCCACACCCTGTTACACGACTGTAACATCATCTTCATCAACTTCTATAGCCAAAAATAGAGCACTGCACATTGACTTCTCCAGACCATTTCAGCCACTCTCAACTCAGGCTAAGCATTGCATTAGCTTCCTAGAGACTTAAGGAAGCTAACCTGATCATTGCAACACCTTGAATCAAGCTCAAACTCATTACATGATTTCCAGTTTTGAGGTATTTTTCTTGAACTTCTATCTTCTCATTTAGGCATTGTTAGGCTTGTACTTGTGAAGATAAAATGTAGACATCATTTCCCTAAAACTATACATGTCCATAGATTTAATTTATGTTGCTTGAGTAGGGAGAATTTTGAGTTTGAATCTCTGAAAATATTTAGGTCAGAATTTGGGATTGTTAGAAATTTATGCTCATCTTTGAGAATTAGCTTAAGTTATTTACATATTAGAATTATGAGGAAATTTCTAACAAGTTTGATGTTGGAAGTTTTGTGAATGGATGAGAAATGAATGAGTTACAGGTTCTCTGGATGGATGTTGAAGATGAAGTTCATTCAGGACTTGATTTATGTTACATATTTATTGTTTTGTTTATACCAACGGATGTATAGCCACCTCAGTGGTAAAGCGCGCGTCTGTTAACCTTTGGGACCTGGGTTTGAGCCCCAATGGTACCCTTTTGTTCATTTTTCACTTCTTTTTTGTTTCAGCTACAACGCTTGGGCCCTTTTTGTTGGGCTTTTCATTTGTTTTTTGCTTCTTCTAACCTACTGACTGCTTCTGCACCCCTGGCCCATTTTCTCTTATTATTTTCTTTCTTTTTTATTTATTCTATTTTATTTATTTTTTATTTGTTTATATTTTATCATTATTATTATTATTAATATTATTTTTATTTTTACTAATAAAAAAATCCAAAAAATATTTTTATTTATTATTTACACTTATACATTTTATTTTCTCTATAAAACAAAGACTAAAAAACATTTCTCTTAATAATTAGTTTCGTTTTAATAATTAATATCTAGACTTAGGTTTAATTATTTATTTTTAATTAAAATTAATTTAGAACTTAGGTTTATTTTAATTAATTAATTAATTTCTTTATTATTTTCCTTAATTTAAAACCTTTTCATAAAAAACCCTAAAAACATTTTTTTACTTTAATTTCCTTCTTAATTAATTTAGGTTTAAATTTTGTTTATTTTTCATTAATTATTTTCTTAATTAGGTTTATGTTAAAACCCTTCCATAAAATCAAACAAAAATCATTTCTTTATCCATTCATATTTATACATTATTATTTATTCAATTCTTGCATAATATTCAATATGGTTGTAATAGATGATTAGATTTAATTTTCTTATAAAATCCCCATTTGTAAATTTGTATCCCCCATCCCCTAATGATGTAATAGCTTAGTATTTTTATCTTCCGCAATTTATCGCTTTATATAAATGCTAGTAAATTAGGGTTTGTATGGAAAGATAAAATCAACAAGTTAGCAAACCCTAATTCAAGATAAACAAGCATGAAAATTAAACACATTTGCACACTTGCACCCTTAGGGTAATTCCACTTTGTTGCCTTACAAAAATTGCCATGTTATGCATGTGGTAAATCTTAGCAAAAACAAATCAAAAATACAAGATCATAGTCCCTCGATGATGCTATCAATGTTGCCTTTCAAAATGATCTTACTCCCTCAAAGAGAAATGCTAAGATATCTCACAACATTGCTATCATGTCTATACGATGACCCATGCCCGTCCCTTTACATCTAAAGATGAGGCTTCTTACCAAATCAATGGTAAGATAGCAATATCAAAGGAAAGGAAGAAATGAACTAAGACTTTTGAGTAGGTAGTTTGTTTCTAGTTGCTTGCTCATTTTCAAACCAAACATCCTTGCTATTTTCAAAATAAAACACCAAACACTTTCAAAAAATACTTTCAAAACATTTTCCAAATATGAAACATTTTCAAAAGATCAACACTTTGTATACGTTCTTACGAACAAGAACTATTACAAAGTTTTACTAAACGATGGCGCCTTTTCAAAATACTTTCAAAAACCACACAAAGCACATTTTCAAACAAAAGCAAGTGATCTAGCAAGCAACTAAGATCCCATAGATAACTATGGATGAAAAGGGTGCTAATACCTTCTCTTTTCATAATCTACCCCCCGAACTCAAGAAATAATCTCAAAGTTATTTCCTGTTCTTTTCAGCCTTTCATTTTGGATAAAAGAAAAGTCGGTGGCAACTCTTGCTAACCGTAACATTTGCGATAAAACACAAAACACCCAAGTCAGTTCTCCCACCGTATCATAGAACTGGCGACTCTGCTGGGGACAATCTTAAATGTGGGGTTACCTTAGGGCTAGATCACCTTTACTTGCTTTCATTGTTTGATTTGTTTTCTTTACATTTTGGTTCTTTGTTTGGGCTTAAATCCTCTACTCGGATTTGGGATACCTTATAGATAAGTAGCAACACGTTGTGGAAGCTGTGCGGGGTATACCGACATGGTCTAAGCAATAGCTATGTTAGTGTGACATATTTGTGGGTACCAGTAGCCCTTGAGTAGTCAAGGAGAATACGAGGCCGCTGAGTGATGTCATGAAGATCTAACTGGCTTTAGAACCTTCACTTGACCAACTTGGCCATTAGGACGTAGTGAGATGACCGGATTTGGTGTAGTCCGAAGTTGGTAGATACTCGATAATACACTCATTGAGGTTTGGCTTTTCGGGATATTTCAGTCGCCGTGAAAGAGGCTTACGCTGAAACAATGCCCGAGAAGACTGATCAGTGATATTGAGATCCCTTAGAACCTGGTTACTATTTCTAAGACAGGTTTGAGCCAACTAAACTTCAAGAGGGTACTTACCTATGAGACTCCATGCAAACCTAAACCTAAGGACTTGTTTGCCTTGTTTGTATATATTTACTTGTACATGACATCATAGACATCATAACATCATACTCGTTCTTGCTAACCATTTCAAGGATTTTTGGGATTCATCCTTGTTCTGTTTTGTAGGACATGGCTTCTATCCGCAGGAATACTATCCAAGTCAATATCGTAAGGATTCCTCCTCAACTCAAAGAGTTAGCATCAAGGGTCCCTGAGAATTCTCCATTCACTGAAAGACATGGTCGCCTCCTAAACTTGGTTACCTCCAACACTGATGAAGATTTGATGAAGGTGCTCTTCCAATTGTTTGATCCTCTACACCATTGCTTCTCTTTTCCCGATTATCAACTTGTGCCTACTCTAGAAGAATTTTCACAACTCTTGAGGATTCTCATTCTCAATCAACCACCCATCAACAGTACTAAAAGAGATCCAAAACCTAAGGAGATTACCCAAGCATTACACTTGCAACAATCTGATATCACGACTAATTGGGAAACAAGAAGTGGTGTCGAAGGATTATTAGCCAAGTTATTATTTGAGAAAGCTCAAGATTGTTGGAACTCCTTGGACTTATAAGATTTTGTAGAAATTGTGGCCCTTCTCATCTATGGGATGGTTTTGTTTTCAAACTCTGACCAACTCATAGATGTAAACACTGTCAAAATCTTCATGTCTTGCAATCTAGTGCCTACTTTGTTGGGGGATATCCTTCATTCTTTACACTCTCGCACTATGAGGAAAAGAGGGATCCTCATGTATTGCACTCCTCTCTTGGCAATATGGTTTATTTTGCATCTTCCTCGGTTTGTGTTGAAGAGCGAGCAAGGTTTGAGGTGGTCCTATAGGTTGATGATGCTCAAACATTCAGATGTTCATTGGTGTTCTCGATCCTTAGAGAATGTTACTATCGTCGACCATTTTTTAGAATTCCCTAATGTCCCTTTTCTTTGCATTAGAGGAGGTATCACTTACAACCCTTGCTTGGCCTTACGACAATTTGGTTACGCTTGAAGGGACGATCCACATGAGATGCTTATTCAAGGAGTGGTATTCGACTATGAGGGAAACGATTAAAGCTACCGTTAGAGGTTTATCCGAGCTTAGAGGATGGTAAGCAAAGTGGATAGCAAGACGCTGGGGAACACGAATTCCATTCCCCTCGAGCCTTACCTTAAGTGGGTACGAGCTCGTGCTCAAAAACTTGTGATGCCTTATCCTCCATCTTACCAGTTATCATGGAACATGTGATTGAAGGAGATGTCATGTACCCCATCCTCCACCCCGACATGCCTACTTCTCTCGAAGACTTGCAAAAGGGTTGGATTCAGCTGAAGGAAGAAAGAGATACTTTCGAAGCTCAATTCTATTCTAGTGAGAAGAGGGTCTTGGAGCTTACGAAGCAGCTACAAGAAGAGCAAAGTGTGAACGCCTACCATGCACCGAAGAGGATGCGTTCAGTATTTTCATCTTAGAAAGTTATTTTGTAAGCCCAAAAGGCATGTTGTAATCTTTTGAACTAATTAACGAAAAATTTACGTTTGTTCATTCTTTTGTCTATACAAATTTAAATTTCAGTAATCCTTGAAATCATTTACATATACATCTTCTATGCATCATAACATGACAGGTTTTTTCACATAACAGGTTTCCCTATCTTTCTGTTGTTTATTTCAGCAAGGTGGATCTAGAGAAAACTGTGAAAGATCTTCAGGTACAAAACTATCAATTCCAAGAGACTCTTCTGGCCCTAGCCAAGGGGGAACAGGACATGATGGCATTGCTGGCAGTTAAGAAGAAGCCCAAGAAGAAAGCTCTACTCAACATGGGTAGAAGGTTCAAGGAGACAGTCTGTCAGATCATGATAGGGGAAGGCTCATCTGAAGAAGACGAGAATCAGATTGGTGAGGTTAAGAGTACCTAGGTTGACTGTGTTAATGATCAAGCACCTGATGATGATTATTTTGACAAGCAGTATCCACTCGCAGATATCAAGTATAAGCAGTTAGAAGATAGATTGAAGGCTGTCGAGATCCAAGTCGTCCTCGGTTTAGATTTTGATGATTTGGGTTTGATCTCTGGGGTTGTTATTCCCCACAAATTCAAAATACCAGTCTTTGCAAAGTACAATGGAATTTCTTGTCCAAAATTTCACCTGAAATCTTATGTGCACAAGATACAGCCGCACACTACTGATAAGAAACTTTGGGTTCACTTTTTCATGGAGAGCTTGTCCATAATGCAACTTGAATGGTTTTATCAGTTAGATGGTTCTCGTATCAATACTTGGGAGGATTTAGCTACCGCCTTCTACCATCAATACCGGTATAACACCGACTTGGCGCCAACAAAGGTTCAGTTACAAGATATGACAATGGGAAAGAATGAAGGATTTAAAGAATATGCACAAAATTGGAGAGACCTTGCTAGTAGGGTTCAACCACCCTTGATTGATAGGGAGCATATTGACATGTTCATGGGCAATTTATCTGGTCCTTTCTTTAATCTATTGGTTGACTGCTCTTCTTCTGGTTTCACCGAATTAATCTTAATCGATGAAAGGGTTGAAAGCGGCATCAAAAGTGGGAAGATATTTGTGGCATCTACCTCCACTTCCAATCCTGTCAAGAAACCCTTTGCTGCAAAAAAGGAAATCAATGTTGTGTATGGGGAAAGGGCCCGTACCAAGAAGAATGATCATCCATCTGTTAATGATGTCCGAATCTCCAATTGAACTCCTACTCCAAGACCATCTGCTAATCACCAACGGTTTGAAATTCCAAGGAGACAGTTTACGATGTTAGGCATGTCATTATCTCAAGCCTTACAACACTTTCTCAAGGCTAATTTGGTGACATTGCACAATCCTCCTGCCAACCCCGATACCTCTTCACCAAAGTATAATCCAAACGCCAAATGTGCTTACCACTCAAGTAGCCTCGGCCATGAGATTGGCCAGTGCTGGGTCTTGAAGAATAAAATCCAGGATTTTATTGATAACAAGACTATTGAGTTCGATCCTCCTCCAACTCTGAATGTAATCACCACGCCTATGCCAAATCATGGCAAGGGTGTTAATTTTGTTGAAGATACATTTTTTGTTGCCTCTGTTGAAGAATTGACTACTCCTCTTAACATCATCAAAAAGAATATGTTGAAAGTTGGGATCTTCCCTGGCTGTGTAAAAGACTATGTTGATGTACCCAACAACTCAATGGATGTGAAGGGCTGAAGAAAGGCATTCAACGCCTGATGGATAGCCACGAAATTCTATTTGAGAAGACCCTGCTTGCTAAAAGTTTGACTAATAAATGTGAAGATCTCTCCATTATCACTATCTCAAACAAGCCTCTTAGGATCTCCTCCAAAGGTCCTATCAAGATTTCAAACGACCCAACTATTGTTCCCTTAATAATTACCAATCTCTGACCAATTCCCTATTCTTCAAACAGGGCAGTACCATGGAACTATGGTGATGAGGTGTTTTATCATGGGATAAAACAAGACGCTTGGATTGAAGAAGAAAAAGTTGATGATGTTAGTAACATAACTAGCTCAAGAAAAGTAACCAGAACTGGGAGAATATTTTCACCCAATTTCTCAACACCAGTTGTTACAAAGGCGCCCATCCGCATTACTGCTGCCAAGCCAAGTACCGATACAAGAGGGAAGGAGAAGGTTATTGAGCCTGTCATGACAGAAGTACCCGCAAAGGACGTTGATGATGGAGAACCCTTCACTCGTGAGATGGATGAGATCTTAAAGATAATAAAAAGAAGCGGCTTCAAGATTGTGGAGCAGTTGGGGCAAACCGCTTCTAAGATTTCAATGTTATCATTGATACTCTGTTCCGATGCCCATGCTCGGACATTAATCAAATTCCTGAAAAAGGCTCATGTCCCCCATGAGACCACAATAGACCAATTTGAGAATTGTGTGGCTAGCTTGACGACTGATAATGGCTTGGGATTTTCAGATGTTGACCTAACACCGCTTGGGAAGAACCACAATAAAGCTCTACATGTTTATGTCGAGTGCAAGGGGACTACCCTAGCACATGTTCTAGTTGACATGGTGTGATGCGGTGGGAGAACTGACTTGAGGTTTTGCGTTTTGTCGCAAATGTTGCGGTTTAGCAAGAGTCTCCACCGACTTTTATTTTATCCAAAAGGAAAGGTAAAAAAGCACAGGAAAGACCTTTGAGATTGTTTTTGGGTTCGGGGGGTAGATTATGAAAAGGGAAGGTGCTAGCACCTTTTTCATCCATGGTTTTTCGTGGGCTCTTAGTTACTTGTTTTAGATCACTTGCTTTGCTTTTTCAATTGTTTGAAATGGTGCTTTGTGTGGTTTTGAAAGTATTTTGAAAAGAGGCCATCATTTAGGCAATCTTTGTAATAATTCTTGTTTGTAAGAATGTATACAAAGATGTTTGTCTTTTGAAAAATGTTTCAATGTTTTGAAAGTTGTTTGAAAATGTTTTGAAATTGTGTGTGTGTTTGTTTGAAAATAGCAAGGATTGTTTGAAAGAGATCAAGTAACTAGGAGTCATCTACCCCACTCAAAAGCATTTCTTGCACATTTTTATTCCTTTGATATTGTTGACCTACTATTGTTTTAGTAGACAACCATATCTTTGGATGTTAAACGGGACGGGCGTGGGTCATTGTATGACCATGATAACAATATTGCCAAGTATCTTAGCAAGTTTTGAGGGTCTAAGATCATCTTTGTTTAGGCAACCAAGATAGCGTCATCGAGGGACTATGATCTTTTTGTTTTGTTTGATTTTGCCAAGATACCTAGCATGTATACCATGGCCATTTTGTAAGGCAACCAAGTGGGTGAAACCCTAGAGGTGCTTGTGTGCAAGGTGTTGTCATTTTTCATGCATTTTGTTTGTCTTGTATTTAGGTCATGCTATTTGTTTTGATTTTTGTCTTATCATGCAAACCCTAATTTACTAAACATGCATATAATGCGATAAATTGCGTAAAGTAAATCTAAACTATTACAACAATATTATGGGAAGGGGGATACAAGTTTTTGAATGGGGAATATTTGCACAAAATAAAACCCTAATTTACTATTACAACCCAATTGAATTTATTGTACAATAAATAAATAAACAAGTATTTAAATATGCAATAATATGTAAATATGCAAAAAATGTTTTGTAATTGTTTTATGTATGTGAAAATAATATTATCTAAGTCCTAAAAATAAGAAAAATAATGTTATTATTTTTTAAAAGGGGAAACCCTAATTTTTTTATTAAAGGAAAAAATATATGTTTTCTAATATTCTTGTCCATTTTTGTTTAAGAAAAATAATAATAATATTATGTATAAATATTAAAAATTAAAATATGTGAGAAAATAATATTTTATGTGTATAATATAATAAAATAAAATATTTAAGTATTTTAATATTATTTACAAGTTTATTTAAGAAAATAAATTCTATTAAACCTAATAAACTATTTTTATGCCATAAAAATAATAAAATAATAAAATAAAATGAAAAAAATTAAGAAAATATTTTTGGGATTTTTTAATGTTCAGAAAAAATAATAAAAGTCAAAAATATAAAAAAAAACATGAAAATATGAAAAATAACAAAATATGAATCAGGGGGGTGCAAAAGCAAAATGGAGGGTGCAAAAAGTAAAGACAGCAAGCCCAAGCCCAAGCTATCTTCGTCCCTGACCTCCAGACAACAAACGCGCGTGTTTCCTCTTCAACCTGTATCTTGTTATTCTTTGCATAAAATCAAAAACTTGTAACATGAAAAATGTAGCTCATGAACTCACGATTCCAATGATATAAAGAACATGACCTAACTCTAAAAGACCAAGGAGAATTTTAATGGCCCTAATTTCTGACCTAGTTTTTTCATGAACTTCAACAATCAAATACTCTTAGCTCAGTTAATATAAATGGAAACTACGCATATGTACAGCTCAAGCATGTTAAGGACTACATTTTTGCTTCACAAACCTAAGCTTAAGGATGCCTAAATAGAGAGATAGAAACTTGACAAATACCTTGTTCAGTTGAATTTGGATATGGCAATGTGGGAACTTTGAGTGAGGCCTGAAGTTCTTGTGAGCTTCCTTGAAGTTCCCTCAAGCTTCTCCAACGCTAAGCTTGCCTTGTAGATGCTTGAATCTCCCTGTAGAAGTCAACCTGCAAACCTTCAAAATGAAAATGGTGATCCTTGAAACAGAGGTTACAGTTGCAAGACAAAGGCCTGGACAGCTTAGGTTTGATGTATGGAATGTGTTTGAAGTGATTCAAAGCAAAACGCACGAGCCAATATTGTTTGGGAAAAGGTTCTTCAGAAGATGCCCTGTTTGGGCAGGAACTTGGGTTTTTTGTGTTTTAGAGTGTTTTGGAGGTTGTGAATTTGTGTTTCTTGCTTGTGACAAAGTTCTGAGGTTTTTTCAAATGAGGCCAAGGCTTGCCTTTATCAGATGGATGAGATCTCTTGACTTTTGCAAGTTTCTTGCTTTTGAAGAAAAGTTGGAAGTGACAATGCCAAAGCCTATACAGGCTTGCTTTCTAGCTGCACATAGTTGGTACAAGTTGCCTGATATTTGTGGATATTGTTTGTAGCAAAAGATTAGGTCCATGGCTCAATAATTACAAAATTGCAACAAGCATGCTTTATCAAAATGGTATTATGCACTTTATGCCATTTTTGGATCAATTCATTGTGCAATGCTTCAAAAGTCAGAACAAGGCCATTATCCAATGTGTTTGCATTTAATTATGGAGTGTAGAAGGGATTAGGACCTGTAAAACCAAGTACAAGCATGTTTGAAACTGATTTGCAACTTGAACCATTGTGAAAATGCCTTGCACAAAAGTGATAAATTTCCATTTTCATTTCTTCGATTCTCCCTAACCATAAATTATCTTAGAGAGTTCTTGGACATTTTGGAAAGCTTGTAACATGCTATATAATCCATATTTGAAATGAAACTTGAGATTACTCTTGGAACTAGGTGAAAAATTGCCATGAAGTTAGGTCAAAAATCTGCCTAAACTAGGGCAAAATTTCACTAAGTTAAAAAGTTTATGGACCCTTATTCACAAAATCATAACTTGATATCCAAGCATCTTTTGGGAAAACTTTGTGAATCAAAGTTTTATATTTCATTTAGGACTACAACTTTCATGTTGGAAGTTTTCTTTGAATCCAATTGCATCATGGTGAAAAAGTTGTGGAAAGTTGGGGGAAAATAAGAAATTTCCATAACTTAGAAAAATTCTAAGTTATGAAAATTTTCAAATTAAAACCCTAATTTTCAAAATTAGGTTTCTTGGTCAACAAGTTTCACATTTTGACATATCTTGATGAATTATGACCCTTGGCACTTGATTTTGACCAAAAAGTCAAAGTTTGACTTTTTAGTATACAGTTGACTTTTGATCAGTTGACTGCAAAATTCATCTGTCAATCCTATGCATTTGAGATCTTTTGAACTATGTGATTAGGTCAAGATGATGCCATAGAGTCCTTGAAATCATGATTGAACCTAATTGGTCATTGGCTAGGTTAAAAATCAAAAATTGCCCTTTCCCAGTCAAAACCCTAATTTTGACCATTTTGCCCTTTTGATGATCTGATCAAATTTCCTAAGGAGTTGTGGTCCAAACTTGATCAAATGGTACATGCTTAGAATGTTGTTATGGATCATAAATTATGAAGTTTGACTGTAAATTGGCCATGGTTGACTTTTTCCCAAATACAGTTGATTTTTAGGTCAACTGTCCAATTGACTGGTCAAAAATGTGATTCAGGGCTTGAAACTTGGTATGGACAATCTCAGGGGTCCAAGATGGTGTATAAAAGTCACATGAAGCATTGGTGGTCCAAAAATCCTTGTGCAAACTCAAACCCTAATTTCAGGTCACCAGTGCAAGGAGATGTCTTGTGTTGAGCAAACCCTAATCTTGTCTGGAGTCCAATGAGTCTTGTGAGGAAAATCTTGAGAATATGAGAGGGAAAATTTTGGGGTACAACAGCTGCCCCTATTCAATCTTCTTGAACCTGAAGAGTTAGATTGGTGAATCTGTCGTTCGTGACTCGAAGGTAAAAGATGATTGGACACTAAAGTGCCTGTAAATTTGCACTCGTCAAAATGTAGTTGAGGAAATGGGCTTAAAGATGCCATTTGGATATGTGATAGAGTCTTGTTGGAGATGGGCTTAAATATGCCATCCAAGAATGTTTGTTGAGTTGTATGTTGTGAGTCAGAAGAATAAGTATCAGAATGGTATTCGTGTCTAGAACGTATTTGTACTGCATTTGGGGATTGAATCTGAATGAGAAATGGAATAACATCTGCGTCTGGAGCGTATCCAAGCTATATCTGAATGTTGAATTTGAATAAGAAATAGAATGGCATCCATGTCTGGAGCGTCTCTGAGCTGGGGAAAATCAGAATAAGTGACAGAATGGTAACCGTATCTGGAGTGTATCCGTACTATATCTGAATGTTGAGGTCTGAATGAGTATCAGAATGACTTCCGTGTCTGGAGTGTATCTGAACTGTATCTGAGATCTGAATAAGTGACAGAATGACTTCCGTGTCTGGAGTGTATCTGAACTTGAAATTGATAGTTGAATCTGAAGAGAAATAGAATGGCTTCCGTGTCTGGAGCGTATCAAATTTGTATCTGATGGTTGAAATCTGGATAAGTATCAGGATGGCATCCGTATCTAGAGCGTATCTGAACTGTATCTTAAATCTGAATAAGTGACAGAATGACTTCCGTGTCTGGAGTGTATCTGTACTGTATCATGATTGTATATTGTTAATGATAGCTTGTTAATCTTACCCTGAAAAGGGTAAAATGTTAGCTAAAACACAGAGTTATGTTGCATGAAATGTATGATGCGATAAATGTGGTTTATCCATGTTTATGATATATGGATGTAATGTATGCGCATATAAGCTGATTTGTTGTCTTGCTGAGGAAAATAAATCCTTGATGGTTAGGGATAATTGAGACTCTTGACTGTTGCCGAGGAAAATAAGTCCCTGACCGCTGCTGGAGACTCAAAATCTTTGATTGCTGAGGATGAGAAATCCTTGGTGACTGTTGGGGATTGACAACTTCTGTGGGGATGTGAGAATCCTTCATGTCTTGAAGTTGGAGCGTTGACATAAATTTTGTTGTGAACAAAGCCATATTGCTTGAGAAATCTGCTTGGGGAGTTCAGAGAACTTTGATGACTTCTACTGGGGATAACACAATGGGAATCCTTACTCGGCTGGAAATAGGGAAAACTCTGATGATTTCTGCGGAGAACTAAGAATGAGAATCTTCATTCTGCTAGGGAGCAATGAAAACTTTGGTGACTTCACTGGGGAATCAAGAATGAGAATCTTTGTTCTGTTAGGGATTAAAAACTCTGTGGGGAAGAAGGCTTACTGCTGAAGAGTAAGTTCAGGAGTTTTCGGTCGTCGGCCACTCTTACTGGGGAAAATCCCAGGTTGGGGAGAGACAAAGGTTAACTGTTATTTCCACGTTTCAAGGTATCTTGCTGGGGAAATTGGATGGTTTCCGCTGGGGATTGGTAGTTGGAAATCTTGACTCGACTGGGGAAGAAGGTTTCATCTCCGCTGGGGATCTGTAACTCAAAGTTTTGGCTTCATTGGGGATCGGGAGTTTGAAAACTTAACTCTGATGGGAATTAAGGGCTTGAAATTATAACTCCGCTGGGGATATGTATTTCAAGGTTTTAGATCCGCTGGGGATCTAGATGATGTACTGTAAGGATTGCTCATGGAATAGCCTAAAGATGTTTTCCTATCCTTTCAGTCTGTCAGTAATTGTTCTTTTCCATCCTGTTTATTTGTAAACAGTAATTATGTTCAAATGCATATGTTCATCAATGAATCATTGGACGCTTTTGCAAATAAAAACACAATTGTAAAAGAAAAAGACAAATAGTTTTCTGTACTTTGAAAGGGATATCTTTGTATTAACTTTGAATAAGTGTTTTGTACAAAGGAGACAGACATCCTAGTAAGAGGATGATGTCATAAAAGTAAGAAAATTTTATACAAAGAAGATAACTATGTGTGAAAAAATCCCATGGGGTTTTCATTCTGCTATAGCCTTCGTAACTCCGAATATTTTGTCCTTCCCTTGCTTCGTCCAAAGATGATGGATTGATCAAAAGCTCAGAGTTTGTCTGTGAAGAGATTGTCCTTAAAGTGATCCGACGAGATATAGTTATACGCTTTAATTCCCTAACTTTTTCCTGGACCGCCCTTTCGGGTTTTCAGCCCACCGGGAAACCCTTTTTTGCCCAAGTCGCCCTTTCAGGTTTTCAACTTGCCGGGTGTATAAATTTTTTTATTTATCCCTAATTTTTTCCTGAACCGCCCTTTCGGGTTTTCGATTCACCGGGATGCCCCTTTTTTGCCTAGGTGTGTCAACCTAGCGGGTCATTTATGCGTAGTATCTTTTGACTATGTCTGCATTCGCAGGGTGCGGCAGGTCGTCTCCGTCCATGGTGGTTAAGATCATTGCCCCACCAGAAAAGATGTTCTTGATCACAAATGATCCTTCGTAGGTAGGAGTCCATTTGCCCCTGGGATCACTTTGTGGAAAAATAATGTGCTTGATTACCAGATCCCCGACTTGATATACCTGGCGCCTGAATTTCTTGTTGAAAGCCTTGATCATCCATTTTTGATACGTCTGACCGTGGAAAAGAGCAGTAAGTCTCTTCTCGTCGATCAAGTTTAGCTGATCAAGTCGGGTCTGAATCCAATCGTCTTCACTCAAACCAGCATCTTTCATGATTCTCAAGGAGGGAATCTGAACCTCGATAGGTAAAACAGCTTCCATGCCATATACCAAGGAATAGGGTGTTGCCCCTGTTGATGTGCGTGTCATGGTACGATACCCGTGGAGAGCAAACGGTAACATTTCATGCCAGTCTTTATAGGTGACTGTCATCTTTTGTATGATCTTCTTGATATTTTTGTTAGCAGCTTCGACTGCACCATTCATCTTTGGTCGGTAGGGAGATGAATTGGGATGTTAAATCTTGAACTGCTCGCACAAAGTGGTGATCATAGTATTGTTAAGGTTTGTACCGTTATCAGTGATGATCCTTTCGGGGATATCGTACCGGCAAATAAGGTTCTGCTTGATAAAGCGGGCAACAACATTCTTAGTAACGGATGCGAAGGAAGCTGCTTCGACCCAATTGGTGAAATAATCAATGGCCACCAAAATGAAGCGGTGTCCATTGTATGTTGTAAGCTTGATCTCTCCAATCATGTTGATTCCCCATATAGCGAATGGCCAAGGAGCTGTTAAGACAATTAGAGGAACAGAAGGCACGTGCACCTTGTCTGCATAGATTTGACATTTATGGCATGTTCAGGAATGTTGATAGCAATCAGCTTCCATGGTAGACCAGTAATAGCCTGCCCATAGAATCTTCTTTGCCATTGTATACCCGCTAGAGTGAGTGCCGAAGGTGCTTTCATGCAATTCAGCCATGATTCTTTTAGCTTTGTCCATACAACAAAGCAGAATAGAATCATGATGGCGCTTGTATAGGATGCCATTACTTAGGAAGAACTTTGTCGAGAACCTCCTTAAGAACTTTTTATCGTTGACTGAAGCTCCTTCAGGGTATTCCTGAGCCTCGAGATGCCTTTTGACTTCATGAAACCATGGCTGGTCCACTACTTCTTCGGTATTAATCTCGTGACAATGTGCAGGTTCGACCATCCATTCAATGGAGATTTGGGGAGCCTCATTGTCCCAATCAAGTTTAAACATGGATGACATTTTATCTAGAGCATCCGCTAGCTGATTTTCTTCTCGCGGGAAGTGCTCGAAGGTAATCTGCTCGAAATGTGGTAACAATGTCAAGACATGTTCTTTGTAAGGGATGAGGTTTGGATGCTTAGTATTCCACTCTCCTTTGATCTGACTGTTGACCAAAGTTGAGTCCCCAAATACAATCAAAGATTTGATTCCCAAGTCTATGGCAGCCTTGAGTCCAAAGATGCAAGCTTCATACTCTGCCATGTTGTTCGTACAGTTGAAGCAAAGTCTGGAGGTGAAAGGAGTATGGTAACCTTCTGGAGAGATAAGTACCGCGCCGATACCGTTGCCAAGTGCATTGGAGGCCCCATCAAAGTACAGGGTCCATCGGGATCCTCGTTCAGGTCCGTCATATGGTCTGATATCTTTAATGTTGTCCAATGTCATAATGTCTTCGTCAGGGAAGTCAAACCTCATGGATTGGTAATCTTCGACAGCTTGATGGGCCAGATGGTCAGTTAGCACACTCCCATTTATGGCTTTCTGGGTCGTGTACTGTATATCGTATTCTGTCAGGATCATCTACCATCTAGCTATTCTTCCAGACAAAGCAGGCTTCTCAAAGATGTACTTGATTGGATCCATCTTAGATATCAGCAAAGTGGTATAAGTCAACATGTACTGCCTTAGCCAGCAAGCAGCCCATACCAAAGTGCAGCAAGTTTTCTCGAGCAATGAGTATCGGGTCTCACAGTCGGTAAACTTTTTGCTAAGGTAATAAATGGCATGCTCTTTTCGGCCAGACTCGTCATGTTGGCCCAGTACGCACCCCATTGAATTTTCTAGGACGGTCAGATACATGATTAGCGGTCTTCCTTCGACGGGTGGCATCAAGATAGGAGGTTCTAGCAAATACTCCTTGATTTTATCGAAAGCAATTTGACAGTCATCATTCCATTTAACTACCTGATCTTTCTTCAACAGCTTGAAGATTGGTTCACAAGTAGATGTTAGGTGAGAAATGAACCTTGCAATGTAGTTTAGGTGTCCCAAGAAACCTCTGACCTCCTTCTCAGTGCGAGGAGCAGGCATTTCTTGTATAGCTTTGACTTTGGCAGGATCAACCTTGATGCCTTTGTTACTAACAATGAAACCCAAGAGTTTACCAGACCGGACTCCGAAGGTGCACTTGTTTGGATTCAGTCTGAGCTTGTACTCCTTCAACCTGACAAACAGCTTTTGCAAGTGATCAAGGTGTTCTTCTTCAGTTTGTGATCGGGCTATCATGTCATCTATGTAGACCTCTATCTCATGATGTATCATATCATGAAACAAAGATACCATGGCGCGTTGATAGGTTGCCCCGGCATTCTTCAGTCCGAATGGCATCACTTTGTAGCAGAACGTACCCCACTGTGTAACAAAAGTAGTTTTCTCCATGTCCTCAGGTGCCATTTTGATCTGGTTATAGCCTGAGAATCCGTCCATGAAAGAAAATACTATGTGTTGAGCTGTATTGTCAACCAAGATGTCAATGTGCGGAAGTGGAAAGTCGTCTTTAGGGCTGGCCCTGTTTAAGTCTCTATAATCCACGCACATTCTCACTTTGTCGTCCTCCTTAGGCACGGGCACAATGTTAGCAACCTATTATGGATAGGAAGTAACAGCCAGAAATCCTACATTGAACTGCTTCATAAATTCTGCTTTGATCTTCTCTGACATGCCAGGTCTCATGCGGTGGACCTTTTGTTTAGCTGGTGGACAGTCTTCTCTTGTGGGTAGATGGTGTACCACAATGTCTGTATCGAGTCCCGGCATGTCTTCGTATGACCAGGAAAAGATCTCAACATAATCATGCAGCAGCTGAATTAGGCGCTCCTTGACACTCGGCTCTAGATTGGCACCTATCTTGATTTCCTTTTTTTCATCCTTAGTACCCAAGTTGATTGTATCCAACTGTTGCTCATGAGGCTGAATTGCTCTTTCCTCTTGCTGTAAAAGTCTGGCCAATTCCCCTGGCACCTCACAATCTTCCCCACCTTCGTATTCGGCTTGGTTGATCAGATCTTCAGAGTCACTGAAGGCTATAGCAGTATCATTACCCATGGGTTCTAGAGTGGAAGGGTACCTGCACTTATGAGTGTGGGTGTGTGTAAGGGCATAGCCATCTTAAAGTTCTTGTGAGCTTCCTTGAAGTTCCCTCAAGCTTCTCCAATGCTCAGCTTGCCTTGTAGATGCTTGAATCTCCCTGTAGAAGTCAATCTGCAAACCTTCAAAATGAAAATGGTGATCCTTGAAACAAAGGTTACAATTGCAAGACAAAGGCCTGGACAACTTAGGTGTGATGTATGGAATGTGTTTGAAGTGATTCAAAGCAAAACGCACGAACCAATATTGTTTGGGCAAAGGTTCTGCAGAAGATGCCCTGTTTGGGCAGGAACTTGGGTTTTTTGTGTTTTAGAGTGTTTTGGAGGTTGTGAATTCGTGTTTCTTGCTTGTGAAAAAGTTCTGAGGTTGTTTCAAATGAGGCCAAGGCTTGCCTTTATCAGATGGATGAGATCTCTTGACTTTTGCAAGTTTCTTGCTTTTGAAGAAAAGTTGGAAGTGACAATGCCAAAGCCTGTACAGGCTTGCTTGCTAGCTGCACATAGTTGGTACAAGTTGCCTGATATTTGTGGATATTGTTTGCAGCAAAAGATTAGGTCCATGGCTCAAGAATTACAAAATTGCAAAAAGCATGCTTTATCAAAATGGTATTATGCACTTTATGCCATTTTTGGATTAATTCATTGTGCAATGCTTCAAAATTCAGAACAAGGCCATTATCCAATGTGTTTGCATTTAATTATGGAGTGTAGAAGGGATTAGGACCTGTAAAACCAAGTACAAGCATGTTTGAAACTGATTTGCAACTTGAACCATTGTGAAAATGCCTTGCACAAAAGTGATAAATTGCCATTTTCATTTCTTTGATTCTCCCTAACCATAAATAATCTTGGAGAGTTCTTGGACATTTTGTAAATCTTGTAACATGCTATACAATCCATATTTGAAATGCAACTTGATATGCCTCTTGGAACTAGGTGAAAAGTTGCCATGAAGTTAGGTCAAAAATCTGCCTAAACTAGGGCAAAATTTCACTAAGTTAAAAAGTTTATGGACCCTTATTCACAAAATTATAACTTGAGATCGAAGAATCTTTTGGGAAAACTTTGTGAATTAAAGTTTTAGATTTCATGGAGGACTACAACTTTCATGTTGGAAGTTTTCTTTGAATACAATTGCATCATGGTGAAAAAGTTGGGGAAAGTTGGGGGAAAATAAGAAATTTCCATAACTTAGAAAAATTCTAAGTTATGAAAAATTTCAAATTAAAACCCTAATTTTCAAAATTAGGTTTCTTGGTCAACAAGTTTCACATTTTGACATATCTTGATGAATTATGACCCTTGGCACTTGATTTTGACCAAAAAGTCAAAGTTTGACTTTCCAGTGTACAATTGACTTTTATCAGTTGACTGTAAAATTCATTTGTCAATCCTATGCATTTGAGATCTTTTGAACTATGTGATTAGGTCAAGATGATGCCATTGAGTCCTTGAAATCATGCTTGAACCCAATTGGTCATTGGCTAGGTTAAAAATCAGAAATTGCCCTTTCCTAGTCAAAACCCTAATTTTGACCATTTTGCCCTTTTGATGATCTGATCAAATTTCCTGAGGAGTTGTGGTCCAAACTTGATAAAATGGTACATATGAGCTTATAATGTTATTGTGGGTCAAAAATTATGAAGTTTGACTGTAAATTCGCCATGGTTGACTTTTTCCCCAATACAGTTGATTTATAGGTCAAATATCCAATTGACTGGTCAAAAATGTGATTCAGGCCTTGAAACTTGGTATGGACAATCTCAGGGGTCCAAGATGGTGTATGATAGTCACATGAAGCATTGGTGGTCCAAAAATCCTTGTGCAAACTCAAACCCTAATTTCAGGTCATTAGTGCAAGGAGATGTCTTGAGTTGAGCAAACCTTAATCCTGTCTGGAGTCCAAGGAGTCTTGTGAGGAAAATCTTGAGAATATGAGAGGGAAAATTTTGGGGTACAACACATGGGTTCTTCTCTAAATGTACTACCCAAGGGGGTGTTAGACCATCTTGAGTGTGAAGGTTTAGTCTTGAAACCCAATGATATCAACGTGAGGGCCTTCGATGGATCAAAAAGGACTATTCATGGAGAAGTAGATCTTCCAATCAAGGTGGGCTCCCAAATCTTCAACTCCACCTTCTACATTATGGATATCCTTCCTGCCTATTCTTGTTTGTTGGATCGCCCTTGGATCCATAAAGTTGGGGCAGTAACCTCAACTCTCCACCAAAAGCTTAAATACCCGGTCAAGGGAAGAATTGTCACCGTCTGTGGAGAGGAAGAGTTTATGGTAAGCCACCTCAACTCTTTCAAGTACGTAGAGATGGATGAATAATTCATTGAGACCCTGTGTCAAGCCTTTGAAGTCGTGCCACCGATGGTTGCTGCTACCAAATGTTCCTCTGATGAGTCCAAAGTTGTTAAAGTCATGCCGAAGATGGTTTCAGTCAAAGATGCTCGTGCGGAAATTGAAGAAGGAAGTTGTGATACTTGGGGGGCAACTCCTCGATATCCTATTCAAAGCGGACAAGTTTGGTTTGGGCTTCACCGTCAAAGCCCAGAAGGAAGCGAGGTGTGCTCGTGCGGGAAAGCCACTTCTCCGTATTGGAAGTCATGAAGTTAATGATGTGAGTGATTCGGATGAAGAAGCTGCATTTGAAGATTGGGTGTATCCAACTACAACGGAGTTGAAGAATTGGCATGCAAAGGACTTCGTGCCCATCTCCTTCCTTGAGGAGTAATCTACTTGTTATTGCTTTTCTTTCAATTCAAGAATATTTTGTCTGTAATATTTAACAATGACTTTTAAGCCATGTGCCTGGCCCGGGGCACTTTGGTCCATCTATCAAGGGTTTATTTATGTTCATCTAATCATATGATCATTCAATACAAATAATTGGACTCTTTTGCATTCAAATCTTTATGCTCATTGTCTTTCTTTTCTTTCAAATACATTTTTCAAAATAGCTATGTATCTTACATGCACACACACACATACACACATACATTCTTGCAGGTCCTCATCCACTCTGGATCTTATTGCTAATGACTCTACTATTTCCGATTATGACTTCGAATGTCCAATCAACCAAGCTGAAGATGAAGGCGAGGAAGATTGTGAAATACCGGGAGAACTAGCCATACTTCTATTACAAGAGGAAAAATCTATTCAACCGCATGAAGATTCAGTTGAAGTCATCAATCGGGGTACCGAGACAGACAAGAAAGAGGTTAAGATCGGGGCTAACTTAGAAGACAGTGTCAAAAGAAGGTTGGTTCAGATGTTGCATGATTATGTGGAAGTATTTGCTTGGTCTTATGAAGATATGCCAGGGTTGGATACCGACATCATAGTTTATCGTCTGCCGACAAAAGAAGACTATCCTCCTGTTAAACAAAAGGTTTGTCACATGAGGCATGACCTGTCTGAAAAGATTAAAGCTGAAGTGATGAAACAATTTGATACAGGATTCTTAGCTGTGACATACTACCCCCAATGGGTTGCCAATGTGGTGCCAGTACCAAAGAAAGACGGAAAAGTTCGCATGTGCGTAGACTATAGAGATCTGAATAGGGCAAGCCCCAAGTATGACTTCCCTCTACCACACATTGTCGTCTTGGTCGACAATACTGCTCAGCATAAAGTCTTCTCTTTCATGGACGGTTTCTCTGGCTATAATCAGATAAGGATGGCTCCCGAAGACATAGAGAAGACGACTTTCGTTACATAATGGGGTACCTTTTGCTACAAGGTCATGTCGTTCGAATTGAAGAATGCATGGGAAACATATAAAAGAGCTATGGTAGCTTTCTTTCATGATATGATTCATCATGAAATAGAGGTATATGTGGATGATATGATTGCCATATCATAAACTGAAGAGGAACATCTCAATCACCTGTACAAACTATTCGAGAGGTTGAAGAAGTACAAGTTGAGGTTGAACCCTAACAAATGCACGCTTGGAGTATGATCTGGAAAGCTTCTAGGTTTTGTTGTCAGCAATAAAGGCATTAAAGTTAATCCTGCCAAGGTAAAGTCCATCCAAGAAATGCCAGTCCCTCATTATGAAAAGGAAGTTAGAGGATTCTTGGGTCGTCTCTGAAGATGTGAAAAACACAAGAAGGGGGGTTGAATTGTAAAACTTAAAATCAAATGCAAACAACACGTTATTTTTATCCTGGTTCGTTTGATCTCAAACTACTCCAGTCCACCCGTCAAGGTGATTTCGCCTCTCTCCAACGAGGTCTTAATCCACTATATTCAATTGAATACAACAACTACTTTAACAACTGTTAAAGCCTTCTTAAGTCTAACCACATACCGGTTTATCTCAAGGAATTTCTCTTACAGATAATTGAACAAAAGTGTGTTTGATGTTTTCTAATAAAACTATATATCACAACTGTGATAATACACAATATTAAGCTTAGATTGAAAACTGAATTGCTAATGCTTTTGCAGTAGGCGTGGTATGAAGGCTTTAGCAAATTGTATGAATGAGAACGTTTTCGTATGCGTGCATGCGTGTAGAGTATTAGCCTTTTCTTTTCTCACATAGTCTTGTTTAAATAGCCACGGAAGAGATACGTTGGTTGTCCATAAATCCATTTCAATGCTATTAACGTTCTTTCCTTTTTGATAAGATCTTTGTCTTGGAATAAAGTCGTTGGTAATAAATCTGTCTTGAATGCTTAGTAACGTTGACACTTCAGAGTCTTCTCTACTTATGGTAATCAGAGTGTTCTTTCCTTTATGCTGACGCTTCTGAGTGCTGATGACTTGGTTAGGATCTTGATTAGAGTCAGAGTATTTTATGCGCAGATTCTGTTCATCAGGCTTCAGCGTATAGCACATGTTATTTGATCTTCTGATGCTGACATATCTTCTGATGCTGATGTTGATACTGATATTCTGATGCTGATTCCATCAGAGTTTTTGTAAATACACACCATAATTTTAAGTAGCATATATGTCTTAAACATAAATCTTACATTTTATTTAATCTTGTATTTTGTTATCATCAAAACTCTAACTGAGGGTTGTAGAATCAAACTATGTTCTAACAGTCTCAATTACATCGCCCGCTTCATATCTCACTTGACTTCTACTTGTGAGCCAATCTTCAAACTCTTGAAGAAAGACCGAGTAGTCATATGGAATGATGAATGCCAAGCTGCCTTCGACAAGATCAATGAATATCTACAAGTACCTCCCATCCTCATGCCTCCAGTTGAAGGAAGACCCTTGATCATGTACTTGACAGTACTAGAGAATTCTATGGGGTGTGTTTTGGGCCAACATGATGAGTCTGGCTGAAAAGAGCATGTTATTTATTACCTGAGCAAAAAGTTTACCGACTGTGAAACCAGATATTCACTGCTCGAGAAAACTTGTTGTGCTCTGGGATGGGCTGCTTGGCGGCTAAGACAGTATATGTTGACTCATACCACTTTTTTGATTTCTAAGATGGACCCAATCAAGTACATCTTCGAGAAACCTGCTCTTTCCGGACGGATAGCCAGATGGAAAATGATCTTGACTGAGTACGACATTCAATACACAACACAAAAGGCCATCAAAGGAAGCGTACTAGCAGATCATTTGGCCCATCAAGTTGTGGATGATTATCAGTCTATGAACTTCGACTTTCCTGATGAGAATATCATGCTAGTAACTGATTGTGTGAAACCTAGATTGTATGACGGACCTGAACAAGGATCTCGATGGACTATGATCTTTGGTGGGGCTTCCAACGCCTTGGGGAACAGAATTGGTGATGTGATCATATCTCCTGAAGGTTTCCACACTCCTTTCACTGCTAGATTATGCTTCAATTGCACTAACAATATGGCCGAGTACGAAGCGTGCATTTTGGGTCTGAAAGCGGCCATTGATTTGAGGATCAAACATTTGAATGTGTTTGGGGATTCCGCTCTAGTGATTAACCAAGTAAAAGGAGATTGGGAGACTAAACCCCATAATCTCATCCCTTACAAGGAACTTGTGCTATCTCTGATTCCCTACTTCGAAGAGATCACCTTTGAGCACTTCCCTAGGGAAGAAAATCAATTGGTTGACGCCTTGGCAACCATGTCTTCAATGTTCAAGTTCAGGTGGGACAATGAAGCTCCTATGATTACAATTGAAAGATTTGACGAGCCTGCACATTGTTGTGAGCTTGACACTGACACGAAAAATCCATGGTACCATGAGGTGATGAGATACCTTGAAGCACAAGAGTATCCAGAGGGAGCATCCATCAATGACAGAAAGTTCCTACAAAGATTTTCAGCCAAATTCTTCCTAAGAAAAGGAATATTGTACAAGCGCAACCATGACTCTACTCTACTTTGATGTGTGGACAAGAAGGAGGCAGAGGAAATTATGCAAGATATGCATGATGGTCTCTTTGGTACTCATTCAAGCGGACACACGATGTCCAAGAAAATCTTGAGAGCCGACTACTATTGGTCAACGATGGAGACAGGTTGCCATCAACACTCTAGGACTTGTCATAAATGCCAAATCTATGCTAATAAGGTCCATGTACCTCTTATCCCTTTGAACGTCATGACCGCTCCGTGGCCATTTGCAATGTGGGGTGTTGACATGATCGGAGAGATCAAGCCCACCGCTTCCAACAGACATCGCTTCATTCTTGTCATTATTGACTATTTCACCAAATGGGTCGAAGCCGCCTCGTTTGCCTCAGTCACCAAGAATGTGGTAGCCAGATTCATCAAACATAACCTCATCTGCCGCTATGGTATCCCCAAAAGAATCATCACCGATAATGGGACTAACCTTAACAATGGTATGATTACTGAGCTTTGCACTCAGTTTAAGATTAAACATCACAATTCTTCTCCATATAGACCTAAAATGAATGTCACAGTCGAAGTGGCCAACAAAAACATTAAGAAGATTATGCAGAAGATGGTAGTAACCTATAAGGACTGGCATGAGATGTTACCATCCGCTCTTCACGGTTACCACACTTCAGCTAGGACATCAACTGGGGCAACTCCCTTTTCTCTAGTCTATGGAATGGAAGTTGTTTTGCCAGTGGAAGTTCAGATTCCCTCACTAAGGATCATGAATGAGGAAGGCTTAGGCGAAGATGAGTGGATTTAGACGAGACTGGATCAGTTGAACTTGATCGACAAAAAGTGACTGCCTGCTATTTATCATGGTCAGACGTACCAAAAACGTATGATCAAGGCTTTCAACAAAAAGATCAAACCTCGAGTATATCAAGCTGGTGACTTGGTGATAAAGCGCATCATTCTGCCACAAGGAGACCCCAGAGGAAAATGGACTCCCACCTATGAAGGGTCATTTTTTGTCAAGAGAGTGTTCTCTGGCGGTGGCATGATGCTGATTACCATGGATAGTGAATACTTCCCACATCCTATAAATGCAGACATAGTTAAAAAATACTATGCATAAGAGACCCGCTAGGTTGACACACCTAGGCAAAATAAGGGCATCCCAGCAAACCAAAAAAGGTTTGGGCAAAAATTAGGGATATATGCAAAAGATTGTACACCCGGCAAGTTGAAAACCCGAAAGGAGGACTTGGGCAAAAATGGGTATCCTGGTGGGCTGAAAACCCGAAAGGGCGGTCCAGGCAAAAAATTAAGGATTGAAAGCGTGTGACTATGTCCCGTTGGAATCACCACAGTTAACTTTATCACTGAGGTCCAAGTTCAAACGGTCCAAGATCAATCCAATCAACTTTTGTCAATGGCAATGGGCATTCAAAGACATTGGGGCAATAGTAGAGTAGGAAGGCAATGAGATCATTTCACATGGATATTTGTTTTTGTTTTCAATTTTGTTTTCCTTTCGACGATTTCCTCTTACTAGGATATCTGCCTCTTTGTACAAAAAAACGCTTATTCATGGGCAAAATATCAATACAAATATACTTTGAAGTGCAAACTTTCTTTCTTTGTTTTGAATGCAAATTTGTCCAATGACTAAAATTGAACGAACATATGCATATGAACATAATTAAAACTATTTAGCACATGTGTCCTGCTAAGAAGTAACAAGCATCTCTTTAATGTATATGGAATATCCCCATAGAGTTATTTCATTAGCATTATCCCCACCAAGACGGTCACAATAAACCAATCCTCAACAAAGTTACACACGAAGTCTCTTTGCATAGGTTGATCTCCATCCAGAGTCTCAATCTTTTAGCAGCTCTCTCCCCAACTAAGTTGAATCCCACAAGTATAAGCCTTGTGGATCTCTTCCTCAAAGAACTCACTTTGTCAACAGTTCATCAAGTATTCATCAACAGAGTTTATTTCCCCAACAAGGTTTATTTCCCAAACATACAACAATCAAGTAACTACAAAATTCCCCAGCTTATTCTATCCTCCCCAACCGAGTTTGTATTTCCCCAGCATAGTTTATTTTCCCCAGCTGAGCCTGTTATCCCCAGCTGAGTGTGTCCTCCCCAAGAAGAGTTTGTCTTCCCCAACTGAGTTTATCCTCTCCAGCTTGAGTTTTCCTTTCAAACTACTGCAAATCATAGGGCCACAACCCATAATCCCCAGTAAATTCGTTGTTGTACCCTAAAATTTGCCCTCTCATTTATTAAGACTTTTCTCACAAGACTTCTTTGACTCAAGACAAGATTAGGGTTTGGTCAGCTCAAGACATCTCATCTTGCATTGATAACCCAAAATTAGGGTTTGAGTTTGCACAAGGATTTTTGGACCACCAATGCTTCATGTGACTTTCATACATCATTTTGGACCCCTAAGATTGCTCATGATAAGTTTCAAGCCTTGGATTACACTTTTGCTCAGTCAATTGGACAGTTGACCTAAAAATCAGTTATATTGGGTAAAAAGTCAACCATGGCCAATTTACAGTCAAACTTCATAATTTTTGATCCACATCAACATTTTAGACTCATATGTACCATTTGATCAAATTTGGATTACAACACCTCAAGAAATTTGATCAAATCATCAAAAGGGCAAAATGGTCAAAATTAGAGTTTTGACTGAGAAAGGGCAATTTCTGATTTTTTAACCTAGCCAATGACCAATTGAGTTCAAGCATGATTTCAAGCATTCAATGGCATCATCTTGACTCAATTGCATGGTTCAAAACATCTCAAGTTCATTGGATTGATAGATGAAATTTGCAGTCAATTGATCAAAAGTCAACTGTATACTGAAAAGTCAATCTTTGACTTTTTGGTCAAAATCAAGTGCCAAGGATCATAATTCATCAAGATATGTCAAAATGTGAAACTTGTTCATCAAGAAAACCAAATTTGAAAATTAGGGTTTGAATTTGAAAATTTGAAAATTTTCATAACTTGAAATTTTCTAAGTATAAAAAATTTCTTATTTTTTCTCAACTTTACACCACTTTTTCACCATGATGCATTTTGATTCAAGGAAAGTCCCCAACATGAAATTTGTAGACCTACATGAAATATACAACTTTTATTCACAAACTTTTCCCTAAAGATGCTTGGATCTCAATTTATAAATTTGTGAATACATGGTCATGAACTTCTTAACTTAGTGAAATTTTTCCCTAATTTAGCAGGTTTTGGACCCAACTTCATGGAAATTTTTCACCTAGTTCCAAGAGGTATCTCAAAATTAATTTCAAAGATGGATTATAGAGCACATCGCAAGCTTTCCAAAATGTCCAAGAACTCTCCAAGATCATTTTTTAGTAGAGAGAATCGAAGAGAGGAAGTTGGCATTTTCTCACTTTTTGTTCAAGCCATTTTCATGAAGAACCAAGTTACAAGTCAATCCTATGCTGGCTATTTCATGATTTACAGGTCCTAAACTTGCTACACACTCCTTAATTAAATGCTTACTCAGTTTACAAAGCCTATATCCATGCTTTTGAACCTTTATCCAATTGATAATTCCACTTATGGCAAAAAGGTTCCATTGCCATTTTCGTAAAGAGCAACTTTTGCAAACTTTGTAATATTGAGCATTGAACCTGTCCCCTTGATGCATAAAAACCACACAGGTCTCAAGAAACTAGTACAAACTCATACCAACTCTAAAGCAAGCTGGTACAAGCATGAGAGTTTTGTCTTGTCACTTTGCTTCAAGTACAAGAAAAGTTGCAAAAAGGCTAGGGCTTGTACAGCTGATAGAGAGCTGACTTGAAACCATTTATATACTAATATGCAAAGGATATACAACACAAAGGATACCAAGTAAAGTCCTGAAACCCTTAGAGCAAGAAAAGCACCAAAAAACTGCCCAAACATACAGTTTCTGCATATACACATCCAGCATCCATTTGGCTCGTGCGTTTTGTGTTTAGACCATTCCAACACCTTATATACTTGATATCAAACTAATCCAAACTATCATCCCTGTTCTATAACCTCTGTTTCACCATCTGCCATTGTTAACTTTGAAGCTTGCAGTTGGACTTGGTCAGGGAGTTCTAGCCATTTTCAAAGCAAGGTAAGGGTTGGAATAGATTCAAGGAAGCTCAAACAATCATCAGGCCTCCATCAAAGTCCCTACATTTCCATACACGATTCCAGCTGAAGGAGGTAATTTTTCAAACTCTATCTCCTTGTACAGGCAACCTCAGGCCACGATCTGTGAATAAAAAATGTAGTTCTCATCATAACGAAGCTGTACATATCATTATCTTGCATTTATATTACTTGTGCTAAGAGAATTTGGAGGTTGAAATCTCTGAAAATTTTAGGTTAGGATTTAGGGATTTCAAAATACTCTTTGATCTTTGATAGTTAGATTACATAATTTATATGGTTGGAATCGTGAGTTCAAATGCTACATTTTTCATGTTATAAGTTTTCATTTTTATGCAAGCATGGGGAAGTTACAGGTTGAACTGGCCATGGCGTGAGGAAGAGGAAGACAGGACATGGACGAGTCTGTTTGGGCTTTTTGCTTCTTGGGCTTTTTGTTTTTGCTAGCATCATCAATATTGATTTGCTATCTCACCCCCTACTAACTCTTTTCATATTTTCTTTTTTCATTTTTATATTTAATACTTTTAATTATTTTCTTTAATGATAAAAAATCCTAAAAAATAATTTAATCATTTTTACACTTTTTATTTATTATTTCTCACATAAAAAACTAATTTATTTTGATAGGATATAATTTATTCTCTTAATAAACTTATAAATATAATTAAATAAACTTAATATTTTTATTTTACATTTCATACTTACAAATACCTATTTTTTGCATATATTTAATTTTTAATATTTATATATAATATTATTTATTATTTCATACAAGAAAATGTACAAAAATAATAATATACAAACATTATTTTCTTTTAAATAAAAATTAGGGTTAAACCCCTTTCAAAAAATTAAATCTTTTTCTTTATATTTTTAGGTTTAAATTAAATATTCTTTTACATAAAAATAAGACATCAAAAATCTCTTTACATGTACATTACATTGCATTACATTTTAAATATTGTATTTATTTTAATTCGCGCAAATTCGATTTGGTTGTAATAATGTATTTAGTTTTATATTTGTGCAAATCCCCATTCAAACTTGTATTCCCCCCTCCCATAAAATTGTTGTAATAGCTTAGTATATTTACATTATGCAATTTATTGCTTTCATATGCCATGATTAGTAATTAGGGTTTGTATGACAAGAACGAAACAAAACTAATAGAAAACCCTAAATGCAAGATCAAAAGCATGAAAATGATATACTTTGAACACAAGCACCCTTAGGGTTTCTCCCACTTGGTTGCCTAAAATAAAATGGCCATGTCATGCATGCGAAGTATCTTGGCAAAACAAAACAAATATAAGATCATAGTCCCTTGATGACGCTATTCAAAAGTTGCCTAACATAAATGATCTTGGTCCCTCAAAATGCTAAGATACTTTGCAAACATTGCTAATCATGGTTGTACGATGACCCACGCCCGTCCCATTTACATCCAAAGATAGGGTTGCTTACCAAATCAATGGTAAGTCAACAATGTCAAAGGAATAGAAATACATAAGGAAGACATTTGAGTAGGTAGATAGCTTCTAAGTTAATTGCTCCAATTCAAACAATCCTTGATATTTTCAAAAACAAACACACATAAATTTCAAAAATATCTTACAAACATTGAAAACATTTTCAAAAGACAAACATCTTTGTATACATTCTTACGAACGAGAATCATTACAAAGATTGCCTAAACAAATGGCCTCTTTTACAAAATACTTTCAAAACCACATCAAACACCATTTCAAACAAACCAAAGCAAATGATCTAAGCAAGTAACTAAGAGTCCATGGAAAACCATGGATGAAAAGGGTGCTAGCACCTTCCCTTTTCATAATCTACCCCCCGAACTCAAGAAAACATCTCAAAGGTCTTTCCTGTGCTTTTTCACCTTTCCTTTTGGATAAAAGAAAAGTCGGTGGCGACTCTTGCTAACCGCGACATTTGCAAACACAAACGCAAAACCTCAAGTCAGTTCTCCCACCGCATCACAGAACTGGTGACTCTGCTGGGGACTATATTATAAAAGGGGGGTTACCTTAGGGTTTAGATCACATTAATTTGCTTTCTTTGTTTGACTTGTTTGCTTTACATTATGATTCTTTGTTTGGGTTTGAATCCTCTACTCGGATTTGGGAAACATTATAGGTAAATAGCAATACATTGTGGAAACTGTGCGGGGTATACCGACATGGTCTAAGCAATAGCTATGTTAGTGTGACATATTTGTGGGTACCGGTAGCCTTTGAGTCAATCAAATAGAATACGGGGCCGCTGAGTGATGTCATGAAGCACTAATGAACTTCTAGAACCCTTTACTTGACCAATTTGGCCTTTTAGGATGTAGTGAGATGACCGGCTTTGGTGCAGTCCGAAGTTGGTAGATACTCGATACTAAACTCATTGAGGTTTGGTTTCTTGGGATATTTCGGTCGCCATTGAAGAGGCTTGAGCTGAAACAGTGACCAAGGAAACAATCCAGTGATATTGAGCTCCTTAGAACCCGGTTACTATTATTAGGACAGGTTGAGCCGACTAAACTTCAAGAGGGTACTTACCTATAAAACCCCATGCAAGCCTAAACTAAGAACTTGTTTGCTTTGCTTGTATATGCATACTTGTACATAACATCATGGACATCATGAACATCATATGCATTCACTAACCATTTCAAGGATTTTGGAGATTCATCTTTGTTCTTGTTTTGTAGGATATGGATTCGCTTCGCAGGAAAACTATCCAAATCAACCTTGTAAGAATTCCTCCACAACTCAAGGAGCTATCCTCAAGGATTCTTGAGAACTCTCCATTCACCGAGAGGCATGGTCGTCTACTCAACTTGATCACTTCCAACACAGAGGAAGATATGATGAAGGTTCTCTTCCAATTCTTTGACCCTTTGCATCATTGCTTCATATTTCCTGACTATCATCTTGTGCCTACTTTGGAGGAATTTTCTCAACTCTTGAGGATTCCTATTCTCAATCAACTACCTTTCAACGGTACGGAAAGAGATCCAAAGCCAGAAGAGATTGCTCAAGCCCTGCACTTGCACTCATCTGATGTCACAACCCATTGGGAAACGAGAAGTAGTGTCAAAGGCTTCTTGGCAAAGTTTCTGTTTGAGAAAGTCCAAAGTTGTTGGAATTCCTTAGACTTGCAAGCTTTTGAGGAGATTGTAGCTCTTCTCATCTATGGGATGGTCTTGTTCCCCAATCTTGACCAACTCATAGATGTGACCGCTGTCAAAATCCTCATGTCATGCAATCTGGTGCCTACATTGCTTGGGGATATCTTACACTCTTTTCACACTCGTACAATGAGGAAAAGAGGTGTTCTTATGTGTTGCACTCCTCTCTCGGAAAGATGGTTTATTTCTCATCTTCCCCAATCAGTCTTAAAGAAAGAGCAAGATTTGAGGTGGTCACAAAGGTTAATGACGCTCAAATATTCATATATTCATTGGTGCTCTAGATCCAAAGAGAATGTTATCATCGTTGACCGTTGTGGGGAATTCCCTAATGTCCCTCTACTTGGCATTAGGGGAGGCATCACTTACAACCCATGTTTGGCTCTAAGACAGTTTGGCTATGCCCGAAGGGATGGCCCACATAATATGCTGATTCAAGGTTTGGTTTTCGACTACGACAACGACGATCAACGTCTTCACCAGATATTCATCCGAGCTTGGAGGATGCTAAACAAGGTAGATAGCAAGACTTTGGGACACAAGAATTCCATCCCTCTCGAGCCTTACCTCAAGTGGGTATGAACCCGCGCTCAAAGTCTTATGATGCCTTATCCTTCCATTCTCCCAGTGATTATTGAGCCTATTAAGGAGGGAGAAGTTCCATACACTATCCTACATCCTGACATGCCTACATCACTCGAAGACCTACAAAGGGATTGGATACAGCTCAAAGGAGAGCGTGATACTTTCGAAGCCCAATTCTACGCAAGCGAGAAGAAGGTTTTGGAACTCACTCAGCTACTTCATGAGGAGCAGACTCTAAATACCTACATTGCACCAAAGAGGATGCGCAATGTCTTTTTATCTTAGAATTTTGTATTATTTTGCCCAAGGAACATTGATGTACTCAAATTCTATCTTATTAATATAACGTGTGTTTATTTTTGTTTAAAACAAATTTGAATTTTTTAAATCCTTGAAAGCATTGCATGTATACATATCATTCATCATAAACATAAACAGGTCTTTGCAACAAGTTTCCTCATCTCTCTACTGTTTATTTCAGTAAGATGGATCTCGAACAGACGGTCAAAGATCTTCAAGCTCAAAATACACAATTTCAACAGTTACTCATGACCTTAGCCAAAGGGCAAGAGGAGAAGAAGACTCTGTTGGAAAAAGAGAAAGAGAAAGAGAAAAAGAAGAAAGAGAAGAAACCAGCTGGTGTGGTAATCATGGGCAGAAGGTTTCAAGGACAAGCTAGAAGGACCTTAGAATTTCCAGCAACATCTGATGAAGGGGAAAGAAAAGGAAAAGAAACGGTAATTCCGTTAGACTCTGAAGAAGAGGAGGACTATTTTGAAGAGCAATACCCTCCAGCTGATGATAAATACAAACACCTTGAAGAGCGTTTAAGCGCTATGGAAATCCAGAAAGTACCGAGTCTAGATTTTGAAGAGTTGGGGATGGTGTCAGGAATTGTGATCCCACCAAAGTTTAAAGTGTCATTATTTGCAAAATATGATGGAGTGTCGTGTCCTAAAATTCACCTCCGATCATATGTCATAAAGATTCAGCCGCACTTTGCCGACAAAGACTTGTGGGTCCACTTTTTCCAAGACAGTTTATCAGGAACGCAACTTGACTGGTTTTACCAATTAGAAAGGGTCGACGTCCATAATTGGGAAGACCTTGCCGCAGCTTTCTATAAACAATACCAGTACAACTCCGATTTGGTGCCTACCCGTACTCAACTTTAGAGTATGGCTAAGGTTTCCAAGGAGGGCTTCAAAGATTACGCGCAAAAGTGGAGAGATCTAACCGAAAGAGTGCAACCCCCTCTGTCTGAAAGGGAGTTGGTGGACATGTTCTTGGGAACTCTATCGGGCCCTTTCTTCAATCATATGATTGGGAGTTCCTCTGCAGGGTTTACTGAATTGATTTTAACCTGCGAGAGGGTGGAAGCTGGTATAAGAAGTGGGAAGATTCAGAAAGATTTGTCCACCTCTACAGCTGTGAAAAAACCCTTCACAGGGAAGAAGGAAGTATCTGCTATTTATTCACACGGGAATCAAGGAAGAACTTAACACCGACCAGTGGTGGGGGCCGTTATGATCCCAAAGCCCGCATCCGACCAACCAAGAAGTAACCAGCCAAGGGTGGAAAGGCCAGTCCGGCAATTCACCAGGATTAATATGACTCTAGCCCAAGTTCTACCACATCTTCTGAAATTGAATCTAGCAACTTTAAAAGAGGCCCCAAAGAATCCCAATATTGCGTCCCCTCATTATCACCCAAATGCCAGATGTGCATACCATTCTGAAAGTCCAGGGCACAACACTAACAACTGTTGGGCTCTGAAGAACAAAATTCAAGACCTTATAGATGCAAAAGAAGTTGAGTTTGATGCGCCTGAGAAACTGAATGTCATTTCCGCTCCGATGCCTAGGCATAGTCACAATGCCAACGCTGTTGAGGAAGATTTGTTTGTTGCTACAGTATATGAACTTTTGACTCCGCTCTCGATCATTAAGATGAATTTGTTGAAAGCTGATATATTCCCAGGTTGTAATAAAGACTGCCATATGTGTTTGTCCTCACCAACTGATTGCCCTCTATTGAAGACAGGTATCTAACGCCTGATTGATAACCAAGAAATTTTGTTTGAGAATGCTCCTGTTTTACCCGTTCCTATTAAAGACATTTCTATTATAACCATCTCCTCCAATCCTTACAGGGTCTCTAAAAGACCCGTTAGGATTACACCTGCTCCAAAAACTACTCCACTTAAGATCACAATGCCCGGGCCGGTCCCGTACAAGTCAGATAAAACACTACCATGGAATTATGGTGGAGAAATCTACTACCATGGTATCAAACAAGATGGACTGACTGTCAAAGAAGAGAGCTCCGAAGAAGAAATTTCCGACATTAGCAATATTGCCGGAACTAGCAAGATTACCCGCAGTGGTAGAATCTTCTCTCCAAAGATTGCCCCTCCAAAGGCGGTTTTTGGACTCGTGGCCGTTCCGAAGATTACCTCTGCACCAGTGATTATACCTGCAAGTATACCTACCGACAAAGACGACACAATCCCTATCCCTACCAATACTTCCACTGTTGAGAATAAAGGAAAAAGCATCCAAGAAGAGCCTGTCCAGACGAAGGCTCAATCACTAGCTATCCCTGAAACATCCAAGAAGGAAATGGAAGAAATCCTGAGGATAATAAAGAAGAGTGATTATGATGTGGTTGAACAGTTAGGGCAAACCCCTTCCAATATCTCCATGCTAGAATTACTGTTGTGCTCTGAGGCACATGCGAAAGCTTTGGTAAAATTTCTGAAGACAGCTCATGTGCCACAAGAGACGTCTGTCGACCAGTTCCAAGACTGTGTGGCCAATTTGATAGCTGATAACGGCTTGGGTTTCTCTGATGCTGACTTGACACCCAAAGGGAGAAAACACAATGAGACATTACATGTCTCTGTAGAGTGTAGAGGAACAACCCTAGCCCATGTCTTGGTAGACACTGGTTCATCTTTGAACGTCTTACCAAAGAAAGCTCTTGACATATTGGATTACGAAGGGCTGACGTTGAAACCCAATAACATAATTGTGAGAGCATTTGATGTCTTGAAGAGGATGGTCCATGGGGAGGTGGACATCCCAATAAAGGTGGGAACTCAGACTTTCAATTTAACCTTCTATGTGATGGACATCTGTCCCTCTTATTCATGTCTTTTAGGATGACCTTGGATCCACAATGCCGGTGTTGTCACCTCCACATTGCATCAGATGCTGAAGTACCCGGTCCAAGGAAAGATCATAATTGTCCACGGGGAGGAGGAGTACATGATTAGTCATCTGAATTCTTTCCGATACGTGGAGTTGGATGGCGAGTTCATTGAAACTCCTTTTAAACATTTTGAAGAGGTCTCTCAAGAAGTAGCAGCAACCAAGGCAGTATCCTCGATTCCCAAGATCACAAGACCTCCGCTTCGGATGTCATCACTAAAGGACGCTAAGGCAGTAATAGAGGAGGGTGGATGCACCATCTGGAGGCAACTTCCAGACATTCCGTATAAATCAGACAAGTTTGGCTTGGGGTTTACTTTAAATGCTCAGAAGGTTGTGCGTCGTGCCCGTGCCAGAGGGCCGCCTTTAAAGATTAGCAACCAAGGGGTGAATGCAGTAAAAGACAATGAAAAGGATGGCAGCTTGGAAGATTGGATATTTCCCACTGTCAACGGGGACTTCGCAACTGGGAAGCCAGAGACTTTGTCCCAATAACTTTCATCTCTCAGTAATTTATCTTTTACATTTCTGTTGGACTTGTAATATTCAGGAATAATTCACACTTTAAAAACCTTGTGTCTTGCCCGAGGCACAATGGTCCATTTGTAAGGGTTTTATTTCATCTTCATATGACATTAAATGAATCATGGACGCTTTTTCACATATAAACCTTTTGTGATCATTGTCTTTATTTTGCATTTTATTGTTTAAAGATGGCTATACCCTTACACACACCCACACTCATAAATGCAGGTACCCCTCCATTCCGGATCCCATGGGTAACGATACTGCTATAACCTTCAGTGACTCTGAAGATCTGATCTACCAAGCCGAATACGAAGGTGAGGAAGATTGTGAGGTGCCAGGGGAATTGGACAGACTACTACAATAAGAGGAAAGAGCTATTCAGCCTCATGAGGAGCTGTTGGATACAATCAATTTGGGTACCGAGGAAGATAAAAAGGAAATCAAAGTGGGTGCCAATTTAGAGTCGAGTGTCAAGGAGTTCTGTGATCGGTGGATCTGGAACTGACTGTTTAACGCTGGTTCGCGAAATGTCGCGGAAGCAAGAGTCGCCACCGTCTTTTATTTTCTCCAAATGGAAAGGACAAAAGCACAGAAAAATTCCTTATAGAGATTGCTTTCGGTTCGGGAGGTAGATTATAGAAAGGGAAGGTGTTAGCACCCTTTCTATCCATGGTTATCCATGGGCTCTTAGATACTTGCTCATTGTGTTTTCAAAAATGGTTTGTTTGCTTTTCAACTGTGGGTTTTAAAAAGTTTCTTTGAAAATTCCAGTTCGACTCTTGTATCGGTCCTCAAGAGTGTTTGAAAAATTGCTTTCGAAAGCTTTTTGAAAATGTGTTGGTGTGAAAAGTATTTTTGATTTGTTTTTGAAATTAGAGCAAGTATTAAGAGTCGTCTACCTACCCTAAGGAATTCGTCTGTGTAGATGTCCTTTAAAGTAGTGCCATCCCACCATTGAGAGGTAGGTAGCACCACCGTTGGAGGTGTTCGGGTCAATTCGAGGTTCGGGACATGGTGATCACCAGAGCAATGGGAAGACACCTTAGAAGATACCCTCATGCTAGGTTCCCGGATCATGAGGACTTACTAAGACATCCTCTACTCGACGATCACCTTTCGAGGCAAGGCAACAGTGAGGCGTACCCTAGGGGTGGTGTGTGATTTGTGTGTCATGTTCATTTATTTTTATCTTATTCATGTCATGTTATGGGTGATCTATGCGTTTGTTTTTATTTTTTTGTCATTCATTCTTGCATGCATTTATTTAACAGTTAAAAAGATGCGGAAATTGAAAGTTCTAAACTATTACAAAGGCGCGGGTCCACATCGCCAAAATTAAAATCTAGGACCCGATTTGACGGAAAGTAAATAAAGAAATAAAGTAAAGTGCGAGAAATTAAGTTTACAAGGCTTTGGGAGAGTTACATAAATATTTAAAAGAAGGAAATAAATAAAAATGCGCGAATAGGAATTAAAATTGGAAACGAGGGCGTTGGACCCTTTTTAATGAAATTAAATTAAATGATTAAACTAAAGAAATTAAAGAGAAAAAAGAAATTTTTTTTTTTTTTTGAGTTTTTGTTATTTATGTTTTTTATGTATTTTTATGAGAAAGATTAAATGAAATTAAAATATTAACCCTAATTCTAATTTTTATTTATTTATTAAGAAAAATATGTTAAAATTAAACCTAAAATTAATCTAATTATTTACATGCAATTTTAATTTATAAAAATAAATAATTAATTATTAGTGAAATTTATTTACAAAAAATATTAGTTAAATAAATATATTTTGATTTTTATGACTTTTCTGTTTTTTACTATTTTTTATATTTTATGAAAATAAGTTAAATTAAAGGAATTAATTAAAAAAAGGAATAATTGAAATAAATAAAATAAGGAAAAGAAAGAAAATACAATACCTTGGGGGGTTTCTGTCCCCTTTTTGGAGGTGAATTGGAGTGGTTTGGCCATGTATTGGTTGCATGCATAAGTTTTTCTACTTTGGCCATTTGGCTTTTGGCTTTTGGTCATTTGTGTTTTGGCCTCAACGTTCCTTAACCTTCTCAAGATGTCTGTCTCGCCATGTATTGGTGTCATGTGTAAAATGTTCTGTTTTGGCCATTTGGCTTTTGGCCATTTGTGTCTTGGCCTCAACGTTCCTTAATGAACCTGCATGGGATCCTGTCTAAATTTGCAACCTCATGAACACATTAAATAAAATCATAAAAATTCAAATAAAACCAACATAGGAAGAAATTTAATGTTTAGGCACAATATGGCATGTATGAATGATTATACCCTTTTGATCATGGAGATCAAATCAACCTTACCCTTACTGGAAAAGTAGTTACATGAATGCTTATATGCCCTTTGGATCATGGAGATCAAGCCAGCCTTACCCTTACTGAAGAAGTAATAAGATGTTGGTTTGTAACTGAGATGGCTTGTTTGTAGTGAGAGAGGGATTTGTAATAAGGATTTCAAGGTTTTAGGGTTCTTGAAAGAGTTTGATATTCTAACAGTGTTGTGTCCAGGTTTTTTCTCTCTTTTTTTCCTCTTTGGTTTGTGTGAAAAGAATGTGATTATATAATGGAAATTAGGGTAAATCAAATGGGCTTTGGATGTGCAATTGGGCCTCCAATATTCACTTGAATTCGTCACTTTCCAGGCTAAATCGCAGGGACTTAAGTGCAATTTTTGAAGTTGAAATGTGAAAACAAAATGTAGCCAATATCGAGAACTAACTCCTGTCCGAAAATCGACTCAATCGGATAAACGGTGAATTAGTTATGAATTTTTGAAGTTTCAGCTCAGACAAACTTATTTTGGGCTCCAGTGTCGACTCTGACATGTTCTTCAATAAAAAACTGGTATTGATCGGAGCATAATCCGGTCTCGACCTTTGAAGCAAAGTTATAGATATATGAGTCATGGACCTTGTGTAAAAATATGAGCCCAATCCGATAAAAATTGACCGAGTTATGAATTTTCGAAGTTTCGGCCCAGATGAAATAATATTCAGCATTCAGGATTTTCAGCGTGTCACGCACTCTGAGCAAAAAATGAAGGCCTTTTGAATACCGTTTGAACTCAATACCTTCTGTGAAAATGTAGCCAACTCAATTTGTGAAATTTTGGCGCCAGAACCAGCTCGATACGATGAAAATCGACCAAGTTATGATTTTCTTAACATGACGCAAATAAACTTGTCACAAATTTTCTGTATGAAAATACTTGATAAATCCACATTTTTGAAGACCTTCTGATCGAAATTGGCTTCCATCCGTGAGAGATGAAAACGTAGATAACGTCAAGACGGAATTTTGGCCACCGGAACGGGTTCAAAACGAGTCACGATCTTCAAGTTATGAATTTTTTAGCGCGTAAAAACTGCACTTTCAGCACACTTTTTCACCATATTTCTTCAAGAAAACTCGCACATTCGGATACCTTCTTTAAAGAATTGACTCTTGAGCCGAACATGAATTTGAGAATATGTTATCAGAGATATCTTGGCGAAAGAATACCTGAATACGACGCGCCGGGTTGGACTTGTGAATTTTTCTTGAAATATTTTGAGAAATATGGGAGGGCAAATTTTGGGGTACAACAGTTGCCCCTGTTCAATCTTCTTAGACCTGAGGATGCAGATTGGCTGACGTGCCTTTCGTAATCCGAAGGTGGAAGATGATTGAACACTAGAGTGCCCAGAAATTTGTACTCACATAGTAGCAGTGTGATGATGGAATGGGCTTATAGATGCCATTTAGAGGTTGATGAATAGGATGATGGGCTTATAGATGCCATCTGGATGTTGATCGCGTAAGAGATTCCTTAGCGAGAACCTGCGTACCTGCAAAAGAAAAATGAGTACCTGACATGTTGCAGGAGCTGGTCTTCAGATGCTTTGTGTAGATATGTCCTGACTGGTTACAGGAATCGGATCTTCGAATTCTTCAAACGTGTCCTGGCGAGATACAGGAATCGAGTCTGGTAATGTTAGTCTCCAACGGATACACCCTGGCAAGATTCAGGCATCGGATCCTCGAACTCTTCAGACACACCCTGGCAAGATACAGGAATCGGGTCTGGTGATGTTAGTCTTCAACGGATACACCCTGGCAAGATTCAGGCATCGGATCCTCGAACTCTTCAGACACACCCTGGCAAGATACAGGAATCGGATCTGGTAATGTTAGTCTTCAACGGATACACCCTGGAAAGATTCAGGCATCGGATCCTCGAACTCTTCAGACACACCCTGGCAAGATACAGGAATCGGATCTGGTAATGTTAGTCTTCAACGGATACACCCTGGCAAGATTCAGGTATCGGATCCTCGAACTCTTCAGACACACCCTGGCAAGATACAAGAATCGGATCTGGTAATGTTAGTCTTCAACGGATACACCCTGGCAAGATTCAGGTATCGGATCCTCGAACTCTTCAGACACACCCTGGCAAGATACAGGAATCGGATCTGGTAATGTTAGTCTTCAACGGATACACCCTGGCATGATTCAGGTATCGGATCCTCGAACTCTTCAGACACACCCTGGCAAGATACAAGAATCGGATCTAGTAATGTTAGTCTTCAACGGATACACCCTGGCAAGATTCAGGCATCGGATCCTCGAACTCTTCAGACACACCCTGGCAAGATACAGGAATCGGATCTGGTAATGTTAGTCTTCAACGGATACACCCTGGCAAGATTCAGGTATCGGATCCTCGAACTCTTCAGACACACCCTGGCAAGATACAGGAATCGGATCTGGTAATGTTAGTCTTCAACGGATACACCCTGGCAAGATTCAGGTATCGGATCCTCGAACTCTTCAGACACACCCTGGCAAGATACAGGAATCAGATATGGTAATGTTAGTCTTCAACGGATACACCCTGGCAAGATTCAGGTATCGGATCCTCGAACTCTTCAGACACATCCTGGCAAGATACAGGAATCGGATCTGGTAATGTTAGTCTTCAACGGATACACCCTGGCAAGATTCAGGTATCGGATCCTCGAACTCTTCAGACACACCCTGGCAAGATACAGGAATCGGATCTGGTAATTGGTCATCAACAGATACACCCTGGCAAGATTCAGGAATCGGACCTTTAGTTGCGACCATTGATGGTAATCAATTTTGTACTTTTGTCCTGAAAAGACAAGCGTTAGTTGTATGCGATGTCATGTGGTATGACATGCGAGATGCTCTCTGAATACGTGAGATTGTATGTTCATGATGCGTATATGCATGCTATAATGTATGAAGATGTTTATGAATGTATTTTTTTCGTCTAGGAAAGTAAATCCTTGACGGGTGCCGGGAAGTCACTCCTGGGCTGATGTTTCCGTTAGGGATGATAATTACAAGGATACCGGTTGGGAGAAGATAACTCCGTTGGGGAATAAACTTGGCGAATGGAATAACTCTGCAGGGAGGAAAGTACTCTAACGATCTTGTTGGGAAGCAATACTCTGTGGGGAGAGAGATACTTTGCTGAGTTGTTGATAATAACTTGCTGGGGATATCTTTGCTGTGTTGGAAGTGTTAATAGACTTCGCTGGGGATAAGAAAGAACTGTGTTGACGACGACCTTTCCGTAGCTTTTGGCTGAGGATAACCCAGTTATATCCTGGTAAGGAAATAACTCTTTGAATAAAGCCGGGGGACGCGTTCGTGTTTTGCGAGGATAAGCTTCCAGAATCTACTGGGGATAAGCTTACGGCTTGGGGAGATGGATTCCAACTTTCCTGGGGAACCGGATTGGACTCTCCTGGGGAAGTTTTGAATTGTATAGGGGAGGTGACTCCACTGAATGTTTTGATATACCGCTGGGGAACAATCTTTAGACCAAGATTGCTGGGGATGCTTGTTAAGACTACATATATGCTGCTGGGGAATGTTGAGATCTGATGGAGGATACCCAACTTCCTTAAGGTTTGATTGTATAGCTTTATTTGGAGAGAGTATAGCTGACTTGCTGGCTCACTCTCTGGGGAATTGAGATATCTGGTTATGTTCTTTAGCTGAGCCTACCTTGGTACCCTGGAGGATAGAACAATTAGATTGCTTGGACAACTCATTATTGCCCCTGTTTCTGATGTGGGAGAGAAAGATACCTGTGGAGGTACTTGGTAGTTGTTGATGGACAAACCCTCTTCTGGTAGGCAAGTGACGAGATACCGGGACATAGTCGTACGCTTTGATCCCTAATTTTTGCCTGGACCGCCCTTTCGGGTTTTCAGTCCACCGGGATACCCATTTTTGCCCAAGCCGCCTTTTCAGGTTTTCGACTTACCGGGTATACAGATTTTTCATTTTCATCCCTTCATTTTGCCCGAACCCTTTTGGTTCGCCGGGAAGCCCTTATTTTTGCCTAGGTGTGTCAACCTAGCGGGTCATTGATTTTGCGTAGTATTTTTTCGACTATGTCCACGTTCTCAGAATGTAGGGAGGTGCCCCTGTTGTTGTGTTGCCATGCCACCAGAAGATCTTCGTTTGATCGTCCAATGCCCCAAGTGACTTAGACGGAGATTTGCCCCAGGCTATTTGGCATTTAAGAGATTCTCTGAGTCTTGACTTAACTGCCCCAGATGACGGACAATGATCATGTCATGCCCCTTGTTTGGGAGTGCTTTTGTTCATCTGATATTCGTCGTGCGAGCTTCTATGCTGTTCAAACAAAAAATCATATGCAAACAATGTTATATCAAAAATGCAAAGCTTATGTCTGTCTTGAAGATTTTGAAAATGCATTCTTTTCATAAAACAAGTGATTGTTTGTAAAACGTGATGTCAACTCCGTATTTTACCGTAAGCCTTAAGGAGTCAGGATACCTTTCGTACAGTATGCTTTCAAACTAACCCATGCTTCAGCTAGGACTTTTAAGGGTTATAACGTGGCCTGGTTCACGGTTTAAGAAAGAAAGGATAAAGGCTCAAATTTTATTTGTACCCACCCGCTCTTCGTGATGTTCTCCAAACATAAACTCAGTTGATCATACGCTAGACCTTGTTTGAGTCTTTGCTCTGATTTTCCGGTGATGATTCGGATGTTGATAACTTGTTTTGAATAGGCAGTCATTCTATTTTTTTTTGTTGAGGGTTTGTAAGACCTCTTTCTTGTCTGATTTTTGTTATCCCTTTCTTTTTTTGCCTGAACTGTTTCCTTTTTTGGAATTACAGTCAGCGGGATGCCCCAGTTTTGTAAGTCTCCTTCGTAGGTTTTGACTTAATGGGTTTTTTATTTTTTGAGGTAATGACTGCCTTTCTTTCTTGATTATTCGGAACCATCACCGTCTTTCTTTGTTTTGTAAGGACCTCTTTAGTGCCATTTGTTATGCACTTGAATCAACTGAGAACTACCCTGCCCCAAGTTATGATTAAGGGTTTTAAACTTCGAAAAGAAAAACTCCTACTTCTTTGGGCTCAGAGGGGTTAACGAGGGATTATCTTCCTTATAACTCCAGTGTTTAGGGATTTGAAACAATGCCTGTACCTCATCAGCGGGGTCTGTTCAAAAGCATACTGTAGATTATGGTATCGTTTTCGTCATCCTCCCTCAAGAGGCTTAGAATTATTATTTAAGAGTTGATCATCAGAAAAAATATGGAAATAATTTGCATTTAGTGAATACGAATATATTGTTTCAGAACAGACATATGCGATGCATTAATGGAATAATAATGTTTAACATGAGTAAATGTTTGAACAAAAGAGAATTGCAACTTGAACATTCGAATGAACAAAAATTTCTCAATCCTAGCCATGTTTTGGCAAGGGAGCAGTGATCACGTTGGGAGTCTCGGGTACTTTAAACTGAATCTCTCCAGCGTCGATCATGTCTTGAATCTTGTTTTTGAGAGGCCAGCAGTTGTCCGTAGTATGCCCCGGGCTATCAGAATGGTATGCGCACCTATCGTTGGGATGATAGTTAGGAGCAGAAGTGTTTGGATTCTGAAGAGGAGCCCTTAAGGTGATCAGCCCTGCCTTCAACATTTGTTGTAGTGCTTGATCCAGCGACATGTTGATCTTGGTGAACTGCCTTTTAGGCTTGTCTGGTTTGCTCTGATCAGCCCGTTGTTCTGGGCGAGGTCGTTGTTGGACCTGTGAAGTAATAGCAGCTTGGAGAGGCCCAAACCTTTGGCTTCTTGGAAGTTGATTAATGACTGGGTCCCTGACTTGGGCTGGTTGCTTCATGTCTTGATGAAGCTGACTGATCATGGCCCTCAGCTCTCCTTGTTCCTGAGCTAAACCTTGAATGAGGGCCCTTTGCCCCAGCATCTGGGTTTTCAATGTGTCTACCTCAGCTTGTAGACGTTTCAGCTGTTCGTCCTTGTCATCTTCAGGACTCTTTCTGATCAGATTCCCCATGAGGAGTGTCTTCAACTCTTCCTGCCCCTTGGATAGGCTTAGGAAGATCTCTTTGAACTGAGTCTCTTGAGTGTGAAGGTCCTGGTTATCTTGTTGTGAAGCCATTGCTGAAATAAACAGCGAGAAAGGTAAGTGACCTGCAACAAGGATACATGTTATGCAATGATGAGTATGACATGCATGTAATGTTTTCAAGGACCTCGCGGGGTAAACAAGAAAATTTATTAGCATTTGGATCCGGTAGCTTGATTGAAAGAAACTTCATATTTGTTGAGAGTCTTTCTTCCAAGGGTCAAAGGCTCACCATATCAAGTGGGTCATAGCCCCTGACTCAAGTCATCAACCTTATTCTGCTTTCCAAACAACCTTGGCTAGGGGAACCTTCTTCAGGAGTCAAAGCTCACTATTGTACCCCAAAATTTGCCCTCGCGCTTTTCCACAAGCAATCTCAGCTTCAGACATTTCCTGACTTTTCAAACTGGCACAAGAATCGGACAAACGGACTTTTCTTGACAGTCAAGCAAAATTGGGGTTTTTACTGATTTTCAGAGCTCTGATTTGTCTCATACAGTTGGCTTAGGGTTTGGATGATTTTTGGTTCGATTTTGATCAGGCGAGCGTTATTTAGCATTTAATCAGGAATTAAGGTTTTATGGGCATATTCTCAGAAGAATTTAAATTCTACCGCGCCTTGCAGTTTATTCCGAGATTCGGGTTAAAATTCACGTTATCTTGATTTTAATCAGTAAAGGAGGCAGTTGGTTTGAATTCACCAGTCAAAAGGGATGCGTGCAATGTGGAATTACAGTGCTTGGCAAAAGAATCAGTGAAAGAATTACATCTGATTAAGTTTTTGTGTTCGACTGTGCGTTGCTTTGAATAATGGATACGTCGAATTCATTTATTTTGATCATCAAAGGTTTAGTTGATTATTTATGGTTCTAAGAATTAAAATATTTGAAATTTAAACTTTCATTTTATTTTATTTAAGGAACTATAAATAACAAATAAACAATTAAAGAAAAGGAATTGAAAGAGAATTAAATATCAATGGAATTTTTTATTTCACATTTAATAATTGTTACAATTGTTATTATTTGGATACTAATATTTATTACAAAGTATTTAAAATAATAATAATGTACAAGAATTAAACTGAAAATAAAAATTCTATCCTATTTCTAAATTCTTCATTCTTCACTCCGTTCCGGTGCTCCATTTTTTTATCTGCAAAAAGAAAAAGAAAAGTCAGAAAGCATTAAATTGGAAAAGACAGTTAAAAATTTGCTCATCATTAGGGGCCACTGACTGGGATCAGTTGACCCTCTCTGCAAATCACGGGATTTCTCCCGGTTCACAAAGAGGGAAGAATTCCATTTTTTATTCATGAATGTCAAATGCATAATTTCTAAAAAAATTCAAACTGCAAACTTCCAATTCAAACTAAACTGAAAAGTCCAATTCCCACTTAAATGCCAAAGATGTCAAAGAAAATCAAGGAAGTACAATTGCTGTCAAGATCTGTCCCAAGCTGTCAAAGAAGGATTTTGGAAAGATATCAATGCAAAGTCAGCACACAAACTGTCAAAGCAAGATAAAGATGCAGAAAATGTGTTATGCAAGCTAAACATATTAATCATCATTTCCCATAGGCCCCTTCAGAACATAGTACAACAATAATCATATAAAAATCTTGACTGTACTTTTGGAGAGAAAAAGAGAGAAAAAGCAGCATAGGCTTTAGGTTTAGGCAGGGCAGAAGACAACAAGGAGATATTACACAAAGAGAAGAGAACACAGTTCAGCAGGGCAGGATAGAGAGAAGAGAAATATACAAACTCAAAAAGTCTGAAGCCCCACTACTGTCCAGAATCACAAAAACCATAACCTGAACAACCTCAAACCTTGTTAAGTCTAACAACAACACACACTGCAAACTCTAGACCAAAAGGCAAAGCTTACTGTCACAACCATGGACTCATAAACCTGCATCAAGCCTCGCCCTCAAGGTCATCAAAACACCCTTCAAAAACTCAAAACTGAACATACAAACACATAATCTGAAAATGCCTTAACCTGCCTACTGTCAAGAAAAGAGACAGAACTTCAAACCCATCCAAGCTGATAAACCAAGTTCACACACAACCAACCAAAAACTTCATATTAGCACCATGCCTATCAAACTCAAAGCCATAGCATCTCCAGCCTAAGCCCTCAGTAAAACATCATTGGGCAACACAAACAAACATATAGCATATGCAAAGAGAATATACTGTAAAAACTTCATACCATACTGTCAAACCAGAAATCCCTCAAACATAATCAAGTTCAAACCTGAGATAAACAAAACCCCCTAGCCCTCAGTATAACATCATTGGGCGAAGTCTCAGAACCTATCCAACATTCAAGGCAATACTCAGGCAACAATACATAGGCAACAGTGGCACAGAAGAAGGGATAAAGAAGTGAATTAGAAAGAAGGGTTTTCAGGCAAATCTAAAATCATCATAAAACCCTCACACAGCAAGAGGTAAGAACGAAAATACCAGGAAAGCATCAGAAGCAAAGCAAGCATCACGTTCACGCTGTCCCGGCCTCCTAAGCGTCTCCACCCCTCTTCTCTCCTCCTTCTCCAAGGTCAGGTAACGAACTTTCCACCTCTTCTCCTTCACCTCATAATAGCGAAGGATCAGTTAAGATTCAAATCAAAACAAAACACGCAAGTTCGTAAAAGAGAAAGGAAACGTAAACGCTGAAAACTAACATTAAGTCAAGAGGACGCGAAGCTTACACCTTGGAGGGAAGAAAGGTCTGGAGGGCGACGTTGGTGGCCGGAGTGAGTTGCTCAGAAAGCTTGCAAGGAGGAAGAGAACGTTGAACGAATACGCGTCGCCGCTGCCTCGCTAACCCTAAAACTTTCATTACCAAACTGAACTAACAATCACTAACCCTAAAATTCGTTCAAGTTAAACATGGGCCTGACCCGTCTCTAAGTCTCTCTAAAGCCCATTAAAGATGTTTCCTTTCTGTTTCTTTTAACATACATTAAACACTAACCTTTTTTTTATTTTATAAACAATATTTACTATTTTTTTTCTTTCTTTCTTTGTAAAATACTAACTTAATTAAAATACATTTTTGCCTCATATATTAAAAAAAATTGAAAATACTTTCTTCTTTTATTTATTTACTCTCTTAATCAATACAATTCATTTAGTAAAAAAAATACATCTTTTCTTTAAGTGTAATTAAATGTTTTTCTATATACATAATTTAATTTCTAAATACTTGATTAAAATACATATTTATACATAACAATCGAAATACATTTTCATTTTTTTTCTCTAATATTAAAATTCACAAAAATATTTGATTAAAATACTTTCTTTTTTATACATAATACATCTAATTAAAAACTTGAACATTTAAATCAAAACACTTTCTTTTTCTTTTATACATAATTAAACATATAAATCAAAGATTCATTTAAAAACATTTCTCTAGGTCAAAAACCCTAATACGTTTCGATTCCACAATTCGCACTTGTGCATAATTACACGATTCATATACATATACATTTGTACACTTACACAAATACATTCACATTGCCCTATACACATTTTTATCTTATATTTGTATATTCGATATTTACATTTTGATCGCACATTCGATTTGGTTGTAACTTATTGGATACTATAAGTCTCATCCCCTTTGTACATTTATACCCCCACTCCCGGACACTATTTTGTAATAGCGTAGATTTTACATTCCGCAATTTACAATTTTCCAATTATACCATGGTTAGACCTAGGGTTTGTATGTACATAAAATCAAACGCTAGATAACCTAATACAAGACAAATACATGTAATCAATACACAATCACACTTGCACCCTCTAGGGTAATCCCGCATGTTGCCTTCCAAAATGGGCCATGCTTGCACGTCGAGTATCTTTGGCAAAACAAAATCAAATGATCATAAGTCCCTCGATGACGCTTTCGAATGTTGCCTAAAGCGGAATGATCATAGTCCCTTCAAAGCAAATTGCCAAAGACACTTGGCATCATTGCATTCATGGTCCATACGATGACCTGCGCCCGTCCCGAATAAACTTCCTAAACGCAAGATTGTCCACCAAATTCAATGGTGGAACAAAATTGTTAAAAGGGGTTAAAACATGACAAAAAAACCTTTGAGTACAATAGGGTAGACAAAACTCTTAGTTACTTGAGATCAAACTTGCAAAAACACTTGCCTTCTTTTCAAAAACCACAATCCACAACACTTTCAAACAAACTCTCAAAAACATTTGAAAACATCTTTTCGAAAAGATTCACACTTTTGTAAAACACTCAAACACGAGTCAAATACATTAGTTGCCTAAAACAAGGCATCTTTTTTCCAAAACATTTTCAAAAAGCACCCACACACACACCATTTTCAAGCAATCAAAAAACAAGGCAAGTGATCTAAAAAACCAAGTAACTAAGAGCCCATGGATAACCATGGATGAAAAGGGTGCTAATACCTTCCCTTTTCATAATCTACCCCCCGAACCCACGAAATATCTCAAAAGGTTTTTGCTGTGCTTTTTTAACCTTTCCTTTAGGATAAAATAAAAAGTCGGTGGCGACTCTTGCTCAACCGCACAAGTGCGAATACGAACGCAAAACACTAGTCAGTTCTCCCACCGTATCACACTCACCATATCAAGTGGGTCATAGCCCCTGACAACTTTAGCTAGAGGAAAATAAATCCTCTTTGCCCCTTGCTAGATGTTTGATTTATCATGACCTGCATCACAAGCCTTTGAGACCCTTGAAATGGATTAGTCCTTATGCAGGATGTATGCAATGGTATGATGTCATGGTATGCATGGGGTAATGTGGATAAACCCTGTTATGAGCCCTTATTAAGGACTATAAACAGAAACCTACAAGAAACTCAAGTAAAACCTGTCATGAGTCCCAGTTAAGGACTAAAAAACAAAACCTGCAAGAAACTCGGTAAACCCTGTTATGAGTCCTATTTAAGGACTGCAAACCAAAACCTGTAAGAAACATAGTATACCCTGTTATGAGTCCCTATTAAGGACTATAAACAAAACCTGCAAGAAACTCAAGTGTCAGATAACAAGCATGCAAATAGTCAAATTGGAAGGCACACAAGTCACACAAGAGAAACCCTTAGAGTTTAGGCCAGCATGGGGTCTGGGTATTACCCTCTTGAAGTTGGTGGGTTCAACCTGTCCTATTAGAAGTAACCGGGTTCTAAGGGTCCCAATATCATTGACTACCCTCAATCGGTCATAACTCCAGCATCGCAATCTTTTCTTGCAGCCAGAACCATCACGAGAGTTTAGCCTCAATGGGCGTAGCATACTGCTACTATTCTAATGGCCAAGTTGTGTCATTTAAGGTTCTACGGTTGTTGGTGCTTAATGACTCCTCAGAAGACCCATATTCTCCTTGTTGTAACACAAGGGATATCGGTACAGACCAAGGTGCCACACCAACGTAGCCACTGTTTCACCCGTGTCGGTCTACGCCGGACAGGTCCCTCACAGCTTATGCTACCTAAACAGGGTATCCCCAGATCCGGGTTAGGATCTATGTAACTCCCATGCAACCCACAAATTTAAAGCAGACAAGTCAATACAATTGAAAACACAGTTATGAACTAACCCTAAGGTACACCTCACTTTATAAATATGTCCCCAGCAGAGTCGCCAGTTCTGTGATCAGTGGATCTGGAACTGACTGTTTAACGCTGGTTCGCGAAATGTCGCGGAAGCAAGAGTCGCCACCGTCTTTTATTTTCTCCAAATGGAAAGGACAAAAGCACAGAAAAATTCCTTATAGAGATTGCTCTCGGTTCGGGAGGTAGATTATAGAAAGGGAAGATGTTAGCACCCTTTCTATCCATGGTTATCTATGGGCTCTTAGATACTTGCTCATTGTGTTTTCAAAAATGGTTTGTTTACTTTTCAACTGTGGGTTTTAAAAAGTTTCTTTGAAAATTCCAGTTCGACTCTTGTATCGGTCCTCAAGAGTGTTTGAAAAATTGCTTTCGAAAGCTTTTTGAAAATGTGTTGGTGTGAAAAGTATTTTTGATTTGTTTTTGAAATTAGAGCAAGTATTAAGAGTCGTCTACCTACCCTAAGGAATTCGTCTGTGTAGATGTCCTTTAAAGTAGTGCCATCCCACCATTGAGAGGTAGGTAGCACCACCGTTGGAGGTGTTCGGGTCAATTCGAGGTTCGGGACATGGTGATCACCAGAGCAATGGGAAGACACCTTAGAAGCTACCCTCATGCTAGGTTCCCGGATCATGAGGACTTACTAAGACATCCTCTACTCGACGATCACCTTTCGAGGCAAGGCAACAGTGAGGCGTACCCTAGGGGTGGTGTGTGATTTGTGTGTCATGTTCATTTATTTTTATCTTATTCATGTCATGTTATGGGTGATCTATGCGTTTGTTTTTATTTTTTTGTCATTCATTCTTGCATGCATTTATTTAACAGTTAAAAAGATGCGGAAATTGAAAGTTCTAAACTATTACAAAGGCGCGGGTCCACATCGCCAAAATTAAAATCTAGGACCCGATTTGACGGAAAGTAAATAAAGAAATAAAGTAAAGTGCGAGAAATTAAGTTTACAAGGCTTTGGGAGAGTTACATAAATATTTAAAAGAAGGAAATAAATAAAAATGCGCGAATAGGAATTAAAATTGGAAACGAGGGCGTTGGACCCTTTTTAATGAAATTAAATTAAATGATTAAACTAACGAAATTAAAGAGAAAAAAGAAATTATTTTTTTTTTTTGAGTTTTTGGTATTTATGTTTTTTATGTATTTTTATGAGAAAGATTAAATGAAATTAAAATATTAACCCTAATTCTAATTTTTATTTATTTATTAAGAAAAACATGTTAAAATTAAACCTAAAATTAATCTAATTATTTACATGCAATTTTAATTTATAAAAATAAATAATTAATTATTAGTGAAATTTATTTACAAAAAATATTAATTAAATAAATATATTTTGATTTTTATGACTTTTCTGTTTTTTACTATTTTTTATATTTTATGAAAATAAGTTAAATTAAAGGAATTAATTAAAAAAAGGAATAATTGAAATAAATAAAATAAGGAAAAGAAAGAAAATACAATACCTTGGGGGGTTTCTGTCCCCTTTTTGGAGGTGAATTGGAGTGGTTTGGCCATGTATTGGTTGCATGCATAAGTTTTTCTACTTTGGCCATTTGGCTTTTGGCTTTTGGCCATTTGTGTTTTGGCCTCAACGTTCCTTAACCTTCTCAAGATGTCTGCCTCGCCATGTATTGGTGTCATGTGTAAAATGTTCTGTTTTGGCCATTTGGCTTTTGGCTTTTGGCCATTTGTGTCTTGGCCTCAACGTTCCTTAATGAACCTGCATGAGATCCTGTCTAAATCTGCAACCTCATGAACACATTAAATAAAATCATAAAAATTCAAATAAAACCAACATAGGAAGAAATTTAATGTTTAGGCACAATATTGCATGTATGAATGATTATACCCTTTTGATCATGGAGATCAAATCAACCTTACCCTTACTGGAAAAGTAGTTACATGAATGCTTATATGCCCTTTGGATCATGGAGATCAAGTCAGCCTTACCCTTACTGAAAAAGTAATAAGATGTTGGTTTGTAACTGAGATGGCTTGTTTGTAGTGAGAGAGGGATTTGTAATAAGGATTTCAAGGTTTTAGGGTTCTTGAAAGAGTTTGATATTCTAACAGTGTTGTGGCCAGGTTTTCTCTCTCTTTTTTTCCTCTTTGGTTTGTGTGAAAAGAATGTGATTATATAATGGAAATTAGGGTAAAGCAAATGGGCTTTGGATGTGCAATTGGGCCTCCAATATTCACTTGAATTCGTCACTTTCCAGGCTAAATCGCAGGGACTTAAGTTTAATTTTTGAAGTTGAAATGTGAAAACAAAATGTAGTCAATATCAAGAACTAACTCCTGTCCGAAAATCGACTCAATCGGATAAACGGTGAATTAGTTATGAATTTTTGAAGTTTCAGCTCAGACAAACTTATTTTGGGCTCCAGTGTCGACTCTGACACGTTCTTCAATAAAAAACCGGTATTGATCGGAGCATAATCCGGTCTCGACCTTTGAAGCAAAGTTGTAGATATATGAGTCATGGACCTTGTGTAAAAATATGATCTCAATCCGATAAAAATTGACCGAGTTATGAATTTTCGAAGTTTCGGCCCAGATGAAATAATATTCAGCATTCAGGATTTTCAGCGTGTCACGCACTCTGAGCAAAAAATGAAGGCCTTTTGAATACCGTTTGAACTCAATACCTTCTGTGAAAATGTAGCCAACTCAATTTGTGAAATTTTGGCGCCAGAACCAGCTCGATACGATGAAAATCGACCAAGTTATGATTTTCTGAACATGACGCAAATAAACTTCTGTCACAAATTTTCTGTATGAAAATACTTGATAAACCCACATTTTTGAAGACCTTCTGATCGAAATTGGCTTCCAGCCGTGAGAGATGAAAACGTAGATAACGTCAAGACGGAATTTTGGCCACCGAAACGGGTTCAAAACGAGTCACGATCTTCAAGTTATGAATTTTTTAGCGCGTAAAAACTGCACTTTCAGCACACTTTTTCACCATATTTCTTCAAGAAAACTCGCACATTCGGATACCTTCTTTAAAGAATTGACTCTTGAGCCGAACATGAATTTGAGAATATGTTATCAGAGATATCTTGGCGAAAGAATACCTGAATACGACGCGCCGGGTTGGACTTGTGAATTTTTCTTGAAATATTTTGAGAAATATGGGAGGGCAAATTTTGGGGTACAACAAGCGCCTAATTCAGCTATTGCATGATTATGTTGAGATCTTTGCCTGGTCAGACGAAGACATGCCGGGACTTGATACAAACATTGTGGTACATCGTCTACCCACAAGAGAAGATTGTCCACCAGTGAAACAAAAAGTCCGCCGCATGAGACCTGACATGTCAGAGAAGATCAAAGCGGAAGTCATGAAACAGTTCAATGCTGGATTTCTGGTTGTTACTTCCTATCCTCAATGGGTTGCCAACATTGTTCCCGTGCCTAAAAAGGACGGCAAAGTAAGAATGTGCATGGATTATAGAGATTTAAATAGGGCCAGCCCTAAAGATGATTTTCCACTTCCACACATCGACATCATGGTTGATAATACGGCCCAGCACAAAGTATTTTCCTTCATGGACGGATTCTCAGGATATAACCAGATCAAAACGGCACCTGAGGACATGGAGAAAACTACATTTGTCACACAGTGGGGGACGTTCTGCTACAAAGTGATGCCATTCGGACTGAAGAATGTCGGGGCAACCTATCAATGCGCCATGATAGTTTTGTTTCATGATATGATACATCATGAGATAGAGGTCTACGTAGATGACATGATAGCCCGATCACAAACTGAGGAGGAGCACCTTGATCACTTGCAAAAGTTATTCGTAAGGTTGAAGGAGTACAAACTAAGGTTGAACCCGAACAAGTGCACATTCGCAGTCCGGTCCGGTAAACTCTTAGGTTTCATTGTCAGCAACAAAGGATCGAGGTTGATCCTTCCAAGGTTAAAGCAATACAGGAAATGCCTGCTCCTCGTACTGAGAAGGAAGTCAGAGGATTCTTGGGAAGCCTGAACTATATTGCCATATTCATTTCTCACCTAACATCTACTTGTGAACCAATCTTCAAACTGTTGAAGAAAGATCAAATAGTCAGATGGAATGATGAATGTCAGATTGCTTTCAACAAAATCAAAGAGTATTTACAAGAGCCTCCAGTCTTGATACCACCATTCGAGGGAAGACCACTGATCATGTATCTGACTGTTTTAGAGAACTCACTGGGGTGTGTATTGGGGCAGCATGACGAGTCTGGCTGAAAAGAGCATGCTATTTACTACATGAGCAAAAAGTTTACCGACTGTGAAACCAGATATTCACTGCTCGATAAAACTTACGGCGCTCTGGTATGGGATGCTCGCCGGCAAAGATAGTATATGTTGACTCATACCACTTTGCTGATATCTAAGATGGATCTAATAAAGTACATCTTTGAGAAGCCTGCTCTGTCTGGGAGGATAGCTAGATGGCAGATGATCCTAACAGAATATGACATACAGTACACTACCCAAAAAGCTATAAAGGGCAGCGTGCTAGCTGATCATCTTGCTCATCAAGCTATAGAAGATTATCAATCCATGAAGTTTGAATTCCCAGACGAGGACATCATGATATTAGACGATTGTGAAGAAATCAGACTATATGACGAACCTAAACAAGGATCCCGATGGACCGTGTTCTTTGATGGGGCCTCCAATGCACTTGGTAATGGTATCGGCATTGTACTCATATCTCCGGAAGGGTGCCATACTCCTTTTAATGCCAGACTTTGCTTCAATTGTACGAACAACATGGCGGAATACGAAGCATGCATCTTTGGTCTCAAGGATGCCATAGACTTGGGAATCAAATCTTTGGTCGTATTTGGAGATTCAGCTTTGGTTATCAGTCAGATCAAAGGAGAATGGGACACTAAGCATCCAAACCTTATCCTTTACAAAGAACATGTTTTGAAATTGCTACCACATTTTGAGCAGATTACCTTCGAGCATTTCCCGCGAGAAGAAAATCAGCTAGCAGATGCTCTAGCCACAATGTCATCTATGTTTAAACTTAATTGGGATAACGAGGCTCCCTAGATCACCGTTGAACGAATGGATGAACCAGCACACTTACGAGATTAATACTGAAGAGGTAGTGGACCAGCCTTGGTTTCATGAAGACAATAGGTATCTCGAGGCTCAAGAATATCCGGAAGGAGCTTCAATCAATGATAAAAAGTTCTTAAGGAGATTCTCTGCTAAGTTCTTCCTAAGTAATGGCATCCTGTAAAAATGTAATCATGATTCTATTCTGCTCCATTGTGTGGATAAGATTGAAGCTGAAAAGATCATGGCTGAATTACATGAAGGTACCTTTGGCACTCACTCTAGTGGACATACGATGGCAAAGAAAATCCTACGGGCAGGCTATTATTGGTCTACCATGGAAGCAGACTGCTATCAACACTCTCGGACCTGTCATAAGTGTCAAATCTATGCAGACAAGGTACACGTGCCTCTGGTTCCTCTAAATGTCTTGATGGCTCCTTTGCCCTTTGTTATGTGGGGAATTGATATGATTGGGGAGATCAAGCCTATAGCCTCCAATGGACACTGTTTCATCCTAGTGACCATTGACTATTTCACAAAGTGGGTCGAAGCAGCTTCCTTCACATTCATTACTAAGAATGTTGTTGCCCGCTTCATCAAGCAGAATCTTATTTTCCAGTACGATATCCCATAAAGGATCATCACTGATAACGGTATGAACCTTAATAATACTATGATCACCGCCTTGTGCGAGTAGTTCAAGATTCAACATCACAATTCATCCCCCTATCGGCCAAAGATGAATGGTGCAGTCAAAGCTGCTAATAAAAACATTAAAAAGATCATACAGAAAATGACAGTCACCTACAAGGACTGGCATGAAATGCTATCGTTTGCTCTCCACAGGTATTGTACCACGGCTCACACATCAACAGGGGCAACACCCTATTCTTTAGTTTATGACATGGAGGTTGTCTTGCCTATTGAGGTTCAAATCCCCTCTTTGAGAATTATGAAAGATGCAGGTTTGAGTGAGGACGATTGGATCCAGACCCGACTTGATCAACTGAACTTAATTGATGAAAAGAGACTTATTGCTGTTTTCCATGGTCAGATGTATCAAAAACGGATGATCAAGGCTTTCAACAAGAAAGTCTGACGCCAAGTATATCAAGTTGGAGATCTAGTGATCATGCGCATCATCTTGCCACAAAGTGATCCCCAGGGGAAAATGGACTCCTACCTATGAAGGACCATTTGTAATCAAGAACATCTTCTCCGGTGGGGCAATGATATTTACCACCATGGACGGTGACGACCTGCCACACCCTGCGAACGCAAACGTAGTCAAAAGATATTACGCATAAGAGACCCGCTAGGTTGACACACCTAGGCAAAACAAGGGCATCCCGGTGAACCAAAAGGTTCGGGCAAAAATTAGGGATAAAAAAAAATTGTACACCCGGCAAGTTGAAAACCCGAAAAGGAGACTTGGGCAAAAAATGGTTTCCCGGTGGATTGAAAACCCAAAAGGGAGGTCCAGGCAAAAGTTAGGGAATTAAAGCGTATGACTATGTCTCGTCGGATCACTTTGAGGACAATCTCTTCATTGACAAACTCTGAACTTCTGATCAATTCAATTATCTTCGGACGAAGCAACAACTGGACAAGATATTTGGAGATACAAATGCTATAGCAGAATGGGAACCTCATGGGATTATCGCACATAGCTATCTTTCTTTATATAAATTTTTCTTATTTTTATGACACCATCCTCTTACTAGGAGGTCTGTCTCCTTTGTACAAAATACTTATTCAAAATGAATACAAAGATATCTCTTTAAAGTACAGAAAACTATTTGTCCTTTTCTTTTTACACTTGTGTTTTATTTGCAAAAACGTCCAATGATTCATTAGTGAACATATGCATTTGAACATAATTACTGTTTACAAATAAACAAAATGAAAAAAGGACAATTACTGACAGGTTGAAAGAATAGGAAAACGTCTTTAGGCTATTCCATGAGCAATCCCTACAGTACGTCATTAAGATCCCCAACGGAGCTGAAACTTCAAGCTATTAATCCCCAGTGGAAACCATCCAGTTTCTCCAAAATTCCCCAGCAAGTTGTCCTGAAGCCTGAAAACCAACCGGACAACAGCTAATTTCTGTTTCTCCCTAACCTAGGATAATTCCCCGGTAGAGTGGTAGACGACCAAAACTCCTGAACTTTTTCCAAACAGGAATAAGCTTTTTCCCCATAGAGTTTTCTTTGCTCCCTGACAGAACGAAGATTCCCATTATTAACTCCCAGTAGAAGTCATAAAAATTCTTTGGATTCCCCAAGCAGATTCCTCAAGCAGTACATGGCATTACACTCACAATGGAATTTTTTGTCAACTTCAAGACATGAAGAATCCATATATCCTCAACAGCAGTCAAGGATTTATTTTCCTCAGCAATACAGCAAATCAGCTTACATGCGCATACATTACATCCACATATCATAAACATTGATAAAACACATATATTGCATCATACATTTCATGCAACATAACTTTGTGTTTCAGCTAACATTTTACCCTTTTTCAGGATAAGATTAATAAGCTACCATTAACAATATGCTATCTAGATACAGTTCAGATATGCTCCAGACACGGATGCCATTATGACACTCATTCATATTTCTAAATTTTAGATATGCTCCATACACGGAAGCCATACTGTTACTCATTCAGATCCATCTTTCAGATACAGTACAGATACGCTCCAGACACGGTTGTCATTCTGTTATTCATTCAGATTCAACATTCATGATACAGTACAGATACGCTCCAGACACGGTTTCCATTCTGTTACTCATCCAGATTTCCAAAGTTCAGATATGCTCCAGACACGGATGTTATTCTGATACTTATTCAGATTTCAAGTTCAGATACAACTCAGATACGTTCCAGACGCGGACACCATTCTGATACTTATTCTTCTGACTTACAACTTACAATTCAACAAACATTCTTGGATGGAATCTACAAGCCCATCTCCAACAAGATTCTATCACTTCTCCAAATGGCATCTTTAAGCCCATTCCCTCAACTACACTTTGTCAAGTGCAAATTTACGGGCACTCTAGTGTCCAATCATCTTTTACCTTCGAGTCACGAACGATAAAGCTCGCCAATCTAACTCTTCAGGTTCAAGAAGATTGAACAGGGACAACTGTTGTACCCCAAAATTTTCCATCTCATTTATTAATACTTTTCTCACAAGACTTCTTTGACTCAAGACAAGATTAGGGTTTGGTCAGCTCAAGACATCTCATCTTGCACTGATAACCCAAAATTAGGGTTTGAGTTTGCACAAGGATTTTTGGACCACCAATGCTTCATGTGACTTTCATACATCATTTTTTACCCCTAAGATTGCTCATGATAAGTTTCAAGCCTTGGATTACACTTTTGCTCAGTCAATTGGACAGTTGACCTAAAAATCAGCTGTATTGGGGAAAAAGTCAACCATGGCCAATTTACAGTCAAACTTCATAATTTTTGATCCACATCAACATTTTAGACTCATATGTACCATTTGATCCAATTTGCATTACAACTCCTCAAGAAATTTGATCAAATCATCAAAAGGGCAAAATGGTCAAAATTAGGGTTTTGACTGAGAAAGGGCAATTTCTAATTTTTTAACCTAGTCAGTGACCAATTGAGTTCAAGCATGATTTCAAGGATTCAATGACATCATCTTGACTCAATTACATGGTTCAAAACATCTCAAGTTCATTGGATTGACAGATGAAATTTGCAGCCAACTGATCAAAAGTCAACTGTACACTGAAAAGTCAAACTTTGACTTTTTGGTCAAAATCAAGTGCCAAGGGTCATAATTCATCAAGATATGTTAAAATGTGAAACTTGTTCATCAATAAAACCAAATTTTAAAATTAGGGTTTGAATTTGAAAATTTTCATAACAGAAATTTTCTAAGTATAAAAATTTTCTTATTTTTTCTCAACTTTACACCACTTTTTCACCATGATGCATTTTGATTCAAGGAAAGTCCCCAACATGAAAGTTGTAGACCTCCATGAAATATACAACTTTTCTTCATAAACTTTTCCCTAAATATGCTTGTATCTAAAGTTATAAATTTGTGAATACATGGTCATGAACTTCTTAACTTAGTGAAATTTTGCCCTAATTTAGGCAGGTTTTGGACCCAACTTCATGGAAAGTTTTCACCTAGTTCCAAGAGGTATCTCAAAATGAATTTAAAAGATGGATTATATAGCATATTGCAAGATTTCCAAAATGTCAAGGAACTCTCCAAGATCATTTTTTAGTAGAGAGAATCAAAGAGAGGAAGTTGGCATTTTCTCACTTTTTGTTCAAGCCATTTTCATGAAGAACCAAGTTACAAGTCAATCCTATGTTGGCTATTTCATGCTTTACATGTCCTAAACTTGATACACACTCCTTAATTAAATGCTTACTCAGTTGACAAAGCCTCTATCCATGCTTTTGAACCTTTATCCAATTGATAATTCCACTTATGGCAAAAAGGTTCCATTGCCATTTTCATAAAGAGCAACTTTTGCAAACTTTGTAATCTTGAGCATTGAACCTGTCCCCTTGATGCATACAAACCACACAGGTCTCAAGCAACTTGTACAAACTCATACCAACCCTAAAGCAAGCTGGTACAAGCATGAGAGTTTTGTCTTGTCACTTTGCTTCAAGTACAAGAAAAGTTGCAAAAAGGCTAGGGCTTGTATAGATGATAGAGAGCTGATTTGAAACCATTTCTATACTAATATGCAAAGGATATACAACACAAAGGAGACCAAGCAAAGGCCTGAAACACTTAGAGCAAGAAAAGCACCAAAAAACTGCCCAAACATACAGTTTCTGCACATACACATCCACCATCCATTTGGCTCGTGCGTTTTGTGTTTAGACCATTCCAACACCTTATATACTTGATATCAAACTCATCCAAACTATCATCCCTGTTCTGTAACCTCTGTTTCACCATCTGCCATTGTTAACTTTAAAGCTTACAGTTGGACTTGGTTAGGGAGTTCTAGCCATTTTCAGAGCACGGTAAGGGTTGGAATAGATTCAGGGAAGCTCAAGGAAGCTCAAACAATCATCAGACCTCCATCAAAGTCCCTACATTTCCATACACGATTCCAGCTGAAGGAGGTAATTTTTCAAACTCTATCTCCTTGTACAGACAACCTCAGGCCACGATCTGTGAATAAAAAATGTAGTTCTCATTATAACGAAGTTGTACATATCATTATCTTGCATTTATATTACTTGTGCTAAGATAATTTGGTGGTTGAAATGTCTGAAAATTTTAGGTTAGGATTTAGGGATTTCAAAATTCTCTTTGATCTTTGATAGTTAGATTACATAATTTATATGGTTGGAATCGTGAGTTCAAATGCTACATTTTTCATGTTATAAGTTTTTATTTTTATGCAAGCATGAGGAAGTTACAGGTTGAACTGGACATGACGTGAGGAAGAGGAAGATAGGACAGGGACGAGTCTGTTTGGGCTTTTTGCTTCTTGGGCTTTTTGTTTTTGCTAGCATCATCACTACTTATTTGCTATCTCACCCCCTACTAACTCTTTTCATATTTTCTTTTTTCATTTTTATATTTAATACTTTTAATTATTTTCTTTAATGATAAAAAATCCTAAAAAATAATTTAATCATTTTTACACATTTTTTTAAATTATTTCTCACATAAAAAACTAATTTATTTTGATAGGATATAATTTATTCTCTTAATAAACTTATAAATATAATTAAATAAACTTAATATTTTTATTTTATATTTCATACTTACAAATACCTATTTTTTTCATATATTTAATTTTTAATATTTATATATAATATTATTTATTATTTCATACAAGAAAATGTACAAAAAGAATAATATAAAAACATTATTTTCTTTTAAATAAAAGTTAGGGTTAAACCACTTTCAAAAAATTAAATCTTTTTCTTTATATTTTTAGGTTTAAATTAAATATTCTTTTACATAAAAATAAGACATCAAAAATCTCTTTACATGTACATTACATTGCATTACATTTTAAATATTGTATTTATTTTAATTCGCGCAAATTCGATTTGATTGTAATAATGTATTTAGTTTTATATTTGTGCAAATCCCCATTCAAACTTGTATTTCCCCCTCCCATAAAATTGTTGTAATAGCTTAGTATATTTACATTACGCAATTTATTGCTTTCATATGCCATGATTAGTAATTAGAGTTTGTATGACAAGAACGAAACAAAACAAATAGAAAACCCTAAATGCAAGATCAAAAGCATGAAAATGATATACTTTGCACACAAGCACCCTTAGGGTTTCTCCCACTTGGTTGCCTAAAATAAAATGGCCATGTCATGCATGCGAAGTATCTTGGCAAAACAAAACAAATATAAGATCATAGTCCCTTGATGACGCTATTCAAAAGTTGCCTAACATAAATGATCTTGGTCCCTCAAAATGCTAAGATATTTTGCAAACATTGCTAATCATGGTTGTACGATGACCCACGCCCGTCCCGTTTACATCCAAAGATAGGGTTGCTTACCAAATCAATGGTAAGTCAACAATGTCAAAGGAATAGAAATACATAAGGAAGACATTTGAGTAGGTAGATAGCTTCTAAGTTACTTGCTCCAATTCAAACAATCCTTGCTATTTTCAAAAACAAACACACATACATTTCAAAAACATCTTACAAACATTGAAAACATTTTCAAAAGACAAACATCTTTGCATACATTCTTACGAACGAGAATCATTACAAAGATTGCCTAAACAAATGGCCTTTTTACAAAATACTTTCAAAACCACATCAAACACCATTTCAAACAAACCAAAGCTAGTGATCTAAGCAAGTAACTAAGAGCCCATGGAAAACCATGGATGAAAAGGGTGCTAGCACCTTCCCTTTTTATAATCTACCCCCCGAACTAAAGAAAACATCTCAAAGGTCTTTCCTGTGCTTTTTCACCTTTCCTTTTGGATAAAAGAAAATTCGGTGGCGACTCTTTCTAACCACGACATTTGCAAACACAAACGCAAAACCTCAAGTCAGTTCTCCCACCGCATCACAGTCGTCAATAAAACCTTTAGTATCTCCAAAAGATGATATGAAGCCTGGGCCCAACCATATATTAGTATAACTTTTAAGCTAACTATGAAACATGGACCCGATCAGATAATAGTTTAACTCTTCAAAATATAGAAGAACCTGGACTCAACAGACCAAGGTTTAACTTCTTTTCCCCAGTGGAGTTTGCCTCTACCTCAACAAGTTATTGTGAAGCCTGGATCCGACCAGATAGCAATTCCCTTGAGAAATTCGTTGTGAAACCTGGAATCCGACCAGATAACAACTAAATCCCCAAGCAGTTTATTGTGAAACCTGGACCCGACCAGATAACAATTAACCTTATCCACCTCAGAAATCTACAAAGCCTGGATCCGACCAAATATCAGTTTTCAAGCAAGTTACTATGAAGCCTGGACCCGACCAGATAATAGTATAACTTTTCAAAAACCATGAAGCATGGACCCGACCAGATAGTAGTTACCACTTCAATTTTATTGTGAAGCCTGGATCCGACCAGATAACATTTAAGTTCCTTATCCCCAGCAAATTATTGTAAAGCCTGGACCCGACTAGATAACAATTAGCTATAATCTCCAGCGAGAAACTATGAAGCCTGGACCCAACCAGATAATAGTATAACCTTTCACAAACCATGAAGCCTGGACCCGACCAAATAGTAGTTACCACTTCAAGTTTATTGTGAAGCCTGGATCTGACTAGATAATAAATAATTTATCCTTCCCCAGTAAGTTTATTGTGAAGCCTAGATCCGACCAGATAACAGTTAACTTCCTTATCCTCAACAAGTTGTAAAGCTTAGATCCAACCAGATAACAGCTGACATTCCAGATATATTCCCCAGCGGGAGCATCCTTTCAACAAAGTTTAAAGAAATGTATCCCCAACAGCAATACGGGATTCAAAATTCTTCAACAGTAGTCAGGGATTTATTTTCCCAAACAAACATACATCTCGCACTCATACATCATAGCATATACATACCAAATGCATTTAGCATAATCCCATTCATCTTGTAAACATCATGCATACATCTGCACTTTACTAATCCTTTATCCACAGGTAAAATATAAAGTTTAGTGTGAATCGACCAAAGATTTATGCTGATACTTCTACCAATGTTTACCATCATTCCTCCAAATGGAATCTATAAGCCCATTCATAATACATCTTCGAGTGAAAATTTATGGGCACTCTAGTGTTCAATCATCGTCCACCTTCAAGTCACGAATGGCGGACCCGCCAATCTAACTCTTCAGGTTTAAGAAGATTGAACAGGGGCAGCTGTTGTATCCCAAAATTTGCTCTCTCATTTCTCAAGTAATTTCTCACAAGATCTCCTCTAGTTCAAGACTGAACTAGGGTTATCAGCTCAAGACACCTCCTCAAGCACTGATGACTGAAAATTAGGGTTTGAGATTGCACAAGGACAAATGGACTTTTAATGCCCCATATGAATTTTATGGATTATTTTGGACTCTCAAGATTGCTCATGTCAATTTACAGTCAAACTTCATAATTTTTTATCCATATCATCATTACAAACTCATATATGTCAATTGATCAAGTTTGGACCATAATTCTACAAGAAATTTGATCAGATCATCAAAAGGGCAAAATGGTCAAAATTTGGGTTTTGACTGAGAAGTTGCAATTTCTGATTTTTGACCTAGCAAATGATTGATTGGTTCAAGCATGATCTCAAGGATTCAAATGATTCATTTTGACCTAAGGGCATGGCTTAAAACATCTCTCAAGATCAATTGATTGACAGTTGATTTTCAGTCAACTGATGAAAAGTCAATTGTACACTAAAAAGTTAAACTTTGACTTTTTGGTCAAAATCAAGTATCAAAGATCACAATTCATCAAAACATGTCAAAATATGAAACTTGTTCATCAAGAAATCAAAAAGTCAATATTTCATTTTGAAAAGTCAAAATTTCTAAACTTAGAAATATTTCTAAGTGTTGGAAAAATCATATTTTTCATAACTTTGAGCAAAATTTTCACCATGATGCAAGATGATTCAAAGGAAACTTCCAACGTGAAAGTTGTAGATCTCAATAAGATATAAAACATTGTAGAACATAACTTCTCCTAGAAATGAATGAATTTCAAGTTATGATTTTGTGAATACATGTTCATGAAACTTGGAAACTTAGTGAAATTTTGCCCTAGTTTAGGCAGGATTTTGACCTAACTTCATGGTAATTTTTCATATAGTTCCAAGATGAATTTTAAAAAATGTCCAACATAGAGGTTGTATAGGATGTTACAAGCTTTCTAAAATGTCAAAGAACTCATTATGATCATGTTTGAGCAAGGAGAATCGAAGACAAGAATTTAGGGTATTCAAACTTGAACTACAAGTCATTTTTGATGAACACATGAACCAAATCCATGCTAGGCTGCATAATCTTTGCTTTGCATACCTCAAACTTGTTTGTCACTCCATAATTAATGTTTTGCACAGTTGCTAGAAGCTTTAATCCAAGCACTCAGTGCATTTCCCATGCTTAATACCATTTTAGGAAGAAAAGCAACATTGCCATTTTGGAAAAGTGGCTTTATGCACAAAGTCCACTCTTCTTGAGCATCTAACTTGTTGCTTCAGCACACACTCAACATACAAAGTCAGATAAACATGTTTAAAGTTTGTAACCACTCTAGACAGCCTTGTACTATGCATTGGGACAATGTGTATCAAGCTTGCTTCAAAAACAAGAAAAAGAGCCATAACATGTGATTTTGAATTCTGATCAAGGACAAGTCTCCAAACTTGTTGCTTATAAATAGAGTCACTATTTGTGAACTAGAACACAATCTTGAAGACCCTGAAACATTCCAAAACTCCCTCTAGCCAGAAATTACTTCAAAACACCATTGTTGTGCAAGTTCTGACTTTACACATCAAACTCATATCTTCCTTGTGCGTTCTTTGGCCTTTTAGTTTCTAAAGCTTCCTTACATAAAATGCAAACCATCCCACACCCTGTTACACGACTGTAACATCATCTTCATCAACTTCCATAGCCAAAAACCGAGCACTGCACATTGACTTCTCCAGACCATTTCATTCACTCTCAATTCAGGCTAAGCATTGCATTAGCTTCCTAGAGACTCAAGGAAGCTAACCTGATTATTGCAGCACCTTGAATCAAGCTCAAACTCATTTCACGATTTCCAGTTTTGAGGTATTTTTCTTGAACTTCTATCTTCACATTTAGGCATTATTAGGCTTGCATTTGTGAAGATAAAATGTAGACATTATTGCCCTGAAATTATACACGTCCATAGATTTCATTTACGTTGCTTGAGTAGGGAGAATTTTGAGTTTGAATCTCTGAAAATATTTAGGTCAGAATTTGGTATTGTTAGAAATTCATACTTATCTTTGAGAATTAGCTTAAGTTATTTACATATTCAGAATCGTGAGGAAATTTCTAAGAAGTTTGATGTTGGAAGTTTTGTAAATGGATGAGAAATGAATGAGTTACAGGTTCTCTGGCTGGAGGTTGAAGATAAAGTTCATTCAGGACTTGATTTATGTTATATATTTATTGTTTTGTTTATATCAACGAATGTATAGCCACCTCAGTGGTAAAGCGCACGCCTGTTAACTTTTGGGACCTGGGTTTGAGCCCCAATGGTACCCTTTTGTTTATTTTTCACATTTTTTACTTCTTTTTTGTTTCAGCTACAACGCTTGGGCCCTTTTTGTTGGGCTTTTCATTTGTTTTTTGCTTCTTCTAACCTACTGACTTCTTCTGCACCCCTGGTCCATTTTCTCTTATTATTTTCTTTCTTTTTTTATTTATTCTATTTTATTTATTTTTTCTTTGTTTATATTTTATCATTATTATTATTATTTTTTTATTTTTATTTTTACTAATAAAAAAATCCAAAAAATATTTGTATTTATTATTTACACTTATACATTTTATTTTCTCTATAAAACAAAGACTAAAAAACATTTCTCTTAATAATTAGTTTCTTTTTAATAATTAATATCTAGACTAGGGGTTAATTATTTATTTATAATTAAAATTAACTTAGAACTTAGGTTTATTTTAATTAATTAATTTTTATATTATTTTCCTTAATTTAAAACCTTTTCATGAAATAAACCCTAAAAACATTTTTTTATTTAATTTCCTTCTTAATTAGTTTAGGTTTAAATTTTGTTTATTTTTCATTAATTATTTTCTTAATTAGGTTTAGGTTAAAACTCTTTCATAAAATCAAACAAAAATCATTTCTTTATCCATTCATATTTATACATTATTATTTATTCAATTCTTGCACAATATTCAATATAGTTGTAATAGATGATTAGATTTAATTTTCTTGCAAAATCTCCATTTGTAAATTTGTATTCGCACCCTCCCCTAATGATGTAATAGCTTAGTATTTTTATCTTCCGCAATTTATCGCTTTATATAAATGCTAGTAAATTAGGGTTTGTATGGAAAGATAAAATCAACAAGTTAGCAAACCCTAATTCAAGATAAACAAGCATGAAAATCAAACACATTTGCACACTTGCACCCTTATGGTAATTCCACTTTGTTGCCTTGCAAAAATAGTCATGTTATGCATGTGAGAAATCTTAGCAAAAACAAATAAAAAATACAAGATCATAGTCCCTCGATGACGCTATCAATGTTTCCTTTCAAAACGATCTTAGTCCCTCAAAAAGAAATGCTAAGATATCTCACAACATTTCTATCATGGCTATACGATGAACCACGCCCGTCCCTTTACATCCAAAGATGAGGCTTCTTACCAAATCAATGGTAATATAGCAATATCAAAGGAAAGGAAGAAATGAACTAAGATTTTTTAGTAGGTAGTTTGTTCCTAGTTGCTTGCTCATTTTCAAACCTACCATCCTTGCTATTTTCAAAACAAAACACCAAACACTTTCAAAAAACACTTTCAAAACATTTTCCAAACATGAAACATTTTCAAAAGATCAACACTTTGTATACGTTCTTACGAACGAGAACTATTACAAAATTTTCCTAAACGATGGCGCCTTTTCAAAATACTTTCAAAAACCACACAAAGCACATTTTCAAACAAAAGCAAGTCATCTAGCAAGCAACTAAGAGCCCATAGATAACCATGGATGAAAATGGTATTAATACCTTCCATTTTCATAATCTACCCCCAGAACTCAAGAAATAATCTCAAAGGTCTTTCCTGTTCTTTTCAGCCTTTCCTTTTGGATAAAAGAAAAGTCAGTGGCGACTCTTGCTAACTGCAACATTTGTGATAAAAAGCAAAACACCCAAGTCAGTTCTCCCACCGTATCACAAGTGGGAGTTATATTTTTCCAGGGATGTATCACTGAGGATTATCCCCCTAATTATGAACTCATGAACCCTTCTCTAATCCATAACCCCGCCATCAGATACTTCCAAATGGCCGCAACACAAACCTTCTTCAGAAAAGCTCATAATGTTGGACCAGTTAGTAAAGAAGAATTATTTTTTATGTTAATCATTTTCCAGTATCGCCCTATTCACCCTACTGGCTTTTTGATGGAGAACTTAGAATAAATTACACAACAGGTTTTTCAGAACATCTTTGTCGGTGGTACAGTCACCCATATTGCCATTGCTTTAGGACTTTGCAACCAGGTTGCTCACCTAGTCCCATTATGTGGCTATGATCTACTTGATATCGACCATTGCTTAACTATAATTTAATAAGGTGTGAAGTACCTTACCAGTTTAAATTACTCATTAACTATGAAGTGGTCCACCTATTCACCCTACCTAACTATGAACCCACTAGTGTCCATGATCGTAAAAACTGGCGTTATCAATTGGAAAAAAATGAAAACCCCTCACCACCTGAGTCTCCTCCAGCTCTCAAATATACTATACTCCTTACCCAGTGTTACCTTCACCTCCTTCGTCCTTACATCTTGTAGACAAGCACTAAGTTAACTATGAAATCAACTATTTAAGAAGAGAAGTCATGGCCCTTTGACATGACCTACGAGAACAAGCTCATAGGATGAACGAATATATAGGCCATCTCTTTCAGGAGATTTACTCGTTGAGGAGAGCTCACGACCATTATGGCCCCTGATCTGATGGCACACCAGGTTTTTCCTACCTTTCTCACCTTGGATTGAAACATTACAGACAATGTTTGATTTAAGTGTGGGAGAGGAACTTTACTTGCTTTCTAGTTATGGGTTTCATGTTTTCTTTATTTCTTTATAGTATTTTGTTTCTTTAGATTGTTTTTTATCGAGTCATTGCATGTGCTTTCAAGTATTTAGGTGTTGTTTTTGCTGTTTATTGAATATTTTCCATTTTCTTGAGCCATCTGTTTATTGAATATTTTCCATTTTCTTGAACCATAACGATTTTTTTTGCAAAAGAAACAGTGTTTGTTTTAAATTTATGGGCTATTAGAATTTATACGAGCTTAGGACAAGTTATAGATACTTCGGAAATGTCCAGAAATATCATAATCATTCTAACACCGTAAGTCTTTTTATCATAAAGATCAATTTGGATACTTGTTATGCCTTAGCCTTGAAGTCTCGCCTCAAAATAAGTCCTTAAGTAGTTTATTTTAGAATTCGGCTCTGGCTTAAGCATGCTTTACATGAGGAAGCCGATGAATATAAGTGAATGATCCTAATTTTTCTTTTCTGCCAGTGATTAATTGAAAATAGGGAATCCAACTTCTAAGTTAGGTGACCCACACTCGGTCGCTTAACCCAACTGTCATAGAACCTGCAAAAATAGAACAAAATAACCATTGTTAGTTAGTTCAGAGGTCTCTGGTATTGAACTTGGTAGGGCGGATTACGGTTCGATCCTCCGCAACTACAATTGGGTAAACAAAGGGGTTACACCACTTAAAATACCAAAACCTCGTGCAAAGGATCAAACTCACTAATCGTTTGCCTTGCTATGAGTGTGTACAGATAACGGACTTAACATGATTGTGCCTGGATGAAAAAGGATGAAAAATGGGACGAGTAAGTTAGGTTTAAGCATAATGACATGATAAAAATTGGTTTATATAGGAAAGAGACTTATGACCGCAAAATGTGGAATGTGTTAATACAATGCTCTTATTTCTTGTGAATTAGTACCTATTGACATAGCCTCGTTCGAAGTAAAAGTATTTAAGCCCATAGTAACTATCGAGTGTCACTGTTTACTTTCATTTTACTTGAGGACAAGCAATGGTTCAAGTGTGGGAGAGTTTGATGACACCAAATTACATTGTTTATTTGACTTGATTTATGCATGTTTTATTATCGTTTTGTTTCCATTTCCACTATTATGTTGGTATTTTGTTTATGTTTCAGTAAATTGACCATTTAGGAGCCGCACGTGAAGAAACGAAATGGAAAAAATGAAGTAGTTTGCACTCAAGGTGACCATCATAGAGTTCACCATAAAGGTGGCCATGAGTGGTCCACGTTCTAACGGTTAAAAGACCAAGTCCATGCCACTTAAGGAGAATGGCGTTCGTCATGGATGGTGTGGCGGTCGCCATATGTTATAAAGACCAGGAAGTTAGAAAATAGGCTTTCTTGGTCAAGCATTCACTTCACTCTCTCTTGAATTTTCTCCCACGAAGTTAGAAGCCTCCCTGGTTGGTTTTAGGTTTTAGAACTCTATAAATATCATGTTATAATTCATTTTCAAGCATCCAAGCTAAGTTACAAACTTAAGCCATATACTGTCAAATTTTGTAAGTAATTAACTCTTCACATCAGAGAGTTATCATACCAGTAATTGAGTTTTTAATCGAGTTTGGAGAAACTTTTATCGGAGCATTAATCTTGTCGTCATTTAATTTCCGCATTCAAGTTTTCAGCATTTTACTTCATGTACTAGATTAAAGTCTCTTCGGAGCATGTGTTTATTTATCGCATATATTTTATCATCTCTTTATTTAATCTCACACTCTTCTTCTACCTTTCTTTTAATTGCTCGTTTAAATTTTATTTTAATATGTCTACTATACTTTATCACGTGATCAAATCAACCGCTTTGGTTTATGTTATAATAATGTCTAGCTAAATTTATAAGTGTTAGAATGTGAGGGCTATCGATTTAACGGTACTCTTAATTGTTGTTCTTTGGGAAATACTATTGGGGTTATTTTGGTTTTAATCACAACCTTTCTAAACTTAACTTTGTCTGTTACTACTGAATTAGGACCATTTATATGTCGGGTAAGATTGAAAACCATCTGGTACAAAATATTAAGGTTGTTAAGTTTTTAATTGATAAAAACTGCGGAAGGTATTAATTAATTAATTAAGAAAACTAGTATTTAATAAAGTACTTTTGAACCTATTTTCGAACGCATTTGTAAGTTTAAAGTACGGTTGGCCGAGCGAACATCGGGAACCTTTTAAAGTATTATTTTCCAATTAAAACAACTTTTCATCAGAGCAAAAGAGTTTAATTTCTTAAAATAAGTTTTACTACTTTAATGCATAAAGTACCTACCACCGCGACAGTGGATGGTATAGTTTAGAGAGTAAAATTCGATTCTGATTATGTGAAAGCGATAATTCCTGTTTAATTAATTCTTTTCATATAAGAAATTATTGTCCCATTGTAATTCAATTTATGAATGACGAGAGTATCAATGAATCGATGATATCCATATTCCAACATTGCATTTATGATATTAATTCAAGTCTTTATTTACTTTATTTTGCATAAATCCAACCTTTATTTTATTAGCCTTAGATAAATATTGTAACGATAGAAAATAATATCTTGACTATTATGTCTTTGTGGGTTCGACACTCTCTATATTAGTTTGACACTTTTCGTGAACTTGTGAAATACCCCATCAGTTTTGTTGATAAGCACTCAACATTCTTAGCATAATTGTAACCTCTTGTTGATTGGCATGGGAAAAAACAGGTTGTCATTAACGAATAACAAATGAGAAATAATTGTGACCTTTCTAATAACCCGAATGCCATGAATTTCCTTTTCGGTGACTTTTGATTTAATAAAGTCGGATATGACATTAGTGGATAGGATGAAGAGGTGAGGGGAGAAAGGGTCACTTTGACGTAAGCCCCACTCCGATGAGAATCTCTTACTTAGTTGCCTGTTGATGAGGATCTCCTAAGTCACCATGAAGATACATCCAAAAATCATCGAGACCAGCTTTTTGGGAAATCCGTAGTAATTAACATTTTCTCTATAAACACCCACTAGATATTTTCATACGCCTTCAACATATCCAACTTCAGCGCCATTGTGCCTTTTTTACCTTTTGTCTTCTTCTTCATCCATTGGAAACATTCCATCGTAATGAGGCCATTGTCCATAATCATTAGATTTTTGACAAAATAAATTTGTTCCTCATCCACTAAGTCTATAAGATTTGGTTTTATCCAGTTTGCAATTGTTTTAATAACTACCTTCATGATCATATTGCATAGGCTGATAAGTCTAGACTATTTTGTGTTTTTGGATTTTTACCTTTAGGAATCATGCAAATAAATGTTATATTGATGTCATATGAGTTTCTCTAATTGTTTACAATTTCGAAGGACAACTTCTCCACATCCTTCCCAACGACATGCCAATACTTTTGGTAAAATAAAACCATAATACCATCCAGACCGAGTGTCTTCAAGGGATGCATTTGATGTATGGCCTCTTAGACTTCATCTTTATTAAAATCATGTACACACCAATTGATATTTCCTCCACTTAGTTCGTTCTTCACCATTTCACAGTTTGAATTTGCCTCCAATGTTCCAGACGAAGCAAAAATCTCACCAAAATAAGAGACAAAAATCCTTTTGATACGTCCTCTTTCCTCTATCACACCTCATGTTCATCTTTGATCTTGTTTATTGAGTTGGCTTTAATTCTTTGGTTATCTTTAACATGGAAGCATTTTATATTTTTATCATTGGCATTCATCCAAACCGCTCCGCTTCGCTGTCCCACACAATTTCCACCATTCTTAACAATTCATCAAGTTGCTTGTTATGTGTTTTCATTTTCGTCAATTCTTCCTACCACAAGCCCCATAAATTTTGATCCTTGATTGTGGCTTCAACTCTTTTGATTTCCTTATAGATGTTTCATGTTTAGTATTTCTCAAAGATTTTTTCTAAAGACCTTAGTCCTTGGATTTTCTCTATGTCTGCTCCCCATGAGTTTACCCAGGACATGCAAATAGCTTCCTTAACTTTTCATCCTTTGTGCATACCTCTTAAAACATGAAGATATGTTTGCGCCTCCTTTTACCTAGTTGGTTCTTAGCATCTAGCTCAATGGCTATCACGACGTGGTCTAAACCTCTATCAGGAAGATGCTTGACTTTAATTGGCGATAATATGTTGACAAAGGTCTTGTTTCCCCACAGAGCACATCTAAAAAAGTCTAGAGATGATGAATAGTATCTAAAGAATCTCACATAATACAACTACAAACTTCTCACACTCTTAACATTATAGGTAGTTTTTCACAAGGTTGAATCATGGAGATAGTGTGTTTGTGAATGAAGAAATCTTTTCATGGGTTCTCTCAAGATTTTTGACAAAGAAGGATTGGGTTCTTGATGAATTTTCTGGATACGCAAAACAAAAAGATTCAATAACATATAAAAGAGTTTCTCTTTTCTTGTGATCATCAAAATTACATCACAAGAAAAATTATCTTTTTTTACATCACAAAAAAAAAAGATCAACTCTTGAAAAATACAAACATAATGGTTTAAATAGGTGCTAGAGATAATACACAAAAATATGGGAAAATAACATTGTGATTCGAGTCAAATCACAAGTTTTTGTAATTTAAATCAAAGAAAGAATGAAATGAATCAAAGGTAGTGAAGTGGAAAGTTTGTTATTTGTGATTTGAATCTTGCTTGGATGTGTGATTCTAGTCAAGAAAAGTGTGATTTAAATCACACTTAGTTTTACAGAAAATTAGACGACCATGATTTGAATCTACACCCCTGTGACTCGAGTCAGGAAGTACTATGTTTTGAATCACATATTTCTCTGATCCGAATCATACTGGCAGAGTCAAATTTCTCACTTCAAAGCAAGTTCATGATTCAAATTACAACTTGTCTGATTCGAATCAAGCATTTCAAAAACCTTGATTTAAGACTTCTGACATGAGAATTAAGTAACACTCAATATTTTGACTTATATCAAATTGCAAAAGGCTAAAAACACATTTTTATGGGTCCAATTCTAATTGATTAGTTGGGGATGTGTCTCAAGGTACATGAATAAAAAATGAAGTGTAAGATTGCAAACAAATTACATATGAATTATACAAACACGGTAAATCAAATTACATACACACAGAGATGAAATAATTGACAAAACAACAGAAATAAACAATACCGACTTCAATGTAATTTCAATTTCTCCCTTTTTGATGTTTGGAGAATTTGAGATATTATTAATATTTGATTTGAGCGGACGATGAAATTTATAATTTGTATTTTGAGATGAAGTTGGTTTCAGATTCATTTGACCATACATAAAAAATGATACACATGTTAAATTTGATTCTTGAGCTCTCATGTTTCCACTGCATTAAACACTTAATGCAAGTAAATACAATGATAGTATCACAACTCTTTTCCCACTTTGACAAATATCAAAAAGAGATAAAGACAAAAACATATATGACACATATAGACGAACCCAAAACAACATATACACCCATACGAAATGCCATATGATACTTGACCAATTTAAAACTAGAAAAACGCATTCAAGCACATATACACATAATCAACATAATTTTACTAGACAAGATATGAGATAATATAGCAGACAACATCATAAATAAACACCAACACAATCAAAATAATGGCAAAGTGATGCCATACAAACATTATCCAAAATACCAAAATAACAACAATATCCAAAATATAATGAAAAAATGTCTACAAAAACATAGATAAACAAAAACATAAACGTTGTAAATGATGTTATGGGATGCATGGTCAACTAAGGTAAATTATATGGGAATGGATCAACAACAAGCTCAAAATCAAGGTCAAAGTTAAATCCAAAACCTTTAAGAGTAGTAATGGCTTCCGTGATGTTTTCAACCAAGGCAACCATTTGGTCTTCCCTAGCTCTTGCTTCAGCATCAAAATGGACAATCAAATGATCCTTTTTTATTTGAGCAGAAGTATGAATTTGACCCACACATACATTCAAGTATGCCTTCACTTTTGGAGGAAAAATATATGGAGCGGGAGATGGAAAAGACGAGCTTAAGGGAGCGAAGACCCTTTCGGGAATATATCCTACAAAAGCTTCTTCATTTGCAACGAGCTTATCATCATAAATCTTACCATGGACATCTATGTAGTACTAGACGCCATCATCTTTATTGTATTTTATCAACTTCACAATAGTGGAATCAAAGTCCTTAAGAGCTTCAAGCATGTTTGCTTCAATCAGACGAACATTATTCAAGTCCAAGATGTACTGAACAAAAGAGGTATAGAATAATGGTGGTGTACGAGTAAAGCGCCAAATGTGCATTTGATCCAAAATAAACTTTACCCAATTGACTTCTTTTGTAAGGAGAAGCCACATTAGGTAAAAGTCTAACTTGTTAATTCTAGCCCAATTCTTTAGTTTTCTATAGAAAATCTTCACAACGACCCAATATAACATCCGCATGTTACATTTCATTTGACTGATTTGAAAGTTGATAGTGTAAGATGATTCAATTGAACAATTTTAGAAATCATCTTAACAAATTCGATGCATTTGAAACGAGGGACATTGGACAAAGAAACCTCTATATTAAACCATAATTGCTTCCAATGCGCAAACCTTTAAGTCTAGCTCACTATAATGAATGCAATTTTATTTGAAAAATTTTAATATAGAATCATTCTTAAAAAAAAAAATGTTAAATTTATTCATAATCAAACAAATAATATCTAAAGACACACAAACAACATTGTCCATAGTTAAGTTAAGACAACCATATCTTTATCTAACTTTGAATTAATGGGAAAAATACCACATTGTATTTAACAACTTTTGATTAATAAAAAGTTATAAATTGTATTTTCTTATAAAAGATTTAAATAAGTTACAATACCTTTCTTTTTAAAATTACATTTGATTTTACTCTCATTATTCACCAAAAAGAAAAAAAAGCTTTTGATCACGTATTAATATTGATTCTTCATCTTAATTCATCTTAATAGTCTTTGCTTTATTGCCTTAGAAATTCAGCAGGCAAAAGGAGGGAGAGAAGAGAAGTCATCAACACAAACTCTCTCTCTCCGTTCCCTTTATATATCACTTTCTTCACCTTCTCAATTTTTGGAAGAGACACTCCCAAAAAAACCGAACCTTTCGTTTTTTCGCCTCAAAATTCTTGAAAAAAAAGCGATTATCACATAATCTGAGGTAGCACCGTCCTTCTATTTTCAACCCTAAGCTACAATCATACACACCTTTCAATCGATCTTCAACATCTTTTTACTCTTCGTTTTGATTTTTTTCGTTTTTTCCATTCAGTTTTGTTTTTTGATTCTCAATTTCTTACTGAATACTAGTTTATTCTACTTAGCTGTATCAATGCTTTTTTGGAGGGTTTGGGTTAGATTATTTTCATGATGAATTTTAGATGATTTTAATGTCTCGATCTATGTTTAGGGTTTATTTTTCATCAGGAGAAGAATCTGTGTTCATAGTTCATACATATCCTTGCGTTTATTGGATATTTAGTTGTAAATAGAGGGAATCTTTTGGGGCTGTGAATGATTTGAACTGGAATATGCTTCTGATCATGAGTCATGATAGTAACTTTGCATGTTAGATGTTTGCATTTTTGGGTTATTCTTTTGATTTTTGTTTTGCATGTTTTACTTGTGGTGGACTGAAACTCGTTTCTGTATTTGTGGGTTTAGGGTTTTATAAGAGCTTTAGGTTTGACAATGAAGAAGATTTCGAAGAGCAGCTGCAAATCTGCGTCGCACCGGCTTTTTAAGGACAAGGCAAAGAACCGCGTTGATGACCTGCAGCTGACATTCATGGATTTGCAGTTTGCTAGGAAGGAGAGCCGAACTGTTGATGCTGCGGTTCTGGAGGAGCAAGTTCATCAGATGCTTCGTGAGTGGAAGGCTGAACTTAATGAGCCTTCTCCTGCTTCTTCTTTGCAGCAAGTAAGATTGTACTATTTGTGTGATTATGTTATTAGGTTCAATGCTATAGCTACTAGTGGCGTTATTTGAGATAATTGTCATATCATGTGATTGTTGAGTTGTTTCTAACCGACAATTTGCTAATTGTGAAATTGAATGGCAAATTGGCAATATTAGTGGTAAAGCTGTGATTGTGAACTGTGTGGTATTTGTGGCTGAATTTAGGGTGGGAGTCTCGGGTCATTCTCCACCGATATCTGCCGGCTTTTGCAGCTTTGTGAGGAAGAAGATGATGCCTCTAGTCCATTAGCTGCACCTAAACCTGAACCTAATGACCAGGCTCTTCAGGCTGGGGATAAAATCATTTTTCAAGCGGTGAGTTTTCTATTCCCTTTTGAAAATTAATAATCTATTTTGCACTTCATATTTTTGCAGGCCCTGTGACATTAGCTGCTTAAGTTCTCTCTCTCTCTCACTCTCATTTTTCTACACTTTTACTTTATTAGGTGCATTACTCTGACTTTATATCAGAGTTATTAATCCCGGATAGCGGAGCGGAGCGGCCGACCCCCGGGAATGGGAAAAGTGGGAATAGCGGGATCCCGGATAGCGGGATAACCTTTTATATACTAATAATTATATTATAATAATCTATAAAAGAGGGCTTGCGAACGGCGGAGATGTGAGACAAAAGTAGAAGAAGATGGAACGGTGGAGATTGGAGAAGATGTACTTGTTGGAACGGTGTATGGTATGCAGACTGCAGTTGTATGTTGCTGCCTTGCTGGAACTGGAACGGTGGAAGTGGAACAGTGGAGAAGAAGGGCACAAAAATTAGGGCAGAAGAAGAAAGTGAGAAAGTGAAACGAAGGAAAGAAAATATAATGCAAATCTGTTTTAAAAAGTATTTTAAAAGAGGGATATAAAACAGTAATTTTGTCCAAAAAAAATTTAAAAAAAAAAAACCAGGCCCAAACCGCTCCGCCCGGGAGGCGCCCGCTATCCGCGACCCGGGATAGCGGCGATAGCGCCCGCTATCTTCTCTCCGCCACCGCACCCTTGTGCGCGCGCGGCAGGCCTCCGCTCCGCTCTGGAGCGCCGCTATAGCGGCCGCTACGGGCGCTATTAACAACTCTGCTTTATATATACATCAGTCTCATAGATGCCTCTGAAATAGTTAATATCATGTAAGGTACACTAAAAAAGATTTTAATTCGTCTCTTCTGCTCCAGACAACGGTGCTATGATACTTTTTATTTTAATTTGTTTTCACCGAACATTTAGTGTGGTCGTTTTAAAGTCTGAACTTTCAGTGTGACAAACAAGGTCTATATTTCTGTTATATTTGGATTGAAAATGCACATATGTTTAGTTTAAAGTCAATTGCTCCTTTGTTGAAATTTGAACAGTATCTACCACCTGTTATTTATATAGAAGCCAAAAAACACAATGTGCATACCTTGATAGCAGTTTCTCCATTCCCGCTGCTTTATTTGTTTTTCTTCAAAATCTCATTCATCTATTATATCTTTCTGTGGATTGGAGGGTAGCTGGGAAGGGGTTTAAGGGAGGCGATCGGTAAATTGAGTGGTCAGTTAGCCGCCGGACATCTTGGCTAACAGTACTTTATGGCATGTTGATGCTCACACAGATTTATTTTGACTATCCTTAACATTATAATTGAATAATTTGGATTGCAATTTTATTCGTGCGGAAATGCAAGTCTTCACTCAATCGATACGGTTTGTATAAATTATCATTTTGTCACTGGTAGTGCCTGTTGAATTGCTTAGGTCATGTTAAAATCAGATGAATGTCAATTTTTATGTAATTCTGGTTTAAGATCTCAGATGGATAGTGAGATAACCATCCACTGTGTGGCAATGAAACAAGGTAGTGGTGGTTGGGTGTGGCCAGGCCAGTTTTTCATCGGTCGAGAGCTTTATGAAGAAGGTAGCCCAAAGAAAATGATTTGTTTCCATCACTCACTGCCTAGATGTGTAGATGTAGCAAACCTACCATCAAGGCATGGATGTGTGTGAGACTGGGCTCTAGAAATAGGGAGCCTCTGCTGGTTGGTTTGGATGGTTTGTTACTGGAACTGAGGGCTGTGGGGCTGGTGCCTATTTGGATGGGAAATGCAACTTGAATTGTTGTCCTTGATGTGTCGCAAAACAGGAGAAATAAAGAGGCTGTTGAAAAAAGTGAGGGATAGGTTTTTTAAATTGAGAAGAGCACGGAGAAACCTAATAATTGATATGCTAGAAAATAAGGAGATTAATGTGTAGAAAAAAGAAAGAAGCTTTATTTATTTGTATATTGTTTTTATGGTTTATTAGTTTTAATAGATCTTGATTCCTTATATATTTCAATCCATAATTTTTGAAAATATGTCTCATGATTTGTGATTTAATAACTATAAATCTTATTCCCTTGTCCAAGATAAACCCAGCCTTTTGTATGTGGTTGAGAAAAAATTGAGCTGTTAATTTCATCTAGTTGGAGCTACTAGTACATATTTTAAAGTTTAAAGCTTAATGCTTTTTTTTTTTGGATTTCTTTAATGAATTTTTTTACTAAAAATGGATTGTTGGTTATTTTACCTTGTGAATCAATCTTGGGCATCAGAGATGTTGACTCTGATGGGCTGCATAGAACAGTTATTATTAAGCCTTATTTGAAAACAACTCGATTCTTTAGAAGTTAGCTGTTTTTATCCATACCTAATTACCTATTTAACGTCATTGTCTGCCTTAAGTTTATGTGATGGTTATTTTCTATTGCAATGTGTGTTAGGCTAGTTAAAATGACCTATTTTTTATTTTCCTCTTTTAAGTGATTGAATAGAAGAGAAAGGCTCTGGTGGTTTGGTTTGTTTATTCCTTAGAGTTTGTGTTTGTTTTAAGGTTTTTTGTTTTTCTTCAATAGCAAAATTTCCTCTTGCACATTGTCTATCGATATTTCAATCCTGAGTTTGTTTCATTGTTGAATCTCACCTGTAATTGTAATTAGTTTCCCGGCTTAACTGTAAAACAGGGCCAGCAGCAACATGATTTCCCATTGGTTGATGAGCGCAAGCAGTCAACCTCAGGAGTTCAAACTGTGGCAACTAACAACCAGGATGGGCCTGCTTTAGAATATCACCAGTTTGATTTACATCAAGACTTTGATCACAGCTTATATACTGGTTTCAATGGTACAGGTTACTCTGAGGAGGAAGCTATTCCTCATATATCTAGCTATCTACCAAGTACATGCCCTCCTCCTTCTGCTTTCTTGGGCCCAAAGTGTGCACTTTGGGACTGTCCAAGGCCTGCACAAGGGTTGGACTGGTGTCAAGATTATTGCAGTAGCTTTCATGCTGCTCTAGCTTTGAATGAAGGGCCACCAGGCATGGCCCCAGTTCTTCGTCCTGGAGGCATTGGTTTAAAGGATAATTTACTCTTTTCTGCTCTTAGTGCAAAGGCACAAGGAAAAGATGTTGGCATCCCAGAGTGCGAGGGAGCAGCAACTGCTAAGTCTCCATGGAACGCACCTGGTAATTAAATCTTTCTTAGTTGGTATTCATTTTGCACAATTTATTTGCTACAAGAGTTGACAAGATTGTTCTTTTGTTTGAATGCAGAGCTCTTTGATCTTTCTGTTCTTGAGGGTGAGACTATTAGGGAATGGCTTTTCTTCGATAAGCCTCGAAGAGCATTTGAAAGTGGAAACAGAAAGCAGAGGTCCTTGCCAGATTACAGTGGGCGTGGTTGGCATGAATCTAGAAAGCAAGTTATCAATGAATTTGGAGGTCTGAAGAGATCCTATTATATGGATCCACAACCACTGAACCATTTTGAATGGCACCTCTACGAATATGAGATTAGCAAGTGTGATGTATGTGCCTTGTACCGTTTAGAACTAAAGCTTGTTGATGGGAAGAAGAACTCCAAGGCAAAAGTAGCAAATGATTCAGTTGCTGATTTGCAGAAACAGATGGTAAAGCTTTCTGCTGAGTTTCCTCCTGATAACAAAAGGCCGGCCAAAGGCAGAGCCAAGATTAATGCCAAAGTTGGCATGGCTGCTGTCTATCCAGCTTCACACAGAGTGACCCCTCTAAATGGAACATACGAATATGGGTTAGCTGCACCATATGACTATCTTGCTGAGAACGTGGGCGATTATTATGGGACATGATCTGATCCACATTCGAGTGAAGTACAACATGTTGCATTCAACATGCTTATACATTATTCAATGCTGTTTCTTTTTTGTTTTGGCCAACCTTTTTCTGATTTTCTTTTTCTCCCTTCCCCTAGTAACAAGAATCCAAGGCCATTTTTGTTGCCTTGTCAAGATGTTGTGAATAGTTCATTCTCACTGGAGTGCGGCATTGGAAGCTGCTGGATGCTAGGTTCTAACCTAAAACTTACAGCAATTGCTGTATGTCATTTATGATTCGCAATTTGCTTGATGCTAGAATCTATTTAGCATCATTGGAATTTCCCTGCTCTTTAAGCTCTATTGCTGTGATTCAACTCTGATTATATTCTCCAAATTATGATCTCAATTCAAGTTATTTGCACTATTTTATGGTAGTAGACGCAGGACAAACCTTTAAAGGTACATAGTATTAGCCATGTAATAAAAATGTTTCAGTCTCATTGAGTAATTTTTGTATGATTCAAGGAAATCTTTGAAAGCCATCAGTGATATGAGCTACCTATCTTGTGTTTGATGAAATTCACTGTGTGGTTAAAGTTATCTTATTTGGTGTTGCTTGTTAAACCGAATGTAACAACCGCATCCAGAAGGTCTAGTTAATGCATTGACCAAAATACAGAAACGTCATTTAGAAATTCAAAGTGATACTTGGTATCTAGTTAAATGTGTCATTAGAAAATCTTCAATGGTAAATCGAAAGTCATATGACCCCTTGCCCCATGAACTTATGCTTCACATGGATGCTGAATCAGCAACCCTCTTCTTAACCCTCCCCATTTCTTAATTGGATATTTCTTTTACTAAAGGTTTTGTGCTTAAGTTTCTAATTAATGTCACTAATTCTAAAGATGTGTGCATTTATATCATTTATTTATTCCAAAAGTATGAGAGTATAGTAATTGAAACATATGTTTTCTAAGATTTTATTTGGGAGTTTGGAGAGGAAGGGAGAGGTGGTTATTGAAAATAAAGGAGGGATTGAGTGAAAATAAGGAAGAATTTAGGTGGAGAGAATAATGGGGGATTTATTTTTATTTAAAAATTTAAATCTCTCTAAGTAGAATTAATAATAAGCACTATTTTTCACTTTATACTAGTAACAAATCCGTGTTATCGCACGGGTCTCGTCTGGATTCACATTACATTTATAGATTATTAAATTATTAAGTATGTTATCATGTTTTCAGTTGAGTATATGTCTCATGTAAATTATGTTGGCATTTAACTCCATATTTGTAGCAAGCGTCGGTCCTATCAACAAATTACGTCTGCATGAACAAATAGGAAAAATTATATACTTCTTGAAATACATGGAAAACGTACATACTATATATTTTAATTCAAAATAGATTTTTAATTTGAATTGTAAAGTATAAGATATAAAGTTTACCAACTATCAAAGTGCTTGAAAGACTTCCTTGTACACAACATTAGTAGTAGTAGAACACGGTACATTCTCCTTGTCATGAATTAGGATTTTTAGCCCACTTTTGCTCTTAATTCTTGAAATTGCAACATATAATTGACCATGACTAAACACAGGAGTAGGCAAATACAATCCAACACTATCAAGAGATTGACCTTGTGACTTATTAATTGTCATTGCATAGGAGACAATAATCGGAAATTGTCTCCTAATCAACTTGAATGGCCAAGGTGAATCAGAAGGTGACATAGACATTCGTGGAATGTAAAAAATGTTACCTATGTTCTTTCCAGACATGATTTTTGCCTCAATGACATGATTTGCAAATCTTGTAACAATTAATCTTGTTCCGTTGCACAACCCATCGGCTTGGTCCAAATTTCTCATTAGCATAATAGGTGTATCAACCTTCAATTTGATCCTATGATTGGGAAGCCCTGCCGTTCTTAATTTACTGAGAAATTCAGGAGTTAGAACTTCATATGCTTCCGTATAACTTAAATTTGTTCTATCAATGGAATAAAAACTCAAATACTCTTTCTCTTCTCCTAAAAAAAAGTTTAAGAGCAAAACATAAATAAATTAGTAAAACTATGTTCTTATATATATATATATATATATATATATATATATATATATATATATATATATATATATATATATATATATATATATATATATATATATATATATATATATATATATATATATATATATATATATATATATATATATATATATATATATATATATATATATATATATATATATATATATATATATATATATATATATATATATATATATATATATATATATATATATATATATATATATATATATATATATATATATATATATATATATATTATGAATGTAATAATACAGTAAATATAATTTTGAAATGCGAAAAGGATGGAGAATTTATCCTGAAAGGACCCCACTGTTATTGCTAAGGTTGTTATGAAGTTTGTAAGATTGAGGCATCTTACCTTCCATAATATTTTTCCTCCACTGTTGTGCTGAAGCAGCCAGTTGATTTGTAGAAACAATATTGAAACTCTTCATTGTACTTGAGTTGCTTGATGCAGATGCTGGTGAAGGTGAACTCATATTTCTTTCATTAAAGATTGATGAAGTTAAATCAGATAGTGGTGTTCTGATATTAACCATGGTTGGAACATAATACCTTTGAGAGTTTTCAATGGGATTGATTGTGTTTTCATCAGTTCTTCCTTTTTTTCAATCTTTTATCTTTAAGAATCTGCTTCCTTTTACGTCTTGCCATTGCTGCAACTTGTGGTTCCATAGTGTTGGTTAGGTGATGCAAAAATGAATGGATAGAAAATCACTTTGATTGTATGGTTGTCATTCAAATTTTTTTTTGTTAACCACATAAAATGATTGTAGACATAAAATGAATAAAGTTTTTGGTTATATGATAATAAATATAATTGTTAATACAACATTCACGGTTCCAAGATTTTGAAGTAAAATACTGAAGTCAACAGAATACCAAGTGATTATTTTTGTGAACCATTTTAATTATTAATAATAATAATTAATAATAATAATAGCGTTAAATAGTGTTAAGTGTTATTTCAAAATTTAATTAAAAATGTTATAATTATGGACAATCAAGTACCAATAAGAAAATGTAACTTTCCAGATTCTAACCATTCTGCCAATTAATCTTGAATTGAAAAGAAAAGCAATGATCAGAAAAAATCATTATAGTTTCACTTTGGAAACCGAAAATGACGTGCATCATGCATAGTAACTACTCAAGCATGCATTTGATAGGTTTGAAACGTTTTTTGATATAGCCATACCATATTGATTGTATCTCACTCCAAAATCAAATTAAACGTATCATTTTAACTGATATTGGAAATGTGCAGTTACAATTTTGTCAGTTGGCGGGTTGTTGAATCTTCGAGATAAAATGGGCGGAGCCATTGGCGGGTTGTTGAATCTTCGAGATGAAGCGGAAATGTGCGGTTACAAAGATGTGGAGGTTATGTGGAACATGCTAAGCTTAAGCCTCACACATGATTCAACTAAAAGCCTCACACAGACTCGAATTAAAGGGTGGTTTTAAAATCTTGGATTTAAAATCTCCTTGCTTGATCTTTAATTTTGATGCGAAGTGGATAATTGGAAAGGGTGGTTTTGGAGTTGTTTATAAAGGGTTTCTCAGGAATGGAATGAATGTGGCCGTGAAAAGAAGTGAGCCAGGATCAGGTTAAGGACTTCCTGAATTTCAAGCTGAGATAATGGTTTTGTCCAACATTCAAATTTTCTACTTTTAATATTGTATGCCACTGAGTGTTAATTTTGGTTGGTGTGGTGAATATTTAAAAAACGACAGTGCAAGACATTTGGACCAGTTTGTTGGACTGGTAGCCAGAGTCTACTCGCATCGAATAGAAGTGGTATGGTTTGCCTGTATATGGAGCATTTCTAAGGCAAGAAATGGAAAACTTTTTAATAGGCGTAGGCTTCGAGCAGTGCTGGCTCGGGAAGTGCAGCATTGGTGGAAATGTTGCAAAATTTCAGAAACATTTAATGTGGATGAAACTAAATGGTAGTAGGAATGGTATATTAAAAGAAAGACACAAAGCTTAAACAATTATGCGAAAGCATGTTTACATGAACATGTTTCTATTGTACCCAAACAACGAAAGTAATAGGAAACAATGCAATTGTTTTAAAACATAAAATAAACCAAAACTAATACTTAGCATAATAAAATTAAGTTGTTTCCATGATAAACTAAAGCTTAATAAACAGCAGTTTGTGTTCCATCATTATATCAAATTTTCCTCCTTGATTGGTTTTGTCATCTTTGTTGAGGAAAGTTGAACACTTTCAACATCTTCTGCTACATCGGTTATTCTTCTCTTCGACGGTGTCAGCCCCGAATTCGCAACAGAAGGATCATAATCTGCAGATGCGGACAATGGTTCCTGCAATATTTTAAGAAACATTGATTAATGATAATATGCAGCAAGCAATGTTGTACTTAATGTAATCAAAGACAAAAGTATATACTTACAGAAAAACTCCTCAAATCCTCTTGCGAGGAAGGCTCCGATACGCCAAGCTTCGATGCTACCTGTCAAGACATAATTGAATCAGAAAAACGATTTATTATACCAAAGTTGTTTCGGCGACATAATTAATTTAGTCTTCAAACAAAACATACCTCTTCAGATTTGAAATTGTCCCGTATTTTCTTACGTGTTTCTTCATCGTCTTTGAACCCAATAACTGAGAGTCTTCCAAACTTTGGCTGAAAAACAGCTCTAATAGCTAATTCCTTTTTCAATAAAGCATCAAGTTCATATGGGAATTCCCAAGGATTGTCTTCACCTTCCTAAATTAATTCATCCAAAGGAAATATAAAATTAATAGCTAAAATTGATTAACAGTTGGAGAAATGATAAAATTATAACTAAAATAATAAAAGTGCAACATGTAATGGACAACGTCAAATTGTAACTAAAATCCACGGTTGGAGAAATGATTCAAATGAATAATACCTCTATCAATTCAGTCTTAATTTGCAAAGCAGACTTTCCGATTAATTTCACACAGTCGCTGTCCCAAAAGATGAATCGGGCCTTGAATTTCCCATCAATTCCCATAATCTCAAGCTTGTATCTATAAGAATTAAAGTAGGTAATTAAACAATATTACATAGTGAACAACAATGGACTACATTATTCAAACAGGTACAGAACATAATGTTTTAACTCACACCTCGGTACGGTTTCAGTCGTTATATGATTCGCATAACACTTCAAATTTCCTTCCTTCAGAGACACACTTTTAGTACAGACACCACAACCATCGTAATACCACCCCGCCTGGCCAGCCTCAAATTTGTCCAATGTCGCAACGGTCACACAGGTTGTCTCCTATGGAATAAAGAATGCGAAATAAATATATCATATACAAAGTTATGAGATAAATAAAATATTTACTTAATTTAAGCTTACATATTGAAGACTTGAGATTTCAGCCCGACTAAGAATTCCTGCCTTCCATATAAACTTATCAAATTCAGTATACTGTGAGTTTTGGGTGGTTTCAACTTGCAAGGTAGACTGCGATAACTTTGGCAAATCATTTTGAAGACTGATGTATAACACAGTGAAAAAAACAATACATAAAATGTTATTAGCGGTTATAATGGATATCAAAATTGTATACAGGAACAGGATTTGACCAACAAAAAATTAACTACCTTTCTTTCAGCTTACTAATTTCAACGATGCTAACATCATTGATAGTTAACTTAGTGCCATTGCATGCGTTGGATACATTCAAAGGGAAACCACCTTTGATATATAAAAAAACAATACCGTAAGCACGTGATCAATCCACATATTACTTCAATGGAGATGATTTAATTTGTAATCAATTTAATACATCAGTAAATAAATATTATGCAGCCCAATTAACACTACCTTGGGCGCCCTTTATCCTTGCATTCTGCAATAGAACAACAACATTTCCTTCTTCATTATGAGTCTTGTAATATTCATAAAACTGCAAAGCCAGTTGTCCCCATAAAGTACACTGAACGAAAGATTTGCTGCCAGGAAAACAGATCCAATAAAAATGAAGTCAAAGAATAAAATTGCACAGTATGTAAAAAAAACTATAACCATACCTCATATCGGTTATTATAAACACAACCTTGCTTTTGTTATTATCAGCATTGATTTGAGTTTGCACAATCTCAGTAACTCCTCCAACAACATCTAAGCAAGATCAAATTTCAAAAGTTATCAAACATCCAAGGAATCAACGAAATAAGGTAATATAAAGATATGAATAAACGTACAAACCAACAAATTAGACTGAAACTTTTCATCAACAATGGTGTCCAACCCAATAATGTTTAAAAAATTTACAGGAATGTCTGATAATTCTGTTTTCCTAATAAAAGTTGAACCACAAAAGACCAACTTGAAACCATGAGTACTTGATTTGAATGAGAAATCATTATTCGAGACTTTGAAATTCTGCATTATGTATGACCCTCCAATAGCAAGTTCAGCCAAGTATCTTGACACCAAAGGCGGTGGGACAATGGCTTGAATCATATCCAGCTGCAAAATGTAAAATTAACCGTGGGAAATTAGAACGATTAATTTAAACCTCCAACATCATATATTAACAAAAAAACCCTAATATTTATACATTTGAATCAACCAAAATGAGTTCCAAGTGTGGTTTGTTGGATAAACTTGTCACAGTCCACATATGTTTACAACGAACAGCAATCTTCCACAAATCCTTTGAGTCGTTGATGTCTTTCACAGCTTCAATCGGTCGCGCCATTGATGTTACTATTTAGACCTGCTACAAAATCTGTATTAAAATGGACACAGAGAATCAAAATATGGGAATGAAGAAGAATTGGAAAATAATACGTAACCTTTTGAAAATAATGGAGAATGAAGAAGATTGAGGAGTGAAAGAGTAAGGGTTTAGAATGACTATATATAGGGTTTAGAATGCATGGGAAGTTGTGATATATAATAGATCTAATTTGGCCATTCCAATTCCTTCATCATTAACCGTGAGTCAAACATTAAAATTCAAATTCTGTAAAAAAAAAAACATTGGAATTCAAATATAAATAAATTAACCGTGAATGAAACATTGGAATTGGAATTCAAATATAAATAAAATTCAAATATAAATAAAATAAATTAATAAATCAAATAAATAAAAAATAGTGTAAAATTATGATAGATTTACATGTCAGCAAAATTAAATGTTTGAGTCGTTGATGTCTTTCACAGCTTCAATCGGTCGCGCCATTGATGTTACTATTTAGACCTGTTACAAAATCTGTATTAAAATGGACACAGAGAATCAAAATATGGGAATGAAGAAGAATTGGAAAATAATACGTAACCTTTTGAAAATAATGGAGAATGAAGAAGATTGAGGAGTGAAAGAGTAAGGGTTTAGAATGGTTATATATAGGGTTTAGAATGCATGAGAAGTTGTGATATCTTGGAATATCAAAATAATCCATTCTAATTCCAATAATATACATTTAATCTTGTAGTGTAATGATAAATAGTGGGTATTTTTAAATCATGCAATGAATAATATTCCATTTAATTATAATAGATCTAATTTGGCCATTCCAATTCCTTCCTTATTAACCGTGAGTCAAACATTAGAATTCAAATTCTGTCAAAAAAAAACATTAGAATTCAAATATAAATAAATTAACCGTGAATGAAACATTGGAATTGGAATTCAAATATAAATAAAATAAATTAATAAATCAAATAAATAAAAAATAGTGTAAAATTATGATAGATTGACATGTCAGCAAAATTAAATGTTTGAGTCGTTGATGTCTTTCACAGTTTCAATCGGTCGCGCCATTGATGTTACTATTTAGACCTGTTACAAAATCTGTATTAAAATGGACACAGAGAATCAAAATATGGGAATGAAGAAGAATTGGAAAATAATACGTAACCTTTTGAAAATAATGGAGAATGAAGAAGATTGAGGAGTGAAAGAGTAAGGGTTTAGAATGGCTATATATAGGGTTTAGAATGCATGAGAAGTTGTGATATCTTGGAATATCAAAATAATCCATTCTAAATCCAATAATATACATTTAATCTTGTAGTGTAATGATAAATAGTGGGTATTTTTAAATCATGCAATGAATAATATTCTATTTAATTATAATAGATCTAATTTGGCCATTCCAATTCCTTCCTCATTAACCGTGAGTCAAACATTAGAATTCAAATTCTGTAAAAAAAAAAAACATTGGAATTCAAATATAAATAAATTAACCGTGAATGAAACATTGGAATTGGAATTCAAATATAAATAAAATTCAAATATAAATAAAATAAATTAATAAATCAAATAAATAAAAAATAGTGTAAAATTATGATAGATTGACATGTCAGCAAAATTAAATGCCAAATGAATATGGTAACAACATAGTGTTGATTAGTCTATTATACCCTTGGAATAAGAAAAGTTATAGCATCTAATCTAAAGATGTGTGCATTTATATCATTTATTTATTCCAAAAGTATGAGAGTATATTAATTGAAACATATGTTTTCTAAGATTTTATTTGGGAGTTTGGAGAGGAAGGGAGAGGTGGTTATTGAAAATAAAGGAGGGATTGAGTGAAAATAAGGAAGAATTTAGGTGGAAAGAATAATGGGGGATTTATTTTTATTCAAAAATTTAAATCTCTCTAAGTAGAATTAATAATAAGCACTATTTTTCACTTTATATAAAACTTATTTATTTTTAAATTATTAAAGATTTTTTTTAATAAATTGTTTTTTGAAATCTTTCTTTTCCCTCTCCAAATTTCTAAACAAAGGCGAAGAAAATTGAGAAGATTTAAGTCCCTATATTTAAAAGAAAGATCAGTTCTCGACATTTAACATAACCAACAATGAATGGTGAAAGATATAAACAACAATAAATGGTGGAAAAAGAAAAACAAAATGGTGAAAGATTAAAATAAAAGCAAAATGGTGAAAGATTAAGTGTGTATTGATAAACTGAAAAGCTTGTTTATTTCATTTGAGAAGTTGGCTATTTAAAAGCCTTACATAACAGAATCAGAGAACTAGCCTAAAAAATAGGACTTCCTAAAGACTAGGCAACTTATTAACAACACAGAAAATAACTCCTACAAATTAAAAAATAATTCCTACAAACTAGGACATTAACGTTAACAAATTCTCCCTTAAACTAAGTGGATTACTTAGTTTACTTCACATACTCCAAGTAAATCTCTAAGCTTCTAAAATTGTTCTAACTTGAGAGGCTTTGTTAGGATATCAGCAACTTCTCTAAGCTTCTGAAACTGTTCTAACTTGAGAGGCTTTGTTAGGATATCAGCAACTTGATCCAGTGAGCCACAATGAACTAAACAAATTGCTCCTTCCTTGCATAAATCTCTTAGAAAATGAAACCGAACTGCAATATGCTTGCTCCTTTTGTGCAGAACCGGATTTTTGGATAATTTTATTGTTGAACTATTATCACAAAAAATGGTTGTGCACTCATTATTATCACAACCAAGCCTTTTAAGAACCATTTTCATCCACATCGCTTGACAAGCACATGTCGCCGCTGCTACGTATTCAGCCTCCGTTGTTGACAATGTTACAATTGGTTGCTTTCTAGAAGACCAAGCTACTGCTCCTGAACTGATCATGAAAGCATATCCTGAAGTGCTCTTTCTATCCTCCAAACATCCTGCGTAATCGCTGTCGCTGTAGGCAGTCAACATGCTACTTGCTCCTTTCTGATATAAAATGCCAAAGCTGGTAGTTCCCTTCACATACCTTATTTTGCAGCCATAAGATGAAGTTCTTGAATGCTGGTTTTAACGAACAGAGTCTGCTCGCTAGAACACTTCTCAAATCCCTCCCTTAAGAAATAAGATTCGATGCGACTAAACCAAGCTCGTGGAGCTTGTTTGAGTCCATAGAGAGCTTTTTTAAGCTTGTACACTTTGTGAGGTTCGTCTTTCTTCACAAAACCAAGAGGCTGCTCTACATAGACATCCTCCATTAACTCGCCATGTAAAAATGCAGATTTGACGTCGAGTTGATATACCTTCCATTCCTTCTGAGCAGCTAGTGCCAGAATAATTATGACAGTGTCCATTCGAGCCACCAGTGCGAAGACTTCAGCATAATCAATTCCATATCGCTGCACATACCCTTTGGCGACCAATCGGGCTTTAAATTTCTCCATTTCACCGTGCTCATTCAGTTTCGTTTTGAAAACCCACTTTACTCCAATCCGCTTTGCCCCTTTTGGTAAATCAGTGAGAAACCATGTATTGTTCTTTTCTATGCTCTTGATTTCAACCTCCATAGCTTTCTTCCAATGTTCACTTTTCATAGCTTCTTCAAAATTATCAGGGTCTGAATTTGTACCTACAGCAAAATTAATTTCATTATCTGAAAAACCTTCTCCGCTCACATAATCATTCATCCAGACAGGGGGCCTCCTGTTTCGTACTTCTGTACCAGAGTGTGAGGAAGTGCTGAAAATTGTGGGATGTGTTGTTGCATCACTTGTCTCAATTTCATCTTCAAAAACAGCAACATTATCATCAACATTTGTATTTGTAGCCTCCAAGTCACCATCAATTTCCTCTTCTACAGTTATTTTATCTTCACTTTCTCCCCATTCAAGCTCATCAAGTATCTGCTGCTTATAGCTATTATCCCAATCCCATTTTTCCTTCTCTTCAAACACAACATCCCTACTGATTACTACCTTCTTTGACACGGGATCATATACTTTGTATCCTTTTGATTCATCACTAATTCCCAACAGAATGCCACTTATACTTTTGCTTTCCAACTTCGTTCTTTTTGCATCTGGTACATGTATGTGACACACACACCCAAAGACCCTGAGGTGTTCAACTGATGGCTTTTCTCCACTCCAAACTTCTTCTGGGGTTGTATCTTTTAAGGCTACTGTGGGGCATCGATTGAGAACATAAACTGCCCACTTCACTGCTTCAGGCCAAAAAGGTTTTGGAATACCTTTTTCAGACAACATGCTTCTTACACAGTTCATCACTGTACGATTTTTCCTTTCAGCGACTCCGTTTTGTTGAGGAGTGTATGCCGTCGTCAGTTGTCTTTTAATTCCATTGTCTTTACAGAAATCGTTGAACTCAATAGAGGTGAACTCCCCCCTCGATCTGTTCGTAGGCATTTGATAGAAAGACCGGTTTCTTTCTCAACAAATGTCTTAAATATTTTGAATACAACAAATGTATCTGACTTTGCATGCAAAATATACGACCAGACTTTCCGGCTATAATCATCAATTAAGCATAGCACATATTTTCTTTCACTATTAGAAATAGGTGAAATTGGACCACACAAGTCGGCATGAATGAGTTCTAACCTTTGTGTTGCTCTCCATGTGCTTCTTTTTGGAATGGGCTCCCTGTGTTGCTTTCCTTTCAAACAGTCTACACAGACTTCATCCGAGATTATCAATTGAGGCAAACCATGCACCATTTTCTTACGCTGCAAAATTTGGAGATTTGTGTTGCTGATATGTCCCAATCTACAGTGCCAGAGGTGTGTGTGGTCCTCACGTGCTGCACTGAAACATACTTCATGTTTTGGTTGGATTGACATTGATAGCATCTTGGCTACCAAGATGAACATCCGATTTGCCGTCATTTTGGTTTGAATAATCAAACCTTTCTGTGGATGAAAGATTTTGCACATTCCAGCTTCAATAAGGATGGAAAGACCTCTTTCCTGGAGTTGCCCAATGCTTAGAAGATTATTTTTGAGTTCAGGGACACAAAAAACATCACCGACGATGAAATTAGCACCATCAACCTCCATTTTGATGCTTCCTTTGCCAGAAACTTGCATTCTAGTATCGTTGCCCAGCTTCACAGTTTGTTGAGAGACACTTCTAAACTCATAAAATAGAGCTTTGTTACCACACATGTGAGTACTACAACCTGAATCCAAGAACCAAATGTCTTCTCGCTTTGCTCCAATTTCATCGACATAGGCCATCAACAACATCTCCTCCTTCTCGTCTAGTTCGGCGTAATTTGAATGCTTTCCCAATGTAGGGCATTCATATTGGAAGTGGCCAAAATTGTGACATCGGTAACATTCCACATTAGCTTTGTTTAGATATGTCCTCCCTCTTCCTCGACCTCCTCTAATTTCTCCTCTTCCTCTGCCTCCTCTCCCTCTTTCTGATCTCCCTTCATGAGTCACCTTCAGCAATACTTGTTCTTCTCTGTCAACATTCTTCATTCTCTGCTCATGGATCAACAAGCTGCTTTGAAGTTCATCAACTGTGAGAGTGTCGACGTTGTTGGATTCTTCAATGGAGCAAACGACATAATTAAATTTTGGTACCAGGGATCTGAGAATCTTCCCTATAATATCCCTTTCTTGTACAATTTCTCCACACGCTTTCATCCGTTTGGCAATGGAAAGAGTTCGCCCGAAATAGGCATTAACAGTCTCTCCCTCCTTCATTCTGAGTATTTCAAACTCAGACTTCAATGTTTGCAATTGAGCCCTCTTCACCCTTGAGGAACCCTTGAACTTTTATTTCATAGAGTCCCAAATCTGCTTGGAAGTATCATCATTGAGTATGGTCTCCAAGATTTCTCTATTAATTGCTTGATAGAGATAATTCTTTATCTTCATATCTTTCAATCGTTGCTCCTCTATCACCTTCGTTTGTGCTTCTATCGCTTGAGTACCCTCTGGAACCGTATCGAGTCCCTTCTCAATTAGAGTCCAATATTCCTTTGCACGAAGGAAATTCTCCATAAGTTTTGCCCAGTGTTCATAGTACCCATCGAATCTTGGAATTGTCGGTTGCACGAATTTCCCGTTGGTACTACTATTCTCAGCCATCTCTGCTCTCACACAGTGTTTCACTCTTTACTGAAGCTTTTTATCAGGCCCTAATCGTTGGGTTCTGATACCAAATGATAAACTGAAAAGCTTGTTTATTTCATTTGAGAAGTTGACTATTTAAAAGCCTTACATAACAGAATCAGAGAACTAGCCTAAAAAATAGGACTTCCTAAAGACTAGACAACTTATTAACAACACAGGAAATAACTCTTACAAATTAGAAAATAATTCCTACAAACTAGAACATTAACGTTAACATGTATTTGGTTTAACAATGATTCTATAAAATTGATTATAAATAAGAATGATTAAAATTAATTATAAATAAGAATGATTTGGATATAAAGTAATTTATATTTGAATTTCTTGTGAATCGAACACTAGTTTGCAATAATTTTTGTTGTAGTACAAAAATCACTTTTGAATTTAAAATCTATAGATCTTAGATTCAAGCTAGAATCAATTTATGAAGAAAAGTTGTTAATTCGGGTTGCTCTAAATGTAAAACAAGGAAAAAAGAAATATTACAATCTCAAAAGAAAGTGTATGCTCCATATGTGGAATCAAACATAGGTGAGAAAGAAAAAATTACAATCTAAAAAAATGATTGCACTGTCGACTATAAGAATGTAGCTCAACCTAGGAGACGAGGAGGAGAAGCATGCAAACTCAACGGAGGTAGACGTTCCATTGCAACTTCCATCAACATTAATAATAGTGCAGAAATATTGAAAATGATCTATTTAATCAAACAAACTTATATGTGCTCAAATTTGAGAATTAATAAAGCATGTGTGGAAGGAGTACATCATTTAATGATCGTATAGAGAAAGGCAAAGCATGAGAATGAGTTTATAAGAGATGCAATAAATTTCTACCGGTAAAAAACTCGTGCAATACGTCTAGATTCACATTACACGCTTAAATAACTATATTATAATCAATTTATAAATATTCATGTAATTTCAATTATATACTAATAATACATACTAAATTTTAAGTATTGAGTATTTATAATAAATCATACGATATCAATTTTTAAGTATTTATTCATATTTATAATAAATCGTAGAATTATTTTTATAACTTCAATTATATAAAACAACAAAAAAAATAGTTAAAATATAACCATTAAAATGATCAATTAATAGCTAATATATCATAGATATTTTCACTTCTATCCGTAAATCCGGATGAGTTAATAAATCTCAGTTAAATTTAAAATGAGTTAACTATAAAAATTTATTAAACTTATTTTAAATATTAGTCTATTTTTTCAAACCTAAAATGTATGATAGTTTCTGTCAAATTTCAATTTTAAAACTTTTTTATTATATCATATTTATATTTTATTTTTTTACAATCTACAATACATGAGAGCTCCTCATTAAATTTAAAATTTAAAATCTTTTTATTAGATTATATTTACAAATTTTACAAATATAAGAGTATGACATTATCTAATCAAAATTTAATAAACTATCTAAATATGTTCATGTAAATTCAACATGAAAATTAAAATCAAACATATAATCTAATCTTCAATAACTTTATTTTCATTATTGATAAATTATTTAAAAATATTTTAAAAAAATATTTTTCTCTTATTTTTAATCAATTTTCATTTTTTCATTAAGGCATTTTTTTAAAAATATTAATTTTTCATTTTTTCACCTTAGAAATATAACAAAAAAATTATAAAAATAGAAAAAGAAAAAAAAGATTTGTTCAACTTTTTAAAGTTACGTTTTTAAGATAGATTTTATTTTAGGAAAAAAAATCAATACAATTGATCTAAATATATTAATTAAGAATTGAAATCAAAATTGATTTAGTTTTAATTTTTGATTATGTTAATCAATTATTTGATTATTACTTTTTTATTTATTTTAACATTTGTTATAAATAATTGATATTTTCTCTAAGAAAAGAAGACTTTTTATTTTTTTTCATAACGCAAAATTTTATTTTGAAGTCATTAATAATTTTCAACAATTTTCACAGTCATGTATAACATTCACAAATATTCACACATACTCACACAATTTTAATTTTTTTTTATATAAGCAAGACCATACACACATGGTGTAGAAGATTTATAACATTGCAATAACTCACCTGCACCAGACTTTAAACAATAACATGAATAAAACATCATTTACTTTCATTCACATCTAATAACATCACTTAGCCATTGATTTCAGCAAATTTCACAACACGATCAACAACAGACTTAAGGAAATAAACACAAAAAAGCATAAACATTACAACCAAAAAACTTACATGATAGGGTGAGGATAATGAGAACAGAAAAATTTAGAATTTACAAGTGATAAGCTACATCGCACGGGGCGGGAGAGACAAATTGAATATCTAATAAAAACATAAACTTGAATGGCGAAAATCAAAACAAAATGAAACAGAGAATAAACAAAGGATCAATAAGCGTTCACTTTTTTTCGCATTGAACTTGTAGTTTGGAGGAACATTGTTTCTGTGGAGTTGAAATTAATATGGGTTTAGGGAAAATTATTCCAGATAAATGAATATGGAAAGTTGTGATTCAAGTTTTAAGCTTGTTACTGTCTGTTCATATTCTAAATAATGCATGAACATGTAATTAAGAGAAGGGATTAAGTTTGATTTTCAAAACCTGCATTGTTAATGGAGCAATTGAATTATAAATCGATTAAAATAAATAAAATAATGCATCAAAATATTATGTGCTGACATCTCAGCATCATTAATTATCAAAATCATATGGTGATAGTACTGTGATAAAAAAAACTTAATCTATTATTAATATATAAACTTTAAAGTATCTGGAAATTCACTAAATGTTCTCTGACTATAATTAATTTTTTATTTTATTTTTAAGGGCACATTAGTCTTTTTGATGTATCCCTATCACCATAGCATTTTGATATTTAATGTTGCTGATGTGTCAGTCCAATAGATTTTCTCATTGCTTTTAATTTTTATTATTATAATATTATAATTATTATAACTAATTATAACTAATAATGTTAATAATTTTTTAATAACACTTATAGCGTAATAGTTATCTTGCGGGAGACGAGCCATCATTCGACCCTTCTTTTGTTTTCAATGATGCAGTAAAGTTTGTATCTTCCAAAATCACAACTCCCAACAGTGGATAACTCCACTCTTACGACTTTCGTTTTCAAGCGACACAACCATAAATATGCAATGTATTTCTTCGATACTGTAGTATATCTTTTCCCCAATCTTCAGGTAGTGAATATTCAATTGTTCTCAATATTCAAGTAGTGAACACAACACGTATTACACATTTCTTTATATCTGGTTTTGTTTCTGTCACAAATACATGCATATTCAATCCCAAATCTTTAGTTTTTGTTATCTTAAGATGATTCTTTCAATCCCAATTTGAAGGATTAGGTTAAATTTATGTTGATTGATCTGTAAATTTCAGAACATGGTTAAAGAGTATTTGAATGCGACTCATTCGAAGATTGGGGATTTCTGTTTAAGATTTAGGATACAATTCTTTTATCCTGATGAGGACAAATGATTTCATGTTGTTGTTATAATTTTTTATTGTTTCAAATTTTCATTCATCCAATTTTGTCGTGTTGTTGTTACATGATACATCAACTTTATGGCTCGCCCAATTGAAGCTTGAAGGATATTAATGAGTCAAAGGATTTATGAAAGATTGTTGTTAGGTGCAAGTATTTATAGACTGTGACGAGTGCATCGAAAAAGGAACACATCGAGATGATTTTGGTTGATTCTGAGGTATTTTATCAGTCTGGCCGTTATGAATTTGTATTTTCAATATTGGTGTCGGTAAAACTAACTTTGTATGTTCGTTTATTGTAGTTAGATACGATTCAAGTTATTGTGCCACCCTTCTTGGTTTCAAAATTCAAGGAGCAACTTGCGGTTGGATGTTCATATGTAATGCAGAATCTCAAAGTGTCAAACAATGATTTCTCTTTTAAGTCGACTAATCATAATTTCAAGTTGGTGTTTTGTGGCTCAACATCTGTTAAGAAGGCTGAACTTCCTGATATTCCTATGAATTACATGGACATTCTTCTTTTGGATGCTATTGTTGAAGGCAAATTTCAGTCTAATATTTTGGTTGGCATGTTATTAGTGGATTTTAGTTTAATTCATAGAATATTTGTTTTCCAACGTCTATAAATCTCTATAGTATATAATACATGAATTATTGTAGATATTCTTGGAGGAGTGACCGAGATTTCTCAAACTCAAATCAATGTTGATAACAAAAAGAGCAAGATTGTGTTTTCAATTACTGATAATAGGTATGTTTCATGTTATTTTTTGTATAATATTATTACATTAAGTTAACCAACATCATCATATTAATAATGTTAATATGTTTGACGAAGCAGCATTTGAAGTTCAATGTACTCTTTGGGGTCAGCTTTCCATACAATTTCACGATTATTATAAAAGTCATAAGAAAGATGGAAGTATAATTGTTTTGCTTATTAATGCCAGGATTAAGGAGGCTCAAGGTTTGATACATACAAATTTTGAGTTTTTTTGTCCAAATGTGAAACCAGAATGATGCAACGTGAAATTTAATCTTTGCTTCAATACAACTGTATGTTCTAAAGAATGACTGAAACTTGAAGGAGGGTTTCCTTTGAACATCTCCAACTCTTGAAATGGCACAAAATTGCTAATTAATGATGTTACCCTTAAGGTAGTTATCAAGCTCAGAGACAGGTGCTGACTGATATCATTTTATTTATCGTGTTGTATCATATATTTTTGTTATACTGGTTATGAACATTTGTCTTATATTTCATGCAGTCTGCTGTCTGAATTGCCATTATTGTCTTCATCAAGTCTTCAAGTGGACACAACACAAAACTCATACTATTCTGATTTCGATAAGTTTGTTTGGAAGGCAGAAATTCTAAGTCTTGCTGAAATAACAACTCTACAACACGTAATACATATTTTATTGTATAGTGAAATTGTGATTATACATCATATCGAACTAACTATGGGTTTCATTGTTTTATCAGAAGACTACATGTATTACTGTTGCGACTTTGGACAAATTTGAGGCTGGACAGTCAAGTTGGTATTATGATGGATGTGTTGGTTGCACAAAAAGTGTGTCACTGCAGGATGGAAAGCTGGTATGTTATTCCAAACACATTAGTCTAGCGCCCGTACCAAAGTATTGTCTGTATCAATATTTACCATTCATGTTGTTCAATTTTTGGTGGCATTACAATCATGGTTTGTGATTATCTTATAGATATAAACTCGAAGTCTTGGCTGTTGATGGTAAATACAAGGCTAGATTTATTTTTTGGGACGAAGATTACGTCAAGTTGATTGGGAAGTCCACTCTTCAAATGAAAAATGAATCGATAGAGGTATACAGTGACACCTTATTAAGTTTGATTCTTTTTAAAAAAACTATGTAATAGAGTTCACTGTGTTTATGTAGGTCAGTGAAGATGATCCTCTTGAATTTCCTTATGCATACTTGATGCAATTCTAAAGCAGGAAATGGCTATTAGGGCGGTTTTTCAGCCTAACAAATGCAGACTTTCCGTCATTTGTTACAAATTTGATGAAGATTTCTGTAAGAGAGTCAGAGGGAGTTTCAACTCGGAAGATGTAATCTCAGTGTAAACACAAAAATATCATTGCTGATCACTACTTATTTATTTAGACTGATATGATTTTGTATTTGGCAGCCTACTTCAAAGCTTCTACTAACTGAGCCTTCATCCCAAGATGAATCAATATCCTTTACTGTAAGTTATTAATTCAAACCCGAGCCCTTTATATAAAACAAATATCTACATACATTGTCTAATGCTGATATATTATATCCACATTACCAGCAGGAACCTTTATCCGCTGGTGCCGATTATGACCGTGCTGTTGGAAATTCAACCTTGACTCCATCAAAAAGAACTTTACCTGATGTTGTTGAAGATATTGAGAGTGTCTAACTTTCCGCAACCAAGTTAATGGAGGATATAAAGAAGGAGAAGTAGATATATTCACATTTATATTATTTTAAGTTATTGTTAGTTTTGAAGAAACCGATCCGATTGTTTGTAGTTTTTTTCCTTGAATACTTTGGATCTGTTTAAAAAATTTCAGTTTGATCTCTTTAATATCTTTGAATGAGGATTGTCAAACTCCATCTTATATTTTTGGTTAATTGGTATGAACGTATACCGCGATGTGCACCAAGTATATATGAGTCTATTACTGTCACATAATTTTAGTTGTATGTTTTGCCGAACCAATGCAAAACCTGTTTTAAATATACTCAATTAGTGATGTTGTTTCATCAACTTCAATATATATGTGAATTCATTGTATATATCATGTTTTTAATGATGTCAACAACATTTAGTTTCTACATTGTTTAAACTTCTTAAATAATTCTATTTTTCATATACACTATGTCTATGTGGTTTCAGTAATATCTTGATATGTCAAGATCAATAAAACTTTCACTTTTTTCGTTCATTACATGCCTAAAGCCTTTAAATCTTACACTTCACTACAAAACCTTCAAAATGAATAGTCATTTATTTGACTTCATGCAATTCGATGAAGAAACAGGTACATACAATCATTTACCTCCAAATATAATATGTTTTTATATCTTCCAAAGTATTCCGTTAATGTAATTGTTACATATTTAAATGTCTTATGTGCTATATGGTAAGAAGATGATTAGACTATATGAATTAAGCAATTGTTGGAAATATACTTCGTTTATAATATTAACTAAAAGAACACCAAACTTGTGAAATATATTTTGCAAAAGCATTGATGCACTATGATACTTAGTAGACTTATAATGATTAAAAATTTGGATACTATTTTTGCAAGTCATGTCAATTTTGTTGTATAATTTAATATTACGTCCAAAATTAATTGTATTTTAATTGATTTTTATTAGTTTAATTTTGACACAAGATAGAACTTTGCAAATCAATATTAAATCATGTGATGTGAAAACCATACGAGAACGTGCGATAGCACGAGTTACCCACTAGTATGCTCTTAAAATTATATTAGAGTTAATTTATAATTATAAAGATAATTAGTGGCTTTCTAAATATTTTGATTTTTATATATTTATAATAGATTTTCAAATATTTTGATTTTTATATATTTATAATAGATTTCTCCAAACCCAATAAATTTTCACATAAAAAAAGCCACTTTCAATTATCAGAATCATGTTTACAATAAACTTTAATAATTCATTAAAATTTTAAATGAAAATGAAAATATGAACAAGATAATAGAAATTATTTTCTCTATTGTAAATTATAAGTTGTTTTGAATTTTTTAAATTATAATTTATTTACAATATCAATAAAACATTAATAATATTTTTTATTATACATTTAAATGATTATGATTTTATTCTCTAATTTATTTTAATTTATGTTTTTCATATTGTTAAGGAAAACTAATTTTATAAAATAACTTGCAATTTTTCTTATATAAAAAATGATGAAGATTTCTTAGTATTTGGCAAAAATGACAAAATGACATATTGACAGATAGAGTAATTAATAAATAGAGAGATAAAAATAATAATAATAATAATAATAATAGAAAAATGTAAAAATAAGATATTAGTTAGAAGCAAGGTATATTTGAAAGGTAAAATTAAAGAGAATGAACAAGAAGTTGAAAGAAAAAACTTAATAATTTAAAAATGAAAAAGTAAAGGAGAGAAAGAATTAAAAATATAAATAAAATAAAATAAAATAACAAATAAAAATATTAAATGTTAAATTTTTCATAAAAAAATATTTTTAATTATTTAAATAAATAAGGAATGTAATTACATATATAACAAATATTTTTAATGGTAAATAAAAATATATATTATCACGTCCCTAATTATAAAATTCTCGAGTTTTTTTCTTATTTTTTTTTATAAGATTCTCTTCAACTTTCAAAGTGTATTAATTATTTTTTTTCAAACATATCTTTAATCATATTACATCATTTTTTGTAGTGTAACAAATACACTTGTATAATTATTTCTCTCTTCTAAAAACATACTTGTAAAATTGTACAAATAATTAATAAATTTAATACTCTAATCAACTTTTTTTTAATTAATTTAATTTAGTCCACAAAGACTTATATTTAGGGACGGAAATGATATCAGATCATAATTCTTAATAGAAAAAAGAAACTATGCTCTAAATACTCTTGTTTGGTGGTGCATAGGATAACAGACATGATATAATATTTGTATTATATCCTATCTTAATTCAGTGTTTGATGACACAATATGATAGAATAAGTTAATCCTAAAACTTATCTTATCATGCCTCATTAATTGAAATTGTTATGCTAAAAATGAGAATTAGAATCCGACAGGATAAGATAAGAAAATAATTTATTAATTTACCCTTATAAAATATAATTTAAAATAAAAAATAATAAAATGATAAAATGACAAAATATAAATAAAGATTAATTTAATATTAAATTAAAAAATATTAATAAATAATTTTTTAAAAACATGTATAATTGTCATAAGGAAATTTTTTAAACTTAATATACTATACAAAAATTAAAATATAATAAATTAGAATATTTAAAAATAAAATAATTATTTAAATTTTAACAATATAAATATTAATTTTATCACAAAATATGTAGCTATATATATATATATATATATATATATATATATATATATATATATATATATATATATATATATATATATATCCCTTGATTAGAGATGTCAACTTGCATCTATTAATGGGGATCTCCGAGGAGATTCTCTGTTTGAGACTCTAAATACTGAAAAATTCTTTTTCTGCAACGACGGGGATGGAGAATAAAATTTCTTTAAAGGCACTTTGGAGATCTGAATAATGAACATATCTATGTTCCGTAGAGTCTCTGCCCTATACTATAATACTATAATATCGTTAATTAATATATATTTTAACATTTTCATGTAGGTGTATTTGTAATTTCAAATAATTTATCTTATAAAAAAAATGTAAAATACACATGTATTCTTAATAAAAGAGAGTTCTAAATGATTTTTTTTTTTTTAAGTTTAAAAATTTAGTGTTCATGAATCTCAAGATTAAATATTATTAAATTATATTATGATTAATTTTTAATTTTTTTTTAATAATTTAATTTAAAATAAAAGAAAAATAATTATGTTTATAGATCTCTACATAAATCGTAGGAATCAACGGAAATTCATTGGAACAGAAATAGAGAATAAAATTTTACCGTTATGGAGATCCGGGACATGAATGAGAAGTAAATTTAAAAGTAAAAATTAAGATAAAAATATATATCCTGCCCCATTTAAATTCTTACCCTTGATACAGTAATTGTTAGATCAATTTGGGGTTTCCCTTTTTTTCTTCTGATTCATCTCTTTCATTAGGCGTTCATCGTTGCCCAATAATACTCTATTATTATGTGAGCTACATTTTAATCACTCACTTTTTTCTATATTTATATGTTTGGATTTTATTAGTTTTTTAAAGTGAACAAATACACGGTCATATGTTCGAACCTGCTACCATATAGTTGTCAGTTAATGGTCCATTTACAGCTATTAACTTTACGCAACTATTTATATTACTATAATAATATAGATTAAAATTAAGAAATTATTTACACTCTCCACGTCTCTTAAATATCTCATTTCTATCTATTTTGTCAAAATCCTTCTTTTTCATTTCCCTCCAAACTTTAACTCAAGTTTGCCAAAGGATTCAACCTGGGGTCTTCTACCGTGCGCAACACTCACTCACTCGCCTCCCATAGTGGGAGAGCAAAAAATTTGCAAGCGTCTCCTACACTCACATCATATGTACCATATACCTCCATTAACTCTTGTCTCTTGCATTTTTTATAAATCTTCGTTCCCACCCACCATTTGTCCACCTTAAATCGTCCACTCCACCGTATCCCATCAACCACACACCACACCTTTTGTCTGCCTTCCCCTCCATCCTTCTCTGCCACTTTTAGTGGTTTCTCGTTAACTTAGTCTTAGTCATTGCACTCACATTGAAATCCATATTCAATTCAAACAAATTTCAAGGGCAATGATGAATCATATTCTAATTGACGTCAGGAACCAATAATGATTTTGATGTCACGGTTTTAAATACATGAATCTTTGTTTCGTTAAGGATGCTTCTAATTTTCATCAGTATTAAAACTTTAAATTTTCTTTGCTCTTCAATATGCGATGATTGTATATATATTTGTATATTTAAGAAAACTATTTTACTTTCCCCTTAGTATACTTGGAAAATCCTTTTGGGAGGTTTATGTCAAAGGTTTGGGAATGATAGACAACTCATGTTTTGAGTTGAATAGTTTGTGTGAATTATTTGTTTGATTCCTTTCATAATTCCACTACACTCTTGGTGTTGACCGTTGACGGGGAAGGATCAGCTCTCTTTGGCTTCCAGTTCCGTCATGCTTTTTTCCAAAGTAAAATTTATTTAGTAGATAAATTAAAAATAGTTCACTACAATTTTGAGGTTTACAATAGATTCTATCTACCAGAGATAATGCTTTTTAATGTTTTATCATCTATTAGCCAAGTTTCATATCATTAAGAAAGAAACATATAAATAGTCTTTTAGTGACAACTTCACAACCTAACTTTTTTTTTTGGTTTTCACCACCATAGTTCCGTTCGGTGGTTCCAACTCCCTCCTGATTGATTAGTATGTTCCAACTCGGTGCTTTAACTAGATTCAAAATGTGAACTTCACCTAAATAGACAATTATTTTCATGCTCTTGCGTACAATCATTACAATCTGTCAAGATTCCACATTCAAACTAAAGTTCATAGTAATACTACTGCTCACAGCAGAAATGGACATAACTACAGAGTGGAAATATTATAAAGTTGGACACTTATCAATGAACTATCACTATAAGTGGATCCCTGTCACTAAGTACCATCATCTTCAACAGCGTTCACCCGTTCACATTCATCAATCCATTCGCTGTATCTGCAACATTACAACGAAGATAATTGAGTCATGTGGTTGTGTCCAGTAATGTGTGTGAGAGAGAGGGGAGAGTAGATTTTCAATTCAACAATTGAACTTACATGTCTATTGCCTCGGATAAAGCTGCAAAGAGAGAAAAAACACAAGATCATTAGCTATATCACAGTAAATATGGTCCCAGCAGATACATAAAATACTGAATATCTCACTTTCCATAACACAATAAGTTCAATCATAGTTTCAATAATCAAATGCTATAGTGGCAGTGCATGAAATTGCAGCCTCTTGCAGCTATACAAAGATTCTGTTGTAGAGCGTTTTACAGACACGGGCAATTAGGTAGTTTCAGCAAAGAGAGCCTCCTTAACTAATAAATGGTGTTTGATCGAGACCAAAGGTCTGAAAGGTTAATGCACAAAGCAATAAGGTCATAGAAAAAGTTAAATTAGAAAGGATTGGGATTATTGATAAGTCTCAAGTGATTATCATTAGTATCAAGTTGTTTTGCTATAAACATCAAGAACATTTATTTTTTCTTATCATCTTAGCTATTCCTCATTTCCATATCTAAGGTCAGCCATGATACCATGCACCCTATGGAATTTATTGCTTCTTTAAGAGAAAAAAAAGCACACCCTACAAAACAAACCTGTGATGGTAGTGCTAAAGCTCTCCTGACATATCCCGCAAGAAGCTTCCCCTATCAAGTTCTTCATATCACTGTAAGAAAAACCCAGAAACAAACATCAAACACATCAGTATTCATCTCTAAAATGAAATATGGAGCAGTAGGTGTGATTTCAGAGAAAAGTAGTCGTCAATGTTATTCGATGAATATGCAAGAAAATCAAAACCCTGCATGCTACACCCCTTTCAAGGTAATTAAAATTTACTTACATGCGACACTCGACACTGGAACCGTGATTGCAGAAAGGACAGCTAAAAACAGTGTCAAGCTTATCCATTCGTTTCTTTGGAGGTGGTTTTGTTTTCGCCTTCCTCTTCCCCATAGCTCAAATCCTGGAGATATTCAAACACAAAAATTAATAAACAAAAACAACATGCTAATTAATTAAACTTCTCTAATCTGTTCATTCAACTAAGCAACCAATTTCTCTTCAAAATGAAGATTTCAAGCCAAATCAATTCGAAACCCAATATACCAATTTCTATACAAAATCAAGATTTCAAGAAAATTAAAAATCAAACTGTGACAACATAACCCCTTCCTTTGAGAAATAGCAGATATTTCATAAATTCAAACCCTTTATCTCAAATTTCCAAGAAATATTCGAGAAAATTTTCAAAACATAGATCATGCAATTCATGAATCGAAGATGAGATAGAGACAAATATATACGCATAGAATCGTCTCAAATCTAAACATTCAGAGGCTATCTATGTTGACATCGTTAACCGTTCACGAAACTTTTGACATGGCGAAACGGCGGAGGTAAAAAAGGGGAAGAAATCAAATCAAACGAAACCCTAATCGATAAAAAAAAGGTAAAAAAAAGAGATGAAATTGAAAAACGAAGAGGACTTACCGATGATTCCGATCACGGAGCGAGAAACCGAAAACGAAGCGACGATGAATGTAGAGAGAGAGATGAGAGAGTGTGTGCGGAAATTGAAAAGTTGGAGACAATAATAGAGCCATAAAGGGAATTTTATATCAGTCTAGAATTTCCGATATAATTAAAAATTTCTTTTAAAATCTAATACACTATTATTATTATTATTATTATTTGATTATCCTAATTAAAATTGTTTAAGAAAGTAATTTTGTGTCCTTAAAAGTAGTTAATAAGTGTAATTATCATTTAACCTATTCATTTAGCTTAATTAAAAATAGTATTTATTTGACAGTCAATATATACCCAATATACATTGACGCAATAATATTATTTAAAATCTATTGGAAAATTAAATTACACTCTCTATGCGCGACAACTGAAAAGTCACAGAGAAATTTTGAAAGCCTTTCTCTCTATTTTGGGAAAACAACCCATACTATACTAAAAGGGATGAAGCAGAACCCTAAAATCTCACAATCGAATCTGAGTTGCATTTGAATACACTTGAACCCTACGGTGCCGAAGATTCCCCTTCATTCATTCTTGAAAACGACTTTTTCGGCGATCACCACTCTCCTAAAGACTGAAACCATCTCGCATTATCATTGTTCCTACTTCACCGACAAACATAGGGATCCTCTTTACAACTCCAAGATCTCTATATTCTTCACCTTACTCCTGCTTATCGTTGGTTTGCTCGCGTTATTCACAATCCTCCATAATTGGTGAGTATTATCATGGTGTTGTCGTTGCTATTGTTGTTTATGACATTACAAGCACGGTAAACAAATATCAACTTCATGATGATATTTATGGCAACATTTTATATGAAAGCATTTTGATTTAACATGTGATGATATGATGTTTGCAATCAACCTGATTTAAAGAGACAACCTGATTAAATGGTGCAATTTCTCTCTCAGGGATAACCTAATTAAGCATTTGGCTATATAATATTGATATGCCTTGTTAGTCGTTAATCACATTAAATTGTTGTTTGATCAATTTTTCCTGAAATAGGGCAGAGTCTCTATGAATAAAAAGCTCACGCGAATATGTTTATGATTGATTCTCCAATAGTATCTTATTTCTTTCCTTCCTCTTTCAATTTATTATTAATCTATTTAAATTTCAAGTTCGCCCACCACATGTTTGATAAAACAATGTAGTAGATTCTCATCAATTTTGTTGTTTTTTTTGCTTAAAGTTCTATTGACTTACTATTTATCTGTATCTTAGTGTGATTTTTGTATTTATTTTCTTGGTTTAATCGGTTTTTCTTTTTTGAATATGTACAAATATGGTTATTGACAGGGGAAACAAATTGTGAATTATGTGACTAAGGGAGAATTTCTCCTAATTTATTCTCAAAATTGTCCTGCTGTTTAGTGTTTATTTGACAGTTTAGAATAGAACCAAGAGCAAGTGTGATCCTCTAATCAACTTGAGAATAAAGTAAGAAGACACATTCACATTACTTGCATTTCAAAAAAGCCAGTGCTGTGTTTCTAAGAAATTGTTATGACATAGCACATTATAACAATGGGTTTCTCTTATTATTTACTCTATTATTCTCAATTTTGTTTTCTATATCTTTTTTTTTGGTTTCTACATCATGTCGTTATGTTTGGCTCACAATAAACAGTTGCTTTGCAACCTTTGCTCTCAATCACATAGAGATGGAATGTTTAAAGGTGGATGTAACAATGAATTAATTCTAGATTCTAGAATATTTTGGTATGGTAATTGTCTACTACTAGTATGAACCTTGCCGTTTTTATCGGTGGTCTAATTTACATGTGAAGTGTCACTAACTATAATTCTAAGGAATGGGATCCCAATTAATTCAATATCATACGATTCTTATTTGTTCATGAATGTGGATTTAATTTTCTGTCAACTTGAATGTTTAAAAAAAAGAATCTACTCTTTGGATAAACATGTTGACATGTGGTAGCCATTCTTAATTCCAAAAAATTAATGAATTCAACACTAACTTCATATTAGTTATTAGTAATATTAATCAATTTAACACTGACTTCATATTCATTTATAGAAGGTTGGTTTTCTACACTTAGCATTGATTCTAAGCATTTCTAATTAACATGTGTTATTACCTCATATGTTTACATTTTCTATCGAGTATCTTTCAGGTTAGGTGTCTTGAGCATGGTAAGAGATCACATCTCTACCATATGCATTGGTGTTGGCCTTTGTCACTAGTCGGGGAGGACCTTCATAAGTTCACCATACTAAAATTTGGAAAGTGATTAAAGATGAAGAAAGCTACCGCAGTCTTATTGTCTCAGACTATATAATTGATTGTTAAAATTATGATGCAGTTACCGTCGTGAAATATTTTTATGATTATGAAAAACAAGTAATTGAAGATCTTATTTGTAAGTTCTATGAGGTTGTTTTAGACATTATAGAAGATTCATGTATGGATCTTATTTACAAGGCTATGAGGTTGTTTTAGACACTATAGATGATTCATTTAAGAATCTTATTTACAAGTGTTATGAGGCCTTTTTAGACATTAAAGTTGTGGTGTGTAGAATTTGTTTGTGAGATATTTTCATTATTTACATCAATGTCATTTCAATAAAACTTAACTTTTAGTTTTATCTGTATGCTTCCACTTAGAGATAAATAAAAAACATTTAAAATTTAACTTGAGTATCATGGGTTTTAGTTTTTGAAATTCAGGGACAAAATTGAGCTGAGTTGAGTTTCATCAAAGATGGTTTTAGCTCACCACTTAGAGATGAATCAACTTGCACATGATGCGGGTTATTTTCTATGATGTTGGACTGTGATTTATGTTACCACTTTGTCTAAAATAACTCTTTTACTATATACAATGATGATTTTTACTATATACAATGGTATTTTATGCCCTAAATCTATCTGCTATACGGATACAACTTACTATCTATTTTTTATGTTTGATTATGGTTACTACTTACACATTCATGCAGTGGGTCCTTTCTTGAAAAATCTGTGTCTCAGTATGGTTTACATGTCACGGTACTTAATCTATAATTGTTTAACTTATTTTTGTTTTGAATCATGAATGGCCAGAACTTCTAAGTCTAATATGACTTTTTTTTCTTTTCACCTTGGAGAAAAGAATTGAAGAAAACAAAGTAGTTTCATTTGTTAAGAATTTTTAAATATTACTTAACATTTATATTGTTTTCAAACTTATTAAAGTTCGCGTACATATACACGTCATGCACATGTTTCTTTTAAACTCTACTGTGTTCAAGTACTTCCTAATGATAACAATGATGTTGATAGCGATATGGGGCCACACCTTCTTGGTGATTGTCTTAAAGTCAATGTTCACCCTTCAAAGATGATGACAGTGATGATGAAGAAAGTTCCTTCAGCAGTTTTCCTTCCATACATATTCATGATGACGAAATGAACTTCAAAATTCTCATTTGTGGTGCACCTTTCTATGTTGTAAACTTCTTTGAATTCTACTGCCTTTCTTTGAATTCTATAGTGAACTTTCAAACCCTACATTATTTCGATTTTTATTAGTTTTTATTTTATTTTTAATTAAGAATTATATTTTTTTTCTAAGTTAAAATGGTAATTAAAAATGATAATTAATTATCTCTAATATCATTTAAATTAATATTATTTAAATTGATTGACCTATCTAAATTTATTTTAATCAAAATATAGGTTAAGTATTTTGTTTTTCTATTATTTAATTTATTTTTTCTACTATTTAAAATTGATGTTTAATTCGATTAACATAATTTCGCTGTAACAAAACACAACTACCTTCTAAATTAATTTTTTATGACAATCATAATTCGAAACATTTTTTTGTTATATATTTTAGGCTTAAATGCATTCTTGGTCTCCATATTTTCAAGTTTTTAAAATTTTAGTCTCTTGTTTTAAAAGTCAATTTTTTGATCCCTAAACTTTACCTCACTTGAGATTTTGTTGGTCCCCCTATAATTTTGCATACGTGACACCCTTAATAATGACATGACACTGCTACAATAACTCCCTACAATGTGTGTTCATCTCACATTGGTACGTTATTTGTTTCCCATAACGCCTTTAGTTGTTTGATTACATATGTGTCTTCAAGTATTAAAACAACATAACAACTATTCCAAAGTGGATACCATTTGACCTTAAAATTAATCTCGTTACCCGACAACTTGTCAAGTGCTAATGGGACTCATGTGGATCAGTAACCCCATTCTAAATAAAATGAAGGACATTTGTTAACTTAGACAATATAATGACAGTTGTAGATAAATGCGTTGAAAACCGATAACAAATATATTAAACCCCCATATCATGTTGTGCATCTGAGTAGTAGAAAGTCCCAAGACTTGTTCGCTTTCTCAATCCCACAAGAAAAAAATTACAATGACTTACAGAATAAACAACTTCAATTTGTATTTTGTACCTGGTGAAGTAGCAATATGGTGCAACATAATTAACGTTATGGTTATAGAATACAATAAAATGGAGAATATGTAAGAGTTGATAAAACATGTAACCTAAACATTTCAACTTCAGTTAAATGTTCTGATTCACATTTAAAAGGTGGTTTGTCTCCCCTAATAACCTTAGGACATTGATGACATGCCTGATAAATACCATCTGTATTGGGATACAATGAGCTTATCAACTGTTGTAACTGTAATATAGAAAGTGATATGCACGAAAGCATGTAAGTGAAAAATCAGGATTGAAAAAATTATGTTAGAATAAAGGAAAAAAAGAGATTAATAAAAGTACATACATCTTTGAGTAGCTTAATTTCACTGATAGGAAGGACCACAACTTTTGACATGAATTTTTGGTAAGGTGTAAACTAGGAGTTGAAAGAGTTTTGTGACCACACTTGAGATTGTGAACTAAGCTGGTTGGTCCGGTTAACCAATGAGTCCTTAGTGATGCTATAAGAAAGTAGAAAAGATAATTTATGTTATATAGATTACACAAATTCATGAAACGGTCCATATACACAATTTATGGAAATGAAGTGCACCTTCGAATGAAGTCATTTATTGGTTTCAAATCTTTGTTGATGCACAATTTAGCAACATTGTAGGTGTTTGAAACGGAAAGTGGATATTTTCCTGCATTAAACATGAAAATAGTTGTGTATGCATTTCCCTAATAAAAAGTAAGTGAATTTATAGAACAAACCAAATGAAGTAAGTTAAACCTTCTTCTTTGACTTTGACGTATTACAATGAGAGTTGGGGGCGAGGTATCAGTTTTCTGTTGATTGAATTTGATGAACTGTGACACATATGATTCCCATCGAGTATAGTTGATAGTGTTGTTGCTACATAGTTATAAATAAAGTTTAGCAAATATAAAGTTAAGTGTTGTGAAAATGATGCCAAGAACAGAGTATAATAGGTTTCTTTGAGGCAATAAACCCACAAGGTATGAATCAGGAAAGCAAGAATAACAAATAACCCTCTCACTCTAAATTAGGATTTGTTGTATGTAATGATGAGAGACTAGTATGCTATTTATAATAAACCTAACATACTAAATTAATGGGCTTTTTCACAAAAATACCCATTACAAACTAACTTAGGGTACAAGCTAACTTAAACAATTGGACATAAAAAACAGGCCCAATTAGTCATGCTAACAAACCTAGCATTTCTAATAACTGTATGCTTGACCATACTTTGACTACAACATACTACTTTGACACCAACATGTGAGCGGCCTTCGACTGCATGCCAACCTTTGTCGAACTTGTCAAACCACAAAGCTATCCTTTGACCCAATATAGTTTGATCTAATATGTCACAAATCTCCACCTTTGAACAAACTCTAATATTAGAGAGCAAACTAGTTTTTTTCATGCAGCTTTATCAACTGCATACAGTGGAAAAACTTGCAACTTGGCAATGTCACTGATCATATCAGCAACATTGTGATCTGTCGAAACCTTCAGCACTTGGACTTCTTCATGTTCGATTAACCCTCTAAGAAAATGCAGTCTAACATCGATGTGCTTGGTTCACTCATGATAAGATGAGTTCTTCGACAGGTGTATTGCACTTTGACGATCACATTTAACAGTGATAACTCGACCTTGAAGTTTCAGCTCCTTAGCAAAACCTTCAAGTCACAATTCTTTCACAACTTTAGTGAGGGAGATATATTTTGCTTAAGTGGTTGATAAGGCTACAACCTTCTGAAGTTTCTCTTTCCAACTAATTGATGTGCCAAACATAGTGAAGTTTTGTGACCACACTTGAGATTACGAACTAAGCTGGCTGGTCCGATTAACCAATGAGTCCTTAGTGATGCTATAAGAAAGTAGAAAAGATAATTTATGTTATATAGATTACACAAATTCATGAAACGACCCATATACACAATTTATGGAAATGAAGTGCACCATTCAATGAAGTCATTTATTGGTTTCAAATATTTGTTGATGCACAATTTAGCAACATTGTAGGTGTTTGAAACGGAAAGTGGATATTTTCCTGCATTAAACATGAAAATAGTTGTGTATGCATTTCCCTAATAAAAAGTAAGTGAATTTGTAGAACAAACCAAATGAAGTAAGTTAAACCTTATTCTTTGACTTTGGCGTATTACAATGAGAGTTGGGGACGAGGTATCAGTTTTCTGTTGATTGGATTTGATGAACTGTGACACATATGATTCCCATCGAGTATAGTTGATAGTGTTGTTGCTACATAGTTATAAATAAAGTTTAGCAAATATAAAGTTAAGTGTTGTGAAAATGATGCCAAGAACAGAGTATAATAGGTTTCTTTGAGGCAATAAACCCACAAGGTATGAATCAGGAAAACAAGAATAACAAATAACCCTCTCACTCTAAATTAGGATTTGTTGTATGTAATGATGAGAGACTAGTATGCTATTTATAATAAACCTAACATACTAAATTAATGGGCTTTTTCACAAAAATACCCATTACAAACTAACTTAGGGTACAAGCTAACTTAAACAATTGGACATAAAAAACAGGCCCAATTAGTCATGCTAACAAACCTAGCATTTCCAATAACTGTATGCTTGACCATACTTTGACTACAACATACTACTTTGACACCAACATGTGAGCGGCCTTCGACTGCATGCCAACCTTTGTCGAACTTGTCAAACCACGAAGCTATCCTTTGACCCAATATAGTTTGATCTAATATCTCACAAATCTCCACCTTTGAACAAACTCTAATATTAGAGAGCAAACTAGCTTTTTTCATGCAGCTTTATCAACTGCATACAGTGGAAAAACTTGCAACTTGGCAATGTCGCTGATCATATCAGCAACATTGTGATCTGTCGAAACCTTCAACACTTGGACTTCTTCATGTTCGATTAACCCTCTAAGAAAATGCAGCCTAACATCGATGTGCTTGGTTCACTCATGATAGGATGAGTTCTTCGACAAGTGTATTGCACTTTGACGATCACATTTAACAGTGATAACTCGACCTTGAAGTTTCAGCTCCTTAGCAAAACCTTCAAGTCACAATTCTTTCACAACTTTAGTGAGGGATATATATTTTGCTTAAGTGGTTGATAAGGCTACAACCTTATGAAGTTTCTCTTTCCAACTAATTGATGTGCCAAATATAGTGAAAACATATATAGAAATATATTTTCTGGAATCTATACAACCTGTATAATCAGAGCGACATATCCTCGGATTACTATTTTACTATCTTCACCCAAGGCTCCACCATAAATTAGGACACTATTCAGAGACCCAATTATATACCTTAGAATCCACTTCAATACTTGCGAGTGAGCCTTTCCAGGATTCACCATGTACCTGCTTACAAGACTTACTGCATATGCTATGTTGGGTCTAGTACATGCCATATCATACATCAAAGAACCTACTATATTAGCATATGGGATGCTATTCATATAAGCTCTTTTAACATCAGTACTTGGACACTGATCTATACTCAACTTGAATTGAGGATTTGTTGGAGTCACAATAGGCTTTGAATTCGACATACCAAATTTATTAGAAATCTTTTGTAGGTATGTGTTTACCGTGGTTTTTGGTAAACAACCGTTGATCCTCCAAAAAGGAAAGTCCTTTTGGTTACTCGCGGGATCGATCAGATTGATCCTAGAACATATGCTAATTTTTATACTGGGTTGATGTAAGTAAGGAAAGGAATCCAGGAAGAACGCACGTTCGACCAAAGACAAGATACTTGTGGTTTTGGAAAGTAAGAAAGTAAATAGAGATGTAGAAATGCAGGTAAAGGTGCAGGAAAAGTAACTTTGCAGAATAAGATTAAAGCAATGTAAAATACTTTTATTAATGAAAAGGGGTGTTTCCAACTTACATTTCTCAGTTTATCCTTTCTCACACAGCGGGTACTTGGACAATATTTGAGTAACTAGCACAATAGGGTGAACACACCGAAAAACTACACAGATTTCCTATTTTATACTAAAAACTATGTAACCGTCGAGGGGTGGCTCTGTGCTAAGATAAGGACAAGTGTCCTCTACATGTCCCTCGACCTCTAGCTTCCAGCCACATTGCTCTCCTTTAGCCACTGGTGAAACTGTCTTTCCCTCCAATAATTCAAATTCAAATGTTCCTCCCCTTTTGTGTCGACGCGAGGATATTCTCTTCTAGTCGAAGGCCATAAGACCTTCTCAGTCGAAATCTTGAAAGTGAGTCCTGGTCGAAGACTCAAATATAACTTAGATATTTTCTCTAAGTCATTTCACACGTCGAAACATTCTTCAGCTTGGTTTTATTTATTCCAATTTTGGTCTAAAAGACCAAATATAGTAGGTGTCGAATTTAGGAGCCAACAAATTTCCCCCCAATAATGTCTATTTCGATGCTAAAAGAAATAGCCATTCTTTGATCTTTCCGTTCGACACCTGTCTCTCTTGTTGTCCACAAATGCTTGACGTGCGCTTTTCGTCTTCCAACAGCTGCTACTTTCGAAGAAACCATCATTACTTTTTCTCCAAGATGTCTTTTCCAACTGCCGTTACCATGCTGCCATGATGACCATATTCCTAGAACCTAGGCAAGCATGTCAAAACGTTTCCCATCATCTGCACGGTAACCGTTTCATGCTTCGCCACATGCCCCACTATCTTCACAGCATTAAATGGCTTTGACGAGACACATCCCTTTCTGAAGACTATAAATACTCTTGAGCCTTTTCATTTGGAACTTTCACAACTCTAAGTATTTCCAGGTCTTATGCTTAAACCACCTTGCATTGTCAACTTCACTTCTTTCAAATCTGCAAAAATGGCTTTCCTTTCCAATGCACCAAACAATCCCAAACCTAAAAATGCTGACGATATCCAAAGCCAACCAGAGATCTTTCCTACTAACCCTTCTCCTTCCTCGACTGATGGGCTACAGTTCGTTTCTGAACCCATGACGAGGGAAAGGCGAGAAGCATATGATTCCAAGCTCCTCATTCCCATTAGGTACTCTGAAGACATATACGCTATGTCTGGTCCTCTGTCCACATGCATCGAGAATCCTATTAAGAACCGTGCCTTCTTCCCTACTCATCCAAGACTCAAACCTATAGGCCGCGTGAAGAAGCCTAAGGATGATCCTGAGGATGCAACTCCGGCCAACCAGTAACATATTCAGACTACGGGGGACATTAACCTTCAATTTATGAACAAAGAGACCAGGATCTTTCGATCATGCCCTAATCTCTCCTCAGAGTATTCAGATTGGTTAAATAAGGTGGAGAAGGCACAAACCTCTGTCTGGAAGGAAATGGGAATTTACGATTTGGTGATGCTGTCGAAGACAAGATTGTCTTATTGTCCTCTCATGTTGGTATCTTCACTATATTTCTGGGATAGCGCACATTTCACCTTTCATCTTCCCTATGGTATGGTGACCACCACCCTCTTCGACATAACAGCGATTACCGGTCTTCGACTGACTGGCGATTATTTCGATCCTGAGGATCTATCTGAAGATGTTATTGGGTTTGCAGCTACAAAACCCACCTACACCACTTTTATCAACCACTTCCATGAAAAATCCCCCACTACTGTGTCGGAGGTGGAACATATAGCTTTTCTGACTATGTGGTTATCCCGTTTTGTCTTCTGCACCAAGTCGCTTCAGGTGACTAAGAAAATGCTCACGCTCACGACGCAGCTTCATCATGGCTATCCCCTCTGTCTGGCCGAATTTATTTTGGCCAATCTATATGAGTCTATCAACAATGGTGTGACTCAACTCAAAGTCATAGGGGATAGGGCAAGCTTTCTGCTCTCTGGCCTTTTCTGGCTTCTCCAACTTTGACTCAATGCCACCTTTGAATCTTTTCTTCCCCAGAAGAATAAGATCAATGAAGCGGCCCCAGAAATCCTGAACAGGAGGGTCGAAGGTACCAGACTTGCACTGCTGACTCCTACTGATGAAGGCCAACAGTTTCAAAAGGCTTTCACAAGTTTCGTGATGATGTTTGCGGAGCGCAAACATTTTGTTTCGACCATGGCTCCTTTCGCCAATCGAAAAGTCGGCCCAGAATGGTTCACTAGACCATTTCCTTCGACTAAGGAGGAGGACTTGAATGATGAATACGTGGGCATGTGGGAGTCGTTTCTTCGACCTAGAATCACACCATTGAGATTCAAGAGCTCAAAAAATCAATTAAGCTTGATTGCTTATCAACCAAATCTTGTCTCTCGATAATTTGGCATTGTCCAATCACTTCCCTCACCCATTTATCCTCGAGAGAAACTGTTGTTATTTTACAACGCAGACTACTCAGAAGATGCCGCTACCAAGCATATTAGTAGGTACGTTGGTCGAACCGTACTAACCATGTTCGACTTTAATCTCAATTTTTTGTGTTCTGGCAATTTTGAGGGGTGGTTGAGACAATATTATGATGAATAGTTCTTCTACGAGAAGGAATTCACCCACCACCTTCGTGAGGCGTTTAAACTAGTCTTTGACAGGGTCAAGAAAGGTATTACTTCTTTTCTTTCTCTTTGCCTCAGATTTAGTCATTCGACGCTCGACTAACCTTCATTTTTTTGTATAGCTGTCAAAAGGACCACTTCGAAGAAGGTTGCTGAAAGCACAAAAGGGGGAGAACCTTCTGTTAACCCTTATCCCAAGGTATTTATTTTCTCCTATACCCTTATTCTTCACGATCATCTGACATGGGTACTGATTTCTTCGACTTGTCTTTCTGGGTATTCATAAAACTACCCCCAAAAAAAGAAAGGTCCAGGAGATCGAGATCTCTAGTGACGAAGAAGAGGAATCTCCTCCTGTTCCTCTGAAGAGACAAAGGTTAAAGAAACCAGTTCCTGCCGTTGAGCCTCGTCCCAAAATTAGAATTAAGACTACATCTACGAGGCCTCCTCCTGTAGTTGTCAAAGAGCCTACTGAACAGGAAGTAGTTGCCAGGCTAAACAATCCCAGCGAGAGCGATAATTCCAGTCCCGACGCTGAAGTCCCAATTCAGGTATTTGCTTCGACAGGTCATCACTTACTCCTAGAATTACCCTTTTTCTTTATGATAATTCTAAAAAGAAACATACTTCTTTTAACTTTCAGGATACTGCTGACACCTCCAAACAAGTCCCTACTCCTGTCGAAGGCTCTGTCACTCTATTAAATAGTGAGGGGGATCCTACTTATACGCCTTCTTCAACAAAAGGCTCTTTCATGAGTTCAGCTGATGAAGTGAATCAAACTTTTGAACTTCAGCATGAAACCATAGAGGGAGTCACTGAAGAAGGCCCTATAGGAAATCATGAAGAAAATAGGGCTCCGTTGGTTGACGCACAGGAAACTGAAGAGGAAGGGACCCTCAATGTTGAGACTGTGATAGAGAGGGAAAGTGTACTGGAGGTGGGGAATCAAGATGAAAGGATTCCAGAAACTGATGGTAGAGAAAGCTCTACTGAAGGGACCCAGAATCCTTCAAACACTGAAGCAATTCTAGAACAGGTAGCCAACGTGGTTGCTTCTGTCAACGAAAGTGTCCCTTCGACAGGGTCTAGAACTAAAGAGGATTTGGCCTTGCTGAAACAGCAAAATCCTTTAGGCTATTTGACTACAATTCTAGAAGGTCGAGAGAGTTACTCTGACCACAGTGTCTCAACTGCATCCGGAAAGTCTACTTCGACCTCTCCTCTCTACGAGGCCCTTCAGAAAGTTAAGGCACAAACCTTCAAAAGAGATTTAATGTTAACCCTGGAGGGAGAACCCACTACTCCTTCTTTTCTGAAGACTACTCTGAGGGTTGTCGATCTCCTCATTGCTTCTCCAGACGTGACTAACGTTATCTTGGACTTAATCTCCATTACTGACCAAGTGTCAGTGGACTATAACCGTCAAAGGACTCTTAATCATGAGATTGAAGAAACCAACAGTCATGTGGCTGCTTCCTGGCACGCTTCTACCAAATTAGCTTCTAAATTAAAAGGGTTGTCGAAGGCCCAGGAGGCTAGACAGAAAGAGGCTGAAGCGATAGATCGAGACACTGCTCAAATGAGGGCGCATATTGCAGAGTTGGAAGATAAGATTACTGCCAATGATAAAAAGAAAGAAGAACTCCTCGCTGTTAACACTGAGTCAGAGAGCCAAGAGGAACTGGCTGAAGGGTTAAGACACGCTGATCGAGCCCAATCACTCGATGCTAAGCTTGAAACCCTTCATCAATCGAAAGCTTTATGTGATCAGAACTTGGAATTACAAAGAATTAAATACCTTCAGATCAAGGAAAATCTCCCTTTTTGAATCCTGTTTCTTTCATCTATGTAATCACTCGTTGTAATGACTTCAAAGCCATTTTGGCTATTTTAATGAAAATTTATGTTTCCATTTTGGCATTCTCTATTCGACGGTGACTACACATTAGTTATTTTGACCTCTTGAAGCACAGGTCTATATTTCTTTAAGTATTTACCATTCACCCTTAGAATTCTTTGATCTTCATTTAGCTCCCCAATCTCATAGGCTCCACCAGAGAAAGCTTGGATAATCCTGAAAGGTCCTTCCCACTTAGGAGACCATTTTCCGAAATTTCTATCTTTTTGATCCATCGGAAGAATTACCTTCTGTTGTACCCCAAAATTTTCCCTCTCATTTTATCAAGATTATCCTCACAAGACTTCTTGGACTCAAGATCAGATTAGGGTTTGCTCAGCTCAAGACATCTCCTTGCACTGATGACCTGAAATTAGGGTTTGAGTTTGCACAAGGATTTTTGGACTTCCAATGCCTCATGTGACCTTCATACTTAATTTTGGACCCTTAAGATTGCTCATACCAAGTTTCAAGCCTTGAATCACTTTTTTGCCCAATCAATTGGACAATTGACCTAAAAAATCAGTTGTATTGGGGAAAAACTCAACTGTGGCCAATTTACAGTAAAACCTCATAATTTTTGATCCACATCAACATTATAGACTTATATGAACCATTTGATCAAGTTTGGACCACAACTCCTCAAGAAATTTGATCAGATCATCAAAAGGGCAAAATGGTCAAAATTAGGGTTTTGACTGTAGGAGGGCAATTTCTGATTTTTCACCTAGCCAATGGAAAATTGGGTTCAAGCATGGTTTCAAGGACTCAATAGAATCATCTTGACCTAATCACAAGGTTCAAAAGATCTCAAAAGCATTGGATTGACAGATGAATTTTCCAGTCAACTGATCAAAAATCAACTGTACATTGAAAACTCAAACTTTGTCTTTTTGGTCAAAATCAAGTGCCAAAGGTCATTTTTCATCAAGAGGTGTAAAAACATGAAACTTGTTCACCAAGAAACCTAATTTTGAAAATTAGGGTTTAAGTTTGAAAATTTTCATAACTTAGAATTTTTCTAAGTTATGAAAATTTCTTATTTTTTCCCAACTTTTCCCAACTTTTTCACCATGATGTAATTGGATTCAAAGAAAACTTCCAACATAAAAATTGTAATCCTCCACAAAATATACAACTTTTGTTCACAAAGTTTTCCCAAAAGATGCTTGGATCTCAAGTTATGATTTTGTGAATAGGGGTCCATGAAATTTTAACTTAGTGAAATTTTGCCCTAATTTAGGCAGATTTTTGACCTAACTTCATGGAAACTTTTCACCTAGTTCCAATTGGAATCTCAAAATACATTTCAAATATGGATTGTATAGCATGTTACAGGCTTTCCAAAATGTCCAAGAACTCTCCAAGATCATTTATGGTTAGGGAGAATCGAAGGAATGAAAATGGAAAATTCTCACTTTTGTCCAAGGCATTTTGCACCATGTTACAACTTACAAATCAGTTTGATTCATGTTTGTACTTGCATTACAGGCCCTAATCCTTTTTACAATCCAAAATTGAATGCAAATACAATGGTTAATGGCATTGTTTTGATCTTTGAAGCTTTGTATAAAGGTTTAATCCAAAAATGGCAAAACGATTACATTGTTACTTTGATAAAGCACAATTTATGTAACTTTGTTTATCTTGAGCCATGGACCAAATCTTTTGCTGCAAACAAATTCCACAAATATCAGACAATTGGTACCAACTCTCAGCAGGCCTTGAGCTTTGTCAACTCACCTTTTCTTCAAAAACAAGAAAGCTTGCAAAATTGAACATAACTCTTGTATCTGATAAAACCAAGTCTTGCTATCATTTAAAACAAGTTCAAAATATTGTCTCAAGCCAGAAACACGATTTGCTAAGCTCTCAAATCCCCCAAAACACAAAATCACAAGTTCTTGCCCAAACAGGGCATCTTCTGTAGAACCACTTCCAAAACATATTTCACTCGTGCGTTTTGCTTTGAACCACTTCAAACACATTCTTTACAACACACCTAAACTATCCAAGCCCCTGTCCAGCAACTGTAACCTCATTTTCACACTTCACCATTTTCATTTTGAAGCTTTGCAGGTTGACTTCTAGAGGGACATTCAGGCAAGTTCAAAGCAAGCTAAGCATTGGGAAAGGTTGAGACAACTTCAGGCAAGCTAACACGACCTTCAGGCCTCACTCACAACTTCTACATTGCCATATCCAAACTTAAATGAAACAGGTATTTGTCAAGATTCTAACTCCTTATTTAGGCATCATTAGGCTTAGGTTTGTGAAGCAAAAATGTAGTCCTTAAGTTCCTTGAGCTGTACATATGCATAGTTCTTATTTATATTAACTGAGCTAGGAGAATTTGGATGTTGAAGTTGCTGAAAAAACTAGGTCATAAATTAGGGGCACTGAAATTCTCCCTGGTTTGTTAGAGTTAGGTCAAGTTCTTTATATGGTTGGAATCGTGATTGAAAATGCTATAACTTTCATGTTGTAAATTTTTGATTTCATGCAAGCATGAGCAAGAACAAGTTTGAGTTGCAGAACGCGCGTTTTCTTGTTCAGAGGACAGGGATGAAGTGAACACTGGGCTTGGGCTTGCTGTTTCTTCTATTCACACCACTCTTTTGCTTTCTGCACCCCTTGGCCCATTTTCTTTATTTTGTATATTTTTCTCATTTCTTTTATATTTTCTGACTTTATTATTTTTTCTTGAACATTAAAAAATCCAAAAATATTTTCTTAATTTTTGCATTTTATTTTATTATTATTTTTTTTGGCATAAAAATAGTTTATTAATAATAATATATTTTATTTTCTTAAATAAAAACTTGTAAACAATATAAAAATATCCTACATTTTTATTTTTATTATTTATACACTTAAAATATTATTTTCTCACATATTTTATTTTTTAAACATTTTTGTATATATTTTTTATTTATTTTCTTGTACATAAATGAAATAAATAAATAATATAAAGCATATTTTCTTTTAAACCAAAAAATTAGGGTTTTCACCCTTTCCAAAAATAATCATTTTTATTTTCTTATTTTTAAGACATAAATAAATTTATTTTCTCACACATAAAACAAATACAAAAACATTTATGCATATTTACACTTTATTGTACATTTAAATAATTGTTCATTTATTTATTGTATAAATTCAATTGGGTTGTAATAGTATTAGGGTTTTATTTTGTGCAAATACCCCCTATTCAAACTTGTATCCCCCTTCCCATAATATTGCGTAATAGTTTAGATTTACTTTACGCATTTATCGCTTTTATATACCATGATAGTAAGAACTATGGTTTGTATGCAAAGACCAAAAGTCAAACAAATAGCATGACTAAACACAAGACATAAATGCATGAAAAATGACAACAAAATGCACACAAGCACCCCTAGGGTTTCATCCACTTTGTTGCCTTAAAATGGCCATGCTATGCATGCTAGGTATCTTGGCAAAACTAAACAAAACAAAACAAAAGATCATAGTCCCTCGATGATGCTATCTTGGTTGCCTAAACAAAAATGATCTAGTCCCTCAAAAATAGCTAAGATACTTGGCAATATTGTTATCATGGCCATACGATGACCCACGCCCGTCCCGTTTAACATCCAAAGATAGGGTTGTTTACCAAATACAATGGTAAAACAACAATATCAAAGGAATAAAAATGTGTAGGAAAGACTTTTGATTAGGGTAGACAACTCCTAGTTACTTGATCTCTTGCAAACCATCCTTGCTATTTAAAAAAAAACACAACACCTTTCAAAACATTCTCCAAACAAACTTTCAAACATTGAAACATTTTCAAAAGACAAACACCTTTGTATACATTCAAACAAGAATCATTACAAAGGTTGCCTAAACAAAGGCCTCTTTTCAAAATACTTTCAAAACCATACAAAGCACCATTTCAAACAATTGAAAAGCAAAAGCAAGTGATCTAAAACAAGTAACTAAGAGCCCATGGAAAATCATGGATGAAAAGGGTGCTAGCACCTTCCCTTTTCATAATCTACCCCCCGAACCCAAAAACAATCTCAAAGGTCTTTCTTGTGCTTTTTTACCTTTCCTTTTGGATAAAATAAAAGTCGGTGGCGACTCTTGCTAAACCGAAACATTTGCGAACACAAACACAAAACCTCAAGTCAGTTCTCCCACTGCATCACAGAACTGGCGACTCTGCTGGGGACTCATTTGAAAAGTGGGGTTACCTTAGGGTTTTAGATCACCTTTACATGCTTGACTTGTTTGCTTTACACTTTGGTTCAATTATTTGGGTTTGAATCCTCTACCCGGATTTGGGAAACATTCATAGGTAAATAGCAATACATTGTGGAAACTGTGCGGGGTATACCGACATGGTTGAAGCAATAGCTATATTAGTGCGACATATTTGTGGGTACCGGTAGCCTTTGAGTCAATCAAAGAGAATACGGGGCCGCTGAGTGATGTCATGAAGCACTAATGGACTTTTAGAACCTTTACTTGACCAACTTGGCCTTTTTAGGGGTAGTGAGATGACCGGCTTTGGTGCAGTCTGAAGTTGGTAGATACTCAATACTACACTCATTGAGGGTTGTTTTCTTGGAATATTTCGGTCGCCAGTAAAGTGGCCAAACTGAAACAATGAACACAGAAAACAGTCCAGTGATATTGAGCTCCTTAGAACCCGATTACTATTTCTAGGACAGGTTGAGCCAACTAAACTTCAAGAGGGTACTTACCTATGAAACCCCATGCAAGCCTGAAACTAGGAACTTGTGTGATTTGTTTGTACATATACTTGTGCATAACATCATGGACATCATGAAGCATCATATGTATCCACTAACCATTTCAAGGATTTGGATTTTCATCTTTGTTCCTGTTTTGTAGATAATGGAATCACTTCGCAGGAAAACTATCAAAGTCAACCTTGTAAGAATTCCGCCTCAACTCAAGGAGCTAGCTTCAAGGATTCCTGAGAATTCTCCATTCACCGAGAGGCATGGTCGTCTTCTCAACTTAGTCAACACCAATACTGCGGAGGATATGCTGAAAGTTCTCTTCCAGTTCTTTGACCCTTTGCATCATTGCTTTACATTTCCTGACTACCAACTTGTGCCTACTTTGGAGGAATTTTCTCAACTCTTGAGGATTCCTATTCTCCATCAACTACCCTACAACGGTACAGAAAGAGATCCAAAGCCAGAAGATGTTGCTCAAGCCCTACACTTGCAACCATCTAATATCATAGGTCATTGGGAAACTAGAAATGGTGTCAAAGGTTTCTTGTCAAAGTTTCTGTTTGAGAAGGCCCAAAGCTTCTGGGATTCCTTGGACTTACAAGCTTTCGAGGAGATTGTAGCTCTTCTCATATATGGATTGGTCTTGTTCCCAAACCCTGACCAGCTTATAGATGTGAATGCTGTCAAAATCTTCATGGCTCGCAACCTGGTGCCTACATTGCTTGGAGATATCCTCCACTCTTTTCACACTCGAACAATGAGGAAAATAGGTGTTCTCATGTGTTGCACTCCTCTACTGGAAAGATAGTTTATTTCTCATCTTCCCCAATCCATTTTGAAGAATGAGCAAGGTTTGAGGTGGTCACAACGATTGATGACTCTTACCCATTCAAACATTCATTGGTGTTCTCGATCAAAAGAGAATATCATCATTCACCATTGTGGAGAATTCCATAATGTCCCTCTACTAGGCATTATGGGAGGCATCACCTATAACCCCTTCTTGGCTCTGAGATAGTTTGGGTATGCCCGAAGCGATGGCCCGCATGACATGCTGATTCCAGACTTGGTTTTTGACTTCGACAACGACGATCAAGGACTTCGACAAAGGTTCATCCGAGCTTGGAGGATGCCCAACAAGGTGGACAGTAAGACCTTGGGACACAAGAATTCCATCCCCCTTGAGCCTTACCTCAAGTGGGTACGAACCCGCGCCCAAAGTCTTATGATGCCTTACCCCTACATTCTCCCTGTGATTAAAGAGCCTGTTATGGAAGGAGAGGTTCCATACACCCTCCTACATCCTGACATGCCAACATCACTAGAAGATTTGTAAAGGAGTTGGATACATCTCAAGGGAGACCGAGATACTTTTGAAGCCCAATTCTACACTAGCGAGAAGAAGGTTTTAGAACTTACTCGTCAAATTCACGAAGAGCAGACTCTCAACACCTACATTGCACCAAAGAGGATGCGCAACATCTTTTTACCTTAGAATTTTGTATTATTTTGCCCATGGGGCATCGATGTACTAACAAATTCTATCTTATTAATATGACGTGTGTTCCTTTTTTGTTTAAAACAAATTTGAATTTCTGAATCCTTGAATGCATTACATGAATACATATCATTCATCATATGCATAAGCAGGTCTTCACACCAAGTTTCCTCATCTCTCTGCTATTTATTTCAGCAAGATTGATATAGAACAGACGGTCAAAGACTTACAAGCACAGAATTCACAATTTCAACAACTACTTCTGACCTTGGCCAAGGGGTAGGAGGAGCTCAAGACCTTGCTAGAGAAGGAAAAAGAGAAAAAGAAGAAGAAGAGAGCTGGCGTGGCTACCTTGGGCAGAAGATTTGAAGGTCAAACCAGAAGGGTCCTAGATTTTCTATCAACCTCTGAGGAAGGAGAAGGAAAGGGTAAAGGAACTGCAGTGGCATCTGATTCTGAAGCTGAAGAGGAAGAGGATGAGGATTATTCTAAACAGCAGTACCCTCCTGCAGATGACAAATATAAGAACTTGGAAGAGCGTCTAGCTGCCATGGAGGTGCAGAGAGTGCATGGGCTTGACTTTGAAGAGTTAGGGTTGGTATCTGGAATTGTAATCCCTCCTAAATTCAAAGTGCCTCTGTTTGCTAAATATGATGGGTTTTCTTGTCCCAAGATGCACCTACGGTCTTATGTCAGGAAAATCCAACCACATTCTTCTGACAAGGATTTGTGGGTCCATTTCTTCCAGGACAGTCTTTCGGGAACGCAATTAGATTGGTTCTACCAGCTAGAGAGGTATGATGTGCATAATTGGGAGGATTTGGCTACTGCTTTCTACAAGCAGTATCAATATAATGCGGACTTAGCACCAACCCGTACTCAATTACAGAGTATGGGCATGGTCTCAAATGAAGGTTTCAAAGAGTATGCCCAGAAATGGAGAGATTTGGAGGGACAAGTACAACCACCTCTATCTGAGAGAGAGCTAGTTGATATGTTCTTGGGGCCTCTGTCAGGCCCCCTTTTTAATCACCTGATTGGAAGTTCGTCTGCGGGGTTCACCAAGTTGATTCTAACTGATGAGAGAGTTAAAGCCGACATAAAGAGCAGGAAAATTCAAAAAGATGCATCTGCTTCCGCTGCCATCAAAAAGACTTTTCCAGCAAAGAAGGAAGTATCAGCTGTCTACTCCCAAAGAGGTCAAGGAAGAGTTGAGCGCCGGCCAGCGGTGGGGGCCGTAATGATTCAGAAGTCTGCAGCTGATCAGCCCAGAAACAATCAACCCAGAACCAACCAAACAAGGGTGGAAAGGACTGCACGACAATTCACCTGGATAAACATGACTCCTGCTCAGGTGCTACCCCACCTCTTGAAGTTAAACCTTGCAAGTTTGAAAGAGGCCCCGAAGAATCCGAATACTACTTCTCCGTTCTACCATGCGAATGCCAAGTGTGCTTATCATTCAGATAGCCTGGGGCACGACACCAACAATTGTTGGGCCCTCAAAAATAAGATTCAGGATTTGATAGATGCTAAAGAAGTTGAATTCGACGCCCCTGAAAAGCCGAATGTAATCTCTGCTCCAATGCCAAAGCATGGCCACAATGCTCATGCTGTTGAAGAAGACCTTTTTGTTGCTACCGTTGATGATTTGATGACTCCGCTACCGATAATCAAGTTGAATTTGCTGAAGGCTGGGATTTTCCCAGGTTGTGAAGAAGATTGCTGCATTTGTTCATCCTTACCAACCGACTGTCCATTGCTGAAGTTAGGCATCCAACGCCTAATAGATAACCAAGAAATCGTTTTTGAAAAGACTTCTATTACACCGACTCCTATCAATGATATTTCAATAATAACCATATCCGCCAATCTTTCCAAGGTCTCCAAAAGACCTGTTAAGATTACATCTGCTCCGAAGACTGCACCTTTGAAGATAACCATGCCCGGGCCCGTCCTGTACAAGTCCGACAGATCAGTACCGTGGAACTATAGTGGAGAAATCTACTACCATGGTATTAAACAAATTGAATCAACTGAAGAGAGTTCTGATGAAGAGACTCCCAACATTGGAAACATTGCTGGAACGAGTAAAATCACCCGCAGTGGAAGAATTTTCTCTCTGGAGATTGCCCCTCCAAAGGCAATCTCTGGACCCTCAGCTGCTCCTAAGGTTACCCCTGCGCCGGTAAACATATCTGCGAGAACTCTAATTATTGAAGAAGTCATAACTCCTGTGATTTTCCCCTCTACTGCTGCTGATGATAGAGGGAAAGGGATCCAAGAAGAGCCTATCAGGACGAGGGCTCAGCCACTGGTCATCCCTGAAACCTCTCAAAAAGAAATGGAAGAGATTTTGAAAATAATCAAGAAAAGAGATTATGATGTTGTGGAACAACTGGGGAAAACCCCCTCAAAGATCTCTATGTTGGCCTTGCTGCTTTGTTCAGAAGCTCATGCTAAAGCTCTGATCAGATTTTTGAAGACGGCCCACGTGCCCCAGGAAACCTCCGCGGATCAGTTCCAGGAATGTGTAGCTAGCTTAACAGCTGACAATGGTCTAGGATTCTCCGATGCCGATTTAACATCAAAAGGGAGAAAACATAATGACGCTTTGCATGTCTCGGTGGAATACAGAGGGACTACTCTAGCACACATACTGGTAGACACTGGTTCATCGCTGAACGTCTTGCCAAAGAAAGCCTTGGATAGACTGGATTATGAAGGCTTAATCCTAAAACCCAGCAATATCATTGTCAGAGCCTTTGATGGTTCTAAAAGGATGGTCCATAGGGAGGTGGACATCCCGATTAAAGTGGGAACTGAAACCTTCAACTCCACATTTTACGTGATGGACATCCGTCCTTCCTATTCTTGCTTGTTGGGAAGACCCTGGATTCACCATGCTGGAGCGGTCACTTCTACTCTGCATCAAAAGCTCAAGTACCCTGTCCAAGGGAAAATTGTAACTGTTCATGGTGAAGAGGAATATATGATAAGTCATCTTAATTATTTCCGTTATGTGGAATTAGATGGCGAATTCATAGAGACCCCTTTCCAACATTCCGAGGAAGTTTCTGAAGAGATTGTGGCGACCAAGACAGTGTCTTCTGTACCCTTGATTACCAGACCTCCGCCTCGGATGTTGTCTCTTAAAGATGCAAAGGCTGTGATTGAAGAAGGAGGAAGCACAATCTGGGGGAAGCTTCCTGATTTTCCTTTCAAATCAGATAAATTCGGCTTGGGATTCACTTCTTCTTCTCAAAAAGATGTACGCCGCACCCATGCTGGAGGGCCACCAGTGAAGATCACCCATCATGGAGTCAATGCTTTGGAGGATTGTAAAGAGGAGAGCAACTTGGAAGACTGGATTTTCCCTACTGTTGACGGAGGACTGTGCAACTGGGAGGCAAAAGACTTTATTCTGATTACTTTCATAAATCAGTAATTTATCTTTCAAACATTTCTGTTGGTTTGTAATAATTCTTAAACAATTCGTACACTTTTAACCTTGTGCCTTACCCGAGGCACATAGGTCCATTTGTAAGGGTTTTATTTTTCATCTTCATATGCCATTTTAATGAATCATGGACGTTTTCACATATAAAATTTTGTGTTCATTGTCTTTCTTTTTGCATTTTAAAGATGGCTATCCCTTACACACACCCACACTCACAAATGCAGGTACCCTTCCATTCCGGATTCCATGGGTAACAATTCTGCTATGGCCTTCAGTGATTCTGAAGATCTGGTCTACCATGCCGAATACGAAGGTGAGGAAGACTGTGAGGTGCCTGGAGAATTGGCTAGACTACTACAACAGGAAGAAAGGGCTATTCTACCTCATGAAGAGTTGTTAGAGACAATCAACTTGGGTACTGAGGAAGACAGAAAAGAAGTTAGAGTGGGTGCCAACCTAGAGCCAAGTGTCAAGGAGCGCTTAGTTCAGCTGTTGAATGAATATGTTGAGATCTTCGCCTGGTCATATGAAGAAATGCTGGGACTCGATACAGATATTGTGGTTCACCGTCTACCCACAAGAGAAGAATGTCCACCAGTTAAACAGAAAGTCCACCGCATGAGACCCGACATGTTAGAAAAGATCAAAGCAGAAGTTATGAAGCAGTTCAATGCTGGATTTCTTGCTGTTACTTCCTATCCACAATGGGTTGCTAACATTGTGCCCGTGCTTAAGAAGGACGGTGTGATACGGTGGGAAGATTATAGAAAGGGAAGGTATTAGCACCCTTTCTATCCTTAGTTATCTACGGGCTCTTAGGTACTTTCTCATCATTTTCAAATTTGTTTTCTTTGTGCTTGTGGGTTTTGAAAAAGTTTTTGTTTTTACTTTGATTTAACTCTTGCTTCTGTCTTCAAGAGTGTAATGAAGTGTTTTTGAAAACTTTGTTTGTAAAGGAGTGTAAGTGTGAAAAATTTGTTTTTGAAAGAGCAAGTATCTAAGAACCATCTACCTACTCGAAAAAAGAATCGTTCTATGTTCGTTTCCTTTAGACAATGTTATCCCACTATTGATGAGTAGGTAGCATCGTCGTTGGAGTTTAAGGGTCAATTCGAATGAGGGACATACAGTCACTAAAGAAATGTTAGGACGCCTTAGCGGTAACCCTAATGTCTTAGATCATTTGTTTGAGGCAACAATATCCGAGACAACTGTTTCGAGGCAACTATGATCTTTAAGACAAGAGGACGACCTCTAAAACGACCTATACTCAATGACCGTGTACGAAGGTAACCAAGTGAGGTGTACCCTAGGAGTGCGCATGTGCGAGTGTGTTGTTTTCAATTATTTTTATCTTTGTACATATTAAGGGTGATCTAATTTGATTTTAGGTTAAAACATTCAGTCTTGTCATGCATCCCTATTATCAAACATCTAACAGTTATAATTTGCGGAAATAAAATGCGGAATTTAAATTACAAGGCGTCGGGTATTTACATCGCCAAAGACAAACCCTTTGAAAATAAATAAAGCGATAAAAATAAATAAAAGTCCTATTTACTATTAAAATCTGAGAGCAAGTACATTATTGATAAAAGAAAGTAAATCGCGTGCGGGAAATTAGATCGAGCGCATGATTAGGGTTTTGACCCTTTTTATTAAAGAAAATATCTTTTTTTGGTTTTTGTTTAAGAAAGAAAGAAATCCTAAATTAATTACTAAATTAGATTAATAAATTAATTAAATGAAAAATTAAATTATTACAAATTTTTTGATTTTGTTATTTTAAGAAAGAAAAATGAAATTAATTAAATTAATGGTTAGTACCTAGTTAAATCTAATTAATTACTTATTTAAAAAATAGGTTAAAATTATTCTAGAATTAAGAACCTAAATTAATTAATTAGTGTTTATTAAAAAAAATAAAAAGTTTAAAGTTTAATTAAATATAAAAATATTTTTGTGATTTTATTTTATAAAAGAGGAATTTTGATTGGTTAGAAATTAAATGAAAATAATAAAAACAATTAATAAAATAAAATAAATAAATAGAAGAGAGGAGGGGTCTGGGCCTGATTATATGGTGTTAGTAGCAAATCTGAAGCCCAACATTGCTGGCCTTCTTTGACTTTTTGGGATCCAATGTGCACGCTTGGACTTGGACTATGGTGGACATCCACTCCTGGACCACCAGATATGGCCTTTGGCCATCTGGCTATTGCATGGATGATGGTGCACGGTGTTCTGCAGGCTCAAGCATGCATAGGAGTACTTGAAGAGGAAAAATATAGAGAAAGTGGGGGACCTGGGATTCGAACCTAGGTCCTGAAGGATAATACGTTGCTCGCTTTGCCACCACGCCAAACTATTTTATTTGTTAATGTAATAGGCACTAATAATAATATATTAAATCAACACAAGTGCCAACAAAACAAAAAAATGCGCGAAATAATTTTGAACTGGCCAACAGGCGGATGACACGAGTTCATCCCTGTCCTTCAAAACCTGTAAAAATACCTGCGGATTTGAATCCGCAGTTGAATGCGCAGGCCTATTCCAAAATTCATTCCAGGCCATGAAAACATATTCCACGAGCATGGTTGAACTCGTCTGGGCTTCCTGATCAACACCATGCCCTTCTTGAGTCACGATTTTACCTGAAATAGAAAACCCTAAAAAACAAACGAAGAACCCTAGCTATGGTGGTTCTTCATTCAGGCCAGATAAAAACAATTGAATACTACCAATCACTTGCAAATGTCATGTAGTTTCAAAATATGGTATTGATTCATGAAAAGGATGCTTAAATTCAGAGTTGCGAAATCAAGAACAGGGGTGGTTATCGTGACACTTACAACACGCTATGGAGTCTGAACAAGCTTGCTTTGGATTGGTTTGGCTTGAGTGAATGCTCAGAAAGCGTTTGGGACAGGTCTTGGCCTCTGAAAATGCCTCTAGCTATGATTTCGATTTTAAGCTTTTTAGTGAATTTTTCAACTTTTGTTCTGCCTCTGCCTGCAGCTTCCAACCCTGATTTCGTGTCCACTTGCTTGCTTATGTATTGTGTGGTGTATTAGGGTAGAAATTATGGATTAAATCTTCCAATATCAATGCATATGAATTTGATTTGATCTCCTCTTTAAAACCTTCCAAATTTGTCCAATTTCAATCTTTTTGCACATGATTTGGTGTGATTCGAATTTGATGATGATAATGATGATAATCAAAGCCTGAAACGGCAAAAAATCTCATGTTATCAAAGTTTTTGGATTTTATATGATTTAATTTGATTTAAAATGAATAAATTCAATAAAAAATCAAATTAAATAATAAAAATGAAATATGAGCTCATGGCTTAAGCTAGGACACGTGGGCAACTGTGCAAGCTCAAATCAAGTGGAAAAGAATGGGCCCATTTGACAAAATTTGAAGTTTTGGGGGTAGTTTACTTTTGGCAATTTTGCAAAAAAGTCCAACTTCAACAATGCATAACTTCTTCAATTTTGAACTTTTAGAGGTATTCTTGGACTTTTTAGAAAGCTTGAGATGTCCTCTAACCAACCCTTTTTGTTTCATCTCATTTTGATATTCCATGCTCAAGTTATAAACTTTGGAAAAAAGGTGTTTTTGTTGACTTTCAAAAATGACCTATAATGTCCAAATTTATAACTTCTTGTGAGTGCATTTTTTGATCTTGGGGTATGAATATGGATTGTAGGAAATTGCATCCTTTTTCAAAATGAGATTTGGATGGGTCATTTCTCATAAAGTATGAGAAAGTTATTCTTGGTCAAAGTTGAGTTGACTTTTCCTGCAAAACCCTAATTTAGCAACTTTTGAGTCTTGATGAATTTTGAGCAATCCTTGATGAATCATGATCAACCCTTGATCAAATGATGAAATATCCTTCAAAATGAGAATGTTGGAAAAAAATATTGAAGTTTGACTGTTTGTAGGTCACAATTGACTTTTGCCCTAGCACAGTCGATTTTTGAACCTTTAAGCAATTGACTGAGCAAAATTCCTATGCAAGGCTTGAAATTTGACATGGATGATCTTGATAACATATTAGGACATTGGGAAACACTTGAGGTCATTTGGATTCAAGGACCTTGATGCAACACAAAACCCTAATTTGGGGTTGACTGCCTTAGGAGATAGCTTGTCTGACCAATCCTTGAGCAAACTTGAGCCACTTGGAGCTTTTTCTTGCAATGCTTTGAGGAATATGAGAGGGAAAATTTTGGGGTACAACAGCTGCCCCTGTTCAATCTTCTTAAACCTGAGGATGTAGATTGGCTTTCATGCCTTTCGTGATCCGAAGGTGGAAGATGATTGAACACTAGAGTGCCCATAAATTTGCACTCGCATGAAGTGGTATCAGCCTTGTGATGTCGGGAATGGGCTTACAGATGCCATTTGGAGATTGCTGGTGGGAGGATGGGCTTAAAGATACCATCCACAGGAGTTTCGATCGCATAAGAGATTCCCTAGCGAGAACTTGCATACCTGTTGTTGTGGAAGATTCTGCTTGGGGAAGTCTGATCTTTGTTAAGATTTAGGAACTTGCCTGTACTTCAACTGAGAGAGCATCTCTACTGAGTTTTAAGAACTTGTCCGTAATTCAACTGGGGGGAAATCTGTCGAGATTTAGAACCTTATATGTAATTCAACCGAGAATAATTCAATTGAGATTTAAGAACCGGTCAGTACTTCGACTGGGGGAAACATCTTCATCGAGATCTAGGAACTGTCTGTACTTCAACGGAGAATAATTCTGTTGAGATTTAAGAACTCGTCCGCACTTTGACGGAGGAAAATTGCCGAGATTTAGAACCTTATCTGTAATTCAACCGAGACTAGTTCAGTTGAGATTTAAGAACCGGTTAGTACTTCGACTGAGGGAAACATCTTCATTGAGATCTAGGACTGTCTGTACTTTAACGGAGGATAATTATGTTGAGATTTAAGAACTCGTCCACACTTCGACGGAGGAAAATTGCCGAGATTTAGAACGTTATCTGTAATTCAACCGAGGATAATTCAGTTGAGATTTAAGAACTGGTCAGTACTTCGATTGAGGGAAACATCTTCATCGAGATCTAGGACTGTCTGTACTTCAACGAAGGATAATTCTGTTGAGATTTAAGAACTCGTCCACACTTCGACGGAGGAAAATTGCCGAGTGTTGTACCCCAAAATTTGCCCTCCCATTTCTCATTGATTTCTCCTCACAAAGCTCTTGAAGCTCAAGATCCAGTTAGGGTTTCATCTGCTCAAGACTCCTCCTTGCACTACTAACCCCAAATTAGGGTTTGTGTTTGCACAAAGATGTTTTGACCTAAAGTGCCCAAGATGACTTTCTTGCTTCATGTTGACCTCCTAAGTTTATCCATACCAAGTTTCAAGTCCTGATTCCAAATTTTGCCCAATCAATTGGACAGTTGACCTAAAAATCAACTGTATTGGGGAAAAAGTCAATTGTGGCCAATTGACAGTCAAATCTCATGAAATTTGATCCACATCAACATTATGAACTCATATGAACCATTTGATCAAGTTTGGATCACAATTCCCCAAGAAATTTGATCAGATCACCAAAAGGGCAAAATGGTCTTTTTTAGGGTTTTGACTGTACAAAGGCAATTTTTGACTGTTTAACCTAGCCAAGGGCAAACCAAGCTCACATATGGACTCAAGGACCCCATGGAATCATCTTGACATGCTCAACAAGTTCAAAAGATCCCAAGTACACAAGATTGACAGTTGAATTTCCCAATCAATTGATCAGTTTTGACTGTATACTGAAAAGTCAAACTTTGACTTTTTGGTCAAAATCAAGAGTCAAGATTAATTTTTCATCAAAACATGCCAAATCATGATACTTGTTCACCAAGAAATCACAAATTGCAAATTAGGGTTAGAAAATGGAATTTTTCATAACTTAGAATTTTTCTAAGTTATGAAAAACCCTAATTTTTCCCAACTTTGCCCCACCTTTTCACCAAGATCCATTTGGATTCAAACAAAAGTCCAAACATGAAAGTTGTAGCTTGTTGCATAATCTACAACTTTGATTCACAAAGTTTTCTCATTTGAAGCTTGTATCTCAAGTTACAATTTTTTGAATAAGGGCACTAAACCATTTTTAACTTAGTAGAATTTTAACCTATTTTGACAAGGTTTTCTACCCCACTTCAAGGCCATTTTTCATACCCTTCCACTTGGAATTTCAATTTTCATTTCAAAGATGGATTGTAGTACACATTCCAAGCTTTCCAAAATGTCCAAGAACTTCTCAAACAACCTCATAACTTGAGAGATTCGAATTTCACAATATAGCAAAAAACCACTTTGTTCATGACCAAGTTCCATGTCCATAACTTTGCAAATTTGAACTCAGCATGCTTTAGGCTAGATTACAGGTCCTTAAACCAAGTTACACTCAAGAATTAAATGCAAAACCAATGTGCCAAGTTGTTATTCTAAGCATTTGGACATTACATGATGAACTAACCCTAAACTAGATAAAGTGAACTTTCCATTTTTGAAAAGATTAGCTTTATGTCCAATTGCAAATCAAGAAGGTACATAGCAAATCTGCTTGGCACAAGATTATGTGCATAACACACTGATCAAGAGAAGCTTATGCAGCACATTAGGGGGTCCTCTACTGACCTAGAGAGCCAAGTTGCATTTTGTTGCTTAAGTGTGAAGAAAAGTCCATAACTTGTAACATCTTTCATCTCAGCCTTAACACACAAGAACAAAGTTATCAAACACATTCCAAAGAACATATCCAAGATTTTGCACGAGCCATTTGCCTCCAAAACACCCTCCATCTCAGAATCATCCTCAAACTGCAAAAACAGAGTTACCTCTGTAGTTTGAGTGCAAACTCCCATTTCCCTCGAGCATTCTTACCAAAATCAATTCATACACATTCCCTAGCATGTATGCAAGCTAACCATGACCTAAAACCTGACCTGTAATCCCTCTAACAGCTTCCACCATTTTCATTTTTTCCTTTTGCAGTTGAAGTTCCATAGCTTGATTCAGAAGCTTTCAAGACAAAGTAAACATTGGAATAGCACCCCTGGACCTCAAGGAAGCTTTTCCAATCATCACCTTGCACTGAAAGTTCCTCATTCTCCAGATAGAAGTTCAACTGAATAGGTAAAATTTTGAACTCGTATCTCTCTTATTATGCATCTTTAGTCTTAAGTTTGTGAAGAAACAAGGTTCTACTCATAGCCCTGAGCATGTACATATCTTTACTTTTCATTTCTTTTGCCTGAGTTAAGAGAATTTAAGGTTTAAAAATGGCAGAAAAACTAGGTCAGAAATTGGGGGAGGAGAAATTCTCCCTCATCTTAGAGAGTTAGGTCAAGTTCTATACATGGTTGGAATCGTCTCTTCATGCTGAGCATTTTTTATGTTATGAGTTTTTGTTAAAAAGCCAGGAATCAGGAGTTAGCAGCTGGAGTACAGGGCGCGCGTTTTGTTGTACAGAGGTTGAAGAAGAAGTGGTCTGGGCTGGGCCTGGAACTATTTTCTTTTCACACCCTATTTCCATGTTCATACCCCCCCAAGCCCATTTGCTTTATTTTTAATGATTTTTGACATTTTCTTTTTTTATTTGATTCATTTATTTTTTCTCAGCATATTAAAATTTTGAAAATATTTTTCTCATCATTTTTTGATTTTATTTAGTATTTATTTGATTTTCTTTTGATTTATACATAAATGAATATATATTATTATTTAGAATAAATAGATAAAATAGTGTAAATACATTTTCATTTTCATTTTTATTTTATATTACCCTCTGAAAATATTTTATATAAAAAATACTATTTTCTAAAAAATATTAAATATTATTGTTATTTATCCATAATACATATTTAAAATAATGGAAATATAAATACATATTTATTAATATACTTAGAATAAAACATCAAATAATGTACATATTTTATTTTTTTTAATATTTAATACTAAAAAATGCCTTTTCACAAATATACCATATTTTATTTTATTTTTGTATATAAATAATAAATATTATGTGAATTAATTAATTAATATCCATTTTAATTAAAATTAGGGTTTTTGCCCTAAAAGTTGAAAATATTCAAAAATAATACCTTTTTATTTTCTTGTTTTATTTTACATAAACCATACTTTTTTCATACATATAAAAACTTTCTTTTGCATTTTGCATATTTATTTAATTTCTATTTAATTATGCAATTTATTTACCTTGCAAATATTCAAAAATGATGTAATAATTTAGATTTAAATTCTTGTCTAAAATATCCCCCATTTGTAAATTTGTACCCCCCTCCCTATATTATTATGTTGTAATAGCGTAGGAATTTAAATTTCGCACTTTATACGCTTTCTAATTATGTCATGTTAGAATTAGGTTTTGCATGCGAAAAACGATAAAAAATAGTTTGACCTAATACAAGATAAATGAGCATGAAAATAAACAACACATCTCACACTTGCACCCCCTAGGGTATTCCACTTTGTTGCCTTTCAAAAATGGGCCATATTGCATGTTGAACTTCTTTGGGCAAAACAAACAAATTGAATGATCATAGTCCCTCGATAAAACTTTTCAAAACAAACAAAAACAAATGATCAAGTCCCTTAAAGAAAATTGCCCAAAGACCTTTAACACTATTGCAATTATGGTCTAAACGATGACCCGCGCCCGTCCCTTTCATCTCCTAAGGCAAGATTGCCCACCAAATACAATGGTGGAACAAAATTGTCAAAAGGGCTTAAAACATGACAAAAATCTTTGAGAAAGCTTTAGGGTAGATAAACTCTTAAGTACTTGTCAATTTGCAAAGAAAACACTTGCCTAATTTCAAAACCCACTTCACAAACACTTTCAAAATCAACTTTTCAAACCCTTGAAACATCTTTTTAAAAGATAAAACACCTTTTGTAAAACATTCGAGTAAAGAATTGTTACAAGGTTAGCCTAGCACAAGGCATCTTTTCTAAACATTTTCAAAACCACACACAAAGCACCATTTCAAACAATTGAAAAATAAGGCAAGTTGATCTAAGAAAGTACCTAAGAGCCCATGGATAACCATGGATAGAAGGGGTGCTAATACCTTCCCCTTCTATAATCTACTCCCCGAATCCAAGAAAAATCTCAAAGGTTTTTGCTGTGCTTTTTAAACCTTTCCTTAGGATAAAATAAAAAGTCGGTGGCGACTCTTGCTCAACCGAAACATTTGCGAAAACAAACGCAAAACCCTAGTCAGTTCTCCCACCGTATCACACTGAGATTTAGAACCTTAGCTGTAATTCAAACGAGGATAATTCAGTTGAGATTTAAGATCCATTCAGTACTTCGACTGGGGGAAACATCTTCATCGAGATCTAGGAACTGTCTGTACTTCAACGGAGAATAATTCTGTTGAGATTTAAGAACTCATCCACACTTCGATGGAGGAAAATTGCCGAGATTTAGAACCTTATCTGTAATTCAACCGAGAATAATTCAGTTGAGATTTAAGAACCGATCAGTACTTCGACTGAGGGAAACATCTTCATCGAGATCTAGGAACTTGTCTGTACTTTAATGGAGAATAATTCTGTTGAGATTTAAGAACTCGTCCACACTTCGACGGAGGAAAATTGCTGAGATTTAGAACCTTATCTGTAATTCAACCAAGACTAATTTAGTTGAGATTTAAGAACCGGTCAGTACTTCGACTGAGGTAAAAACTTCATAGCTGAGAACTTAACTGCATCCTTCCTGAAAGGTAAAGGTCAGTCGTATGCAATGCATGATATATATCAAGCAATGATGTTCTCAAAATAAATGAAATTGTGTTGTGTGATGCGTATATGCATGTGTCATGATGTATGGAAATGTAATACTTTTAGCCGGGGAAAATAAATCCCGGATATCTGCTGGAGAAAAGAGTTGGATTCTTCATTTCCGCTGGGAATGGCGAACGAAGATGATTGCGAGAATAAACCTGTAGGAGAGGATAACTCCATTGGGGAATAAACTGATGAGGAGATAACTCTGTGGGGAAGAGATGCTCTGCTGAGGATTCCACTGATAAATTCTGTTGGGGATGAATTACCGTTGCTGGTGATACTGAATCCTATTGGGGGATTGACTTCTTGTTTGTGAAAGGAAAGAACTCCGCTGGGGATGACCTTTAGTTGCGACTTCACTGGGGATAACCTTTTAGACTCTTATGGGGATAATCCTTTGAACTTGCTGGGGACAATCTTCCAAAGTCTACTGGGGATGATTTTTTTCAAACTCTACTGGGGATGCTTTCTTCAGACTGCGGTGGAAAAAAATTTAAACTCCACTGGGGATATCTTGTATTCTGCCGGGGAATATTCTTATACTCCATTGGGGAATATTAAGACCTTTCAGTGCTGATGGTAAATAAACTCTGCTTGGGGAGAATATTACCGATTCATTTACAGTTGCAAGCCTCAGCCGGGGAGAGTTAACATTACTGTTTTACTCTGCGGGGAATGAATGCATCTCAACCATATTCTTCAGCTAAATCTATCTTTGTACCTGGTGGATATAACAACCGTAAAGCTTGGACAAATCTTGTTGCCCCTGTTTCTGATATTACATGTAATCGTCTTTCATTTCGCATGTAAAATATTTACGAGCAACAATTAATGTCAAGTGCATATATCAAAAATGAACATTGGACGTTCTTTGCAAAACAAAACAAATAAGAAAAAATAGTTTGAAATTTCTTTGAAAATGGATTTGTATTGATTTTGAAGTTTGGCCTGTAAATAGGCGCTTTTGTACAAGAGGCTGACGTCCTAGTAAGAGAACGCCGCCGAATAATAGAATTTACACAATTTTTGAAAAACTAAACAAAACAGCTATGTGAATAATCCCACTGGGTTCGAACTCTGCTATTGCCCTTATGTCCTTGAGCATCTCATCACTTTGTTACTTGGTTGAAGGTAGATCAGATTGATTAGTGCCGTCCGAGCTTGACAGTTGATACCGAAGTCTGGCTGCAAGGTGATCCAATGAGACACGGTGTTACGCTTTGATCCCTAATTTTTGCCTGGACCGCCCTTTCGGGTTTTCAGTCCACCGGGATACCCTTTTTTGCCTAAGCCGCCTTTTCAGGTTTTCGACTTGCCGGGTGTACAGATTTTTTATTTTCATCCCCTATTTTTGCCCGAACCCTTTTGGTTCGCCGGGAAGCCCTTATTTTTTCCTAGGCCAGTCAACCTAGAGGGTCTTTGATTATGCGTAATATTTTTTCACTATGTCTGCATTGACGGGGTGAGGAAGGTCGTCACCATCCATGGTGGTTAGAATCATAGCTCCGCCTGAGAAAATGTTCTTAACCACAAATGGCCCTTCATAGGTAGGGGTCCATTTGCCCCTGGGATCACCTTGAGGTAATATGATGCGCTTGATGACCAGGTCCCCAACTTCATATTCTTGTCGTCTGACTTTCTTGTTAAATGCATTGATCATCTGCTTTTGATACGTCTGACCATGACAAATAACAGTAAGTCTCTTTTCGTCGATTAGATTCAGCTGATTAAGCCGGGTCTGAATCCAGTCATCTTTGCTCAAACCTGCATCCTTCATAATCCGAAGAGAGGGTATCTGAACTTCAATGGGCAAGACTGCCTCCATGCCATATACCAAGGAATAGGGGGTTGCCCCTGTTGACGTCCGCGCTGAGGTACCGTACCCATGAAGAGCAAATGGTAACATCTCGTGCCAGTCTTTATATGTCACTGTCATCTTCTGCACAATCTTCTTAATGTTCTTATTAGCCGCTTCAACAACCCCATTCATCTTTGGCCGGTAGGGAGAAGAGTTATGATGTTGTATCTTGAACTGTTTGCAGAGCTCAGTGATCATTTTGTTATTTAGATTTGTACCATTGTCCATAATGATCCTCTCTGGTACATCGTATCGACATATCAGATTGTGCCGAATGAACCATGCCACGACGTTCTTGGTTACTGTAGCAAAGGAAGCTGCTTCAACCCACTTCATAAAGTAATCAATTGCTACCAGGATGAAACGATGCTCGTTGGGTGCCGTAGGTCTGATCTCGCCTATCATATCAATGCCCCACATTGCAAAAGGCCACAGAGCTGTTAAGACGTTCAGAGGTACTGGAGGTATGTGCATCTTATCAGCATAGACTTGGCACTTGTGATAGGTCCGAGAATGCTGGTAACAGTCGGCTTCCATTGTGGACCAAAAATATCCTGCCCGTAGGATTTTCTTTGCCATGGTGTGTCCACTGGAATGAGTTTCGAAAGTACCTTCATGTAACTCTGCCATGATCCTTTCTGCTTCGTTCTTATCCACACATCGTAGTAAGGTTGAATCATGGTTACGCTTGTAAAGGATGTTATTGCTGATGAAGAACTTCGCCGCGAACCTCCTCAGAAACTTCTTATCATTAACAGATGCACCCTCGGGGTACTCCTGAGCTTCAAGATATCTTTTCACCTCATGAAACCAGGGTTTTTCTGCTACCTCCTCAGTTTCAATGTCACCGCAATGTGCAGGTTCGTCCAATCTTTCAATGATAATCCGGGGAGCCTCGTTGTCCCAATTGACTTTGAACATAGAAGACATCGTAGCCAGCGCGTCCGTTAACTGATTCTCCTCTCTAGGGAAGTGTTCAAAAGTTAACTCCTCAAAATGTGGAAGCAACGTCAATACATACTCTTTGTAAGGAATAAGATTTGGGTGTTTTATATCCCACTCGCCTTTGATCTGACTGATCACGAGAGCGGAATCTCCAAAAACACTTAAGAACTTAATCCTTAGGTCAATAGCTTCTCAAAGACCCATAATGCACGCTTCATACTCCGCCATGTTGTTGGTGCAGTTGAAACATAGTCGGGCGGTGAACGGAGTATGAGAGCCTTCAGGAGATATTATCACGGCGCCAATGCCATTACCCAAAGTGTTTGAAGCTCCATCAAAGTACATAGACCATCGGGATCCCTCCTCAGGTCCTTCATCCGGTCCAGGTTCCTCACAGTCAGTCACTATCATGATATTCTCATCCGGAAATTCAAAGTTCATAGACTAGTAATCATCCGCCGCCTGATGTGCCAAATGGTCTGCCAACACACTTCCCTTGATTGCCTTTTGAGTCGTATATTAGATGTCATACTCAGTCAAGATCATCTGTCATCTTGCTATTCTTCCGGACAAGGCTGGCTTTTCGAAGATATACTTGATTGGATCCATCTTAGATGACAATAGAGTAGTGTGAGTCAGCATATACTGTCTCAACCGGCGAGCAGCCCATGCCAAAGCGCATCAAGTTTTCTCAAGCAACAAGTATCGGGTCTCGCAGTCGGTAAACTTTTTGCTAAGGTAATAAATAGCATGCTCTTTTCGGCCAGACTCGTCATGCTGCCCCAACACGCACCCCATTGAGTTATCGAGTACTGTCAAGTATAAGATAAAAGGTCTCCCTTCAACTGGAGGCATCAGAATGGGTGGCTCTTGGAGATATTCTTTGATCCTTTCGAAAGCGGCCTGACATTTATCGTTCCATCTTACCACTTGATCTTTCTTCAGTAACTTGAAGATTGGCTCACAAGTAGCAGTCAGGTGCGAGATGAATCGGGCAATGTAGTTCAGACGTCCCAGAAAGCTTCTGACCTCTTTTTCTGTTCGGGGAGCTGACATTTCCTGTATATCCTTCACCTTTGTCGGATCCACTTGAATACCTTTATCGCTAACGACGAAACCCAACAGCTTACCAGATCTCACCCTGAAGGTGCACTTGTTCGGGTTTAACCTTAGTTTGTACAACTTCAACCTGTCAAATAGCTTCTGAAGGTGGTCAAGATGTCTTCCTCAGTCTGGGATCTTGCAATCATGTCATCATCATATACCTCAATCTCATGATGGATCATGTCATGGAACAAGGCGACCATGGCATGCTGATATGTTGCCCCAACATTCCTCAATCCGAAAGGCACGACCTTGTAGCAAATGGTACCCCATTGAGTAACAAAGGTTGTCTTCTCCATATCCTCAGGAGCCATTTTAATCTGATTATAACCGGAGAAACCATCCATGAAGGAGAAGACCTTATGCTGAGCAGTGTTGTCAACCAGAACGTCAATATGAGGCAGAGGGAAATCATCCTTGGGACTTTCCCTGTTCAAATCCCTATGGTCAACACACATCCGAACCTTACCATCCTTCTTAGGCACTGGAACCACGTTGGCCACCCATTGTGGGTAAGAAATAACTGCTAGAAAACCGGCATCAAACTGTTTCATCACCTCATCCTTGATTTTCTTAGACATCTCCGGGCGCATTCGACGGACTTTCTGTTTCACTGGAGGAGAGTCTACCTTGGTAGGCAATCGGTGAACCACAATATTGGTATCCAACCCAGGCATATCTTCATAAGACCAGGCAAAGATCTCAACATAGTCACGCAACATCTGAATTAACCATTGTTTAACACTAGCTTCCAGATTTGCACCTATCTTGACCTCTTTCTTGTCTTGCTCTGTACCTAGATTCACTGTTTCCACTGGTTCTTCATGCGGCTGTATAGCCCTCTCTTCCTGAAGTAACAGTCTTGCAAGTTCACCAGGAACTTCGCAATCATCTTCACCTTCGTCTTCGGCTAAGTTGATCGGACTTTCGAAGTCATAACCGGCAGTAGCAGAGTCGTTATCAGTGGGATCCAGAGTGGATGTAGACATGTATATGTGAGTGTGTGTAAAATAGTTGTTTTGCAATATATAATAAAATAAAGACAAGGAGCGCAAAATTTGAAATGCAAGAAAATGTCCAATGCTTTTATTAATGATATATGTAGATGACACACATAAAGCCCTCACAAACAAAGCCACGGTGCCCCGGGTAAGACATCGGGCCGTAAAGTTTAAAACATTGTTTATTACAAATACAAAACAAAAGTTTCAATACTGGGTAACAAAAGAAATTGGGATGAAGTCCTTTGTTGTCCAGTTGCTTAGCCCACCATCAGTAGTAGGATAGATCCAACTGTCGAATTCAGATTCTTCAACATCGTCTTCAATGGCATTTTCTCCTGAATTGCTGATGAACATGGGAGGTCTTCCAGTCCTTGCACTTCGAACAACCCTTTGAGCTTCTGCAGTGAAACCCAAACCAAACTTGTTAGTCTTATGTGCAAAATCAGGGAGTTGGCCCCAATTTGCACACCCACCTTTCTCAACAAAAGCCCGGGCATCCTTAAAGGAAGCCATCTTCATGGGAGGATCTTCATTGACAGTTTCAGCTGATGCCAGTGTCTGGGGAACCTCTTCAAAATGTTGAAATGGGGTCTCAATGAACTCCCCATCCATCTCTACATATCGGAAAGAGTTGAGGTGGCTCACCATGTACTCCTCCTCCCCTCGTACCGTAACAATTTTCCCTTTGATTGGGTATTTCAACATCTGGTGGAGCGTAGAAGTGACTGCCCCAGCTTTGTGGATCCATGGGCGACCCAACAAACAAGAATAGGATGGTTGAATGTCCATCACATAAAAAGTAGACGCAAAGACCTGAGAACCAACCTTCACTGGAATATCCACTTCTCCATGTACCATTCTCTTCGACCCATCAAAGGCCCTAACAACAATGTTACTTGGCTTCAACTCTAAGCCTTCACAGTCTAACCAGTCTAGAGCTTTCTTAGGTAAAACATTCAACGAGGAACCAGTATCCACCAATAAATGGGCTAAAGTGGTGCCCCTGCATTCAATGGAGACATGCAGGGCATCATTGTGATTCCTCCCCTTAGCAGGCAAGTCGGCGTCAGAGAAACCTAACCCATTATCAACAGTCAGACTAGCCACACAATCCTTAAACTGATCAGCTGATGTTTCCTGGGGTACGTGCGCAGTTTTTAGGAAGGAAATCAGAGCCTTGGCATGGGCTTCTGAGCAAAGTAACAGAGACAACATAGAGATTTTGGATGGGGTTTGCCCCATCTGCTCGACTACATTATAATCGCTCTTTTTGATGATTTTCAAAATTTCCTCCATCTCTTGTCTAGAGGCTTCAACTGTAATTGTTTTCAGTGCCTCCGTCCGGGCAGGATCATCAGTGGTCCCTTTGCCCCGAGTGTCAGATGACTCGACAACAGGGGTAAGAATAGGAACTTGAACAGGAATAGTAGCAGGTACACTGGCAGGTGTAATGATAACAGGCGTCCGAACAACTGGGGGAGAGATCTCAGGAGAGAAAAGTCTTCCGTTGTGGGTGACTTTGGCAGGTCCAACAATATTGCCGACGTTAGTATCAGACTCTTCAGCACTCAAGTCTTGCTTAACTCCATGTTAATACACGTCAGCCCCGTAGTGCCATGGGACAACTTTATTTGATGTATAGGGGATAGGGCCAGGAATGGTGATGATCAATGGTGCAATTCTTGGAACGAATGTAATTCTAACAGGCTTTCTCGAGGAAGCCTTGGAAGAATTGTCGAAAATGGTGATTATAGAAACTTCTTCAGTAGGAACCAAAGGAACAAGAGTATTCTCAAACATAATTTCTTTATTATCCATCAGGCGTTGGACACCTGACTTCAAAAGAGGACAACCGGTAGGTAGGACAGAACACATACGACAACCTTCATCACAACCCGGAAATAAACCGGCTAGCAGAACGTTCTTCTTCACAGTCATTAATGGAGTAACAATATCTTTAACAGAAACCACAAACGAGTCTTCATCTATAGCATTCACTCCATGCTTGGGCATAGGAGCAGTCACAACATTAGGTCTTTCAGGTGCTTCGAATTCAATCTCCTTTGCATCAATCAAGTCCTGTACTTTGTTTTTCAAGACCCAACAGTTATCCGTATCATGCCTCGGGCTATCAGAATGAAAAGCACAACGGGCATACGGATCGTACATCAATGATGTTGTATTAGGGCTCTTCGGGGCCTCTTTTAGAATCACCAGATTGGTCTTTAATAGCTGTGGCAAAATTTGGGATAAAGTTATGTTGAGCTGAGTGAATTGTCTTCGAGGCCTCTCGGCCCTTGATTGATTGTTGCGCTGAGGAGCACCAGCAAGTCTTGATATAACCACCGCATTAATAGCTTGACGATGTTCAGGTCTATTGTAGCTTTTTGAACTGTAAACAGCACTAGACTCCTTCTTAAAAGGCTTCTTCTCGGTGCATGATGAAGCACCCTTCTGTATTTTACCTCTCTTGATACCGACCTCAATTCTTTCCGCGGTCATAATCAGCTCAGTAAACCCGGACGACGAACTTCCAATCATATGGTTGAAATACAGACCAGACAAGGTCCCCAGAAACATATCCACTAGCTCCCTATCAGCCAAGGGAGGTTGCACTCTGCCAGCAAGGTCCCTCCACTTCTGAGCGTAATCTTTGAAACCTTCACCCGCACCCATGGACATACCCTGGAGTTGGGTACGTGTAGGAGCGAGGTCGGCGTTGTATTGGTACTGCTTGTAGAAAGAAGCAGCCAAGTCCTCCCAATTACGGATACTAGCTCCTTCCAGCTGGTAAAACCATTCAAGCTGAGTCCCTGAGAGACTGTCTTGAAAGAAGTGGATCCAAAGGTTCTTGTCAATGGTGTACGGCTGAATCTTCCTAACATACGAACGGAGGTGCAGTTTTGGGAAATAAACCCCGTCGTATTTAGCAAAGCCTGGTGTTGTACCCAAAAATTTTCCCTCTCGTTTTATCAACATTTCTCATCACAAGGCTCTTGGAACTCAAGATCAAGCTAGGGTTTGCTCTACTCAAGACATCTCCTTGCACTGATGACCTAAACTAGGGTTTGAGTTTGCACATGGATTTTTGGACCTTTAATGCTCAAATTGAATTTCATACTTCATTTTGGACTCATAAGTTTTTCCATACCAAGTTTCAAGCCTTGAATCAAATTTTTGCCCAGTCAATTGGACAATTGACCTAGAAATCAGCTGTATTGGGGAAAAAGTCAACTGTGGCCAATTTACAGTCAAACCTCATGAAATTTAACCCACATCAACATTATGAACTCACATGAACCATTGGATCAAGTTTGGACCACAACTCCACAAGAAATTTGATCAGATCACCAAAAGGGCAAAATGGTCATTTTTAGGGTTTTGACTGTACAAAGGCAATTTCTGACTTTTTGACCTAGCCAATGGCAAATTGGGTTCAACCAAGGACTCAAGGACTCAATGGAATCATCTTGACCTATTCAACAAGTTCAAAAGATCTCAAGTGCATGAGATTGACAGATGAATTTTTCAGTCAACTGATCAAAATTTGACTGTACACTGAAAAATCAAACTTTGACTTTTTGGTCAAAATCAAGTGCCAAGGGTCATTTTTCATCAAGATGTGTCAAATTATGAAACTTTTTCATCAAGAAACCCAAAATTGCAAATTAGGGTTTGAAATTGAAAAATTTCATAACTTAGAAATTTTCTAAGTTATGAAATTTTTTAATTTTTCCTAACTTTGCCCCACATTTTCACCAAGATGAAAATGGATTCAAACAAAACTTACAACATGAAAGTTGTAGTCCTCCACAAAGTATACAACTTTTATTCACAAAGTTTTCTCAAAAGAAGCCTAGATCTCAAGTTATGATTTTTGGAACAAGGGTCCCTAAAACTTTTAACTTAGAGAAATTTTGCCCTAGTTTAGGCAGGATTTTGACCCATCTTCTTGGCCATTTTTCACATAGTTCCACTTGGAATATCAAGTTGAATTTCAAAGATGGATTATATAGCATGTTTCAAGCTTTCCAAATTGTCTAAGAACTCCTCAAACACATTTGTGGTTAGGGAGAATCGAATGCTTGAAGTTGGCAAAAACTCACTTTGTATCCATGGCAAAATCATGTTCACTACAAGTTGCATTTCAAACCAGCATGCTTTGTACTAGTTTGAAGGTATCTAAACCAATTCACACTCCTTAATTAAATGCAAATCCATCAGTCTAAGCATTTGTTTTAGCCATTTGGGCATTATACACAAAACTAAGCCTTAAGTAGAAAAAGGCAAATTCCCATTTTTGAAAAGGTATGCTTTATGTCAAACCATGATCTTTGAAGCATATGGGACATATCTCAGAAGCCAAATCAAATCCACAAATTCCAGTAACCAAGAGGATTGTGTGCAGCATATTATATGGCTTGTACAGGCCTGTAAGACCAACTTCCACATCTTTGCTTCAAAAACAAGAAATTATCCAAACTCTTGACAACTTGAAAACCAGTCCATGCTATCTTAAACAAACACTTTGAACAACTTTTACATAACCTTTTGAGCAAGACACACGAGTGTTTGAGCCCCTAAACCTCCCATAGCTAGAAATCACTCTTCTTTGGCAAAACAAGGCAGGTGCTGTAACTTGAGTGCCATAGCTCATTTGGCTCGTGCGTTTTTCCCCTTTTTGCTTCAAACACCTTCCATTCAACTCACTCAAGCTATCCCAAACCTCCATTTCCAACTGTAACTCCATTTACAGTGTTCACCATTTTCATTTCAAGCTTGTGCAGGTTGAGTTCTAGAAGCTGATTCAGGGACATTCAAGGCAAGCTAGCTATTGGAAAAGACCAAGTGAAGTTCAGGCAAGCTACCATACACCTCAAAACTTGTTGAGAAGCACTGCATTGCCCTACACGAATCCAGCTGAAACAGGTTTTTCATCACTTTCTATCTCTCTATTTAGGAACATTTAGCCTTAGGTTTGTGAACGAAAAATGTAGTATTCAATGCTAGGAAGCCATGCATATGCTCAGTTTCCATTTATATTAAGCGTGCTAGGAGAATTTCATCCATGAACATGCTGAAAAAACTAGGTCAGATTTTAGGGCCAGAGAAATTCTCTCTGGTCTTTGAGAGTTAGGATTAATGCTTTATATGGTTAGAATCATATTGAAATTCTCTACAAGTTTGATGTTGTGAGTTTTGGCAAAAGATCACGTATACAGGATGTAGCATTTGAACAGGGCAAGCACGCGTTTTTTTGTCTGGAGGAAGAAGATGAAGTTGTCTTGGGCTGGGCCTCGCCTGGCTTGCTTCTAACACCTCCCATTTTCAGTTTCACACCCCCTGGCCCAATTTCTTGTATTTTCATATTTTTGCATTTTTATTTTCATTTCTGATTTTCTTTATTTATTTCCAAATATAAAAAAGGCCTAAAAAATATTTTCATAATTTTTTACATTTATTTAGCATTTTATTTTTATTTTTCCAATATAGAAAACATTTTTAATACTTTTTATATTATTTTGTTTAAACTTAAAAATAATATGGAAATCATACTTTTATGTTTATTTCTTATTTTATTCACAATAAAAATATTATTAAAAAATATAATTTATTTTTGTACATATTTTATTTTATGTTATACATATTTAATATATTTAATATATATACATATATACTTTTATTTTATTAAATACTTAGAATAAAAATACAAAAATATTACATTTTTATTTTTATTATTATTTATACTAAAAAATACCCTTTTTAAGTATATTTCATTTTTACACATATTAATATATTTTTTGTATATAAATAATATATAGTATTTATTTCCTAAAGAAATTAGGGTTTCATCCCTTAAAACAAATGAAATTAATCTTTTTTTATTTCTTTATACTTTTTTATACATCAAAAATACTTTTACATACATAGGTAAACAAAAACCTTTTTTTTTGCATAATACATATTATTTAATATTTATTTATTTTGTTTATTTAAATATTGTCCATTTATCTTATGCAATTAAATTCAATTTGGATGTAATAGTAAATTAGGGTTTATATTTTTGTCAAATACTCCTATTCAAAATTGTATCCCCATCCCCATAATCATGTTGTAATAGCTTAGAACTTTAAATTCTCACACTTTACGCTTTCAATTATGCCATGATTAGAGAATTAGGGTTTGTATGCAAAATCAAAATCAACAAAGTTTGACCTAATCAAAGACAAAAATGCATGAAAATCAAACACAATGCACACTTGCACCCCTAGGGTTACAATCCACTTGTTGCCTTCAAAAATGGGCCATGGTATGCATGTTGAGTACTTTGGCCAAACAAAAACAAAACAAAAGATCATAGTCCCTCGATGACGCTATCTTGGTTGCCTAAACAAAAATGATCAAGTCCCTCAAGAAAATTGCCAAAGATACTTGGCACAATTGCTATCATGGTCTATACGATGACCCGCGCCTGTCCCGTTTAACATCCTAACACAAGGTTGTTCACCAAATGCAATGGTGAAACAACACTGTCAAAAGGGTTAGAAACATTAGGAAGGATCTTTAAGTAAAATAGGATAGATAATTCTTAGTTACTTGATCAAAAGCTTGAAAAAAACATCCTTGCTATTTTCAAACACACTTCACAACACAATTTCAAAACATTTCCCAAAACAAACTTTCAAAACATTGAAATCTTTTCAAAAGACAAAAACCCCTTTGTATACATTCAAACAAGAATCATTACAAAGGTTGCCACAATGATGACTTCTTTTCAAAACATCTTTCAAAACCACACACAAAGCACCATTTCAAACAATTGGAAAAGCAAAGCAAGTGATCTAAACAAGTAACTAAGAGCCCATGGATAACCATGGATGAAAAGGGTGCTTGCACCTTCCCTTTTCATAATCTACTCCCCGAACCCAAGAAAACATCTCAAAGGTCTTTCCTGTGCTTTTTGACCTTTCCTTAGGATAAAATAAAAAGTCGATGGCGACTCTTGCTAAACCGAAACATTTGTGAACACAAAACACAAAACCTCAAGTCAGTTCTCCCACCGTATCACAGCTGGTGCTTTAAACTTGTGGGGAATCACCACCCCAAATGAAAAACCTAGATCACCAAAGTCCAACCCAGGGACCTTCTGAATCTCCATCACACTTAACCGGTCTTCAAGCTGTTTATACCTATCCTCAGCCGGAGGATACTGGTCTTCGTCAAAGTCAGTCTCGTTGTCAGATACCACAGGGCTAGGAGCCCTCCTTTCTTCTTGGTTTTCTCCCCCTCTGGATGAGTGGGATAAATTGACTTTATCTCGCAAATTGTTTCTGAATCTACGACCCATGTTTAGGAGGTCCTTCTTCTTCTTCTTCTTCTTCTTCTTATTCTTATCCTTCAAGATAAGGGTCTTCAAATCTTGTTGTCCCTTAGCCAAATTCATGAACAATTCCTGGAACTGGGCGTTTTGAGCCTGCAGAGCCTTGATTGCTTGTTCAGTTGATGTTTCAGAAGACATGATGCTGAAATAAACAGCGAAGAAGATGAGAAACCTGTAAGGGTACCTGTTATGAGATACATGAGAATGATATGCGCATGATATGATTTCAAAGACTTTAGAGATTCAAATTTGCAAACCAAAGTGAAACACACTTTTATTAGATAAACTTTGAATTCAATTATTCAACAGGTTCCCTTAAGGCGTTACAAGAAAGAAAAACTGAAAAGTAAATCGAAAACTAGAAATAATCAAAAGGACAATCAGTGCTCCCATAGTCGTTTCTTGTCGGTGCAAACATAATCATTGAGGATACGCTCGTTCTCCAGCTGCCTTGTCAACTTCTGAATCTTCTGCTCTTGCTCGTGATACTTTTCTCTATAAGTATCCTGCTCTTCTCTCAGCTTCATCCAGGACCTCTTCAATGCCCCAATGTCAGTAGGCACGTAAGGGTGTAGGATGGTAGGAGGAACCCCCTCTTCATCAGCAACTTCAACAATTATAGGCAAGACAACTTCGTAGGGAATTCCCAGCTTTTGGGCGTGTATGCGAACCCATCGGAGATATGGTTCCATTGGTAGAGAAGTCTTCGCACCCAGCTCGTGTGGATCAGACCTGTTTACCCTATCCCAAGCTCTTATGAATCTGCAGCGTTGCTCGTCACTATCCCCCTGGAAATCAAAGACAATACTCGGAATTAGCAACTCATGAGGTCCTTCCCTTCTAGCTCGCCCAAACTGACGTAAGGCCAAGCACGGATTATAGGTGATCCCTCCATTGGTTCCTATAAGTGGGACATTGGGGTATTCCCTATAGCGATCAATAATAGCCACATCTTCCATGCCCTTGATAGTCCAAGTGATGTCATTATGAGAGAGAGACATAATCCTATAGGCCCATCCCATGCCTTCCTTGTTCTTCAAAACTGACTTGGGGAGGTGAGAAATAAACCACCTCGCCAGCAATGGTGCACAACACATAAGGGTTCCCCGTTTCCGAGCAGTACATGCATAAAGAGAGTGCAACATGTCACCCAAGAGAGTGGGTACAGGATTACGGGAAATGAAGATCTTCGCCGCATTCACTTCGACAAAGGAATCAAAGTTAGGAAACAACACCAAACCATATATGAGAAGAGCCAGAATGTCTTCAAATGCCTGGAAGTCTAGACTGTCCCAGAACTGATTAGCCTTACCAACCAAGAATTTAGTCAAGAAGCCTTTTGTTCCACTTCTAGTCTCCCAATTAGACATTACCTCAGCCTTTGTCAGATGGAGGGCTGAAGCAATTTCTTCTGGCCTAAGGATCTTCTCCCAACCTGTGAACGGGGTTTGCTCCAGAATAGATATACCAAGAAGATCAGAGAACTCTTCCAAGGTAGGGACCAACTGGTAGTCCGGAAAAGTAAAGCAATGGTACAGTGGATCAAAGACTTGGACTAAGACACTCATTATCTGTTCATCCATCTTGGAGGTGACCAAACCAAGGAGGTGCCCATGTCTTCTGATAAAGGAAGAAGTATCTGGCATCTTTGCAACCAAATCCTTGAGCTGAGTGGGAATCTGGACAAAGTTGATCTGAATAGTGTTTCTACGCATGGGTGCCATGACCTACAAAACAGAACAAAGATGAATCCCTCCTGTCTTTGAAATAGGTTAGTCTTGATGCAAGATGTATGCAATGTCATGATGTCATGATGTCATGGTAGAAAACAAGCCACAAGTATCCACAAATAGCAAACATGGTAAAGGCACACAAGTAACACAGAGAGCCCTTAGATTTCAGGCTGGAAAAGAGTCTAGGTACTACCCTCTTTCAGTTCAGTTGGTTCAAACCTGTCCTAAAAATAGTAACCAGGTTCTAGAGGATCTCAATATCACTGACTACCCTTGATCGGTCATAATTCCAGTTTAGCAACCTTTTCTTGCGGCCGAAATCATCGCGAGAGTTTAGTCTCAATGAGTGTAGCATACTGCTACTGTTCTATGGCCAAGTTGATCAATTTAAAGGTTCTAAGGTCAGTTGGTGCTTAATGACCCCTTAACAGACCCATATTCTCCTCGTTGTGCCACAAGGGATATCGGTACATACTAAAGTGCCACACTAACGTAGCTACTGCTTCAACCGTATCGGTCCACACCGTACAGTTCCCTCACAGTTTATTGCTACTTACCTAAAGGGTATCCCCCAGATCCGGGTTAGGATCTATAGTAACTACAATTCAACCCACAAAGATAAAGCATACAAGTCAAGCAATTGAAAAGATTATGAACTATTCCTAAGGTACACCCCACTTATATATTTTCCCCAGCAGAGTCGCCAGTTCTGTGATACGGTGGGAAGATTATAGAAAGGGAAGGTATTAGTACCCTTTCTATCCGTAGTTATCTACGGGATCTTAGGTACTTGCTCATCATTTTCAAAATTGTTTTCTTTGTGTTTGTGGGTTTTGAAAAAGTTTTTGTTTCAACTTCGATTTAACTCTTGTTTCTGTCTTCAAGAGTGTAATGAAGTGTTTTTGAAAACTTTGTTTGTAAAGGAGTGTAAGTGTGAAAATTTTGTTTTTGAAAGAGCAAGTATCTAAGAACCATCTACCTACTCAAAAAAAGAATCGTTCTATGTTCGTTTCCTTTAGACAATGCTATCCCACTATTGATGAGTAGGTAGCATCGTCGTTGGAGTTTAAGGGTCAATTCGAATGAGGGACATACGGTCACTAAAGCAATGTTAGGACGCCTTAGCGGTAACCCTAATGTCTTAGATCATTTGTTTGAGGCAACAATATCTGAGGCAACCGTTTCAAGGCAAGTGTGATCTTTTAGACAAGAGGACGACCTCTAAAACGACCTATACTCAATGACCGTGTACGAAGGCAACCAAGTGAGGTGTACCCTAGGAGTGCGCATGTGCGAGTGTGTTGTTTTCAATTATTTTTATCTTTGTACATATTAAGGGTGTTCTAATTTGATTTTAGGTTAAAACATTCAGTCTTGTCATGCATCCCTATTATCAAATATCTAACAGTTATAATTTGTTGAAATAAAATGCGGAATTTAAATTACAAGGCGTCGGGTATTTACATCGTCAAAGACAAACCCTTTGAAAATAAATAAAGCGATAAAAATAAATAAAAGTCCTATTTACTATTACAATCCGGGAGCAAGTACATTATTGGTAAAAGAAAGTAAATCGCGTGCAGGAAATTAGATCGAGCGCATGATTAGGGTTTTGACCCTTTTTATTAAAGAAAATATCTTTTTTTTTGGTTTTTGTTTAAGAAAGAAATAAATCCTAAATTAATTACTAAATTAGATTAATAAATTAATTAAATGAAAAATTAAATTATTACAAATTTTTTGATTTTGTTATTTTAAGAAAGAAAAATGAAATTAATTAAATTAATGGTTAGTACCTAGTTAAATCTAATTAATTACTTATTTATAAAAATAGGTTAAAATTATTCTAGAATTAAGAACCTAAATTAATTAATTAGTGTTTATTAAAGAAAAAGTTTAAAGTTTAATTAAATATAAAAATATTTTTGTGATTTTATTTTATAAAAGAGGAATTTTGATTGGTTAGAAATTAAATAAAAATAATAAAAACAATTAATAAAATAAAATAAATAAATAGAAGAGAGGAGGGGTTTGGGCCTGATTATATGGTGTTAGTAGCAAATCTGAAGCCCGACATTGCAGGCCTTCTTTGACTTTTTGGGATCCAATGTGCACGCTTGGACTTGGACTATGGTGGACATCCACTCCTGGACCACCAGATCTGGCCTTTGGCCATATGGCTATTGCATGGATAATGGTGCACAGTGTTCTGCAGGCTCAAGCACGCATAGGAGTACCTGAAGAGGAAAAATATAGAGAAAGTGGGGGACCTGGGATTTGAACCCAGGTCCTGAAGGATAATACGTTGCTCGCTTTGCCACCACGCCAAACTGTTTTATTTGTTAATGTAATAGGCACTAATAATAATATATTAAATCAACAGAAGTGCCAACAAAACAAAAAAATGCGCGAAATAATTTTGAACTGGCCAACAGGCAGATGACACGAGTTCATCCATGTCCTTCAAAACTTGTAAAAATACCGGCAGATTTGAATCCGCAGCTGAATGCGCAGGCCTGTTCCAAAATTCATTCCAGGCCATGAAAACATATTCCACGAGCATGGTTGAACTCGTCTGGGCTTCCTGATCAACACCATGCCCTTCTTGAGTCACGATTTTACTTGAAATAGAAAACCCTAAAAAACAAATGAAGAACCCTAGCTATGGTGGTTCTTCATCCAGGCCAGATAAAACAATTGAATACTACCAATCGCTTGCAAATGTCATGTAGATTTAAAATATGGTATTGATTCATGAAAAGGATGCTTAAATTCAGAGTTGCGAAATCAAGAACAGGGGTGGTTATCGTGACACTTACAGCACGCTATGGAGTCTGAACAAACTTGCTTTGGATTGGTTTGGCTTGAGTGAATGCCCAGGAAGCGTTTGGGACAGGTCTTGGCCTCTGAAAATGCCTCTAGCTATAATTTTGATTTCAAGCTTTTTAGTGAATTTTTCAACTTTTGTCCTGCCTCTGCCTGTAACTTCTAACCCTGATCTCATGTCCACTTGCTTGCTTATGTATTGTGTGGTGTATTAGGGTAGAAATTATGGATTAAATCTTCCAATATCAATGCATATGAATTTGATTTGATCTCCTCTTTAAAACCTTCCAAATTTGTCCAATTTCAATCTTTTTGCACATGATTTGGTGTGATTCGAATTTGATGATGATAATCAAAGCCTGAAATAGCAAAAAATCTCATGTTATCAAAGTTTTTGGATTTTATATGATTTAATTTGATTTAAAATGAATAAATTCAATAAAAAATCAAATTAAATAATAAAAATGAAATATGAGCTCATGGATGAAGCTAGGACACATGGGCAACTGTGCAAGCTCAAATCAAGTGGAAAAGAATGGGCCCATTTGACAAAATTTGAAGTTTTGGGGATAGTTGACTTTTGGCAATTTTGCAAAAAAGTCTAACTTCAACAATACATAACTTCTTCAATTTTGAACTTTTGGAGGTATTCTTGGACTTTTTAGAAAGCTTGAGATGTCCTATAACCAACCCTTTTGGTCTAATCTCATTTTGATATTCCATGCTCAAGTTATAAGCTTTGGCAAAAAGGTGTTTTTCTTGACTTTCAAAAATGACCTATAATGTCCAAATTTATAACTTCTTGTGAGTGCATTTTTTGATATTGGGGTATGAAGATGGATTGTAGGAAATTTCATCCTTTTCAAAATGAGCTTTTGATGGGTCATTTCTCATAAAGTATGAGAAAGTTATGCTTGTTCAAAGTTGAGTTGACTTTTCCTGCAAAACCCCAATTTAGCAACTTTTGAGTCTTGATGAATTTTGAGCAATCCTTGATGAATCATGATCAACCCTTGATCAAATGATGAAATATCCTTAAAAATGAGAATGTTGGCAAAAAATCTTGAAGTTTGACTGTTTGTAGGTCACAGTTGACTTTTGCCCTAACACAGTCGATTTTTGGACCTTTGAGCAATTGACTGAGCAAAATTACTTTGCAAGGCTTTAAATTTGACATGGATGATATTGATAACATATTAGGACATTGGGGAACACTTGAGGTCATTTGGATTCAAGGATATTGATGCAACACAAAACCCTAATTTGAGGTTGACTGCCTTAGGAGATAGCTTGTCTGACCAATCTTTAAGCAAACTTGAGCCACTTGGAGCTTTTTCTTGCAATGCTTTGAGGAATATGAGAGGGAAAATTTTGGGGTACAAAATACGACAAATTGATAATGTGCGTGGATTACATAGACTTAAACAGGGCCATCCTTAAAGATGACTTTCCACTTCTGCACATTGAAATCTTGGTTGACAATACAACTCAGCACAAGGTATTTTCTTTCATGGACGGATTCTCGGGCTATAACCAGATCAAAATGGCACCCGAAGACATGGAGAAAACTACTTTTGTTACACAGTGGGGTACGTTCTGTTACAAAGTGATGCCATTCGGACTGAAGAATGTCGGGGCAACCTATCAACGCGCCATGGTAGCTTTGTTTCATGATATGATACATCATGAGATAGAAGTCTACGTAGATGACATGATAGCCCGATCACAAAATGAAGAAGAACACCTCGACCATCTACAAAAGCTGTTTGTCAAGTTGAAGGAAGCTCAGACTGAACCCTAACAAGTGCACTTTCGGAGTCCAGTCCAGTAAACTCTTGGGTTTCATTGTCAGCAACAAAGGCATCGAGGTTGATCCTACCAAAGTCAAAGCTATACAAGAAATGCCTGCTCCTCGCACTGAGAAGGAGGTCAGAGGTTTCTTGGGACGCCTAAACTACATTGCTAGGTTCATTTCTCACCTAACATCTACCTGTGAGCCAATCTTCAAGTTGTTGAAGAAAGATCAGGTGGTTAAATGGAATGATGACTGTGAAATTGCTTTCGATAAAATCTAGGAGTATTTGCTAGAACCTCCTATCTTGATGCCTCCCGTCGAAGGAAGACCGCTAATCATGTATCTGACCGTCCTAGAGAATTCAATGGGGTGCGTACTGGGCCAACATGACGAGTCTGGCCGAAAAGAGCATGCCATTTATTACCTTAGCAAAAAGTTTACCGACTGTGAGACCCGATACTCACTGCTCGAGAAAACTTGCTGCACTTTGGTATGGGCTGCTCACCAGCTAAGGCAGTACATGTTGACTCATACCACTTTGCTGATATCTAAGATGGATCCGATCAAGTACATCTTTGAGAAGCCTGCTTTATCTGGAAGAATAGCTAGATGGAAGATGATCCTAACGGAATACGATATACAGTACACGACCCAAAAATCTATAAAGGGGAGTGTGCTAGCCGATCATCTGGCCCATCAAGCTGTCGAAGATTACCAATCCATGAGGTTCGACTTCCCCGACGAGGATATCATGACATTGGACAACATTGAAGAGAACAGACTATATGACAGACCTAAACAAGGATCCCGATGGACCCTGTACTTTGATGGTGCCTCCAACGCACTTGGCAACGGTATCGGCGCGGTACTCATCTCTCTAGAAGGTTTCCATACACCTTTCACTGCCATACTTTTCTTCAGCTGTACCAACAACATGGCCGAGTATGAAGCTTGTATCTTTGGACTCAAGGCTGCAATAGACTTGGGAATCAAATCCTTGATTGTATTTGGGGACTCAGCTTTGGTCATCAGTCAGATCAAAGGAGAGTGGGATACTAAACATCCCAACCCCATCCCTTACAAAGAACATGTCCTAACATTGTTACCACATTTCGAGCAGATTACCTTCGAGCACTTCCCGCGAGAAGAGAATCAGCTAGCAGATGCTCTAGCTACAATGTCATCCATGTTTAAACTTAACTGGGATAATGAGGCTCCCCGAATCACCATTGAACGGATAGACGAACCTGCACTTTGTCACGAGATTAATACCGAAGAAGTAGTGGACTGACCTTGGTTTCACGAAGTCAAAAGGTATCTCGAGGCGTAAGAATACCCTGAAGGAGCTTCAGTCAACGACAAAAAGTTCTTAAGGAGATTCTCTGCCAAGTTCTTCCTGAGCAATGGTATCCTGTACAAGCGCAATCATGATTGCATTCTGCTCCGTTGTATGGACAAGGTTGAAGCTGAGCAGATCATGGCTGAATTGCACAATGGTACCTTTGGCACTCACTCTAGCGGACATACGATGGCTAAGAAGATTCTACGGGCAGGCTATTACTGGTCTACCATGGAAGCTGACTGCTATCAATATTCCAGGACTTGTCACGAATGTCAAATCTATGCGGACAAGGTACATATACCTCCAGTTCCTCTCAATGTCTTAACAGCTCCTTGGCCATTCGCTATGTGGGGAATCGAAATGATTAGGGAGATCAAGCCTACAACATCCAATGGACACCGTTTCATTCTAGTGGCCATTGATTACTTCACCAAGTGGGTCGAAGCAGCTTCCTTCGCATCCGTTACAAAGAGTGTTGTTGCCCGCTTCATCAAGCAGAACCTCATATGCCGGTACAGTATCCCTGAAAGGATCATCACTAATAACGGTACAAACCTTAACAATACTATGATCACCGCCTTGTGCGAGCAGTTCCAGATTCAACATCATAATTCATCTCCTTATCAGCCAAAGATGAACGGTGCCGTCGAAGCTACGAACAAAAATATCAAGAAGATCATACAAAAGATGACAGTCACCTACAAGGACTGGCATGAGATGTTACCGTTTGCTCTTCACGGGTACCGTACCACAGCGTGTACATCAACTGGGGCAACACCCTATTCTTTGGTATACGGCATGGAAGTTGTTTTGCCTATCGAGGTTCAGATTCCCTCCTTGAGAATCATGAAAGATGCTGGTTTGAGTGAAGACGATTGGATTTAGACCCAGCTTGATCATTTAAACTTGATTGACGAGAAGCGACTTACTGCTGTTTTCCATGGTCAGACGTATCAAAAACGGATGATCAAGGAATTCAACAAGAAAGTCAGACGCCAAGTATATCAAGTCGGGGATCTTGTAATCAAGCGGATCATCTTGCCGCAAAGTGATCCCAGGGGCAAATGGACTCCTACCTACGAAGGACTATTTGTGATCAAAAACATCTTTTCTGGTGGGGCAATGATATTAACCACCATGGACGGCGATGACCTGCCACACCCTGCGAACACAGACATAGTCAAAAGATACTACGCATAAATGACCCGCTAGGTTGACACACCTAGGCAAAAAAAGGGGCATCCCGGTGAATCAAAAACTCGAAAGGGCGGTTCAGGCAAAAGTTAGGGATAAACAAAAAAAATCTGTACACCTGGCAAGTTGAAAACCCGAAAGGGCGACTTGGGCAAAAAAGGTTTTCCCGGTGGATCGAAAACCCGAAAGGGCGGTCCAGGCAAAAGTTAGGGAATTGAAGCGTATGACTATGTCTCGTCGGATCACTTTAAGGAAAATCTCTTCACGGACAAGCTCCAGGCTTCTGATCAACTCAATCATCTTCGGACGAAGCAACGAATGGACAAGATATTCAGAGTTACGAAGGCTATAGCAGAATGGGAATCCCATGGAATTTTTACACATAGCCATCTTTCTTTGTATAAATTTTTCTCATTTTTATGACAAAGTTCTCTTACTAGGATGTTTGTCTCCTTTGTACAAAATACTTACACAAAGTTAATACAAAGATACTTCAAAGTGCAGAAAATGATTTGCCTTTTCTTCTTTTTTACACCTGTGTTTTATTTGAAAACGTCCAATGATTTATTAATGAGCATATGCATTTGAATATAATCACATGTTTACAAATAAACAAAATTGGAAAGAATAATTACTGACAGGTTGAAAGTATAGGAAAACGTCTTTAGGCTATTCCAGGAGAAATCCCCTGCAGTACATCCCCAACGGAGCTAAAACCTTGAAATACATATCCCCAGCGGAGTTAAATTTCAAAATCCCCATCAGAGTTAGGTTTTCAAACTCCCAATCCCCAACGGAGCAAAACTTTGAACTACAAACCCTCAGCGGAGATGAAACCTTCTTCCCCAGTCGAGTCAAGATTTCCAACTATCAATCCCCAGCGGGAACCATTCAGTTTTCCCCGAATTCCCCAACAAGTTGTCTTAAAGTCTGAGAATCAACCAGATAACAATTAACTTTTATCCCCAACCTAGGATAATTACTCAGTAGAATGGCATACAACCTAAACTCCTGAACTTTTTCCAAACAGGAATAAGCTTTTTCCCCCAGAGTCTTGAACTTACTTTCCAGCAGGATAGCTACTCCCCAGCAGTATAGCTACTCCCCACTGAGTTTTTACTCCCCAACAGAATGAAGATTCTCATTCTTGATTCCCCAGTAAAGTTGCCAGAGTCTTCATTACTCCCCAGCATGAATTTGTCAGAATTTTATTCCCCTACAGATTAAAGATTCTCATTCTTAGTTCCCCACAGAAGCCATCAGAGTCTTCCTTATTCTCCAACAGATCAGGGTTTTCCTTTGATTGATCTCCGGTAGAGATCGCAAGAGTTTTTCCCTATTTCCCAGCCGAGTAAGGATTCCCATTATTTAACCCCCAGTAGAAGTCTTCAAAGTTCTCGGGATTCCCCAAGCAGGTTTCTCAAGCATCACTTGGCATTATTCTCATAGCAGAATGTTTATCATCCTCCAAATCCAAATACTTGAAGGATCCCTATATCCCCAGGAAAGTCGTGAAGGGTTCTCACATCCCCACAAAAGTTGTCAGAGATTTTCCATCCACAACAGTCACCAAGGATTTCTCATCCTTAGCAATCAAAGATTTTGAATCTCCAACAGCGGTCATGGATTTATTTTCCCTGACAACAGTCAAAGATTTCATTATCTCTAGCCATCAAGGATTTATTTTCCTTAACGTTACAGCGAATCAGCTTACATGCACATACATTACACTCATATATCATAAACATTGATAAAACATATTTTATTGCATCATACATTTCATGCAACATAACTTTGTGTTTCAGCTAACACTTTCCCCTTTTCAGGATAAGATTAACAGCTAACTTTAGCAGATATTCAAATATTTCAAATACAGTACGGATACACTCCAGACATGGAAGTCATTCTGCTACTCATTTAGATCTCTTATTCAGATACAGTATGGATACACTCCAGACACAGAAGTCATTCTGCTACTCATTCAGATCTTTTATTCAGATACAATATGGATACACTCCAGATACGGAAGTCATTCTGCTACTCATTTAGATCTCTTATTCAGATACAATATGGATACACTCCAGACACGGAAGTCATTCTATTACTCATTCAGATCTCTTATTCAGATACAGTATGGATACACTCCAGACACGGAAGTCGTTCTATTACTCATTCAACCTTCAACTATCAGATACAAATTAGATACGCTCCAGACACGAAAGCCATTTTATTTCTCATTCAGATTCAACAATCAATTTCAAGTTCAGATACACTCCAGACACGGAAGTCATTCTGTTACTTATTCAGATACTGTCCAGATATGCTCCAGACACGGTTTCCATTCTGTCACTTATTCTGACTTTTTACCCAGCCCAGAAATGCTCCAGACAAGGATGCCATTCTGTCGCCTACTCAGATTTCAGACTCAGATACAATACAGATACACTCCAGACACATAAGTTATTCTGTTATTCATTCAAATTCAATTACATTTACAGCTCGGATACGCTCCAGACAAGGACGCCATTCCATTGCTCATACAGACTCAGTCTCCAGATACAGGTCAGATACGTTCCAAATACGGACACCATTCTGATACTCATTCTTTTGACTTACAACTTGCAGTTCAACAAACATTCTTGGATGGCATCTACAAGCCCATCTCCGACAATATTATTTCACCTCTCCAAATGGAATCTTTAAGCCCATTCCCCCAACTATACTTTGACGAGGGCAAATTTACGGGCACGCTAGTGTCCAATCATCTTTTACCTTCGAGTCACGAATGGAAAACTCGCCAATCTAACTCTTCAGGTTCAAGAAGATTGAACAGGGGCAGCTGTTGTACCCAAAAATTTTCCCTCTCATTTTATCAAGATTCTCCTCACAAGACTTCTTGGACTCAAGATCAGATTAGGGTTTGCTCAGCTCAAGACATCTCCTTGCACTGATGACCTGAAATTAGGGTTTGAGTTTGCACAAGGATTTTTGGACTTCCAATGCCTCATGTGACCTTCATACTTAATGTTGGACCCTTAAGATTGCTCATACCAAGTTTCAAGCCTTGAATCACTTTTTTGCCCAATCAATTAGATAATTGACCTAAAAAATCAGCTGTATTGGGGAAAAAGTCAACTGTGGCCAATTTACAGTCAAACCTCACAATTTTTGATCCACATCAACATTATAGACTTATATGAACCATTTGATCAAGTTTGGACCACAACCCCTCAAGAAATTTGATCAGATCATCAAAAGGGCAAAATGGTCAAAATTAGGGTTTTGATTGTAAGAGGGCAATTTCTGATTTTTCACCTAGCCAATGGCAAATTGGGTTCAAGCATGGTTTCAAGGACTAAATAGCATCATCTTGACCTAATCACAAGGTTCAAAATATCTCAAAAACATTGGATTGACAGATGAATTTTCCAGTCAACTCATCAAAAACCAACTATACATTGAAAAGTCAAACTTTGACTTTTTGGTCAAAATCAAGTGCCAAGGGTAATTTTTCATCAAGAGGTGTCAAAACATGAAACTTGTTCACCAAGAAGCCTAATGTTGAAAATTAGGGTTTAAGTTTGAAATTTTTCATAACTTTGAATTTTTCTAAGTTATGAAAATTTCTTATTTTTTCCCAACTTTTCCCAACTTTTTCACCATGATGCAATTGGATTCAAAGAAAACTTCCAACATGAAAGTTGTAGTCCTCCATAAAATGTACAAATTTTATTCACAAAGTTTTCCCAAAAGATGCTTGGATCTCAAGTTATGATTTTGTGAATAGGGGTCCATGAAACTTTTAACTTAGTGAAATTTTGCCCTAATTTAGGCAGATTTTTGACCTAACTTCATGGAAACTTTTCACCTAGTTCCAATTGGAATCTAAAAATTCATTTGAAAGATGGATTGTATATCATGTTACAAGCTTTCCAAAATGTCCTAGAACTCTCCAAGATCATTTATGGTTAGGGAGAATCAAAGGAATGAAAATGGCAAATTCTCACTTTTGTCCAAGGCATTTTGCACCATGTTACAACTTGCAAATCAGTTTGATTCATGTTTGTACTTGCATTACAGGCCCTAATCCTTTTTAAACTCCAAAATTGAATGCAAATACAATGGTTAATGGCATTGTTTTGATCTTTGAAGCTTTGTACAAAGGTTTAATCCAAAAATGGCAAAAAGGTTACATTGCTACTTTGATAAAGCACACTTTATGTAACTTTGTTTATCTTGAGCCATGGACCAAACCTTTTGCTGCAAAAAAGTCCACAAATATCAGACAATTGGTATCAACTCTCAGCAGGCCTTGAGCTAGCCTGTACAGGCTTTGAGCTTTGTTAACTCACCTTTTCTTCAAAAATAAGAAAGCTTGCAAAAGTGAACATAACTCTTGTATCTGATAAAACCAAGTCTTGCTATCATTTCAAACAAGTTCAAGATATTGTCTCAAGCCAGAAACACGATTTTCTAAGCTCTCAAACCCCCCAAAACACAAAATCACAAGTTCTTTCCCAAACAGGGCATCTTCTGCAGAACCACTTCCAAAACATATTCCACTCGTGCGTTTTGCTTTGAACCACTTCAAACACATTCTTTACAACACACCTGAACTATCCAAGCCCCTGTCCAGCAACTGTAACCTCATTTTCACACTTCACCATTTTCATTTTGAAGCTTTGCAGGTTGACTTCTACAGGGACATTCAGGCAAGTTCAAAGCAAGCTAAGCATTGAGAAAGGTTGAGAAAACTTCAGGCAAGCTAACACGACCTTCAGGCCTCACTCACAACTCCTACATTTCCATATCCAAACTTAACTGAAACAAGTATTTGTCAAGATTCTAACTCCTTATTTAGGCATCATTAGGCTTAGGTTTGTGAAGCAAAAATGTAGTCCTTAAGTTCCTTGAGTTGTACATATGCATAGTTCTTATTTATATTAACTGAGCTAGGAGAATTTGGATGTTGAAGTTGCTGTAAAAACTAGGTTATAAATTAGGGGAACTGAAATTCTCCCTGGTTTCTTAGAGTTAGGTCAAGTTCTTTATATGGTTGGAATCGTGATTGAAAATGCTATAACTTTCATGTTGTAAATTTTTGATTTCATGCAAGCATGAGCAAGAACAGGTTTGAGTTGCAGAACGCGCGTTTTTCTGTTCAGAGGACAGGGATGAAGTGAACATTGGGCTTGGGCTTGATGTTTCTTCTATTCACACCACTCTTTTGCTTTCTGCACCCCCTTGGCCCATTTTCTTTATTTTGTATATTTTTCGCATTTCTTTTATATTTTCTGACTTTATTATTTTTTCTTGAACATTAAAAAACCCAAAAATATTTTCTTAATTTTTGTATTTTATTTTATTATTTTTATTATTTTTTTTTGGCATAAAAATATTTTATTAATAATAATATACTTTATTTTCTTAAATAAAAACTTGTAAACAATATAAAAATATCCTACATTTTTATTTTTATTATTTATACACTTAAAATATTATTTTCTCACATATTTTATTTTTTAAACATTTTTGTATATATTTTTATTTATTTTCTTGTACATAAATGAAATAAATAAATAATATAAAGCATATTTTCTTTTAAACCAAAAAATTAGGGTTTTCACCCTTTCCAAAAATAATCATTTTTATTTTCTTATTTTTAAGACATAAATAAATTTATTTTCTCATACATAAAACAAATACAAAAACATTTGTGCATATTTACACTTTATTGTACATTTAAATAATTATTCATTTATTTATTGTATAAATTCAATTGGGTTGTAATAGTATTAGGGTTTTATTTTGTGCAAATACCCCCTATTCAAACTTGTATCCCCCTTCCCATAATATTGTGTAATAGTCTAGATTTACTTTACGCATTTATCGCTTTCATATACCATGATAGTAAGAACTAGGGTTTGTATGCAAAGACCAAAAGTCAAACAAATAGCATGACTAAACACAAGACATAAATGCATGAAAAATGACAACAAAATGCACACAAGCACCCCTAGGGTTTCATCCACTTTGTTGCCTTAAAATGGCCATGGTATGCATGCTAGGTATCTTGGCAAAACTAAATAAAACAAAACAAAAGATCATAGTCCCTCGATGACGCTATCTTGGTTGCCTAAACATTAATGATCTAGTCCCTCAAAAACTTGCTAAGATACTTGGCAATATTGTTATCATGGTCATACGATGACCCACGCCTGTCCCGTTTAACATCCAAAGATAGGGTTGTTTACCAAATAGAATGGTAAAACAACAATATCAAAGGAATAAAAATGTGTAGGAAAGACTTTTGATTAGGGTAGACAACTCCTAGTTACTTGATCTCTTGCAAACCATCCTTGCTATTTTAAAAAAAAACACACAACACCTTTCAAAACATTCTCCAAACAAACTTTTAAACATTGAAACATTTTTCAAAAGACAAACACCTTTGTATACATTCAAACAAGAATCATTACAAAGGTTGCCTAAACAAAGGCCTCTTTTCAAAATACTTTCAAAACCACACAAAGCACCATTTCAAACAATTGAAAAGAAAAAGCAAGTGATCTAAAACAAGTAACTAAGAGCCCATGAAAAACCACGGATGAAAATGGTGCTAGCATCTTCCCTTTTCATAATCTATCCCCCGAACCCAAAAACAATCTCAAAGGTCTTTCCTGTGCTTTTTTACCTTTCCTTTTGGATAAAATAAAAGTCGGTGGCGACTCTTGCTAAACCGAAACATTTGCGAACACAAACGCAAAACCTCAAGTCAGTTCTCCCACTGTATCACACCTTCCATACTAGATCCTCAGGCAAAAATGTCTTAGGTTTTACTCTGCGGTTATAGGATTTCTCAACCCGTTTCTTCTGCAATCTCAAAAGATCCAGAGCTTTCAACCTTTCTTCGTCCAGGTCAACTAGTTCGTCTAACATCATATTCCAATAAAGCTCAGAAGGGATATCCCGATGTATCTGAATCCTCGTCACCTGTAGGTGGATTTCCACTGGCAACACTGCATCATGACCATAAGTTAAACGAAACGGTGTTGTTCCCGTGGCCTCTTTCGGGAAAGTTCGACATGCCCATAGAACTTGGTCTAGCGTCTTGTTCCAGTTTCTAGGTTTCTTTCCCACATGTTTCTTTATTAAACTGATCACTACTTTATTGCTGCTTCGACTTGGCCATTAGCTTGCGCATAATAAGGTGTAGACGTTAACAATTTGAACCCCATTTCTGCAGCAAAGTCTTGCATCTTTCAACCAGTAAAGACTGATCCTTGGTCTGTAATTATTGTTTCAGGAATTCCAAATCTATATATAATGTACTTTTGAATGAATTCAATGACATTCTCTTGGTCTACATTAACTAAAGGGATTGCTTCAATCCACTTAGTAAAATAATCAATGCCCACCAATATATATTTCTGGCTTTTAGAAGTTGTTGGTCGAATTTCTCCAATAAGATCTAAAGCCCAACCTCTAAAAGGCCAAGGTTTCACAATCGAGTGAAGTTCACTCGCTGGAACATGCTGAATACTTGTATGTACTTGACATTCTTGGCATCCTTTTGCAAACTCAACACAATCTTTTAACATAATGGGCCAATATAGTCCCTGTCGAAACAACAACCATTTCATCTTTTGGCCTACTTGGTGTGCTCCACACGCCCCGACGTGTATGGTGGAAAGAGCTATATATGCTTCTGTTTCACTTAGGCATTTCAGAAGCACACCTTCAGGTGTTTTCTTGAATAATTCATTTCCCATGAGTACATAGCTCAGTGCTCTATATTTTATTTTTTGTTCTGTCGAAGCCGTTGGATTTTGTAAATAATCCACTACAGGCTTTCTCCAATCTTGTTCTGTTAGATTGTCTATGAACGAAATTTCAAAATTTTCGTGATCAGTGCATCCCAACGTTGTGGTCCTCAAATCCATTGGAGACAACTTAGTGGATGCTACTCTTCCTCTAACTTTGATCGCTTGCTGTAGTTTGTCTTTCGAAACTTTATACCCTGAAGCGACCTGCGCTAAGTCATTAGCTACTTGATTTTCCAATCTGGGTATATGTCGAATGCTAACTACCTCGAAGTTTTTTAACAACCGTCTGGCTATTACGAAATACATGATAAGATTTTCTTTTATGCATTTGTATTCCTTCGTAATTTGTTTTAGGACTAACTCCGAGTCTCCCATTATTTCAACCTGAGTTGCCCCTAATTCCAACAAGATTTCAAGGCCTACAATTAACGCTTCGTATTCAGCCTCATTATTAGAGAAATCCCCTTCTATATTGTACTTAAATGTTGTTGGAATTTTGCTTGGAGAAATAATGAGGACCCCGACTCCATTTCCATCTTTATAACTAGAAACATCAAAGTACAGCTTCCAAGCTTCGATCTCCAAATAATTCAGTGATTCCTCTTGTATAGAGTGGTCAACTATAAAGTCCGCTACCACTTGACCTTTCATAGCATTGAGAGGCATAAAGGTTAATGAGTACTCAGTTAATGCAAGTGCCCATTTGCCAATTCTACTGTGCAAAATGGGTTTCGACAACATATATTTGAAAACATCAAAATGAGACGAAACATAAACATCAACTGGCTTTATATATTGCTTAAGTTTTGTACATGAAAAATAAAGACATAAACATAGTTTTTCAACCTCATTATATTTAGTTTCTTCATCATTTAAAACTCTACTGAGGTAATAGATGGGCCTTTCGACACCATGCTCATCCTCTTGAGCCAGCATGCTCCCTAAAGTTTTATCAGACGCAACTATGTACAATCTCATACTTTTACTTCGACAAGGAGGTACCAAAATAGGTGGCTTGGTGATGTACTCTTTGATTTTGTCAAAGGCTTCTTGATGTTCTTGCCCCACTCAAATCCTCCTTTTCTGAGTCGAAGTAGTGGCGAAAAGGCTTGAATTTTCCCACTGAAGTTGGATATAAATCTCCTTAAGAAATTTATCTTCCCAAGTAAGGATTGCAATTCCTTCTTGTTAGTTGGCGCTTTGGCTTCCAAGATAGCTTTGGTATTGTTTTGGTTTATCTCAATTCCCTTTTTATGGACCACAAAGCCTAAGAAATCTCCTGCTTTGACACCAAAAGCACACTTTAGAGGGTTCATCTTCAGACCATAGCGTCTCATCCTCTCGAAGGATTGTCGAAGATGATCCATGTGAGTCTTCCCTGAAACAAATTTGACAACAATATCATCAATATAAATCTGCATGAAAGTTACAATAAAATCATGGAAGATCGAATTCATGGCTCTCTGATATGTTTCCCCTGCATTTTTCAGGCCAAAGGGCATCACTACCCATTCGTAAGTGCCTAAGGCCCTAGGGCAACGTAATGCTGTTTTCGACACATCCTCTTCAGCAATAAAGATTTGATTATATCCAGAGTAGCCATCAAGCATACTCATGTACTCGAAACCAGCGGCAGAATCGACAAGCATTTCCACCACCGACATTGGATATTCATCTCTGGGTGTTGCAGCATTCAGATCTCTGAAATCAATGCACACCCTTAAGGTACCATTTTTCTTTATAATAGGCACGATATTGGCAATCCATTCGACGTACCTGGTCGTTTCGAATGAACTTGAATCTCAGCAGTCTTTCGACTTCCGTTTTGATTTTTGACAAAATCTCTGGTGCAAAACGCCTTGGAGTTTGCTTGACGGGCTTCTTTCTAGGCTTTATTGGAAATTGCAGTTCTACCAAACTTCTGTCGAGACCAGGCATCCTGTCATAATCCCACGCAAAGCAATCCTCGAACTCTTTTAGCAATCAGATCATTTCGACCCTGAGTCCTAGATCTATCTTTGCGCTGATGTACGTCGGCTTTTTTACAGGACCTTCGCCTAGGTTTACCTCTTCCAGAGGGTCTTGCGCTAAGATTCTAACATTGTTCGCCAACGGGTCCTTTTCGAAACCTAGAGGTTCATCATCATAGATGGCGTCTAACCTCTGATCTCGAAGGTCTTTCATTTCTAAGTCGGGAGGCTCTGGGTCGAAATCTTTCCCAGGGCCTTTTTGAGAAGGGACCTGTTCATTAGCTTCGAGGGCCATATATTTAACTTCAGCCTCCAAGGCCGCTATCATTCTACTTTCGGCTACATATGCCGAAATCCTTCGCAGAGTTTGTGACTCAGTCTTCGTCACCAAACTCACTTCCCCAGCCTGTTGGCCGTATATCATCAACTCCTCCATAGTCAATGTTTGACAAGTCTTCTTTATCCCACTGAAAACCGTAGTCGGAGTGTAGGTATAGAGAGCAGAAGGCGTTAGGTGCTGGAGTTAGATCAAACTCAGGTGGATTAACACTGTTGATTTCGCCTAAGTAATAGCTCTGATCTGCCTCAATGTTTTCCACGATACCACCGGGGCACCATATTGTGACCCTCTGGTGCATTGAGGATGGCACTGCACCGATGCCATGTATCCACTCTCGACCCAAGATCAGATTGTAGTTTGGTTTTGCTGATATCACCATGAACATGGTGGGTCGAAGGATTGATCCCACTTTGAGGTCTAGTTGTATGACGCCCATTGTGGTGCCAATGCCTCCTTCATAATTGGACAAAACCATGTTATGGGGCTTGATGTCATCATCTCCCTTTTTCAGATCTAGGCCTTCAGTGGCCTTTCTCACTCCTTCGATAGTTTTCCTGGATATGTTTCCAGTAAAACTTCCAAAGATGGGTTTAGTAATGAAGTCTTCAGAAACTTCCACCATGTGAATACTGACTGGCTCAGCATAATGCGCCTCCATCTGTAGTGGGTTTGCGTTGATTTTCATCGCTGGCTTATCAGCAAATTTCAGCGTTCCTTCTTTTAACGCTTGTTGAACAAGATCCCTGAAAAGGAAACATTGTGAGGTTTTATGACCCCAAAAATTATGATATTTACAAAAACCTCTTTTCTTTCTCTGTTCTAGAGGCGGTAACTTTGCCCCTGCGGGCACTATCATCTGGCCATCTTTAACTAATAAATCGAATATTTCGTCACATTTGGATATATCGAAACTATAAGTTTTCTTAGGGAATTTGTCGCTGTTTTTCTCAGACTCTACAGGATTTTTTCCATTTGATGGCACTAGCAATTTATAAGAATATGGTGGTCCTTGTTTTAATTCTGCTAAATCTATTTCGCCTTCTTCAACATCTATAGGATCACTAGATATTTCTAGATCGTTATTGTGATCGGTGGATCTGGAACTGACTGTTTAACGCTGGTTCGTGAAATGTCGCGGAAGCAAGAGTCGCCACCGTCTTTTATTTTCTCCAAATGGAAAGGACAAAAGCACAGAAAAATTCCTTATTGAGATTAGTTCTCGGTTCGGGAGGTAGATTTATAGAAAGGGAAGGTGTTAGCACCCTTTCTATCCATGGTTATCCATGGGCTCTTAGATACTTGCTCACTTGTGTTTTCAAAAATGTTTGTTTGCTTTTCAGAGTGGGTTTGAAAAAGTTTCTTTGAAAGTTTCAGATCGACTCTTATATCAGTCCTCAAGAGTGTTTAAAAAGTTGTTTTTGATAGCTTTTTGCAAAGTGTCGGTGTGAAAAGAAGTTTTTGATTTGTTTTGAATTAGAGAAAGTATCTACGAGTCATCTACCTACCCTAAGGAATTAGTCTGTGTAAATGTCCTTAAGGTAGTGCCATCCCACCATTGAGAGGTAGGTAGCACCACCGTTGGAAGTGTTCGGGTCAATTCGAGGATTAGGGACAGTGTGGTCACCGGGCAACGGTAAGATACCTTAGGAGCTACCCTTATGCCATTGATCTTTTATTCCGAGGCAACCGTTTCGAGGCAACCGTTTCGAGGCAACTAGATCAATGGAACATAAGGACTCACTAAAACGTCCTATAGTCGACGACCACGTTTCGAGGGACAAGGCAACAGTGTGGTCACCAGAGCAATAGGAAGACACCTTAGAAGCTACCCTCATGCCATGTTCATGGACATGAGGACTTACTAAAACATCCTCTACTCGACGACCACAATTCGAAGGGCAAGGCAACAGTGAGGCGTACCCTAGGAGTGGTGTGTGAATTGTGTCAATTTCAAGTATTATTTGTCTTGTCATGCATTGGCGTTCTACGCTTTGATTTTATTTTTGGCCATTCATTCTTTCATGCAAATTATTAGCAGTTAAAAGGTGCGGGAAGATAAAAGTCCTACGCTATTACAAAGGCGCGGGTCTACATCGCCAAATTAAACCAAGACTCGATTTGAAATAAATAAAAATGCGGAAAGTAAATGTCCTAATTATCTATTACAAAGCTTTGGGGCAATTACATGAAATTTAAAAAAGGAAATAAAAAGCAAACGCGCGAAATGGAATTATGATCGAAGGTGCGAGGGCGTTGGACCCTTAGAGGAAATTAAATTGAAATAATTAAATTAATTAAATTAAAGAAAGGAAAGGACTTATTTTTTATGTTTTTTTTGTATTTATGAAATTAGAGAAAATTAAATGAAATTAAAACCCTAGTTCTAAGCATTTTTAATTTTTAAAGAAATAAATTCAAGTTTGACCTAATTTACATTAATTATTTACATGGCATATTTATTTATAAAAATAATTAATACTTAATAAATGGTAAAAAAAAAAGATTATTTATTAAGAAAAAGGATAAAAAATGATAAAAGACTTGTTTTTATATTTTTTTAATTTATTTAAGAAAACACTAAACCTAAAAAAACTAAATTGATTATTAAACCTATTTACAAAATGAATATTAATGAATTAAATAATAAACATTTTTATTTTTGACTTTCTGATTTTTTTGCATTTTTTGTGTTATAAAATTATTTTTATGGAATTAAATAAAATAATTAATCAAAAGAAAAAAAGAGAATTAAAAAGAAGAAGAAAAATGCAAACCATAGGGGGGTTTCTGGCCAATTATGGAGGTATATAGGAAGCATTTTGGCCCATGGAATGCAGGCCCATGTTGACTTTCCTGGCGCGTATGGGAAGCAGTTGACTGGTGCCCATGGTGATCTGCCAATTCTGACCTTTGGATTGACTTTTAGAGACATGTGGCGCGCCAAGGCTTTGGGGTGTATGATGGACCACAGGATGAAAGCTGCATAGAAACACATGAAGAAAAATAATATTGGAGAAGGGAGGGACCTGGGAATCGAACCCAGGTCCCAATGTTTAAAGGACAACACATCAACCAACCAGCCAGGCGCGTTTCTTTGTTCCTTTAGTGGGCAATAATCAATATGAGAGAGAAATAAAGGGTTAGTGGGATAATAAAAAAGGGCACCAGTTATTCAAACTGGCCAACCAGCATTCAACACGCCAGCGTCTTCTTCTTCCTTCTTCGCTTTTGCCTGAAAACATAGAATAGATAGCGGGGGTTTTAAACCCCCACTAAGTGAAGAACACAAAAATAGCGATTAGGCCCTGGGCTCATATAAATTGAGCGCGAGGTATGGAATTGAATCGTTGGAATGTCACGAATCCAATGGTCCTGGTCTTATGGCTTAATTTTTCCAGATACTCAAAGCCCCAAATGGAAGCTTCTGAAACCCTAGAACATTTCAATGGTATATTTCGCTACAAGCAAGATTAGTTCAATTAACATACACCAAAAGCTTCAGTGAGTCCATATTAGTACAAATCAGCATTTAAAATGTATGAAATATGCATATAAATCAAAGTACGATTATGAGAGTTTTCTTGAACAGGACTATGGAGTTCTACCGTTTCTCTGCGTGTGGGGATGTGATTTTGATTCAGAAAGCTTCCTTGATGCGTCAGGAATGTAATGGAATTGTTCTCTTGCCTTGAAACACCCTCTAGCTGTGTTTTCAGTTTTGAAAATTTTGATGAAAAATGCAAAGTTTGTATTTGATTCTGAGCGCAGCTTCTTCGTTCTTGTGATTAGGTTTTGGTTTGTGTATGTATATGGAATGAATTAGGGTAGAAATCCAAGTCCATAAACCTTTGCAATCAATGTTTCAATATTTGATTTTAATGGTATCTTTTTCAATCTTTTTCATGTGAAGAACATGCCAATCATTGCCAATCACCTTGATTCTTTCCTTATTGAATAGTGCACGAAATCTTGAGTGAATTCTATGCACAAAAAGATTTGAAAAGCATGGATTAGTATTTTTCTTATAATTAATATTAATTAAATGAATTAAATAGATTAAATATTTAATTAATTAATTAAAAATAGGAAAATAACTCCCCTTTGGGTCAATGGGTCGTGCATAGCTTTTGGGTGATGATTCTTGGAATAAATTGAGGCCCATTAGCAATTTTGAGGCATTTGAAGCAAAGTTGACTTTTCAAAATTCCCAAAAATTTCCCAACTTCCACAAGGCATATCTTGCTCAATTTTTAAGATTTGATCATGTTCTTGGACATTTTGGAAAGGTCTTGAAGTCCTCTAACCAATGCCTTTGGTCCCATGTCATTTTGATTTACCAATATCAATTTATGGTCTTTGACTTAAAGTGCCTTTTTGTTGACTTTTGAAAATGACCTATAATGTTGAGATTGATAACTTTTTGTGAGAGCATTTCTTGGACTTGAAGTGTGAAGATGAGTTGTAGGAAATGTCATTCTCTTCAAAATGAGCTTTGGATGGAATTTTTCTGATAAACCATGTGGAAGTTATGCCTTGGTCAAGTTACAGTTGACTTTTTCAACTGTCCAAATATGGAAACTTTTGCATCTTGAGACTTTTTGAGCCATGCCTTGAGAATCATGATCAAGAATTGATCAAATGATGTTTGTGGCTTCAAAATAAGATGTTGACTAAATTTTTTGACTTTTGACTGTCAAATGACCATTTTGCCCCTACAGTTGACTGCTGAGCAATTAGGGTTTTTGACTGTGCAATTTTATGCTGAGTCTTGAAACTTGGTATGAGGATGCTTGACAATGTTTATAGGCATGTGGGACTTGTTTGGACCCTTGAAAACTTCAATTTCTTTGCTAGAACCAAAACCCTAATTTTTGACTGTTAGGAGGCCATTGAACTGTGCAACCTTTGGGAGATTTTGAAGCATGCTCTTTACAAATCTTGAAGAATATGGGAGGGAAAATTTTGGGGTACAACAGTTGCCCCTGTTCAATCTTCTTAGACCTGAGGATGTAGATTGGCTGGCGTGCCTTTCGTAGTCCGAAGGTGGAAGATGATTGAACACTAGAGTGCCCAGAAATTTGTGCTCACATAGTAGTGTGATGGTGGGAATGGGCTTACAGATTCCATTTGGAGATTGATGGATAGGAAGATGGGCTTATAGATGCCACGTTGAGAGGTGATGGATAGGTGGATGGGCTTATAGATGCCATCTGGGTGTCGATCGCGTAAGAGATTCCTTAGCGAGAACTTGCGTACCTGAAAAAAGAAAATGAGTACCTGGCCTGTTACAGGAGCTGGTCTTCAAACTCTTTGTGTAAATGCACCCTGGTTGGTTACAGGAATCAGGTCTGGGCTTCAAATGGTGATGAATGAATCAGGGATGGTTACTACCTCAACGGGACGGTGAGAGAACCTTGGGTGATTACTACCTCAACAGTAACGATGAGAGAATCATAGGCGACTCCAACCTCAACAGTAATGATGAGAGAATCATAGGCGACTTCAACCTCAACAGTAACAATGAGAGAATCGTAGGCGACTTCAACCTCAACAGTAACGATGAGAGAATCATAGGCGACTTCAACCTCAACAGTAACGATGAGAGAATCATAGGCGACTTCAACCTCAACAGTAACGATGAGAGAATCTGGGGCGATTACTACCTCAACAGGAACGCTGAGAGAATCTTGGATGTCTTCTACTGGGATAAGAATCAGGGAGATCTTAGGGTCGATCTGACTGAACCGGAGAAGGCCTTTGACTGGATAAGAATCAGGAAAATCTTAGGGTCGATTTAACTGAACCGGGCAAGGTCTTGAAATCTTCAACTGGATAAGAATCAGGGAGATATTAGGGTCGATCTGACTGAACCAGAGAAGGCCTTTGACTGGATAAGAATCAGGAAAATCTTAGGGTCGATTTAACTGAACCGGGCAAGGTCTTGAAATCTTCAACTGGATAAGAATCAGGGAGATCTTAGGGTCGATCTGAATGAACCAGAGAAGGCCTTTGACTGGATAAGAATCAGGAAAATCTTAGGGTCGATTTAACTGAACCGGGCAAGGTCTTGGAATATCTTCAACTGGATAAGAATCAGGGAGATCTTAGGGTCGATCTGACTGAACCAGAGAAGGCCTTTGACTGGATAAGAATCAGGAAAATCTTAGGGTCGATTTAACTGAACCAGGCTAAAGGTCTTGGAATCTTCAACTGGATAAGAATCAGGGAGATCTTAGGGTCGATCTGACTGAACCAGAGAAGGCCTTTGACTGGATAAGAATCAGGAAAATCTTAGGGTCGATTTAACTGAACCAGGCAAGGTCTTGAAATCTTCAACTGGATAAGAATCAGGGAGATCTTAGGGTCGATCTGACTGAACCAGAGAAGGCCTTTGACTGGATAAGAATCAGGAAAATCTTAGGGTCGATTTAACTGAACCGGGCAAGGTCTTGGAATATCTTCAACTGGATAAGAATCAGGGAGATCTTAGGGTCGATCTGACTGAACCAGAGAAGGCCTTTGACTGGATAAGAATCAGGAAAATCTTAGGGTCGATTTAACTGAACCAGGCTAAAGGTCTTGGAATCTTCAACTGGATAAGAATCAAGGAGATCTTAAGGTCGATCTGACTGAACCAGAGAAGGCCTTTGACTGGATAAGAATCAGGAAAATCTTAGGGTCGATTTAACTGAACCAGGCTAAAGTCTTGGACATAGCTGAGAACTTAACTGGATCTTTCCTGAAAGGTAAAGGTCAGTCATATGCAATGCATGATATGGATCAAGCAATGATGTTCTCAGCATAAATGAGATAGTAAGGTATGATGCGTTTATGCATGTATCATGATGTATGCGATATTTATGAATGTATGTTTTCGTCTTAGGAAAATAAATCCTTGACGGGTGCCAGGAAGTCACATCCTGGGCTGATGTTGGAGAATAGATCTTTGCTTCCGCTGGGGATGATGGTTGCAAGAATACCGGTAGGAGAAGATAACTCCGTTGGGGGATAAACTTGATGAAGAGATTACTCTGCGGGGAATAACTACTCTAGCGACCTTGCTGGGGAATAATACTCTGTGGGGAGAGTGAGATACTTTGCTGGGATGTTGATGGTAACTTTGCTGGGGATACCATTAATATGTTGGACGTGTTAATAGACTCCGCTGGGGATAGGAAGACTTCATCGGGGACGATCTTTCCGTGGCTTTTGGCTGAGGATAACCCAGTTATATCCTGGTAGGGAAATAACCTTTGAATAAAGCCGGGGGACGCGTTCGTGCTCTGCGAGGGATAAGCTTCCAGAATCTACTGGGGATAAGCTTACTGCTGGGGAGATGATTCAAACTTTCCTGGGGAAATCTTGATTGGACTCTCCTGGGGAAATTTTGAGATGGACCGGGAAGAGATTCCACTGAATGTATGATATACCGCTGGGGAACAATCTTAGATCAAGACTGCCGGGGATGCTTGTTAAGAATGTCCGTATATTGTGCTGGGGGATGTTGAGATCTGCTGGAGGATACCCAACTTCCTTAAGGCTGATAGTATAACTTTGCTTGGGGAGAGTGTACTGACTTGCTGACTCACTCTCTGGGGAGTTAAGGCATACTGGTTATGTTCTTCAGCTGAACCTACCTTGGTACCTTGCTGAACAGAACAATTAGATCGCTTTAGACAACTCTTTATTGCCCATGTTTCTAATGTTACTTGTATTCAATCCTTTGTTTCGTATGCAAATATTTATGAGTTAGCAATTAGTGTCAAATGCATATGTCACAAATTGAACCTTGGACGTTCTTCGCAAAACAAAACAGAAAAGGAAAAACAATTGGCAATTTTAACTGAAAAGTGGATTTGTATTGATTTTTTGAATTTGCCTGTAAATAGGCATTTTATATACAAGAGGCTGACGTCCTAGTAAGTGAACGCCGCCGAATCAAAAGAGTTTATACAATTTGTACAAAGGGAAAACAAAACAGCTGTGTGAAAAGAATGATCCCACTGGGTTCCAACTCTGCTATCGCCTTTATATCTTCGAGCGTCTCATCACTTGATGACCTAGCTGAAGATGAAGCTGATTGATCGATGCCGTCTGAACTTTATGTAGATACCGGATTCTGGATGCAGAGTGATCCAATGAGACATAGTATTACGCTTTATCCCTAACTTTTGCCTGGACCGCCCTTTCGGGTTTTCAGTCCATCGGGATACCCATTTTTGCCCAAGCCGCCTTTTCAGGTTTTCCACTTGCCGGGTGTACAAATTTTTTCATTTCATCCCTTCATTTTGCCCGAACCCTTTTGGTTCGCCGGGAAGCCCTAATTTTTGCCTAGGTATGTCAACCTAGCGGGTCTTTTTTCATGCGTAGTATCTTTTTACTATGTCTGCATTGGCGGGGTGAGGAAGGTCGTCACCATCCATATTGGTTAGAATCATGGCTCCTCTTGAGAACACATGTTTAACCACAAATGGCCCTTCGTACGTAGGGGTCCATTTTCCCCTTGGATCACTCTGAGGAAGGATGATACGCTTGATTACCAGATCCCCAACTTGATACTCTTGTGGTCTGACCTTTTTGTTAAATGCCCTGATCATCCGTTTTTGGTACGTCTGACCATGACAAATAGCAGCAAGTCTCTTTTCGTCAATCAGGTTTATTTGATCAAGTCGTGTCTGGATCCAATCATCTTCGCTCAGGTCTGCATCCTTCATTATCTGGAGAGAGGGTATCTGCACTTCGATCGGCAAGACTGCCTCCATGCCATAGACCAAAGAGAAAGGAGTTGCCCCGGTTGATGTCCTTGCTGAGGTACGGTACCCATGTAGAGCAAATGGTAACATCTCGTGCCAATCTTTATAGGTCACTGTCATCTTCTGCACAATTTTCTTGATATTTTTATTCGCTGCTTCTACAGCCCCATTCATCTTCGGCCGGTAAGGAGAAGAGTTGTGGTGCTGTATCTTAAATTGCTCGCAGAGCTCAATGATCATCTTGTTATTGAGATTGGTACCGTTGTCTGTAATGATCCTTTCAGGGATTCTGTATCGACAGATCAGGTTATGCCGAATGAACCGTGCCATGACGTTCTTGGTTACTGTGGCGTAGGAAGCTGCTTCAACCCACTTCGTGAAGTAATCAATCGCTACCAGGATGAAGCAATGTCCGTTGGATGCCGTAGGTTTAATCTCACCGATCATATCTATGCCCCACATTGCAAACGGCCAAGGTGCTGTCAAGACATTCAGAGGAACTGGAGGAACGTGCACCTTATCTGCATAAATCTGGCATTTGTGACATGTCCGAGAATGTTGGTAACAGTCGGCTTCCATTGTGGACCAGAAATACCCTGCCCGAAGCTTTGCCATAGTGTGTCCACTGGAATGTGTTCCGAAAGTACCTTCATGTAGCTCTTCCATGATCCTTTCTGCTTCAGTCTTATCCACACAACGCAGTAAGGTCGAATCATGGTTTCGCTTATACAGGATGCCATTGCTAAGGAAGAACTTCGCTGCGAATCTTCTTAGAAACTTCTTATCGTTGACAGATGCACCTTCAGGGTATTCCTGAGCTTCCAAATATCTCTTCACCTCATGGTACCAAGGCTTCTCAGTCACCAATTCAGCCTCGAGATCACAACAGTATGCTGGTTCGTCCAGTTTCCAGATAATGATCTGGGGAGCCTCATTGTCCCATTTGACCTTGAACATAGAAGACATTGTAGCTAACGCGTCCGCCAGCTGATTCTCCTCTCTCGGAAAATGTTCAAAGGTTATCTCTGTGAAGTGGGGGATCATTGTCAACACACATTCTCTGTAAGGAATAAGATTCGGATGTTTCGTATCCCACTCGTCTTTGATTTGATTGATCACGAGAGCGGAATCTCGGAAGACACTCAGAAACTTGATCCTTAGGTCGATCACAGCTTGAAGACCCATGATGCATGCCTCATACTCCGCCATGTTGTTGGTGCAGTTGAAACATAACCGGGCAGTAAGTGGAGTATGAGTGCCTTGAGGGGATATGATCACAGCGCCAATGCCGTTACCCAAAGCATTGGAGGCTCCGTCAAAGTGCATAGACCATCGGGATCCTTCCTCAGGTCCTTCATCCGGTCCAGGTACTTCACAATCAGTCACAATCATGATGCTCTCGTCTGGAAACTCGAAGTTCATTGATTGATAGTCGTCCACTGCCTGATGTGCCAAGTGGTCTGCCAATACACTTCCTTTGATAGCTTTCTGGGTCGTGTACTAGATGTCGTATTCTGTCAAGATCATCTGCCATCTTGCTATTCTCCCAGACAGAGCAGGCTTTTCAAATATGTACTTTATAGGATCCATCTTTGAAATCAACAAGGTAGTGTGAGTCAGCATATACTGTCTCAGCCGGCGATCAGCCCATACCAAAGTGCAGCAAGTTTTCTCGAGCAGTGAGTATCGGGTCTCACAGTCGGTAAACGTTTTGCTAAGGTAATAAATGGCATGCTCTTTTCGGCCAGACTCGTCATGCTGCCCCAGCACACACCCCATTGAGTTGTCAAGTACTGTCAGGTATAGTATCAGAGGTCTCCCTTCAACCGGTGGCATAAGAATGGGTGGTTCTTGGAGATACTCTTTGATTCTGTCAAAAGCGGCCTGACATTCATCGTTCCAACGTACTACCTGATCTTTCTTCAGCAGCTTGAAGATTGGCTCACAGGTAGCAGTTAGGTGCGAGATGAATCGAGCAATGTAATTCAGGCGTCCTAAAAAGCCTCTGACTTCTTTCTCTGTCTTAGGAACTGGCATCTCTTGAATAGCTTTAACCTTGGTAGGGTCCACTTGAATACCCTTATCACTTACAACGAAGCCTAGCAATTTTCCAGATCTTACCCCGAAGGTACACTTGTTCGGGTTCAACCTCAGCTTGTACAGTTTTAGTCGGTCAAACAGCTTCTGCAGATGGTCAAGGTGTTCCTCCTCAGTTTGGGACCTTGCGATCATGTCGTCGACATACACCTCTATCTCGTGATGGATCATGTCATGAAATAAAGCAACCATGGCACGTTGGTAGGTTGCCCCAGCATTTTTCAGTCCAAAAGGCATGACCTTGTAGCAGAAGGTGCCCCACTGAGTAACAAAGGTAGTCTTTTCCATGTCTTCCGGAGCCATCTTGATCTGATTATACCCTGAAAAACCATCCATGAAAGAGAACACCTTGTGCTGAGCCGTATTGTCAACCAGGACGTCAATATGAGGTAGGGGAAGTCATCTTTGGGGCTGGCCCTGTTCAGATCCCTGTAGTCAACGCACATTCTGACCTTACCATCTTTCTTTGGTACCAGCACCACATTAGCAACCCACTGAGGGTAAGAAGTCACTGCAAGGAACCTGACATCAAACTGCTTCATAACCTCGGCTTTGATCTTCTCAGACATCTCTGGACGCATACGGCGGACCTTTTGCTTAACCGGAGGGCAGTCTTCCTTGGTAGGCAAATGATGGACCACAATGTCGGTATCCAACCCGGGCATGTCTTCGTAGGACCAGGCAAAGATTTCCATGTAATCATGTAACATCTGAGTCAACCGTTGCTTCACGCTGAGCTCTAGGTTGGCACCAATCTTGACTTCCTTCCTATCTGTATCAGTACCCAGATTTATTATTTCCACTGGCTCTTCATGTGGTTGAATTGCCCTCTCTTCCTGGAGTAACAATCTTGCAAGCTCTCCAGGCACTTCGCAATCATCTTCACCTTCGTCTTCGGCTAAGTTGATCGGATTTTCGAAGTCATAACTGGCAGTAGCAGAGTCGTTACCAGTGAGATCCAGAGTGGATTGAAACCTGTATGAGTGAGTGTGTGTAAATACAACTGTTTTGCAATATATAAAGAAAGGAAAGAAAGAAAAGAAGCATAAGATTTGAAATGCGAGAAAACGTCCAAGGTCTTTATTCATGATATATGAGATGACAATTAATATGCCCTCACAAATGAAGCCACGGTGCCCCGGGTAAGACACCGGGCCATAGAGTTTTAATTCATTGTTTATTACAAATAACAAAAACAAAGGAAATCATTACTCCGTAACAAAAGTAACAGGTAGGTTGTCTTTTGCAACCCAATTGCTAGGTCCACTGTCGGCTGTCGGGTAAATCCAGCTGTCGAACTCAGCTTCATCCACTTCATCATCCTCCCTGATAGCATTCACCCCATGGTTAGGCATGGGCGCAGTCACCACATTGGGCTTCTCAGGTGCCTCAAACTGTACCTCCTTGGCATCAATAAGATCCTGCACTTTATTCCTTAAGGCCCAGCAGTCATCAGTAGAGTGCCCCGGGCTATCGGAGTGATAAGCACAGCGAGCATTTGGATTATACTTGGGAGAGGCAGTATTCACAACTTTCGGGGCCTCCCTGACAGTCACCAAGTTGGTGGATAGCAACTGCGGCAAGATTTGCGACAAGGTCATACTCAGCCGGGTAAACTCTCTTCTGGGTCTTTCAGCCCTTTGTGGATTGGTTTACCGAGGAGCGGCAGCAGGCTTTGCAATCATCACCGCGTTGACAGATTGGCAGAGTTCTGGTTTCTCTTGCCTCGTAGGCCCATACACAGCACTGGCCTCCTTCTTAAAAGGCTTCTTCTCAGAACTTGAAGATGCACCATTCTGAAATTTAACGGACTTCATTCCAGCCTCTATCCTCTCCCCAGTCAGAATAAGGTCAGTGAACCCCGCAGATGAGTTACCGATAAGATGATTGAAAAACGGCCCGAATAGGGTCCCCAAGAACATATCCACCAGCTCACGGTCTGTTAACGGAGGCTGCACCCTACCAGCCAGATCCCTCCACTTCTGTGCATACTCTTTAAAACCTTCGCTTGATCCTAGCGACATACCCTGGAGTTGGGTACATGTAGGAGCAAGGTCGGCATTATATTGATACTGCTTGTAAAAAGCAGTAGCCAACTCCTCCCAGTTACGAACCTTGGTCCCATCCAGCTGATAGAACCATTCGAGATGAGTCCCTGAAAGACTCTCCTGGAAGAAGTGGATCCATAAGTTCTTGTCCACTGTGTACGGTTGAATCTTCCGCACATAAGATCTGAGGTGTAGCTTGGGGCAAGACGCCCCGTCATACTTGGTGAAAGATGGTGCCTTAAACTTGTGAGGAATGATCACACCAGTAGATAAGCCCAAGTCCCCGAAATCCAGCCCAGGCACTTGTTGGATCTCCATTGCATTCAGTCTGTCTTCCAACTGCTTATACCGGTCTTCAGCAGGAGGATACTGTTCCTCATTAAAGTCAGTCTCGTTGTCAGAGACTACTGGACTTGGAGCTCCTCCCCCCTGGGGATTGTCTTTGCCTACAGAAGAACCAGCTTCCTCATTCTGCAGAGTATTACCAAACCTCCGGCCCGAGTTGAAAAGAACAGTTCTCTTCTTCTTCTTCTCCTTCTTCAGGAGCAAAGCCTTCAGCTCTTCTTGGCCTTGAGCCAAACCCATGATCAGCTCTTGAAATTGTGTGTTCTACGCCTGAAGGGCCTTGATAGACATCTCGGTTGATGATTCAGGGTTCATGATGCTGAAATAAACAGCGAAGAACAGTAAGCAACCTGAAAAAAAGAATACTTGCTATGCACATGATGAATGGAATGCGTATGATTTATGTTTTCAAAGACAATCGGGAATCAACTTTGTAAACAAACAGGAACACACTCATTAGATTCAACTTTGAAATTTAAATTGTTCAACAGGTTGCCCTTAGGCGTTACATAAAAATGGAAATACTGAAAAGGGAAATAAAATTGTAAAAGAACATCCAGAGCTCCTCATTGATCCCAGGGTCTCCTCTTCTCAGTACGGAGGTAGTCATTCAGAGCTCGCTCATTCTCCAACTGCTTTGTCAGCTTCTGGATCTTCAATTCCTGCTCATTGAACTTTTCCCGATACGAATCCCGTTCTTCTCGCAGTTGCGACCAAGACCTCTTTAATGTCTCATAATCAGTAGGTATCTGAGGAGGGAGGACAGTTGGAGGAGCCCCATCTTTGTCAGGATACTCAAGAATGAAGGGTCTGACAGCTTCGTATGGCATACCTAACTTCTGAGCACGGATGCAGACCCATTTGTAGTAGGCTTCCATAGGTAGAGAAGTCTTTGGCCCCAACTCTTGTGGATCAGCTTTATGAACTCTGTCCCAAGCCTTGATGAACCTACGACGCAGCTCGTCACTATCCACCTGAAACTCAAAACTGATGTGAGGCACCAACATCTCATGAGGCCCTGCTCTCCTGGCTCTTCCAAACTGACGGAGTGCTAGACATGGATTATAAGAGATTCCTCCTTGAGTACCAATCAAAGGAACATTAGGGTATTCTCTGCAACGATCAATAACAGCTATCTCATCCAAACCTCTGAAAGTCCAAATGATGTCCTTATCAGTGAGAGACATTAACCTGTGAGCCCAACCTCTTCCTTCTTGGTTCTTCAGCACGAACTTAGGGAGGTGCGAAATAAACCACCTCACCAACAAAGGGATACAACACCATAGAGTTCCTCGTCTTCGGGCAGTACGAGCATAAAGTTGTTGCAGGATGTCACCCAAGAGAGTGGGCACAGGGTTCTGAGACATAAAGATCCTTATGGCAGTGACATTGATGAAGTTGTCAGGATTAGGAAATAAGACTAGCCCATAGATTAATAGAGCCATAATGTCTTCATATGCCCTAAAGTCCAAGTCATTCCAGAAACTGTTAGCTTTACCAATCATAAACTTGGCCAGGAAACCCTTAACTCCACTTCTAGTCACCCAGTTGTCCATTACCTCTTGATGGGTCAAGGGAAGAGCTGCAACAACCTCCTCAAGCCTGAGGGTCTTTTCCCAACCAGTAAAGGGAGTCTGATCCAAGATAGGGATACCAAGCAAATCAGAGAACTCTTCCAGTGTAGGGACCAGCTGGAAGTCTTGAAAGGTGAAGCACTGGTACAGAGGGTCATAGAACTGGGTCAGGACACTCATCAACTGTTGATCTCGCTTTGCAGTGACTAAACTGAGAAGAGAACCATGCCTCTGGATGAAGGAAGTGGTATTTGGAATCCTGCTAACCAACTCTTCAAGCAACTCAGGTGGGTGAACAAAGTTGAACCGGATAGTATTCCTTCGCATAGGCATCATGATGTCCTGCAAAACAGAGCAAAGGTGAAACCCTCTTGTCTTTGAAATGGTCAGTCCTTATGCAGGATGCATGCAATGCTCATGATGTTATGATGTTATGATAAAGCACACCACAAATATTTACAAAGGCAAACATGGTAAGGCACACAAGTCACACAAGACAAGTCCTTAGAGTTTAGGCCAGCATGAGGCCTAGGTATTACCCTCTTTCAGTTTGTTGGTTCATACCTGTCCTATCAAAAGTAACCGGGTTCTTAGAGGATCCCAATATCATTGACTACCCTCAATCTGTCATAACTCCAGCATCTCAATCTTTTCTTGCGGCCAGAACCATCACGAGAGTTTAGCCTCAATGGGCGTAGCATACTGCTACTGTTCTATTGGCCAAGTTGTGTCATTTAAGGTTCTAAGGTCTATTGGTGCTTAATGACTTCTCAGAAGACCCATATTCTCCTCGTTGCAACACAAGGGATATCAGTACAGACCAATGTGCCACACCAACGTAGCCACTGCTTCACCCATGTCGGTCTACGCCGGACAGGTCCCTCACAGCTTATGCTACCTAAACAGGGTATCCCCAGATCCGGGTTAGGATCTATGTAACTCCGATGCAGCCCACAATTTAAAGAAAACAAGTCAAAACAATTGAAAACACAGTTATGAACTATCCTAAGGTACACCTCACTTTATAAAGTAGTCCCCAGCAGAGTCGCCAGTTCTGTGATCGGTGGATCTGGAACTGACTGTTTAACGCTGGTTCACGAAATGTCACGGAAGCAAGAGTCGCCACCGTCTTTTATTTTCTCCAAATGGAAAGGACAAAAGCACAGAAAAATTCCTTATTGAGATTAGTTCTCGGTTCGGGAGGTAGATTTATAGAAAGGGAAGGTGTTAGCACCCTTTCTATCCATGGTTATCCATGGGCTCTTAGATACTTGCTCACTTGTGTTTTCAAAAATGTTTGTTTGCTTTTCAGAGTGGGTTTGAAAAAGTTTCTTTGAAAGTTTTAGATCGACTCTTGTATCAGTCCTCAAGAGTGTTTGAAAAGTTGTTTTTGATAGCTTTTTGCAAAGTGTCGGTGTGAAAAGAAGTTTTTGATTTGTTTTGAATTAGAGCAAGTATCTACGAGTCATCTACCTACCCTAAGGAATTAGTCTGTGTAAATGTCCTTAAGGTAGTGCCATCCCACCATTGAGAGGTAGGTAGCACCACCGTTGGAAGTGTTCGGGTCAATTCGAGGATTAGGGACAGTGTGGTCACCGGGCAACGGTAAGATACCTTAGGAGATACCCTTATGCCATTGATCTTTTATTCCGAGGCAACTATTTCGAGGCAACCGTTTCGAGGCAACCGTTTCGAGGCAACTAGATCAATGGAACATAAGGACTCACTAAGACGTCCTATAGTCGACGACCACGTTTCGAGGGACAAGGCAACAGTGTGGTCACCAGAGCAATAGGAAGACACCTTAGAAGCTACCCTCATGCCATGTTCATGGACATGAGGACTTACTAAAACGTCCTCTACTCGACGACCACAATTTGAAGGGCAAGGCAACAGTGAGGCGTACCCTAGGAGTGGTGTGTGAATTGTGTCAATTTCAGTTATTATTTGTCTTGTCATGCATTGGCGTTCTACGCTTTGATTTTATTTTTGGCCATTCATTCTTTCATGCAAATTATTAGCAGTTAAAAGGTGCGGGAAGATAAAAGTCCTACGCTATTACAAAGGCGCGGGTCTACATCGCCAAATTAAACCAAGACCCGATTTGAAATAAATAAAAATGTGGAAAGTAAATGTCCTAATTATCTATTACAAAGCTTTGGGGCAATTACATGAAATTTAAAAAAGGAAATAAAAAGCAAACGCGCGAAATGGAATTATGATCGAAGGTGCGAGGGCGTTGGACCCTTAGAGGAAATTAAATTGAAATTATTAAATTAATTAAATTAAAGAAAGGAAAGGACTTATTTTTTATGTTTTTTTTTGTATTTATGAAATTAGAGAAAATTAAATGGAATTAAAACCCTAGTTCTAAGCATTTTTAATTTTTAAAGAAATAAATTCAAGTTTGACCTAATTTACATTAATTATTTACATGGCATATTTATTTATAAAAATAATTAATACTTAATAAATGGTAAAAAAAAAAGATTATTTATTAAGAAAAAGGATAAAAAATGATAAAAGACTTGTTTTTATATTTTTTAAATTTATTTAAGAAAACACTAAACCTAAAAAAACTAAATTGATTATTAAACCTATTTACAAAATGAATATTAATGAATTAAATAATAAACATTTTTGTTTTTGACTTTCTGATTTTTTTACATTTTTTGTGTTATAAAATTATTTTTATGGAATTAAATAAAATAATTAATCAAAAGAAAAAAAGAGAATTAAAAAGAAGAAGAAAAATGCAAACCATTGGGGGTTTTCTGGCCAATTATGGAGGTATATAGGAAGCATTTTGGCCCATGGAATGCAAGCCCATGTTGACTTTCCTGGCGCGTATGGGAAGCAGTTGACTGGTGCCCATGGTGATCTGCCAATTCTGACCTTTGGATTGACTTTTAGAGACATGTGGCGTGCCAAGGCTTTGGGGTGTATGATGGACCACAAGATGAAAGCTGCATAGAAACACATGAAGAAAAATAATATTGGAGAAGGGAGGGACCTGGGAATCGAACCCAGGTCCCAATGTTTAAAGGACAACACATCAACCAACCAGCCAGGCGCGTTTCTTTGTTCCTTTAGTGGGCAATAATCAATATGAGAGAGAAAGAAAGGGTTAGTGGGATAATAAAAAAGGGCGCCAGTTATTCAAACTGGCCAACCAGCATTCAACACGCCAGCGTCTTCTTCTTCCTTCTTCGCTTTTGCCTGAAAACATAGAATAGATAGCGGGGGTTTTAAACCCCCACTAAGTGAAGAACACAAAAATAGTGATTAGGCCCCGGGCTCATATAAATTGAGCGCGAGGTATGGAATTGAATCGTTGGAATGTCACGAATCCAATGGTCCTGGTCTTATGGCTTAATTTTTCCAGATACTCAAAGCCCCAAATGGAAGCTTCTGAAACCCTAGAACATTTCAATGGTATATTTCGCTACAAGCAAGATTAGTTCAATTAACATACACCAAAAGCTTCAGTGAGTCCATATTAGTACAAATCAGCATTTAAAATGTATGAAATATGCATATAAATCAAAGTACGATTATGAGAGTTTTCTTGAACAGGACTATGGCGTTCTACCGTTTCTCTGCGTGTGGGGATGTGATTTTGATTCAGAAAGCTTCCTTGATGCGTCAGGAATGTAATGGAATTATTCTCTTGCCTTGAAACACCCTCTAGCTGTGTTTTCAGTTTTGAAAATTTTGATGAAAAATGCAAAGTTTGTATTTTATTCTGAGCGCAGCTTCTTCATTCTTGTGATTAGGTTTTGGTTTGTGTATGTATATGGAATGAATTAGGGTAGAAATCCAAGTCCATAAACCTTTGCAATCAATGTTTCAATATTTGATTTTAATGGTATCTTTTCAATCTTTTTCATGTGAAGAACATGCCAATCATTGCCAATCACCTTGATTCTTTCCTTATTGAATAGTGCATGAAATCTTGAGTGAATTCTATGCACAAAAAGATTTGAAAAGCATGGATTAGTATTTTTCTTATAATTAATATTAATTAAATGAATTAAATAGATTAAATATTTAATTAATTAATTAAAAATAGGAAAATAACTCCCCTTTGGGTCAATGGGTCGTGCATAGCTTTTGGGTGATGATTCTTGGAAGAAATTGAGGCCCATTAGCAATTTTGAGGCATTTGAAGCAAAGTTGACTTTTCAAAATTCCCAAATATTTCCCAACTTCCACAAGGCATATCTTGCTCAATTTTTAAGCTTTGATCATGTTCTTGGACATTTTGGAAAGGTCTTGAAGTCCTCTAACCAATGCCTTTAGTCCCATGTCATTTTGATTTACCAATCTCAAGTTATGGTCTTTGACTTAAAGTGCCTTTTTGTTGACTTTTGAAAATGACCTATAATGTTGAGATTGATAACTTTTTGTGAGAGCATTTCTTGGACTTGAAGTGTGAAGATGAGTTGTAGGAAATGTCATTCTATTTAAAATGAGCTTTGGATGGAATTTTTCTGATAAACCATGTGAAAGTTATGCCTTGGTCAAGTTACAGTTGACTTTTTCAACTGTCCAAATATGGAAACTTTTGCATCTTGAGACTTTTTGAGCCATGCCTTGAGAATCATGATCAAGAATTGATCAAATGATGTTTGTGGCTTCAAAATAAGATGTTGACCAAAAATTTTGACTTTTGACTGTCAAATGACCATTTTGCCCCTGTAGTTGACTGCTGAGCAATTAGGGTTTTTGACTGTGCAATTTTGTGCTGTGAGTCTTGAAACTTGGTATGAGGATGCTTGACAATGTTTATAGGCATGTGGGACTTGTTTGGACCCTTGAAAACTTCAATTTCTTTGCTAGAACCAAAACCCTAATTTTTGACTGTTAGGAGGCCATTGAACTGTGCAACCTTTGGGAGATTTTGAAGCATGCTCTTTACAAATCTTGAAGAATATGGGAGGGAAAATTTTGGGGTACAACAGTTATCATCCATATCGACATAGGCTACCCTTTCTCTCTGATGAGTTTTGGTAGCTTTAGCTTTCTCAGCTTTAAGGCGTTCTACCTGTCGAACTCTATTGGCCAGTTGGGCCATGTCTCTCAGGTATTGAGTATCTAATTTTTTCCTAATTGAATAATCTAGGCCCCCTGCTGCTATTTCGAGCAATTCATGCTCAGGCACTTGGGTAAAGCATCTGGCTTTAAGTAATCGAAACCTATTTAAGTACTCATCGATTAGCTCAGTGAATCTTCTCTTCACACGAGCCAATTCTTTTAGTCTTATTTTGCTCTGTCCCATGTAAAATTGTTCATGAAACAATCTTTCTAATTGGTTCCAATTGTGGATCGAATTGGCTGGGAGGGTGGTGAACCAAGTGAAAGCAAACTTTGTTAGGGAACTTGGGAAATATTTGATCCTAAGGTTTTCGTTGTTTGCTATTTCCCCGACCTCTATCAAATATCTAGCTACATGTTCGATAGTAGATTCTGTCGTATCCCCTGAAAATTTGGTAAACTTGGGAACCTTTCCCCTAGGGGGTAAGTCTGTTTGCAGAATATATTCTGACATGGGGATGTGAAGTTTGGTCTGTGAAAACTAATGTTCATCCCGTTTTGGATCATAATCCTTTCGATCATGGCAGTTAAATTATTGTTTGTTCCGTAATTTTGTTGTCGAACTTGCTGTATCAATTCATCAGCATTTTGGTTTCTATTTACCATAATCACTCCGTGGTCGATTTCTCTAGGGATTGGTGGGGGATTTCGTGGTATTTCGAACCTCGGTTGTTCCATTTCTACTCTAGGGATCTGAGGGTTTGGATTAACGGTCAAATCCTCTTCCATGATTGCCCCTTGGTTTGCTCTTATTGGTATCCTCTGGGGATGTCGAATAGTTTGGGATACCCCAAAGAATTCAGCCATGCGCGTCATTTGCGCTGTCATTTATTGGTTCGACTGAGTAGCATTTTGAATGAGGGGATTAAGCACTGTACTTAGAGTTTGTGCTAACATTTGCACCATATCATGATTACTTTCATCTATCTGTTGCCTCAAAATTGTTGTCGAAGCATTTGTGAGGCTTGGTATTATATGAGATGGCCCTCCTAAGAATTGGTTTCTACCCAAATTTGCCATACTGGCTCCATATCCCTGTAATGGCGATGAAGCATTCACCAAAGGTTCTGAAAAAGTGGAAGCGGCATTCATAAGGCTAGCGATTTCAGTGGTTGGCATGCCATATGGCTGTTCTCGACCCATCCAGGTTGTCGAAAATCCTAGGGGCACGAATGGTAGAGGCCCTGGATTTGCCCTTGGTGGGGGCGTTCCTAATGGACCTCTTGGACCCACATACGAAAGTAAGGGTCCTATTTGATTTATGGTTAGCATCGGTATTGATCCAACGGAAGTTGGGATATTCCATTCGACGACGGTAGTAACCACTGTTCCAGTAGTTGGTGGAGGTATTTCTCCATGATTTGGCTCTTTAGCCATACTACTCTCGCTATTTTTCTTCCTAACAGTACACTCGTTGGTTACTCTACCACTTCTTAATAACATGTAATGTTATAAATGTACAGAAGAAACGCAATAACATGAACAAGATATTTAATAAAAAAATGAGCAACGTCCCACCAGGTGTGCCAATTTGTTTACCGTGGTTTTTGGTAAACAACCGCAGATCCTCCAAAAAGGAAAGTCCTTTTGGTTACTCGCGGGATCGATCAGATTGATCCCATAACATATGCTAATTTTTATACTGGGTTGATGTAAGTAAGGAAAGGAATCCAGGAAGAACGCACGTTCGACCAAAGACAAGATACTTGTGGTTTAGGAAAGTAAGAAAGTAAATAGAGATGTAGAAGTGCAGGAAAAGTAACTTTGCAGAATAAGATTAAAGCAATGTAAAAGACTTTTATTAATGAAAAGGGGTGTTTCCAACGTACATTTCTCAGTTTATCCTTTCTCACACAGCGGGTACTTGGACAATATTTGAGTAACTAGCACAATAGGGTGAACACGCTGAAAAACTACACAGATTTCCTATTTTATACTAAAAACTATGTAACCATCGAGGGGTGGCTCTGTGCTAAGATGAGGACAAGTGTCCTCTGCATGTCCCTCGACTTCTAGCTTCCAGCCACGTTTCTCTCCTTTAGCCACTGGTGAAACCTTCTTTCCCTCCAATAATTCAAATTCAAATGTTCCTCCCCTTTTGTGTCGACGCGAGGATATTCTCTTCTAGTCGAAGGCCATAAGACCTTCTCAGTCGAAATCTTGAAAGTGAGTCCTGGTCGAAGATTCAAATATAACTTAGATATTTTCTCTAAGTCATTTCACACGTCGAAACATTCTTCATCTTGGTTTTATTTATTCCAGTTTTGGTCTAAAAGACCAAATATAGTAGGTGTCGAATTCAGGAGCCAACAATATGCCTCTTGAGATAAGCATAATTTCAAATGCTTTCTATCTCTTCGGATGTCAATCCCAAGAATCCTGAATGCAACTCCCAGATCCTTCGTGTTAAACTCCTTATTGAGTTCAACCTTCACTCTCATTACATATTCAACATTGTTGCTTGCTATGAGAATATCATCCACATAAAGCAACAAAATAACAAATGAATTACCAAGTCAAAATTTGATGTAAACATAGTGGTCGAACTGACTTCTAATGAAACTTATGTGTGCCATAAACTTGTCAAATCTCCTATTAAAATGTCGAGAAGATTATTTCATTCCATATAAAGATCTCTTCAGCTTGCACATATAATCTTCTTTCCCCCTTTTGACATACCCTTCAGGCTATCTCATAATGATTGTTTCATCTAGATCACCATACAAGAAAGCAATCTTCACATCCATCTGTTCCAGTTCAAGGTCGAATTGTACCAACATGGCAAGCAACATTCAAATGGATATGTGCTTCACAATAGGATAAAACACATAATTGAAGTTGGCACCTTCTTTCTGAGTGAAACCCATTACGACCAACCTTGCCTTGTACCCCGAAATTTGCCCTCTCATTTCTCAAGGAATCACCCTGGATCATCAAGTTTGCTTCCATCCAATTCCAAGTCTTGAACTGCAATTTTTCAAGAAAAGTCATCCGCAAGGGCAAAATGGCCATTTGCACACTAAGAAGTCCAACTTTGACTTTTGATCAAAACCCAATCTCAAAAATCATATTTCATCAAGACATGTTGGAATATGAAGTTTGTTTCATCAAGGAATCCAAAAAGTCAAATTTTACTTTGGAAAAGTCAAATTCTAAATACTTAGAAATTTTTTCTAAGTGTTTAAGAATTATGGCAATTTCAGAACTTCTGACCAAGATTATCACCATAACACTCAGCAAGTTCTGGATATTCTCAAAACAGAGTTTGGTCAGAACTTTTGGGCAAATTTTCACAAAAAGTTCAGTCAGAGTTTGCCAGGGTAATTCAAAGAAGGTTAAGAAGCGGGCTGCAAGCCTCTTAGAAAGTCTAAAAGCTCCTTCAGAACATGCTGGAGCCAGAAGATAAAAGATCAGAGATTGGATGTTACGCTGAAGCAGAACTTCTGATCCAGAACTAAGCCATGGTGTAGAATCTCACGTTGCAGGATTTCTGGTTATGATAAGTCTCATAATCATTTAATGCTCACAACCACTTTCTGAGTCTTTATCCAAAGGATTTTCACCACGTGTACCTCTACTGTCTTGGGATAGCAAACTTTGCTACTAGGCCCATGCTTTGCTTTTTGCTTTTCCTTAATTCCTACTGACAACCACCATGCTTTCTTTAAGAACAAGGAAACACTTTAGCATATGAAGGTTATATTCAACACTTTGGTCAGAACTTGACCAAATCCCAAAACCTTGTTTATACAACCTGTTGCAGACCTATAACCAACAGCTAGTTCAGCCTACGCCTGTATCCCATAATTGCACTAAACTAGCATATGAAAACAGTGATGAAAAAGCAAGGGAACAGGGTGCCAAAAAGGTTCAAATCCCATTTGTCTTTCCCCCCCAAAATCACAACAAATCCATCTATAAATAAGTTTCTCCATCACACTTTCAAGGGGATGGATTTTGGAGAGAACTATCAAAAGATAAAGAGAAACCTGTGAAACCCTTCATAAAAATCCAGATTTCCCAAACAGAAAACCGAACCTTTGTTCTTCCCTTTGAATCAAAGAACTTGGCATTTTCTCTTCCGTTACTCTTGCTGATTCCAGAACACCCAAAGGCAGCAACTCAAAGCTCCAAGCACGCTCCAGGTTCAAGGTAAGTCTTTCTGACTTTGCTTGTTTTTCATTATGAACATCACTAACATGTAAATATCATAGTATTAATGTTGTACATATCATTGCTTAAGTAGAAAAATTATGGATCAAAACTTCTTGATTAGGGCTAGACTCAGATTTAGGATTAGAACTTCTATAAACTGTTGTGTTGTTATCCTTCTGATTTGATGTTTAAAAAGAATTGAATAAATTGCATAGAACTTCTGATGTCCACTCACAGTTTTAGCACAACATAGAACTTCTGAGTTCTCCTCACTGTTAATGCACACTGAACTTCTGATTGTTCACCCACTGTTTTAACACTTAGAACTTTTGATTTTCATGCGCTGATAACATGATGAACTGCTGATTGTTCGTTCACTGTCTTAGCACCATACAAAACTTATTAGTTCTTCCTATTGTTTTGACACGCACAGAGCTTCTGAGGTTTTCTCACCGTTCTAACATTCAGAAGTTCAGCACATAGCAATCTAGAACCTCTGTGTTTTCCCTCTAACGTTTTTTGCAGGACTTCATAATGTACCAATCCAGTCCTCTGTTCCCTTTCCCTTTGACGTTTCTTGCAGGGCCTTAGAGCGTATCAATCCAGGACTTCTGATTCCACAGACGATCCTTTCTGAGTCACGCGCCTGGCTTCAGAACTTCTGATCCTTGTTTGTTTTGCTTGCAGTAGCATGCTTTTTCTGTCTTTCATTTATTTTCCTTTTCATCATTTTTAATATTAACATAAAAAGACATAAAAATATTTTTCTTTTATTAATTTATTTATTTTTCATTAAGATAAAAAACCATTTTCTAAACAAGTCCTTTTTCTTTCTTTATATTTTATATTTCAATATGGTTGTAATAGTAACTTAGGATTTAATTTTATTTGCAACCCCCATTCATAAATATGTACCCCCATCCCTAAATATTGTAATAGCGTAGGACTTTACATTTCCGCACTTTTATTGCTTTCGTACATTGTTAGTAACTAGGGTGTGTATGGCAAGATATGAAATTGGCAAATAGATCACCCTAATTAAGATAAAATTATGCATGCAATCAAATACACTTGCACACGAGCACCCCTAGGGTAATATCACTTGTTGCCTATCGGAAAATAGTCATGTCCCTCGAACATGGGCGTTTTAGAAAAAGACCCTCGATAAAAGATCGTAATCCCTCGATGACCCTCGATGTTGCCTTCGGTAAACGATCTAGTTCCTAAAATGACATTGCTAAAACGTTCCATGGGTTGCCTTCTATGACTATACAAACGTACAAACTCCTGTCCCTTCATATCCAACGATAGGGCTTCTTACCAAATCAATGGTAAGATAGCAACATCTAAAGGAAAAGGAAAAGAACATCTGAGACCTTTCGAGTAGGTAGATTCGCTCCTAGTTGCTCGCTTGCTCACAACAAAAAAACATTTTTATACACCAACACTTTCGTGAATTTTTTTCTTCGAAACAAACACTTTGTATGCGTTCTTAATAGAGACGAGAACCATTATGAAGTTACATTTTCAAAATAATTTCAAAAAAATCCACATCACAAAGCACATTCAAACAAAAGCAAGTGATCTAGCGAGTAACTAAGAGCCCATGGAAAACCATAGATGAAAAGGGTGATAATACCTTCCCTTTTCTTAATCTACCCCCCAAACTCAAGAAAACATCTCTAAAGGTCTTTCCTGTGCTTTTTCATCTTTCCTTTTTGGATAAAAGAAAAGTCGGTGGCGACTCTTGCTAAACCGCAACATTTGCGAATACAAAACGCAAAGCCTCAAGTCATTTCTCCCACCGTATCACAGAACTGGCGACTCTGCTAGGGAATTACTTAAAAGTGGGGTTACCTTAGGGTTAGATCACATTTACTTGCCTTAATTTGTTTGAATTGTTTGCTTTACATTATGGGTTCCTTTCTTGGGTTTGTTTTGATCCTCTACCCGGATCTGGGGTACCTTTTTAGGTAAGTAGCAATAGATTATGGAAAATGTACGGCGTAGACCGATATGGTTGAAATAATGGCTACGTTAGTGTGACACATTTGTTGGTACCGGTATCCCTTGTGTTGAAACAAGGAGAATACGGGGCCGCTGAGCGGCGTCATGAAGCACTAACTGACCTTAGAACCTTACTTGACCAACTTGGCCATTAGGACGTAGTGAGATAACCGATTTCGGTGTAGAGCTGAAAATTGGTTGATACTCGATACTACACTCATTGAGGCTGGAATTTTGGGATATCTTGGCCGCAAGAAAATATTGATTGTGCTGAGACAATGCCTGAGGGAAAGGTCAGTGATATTGAGCCCTTAAAACCCGGTTACTATTAACTAGGACAGGTTGGGCCAACTAAACTTCAAGAGGGTACTCACCTACAAACTCCATGCAAGCCTAAAACTAAGCATTCGTCTGCTTTGTGTGAATATGATTATTTGTATTGAAATTTGCTTACCTCGCATATCTGTACATAACATCATAACATCATACCATAGCATTTTCAATAACATTGGACCATAGCATTTCAAGGATCTCGAGGGCCTATGATGCAGGGTCACGTTGAACTAGATGTCTATCAAGGGACAAGAGGATTTATTTTCCTCTGACCAAACGCCATCAAAGATCAAGTACAACAAACTTGAGTCAAGGGCTATGACCCACTTGACACGGTGAGCTTAATTCTCGTGGAAGGACATCCACCGATACAAAGTTCTCCAACCAAAGTTATAAGTGACTACTAACATTTACCCCGCGAGATCCTTAAAACATGCATCCACATATCATGCATCATATCATGACAGGTTTCTCCCATACATGTCTCCTTATCTTCATACTGTTTATTTCAGTAAGATGGATATGGAACAAACGGTGAAAGGCATCCAGGCTCAAAATGCTCAACTCCGAGAAATGTTCTCGAACCTATCCAAGGGGAAAGAAGAAGTGAAAGCTCTCCTCACCAGGGGCATGATCATGGGAAATCTTGGGGACGATGGAGATGACCAGTTGGAAAGGCTACAAATTGAAATAGACATAATGAAGGTCCAAATGATGGGACAACTGGTGGGCCAGATGGCTCTTATCCAAAATCTGGCTCAAGGACAAGGAGAGCTGAAAGTTCTTGTCAATCAACTTCTTCAAGACGGTTGCAACCGTATGGGGCAAAAAAACCAGGATTGGAAATCAAGTCACTACTCAGCCTCCCATGAGAGAAGAGGCCGGAAGACCTTCCCAATTTTCTACTACCTCACGGGTCCAACAACAACCTCGCCAACAACAACAAAAGAATCAGTGCAAGGAAGTAACACCTAAGAGACAATTTACCAGGATTGACATGTCACTAGCTCAGGTACTACAACACCTGTTAAAGACAGGGCTAATTACATTAAAGGCTCCTCCCGAGAATCCTAACACTACTGCTCCTAGTTACCGTCCCAAAGAGAGGTGTGCTTACCATTCCGACGGTCCCGGGCACGACACGGACAATTGTTGGGCTCTGAAGAACAGGATTCAAGACCTAATTGACGAAGGAGTGTTGGAGTTTACACAAGACGATCAATTGGAACTCTTCTATCACCCCTCAAGGGCATCCACATGAAGCAATGATCTGGGCGAGGAAATTTTCTGTTCATTGGAATTTTCAATTGTAATCTCTTTTGTTGTTTAAACAATTATCTATTAATGTCAAACTTTGTTTCATTAATTCATTGCATATGTTTGTCTTGAATCCATCCATTCGTTTTCATTACATTTAAACTATGCTTTTTACTCACTTTATGACATTCAACTCTTGCTAAAAGTTACAAGCCTTTAGAGGGAGGATGACGAAAATAATGCCATAATCTCATACAATATGCCTTTGAACAAACTTTGCTGACGATGTACAAGCATTTTTTTTTAAATCCTGAACACTGGAGTTATAAGGAAGATAATCCCCTGTCAACCCCTTCGAGCCAAAGAAGTAGAAGTTTTCTGTTTTAACACAAATTGAAACCTTTAATCAAAACCTGGGGAAGGGTAGTCTCTCAGTTAATTCAAACACGCGTTAAGCCGTAAACTCTCATCTCGTAATACAACGAATGGCGTCAAGAAACATTCCTCTGGAATCAAAAGACGGTGATGGTTCCCTATCACATAGGCAATTATATCTCTAAAAAAGAAAAGCCCACTAAGTCAAAACCTACGAAGGAGACTTAAAGAAAACGGGGGCATCCCGCTGACTGTAATCTCAAAACAAGAACAGTCAGGCAACAATTAGGGATAACAAATCAAGTAAAAAGAGGTCACTACAAATCCTCAACAACATGAAGAAAAAATGTTGCAAGAAATGACTGCTTTTCGACAAACTTAATTTGTCTAAACCATCACCAAAACGTCATTCCAGACTCAATTGGAGTTCAAACATACAATTAACTGAGCTTAGGACTAAAGAACATCACGAAGAACGGGTGGGTACAAATACATTTTGAGCTTTTATCCTCTGTTTCTTAAACCGTGAACCAAGCCACGTTACAACCCTTCAAAAGTCCTAATTGAAGCATGAGTTAGTTCGAAAGCATACTGTTACAAAAGGTATCCTGACTCCTGTAAGGCTTTACTCAAAATCCAGAGTTGAATTACAAAATTCTTTACTTGCTAAAAACGCATTTTCAAAAATTTCAAGACAAACATAAACTTTGCATTACTTGAATATCACTGTTTGCATATGGCTATTTGTTTGACAGCAGAGAAATTCACACAACGAATATCCAGTGTGTTGTACCCCAAAATTTTCCCTCCCATATTTCTCGAAACATTGCAAGAAAAATCTCCAAGTTGCTCAAAGTAGTCCAAGAGTTGGTCAGACAAGCTATCTCCTAAGGCAGTCTATCCCAAATTAGGGTTTCACATTGCATCAAGATCCATGAGTCCAAGTAACCCCAAGTGCTTACCAATGTCCTAATATGTTCTCAAGATCATCCATGTCAAATTTCAAGCCTTGCAGAGGAAGTTTGCCCAGTCAATTGCTCAAAGGTCCAAAAATCGACTGTTCTAGGGCAAAAGTCAACTGTGACCTACATACAGTCAAACTTCAAGATTTTTTGTCAAAATTCTCATTTTTAAAGATATTTCATCATTTTATCAAGGGTTGATCATGATTCATCAAGGATTGCTCAAAATTCATCAAGATTCAAAAGTTGCTAAATTAGGGTTTTATAGGAAAAGTCAACTCAACTTTGACTAAGCATAACTTTCTCATACTTTATGAGAAATGACCCATACAAAGCTCATTTTGAATAGGATGCAATTCCTAACAATCCATATTCATACCACAAGATGAAAATATGCACTCACAAGAAGTTATGAATTTGGACATTATAGGTCATTTTGGAAAGTCAACAAAAACACATTTTTTGTCAAAGCTTCTAACTTGAGCATGGAATATCAAAATGATATTAGACCAAAAGGGTTGATTAGAGGACATATCAAGATTTCTAGAAAGTCCAAGAACACCTCCAAAGAGTCAAAATTGAAGAAGTTATGCATTGTTGAAGTTGGACTTTTTTACAAAATTGCCAAAAGTCAACTATCCCCAAAACTTCAAATTTTGCCAAATGGGCCCATTCCTTTTCACTTGTTTTGAGTTTGCATTATTGCCCACGTGCTTTATCCTTGGCCATGTGTTCATATTATATTTTTATTATTTAATTTGATTTTTATTTGAATTAATTCATTTTAAATCAAATAAAATCACATAAAATCAAAAATATTGATAACCAAAGATCTTTTGATGATTATAGGTTTCAATGGACAGCTTGCACCATACCAAACTCGTATCAAGGCATTAGAGTACAAAAAGATTCAAATCAAGCAAAAATTGGAAGGTTGTAAAAGAAGATCAAATCAAATATTCAAGCATTGATAAAGGAAGATTTGGACAGTAAAAACAACCCTAATGTATTGTACAATACATAAGGAGGCGAGGAAGACAATTTTAGGGGTTGGAAATCAGAGAGAAAGCATAAACAGAATTGGCAAAAACCAAGAGAAAGAGTGACTTCTAAATTAGTCATAGAGGCATCCTCAAGGCTTGGAAAGTATCTCAATCGTTTCCTGGCCATCTCCACAAGCGAGACCAATCAAAATCAAGCATTTTCAGACCCTTCCTAGCACTGTAAGTCGCTCACGAGGCAGCCCTGTTCTTGATTTCGTATTTCAGAAATTAGGCATTGTTAACATGAAATAACTACATATTTTTGATCACCATGCCATTTGCAAGCTTTTTACATTAACCAATTTCATTTACATAACCTATACTATGATTCACCATGATTAGGGTTTCGTGGAGTTTTTTGGGGCTTTTATTTTCAGGTACAATTAGCCTACATAATGGCTATGGTTGTGATCAGTAGGTTGAGACGAATCTAACCATGCTCTTAGAACCTATTTTCATGGCCTGTACATAATTTTGAGGATGAACAAGCTTGTAGCGATGGACCTTTGTTCGTTGGTATATGTGTTTTGATTTTTGGCCACGGAGGGAGGAAGAAGAAGCAGTCGTGGCATCCATCCATAGGCCCATTCAAATACACGCACACTTTTTTCTTTTTCTGACCATTGAATTTTGTTTTGTTATATTATTATTAATTTGTATCATACTAACAATTGAAAGCAAGCAGCCTAGTGGTAGACACATCAGCGCTTAAGGACCCAAAGGCTGGAGGTCAGGGGTTCGATCTCTGCCTCCAGCAATTTGCATTTTCTTGTTATTCTTCAGGCAATCTAGTGTATGCGCATGCCAAAGGACCATCATACTCCCTAACTCTTCAGCGTGTCAGATGGCCAGATCTGGTGGTCAAGTATTGGAGGTACACCATATGCAGGTCAACGCATGAGCACTGGATCAGAAAAAGTCACATGGATCAGCCTTAATGGGCCAATGAAATTGCTATTCAAACACCCAAATCAGGCCCATCTTATCCTTTTCTTTATATTTTGTTTATTTAATTTAGTTATTTTATTTTGTTTTTATTAATTTACTAACCAATAGAAAATTTTCTTTTTTTATCAAAAAATCACAAAAATACTTTTTATCCAATAAAATTCCAGAATTCTATTTTTTTTAATTAATAAATACTAACTAATTAATTAGGTTTTTAATTCTAGAACAACTTTAATTTATTTTGTAAATATTTAAAATCAATTAGAATTAATTAGGTTTTAACTCTAATTTAATTATTTTAATTTCTTTCTTAAATTAACAAAAACACCAAAAATATGTCATTAATTATTTTTTCATTAATTAATTTATTTAATAATTAATTTAGTATTTAATTTAGGATTTAATTTCTTTTCTTAAAATAAAACAACAAAAAAAGCATTTTCTTTTAAAAGGGTCAAAACCCTAATTCGCATTCGATTTAATTTCACGTCGCGCTTTATTTTCTTTATCCAACTAATGTATCTGTTTAGGGTTTGTAATAATAATTAGGACATTTTATTTATTTTACCGCTTTATTTTATTTTCAAAGGGTTGCTTTTGGCAATGTAAATACTTGACGCCTTGTAATTTAATTTTCGTATTTTAATTTCGTAAATTATACAGCTGTTAGCTGTTTGGTAATAGGGTTTACATGACAAGAATGGATGTTTAATCTTAAAATCAAATTAGATCACCCTTAACATGTGCAAAGATAAAAATATCTGAAATCAACACACTCGCACATGCGCACTCTTAGGGTACACCCCACTTGGTTGCCTTCGTAAACGGTCATTGAGTATAGGTTGTTTTAGAGGTCACCCTCTTGTCTAAAAGATCATAGTTGCCTCGGATATTGTTGCCTCAAACAAATGATCTAAGACATTAGGGTTACCGCTAAGGTGTCCTAACATTGCTTTGGTGACCGTATGTCCCTCTTTCGAATTGACCGTCAAACTCCAACGACGGTGCTACCTACTCACTAATAGTGGGATAGCATTGTCTAAAGGAAATTAGCATAGAATGATTCCTTTTTCGAGTAGGTAGATAGTTCTTAGATACTTGCTCATCCGAAAACAAACTTTTTCTCACACTTACACTCCTTTTCAAACAAAGTTTTCAAAAACACTTCATTACACTCTTGAGGACAAAAGCAAGAGTTTAATCGAAGTTAAAAACTTTTCAAAACCCACAAACACAAAGAAAACAATTTTGAAAATGATGAGCAAGTACCTAAGAGACCGTAGATAGCTACAGATAGAAAGGGTGCTAATACTTTCCCTTTCTGGAAATGCTACAAACACTTGCTACTAGGGGAAATGACAAATCTCCCCAAAATACTTCTTATAGGATGACTCCCAGCAAGGGTTTAATCTCTAAAAAGCTTCCCCCAACTGAGACAACCTCAAGAGTCCTCGAAGACTTTCCCCAACGAAGTCGTCACCTCTCTAGCAGACCGGCAACAAAGTTTATTTCCCTCACAAATGACAGGATTCCCCAGTTTGAGTTTTCCTTTCCAACTACTACAAATCAAAGGACCACAACTCCCTTTCCCTAGTAGACTACTCTATAATCCCCAGCAAGTTACTGTGAAACCTGGACCCTACCAGATATCAGTTCAACTTCGACCCCAATAGAGCAAAGGACAACCGAGACTCCAAAACTCTTTTCCCAAGCAAGAATCAACACTCTCCACGGAGTTTTCAATATTCCTCAGCGGAGTTCTCCTCAACACAACAAAACAGGAATCTCTGGTGGAAATATTCTAAGCAATGTTTGAAGACACACCAACTTTTCAACAGCAATCCAGGATTTAATGACTACCCAGCATTTGTCAAGGATTTATTTTCCCAAACAAAAATACATTCATTAACATTTCACATTTCATACATCCTATTTACATAATGATAAGTGCATACAACACAATCTCATTTATTTTTGAGAACATCATGCCATCATGCATTTCATACATCATTACATTGCATACATCTAACGTTTTACCTTTTTCAGGAAAAGGTCAATCAACAGATGGCTACCATCAACCTTTTCAAGTTCCAGATTAATACCTGTAACAAGCCAGTAAAACTATTTATGGACGACTGATTGTAGATTAATACCTGTAATAAGCCAGGAAAACTATCTACATGAAGAGACTGAAGATTAACACCTGTAACAAGCCAGGAAAACTATATTTCTTTCTCAGGGCAAAGATTAATACTTGAAACCAAACATGTCAACTAATCTACATGATCAAACGAAGCAACCTTACCTAGGTTCCTTCTCGGTTCCGATGTAGTTTTACCCAAACTCCTTACGAAGCAACCTTACCTAGGTTCCTTCTCGGTTCTGATGTAGTTTTACCCAAACTCCTCACGAAGCAACCTTACCTAGGTTCCTTCTCGGTTCCGATGTAGTTTTACCCAAACTACTCACGAAGTGTTGTACCACAAAATTTGCCCTCCCATATTTCTCAAAACATTTCAAGAATGATACTCAAGTTGATCAAGGTAGTCCAAGGGTTGGCCACACAAGCTCTCTCCTAAGGCAGTCTACCTCAAATTAGGGTTTCATATTGCATCAAGATACTTGAGTCCAAGTGATCCCAAATTCTCACCAATGTCTTAATATGTTATCAAGATCATCCATGTCAAGTTTCAAGCCTTGCAGAGGAAGTTTGCTTAGTCAATTGCTCAAAGGCCTGAAAATCGATTGTGCTAGGGCAAAAGTCAACTGTGACCCAGATACAGTCAAACTTCAAGATTTTTAGTCTAAATTCTCATTTTTAAGGATATTTCATCATTGTATTAAGGGTTTATCATGATTCATCAAGGATTTCTCATAATTCATCAAGACTCAAAAATTGCTAAATTAGGGTTTTGTAGGAAAAGTCAACTCAACTTTGACCAAGCATAACTTTCTCATAATTTATGAGAAATGACCCATCCAAAGCTCATTGTGAAGAGGATGAAATTCTCTACAATCCATATTCATCTCCCAAGTTCAAAATATGCACTCACAAGAAGTTATGAATTTGGACATTATATGTCATTTTGGAAAGTCAACAAAAATACCTTTTTTGTCAAAGCTTCATACATGAGCATGTAATATCATATTGTAATGAGACAAAAGGGTTGTTTAGAGGACATCTCAAGCTTTTTAAAAAGTCCAATAACACCTCCAAAGAATCAAAATTGAGGAAGTTATACATTGGTGAAGTTGACCCTTTTTGCAAAATTGCCAAAAGTCAACTATCCCTAAAACTTCAATTTTTGCCAAATGGGCCCAATCTTTTTCACTTGTTTTGAGTTGGCAACATAGTCCACGAGCTCTAGCCTTTGCCACTTGTCAATATCTTATTTTTATCATTTGTTTTGATTTTTGTTTGAATTAAATTAATTTAAATCAAAACAAATCATATAAAATCCAAAATATTGAAAACTAAAGATTTTATGCTTGTTTCAGGCTTTATTATACAACTAGCAAGTATTCAAATTCGTATCAATGCATGGTATGAACAAAAAGATTGAAATAGGCCAATTTTGGAAAGTTTTCAAAGTGAATCAAATCAAAGATCCAAATCATTGATGGAGGAAGATTGAGAGCAGTTATCAACCCTAATCCCTTCATTGATACATATAGAGGGCGTGCAGACTCAAAAAAGAGGTTAGAAATAGGTGCAGAGGCAGAATCAAAACTGAAAAAATCAAGAAGAAAGTGGTGAATCGAATTTGTACTTAGAGGCCTCCTAAAGACTCTTTGCCTATCCCAATCGGTTCCTGGGACTCTCAGCAAGCCAAAGCCATCGAAACCAAGCATTTTCAAGCCCCAAATCGCACTGTAAGTCGCTCACGATATAACTCTTTTCTTGAATTCGAATAGCATGATTTAGGCATTGTTAGGATGAATTAATCATATATTGTTGATCTATGAGGCATTTGCAAGCTTCCTGCATTGATTAATTGCATTTATATGGCCTGTACTAAAATTCACCATGGCTAGGGTTCGTAGCTCCATTTTAGGGTTTTTGCTTGCAGGAGAAATTGGCCTTGATAAAAGGTACCATCGTGTTCAGAAGGATGAGACGAAGCTAACCATGGCCTTGGTGGTCATTTATATCACATGTATATGATTTTGAGAATTGGCAGGGCTATAGCGACGGACTTTGTCCGTAGGTATAGGTTCCCAAACTTTTAGCCACAGAGAGAGGAAGGAGATGAAGACGTGGCTTCACCTGATTTGACCATTTGAATTTCGTGCGGAATATTTTGTTATTTTATTTGTTTTATATATTATTATTATTATTCATCCTATATACAACAAGCAGCAAATGGTGCAGTGGTAGCCAGGCAGCGTTTAAGGCATTAGGAGGCTTGAGGTCAGGGGTTCGACCCCGGCCTCCAACATTTGGAATTTTTCTTATTTTCTTTCAGGAAATCACTTGTGTATGCAAGCCTACAGACCACCATGGGACTCCCTCATCCAGCCTGCCACATGTCTTGAGGTTCAGAACCAAGGGTCATTATCTGAAGGTGCACTAAAGCCAAGTCAAACGCGCAACATGGGATCCTCAAGGTCAAACGGACCTCTTTGTTTTTGGGCCCAGAATTCTGATTCCTGCACCCCAAAAAATGCTTTTCAGGCCCATTTCTTACTCTTTTTATTTTTTTATATTTCATTTAATTAATTAATTAATTAATTAATTTATTTACTAACCAAAAATTAATTTTCTTTTTATTAAAAAATCACCAAAAATATTTTTCTATCCAATTAAATTTAAGGTATTCATTTTCATTAAAAAATTAATTAATTTAATTAGGTTTAATTAATTTAGATAACTTTAATTTATTTTGTACATAATTAAAAATAATTAGAATAAATAGGTTTTATTACTAGTTTAATTATATTTTATTTTTTCCTAAAATAACCAAAAAAAACCAAAAATAGGTCATTTAATTATTTTTACTAATTAATTTAATCACTAATCAATTGCATATTTAGTTTAGAAAACTTATTTCTTCTATTAAAAACAACAAAAAAACAATTTTTCTTCTAATTAGGTTAGAAGGGTCAAAACCCTAGTTTCTCGATCTAATTTTCATCGCGCGCTTTATTATTATTTTTATCATATTGATGTAACTGCCTACAGTTTGTAATAGTTTTAATTAGGGCTTTTACATTTCATTTATCGCTTTATTTTCAAAGGGTTTGTTTTTGGCTATGTAAATACCCGAAGCCTTGTAATAGCATAGTTTAATTTCTGCATTTTAAATTTCGCAAATTGTTAACTGTTAGATGTATGATAATAGGATGCATGACAAGAATGTATGACTAATTTTAAAACAGTTAGATAACCCTAAATGTGCAAAGATAAATAAACTGAAATTGAATCATTCTCACATGCGCACTCCTAGGGTACACTCCCACTTGGTTGCCTTCGGTAAACGGTCATTGAGTATAGGATGCTTTAGTGGTCGTCCTTTTGTCTAAAGATCATAGTTGCCTCGGAAAAGTTGCCTCGGATATTGTTGCCTCAGATAAATTGATCTAAGACATTAGGGTTACTACTAAGACGTCCTAACATTGCTTTAGTGACCGTACGTCCCTTTCGAATTGACCCTCAAAACTCTAACGACGGTGTTACCTACTCACTAATAGTGGGATAGCATTGTCTAAAGGAAACGAATACAGAACGATTGTTTTTTCGAGTAGGTAGATTAGTTCTTAAGTACTTGCTCAATCAAAACAAACTTTTCACACTTACACTCCTTTACAAACAAGTTTTCAAAAACACTTCATTACACTCTTGAAGACAGAAGCAAGAGTTAAATCGAAGTTAAAATAAAAACTTTTCAAAGCCCACAAACACAAAGAAAACAATTTTTGAAAATGATGAGCAAGTACCTAAGAGCCCGTAGATAACTACGGATAGAAAGGGTGCTAATACCTTCCCTTTCTATAATCTACCCCCCGTACTCAGAAATATCTCGAAAAAGGAATTTTTCTGTGCTTTTTTCCTTTCCTTGTTGGATAAAATAAAAGACGGTGGCGACTCTTACTTACCGCGACATTTTGCGAACACAAACGCAAAATGCAAACCAGTAAATTCCTTAAAAAATAGGGAAACACGTCCCGATTCTGGCCACCGTATCACAGAACTGGTGACTTTGCTGGGGATATGAATAAGTGGGGTGTACCTTAGGAATAGTTCATCATATTGTTTTCAATTGCTTGATCTGTTTGCTTTATCTTTGTGGGTTTTGTATCGGAGTTACTATAGATCCTAACCCGGATATGGGGATACCTTTTAGGTAAGTAGCAATAGACTGTGAGGGAACTGTACGGCGTAGACCGATACAGTTGAAGCAGTAGCTATGTTGGTGTGACACAGTATTTGGTACCGATATCCTTTGTGGAGGAACAAGGAGAGTATGGGGCTGTTAATGGGTCATTAAGCATCAACTGACCTTAGAACCTATAATTGACCAACTTGGCCATAGAAAAGTAGCAGCATGCTACACTCATTGAGACCATACTCTCACGATGATTCCGGCCGCAAGAAAAGGTTGCCCAACTGGAATTATGACCGATCGAGGATGGTCAGTGATATTGAGAACCTCTAAAACCCGGTTACTATTACTAGGACAGGTTGAACCGACTAAACTAAAAGAGGGTAGTACCTAAAATCCATGCCAGCCTGAAATTTAAGGGCTATTGTGTGACTTGTTTGCCCTTACCATGTTTGCTATCTGTGATACCTCTGGTGTGTTCTTTTCATAACATCATGACATCGCATGCATATTTCATTAGACTAACTATTTCAAAGACCGATGGGATTCATCTTTGTTCTGTTTTGCAGATCATGGCATCTATGCGCAGAAATACCATTCGGATCAACTTCGTGCAGATACCTGCTCAGCTTAGAGAGTTGGTTTTAAAGTTTCCTGATACTTCTTCCTTTGTTAGAATACATGGTGATATCCTTACTCTGGTCACTTCCAAGCTGGACGAGCAAATGATGAGCGTCTTGTTCCAGTTCTTTGACCCGTTGCATCACTGTTTCACCTTCTCGGACTATCAGTTGGTCCCTACTTTGGAGGAGTTCTCTGATTTACTTGGCATATCTATTCTAGAGCAGACACCTTTTACAAGTTTGGAGATAGCTCCTAGGCCAGAGGATATTGATTCATCCCTCCATCTGACAATGGCTGATGTAGTATCTAATTGGGAGACTCGGAGTGGGATACAAGTTTTCTTGGCTAAGTTCTTGGTTGATCAAGCTCAACGATTTTGGGATAGTTTGGACTTTCAAGCATTTGAAGACATCCTGGCTCTTCTCATCTATGGCTTGGTTCTGTTCCCTAATTCAAATTCTTTTGTTGATGTAAACGCAGTTAAGATCTTCATGTCCCATAACCCAGTGCCTACTCTCTTAGGTGATATTCTGCATGCTCTTTATACCCGTACTGTTCGGAAACGGGGAACTCTCATGTGTTGTGCACCGATGCTGGCGAGGTGGTTTATTTCTCACATCCCCAAATGTGTATTGAAGAATGAGGAAGGTATGGGTTGGGCTTACAGAATCATGTCCCTTGCTCATACGGACATCCTTTGGAGTACTAAAGATATGGAAAAAGTAGCTGTCATTGATCGGTGCAGAGAATACCCCAATGTTCCATTGCTTGGAATTAGAGGAGGGATAACCTATAATCCTTGTTTGGCCTTACGACAGTTTGGACGAGCTCGAAGGAACGGTCCTAATGAGCTGTTGCTTCCAGACATTGTCTTTGACTTCATGGGGGATGTTGAGGGACATCGCCGCAGATTTATACGAGCTTGGGATAGGGTGAACAGGTCTGATCCACATGAGCTAGGAATGAATACTTCTCTCCCGATGCAACCATATCTTCAGTGGGTTCGAGCCCGTGCTCAAAAGCTGGGGATGCCATACGAAGCCGTTTTTCCGGTGATTGTGGACCGTACTGATAAAGAAGGGGTTCCTTATATGGTCATCCATCCATACATGCCTACTGATATTGGGGCATTGAAGAGGTCTTGGATCCAGCTAAGGGAAGAAAGGGATACTTACAGAGAGAAGTATCATGAGTAGGAACGGAAGATCCTGAAGCTTACAAGGCAGCTGGAGACTGAGAGGACAATCAACGATTATGTCAGCACGAAAGAAAAACGACCATGGGAGCGCTGATGTCTTTTGCTATTTCTAGTTTAGATTTTCTTTTCAGTATTTATTTTGTAACGCCTTAAAGGCATTTGTTAAACATTGTTTCAAGTTTTAATCTAATAAAGTTTGTTTCATTTTGGTTTACAAATTTGAATCTCCCTAAGTCTTTGAAATCATTTCATACGCATTCCATTCCCATGCACCTCATTACAGGTACCCTTACAGGTTTCTCATCTTCTTCGCTGTTTATTTCAACAATCATGTCTTCTGAAACACCTACTGATCAAGCCATCAAGGCTCTACAAGCTCAGAATGCTCAGTTCCAGGAGATGTTCATGAACTTGGCCGAGAATCAATAAGATCTGAAGACTCTTATCTTGAAGGACAAGAAGAATAAGAAGAAGAAGACGGTCCTCCTGCTGAGGACAGGTACAAACAACTTGAAGACCGGTTGAGCGCAATGGAGATTCAGAAAGTCCCTGGTCTGGACTTCAGAGATTTAGGTTTGGCATCTGGGGTGGTGATCCCCCACAAGTTTAAAGCGCCTGTCTTTGCTAAGTACGATGCGGTATCCTGTCCGAAGTTACACCTCCGCTCGTACGTCAGAAAGATTCAACCATATACTGCTGATAGGAACCTTTGGGTTCATTTCTTTCAAGATAGTCTGTCAGGGACTCAACTTGAATGGTTCTATCAACTGGAAGGAGCTAATGTCCTCAACTGGGAGTACCTTCCTGCTACTTTTTACAAGCAATACCAGTATAATGCCGACCTTGCTCCCACGCGTACCCAACTCCAGGGTATGTCTATGGGTGCGAGTGAATGTTTTAAAGACTACGCTCAGGAGTGGAGAGATCTGGCTGGAAGAGTACAACCCCCTCTGTCTGATAGGGAGTTGGTGGATATGTTTCTTGGGACTTTATCTGGTCCATATTTCAATCATTTGATCAAAAGTTCATCATCTGGGTTCACTGAATTGATTATGACTGGGGAGAGAGTTGAGGACGGTATTAAAAGCGGCAAGATACAGAAATGTGCTTCGTCAAGTATAGAGAAGAAGCCTTTCAAGAAGGAGTCTAGTGCAGTTTACAGCTCAAGAAGCCAAAATCGACCTGAGCACCGCCAAGTCGTTAATGCGGTAGTTATATCAAGACCAACTGTTGCCCCACAATGCAACAATCAACAAAGAGCAGAGAGACCGCAAAGGCAGTATACTCGGCTCAGTATGACTCCATCTCAAATTCTGCCGCAATTGTTGAAGACCAACTTGGTGATTCCGAAGGAGGCTCCAAAGAATCCCAACACCACATCACCGCTGTATAATCTGAACGCCCGCTGTGCTAATCACTCTGATAGCCCAGGGCATGATACCAATAACTGCTGGGCTTTCAAGAATAAAATACAGGACCTGATTGATGCTAAGGAGATTGAGTTTGAAGCGCTGGAAAAGCCTAATGTCATAACGGCTCCTATGCCAAAACATGACGTGGGAGTAAATGCCATTGGAAATGATGATGAAGAGTCTGATTTTGACAGCTGGATTTACCCGACTACCGACGGTGGATTGAGAAATTGGACGACAAAGGACTTTGTGCCTATTTCTTTTATTACACAGTAATAAGACTTTTGTTTTGGTTTTGTAACAGAGAGTTGAAACCTTTACGGCCCGGTGCCTTACCCGAGACACCGTGGCGTTGTTTGAGGGCTTATTATGTGTCATTTCCATATACCATCAATAAAAGCATTGGACGTTTTCTTGCATTACAAATTTTGCGCTCCTTGTTTTTCTTTTCTATCTTGCAAAACAGCTATTTGTCTTACACACACTCACATATACAGGTCTACATCCACTCTGGATCCCACTAATAACAACTCTGCTACTTCCAGTTATGACTTTGAAAGTCCGATCAACCAAGCCGAGGACGAAGGTGAGGATGATTATGAAGTGCCTGGGGAACTTGCTAGATTGTTACTTTAGGAAGAGAGGCCATACAGCCGCATGAAGAGCCAGTGGAAACAGTAAATCTGGGTACAAAGGAAGACAAGAAAGAGGTCAATATCGGTGCAAATCTGGAGCCTAGTGTTAAGCAACAGTTGATACAGATGCTGCGTGACTATGTTGAGATCTTTGCCTAGTCTTACGAAGATATGCATGGGTTGGATACTGATATTGTGGTTCACTGCTTGCCAACCAAGGAAGACTATCCTCCAGTGAAACAAAAAGTTCGCCGAATGCGCCCAGAGATGTCTGAGAAAATCAAAGCTGAGGTTATGAAACAGTTTGATGCCGATTTTCTAGCAGTTACTTCTTACCCGCAGTGGGTTGCCAACGTGGCTCCGGTGCCGAAGAAAATGGTAAGGTTCGTATGTGTGTGGACTATAGGGATTTGAACAGGGCGAGCCCCAAGGATGATTTCCCTCTACCTCATATCGACATTCTGGTTGATAACACCGCACAACATAAGGTCTTCTCCTTTATGGATGGCTTCTCCGGTTACAATCAGATTAAGATGGCTCCCGAAGACATGGAGAAGACAACGTTCGTCATACAGTGGGGTACCTTTTACTACAAAGTCATGCCTTTCGGATTGAAGAATGTTGGGGCAACGTATCAACGCGCCATGGTCGCTTTGTTCCACGACATGATTCACCATGAGATTGAGGTATATATTGACGACATGATTGCAAGATACCAGACTGAGAAGGAACACCTTGACCATCTTCAGAAGTTATTTGACAGGTTGAAGTTGTACAGACTGAGGCTAAACCCAAACAAGTGCACCTTCGGAGTGAGGTCTAGTAAGCTGTTGGGTTTCGTCGTAAGTGATAAAGGTATTCATGTGGATCTTGCAAAGGTGAAGGCTATACAAGGAATGCCAGCTCCCCGAACTGAAAAAGAAGTCAGAGGCTTTTTGGGACGCCTGAATTACATTGCTCGGTTCATCTCACACCTGACTGCTACTTGTGAGGCAATCTTCAAGTTACTGAAGAAAGATCAAGTGGTAAGATGGGACGATGAATGTCAAGCCTCTTTCGAAAGGATCAAGGAATATCTCCAGGAGCCACCTATTCTGATGCCTCCAATTGAAGGGAGACCTCTGATCTTATACTTGACAGTACTTGATAATTCGATGGGGTGTGTGCTGGGGCAGCATGACGAGTCTGGCCGAAAAGAGCGTGCTATTTATTACCTAAGCAAAAAGTTTACCGACTGCGAGACCCGATATTCGTTGCTTGATAAAACTTGATGCGCTTTGGCATGGGCTGCTCGCCAGCTGAGACAGTATATGCTGACTCACACTACCCTATTGATATCAAAGATGGATCCAATCAAGTATATCTTCAAAAAGTCTGCCTTGTCCGAAAGAGTAGCAAGATGGCAGATGATCTTGACTGAGTATGACATCCAATACACGACCCAAAAGGAAATTAAGGGAAGTGTGTTGGCAGATCATTTGGCACATCAAGCAGTGGATAATTACCAGTCTATGAACTTCGAGTTCCCATATGAGAATATCATGTTGCTGAACGACTGTGAAGAACCTGGACCAGATGAAGGACCTGAGGAGGGATCCCGATGGTCTATGTACTTTGATGGAGCTTCAAACGCTTTGGGTAATGGAATTGGTGCCGTGATTATATCTCCTGAAGGCTCTCATACTCTTATCACCGCCCGACTATGTTTCAACTACACCAACAATATGGCGGAGTATGAAGCGTGCATCATGGGTCTTCGAGCAGCAATTGACCTAAGGATTAAGTTCTTAAGTGTGTTCGGAGATTCTGCTCTCGTGATCAGTCAGATCAAAGGCGAGTGGGATACGAAGCACCCAAATTTTATTCCTTACAAAGAGTATGTGTTGACGTTGCTTCCACACTTCGAGGAGATAACCTTTGAACACTTCCCCAGAGAGGAAAATCAGTTGGCGGACGCGCTAGCTACTATGTCTTCTATGTTCAAGGTCAGGTGGGACAATGAAGCTCCCCAGATTACCATCGAAAGGTTGGATGAACCTGCACATTATTGTGACATTGAGACTGAAGAGGTAGCAGATAAACCCTGGTTCCACGAGGTGAAGAGGTATCTTGAAGCTCAAGAGTACCCCGAGGGTGCATCTGTTAATGACAAGAAATTTATGAGGAGATTTGCTGCGAAGTTCTTCATCAGTAATGGTATCCTTTACAAGCATAACCATGATTCGACCTTACTACGATATGTGGATAAGAACGAAGCAGAAAGGATCATGGTAGAGTTACGTGAAGGTATTTTTGGAACTCATTCCAGTGGACACACCATGGCAAAGAAGATCCTACGGGCAGGATATTATTGGTCCACCATGGAAGCCGACTGTTATCAGCATTCTCGAACCTGTCATAAGTTCCAAGTCTATGTTGATAAGGTGCATATACCTCCAGTACCTCTGAATGTTTTTACAGCTTCGTGGCCCTTTGCAATGTGGGGCATCGACATGATCGGCGAGATCAGACCTACTGCGTCCAATGGGCATCGTTTCATCCTGGTAGCTATTGATTACTTTACAAAGTGGGTTGAAGCAACTTCCTTTGCTACTGTAACCAAGAGTGTCGTGGCACGGTTTATTTGGTACAGTTTGATCTGTCGATATGGTGTACCAGAGAGGATCATTACGGACAATGGTACAAATCTCAATAATACGATGATTATTAAGCTCTGCAAGCAGTTCAAGATACAGCATCACAACTCTTCTCCTTACCGACCGAAGATGAATGGGGTTGTTGAAGCGGCTAACAAGAACATCGAGAAGATTGTGCAGAAGATGACAGTGACATACAAAGATTGGCACGAGATGTTACCATTTGCTTTTCATGGATACCGTACCTCAGCGCGGACGTCAACAGGGGCAACACCATATTCCTTGGTATATGGTATGGAGGCAGTCTTGCCCATTGAAGTTCAGATACCCTCTCTTCGGATGATGAAGGATACAGGTTTGAGCAAGGATGATTGGATCCAGACCCGACTTGGTCAGCTGAACTTAATTGATGAAAACAAACTTACTGTTATTTGTCATGGTCAGACGTATCAAAAGCGGATGATCAAGGCATTTAACAAGAAAGTCAGACGACAAGAATATCAAGTAGGGGATCTGGTGATCAAGTGCATCATCCTACCACAAGGTGATCCCAGGGGAAAATGGACCCCTACGTACGAAGGGCCATTTGTGGTTAAGAACATTTTCTCAGGAGGAGCTATGATTATAACCACCATGGATGGTGATGACCTTCCTCACCCTGTCAATGCAGACATAGTAAAAAAATACTACGCATAATCAAAGACCCGCTAGGTCGACTGGCCTAGGCAAAAATAAGGGCTTCCCGGCGAACCAAAAGGGTTCGGGCAAAAATAAGGGATGAAAATGAAAAAATTTGTACACCCGGCAAGGCGAAAACCTGAAAAGGCGGCTTGGGCAAAAAAGGGTATCCCGGTGTACTGAAAACCCGAAAGGGCAGTCCAGGCAAAAAATAAGGATTAAAGCGTAATACTATGTCTCATTGGATCACCTTGCAACCAGACTTCGGTATCGACTATCAAGCTCAGACGACACTAATCAATCTGATCTACCTTCAACCAAGTAGCAAAGTGATGAGATGCTTGAAGACATAAAGGCAATAGCAGAGTTGGAACCCAGTGGGATTGTTCACATAGCTGTTTTTCTTTGTTTTTCACAAATTGTGTAAATTCTATCATTCGACAGTGTTCTCTTACTAGGACGTCAGCCTCTTGTACAAAAACGCCTATTTACAGGCCAAATTTCAAAATCAATACAATTCATTTTCACAAAGAAATTTCAAACTGTTTTCACTTTTTCTGTTTTGTATTGCAAGAACGTCCAATGTTCATTTTTGATATATGCATTTGACAATAATTGTTGCTCATAAATATTTACATACGAAACAAAAAACGATTACTCGTAATATTAGGAACAGGGGAAAATAAGAATTGTCCAGACCTTACAGTTGCTCTGTCCACCAGGTACAGGGAAAGATTTAGCTGAAGAATATGGCTAAGGTACATTCACTCCCCCATAGAGTAAGGAAAAGATAGTAGTGTTAATTCTCCCCAGCTGAGGTTCGCAACCGCGAATGATTCGGTAAAATTCTCCCCAAGCAGAGTTTATCTATCATCAGCACTGGAATATTGTACCCAGTAGAGTTTGGAAAATTATCCCCAGTAGAGGCTGGAGGATTGTCCACAGTAGATCCTAAAAGGTTATCCCCAGTGAAGTCGTAACTGGAAAATCATCCCCAGCGGAGTTCATTCCTTTCACAAACAGAAACTCAATTCCCAACAAAGTTCCATTATCGCCAACAACGGTAATTCATCCCTAGCTAAATTTATCATCGGAATCCTCAGCAGAGCATGTCCTCCCCACAGAGTCATTTCCTCATCAATTTATCCTCCAGCGGATTTATCCTCTCCTGCAGGTTTATGCTCACAATCATCTTCATTCGCTATCTCCAACGGAAACGAAGAATTCAACTCTTTTCTCCAACAGCAATCTGGGATTTATTTTCCCCATCTAAAAACATAGCATTTCCATACATCATGACACATGTGTTATACCCCAAAATTTTCCCTCTCATTTTATCAAGATTCTTTGGACTCAAGACCAGATTAGAGTTTGCTCAGCTTAAGACATCTCTTTGCACTGATGACCTGAAATTAGGGTTTGAGATTTCTCAAGGATTTTTGGACTTCCAATGACTCATGTGACTTTCATACTTCATATTGGACCTATAAGATTGCTCATACCAAGTTTCAAGCCTTGAATCAAATTTTTGCCCAATCAATTGGACAGTTGACCTAAAAATCAACTGTATTAGGGAAAAAGTCAACTGTGGCCAATTTACAGTCAAACCTCATAATTCTTGATCCACATCAACATTATAGACTCATATGAACCTTTTGATCAAGTTTGGACCACAACTCTTCAAGAAATTTGATCAGATCTTCAAAAGGGCAAAATGGTCATTTTTAGGGTTTTGACTGTAGAAGGGCAATTTCTGTTTTTTTACCTAACCAATGGCAAATTGGGTTCAAGAATAGTTTCAAGGACTCAATGGCATCATCTTGACCTAATCACAAAGTTCAAAAGATCTCAAATGCATTGGATTGACAAATGAATTTTCCAGTCAACTGATCAAAAATCAACTGTACACTGAAAAGTCAAACTTTGACTTTTTGGTCAAAATCAAGTGCCAAGGGTCATTTTTAATCAAGATGTGTCAAAACATGAAACTTGTTCACCAAGAAACCTAATTTTGAAAATTAGGGTTTAAGATTGAAAAATTTCATAACTTAGAAATTTTCTAAGTTATGAAAATTTCTTATTTTTCCCCAACTTTTTCACCATGATGCAATTGGATTCAAAGAAAACTTCTAACATGAAAGTTGTAGTCCTCCACAAAATATACAACTTTGATTCACAAAGTTTTCCCAAAAGATGCTTGGATCTCAAGTTATGATTTTGTGAATAAGGGTCCATGAAACTTTTAACTTAGTGAAATTTTGCCCTAGTTTAGGCAGGATTTTGACCTATCTTCATGGCAATTTTTCACATAGTTCCAAGTGTAATATCAAAATTCATTTAAAATATGGATTGTATAGCATGTTACAAGCTTTCCAAAATGTCCAAGAACTCTCCAAGATCATTTGTGGTTAGGGAGAATCGAAAGTTTTAAAATGGCAAATGATCACTTTTATCCAAGGCATTTTTCATATTGATACAAGTTGCAAATCAGTTTGGATCATGCTTGTACTTGGTTTGCAGGTTCTAATCCTTTATACACTCATAAATTAAATGCAAATGCATTGGTTAATGGCATTATTTTGATCTTTGAAACTTTGTACAAGGGTTTAATCCAAAAATGGCATAAAGGTAACATTGCCACTTTGATAAAGTTCACTTTTACAAACTTTGTTTATCTTGAGCCTTGGACCAAAGCTTTTTCTGCAAACCAACTCCACAAATATCAGGAAAAGTGTACCAACTATGTGCAGACACTGAGCTAGCTTGTACAAGCATTTGCCTTTGTCAACTCACTTTTGTTTCAAAAGCAAGTAAGCTTGCAAAAGGTCCATAACTTGTGCATCTGTTAAAACCAAGCTTTGTAACATTTTCAAACAACCTCAACATATTGTAACAAAGCCAAAACACGATTGCCAAGCCTCTCAAACACCCTTAAGCACAGAAAACCCCATTTTTTGCCCAAACAGGGCAACCACTGCAGAACCTTGGCCAAATCCATATTCCCTCGTGCATTTTGCCTGGAATCATTTCAAACACATTCTAAACATCACACCTGAACTATCCAAGCACCTGTCCAGTAACTGTAACTCCATTTTCACACTTCACCATTTTCATTTTGAAGCTTTGCAGGTTAAGTTCTACAAGGAGCTTCAGGCCATTTCAAAGAAAGCTAAGCATTGGGAAAGGTTAAGGGAACATCAAGCAAGCTCAAAAGACCTTCAGGCCTCATTCAAAGTTGCTACATTGCCATATTCGAACTTGACTGAACAAGGTAATTTCCAACTTTCTATCTACTTATTTAGACATCATTAGGTTTAGGTTTGTGAAGAAAAAATGTAGTCCTTAATGTCCTTAAGTTGTACATATGCATAGCTTGTATTTATATTAACTGAGCTAGGAGAATTTAGATGATGAACATGCTGAAATTTTTAGGTCAGAAATTGGGGGTGATAAAATTCTCTCTGGTCTTTGAGAGTTAGGTCAAGTTTTTTATATCATTAGAATTGTGTGATGATGAGCTATAACTTTCATGTTGCAAGATTTTGTTTTTAAGCACGTATGCAGGAGATACAGTTTTGAACATAGGGCGTGCGTTTTTTGTTCTAAGGACAGGGACGAAGTGGAAGTTTGGGCTGGGCCTGGCTGATTCTACTATTGACACCCCCCGTTTACTTCCTGCACCCCCTTGGCCCATTTCTTTTATTTTTCATATTTTCTTGCATATTTCACATTTCTGACTTTTATTTATTTTTTCTAAACAAATAAAAATCTCAAAAATATTTTCTTTATTTTTTTTTGCATTTTTCCATATTTTTTATTTTTTATTTTAGCATAAAAATGAGTATTTAGGTTAATATACTTTTATTTTCTTAAATAAATTTGTAAATAATACAAAAATATTATATATTTTTATTTTTGTTATTTATACACTCAAATTAATATTTTCATACAATATTTAATTTTTCAACATTTTTGGTATATATTATTATTATTTTTCTTAAACAAAAAATGAAATAAATAATAATAGAAATACATTTCTTTTTAAACCAAAAAATTAGGGTTTTCACCTTTTCCAAAAATAATCATTTTATTTTCTTATTTTTAAGACATAAATAAATTTATTTTACATACATAAAAACAAATACAAAAAACATTTTGCATATTTACATTTAATTGCATATTTAAATAACTGTCTATTTATTTATTTGTACAAATAAATTCAATATGGTTGTAATAGTTTAAGGGCTTTATTTTGTGCAAATACCCTCTATTCAAACTTGTATCCCCCTCCCTATAATAATGTTGTAATAGTCTTAGATTTACTTTACGCATTTATTGCTTTCATATACCATGATAGTAAGAATTAGGATTTTGTATGCAAAAGACCAAAATCAAACAAATAGCATGACTAAACACAAGACAAAATGCATGAAAAATTACAACACATTGCACACAAGCACCCCTAGGGTTTCATCCACTTTGTTGCCTTAAAATAGCCATGGTATGCATGCTAGGTGTCTTGGCAAACAAAAATCAAACAAAAGATCATAGTCCCTCGATGACTCTATCTTGGTTGCCTATACAAAAATGATCTTAGTCCCTCAAAACTTGCTAAGATATTTGGCACAATTGCTATCATGGTCATACAATGACCCACGCCCGTCCCGTTTAACATCCAAAGATAAGGTTGTTTACCAAATACAATGGTAAAACAACAATGTCAAAGGGTTAAAAATGTACAAGAAAGATCTTTGAGTAGGGTAGGCAACTCCTAGTTACTTGATCTCTTGCAAACCATCCTTGCTAATTTCAAAAACACACACACAATTTCAAAACAATTTCAAAACAATTTCCAAACAACTTTCAAACATTGAAACATTTTTCAAAAGACAAACACCTTTGTATACATTCAAACAAGAATCATTACAAAGGTTGCCTAAACAAAGGCCTCTTTTCAAAATACTTTCAAAACCATACACAAAAGCACCATTTCAAACAATTGAAAAAGCAAAGCAAGTGATCTAAACAAGTAACTAAGAGCCCATGGAAAACCATGGATGAAAAGGGTGCTAGCACCTTCCCTTTTCATAATCTACCCCCCAAACCCAAGAAAACATCACAAAGGTCTTTCATGTGCTTTTTGACCTTTCCTTTGAATAAAATAAAAAGTCGGTGGCGACTCTTGCTAACCGCAACATTTGCGAACACAAACGCAAAACCTCAAGTCAGTTCTCCCACCGCATCACACTTAGGAAAGGAAAAGAAAAGCTCAAGTGAGCAAAGTAAAAATGATAAGAAAATAAAATACTCAAATGAGCAAAGATGAAAATGGCATGAAATGAAAATGCTAAAAGATAAATAGTGCATAAAAGAATAAAAGCATAAAATAAAACAAGTTAATAATTAGTGGTTAGTTGGATGACAGTCTTAAAACTTGCATTTGGAACTCATTAGAGGATTGGTAGAACCAAAGCCTCCACACAACAAGTTGCATTTACTTTTTGTCAAGTATATCATCCATTTGGAATTCTCAAAAGTACCATTTAATGATCAACGATGTTTAAGTGATCCACGTTGACCAAAGGTGTTGTAGATCCATTAGAGGATTGGTAGAACCAAAGCCTCCACACAATGAATCTCAAGTTTATTGGATCAAAGAGATCAAATTAACATACTTGGGCTTGCAATCATAAGTTTGGGCCACGAATGATCATTTATTCGAACCGGGACAAAATTTAGCGCTATGTTAAGCAATCGTAAGTGGACTTATATAGAAGTCACACCTATTTTAAGGCCGGTCAATAGCAATCTATGCACCATTTGTTTTGAGACATGATATAGAGATCATGCTCCAACAACATTTAGTGCAATGAGAAAGGGATGAGATGAAGAGGAATTAGGGTAAAAAGAGAAACCACATTTGAATTAATATTTAATCAAAATATTATTAAAATCATTCATCCATTTTTTTGTGGAGTTAAACTCAACACCATCGATCCAATGATGTTAATAAAGCCATGACCAAAAAATCAACCAAAGACAGCCAGAAAATATTCACAAAATAATAATATAATTAATATATACATTAAAGGGTTTAAAAATGTTTTAAAAAAAAATGGAAAATAATGAAGAAAATACCAATTATAATCAAATTAATCAAGAAATGAAAAATAAGACCATAGAAAAATCAGAAAAGAGGGCAAGTGATTTTATAAAAATTTTGGGAATTTTTAAAGGTCAGAAACTATTTTTAAGAATTAAAATAAATGGGTAAAATAAACAAAAATAGTAAAAAATAGTAAAGTCAGAAACAAAAATAAAATAAGGTCACCAATATTTGTCACAATATTATTGGATCATTCCATAAATTTTCCAGAATTTAAAAATTTGTAAAAGTATTTTTAAACATTTTAAACAAATCAAATAAGTGTAAAATTCATAAAAAATACCAAAACCAAAAATTAAATTGTGAAAAAATAAAAATCAGAAAGGGAATAATCAAAAATATTTTTCATAATTTTTTCAGATTTTTTGGACTAGAAATGAATTTTCTATGATTTTTTGAAATTTAAAACAATTAAAATATAAAAATCAGAAAAAGAAAATTAAAAAAAAAAGATGTGGACCATTGGATGTGAGTCAAAACGCGTTAGTAATCAAATCCATGGGATCTGGCGCGCTGTGCATATCATGGTCTTTAATGAATAATGTACAGAATCATTAATAAAATCAGAATTTGAAAATAACAAATGTCACGCTTTCATTGGTTAGAAGATGGCACGTTGGTCATCTTCAACCTCCAGCCCTCACGAATTGCAGGTCTCTCAAAATGTAAAATCAGAAGCTCAGACCTATGCCATTCGCTTCGTCTTTTCAAGACGAAAACAAACACACCCTCGCGCCAAATTTATATAAACCGTAGCTCAAGCAATTTGGAAAGAAAGTTTTGAAAAGGGATTTGAAAATTCATGGTCAAAACATGCTTCCAGATGAAAGTAAGTGTTGCAACTAGAACCAGGGCAATGAGAGCAACACAAGGATACCAAAGTTTTAAAGAATTGATGAAGGAATCTACCTATTGAAGTTGAGTTGCAGAGCTCTGAAACTGGACTTCTGTGGAGCAATGTAGGGCATGATTCTTGAATGTAATTATATGGTTAGCTTCAGGGAAGATCAAGGAAGGTGAATTGATGGAAAAAATGGATTGAAAAAGGCTTGAGAATAGGATTCGAAGTAGCTAAATTCTGAGTTGTGAAGCAAATTTGGCAGGGTGATTCTGGCTCTCTAAGCTTGGGAGATTGAATGGGGGATGACCCTCTATTTATAGGGAATCAAATGGAATGTTCAAGCGTGTGAAATGATGAAGTTTAGAGGGAAATCGCGTGAACCTGATGCACGAGTAAAGTGTGATCTGATTAACATCAAAACTCATCTAATCCTTGCGTTTCAAGGCTCTAATCCACTTTGGCAACTTGGTTAAACATGTTTAGATCATAAACGCGTGCTAATTTGATGTTTAAAGGCCAAAACATGAATTTCAAATTCTGACTTATGGAGAAACTTCAATTCTAAGTTACCAAGTTCAATCCAATGGCATTTCCACCTCAAGGGGTCTTAGAGAAAAATTCTTGATGCTTTAGAAAGATGAGGTAACAAGCTTTGCAATGGAAAACTAATGGAATCAAATGGATGCTTGAGCTGAAAGTTACATGGAGTCAAAGTTGAAGAAAAAGAGTTGACTTTCCATACTTAGAAATATTTCAAATTCTTCTTTAAAAATGACCTATAATCTCTTGCATCCAAACATGGCCTTCCACTTAGAATTTGCTCTTGACCAAAAAAGATGGAATGAAGTAGATCTCTTGAATGACATTTTTCAATTTGAACCACTCAAAACCTCCAAAAATTGAGCAAGTTATGACTTGTTGAAGTTGGCCAAAAATCATGAAATGGCCTATAATCTTTTGCATTCTTAAGGCAACTTCCATCCATTTTTTTACTTAGCACATAAAAGAAGGCATGAAGCACACATCTTTAAGATCATCAAAAAAATAATGGGCTCAAGGTGACAAAAATTGACCAAGTTATGACCATTTGAAGTCACATATGGAGAATTGGGGATTCATCTGGGTGACTTGTAATCTTTCCTCTTCACCAAGTTCCTTCCACATGAAAACTCCTTGGAACTTTTGAAGTGATTTGTTGGTAGCTCATTGAAGAGAAGAATGTTTTTGGAACCACTCTAAAATACCAAAAGATGAGCAAGATATGCCCCTTTGAAGTCCAAAACCCTAGCCTCTAGATTCAGAGAATGCTTGGTGGAACTTTGCCAAGTTTGAACATACTTTTTGTGCCAATATTCTTCCTTTGTGAATAGAAATTGTTGAGAATGATGATGAGGACTCATGGCCACCAAAACCACTTCCATACCAACTTCAAAACAAACTTCAATGGTGAGGTTTGAATTTCTCAAGCTATTGACTAGGGCATGGAAATAAACTCATGAACCCATGAAGCAACTTGCTAAAACTCATTGCCTTCACCTACATTATTAATAAGTAAGACAAACCAATATTGCATTTTGTTAATTAGAGAGAAAACCAAAGCAAAATATCCATGATTATAAAAGAAAACAAGTTAAGGTGCTTGATAATTCCTCAGAAGAGCAAGGCTAAAGATAGGGAGAAGAACCAAAAGCCCTAATGTGATTTTGTTGTGATTGAAATAATATGGTATGATGAAGGAATCTTAGGGGCAAAAATTGGGGTACAACTGAGTGCTCAAACTCAGAATACGATTTTCAGTTTTGAGGTAAGTTTCCTTAACTTAGAACTCTTCATACAAGCATCATTAATGGTTTATTTGTGAATAAGAAATGTAGATATCATTGTCCTGAAGCTAACCATGTCCTTAGATTTCATTATTATTGCTTGAGTAGTTAGAATTTTGGAACTGAACCTCTGAAAATAATTAGATCAGGATTTGGTACTTCCAAAAATTCTCATTCATCTTTGATTTATAGTTTATGATATTTATATGGTTGGATTCATATGAAAAAATGGAACAACTTTCATGTTTGCATTTTCCATTTTTGTTGAGAAATGGTGAAGTTACAGGTGGTCTGGCTGGAGGTTGAAGATGAAGTGTGTTCAGGACTTGTTTTGCCTTACATATTTATCATTTCAGTTATATTAACGGATGTACAGTCACCCCAGTGGTAAGGCAGCGCACTGGTAACCAAGAGGTCATGGGTTCGAACCTCAGTGCGCTGCCTTTTGCATTTTTTCACAGTTTCTCACTTTTTTTTACTCTTGCAGCGCCTGGGCCTCCATTTGTTTGGGCTTAACCTTTTTTCTTTCTATTTTTTGCCCCCTGCCTTGTTGTTAACACCCCTGACCCATTTATTTTTCTTCGTTATTTTTATTTCCTTTCTTTTTTATTTCATTTTCATTTTATATTTTCTTTATTATTACTAATATTATTACTATCATTATTATTATTATTATTATTATTTTCATTAATAAAAAATCTAAAAAAAAATATTTATATTTTATTATTTATATTTATTTAGTTTATTTTTCATAAAAAATAAAAGAACAAAAACATTTTCTTTAATAAATTAATTTCCTCTTTTTAAAAATACTTAGATAATAAATTTTAATTATTACTATATTATTTTGTAAATTAAAATCAATTTATAATTTAGGATTTTTATTTAATTGTTTTTATTTACTAATTTAATTAAATTCACAAAAACCCTAAGAACTTGTTTTTCTTTAATAGATTTATTTCTTTTATTTAAACTTAATCTTAATTTTTTTATTTTTAGTTAATTATTTTTATTTTAGTTAATTAAGTAAAAAACCCTTTTCATGAAAAACCAAACAAAAAAAATCACATTTCTTCTTACATTTTATATTCTTGCATTTTATCTTTATTTTGTATATTTATTCAAAATTCAATATGGTTGTAATAATTATTTAGATTTAATTTCTTGCAATTCCCCATTTGTAATTTGTACACCCCCTTCCCTAAATGATGTAATAGCGTAGTAATTTTAATTTCCGCCATTTAAACGCTTTATATACAAATGCTAGTAATTAGGGTTTTGTATGGCAAGAATAAAACCAGCAAATAGAAAACCCTAATCAAAGACAAATCAAGCATGAAAATCAATACACTTGCACACATACACCCTTAGGGTAAACCCACTTTGTTGCCTTACAAAAATGGTCATATTATGCATGTGAGGTATCTTAGCAAATACAAGCAAAAAATACAAGACCATAGTCCCTCAATGACGCTATCCATGTTGCCTTTCAAAATGGTCTTAGTCCCTAAAGAAAAATGCTAATATATCTTACAACATTTCTAATCATGGTTATAAGATGACCCATTCTTGTCCCTTTTACATCCAAAGATAGGGTTACTTACCAAATCAATGGTAAGATAACAATGTCAAAGGAAATGAACATGAAAGACTTTTGAGTAGGTAGAATGTTCTTAGTTACTTGCTCAATTTCAAAACAAAAACATCCTTGCTATTTTCAAAACAAACACCAACACTTTCAAAAAACATCTTTCAAACTTGAAAACATTTTCAAAATTTCAAACACTTTGTATACATTCTTACAAACGAGAATCATTACAAAGTTTGCCTAAACAATGGCATCTTTACAAAATACTTTCAAAAACCACACAAAGCACATTTTCAAACAAAAGCAAGTTATCTAGCAAGTAACTAAGAGCCCATGGAAAATCATGGATGAAAAAGGTGCTTATACCTTCCCTTTTCATAATCTACCCCCCGAACTCAAGAAAACATCTCAAAGGTCTTTCCTGTTCTTTTCAGCCTTTCCTTTTGGATAAATGAAAAGTCAGTGGTGACTCTTGCTAAACCGCAACATTTGCGACAAAACGCAAAACGACCAAGTCAATTCTCCCACCGTATCACAACATGCATGATGGCCTTTTTGGGACCCACTCTAGTGGACACGCTATGGACAAGAAAATCCCGAGGGCTGGTTACTATTGGTCCACAATGGAAACTGATTGTCATCATCACTCAAGGACTTGCCACAAGTGTCAAATCTATGATGACAAGGTCCATGTATCTCGAATTCCTCTAAATGTCATGACTACTCTGTGGCCATTTACAATGTGGGGAATTGACATGATCGGGGAAATCAAACCTACTTCCTCCAATGGAAATTGTTTCATCCTTGTTGCCATTGGTTATTTTACCAAGTGGGTCGAAGCTGCCTCATATGCCTTAGTTACCAAGAACGTTGTAGCCAGATTTATCAAGCATAACCTCATCTGTTGTTACGGTATCCCTGAAAGGATCATTGTGATACGGTGGGAGAACTGACTATGGTTTTGCGTTCGTATTCGCACTTATGCGGTTGAGCAAGAGTCGCCACCGACTTTTTATTTTATCCTAAAGGAAAGGTTAAAAAAGCACAGCAAAAACCTTTTGAGATATTTCGTGGGTTCGGGGGGTAGATTATGAAAAGGGAAGGTATTAGCACCCTTTTCATCCATGGTTATCCATGGGCTCTTAGTTACTTGGTTTTTTAGATCACTTACCTTGATTTTCGATTGCTTGAAAATGGTGTGTGTGTGGGTGCTTTTGAAAATGTTTTGGAAGAAGATGCCTTGTCTTAGGCTAACCTTGTAACAATTCTTTACTCGAATATTTTACAAAGGCGTGTATCTTTTCGAAAAGATGTTTCAAATGTTTTTGAGAGTTTGTTTGAAAGTGTTGTGGATTGTGGTTTTTGAAAAGAAGGCAAGTGTTTTTGCAAATTGATCTCAAGTAACTAAGAGTTTTATCTACCCTATTGTACTCAAAGGTTTTTGTTATGTTTTAACCCCTTTTTAACAATTTTGTTTCACCATTGAATTTGGTGGACAATCTTGCGTTTAGGAAGTTTATTCGGGACGGGCACGGGTCATCGTATGGACCATGAATGCAATGGCGCCAAGTGTCTTTGGCAATTTTGCTTTGAAGGGACTATGATCATTCCGTTTAGGCAACATTTTGAGGGACTTATGATCATTTTGATTTGGTTTTGCCAAAGATACTCGACATGCAAGCATGGCCCATTTTGGAAGGCAACATGTGGGATTATCCTAGAGGGTGCAAGTGTGATTGTGTATTGATTTCATGTATTTGTCTTGTGTTAGGTTATCTAGCGTTTGATTTTATGTACATGCAAACCCTAGGTCTAACCATGGTATAATTGGAAAACTGTAAATTGCGGAAATGTAAAGTCTACGCTATTACAAATAGTATCCGGGAGTGGGGGTATAAATGTACAAATGGGGAGGAGACTTATAGTATCCAATAAGTTACAACCAAATCGAATTTGCGATCAAATGTAAATATCGAATATACAAATATAAGATAAACAAATGTGTATAGGGCAATGTGAATGTATTTGCATCGTGTAGGTGTATAATGTGAAATATATTGTAAGTGTACAAGTATATGCGTATGTGATTATTTACAGGTGACAAGGTGAAATTAATATGGATTAGGGTGTTTATTTAACCTAAAGAATAATTAAGCGTTTATTTAATTATTGATCTTGTATTTCTTTTAATATGCACAAAAGAAAATGTTTTGATTGGATGTTTAAGTCTTAATTAAATTATGAAAATGATGTTTTTAAGAAAAGAAAATATTTCTAGGTTTTCATTATGTATAAAAAGTATATTTTCATGTGTTATGTACAAAAAGAATATTTAAAAGAAAAAGGTATTTTCAATTTTAATTAATATTGTATGATATGTACAAAATGAAAAGTATTTTCAATATTCATTATAAACAAATTAAATGACAATTAATTTCAATATTTATTATGGTGTAATAAAAAGTATTTTATTATTTATGTATAAATATATATTTTAAAAAAAAGAAAAGAAAAAGTATTTTCAAATTTAATTATATGGTGCCATAAAAATGGTATCTTTATTATAAAAATATGTTTAAATAAATGCCAAGAAACAAAAGTAAAAAAAATGTATTCTTAATTGTTATGTAAAAAAAATTTAATTAAATAGAAGGAAAGGGTTGAGTTTATGTGAAAAGAAAAAAGGCTTTTGATCAGAGGCAAGATGGGGGGTGCACATTAAAATGTTTGGGTTTGGATGTCTTAAAAACACGTTGGGCCCAAGGTATTGAAACAAAATTTTAGGGTTAGAGGATTTGGTTGTACAGTTGGGAATGTTAGGGTTTGGAGACAGCGGCGCGTTTGTTCATACTTTCTTCTTCGTCTTCATCGTTGCACGTTCGCTTCTGAGTTTTGTACCCGCTTGTCCATGGCCACCGGCACTTCCGACCTCTCCTTCCCTCCAACAACACTGTGGGGCGACAGCTTTAAGGTGATTTCCTCTTTCTTATTTCATTAGGGTTTATTGATTACTGCATGCCATGATTCTGATTCGTTTTGATTCTAAATTCATTTTTTTTTTCACATGATCATCTGGGATATTTTTGAAAGAAAGAAAAAAAAGGAGTGTTAACCTTGGAGATGGCAGAGGATGGCCGGGCGTGCGCTAGGAGGCCGGGACGAGCGGGGAAGGCAGTGAGGATGCAGCTAGCCCTTCCTGGTACCTTTGTATTTTATTACGCTTTATGATGTTCTGAGCTGAAAGCTTCTTGTTAGCGTATTCCTTCTTTTTCTCTTCTTTTGCTATGACTCTGTAGGCTTACCGTTTTGAGATGCCTTTGTTGCTTCTGTGAGTTAGGTTGATTGCCCAATGATGTATTTTACTGAGGGCCTAGGGTCGGTTGATTTGAAATGCTTCTTTCTTCTTCTCTTACAGTAGCCTAGAACTTTTGTATGCTTCTGAACGATGTGCCTTTGGAATGTTGAGCTTGTTGCCTTGAGGGCTTTTATTGCCCTTCTGAATGTTTTGGTATTAGTATACTTTTGAATGCTGGTTTCTTACCCGATGATGCGTCTACTGAGGGCCTAGAGTTGGTTCTGGATGCTTGAGTATGCCTTGTGTTTATCCTAAGTTGCCTTGTGTTTTGAATGTTGGAGAGATTCTGAAGGTATTTGGTCAGGCTTCGGGCAAGATGAGGTTTGAGGCCTGAGCTGGTGTTTGTATATGTTTTATGGTTTAGACAGTATGTGGGTTTTGTGATTTAGCCTTGAACTTGATTCTAGTTGCTTAGGCCAAGGTTTTTGGTAATGCTTGAGTTTGATTTGGATGGTGTTAGCAGGTAAGAGGTTGTGGGAGCTTGTACTGGTTTTTGGCCTTGATGAGGCTTTTGGTTTTTTGAGACAGGTGCAGGCTTTGCTGGTTTGTAAGCTTAACAGGTTTGCTTCAGTATGTGGTATACTTTGCATATGCAGGGTGATATGTTTGAGGCCTTGGCAAGTTATGCTGTGGGATTTTTGTATCTCTTCTGGCTTTGAGCTTATCAGGTTCTTAAGGCTTAAAGGTACAGGTTCTGTTTAGGCTTGGATAATGCAGGTTCTGAGTTTTGAGGATTTTTGATGTTTAGGCTTTCTTTTTGATATCAGGTTCTGAGTTTGGCATTCATTTTGGACAGTTATGATGCTGAGGCTGTTTTGTATCTCAGTTTTTTTTATCTATCCTCTTTCTTGAACCGTGTTTGTTCTTTTGTATATTTTTTCTTCCTATCTATCCTGCCTAAGCCTAAAGCCTGAACCCTGCTTCTTATCTCTCTTCTTCTGATTTTCTTAGTACAGTTGCATTATAATATTATGCTTTATGTACTTTTTTTTCTGAAAGTGGCTACTAATGGGAAATGATGAAAAAGAAAGCTTGCTTGCATATAAGATTTCCTCTGCATCTTTATCTTTCTTTGACAGCTTGTGTGCTTTTTGATATCTTTCAAAATCTTCTCTTGACAACTTTTGTGTAGACTCTTTGGTACTTTGACAGTAAATTGCACTTTTTGATCTTTGATAGAGAGTTGGAATTGGATTTTCAGTTTAGTTTGAACTTGCTTCTGAACTATGCAGTTTGACATTTTAAAATTATGCATTTTGACATTTTGCATTCATGATAAAATTCTTCCCTCTTTGTGAACCGGGAGAAATCCCGTGATTTGCAGAGAGGGTTAACTGATCCCAATCAGTGGCCCTTAATGATGATTGTAAATTTTATCTGTCTTTAATTAATTATCAGTCACTGACTTTTCTTCTTTTGCAGATAAAAATGGATGGAGGGGTACTAAATGAAGACTGAAGAATTAGAAAAATAGGATAGTTTTTCTTTTTATTTAATATTTAAATTAATGTAAACTATTGTTTGTAATTTAAATTATAAACAATATTTGTACAAATAATTCAAATATCAATAAAAGTCTTTATTATCCAACTAATTCTAATTCTCTTTCTTTATTGTTTATTTATTTATTTAAAACTCTTTGAATTAAAATAATTGAAAAAATAAATTTCAATCACTTAATTTAGAATAATAAATAATTTAAATAAACAATACTTTAGCACGTTGATCAATTAAACCTGTCCTTTCCAATATCCAAAGCAAAGCAGCAGTTAACCAAAATAAACTGATCAAGCGCATTCCCTTTTCACTGATTCTTTTGCCAAGCACTGTAATTCCAAACTGCATATTTCTTTTGACTGACTCAAACAAACCAACGTGAATTCAAACCAACTGCCTCTTTTGCTGATTAAATCAAAACAGTGCGAATTTAACCCGAATCTCGGAATAAACGGCAAAGTGCTGTGGAATTTAAATCTTTCCGAGAATATGCCCATAAAACCTTAATTTCTGATTAAATGCCAATGAACATTAGCCTGATCAAAATTGAGCCAGAATCAACCACAACCCTAAGCCAATTGTGTGAAACAATCCAGAGTCCTAAAAATCCATAAAACCCTAATTTTGTTTGACTGACGAGAAAAGTCCGTTTGTCCGATTCTTGAGTCAGTTTGAAAAGTCAGGAAATGCCTGAAGTTGAGATTTTCTTATGGAAAAATGCGAGGGCAAATTTTGGGGTACAACAGTTGCCCCTGTTCAATCTTCTTGAACTTGAAGAGTTAGATTGGCAAGTTTGCCTTTCGCGACTTGAAGGTAAAAGAAGATTGGACACTAAAGTGCCCAGAAAATTTGCACTCGGCGATATGATGGTGGAGGTGAATGGGCTTAAAGATGCCATCTGGTGCGATAGAATTTTGTCGGGGGATGGGCTTAGAGATGCCATCTGGTGACTGCTGGTAGGAGGATGGGCTTATAGATGCCATCTGGTTATGTTGAACTGTATGTCAAAAGTGAGTGGACAAGTATCAGAAGGGCATCCATGTTTTGGAACATCTCTGAATTAGGGGTCCGAGTAAGCAACAGGTTGACGTCCATGTCTGGAGAACCCGTAAACTATTTTCAGGAGTTGAGATTGAACAAGCAATAGAGCAACGTCCGTTATTGGGAAGCGTCTGTAAACTGAACAAGTTGGTAGATTGACATCCGTTGTAGGGAAGAATCCGTAAACTATTTTCAGAAGTTGAGAAGAGTCTGAACAAGTTGGTAGATTGACATCCGTTGTAGGGAAGAATCTGTAAACTGTTTTGAGAAGAGTCTGAACAAGTTGGTCGATTGACATCCGTTGTAGGGAAGAATCTGTAAACTGTTTTCAGAAGTCTTGAAGTTGAAGAGGAACCGGTGTAGGGCTTCCTGATGATGCGTCTGAATGAACCTGGAATAAGTATCAGAATGTCGCCGTGTCCGGGTCACATCTGAACTATTTCTGGATGAATCTTGGGAGATGATCTGTGTCTGTCGACTGATCTTACCTGAAAAGGCAAAGGGTTAGTTGTATGCAATGTTATGATGCATGATGCAATGTACGTGACATCAATATTCATGACATGAATGTGATGAATGCGCATGTAAGCTGATGAGCTAATCTTGCTGAGGATAAATGAATCCGAGATGGCTGAAGATAAAAGCATTTTGACTGCTGCCGGGGAAAATAAATCCTTGGCTGCTGCTGGGGAAGAGAATTCCTGATGACCTCTACTGGGGAGTTCCAAACTAGTAGACTCATGCTGGGGAGGCCAGATTGAGAATCTTCAGCTTGATGGGAAGTAACTCTGGCGACTTCACTGGGGAACTCAAGATTCGCCCTCTCCAAAACTCTGTGGGGAGAAGGTTCAATGGTCTGGCTCCGCTGGGGATTGATAATTTGAAGTTTTAGCTTTGCTGGAGATAATGAAACTTGAATCTGAGTGGAGTTAGCTTCTGGAAGAATCTAAACAAGCGATAGGTTAACCTCCGTTACTTGGAGAACCCGTGAACTGTTTTCAGAAATCTTGAGATTGAATCAGCAATAGAGCCGCGTCCGTTGTTGGGAGGCGTCCGTAAACTGTTTTCAAAGGTTGCATCTGAACAAGTTGATAGATTAACATCCGTTGTTGGGAAGAATCCATAAACTGTTTTCAGAAGTCTTAAAGAAGAATCTGAACAAGTGATAGGTTAACATCCGTTTACTTGGAGAACCCGTGAACTGTTTTCAGAAATCTTGAAGTTGAATCAGCAATAGAGCCGCATCCGTTGTTGGGAAGCGTCCGTAAACTGTTTTCAAAGGTTGCATCTGAACAAGTTGATAGATTAACATCCGTTGTTGGGAAGAATCCATAAACTGTTTTCAGAAGTCTTGAAGAAGAATCTGAACAAGTGATAGGTTAACATCCGTTTACTTGGAGAACCCGTGAACTGTTTTCAGAAATCTTGAAGTTGAATCAGCAATAGAGCCGCATCCGTTGTTGGGAAGCATCCGTAAACTGATTTCAGAAGTTGCTTCTGAACAAGCTGATAGACTAACATCCGTTGTTGGGAAGAATCCATAAACTGTTTTCAGAAGTCTTGAAGAAGAATCTGAACAAGTGATAGGTTAACATCCGTTTACTTGGAGAACCCGTGAACTATTTTCAGAAATCTTGAAGTTGAATCAGCAATAGAGCCGCATCCGTTGTTGGGAAGCGTCCGTAAACTGTTTTCAAAGGTTGCATCTGAACAAGTTGATAGATTAACATCCGTTGTTGGGAAGAATCCATAAACTGTTTTCAGAAGTCTTGAAGAAGAATCTGAACAAGTGATAGGTTAACATCCGTTTACTTGGAGAACCCGTGAACTGTTTTCAGAAATCTTGAAGTTGAATCAGCAATAGAGCCGCATCCGTTGTTGGGAAGCGTCCGTAAACTGTTTTCAAAGGTTGCATCTGAACAAGTTGATAGATTAACATCCGTTGTTGGGAAGAATCCATAAACTGTTTTCAGAAGTCTTGAAGAAGAATCTGAACAAGTGATAGGTTAACATTCGTTTACTTGGAGAACCCGTGAACTGTTTTCAGAAATCTTGAGATTGAATAAGCAATAGAGCCGCATCCGTTGTTGGGAAGCGTCCGTAAACTGTTTTCAAAGGTTGTATCTGAACAAGCTGATAGATTAACATTCGTTACTTGGGAAGAATCCATAAACTGTTTTCAGAAGTCTTGAAGAGAAACCGGTGTAAGGCTTCCTGATGATGAGCTTGTGTAAAACTGCATCGGTTTTTGAACACTTTTGACATTCGAATGCCCCAAGTGGTGATGTAGATAATTTCCTGGATTATTACAGGTGTTGGTCTACAATCGGTCGTTCATAGATGTTTCCTGGGTTGTTACAGGTGTTGATCTGGAATTCTTCAGACATGCCCTGGCTGGATACAGGAGTCGAATCTGGAAAGGTGATAGTTGATAGATATGCCCTGGCTGGATACAGGAATCGAATCTTTAAACTCTTCAGACGTGCCCTGGCTAGATACAGGAATCGAGTCTGGAAATCAGATATGCCCTGGCTGGATACAGGAGTTGAATCTGGAAATGTGATAGTTGATTTGTTGAACACTTTTGACATTCGAATGCCCCAAGTGGTGAAGAAGGAGTCTTGAATCAGATTACTTTGCATATTGAGAGATTTCTTGAAATCTTGACTGGACTGCCCCAGGTTAACTGAACTTTGAAAGACCTGTTGGACCTTGACTGGACTGCCCCAGGTTAATTGAATTGTGACATGCCATGCCCCTTGTTGATAGGGGATTTGATGGGAGTGTCATCCTCTTGAAATGATTTTGACTTACTGAGAGAGTTTTCGTTCCTCTCGAACATTCGCTGTATGAAATTCTTCGCTGTCAAACAAAAGGGTCAAATGCAGCCAGTGATATTCGAATAATGCAAAGTTTATGTTTGTCTCGAAGTTTTGAAAAATGCGTTTTTAGCAGAAAACTTTTTATAAGACAAATCAACACAAGATTCAGAGCAAAGCCCTACAGGAGTCAGGATACCTTTTGTAACAGTATGCTTTCGAACTAACCCATGCTTCAATTAGGACTTTTGGAGGGTTGTAACGCGGCCTGGTTCACGGTTTAAGAAACAAAGGATAATAGGCTCAAAGTATATTTGTACCCACACGCTCTTCGTGATGTCCTTCAACCTAAGCTCAGTTAATTGTGCGTCACACTCTGTTTTGAGTTTCGAATGACTTTCGGGCGATGGTTCACCAGTTTGAATTTTGGGAGACAGTCATCATCTCCTTTTTCTTTTTCAACACTTTTCATGTTGTTGAGGATTTTGTAATGACCTCACTATTTTGATTTTGATTTGTTATCCCTAACTTTTGCCTGACTGTTACCATTTTCCGGGATTGCTGTCAGCGGGATGTCCCAGCTTTCTTAGGCCTCCTTTATAGGTTTTGGCTCAGTGGGCTTTTCTCTTTTGAGAGATTGACTGTCTATGTGATAGGGAACCACCCTTGTCTTTTGATTCCGAAGGAACGCTTTCTTTTTCGACGTCGTTCGTTGGATTACGAATTTGAGAGGTTGCAACCTCAATGCGCGTTTCTCTTGAATTAACTGAGATACTACCCTGCCCCAGGTTTATATCAAAGATTTTGATCGCTTTAAAACAGAAAACTCCTACTTCTTTGGCTCGAAGGGGTTGACTAGGGATTAACTTCCTTATAACTCCAGTGTTTGGGAATTGAAAGAAATGCCTGTACATCATCAGCAAGGTCTGTTCAAAAGCATACTGTATGAGATCACGGTATTGTTTCGTCATCCTCCCTCTAAAGGCTTACAACTTTTTATCAAGAGTCAAATATCATAAAGAAAAGCATAAGAGTAGTGAAACGAATGGATGAATTCAAGACAAACATATGCAATGCATTAATGAAAACAGAGTTTAACATCAACAGATAATTTGTTTGACAGCAAAAGAAATTACAACTTTGAAAATTCAAAAAGAAGCAAAAGTCTTTCAGCTCGAGCTTCGTCACTTCAAGTGGAGAACCCTTTAACGGAAGATTTTCATCTCGCCGTCTGGCATGAACTCCAGCACCCCAATGTCGATCAGATCTTGAATCTTGTTCTTCAAGGCCCAACAGTCGTTGGTGTCGTGTCCCGGGCTGTAGGAGTGGTAAACACAGAATGCGTCGGGATGATAGTGAAGAGAGGAGATATTGGGCTTCTGAGGAGGGTCCTTTACGGTAAGCAAATTGACCTCCAACAGGCGCTTCAGTATGAAGAATGATGGTATTTCAGTCTCCGTGAACTGTCTTCCCGACTTTTCTTGTTTACGCCGATTACCCCGTTGACGCTGGCGAGGTTGTTGATGGGTTTGTGACCCTGAAGCAAGCAAAGGAGTTTTCCCTTTGTCTTCTTGAGTGGATGAAGGCTGAGCGGTGACTTGCTCTTCGACCTCAGATGTTTGCCCCAGTTGGTTGTTTGGAAGCAGTTGGAGGACAAGAACTCTGAGTTCCTCTTGTCTTTGGGATAAGTCTTGAATGAGAGCCATCTGGCCCACCAACTGTCCCATCACTTGGGTCCTTAATGTTGTCAGATCAAACTGCAGCTCTGCAAGCTGATCACTCCTGGCATTATTGGAATTCCCCAAGCCCTTGGTGAGGAGAGCTTTCATCTCTTCTTGCCCCAGAGACAAGTTCAGGAACATCTCCTGCAGCTGAGTAGTCTGGTCTTGGATGTCTTTGACAGACCTTTCTAGAGCCATCTCTTGCTGAAATAAACAGCAGGAGAGTAAGGAAACCTGAAAAAGGAAAGATTTGTCAAAATGCAATGCATGACATGTGGATGCATGCTTTCAAGGATCTCTTGGGGTAAACACAAGAAAATGTTAGAGGTTGAACTCTGCTCTTGGATTGGAGATCTCTACACCGGTGGACGTCCTTCCACGAGAATCAAGCTCACCATGTCGAGTGGGTCATAGCCACTAATTCAAGTTGTTGTTTTTGAACTTTTGATTGGAGAGCTTTGTATCGGTGGACGTCTTTCCACGAGAATCAAGCTCACCATGTCGAGTGGGTCATAGCCACTGATTCAAGTTGTTGTTCTTGAACTTTGATTGATATTGGTTAGAGGAGAAACCTCTTGCCCCTTGGTAGACGTCTGGTTCAACGTAACCCTGCATCCAAAGAACCCTCGAGATCCTTGAAATGGTTATTGAAAATGCTATGGTATGATGTCATGATGTTATGTACATGTATGCACAAGCAAGTGAGTGTATATACAGGCAAACATATTCATACAAAGCAAACAAGTCCTTAGGTTTAGGCTTGCATGAGGTTCGGGTACTACCCTCTTTCAGTTCGTTGGTTAAAACCTGTCCTATCAAAAGTAACCGGGTTCTAAGGAGCTCAATATCATTGGATTGTTTTCTGTGTTCATTGTTTCGGTTTAGCCACTTACTGGCGACCAAAATATTCCAAGAAAACACCCCTCAAAAGAGTGTAGTATCGAGGATCTACCAACTTCGGACTGCACCAAAGTCGGTCATCTCACTACCCCTAAAAAGGCTAAGACGGTCAATTAAGGTTCTAAGAGTTCGTTAGTGCTTCATGACATCACACAGCGGCCCCGTACTCTCCTTGACTACTCAAGGGTTACCGGTACTCATAAATATGTCACACTAACATAGCTTACTGCTTCAACCATGTTGGTATACCCTGCACAGTTCCCTCGCAGTTTTTTTGCTATTTACCTAAAAAGGTGCCCCAAATCCGGGTGGAGGATTTACAACAAACCCAAACAAGAACCCAAAAGATAAAGCAATCAAGTCAATCAAAGCAAAAAAGTAAAGGTGATCTAAACCCTAAGGTAACCCCACTTTAAAAATCATCCCCAACAGAGTCGCCAGTTCTGTGATACGGTGGGAGAACTGACTATGGTTTTGCGTTCGTATTTGCACTTGTGCGGTTGAGCAAGAGTCGCCACCGACTTTTTATTTTATCCTAAAGGAAAGGTTAAAAAAGCACAGCAAAAACCTTTTGAGATATTTCGTGGGTTCGGGGGTAGATTATGAAAAGGGAAGGTATTAGCACCCTTTTCATCCATGGTTATCCATGGGCTCTTAGTTACTTGGTTTTTTAGATCACTTGCCTTGATTTTCGATTGCTTGAAAATGGTGTGTGTGTGGGTGCTTTTGAAAATGTTTTGGAAGAAGATGCCTTGTCTTAGACTAACCTTGTAACAATTCTTTACTCGAATATTTTACAAAGGCGTGTATCTTTTCGAAAAGATGTTTCAAATGTTTTTGAGAGTTTGTTTGAAAGTGTTGTGGATTGTGGTTTTTGAAAAGAAGGCAAGTGTTTTTGCAAATTGATCTCAAGTAACTAAGAGTTTTATCTACCCTATTGTACTCAAAGGTTTTTGTTATGTTTTAACCCCTTTTTAACAATTTTGTTTCACCGTTGAATTTGGTGGACAATCTTGCGTTTAGGAAGTTTATTCGGGACGGGCACGGGTCATCGTATGGACCATGAATGCAATGGCGCCAAGTGTCTTTGGCAATTTTGCTTTGAAGGGACTATGATCATTCCGTTTAGGCAACATTTTGAGGGACTTATGATCATTTTGATTTGGTTTTGCCAAAGATACTCGACATGCAAGCATGGCCCATTTTGGAAGGCAACATGTGGGATTACCCTAGAGGGTGCAAGTGTGATTGTGTATTGATTTCATGTATTTGTCTTGTGTTAGGTTATCTAGCGTTTGATTTTATGTACATGCAAACCCTAGGTCTAACCATGGTATAATTGGAAAACTGTAAATTGCGGAAATGTAAAGTCTACGCTATTACAAATAGTATCCGGGAGTGGGGGTATAAATGTACAAATGGGGAGGAGACTTATAGTATCCAATAAGTTACAACCAAATCGAATTTGCGATCAAATGTAAATATCGAATATACAAATATAAGATAAACAAATGTGTATAGGGCAATGTGAATGTATTTGCATCGTGTAGGTGTATAATGTGAAATATATTGTAAGTGTACAAGTATATGCGTATGTGATTATTTACAGGTGACAAGGTGAAATTAATATGGATTAGGGTGTTTATTTAACCTAAAGAATAATTAAGCGTTTATTTAATTATTGATCTTGTATTTCTTTTAATATGCACAAAAGAAAATGTTTTGATTGGATGTTTAAGTTTTAATTAAATTATGAAAATGATGTTTTTAAGAAAAGAAAATATTTCTAGGTTTTCATTATGTATAAAAAGTATATTTTCATGTGTTATGTACAAAAAGAATATTTAAAAGAAAAAGGTATTTTCAATTTTAATTAATATTGTATGATATGTACAAAATGAAAAGTATTTTCAATATTCATTATAAACAAATTAAATGACAATTAATTTCAATATTTATTATGGTGTAATAAAAAGTATTTTATTATTTATGTATAAATATATATATTTTTAAAAAAAGAAAAGAAAAAGTATTTTCAAATTTAATTATATGGTGCCATAAAAATGGTATCTTTATTATAAAAATATGTTTAAATAAATGCCAAGAAACAAAAGTAAAAAAAATGTATTCTTAATTGTTATGTAAAAAAAATTTAATTAAATAGAAGGAAAGGGTTGAGTTTATGTGAAAAGAAAAAAGGCTTTTGATCAGAGGCAAGATGGGGGGTGCACATTAAAAGTTTGGGTTTGGATGTCTTAAAAACACGTTGGGCCCAAGGTATTGAAACAAAATTTTAGGGTTAGAGGATTTGGTTGTACAGTTGGGAATGTTAGGGTTTGGAGACAGCGGCGTGTTCGTTCATACTTTCTTCTTCGTCTTCCTCGTTGCACGTTCACTTCTGAGTTTTGTTCCCGCTTGTCCATGGCCACCGGCACTTCCGACCTCTCCTTCCCTCCAACAACACTGTGGGGCGACAGCTTTAAGGTGATTTCCTCTTTCTTATTTCATTAGGGTTTATTGATTACTGCATGCCATGATTCTGATTCGTTTTGATTCTAAATTCGTTTTTTTTTTCACATGATCATCTGGGATATTTTTGAAAGAAAGAAAAAAAAGGAGTGTTAACCTTGGAGATGGCAGAGGATGGCCGGGCGTGCGCTAGGAGGCCGGGACGAGCGGGGAAGGCAGTGAGGATGCAGCTAGCCCTTCCTGGTACCTTTGTATTTTATTACGCTTTATGATGTTCTGAGCTGAAAGCTTCTTGTTGGCGTATTCCTTCTTTTTCTCTTCTTTTGCTATGACTCTGTAGGCTTACCGTTTTGAGATGCCTTTGTTGCTTCTGTGAGTTAGGTTGATTGCCCAATGATGTATTTTACTGAGGGCCTAGGGTCGGTTGATTTGAAATGCTTCTTTCTTCTTCTCTTACAGTAGCCTAGAACTTTTGTATGCTTCTGAACGATGTGCCTTTGGAATGTTGAGCTTGTTGCCTTGAGGGCTTTTATTGCCCTTCTGAATGTTTTGGTATTAGTATACTTTTGAATGCTGGTTTCTTGCCCGATGATGCGTCTACTGAGGGCCTAGAGTTGGTTCTGAATGCTTGAGTATGCCTTGTGTTTATCCTAAGTTGCCTTGTGTTTTGAATGTTGGAGAGATTCTGAAGGTATTTGGTCAGGCTTCGGGCAAGATGAGGTTTGAGGCCTGAGCTGGTGTTTGTATATGTTTTATGGTTTAGACAGTATGTGGGTTTTGTGATTTAGCCTTGAACTTGATTCTAGTTGCTTAGGCCAAGGTTTTTGGTAATGCTTGAGTTTGATTTGGATGGTGTTAGCAGGTAAGAGGTTGTGGGAGCTTGTACTGGTTTTTGGCCTTGATGAGGCTTTTGGTTTTTTGAGACAGGTGCAGGCTTTGCTGGTTTGTAAGCTTAACAGGTTTGCTTCAGTATGTGGTATACTTTGCATATGCAGGGTGATATGTTTGAGGCCTTGGCAAGTTATGCTGTGGGATTTTTGTATCTCTTCTGGCTTTGAGCTTATCAGGTTCTTAAGGCTTAAAGGTACAGGTTCTGTTTAGGCTTGGATAATGCAGGTTCTGAGTTTTGAGGATTTTTGATGTTTAGGCTTTCTTTTTGATATCAGGTTCTGAGTTTGGCATTCATTTTGGACAGTTATGATGCTGAGGCTGTTTTGTATCTCAGTTTTTTTTATCTATCCTCTTTCTTGAACCGTGTTTGTTCTTTTGTATATTTTTTCTTCCTATCTATCCTGCCTAAGCCTAAAGCCTGAACCCTGCTTCTTATCTCTCTTCTTCTGATTTTCTTAGTACAGTTGCATTATAATATTATGCTTTATGTACTTTTTTTCTGAAAGTGGCTACTAATGGGAAATGATGAAAAAGAAAGCTTGCTTGCATATAAGATTTCCTCTGCATCTTTATCTTTCTTTGACAGCTTGTGTGCTTTTTGATATCTTTCAAAATCTTCTCTTGACAACTTTTGTGTAGACTCTTTGGTACTTTGACAGTAAATTGCACTTTTTGATCTTTGATAGAGAGTTGGAATTGGATTTTCAGTTTAGTTTGAACTTGCTTCTGAACTATGCAGTTTGACATTTTAAAATTATGCATTTTGACATTTTGCATTCATGATAAAATTCTTCCCTCTTTGTGAACCGGGAGAAATCCCGTGATTTGCAGAGAGGGTTAACTGATCCCAATCAGTGGCCCTTAATGATGATTGTAAATTTTATCTGTCTTTAATTAATTATCAGTCACTGACTTTTCTTCTTTTGCAGATAAAAATGGATGGAGGGGTACTAAATGAAGACTGAAGAATTAGAAAAATAGGATAGTTTTTCTTTTTATTTAATATTTAAATTAATGTAAACTATTGTTTGTAATTTAAATTATAAACAATATTTGTACAAATAATTCAAATATCAATAAAAGTCTTTATTATCCAACTAATTCTAATTCTCTTTCTTTATTGTTTATTTATTTATTTAAAACTCTTTGAATTAAAATAATTGAAAAAATAAATTTCAATCACTTAATTTAGAATAATAAATAATTTAAATAAACAATACTTTAGCACGTTGATCAATTAAACCCGTCCTTTCCAATATCCAAAGCAAAGCAGCAGTTAACCAAAATAAACTGATCAAGCGCATTCCCTTTTCACTGATTCTTTTGCCAAGCACTGTAATTCCAAACTGCATATTTCTTTTGACTGACTCAAACAAACCAACGTGAATTCAAACCAACTGCCTCTTTTGCTGATTAAATCAAAACAGTGCGAATTTAACCTGAATCTCGGAATAAACGGCAAAGTGCTGTGGAATTTAAATCTTTCCGAGAATATGCCCATAAAACCTTAATTTCTGATTAAATGCCAATGAACATTCGCCTGATCAAAATTGAGCCAGAATCAACCACAACCCTAAGCCTATTGTGTGAAACAATCCAGAGTCCTAAAAATCCATAAAACCCTAATTTTGTTTGACTGACGAGAAAAGTCCGTTTGTCCGATTCTTGAGTCAGTTTGAAAAGTCAGGAAATGCCTGAAGCTGAGATTTTCTTATGGAAAAATGCGAGGGCAAAAATTTTGGGGTACAACAATCATCATTGACAATGGAACCAACCTCAACAATGCTATGATTACAGAACTTTGTACTCAGTTCAAAATCAAGCATCACGATTCTTCTTCGTACACACCCAAGATGAATGGCGCAGTGAAAGCTGCCAATAAAAATATCAAGAAGATTGTGAAAAAGATGGTGGTAACATATAAAGACTGGCATGAGATGTTACCGTTTTCTCTCCATGGCTACCGTACTTCAGTTCAAACATCAAATAGGGTAATCTCGTTCTCCTTGGTCTATGGCATGGAAGTTGTCCTACCTGTCGAAGTTCAGATTCCCTCTCTAAGGATAATGAAGGAAGCAGATTTAGGTGAAGACAAATGGATTCAGACTAGGTTGGATTAGTTGAACCTGATTAACAAGAAGTGACTGGCTTCTGTTTGGCACGGTCAGATGTACCAAAAACGTTTGATTAAGGCTTTCAATAAAAAGATCATACCTCGAGTATATCAAACTGGAGACTTGGTAATAAAGCGCATCATTCTTCCACAAGGCGATCCCAGGGGAAAATGGACTCCCACTTATGAAGGACCATTTGTTGTAAAGAAAGTTTTCTCTGGTGGTGCCATGATGCTGACTACTATGGATGGTGAAGACTTCCTACTTCCTGTGAACGCGAACATAGTTAAAAAATACTATGCATAAAATAACTCGCTAGGTTGACATACCTAGGCAAAAATAAGGGCATCCTGGTGAACCAAAGAGGTTCAGGAAAAAATTAGGGATATGTGCAAAAGATTGTACACCCGGTGAGTCGAAAACCCGAAAGGGAGACTTGGGAAAAAATGGGTATCTTGGTGGGCTGCAAATCCGAAAGGGCGGTCCAGGCAAAAACTAAGGATTAAAAGCGTGTGACTATGACCCCTGGGATCATCACATCCAGCTTTATTACCAAGGTCCATATTCAAGTGGTCCAAGATCAATCTAATCAACTTCTATTCAACAACAAGGGATAATGTTCAAAGACATGTGGGCAATAGTGGGGTTGGAACACAATGAGCTCACTTTCACATGGCTATTATTTTGTTTTCACTTTGTATTCATTCTTTCGAAGATTTCCTCTTAATAGGATCTCAGTCTCTTTGTACAAAAACTCCTATTCATGGGAAAAACATCAATACAAATGTACTTTGAAGTGCAAACTTTCTGTTTTTTCTGTTTTGAGTTCAAAAGTGTCCAATGACTAAAGTTGAATGAACATATGCATATGAACATGATTAAACTTTTAATAAACAGTGACGAGCATCTCCTTAAATGCATTTGAGATACCCCCACAGAGTTATTTCAATAACATTATCTCCATAGATTTGGATTCATAAAATCCCCATCCAGAATTTCAATCTCTTGAAAACCCTCTCCCCAACCAAGTTGGTCTCAAGAAAGAAGCCTTGTGGAGTTTCTTCCTAAAAAAGAAGTCACTTCCTTAACAGTTCATCAAATATTCTCTTCAATAGGGTTTATTTCCCCGACAAATGAAAAAATTCCCCAGCTTGAGTTTGCCCCTCAGACTATTACAAATTAAGGGACTGCAGCCCCTAATCCCCAGTGAAGTCATCAACAGAGTCAGTGTTATCTCTGAAGGTTGCTGTAAATCCTGGAACCTGACTGGATAACAATCAACTTCATCCTTTTAAGAAAGTCACTACGAAGCCTGGACCTGGCCAGAAACTAGTTCAACATTATCTTACTCTCAACTTACTGTGAAGACTGGACTCGACCAGATAACAGTAAGCCTCAATTCCAAGTTACTGAAGCCTGGACCCGACCAGTTACCAGTTAAACTTTCTGAAACCTGGACCCGACCAGATAATAGTTGACCTTAATTCTTCAAGTTACTAAAGCCTGGACCGGAACATATAATAGTTTAAATTCTCCAAATATTGATGAAACCTGGACCTGACCAGATAATAGTCTGAGTTGCTAAAACCTGGACCCAACCAAATAACACTTGACCTTAATTCTTCAAGCTACTAAAGCCTGGACCCGACCAGATAATAGTTTAACTTCTCCAAATATTGTTGAAACCTAGACCCGACCAGATAACAGTTTGAGTTGATGAAACCTGGAGCGACTAGATAATAGTTGATCTCGATTTCAACTTACTAAAGCCTGGACCCGATCAGATAATAGTATAACTTCTCCAATTACTGCAAAACCTAGACCCGACCAGATAACAGTTAACCTCAAGGCTAAGTTTCTACGAAACCTAGACCCGACCATATATTAGCTTAACTTTTTCAAATCACTAACAAAACTCCTCTTCCCTAGTAGAGTTTGCCACTATCCTGCAAGTTGTCACAAAGCCTGGAATCCGACCAGATAACAGTTGACTTCATTATCCCCCAGCATATTATTGCAAAGCCTGGACCCGACCAAATAACAACTAACTTTCAAGAGATAATTCCCCACTAGAGCAGCGAACAACTAAAAATCCTAAGCTCTTTTCCCCAAGCAGAAGCCAATATTCCCCAGTGGAGTTCTTCTCAAACAAACCCAGAATTCCCAACGGAAGAATCTTTAACTAAGTCTGAATATACACATACTTTTCATCTCCAACAGTAGTCCGAGATTTAAACTCCCCAGTGTCTGTCAAGGATACGCTTCGACAACACGGCGCATTCATACATCATATAACATACATAACACCATATAATCTCATTCGTTTTGAGAACATAATTACACCATGCATACATTCGCATACAGCTAACCCCTTTGTTTCCTTGCAGAAAAAAATTATAGATCCAAAGACCTCTTATGGATCAGAATTATTTCTTCCAGTGAAAGACAGACAAGACACCTAGTTTTCAGCATGAATCGACCAAAGATTTACACTGATGTTTCTCCCAAATTCTACCATCATCTCTCCAAATGGCATCTATAAGTCCATTCCCAAATCAATACATCATCGACTGCAAATTTCTGGGCACTTTATTGTTCAATCATTTTTCACCTTCAAGTCACGAAAGGTAGATCCGTCAATCTCACTCTTCAGGTTCAAAAAGTTTGAACAGGGGAAGTTGTTGTACCCCAAAATTTTCCCTCTCAATTTCTCAAAGATTCTCTCACAAGACCTCCATTGATTCAAGACTACACAAGGATTTATGGGCTCAACATACCTCCCTAAACACTAATAACTCAAAATTAGGGTTTGAGTTTGTATAAGGAAAATTGGACCTTTGATGCTTCATATGATTTTCATGGATCATTTTGGACTCCTAAGACTGCTCTTGTCAAGTTTCAGGCTTTGGATCACATTTTTGCTCAGTCAATTGATCGGTTGACCTAAAATCAACTATATTGGGCAAAAGGTCAACTATGGTAAATTCACAGTTAAACTTCATAATCTTTTATTCATATCAACATGCTGAAATCATATATGTCAATTGGTCAAGTTTGGATCACAATTCTTCAAGAAATTTGATCAAATCACAAAAAGGTCAAAATGGTCAAAATTAGGGTTTTAATTGAGAAATCTCGATTTTTTACTTTCAACCCAAATACATGACTTGTTGGTTTAAGACATCGAAATGAATCATTTTGACCTAATGGCATGGTTCAAAACATTTCTCAGGATCAATTGATTAATAGTTGAAATTTGGTCAACTAATGAAAAAGTCAACTGTATACCGAAAAGTCAAACTTTGACTTTTGGGTCAAAATCAAGTTTCAAAAATCACATTTCATCAAGACATGTCAAAGTATGAAGATTGTTCATCAAGAAATCAAAATTCAAGATTACTTTGAAAAAAAAGTCAAAGTTCTAAACACTTAGAAATTTTTCTAAGTGTTAAGGAAAATATGATAGTTTCATAACTTTGTGCCAAATTTTCACCATGATGCAAGATGATCCAAGAAAAACTTCCAACATGAAAGTTGTAGATCTCAATGAGATATAAAACATTGTAGGGCATAAATTTTTCTAGAAATGCTTGGATCTCAAGTTATAAATCCATGAAGACATGTCCATGAAACTAAAACACTTAGTAAAATTCTGAGCGTTTTAAGTCAGAATTTTGACAGAACTTCTGGGCCAAGTTTCACACAGTTACAATGGGATTTTGAAAAATTGATTAGAAGAGGGATAGAGCATGTTACAAGCTTTCTAAAAATTCCAAGAACTCCTTAGATCATGCTGGAGCAGGAAGAATCAAATATCAGGAGTTGGACATTCATTCTTAAATTATAAGTCAGTTTCATGATGAACGTCTGATCCAATTCCAAGTAATGCTGCATAATCCCACTTTTCAGGTCCTCTAACTTGTGTATCTATCCCTAATCAGAAAATATTACACGAGATTTTGAGCTATGAACCACTTGATTTACGCTTTGTCCAAAACACCTTGCCATTTGAGGAAGAAAGTTCACACTTACATTTTAGAAAAGTGACTTTAATCACAAATTCCACTCTCCTTGAGCTTTGTGTTTGTTCTTTCTGCACAAGCATCCCCTACAAACTTAGAACAGGCATGTTTAAAGTTGTTAGCCACCCTACCTTGCCTTGAAACCATATTTGTCTAAGCTTGCTTCAAAAACAAGTCAAAAATCCACAACATGTGATTTTGTACTTCTGACTTCTCCAAGCTTCCAAACCCTTTGCCTATAAATTAAACCTCCATTTGAAAGCTGAAGAGGATTGGACAAGCCCTGAAACTCACTAAAACTCTGAAGAACCAGAAATTGCAACACAAGCACAAAAACTTGTCATTTCTGATTTTTGAATCCAATCTCCAAATCCTCTTGTGCGTTTCTTGGCCAAATCATCCACAGAGCTTCTAATACACATATAGAAGCTATCCCAACCTCTGTTTTAAAACTGTAACATCATCTTCACCAAACTCCATTTTCAAAAACAGAGCATTACATCCTGACTTCTCCAGAACATTCCAGTCATCCATAGCTCAAGCTAATCATTGCATTATCTTCCTGGGAACTTGAGGAAGCTAATCAGATCATCACAGCAACTTGAATCAGGCTCTACCTCAAAACACGATCTCCAGCTGCAAGGTGAGTTTTTCTGACTTTTCATGTTATTATTTATGCATTGTTAGGCTTGCATTTTCAAAGACAAAATATAGATATCATTGCCCATAAACTGTACATATTCATAGATTTCATTTATATGGCCTGAGTAGAGAGAATTTTGGATCAGAACATCCTGGAAAAATTAGGGTTCAGATTAGAGCTAACAAAATTCATGTTTGTTTTTGATTTATAGTTCTAATGCTTTATAGTTCTGGAACCAATATGAAATTTGCCATAACTTTCATGTTTACATTTTCCATTTTGGTTGAGAAATGAATGAGTTGTAGATGCTCTGGTTGGCGCGAGGAAGAAGATGAAGTTCATCATCAGAACTAATTTTGTAATATATATTTGTGGTTTTATTTATAATACCGGATGTATAGCCACCCCAGTGGTAGAGAGCATGCGCGTAAGGCATTAGTGTTAAGGGTCCTGGGTTCTAGCCCCAGGAGCACCTTTTGTTTTTATTTCTTAACATTTTACCCTATTTACCTGTTAACAACAGGCCTGGGCCAGAAATTCTAGGCCTTCTCATTCTTGATTCCAGCATCCCCCCATTTACCTGTTAACAGCATGCTTGGGCCAGAACTTCTAGGCCTTCTCATTCTTGCTTCCAGCATCCCCCCCCGTGTACTTGTTAAGAGTACGCCTGGGCCAGAACTTCTAGGCCTTCTCATTCTTACTTCCAGCACCCCCCACCATTTACCTGTTAATAGTATGCCTGGGCCATAACTTCTAGGCCTTCTCATTCTTGCTTCCAGCACCCCCCCCCCATTTACTTGTTAACAGCACTTTTGGGCTTTCTCATTTTGCTTCCAGTAACACCCCCCATCCATTCTTTCATCACGCAGCCCAGCATAACCTTTTTTTTCTTTCAGATTCTGGTCACAAAAACACATTTGGGCCTAAACCAAACAGAAATCAGTTTTACTTACAAACATCCTTTCCACTTTTTAAACCCCCTGACTTTAATTTTATATTTTTATTTTTATTTCCTTTCTTTTATTATTTTAGTATCATTACTATTATTTTTATCAATCAGAAATACCAAAAAATATATATTATATTAAATATTTAAATTATTTAGTTTATTTTTATTTAACTTCTTAAAATAAAAAGACCAAAAACATTTTCCTATTTAATTTCTTTTCTTTAACTTAATCTTAATTTTTCTTATTTTAGTTAATTATTTTCTTTTAGTTAATTAGGTCAAAAACCTCTTTTCTTAAATAAAATCCAAAACAAATTCCATTTCTTTTCTTTTCCATTTTTATGCATTATATTCATTCCATTTCTTGTACATTATATACATTTCATTTCTTGTACATTATTCGAGTTCAATACGGTTGTAATAGATAATTAGGTTTAATTTCTTGCAATCCCCATTTGTAAATTTGTACACCCCATCCCCAAATGATGTAATAGCGTAGGATATTTACTTTCCACAATTTATCACTTTCATATAAATGCTAGTAGTTTAGGGTTTTTATGGAAAGATAAAATCAATGCTTAGAAAACCCTAATCCAAGATAAACCAAGCATGAAATACAAACACTTGCACACTTTGCACCTATAGGGTCTACTCCACTTTGTTGTCTTAAAAATGGTCATGTTATGCATGTGATACGCCTTAGCAAAGAACAATAAAAAATACAAGATCATAGTCCCTCGATGACGCTTTGAATGTTGCCTTATAAATGATCTTAGTCTCTTAAGAAATATTCTAAGGCATCTCACAACATTTCATTTTATGACTATACGATGACCCACGCACGTCCCTTCACATCCAAAGATAAGGCTTATTACGAATCAATGATAAGATATCAATATCAAAGGAAGGAAGAAATGAACAAAAGACTTTTGAGTAGGAAGAATGTTCTTAGTTGCTTGCTCATAATCCATCTTCAAAAACAAACATATTTTCAAACACACTAAACACTTTCAAAAACATGAAATATTTTCAAAAGTCCAACACTTTGTATGCATTCTTATAGAGACGAGAATCATTACAAAGTTTGCCTAAACGAAGGCGCTTTTCAAAAATACTTTCAAAATCCACCATAATCACATTTCAAACAAACCAATTTCAAAAGTGATCTAGCAAGCAACTAAGAGCCCATAGATAACTATGGATGAAAAGGGTGCTAACACCTTCCCTTTTCATAACCTACCCCCCGAACTCAAGAAAATATCTCAAAGGTCTTTCCTGTTCTTTTCACCCTTTCCCTATTGGATAAACGAAAAGTCGGTGGAAACTCTTGTTATCCGCAACAATTGCGATAAAACACAAAACAACCAAGTCAGTTCTCCCACCGTATTACAACCGTCATCTGTGAGTCGGTATCTTTTTGATCTTCTACCTTCAACTATTAAGTTGGTAGTTTACTGTCATCTATGAGTCGGTATCTTTTTGACTTCTACCTTTAACTATTGAGTTGGTAGTTTACCGTCATCTATGAGTCAGTATCTTTTTTATCTTCTACCTTCAACCATTGAGTTGGTAGTTTACCGTCATCTATGAGTCGGTATCATTTTGATCTTCTACCTTCAACCATTGAGTTGGTAGTTTATCGTCATCTATGAGCCGGTATCTTTTTGATCTCCTACCTTCAACTATTGAGTTGGTAGTTTACCGTCATCTATGAGTCGATATCTTTTTAATTTTCTACCTTCAACCATTGAGTTAGTAGTTTACCGTCATCTGTGAGTCGGTATCTTTTTTATCTTCTACCTTCAACTATTGAGTTGGTAGTTTACCGTCATCTATGAGCCGGTATCTTTTTGACCTTCTACCTTTAACTATTGAGTTGGTAGTTTACCGTCATCTGTGAGTCGGTGTCTTTTTGATCTTCTACCTTCGACTATTGAGTTGGTAGTTCACAGTTATCTATTGATCACTTTTTAATCATTTATTGTCCCTCCTCAATCTTTAAGTTGATGACACTTTATCCCCTCTTTGGGCTTTACCCTAATAGAGTCAGGGTTTTTTTGCTCACTAGTGATTTATTTTCCTGGTCGGGTTTCTCTTTTGATTCTTGTTTCCTTTGCTACATCCCCAGTGGTGTCTTGCACCCTTTGAATTTGTTCATATGCATTCATAATCATAATCATTGCATGGCATCTTAGGACCAAAAATAGGGCTTGTTTTATATTTAAGTATCTTCAATCGCATCAACGCGAAGATTTTTAATCTTCGCATCTCTGGATAGAAGACACTTAAATAAGGGCAACTGTTGTACCTTAATTTTCCCCCTAAGATTCCCCTATCATATCATATCAATTCGATCATAACAAAATCACATTAGGGTTGGTTCTTCCTCTTTTTCTATCTCTTATCTTTAAGTTTTCTCTTGAGGGATCTCCAAACACCTTAGTTGTGTATTTTGTATATGTGTTGTTGACTAACTTCTAATCAAAATAAAAAAATATTTGTCTTTCTCTTTGCATATTTGTGTTTTGTAGGTACTGAGTCAAAGCATCTAACAAATAAGGTTTTCCGGTATTATTTTCCTAAAATCTCTATTTGCAAGAAAAAAAAATTAAAAAAATTCATTTTTTTCACTGATGCAATTGATTGCTCTTAGAGTGCAATCGATTGCACAAAGTGTATTTTGCGCCATTTTTCAAAAAAAAAACATGTATGCAATCGATTGCACAATGTGAAAATTTGAAAAAATCACCAATTTCAAGCTTGTCAATTTTGGCGCCAATTTTTCATTTTTTTAAAAAATATATATCATTAATTTAAATTTTGGTGCCAAATTTTCATTTTTTTGAAATATATATCATTAATTCAAATTTTGGTATCCATTTTTCATTTTTTGAAAGATATATCATTAATTCAAATTTTGGCTCCAATTTTTCATTTTTTGAAAGATATATCATTAATTCAAATTTTGGCTCTAAGAATCAATTACTAAACTACCACTAATCCCAAGACTAAACTCTATAAATGTTAGAACATAGTTTGATTCTACATCCCTTAATTAGAGTTTTGATGATAACAAAATACAAGAATAAATAAATTCAAAGATTTATATGTATAAGACATATATGCTACTTAAATTATGTTCTGTGTTTACAGAAGTTCTGATGGAATCAGCATCAGAAGATCATATCAGCATCAGAAGATCAGTAATATGTCAGCATCAGAAGATCAATAACATGTGCTACACGCTGAAGTTACCAGATTATACGCTGAAGCCTGATGACCAGAATCTGCGCATAAAATACTCTGACTCTGATCAAAGATCGTTACCAAGTCATCAACATTTAGAAGCGTCAGCATAAGCTAAAGCAAAGAACACTCTGATTACCATAAGCAGAGAACACTCTGATGCGTTACTAAGCATTCAAGACAGATTAATTGCCAACGGCTTTATTCAAAGACAAGATCTTCTCAAAAAGGAAAGAACGTTATTATCATTGAAAGTGCTTTATGGACAACAACATATCTTTACCTTGGCTATATAAACAAGTCTGTGTGAGAAAAGATGCACGTATATACACGCCTACGAAAACGCACGTACTCATACATTTTGCTAAGCCTTCAAACCACGCCTACTCAAAAGCATTAGCAATTCAGTTTTCATTCTGAGCTTAAATTTGTGTATTATCACAGTTGTGGTATACTGTTTTATTAGAAAACATCAAACACATTATTGTTCAATTATTTGTAAAGAGATTTCCTTGAGATAAACCGGTTTGTGGTTATACTCAAGAAGGCTTTAACAGTTGTTAAAGTAGTTGTTGTATTCAGTTGAATATAGTGGATTAAGACCTCGTTGGAGAGAGGCGAAATCACCTTGACGGGTGGACTGGAGTAGTTTGAGATCAAACGAACCAGGATAAAAATACTGTGGTGTCTGCACTTTTGATTTAAAGTTTTACAATTCAACCCCCCTTCTTGTGTTTTTCACATCTTCAATTGGCATCAGAGCGCCTGGTTCTGAGCTTATAACACTTAACCATGTCAGTACAAGATCCAGCGTCAGAAAAACATAATGGCAGGACCACATCAAAATATGAGCAATGACAACAATGAAGAAAGAGACAGATTCAGTGGCAAACCTCCAGTCTTTGATGGAGAGAACTTTGACTACTGGAAAGACAGAATTGAAAGCTTCTTTCTGGCCCATGATGCTGATCTGTGGGACATGGTGACTGATGGATACACGCACCCAGTGGATGGAAGTGGTCAGAAGATTGACAGGAAAGTAATGTCTGATAAGCAAAAGCGTGATTTCAGAAATCATCACAAGGCCAGAACAATTCTTCTCAGCGCCATCTCTTATTCAGAATATGAAAAGATATCAAACAGAGACACTGCAAAGAATATGTTTGACTCTCTGAGAATGACGCATGAAGGCAACATTCAAGTCAAAGAAACCAAAGCTCTTGCGCTCATTAAGAAGTATGAGGCATTCAAGATGGAAGAGAGTGAATCAATAGAGACTATGTTTTCAAGATTTCAAATTCTTGTTGCTGGTCTAAAAGTTCTTAACAAAGGGTATTCCACTGCTGATCATGTTAAGAAGATCATCAGAAGCTTGCCAAAACAGTGGAGGCCAATGGTCACAACTCTTAAGCTTTCCAAGGATCTCAACAAAATCTCTCTGGAGGAACTTTTCAGCTCCCTCATAAGTCACGAGATAGAGCTAGAAGCAGATGAACCTCAAAAGCAAGGTAAGCCATTAGCTTTAAAATCTAACAAAAAATCTGACTCTAAAGTTTTGCAGGCTGTAGAAGAAACCTCTGATGGGTCCTCATCAGAAGAAGATGAATTGTCTCTCCTCTCCAGAAGGGTGAACCAATTATGGAAGCAGAGGCAAAGGAAGTTCAGGAATCCCAGAAGATCAGAAAACCAGAATGAATCTTTCTCCAGATACAAAAGGTCAGAATCTTCCTCTGGACACAGAAGATCTGAAGGTTCTTCAGGAAACAGAAAGCCAAACAACAAAGACATCATCTGCTATGAATGTAACGAGCAAGGGCACTACAAAAGTGATTGCCCAAAGCTTCAGAAGGAAAAGCCCAAAAAGAAGTTTGGCAAAGAAAAGAAGAAAAGTCTCATGGCTACATGGGATGATTCTGACACATCTGAAGTTGACTCAGAATCAGATGATGAAAGAGCAAACATAGCTCTCATGGCAAACATAACAGAAGACAGTGAAGCTTCTGAGTCAGACTCTGAATCAGATACAGAAGAGGTATTCCCTGACTTTGCTATAAACTTTACTAAGGCTGAACTAGCTGAAAGCCTTAATGAAATTCTGGAAAGATATCAGCAGATCAGAGTCAAATTCAGAAACCTGAAAAGGAATCTTGCTTCTGACTCTGATAAGACTGAGAGTCTCAAATTGGAGAATTCTGAGTTAAAATATAAAATTTCAAAATTACAAAATCTATTGCAAAACTCTCAGAAGGAAACAATCCCTGAAACTCCCAGCAATGGTGATGAGATCATCAAGGAATATGATCACAGCTTTCAAAAGTTTCTAGCTAAAAACATAGATAGAAGCAAAATGACTTCAATGATCTATAGAGTTAGCAGAAATGGCAGAAAAGGGATAGGATATCAAGGTAAGGTACCTACACCAAAGAATGCCATGGATTTAGTTATAAAACGCACTTCACTTGATTCACACTTTATATATGGGCACACACATGACATCAAATATACAAGTAGTAATTATTCTGTCAAACCAAAATTCAACCAGAGTTTTGGTAAAATTAACAAATCAGGACCCAAGAAAATATGGGTACCTAAGGATAAAATAATACATGTGGCAGATATCTTTAGCAGCAAAGCAGAAACACCAGTCATGGTACCTGGACTCTGGCTGCTCACGACATATGACGGGAAGAAGGCATATGTTCCAAAGCCTGGAACTTAAGCCTGGAGGTCACGTAGGTTTTGGAGGCAATCAAAGAGGAAAGATCATTGGCTCTGGAACAGTAGGTAACAGAAATCTTCCCTCTATAAGTAATTTTTTATTAGTAGATGGATTAATGCATAACATGTTATACATAAGTCAATTAAGTGATAACGGTTATGATATAATCTTCAATCAAAATTCATGCAAAGTTGTTAGTCAGAAAGATGGGACTATCCTATTTAATGGAAAGAGAAGAAACAACATTTATAAAATAAAACTTTCTGAACTAAAAAGTCAGAATGTAAAGTGTCTTCTGTCTGTTAACAACGAGCAATGGATCTGGCACAGAAGATTGGGACATGTTAGTATGAGAAGAATATCTCAGATTAACAAACTCAATCTGGTCAGAGGACTTCCTAACTTGAAGTTCAATTCAGATGCTCTATGTGAAGCATGTCAGAAAGGCAAGTTTGCAAAACCAGCTTTCAAATCCAAAAACGTTGTTTCCACCTCTAAGCCATTAGAACTTCTGCACATTGACTTATTTGGACCAGTTAAAACTGCTTCAGTCAGTGGCAAGAAGTATGGGTTAGTAATCGTAGATGACTATAGCAGATGGACATAGGTAAAGTCCTTAAGACACAAGGACGAGTCACACTCTGTGTTTGTCACCTTCTGCAACCAAGTTCAGAATGAAAAGGATCTTAGAATCGTCAAAGTCAGAAGTGATCATGGTGGAGAGTTTGAAAACAAAGATTTTGAGTCATTCTTTAATGACAAAGGCATTCTGCATGATTTCTCTTGTCCTAGAACTCCCCAGCAAAATGGAGTTGTAGAACGAAAGAACAGAACATTGCAAGAAGTGGCCAGAAGCATGATCAACGAGACTAACGTTGCTAAGATCTTCTGGGCAGAGGCAATAAACACAGCGTGTTACATTCAGAATAGAATCTCCATAAGACCTATTATGGAAAAGACTCCATATGAATTGTGGAAGAACAGAAAGCCCAACATTTCCTATTTTCATCCATTTGGATGTACTTGTTTTATTTTGAATACAAAAAATTATTTGAACAAGTTTGACTCTAAAGCACAAAAGTGTATTATGTTAGGATACTCTGAACACTCAAGAGGGTACAGAGTATACAATACAGAAACACAGATTGTGGAAGAGTCAATCAGTGTTCGTTTTGATGATAAGCTTGACTCTCAAAAGTCAAAGCAGAATGAATTACTTGCAGGTATGGAAGTTGAATTCACAGGTACTGAAGACAAGTCATCAGAAGCTCTTAACAAAGACACTCCCTCAACATCAGAAAGAGGCACTGCAAGCAATCCAGCACCTTCTGTTGATCAACTTCAGAAAAGACCATCCAGAAGCAGCATGGATCACCCAGAAGAAACAATCTTAGGAAGAAAGGAAGATCCTATCAGAACAAGAGCTAGCTTCAGAAACTCTGAAGAATCCCTCATGGGACTTTTTTCTCTAATTGAACCATCAACAATTGATGAAGCACTTCTGGACAATGACTGGATTCTAGCAATGCAAGAGGAGATAAATCAATTCACAAGAAATGACGTATGGGATCTAGTTCCTAAACCAAAAGGATTCAACGTCATTGGAACAAAATGGGTGTTCAGAAACAAACTGAATGAACAAGGTGAAGTCATCAGAAACAAAGCACGATTGGTAGCACAAGGTTATAGTCAGCAAGAGGGGATAGACTATACAGAAACCTTTGCTCCAGTCGCCAGGTTAGAATCTATCATACTTTTAATTTCATTTGCTGTTAATAAAGGCATCACTCTGTATCAGATGGATGTTAAGAGTGCATTCTTAAATGGCTATATAGAAGAAGAGGTATATGTGCACCAACCCCCTGGTTTTGAAAGTTCCAAAAATCCAGAATATGTTTTCAAACTAAAGAAGTCACTGTATGGTTTGAAACAAGCTCCCAGAGCTTGTCATGAAAGACTAAGTAACTTCCTGTTAGAAAAGGAATTCACCAGAGGGAAAGTGGACACAACCTTGTTCTGTAAGACAGTTCAGAATGACATTTTAGTATGTCAGATTTATGTTGATGATATCATATTTGGATCTACTAAACCTTCTCTAGGAAGAAAGTTTGCTAAGTGTATGCAGGCAGAATTTGAGATGAGCCTAATGGGGGAACTGAAATTCTTTTTGGGCATCCAGATTAATCAAACCCCAAAAGGAACTTACATTCATCAGAGAAAATATGCCAGAGAACTTCTGAAGAAATTTGATCTCTCAGAATGTAAGCCATCAAGGATTCCAATGCATCCCACGTGCATTCTGGAAAGAGAAGAGGTAAGTAAAAAGGTAGAACAGAAGGTCTACAGAGGTATGATTGGTTCTCTTCTTTATCTGACGGCTTCAAGGCCTGACATTTTATTCATTGTTTGCATTTGTGCTAGATTCCAATCAGATCCTAGAGAATCTCACTTAACAGCAGTTAAGCGAATTTTCAAGTATCTGAAAGGTACTACTAATTTGGGTTTGTTTTATAGAAAATCAAGTGATTACAGCTTAGTAGGATACTGTGATGTTGATTTTGCTGGAGACAGAGTAGAACGTAAAAGCACTTATGGAAGCTGCCAGTTTCTGGGAGAAAATCTGATCTCATGGTCCAGCAAAAGACAATCCACAATTGCTCTATCAACAGCAGAAGCTGAATACATAGCAGCAGCTGGATGCAGCACACAAATGCTCTAGATGAAAAGTCAACTTGAGGACTTCCAGATATTTGAGAGTAATATTCCTATCCTCTGTGACAATACTTCTGCTTCTTGTCTCAGCAAAAATCCAATTTTACATTCTAGGGCTAAGCATATAGAAATAAAACATCATTTTATTAGGGACTATATTCAGAAAGGGATTTTAAATTTAAAATTTATTAACACAGACCATCAATGGGCTGACATTTTTACAAAACCTCTTTCTGAAGATAGGTTCAACTTCATTCTGAAACATCTCAGCATGAAGCTCTGCCCAGAATGAAATTGTTTTGATTCTATATATTAACCTTCAGAACTTTGTTTATTTTTCTGTGAACTACTGATCAATCTTTCTTCAGAGCTTTAGAAGTGCAGATTGTATCAGAATCTATCCATGAAGATCTGAGCGCTTCATTTCAAGGATAGAAATGTGTTGTTCACTCAAGCAAACAAGTGTCATCCAGTCATCATATATTTTCTGAGGCTGAACACGCGTTCACGTTTCTGAAAAGGCAAAAGCGCTGATTGGATGCATTGAGACCCATGTCATGGGTAACCGTTCCAAATATCTTTCTAAATCCCCTAAAATCAGCTATCATTAAATGCTAATAATCATTATTAATTTCTCTCTCTTGACGTTTATGTTTTCAAAATTGTTTAGAAATCTATTTAAACACACTTCACGCCATTTACACTCTTTTACCTTCACTTTCATTTTCTATCAAACTTACTGATTTCAGCGTTCTTACTTTCTCAAAAACCCTTTCAATCTTTTTCAAAAAAACCTCGTGTGAACATGGCTTCTTCCAGCTGAAGACTTGGGTCAAGAAGAAGATATTGCTGAAAGCTATGAGAAGCATCCTGTTTCTGAAGATCTTCAAGCTTCCTCTCTTGGTAGGCAGACTCTGGAAGATCTGAAAAGATCTGATATGCTGATGAATGAAAGAATGGATAAGCAAGACACCAAAATTGATGCAATAGCGAACATGTTAACTCAGCAACAGGAAACCAACACCCAAATCAAGAGCATGTTGGAGGATTTGTTCACACGACTTCCTCCTCCTTCTTAGAAATTTCCTTGTTGTTTTTATAACTTGTTTATCTGTAATATTTTTACATGTTCTGAACTTATCATTGCTTCTGTTTTAAATATAAATGCATATTTAGCTCTGATTATTTTAGCTCTGATTATTTGTGCTTTTTGATAACTGACAAAAAGGGGGAGAAAGAATGATATTTTTCTATAACGGATTACTGAGACATAAGTCTCAAACATTCTGACATTCTGATCTATTTGAATTTCTTTCTTCTGAAAAGCTTACAGGTTAGAAAGAATGATATTTTTCAATAACGGATTACTGACACATAAGTCTCAAACATTCTGACATTCTGATCTATTTGAATTTCTTTCTTCTGAAAAGCTTACAGGTTAGAAAGAATGATATTTTTCAATAACGGATTACTGAGACATAAGTCTTAAACATTCTGACATTCTGATCTATTTGAATTTCTTTCTTCTGAAAAGCTTACAGGTACAAAATTCTGACGAAAGATACAGTAAAGTACAGCAAAGTTCTGATGCTCAAAGACTCTTGGAATTAAAGGGAAGTAATCAACTCGGGGGGAGTTTTCTCTTCTTAGCTCTGATAACTTTTATTCCTTATCTTTAATCTCTGATACCTTTTATTCTTTATTTTTAATTGAAAAAAAATCTTGTTTTTGTCATCATCAAAAAGGGAGAGATTGTTAGAACATAGTTTGATTCTACATCCCTTAATTAGAGTTTTGATGATAACAAAATACAAGAATAAATAAATTCAAAGATTTATATATATAAGACATATATGCTACTTAAATTATGTTCTGTGTTTACAGAAGTTCTGATGGAATCAGCATCAGAAGATCATATCAACATCAGAAGATCAGTAATATGTCAGCATCAGAAGATCTATAACATGTGCTACACGCTGAAGTTACCAGATTATACGCTGAAGCCTAATGACCAGAATCTGCGCATAAAATACTCTTACTCTGATCAAAGATCGTTACCAAGTCATCAGCATTCAGAAGCGTCAGCATAAGCTAAAGCAAAGAACACTCTGATTACCATAAGCAGAGAACACTCTGAAGCGTTACTACGCATTCAAGACAGATTAATTGCCAACGGCTTTATTCAAAGACAAGATCTTCTCAAAAAGGAAAGAACGTTATTATCATTAAAAGTGCTTTAAGGACAACAACGTATCTTTACCTTGGCTATATAAACAAGTCTGTGTGAGAAAAGATGCACGTATATACACGCCTACAAAAACGCACGTACTCATACATTTTGCTAAGCCTTCAAACCACGCCTACTCAAAAGCATTAGCAATTCATTTTTCATTCTAAGCTTAAATTTGTGTATTATCACAGTTGTGGTATACTGTTTTATTAGAAAACATCAAACACATTATTGTTCAATTATTTGTAAAGAGATTTCCTTGAGATAAACCGGTTTGTGGTTATACTCAAGAAGGCTTTAACAATTGTTAAAGTAGTTATTGTATTCAGTTGAATATAGTGGATTAAGACCTCGTTGGAGAGAGGCGAAATCACCTTGACGGGTGGACTGGAGTAGTTTGAGATCAAACGAACCAGGATAAAAATACCGTGTTGTCTGCACTTTTGATTTAAAGTTTTACAATTCAACCCCCCTTCTTGTGTTTTTCACATCTTCAATAAATAGAGCCATCATTTCATTTAAATCACAAGCTTTTGATAGCCAAATCTACCTTACTAAAAAATCTCTAAATTCTCTCCATTTACCAAATTCATTCAAAGCTCCATTTTCAAAAAAAAAAAGTTAGTAAGCTTTGCATTGAAGCTTACTAATCTTTGAGCTAAACCTTCATCCAAACACTTTTTTTGTGTCAATCTCTACATCCAAGCTTGGGCAATTGATTCTTGGGGTTGAATTGAAGTAAATTCTTGAAGTTATTTTGATAATTCTCTAGATCTACCTTTGGTAAGTTAGATTTTTCACCTTTCACAATGTGATCTCTTGTTGATCTTTGGGCTTGATTCATTGAGCATTATTTTGTGATTCCATTGGTGCTATTTTCTCATAATTTGATGTAAATTTTGAATAAGAATTTGGCCTTTTAAAGTGCTATTTTTCTGATTTTAACAGGGTGCAATCGATTGCTGCAGTAGTGCAATCAATTGTCACAAATAAATTTCACATTTTTTTGAAAAAAAACATTGATGCAATTGATTACATCAGTAGTGCAATCGATTGTAACAGAACAAAAATGCATTTTCTGCCTTGTTTTGGGGCTGTTTTGATCCATCTATCTTTTTCTACTCACTCCTTTTGATTGTTGATTTGGATTGAAATTTTTAATGTCCAATTTCTCTTTAAACTCAATGGACTTTGGGTGTAAATGAAGTTGGATAAATGTTCATTGATTCAAATCTACCAAAGAGTGAATTATTTAATTCATTTTTGGTGCTTTGGATTAATGATATGTTTAGTACTTTAATCCATTGAGATGAGTGATTGAATTTAAAGATGAAAGAAATTTGAGGTAGTAATCCAAATTAGCTTATCATTCCCCTCCCTCTTCATCTTATCCCTTTCTTTTTTTATTTGTGCTACATGTTATGGGATGATGATCTCTATATCATTTATCCAAACATGAAGTACATATATTTCTATTGACCGGCCTCAAAATAGGTGCGAATTCTACATAAGTCCACTTACGATTGCTTAACATAGTGCTAAATTTTGTCCCGATTCAAGAAAATGATCATTTGTGGCCCAAACTTATGTTTGTAAGCCCAAGTATGTTAATTTGAACCCTTTGATCTAATAACCTTGAGATTCATTGTTATGAGGCTTTAGTTCTACCAATCCTCCAATGTATCTTCATCAATTTTGTTCAACACGGATCACTTAAACATCATTAAGCATTAAATGTTGCTTTGAGGATTCTTAAATGGATGATATACTTGACAAAAAGCAAATGCGACTTGTTGTTGAGAGACTTTGGTTCTACCAATCCTATAATGAGTTCCAAATGCAAGTTTCAATATGGTCATCCAACTAACCACTAATTTCTAACAATTGACTTTATTTTATGCTCTTTACTTTATTTACCATTTACTTTAACATTTACATTTCATGTTATTTTTCATATTTGCTTACTTGAGCCTTTACTTTTATTTCATTTTTATTTTGCTCACTTGAGCTTTTCTTTTCTTTTTGAAGATACTTAATAATCAACATGAACCATAAAAAACATTAATGATACTTGGATTATTTGGTTACTATCCTTGGCATTATGGAGTATTGGACTTCTTGGACTTAGGATTGGAGACCTTAACCCGTGTCGGAGACCTTGTGACCTTAATTATTATTATTTTTCTGGAGTTCTTGAGGTTTACCTCAAGACATTGGGTTGTTTGTTTATTTTGTGTGCAGGTTATTGTGATTACATACTTTGTTTGTAATATGGAATTCATCTGTATACAGTCGTTACTCTGTCCAATTTTTGTGAAGAATTAATACACTTGAAGCTTAGTTCTCTCAAGAGGTCTAGTATCTTTGCTTGCTTGGTTTCAATCCAAAGAGTGGGAAATCTATCTTGACTCATAATGTCAAGTGTTGGATTCTTGTTGGTTAGATGGTTCTTCTACCTAGCTTTTACCTTATGCTTTAGGATAGTCCTTTCATCTCCTCTCATCTTCTTTAATTTCAAAAATCTTCTCCCTCATTTTGAAAACTCTTCTTGTTTCTAAACTTGAACCACTTTCATAATAAACTTGGACTTAGGTCCATGAATTTTCAAAACATTTTCATAAATAAACTTCAATCAACTTAATAATACCTTGATATTTTTTGTGAGAATACTAAAAGTCAATCAATCTTATTCAAACCATTTTTCCATTTTGGCTCTTATCTTTAAAACTTTTCTCAAAAAAAGAAGAAGATTAGACTCTTGTCAATCCTTGTAGTGATGCAAACAACTATACTTCTATAATATGTAGTGAAGTGAGATATTTTCCACTTGGGTATTGAGTGAGGCATTGTTGATTTTAAAATCCAAGTCGTATCCTCCACTTTGAGATGATGCAAATTCTCCTTTCTCATGATTGTGGGTAGTAAGTATGTTTTCCACACGGACAATGATGATGATGTCTTATATCATAAAATTAACCAACACACTTGTGTTTCAAAAATTTTAAAGAGGAACTATGTGTACCCTGATCCCCTATTTCACGAAAGGTGATACGTATTCACTAAAGGTTCACAATCGCGGTGGGTGCAAAAATCATAAAAAAAATATTTCTTTTCTCACCTCCAACATCTATTTTTATACCACATATTATAGCCAAAATATACATATTTTATAAAGAGGTTCCTACGGAGTACCATAGATGTTTAGGTTGTTAATACCTTCCCTTTGCATAACCAACCCCCCTTACCTTGAATATTTCCCACTCTTTTGGGGTTATTCGCTCTTTTCCCATTCCTTTAGAAACAATAAAGTGTGGTGGTGATTTTATTTTGATCTGTACGAGTCAAGTCAATCCAATGGCTTAGTCTTAAACATTTCTATCTTTACAATGACAGAGAAACTTGATAACATATATCAGCATATTTATTTTGTTGCTCCTCATTTTGGTGATGACATTGTCTTGTTTAAGTGTGGGGGGAGGGCTAACTCTTAATTTAGAATTTCCATTGCTTTCTTAATTTAGGGTTTACATTGTTTTCTTAATTTAGGATTTCCACTATTCTGTTTTCTAGATTAGATTTAATGTTTTCTAGATTATTTTGTAATTTTCCAAATTTTTGTCAAGTTTTCGACTAATATAAGAGCTATTTTTAGTATTCAGTTATATTATGTCAATTTATTCAGTCTCTGTATGCAGAATTTATTCAAAAAATATTATATTGGTTCTGTGTATGAGGAAGATATTTAAAAATTTGAGAGATTTCAACCTGTGGCCCTCGCCATAGGTGTGTGGCCCTCGCCACGACTTCTCACTTAGTGTGGCCCTCACCACATATTTCGTGGCCATCGCCACAGAACCCAATACGTGTGGCCCTCACCACACACATTATGGCCCTCGCCACAATCTTTCTTAAGGCAGAACCTGGTTTTATCAAAACCCAACCCCTCATTTTCTTCCCACTCTCTCCTCACTCCAACTTTTTTCTAAGTGTTAAGGAAAATATGATAGTTTCATAACTTTGTGCCAAATTTTCACCATGATGCAAGATGATCCAAGAAAAACTTCCAACATGAAAGTTGTAGATCTCAATGAGATATAAAACATTGTAGGGCATAAATTTTTCTAGAAATGCTTAGATCTCAAGTTATAAATCCATGAAGACATGTCCATGAAACTAAAACACTTAGTAAAATTCTGAGTGTTTTAAGTCAGAATTTTGACAGAACTTCTGGGCCAAGTTTCACACAGTTATAACGGGAGTTTGAAAAAGTGATTCAAAGAGGGATTGTAGAGCATGTTACAAGATTTCTAAAAATTCCAAGAACTCCTTCAGATCATGCTGGAGCAGGAAGAATCGAAGATCAGGAGTTGGACATTCATTCTTAAATTATAAGTCAGTTTCATGATGAACGTCTGATCCAATTCCAAGTAATGCTGCATAATCCCACTTTTCAGGTCCTCTAACTTGTGTATCTATCCCTAATTAGAAAATATTACACGAGCTTTTGAGCTATGAACCACTTGATTTACGCTTTGTCCAAAACACCTTGCCATTTGAGGAAGAAAGTTCACACTTACATTTTAGAAAAGTGACTTTAATCACAAATTCCACTCTCCTTGAGCTTTGTGTTTGTTCTTTCTGCACAAGCATCCCCTACAAACTTAGAACAGGCATGTTTAAAGTTGTTAGCCACCCTACCTTGCCTTAAAACCATATTTGTCTAAGCTTGCTTCAAAAACAAGTCAAAAATCCACAACATGTGATTTTGTACTTCTGACTTCTCCAAGCTTTCAAACCCTATCCCTATAAATTAAACCTTCATTTGAAAGCTGAAGAGGATTGGACAAGCCCTGAAACTCACTAAAACTCTGAAGAACCAGAAATTGCAACACAAGCATAAAAACTTGTCATTTCTGATTTTTGAATCCAATCTCCAAATCCTCTTGTGCGTTTCTTGGCCAAATTATCCACAGAGCTTCTAATACACATATAAAAGCTATCCCAACCTCTGTTTGCAAACTGTAACATCATCTTTACCAAACTCCATTTTCAAAAATAGAGCATTACATCCTGACTTCTCCAGAACATTCCAGTCATCCATAGCTCAAGCTAATCATTGCATTATCTTCCTGGGAACTTGAGGAAGCTAATCAGATCATCACAGCAACTTGAATCAGGCTCTAACTCAAAACACGATCTCCAGCTGCAAGGTGAGTTTTTCTGACTTTTCATCTTATTATTTATGCATTGTTAGGCTTGCATTTTCAAAGACAAAATGTAGATATCATTGCCCATAAACTGTACATATTCATAGATTTCATTTATATGGCCTGAGTAGAGAGAATTTTGGATTAGAACATCCTGGAAAAATTAGGGTTCAGATTAGGGCTAACAAAATTCATGTTTGTTTCTGATTTATAGTTCTAATGCTTTATAGTTCTGGAATCAATATGAAATTTGCCATAACTTTCATGTTTACATTTTCCATTTTGATTGAGAAATGAATGAGTTGTAGATGCTCTGGTTGGCGCGAGGAAGAAGATGAAGTTCATCATCAGAACTAATTTTGTAATATATATTTGTGGTTTTGTTTATAATACCTGATGTATAGCCACCCCAGTGGTAGAGAGCGTGCGCGTAAGGCATTAGTGTTAAGGGTCCTGGGTTCTAGCCCCAGGAGCACCTTTTGTTTTTATTTCTTAACATTTTACCCTATTTACCTGTTAACAACAGGCCTGGGCCAGAACTTCTAGGCCTTCTCATTCTTGATTCCAGCATCCCCCCATTTACCTGTTAATAGCATGCTTGGGCCAGAACTTCTAGGCCTTCTCATTCTTGCTTCCAGCATCCCCCCGTGTACTTGTTAGCAGTACGCCTGTGCCAGAACTTCTAGGCCTTCTCATTCTTGCTTCCAGCATCCCCCCCCCCCACCATTTACCTGTTAATAGTATGCCTGGGCTAGAACTTCTAGGCCTTCTCATTCTTGCTTCCAGCACCCCCCGTTTACTTGTTAAGAGCACTTATGGGCACATAACTTCTGGGCTTTCTCATTTTGCTTCCAGCAACACCCCTCATCCATTCTTTCATCATGCAGCCCAGCATAACCTTTTTTTCTTTCAGATTCTGATCACAAAAACACATTTGGGCCTAAACCAAACAGAAATCAGTTTTACTTACAAACATCCTTTCCACTTTTTAAACCCCCCTGACTTTAATTTTATATTTTTATTTCCTTTCTTTTATTATTTTAGTATCATTACTATTATTTTTATCAATCAGAAATACCAAAAAATATATATTATATTAAATATTTAAATTATTAAGTTTATTTTTATTTAACTTCTCAAAATAAAAAGACCAAAAACATTTTCCTATTTAATTTATTTTCTTTAACTTAATCTTAATTTTTCTTATTTTAGTTAATTATTTTCTTTTAGTTAATTAGGTCAAAAACCTCTTTTCTTAAATAAAATCCAAAACAAATTCCATTTCTTTTCTTTTCCATTTTTATGCATTATATTCATTCCATTTCTTGTACATTATATACATTTCAATTCTTGTACATTATTCGAGTTCAATACGGTTGTAATAGATAATTAGGTTTAATTTGTTATAACCCCCATTTGTAAATTTGTACACCCCATCCCCAAATGATGTAATGGCGTAGGATATTTACTTTCCGCAACTTATCGCTTTCATATAAATGTTAGTAGTTTAGGGTTTTTATGGAAAGATAAAACCAATGCTTAGAAAACCCTAATCCAAGATAAACCAAGCATGAAATACAAACACTTGCACACTTTACACCTCTAGGGTCTACTCCACTTTGTTGTCTTAAAAATGGTCATGTTATGCATGTGAGACGCCTTAGCAAAGAACAATAAAAAATACAAGATCATAGTCCCTCGATGATGCTTTGAATGTTGCCTTACAAATGATCTTAGTCTCTTAAGAAATATTCTAAGGCATCTCACAACATTTCATTTTATAACTATACGATGACCCACGCACGTCCCTTCACATCCAAAGATAAGGCTTATTACCAATCAATGATAAGATAGCAATATCAAAGGAAGGAAGAAATGAACAAAAGACTTTTGAGTAGGAAGAATGTTCTTAGTTGCTTGCTCATAATCCATCTTCAAAAACAAACATATTTTCAAACACACTAAACACTTTCAAAAACATGAAATATTTTCAAAAGTCCAACATTTTGTATGCATTCTTATAGAGACGAGAATCATTACAAAGTTTGCCTAAACGAAGGCGCTTTTCAAAAATACTTTCAAAATCCACCACAATCACATTTCAAACAAATCAATTTCAAAAGTGATCTAGCAAGCAACTAAGAGCCCATAGATAACTATGGATGAAAAGGGTGCTAACACCTTCCCTTTTCATAACCTACCCCCCGAACTCAAGAAAATATCTCAAAGGTCTTTCCTGTTCTTTTCACCCTTTCCCTATTGGATAAAAGAAAAGTCGGTGGCAACTCTTGCTATCTGCAATAATTGCGATAAAACGCAAAACAACCAAGTCAGTTCTCCCATTGTATTACAACCTTCATATGTGAGTCGGTATCTTTTTGATCTTCTACCTTCAACTATTAAGTTGGTAGTTTACTGTCATCTATGAGTCAGTATCTTTTTGACTTCTACCTTCAACTATTGAGTTGGTAGTTTACCGTCATCTATGAGTCGGTATCTTTTTTATCTTCTACCTTCAACCATTGAGTTGGTAGTTTACCGTCATCTATGAGTCAGTATCTTTTTGATCTTCTACCTTCAACCATTGAGTTGGTAGTTTATCGTCATCTATGAGCCGATATCTTTTTGATCTCCTACCTTCAACTATTAAGTTGGTAGTTTACCATCATCTATAAGTCGGTATCTTTTTAATTTTCTACCTTCAACCATTGATGTGGTCGTTTACCGTCAGCTGTGAGTCAGTATCTTTTTTATCTTCTACCTTCAACTATTGAGTTGGTAGTTTACCGTCATCTATGAGCCGGTATCTTTTTGATCTTCTACCTTTAACTATTGAGTTAGTAGTTTACCATCATCTGTGAGTCGGTATCTTTTTGATCTTCTACCTTCGACTATTGAGTTGGTAGTTCACAGTTATCTATTGATCACTTTTTAATCATTTACTGTCCCTCCTCAATCTTTAAGTTGATGACACCTTATCCCCTCTTTGGGCTTTACCACAATAGAGTCAGGGTTTTTTTGCTCACTAGTGATTTATTTTCCTAGTCGGGTTTCTCTTTTGATCCTTGTTTCCTTTGCTACATCCCCAGTGGTGTCTTGCACCCTTTGAATTTGTTCATATGCATTCATAATCATAATCATTGCATGGCATCTTAGGACCAAAAATAGGGCTTGTTTTATATTTAAGTATCTTCAATCGCATCAACACGAAGATTTTTAATCTTCGCATTTCCGGATAGAAGACACTTAAATAAGGGCAGCTGTTGTACCCTAATTTTCCCCCTAAGATTTCCCTATCATATCATATCAATTCGATCATAACAAAATCACATTAGGGTTGGTTCTTCCTCTTTTTCTATCTCTTATCTTTAAGTTTGCTCTTGAGGGATCTCCAAACACCTTAGTTGTGTATTTTGTATATTTGTTATTGATTAACTTCTAATCAAAATACAAAAAATATTTGTCTTTCTCTTTGCATATTTGTGTTTTGTAGGTACTGAGTCAAAGCATCTAACAAATAAGGTTTTCCAGTATTATTTTCCTAAAATCTTTATTTGCAAGAAAAAAAATTTTAAAAATTCATTTTTTCACTGATGCAATTGATTGCTCTTAGAGTGCAATCGATTGCACAAAGTGTATTTTGCGCCATTTTTTATTAAAAAAAACATGTATGCAATCGATTGCACAATGTGAAAATTTGAAAAAATCACCAATTTTAGGCTTGTCAATTTTGGCGCCAATTTTTCATTTTTTTTAAATATATATCATTAATTTAAATTTTGGTGACAAATTTTCATTTTTTTTGAAATATATATCATTGATTCAAATTTTGGTGTCAATTTTTAATTTTTTGAAAGATATATCATTAATTCAAATTTTGGCTCCAATTTTTCATTTTTTGAAAGATATATCATTAATTCAAATTTTGACTCTAAGAATCAATTACTAAACTACCACTAATCCCAAGCCTAAACTATATAAATAGAGCCATCATTTCATTTAAATCACTAGCTTTTGATAGCCAAATCTACCTTTCTAAAAAATATCTCAATTCTCTCCGTTTACCAAATTCATTCAAAGCTCCGTTTTCAAAAAAAAAGTTAGTAAGCTTTGCATTGAAGCTTACTAATCTTTGAGCTAAACCTTCATCCAAACACTTTTTCTGTGTCAATCTCTACATCCAAGCTTGGGCAATTGATTCTTGGGGTTGAATTGAAGTAAATTCTTAAAGTTATTTTGATAATTCTCTAGATCTACCTTTGGTAAGTTAGATTTTTCACCTTTCACAATGTGATCTCTTGTTGATCTTTGGGCTTGATTCATTGAGCATTATTTTGTGATTCCATTAGTGCTATTTTCTCATAATTTGATGTAAATTTTGAACAAGAACTTGGCCTTTTAAAGTGCTATTTTTCTGATTTTAACAGGGTGCAATCGATTGCTGCAATAGTGTAATCGATTGTCACAACAAAATTTCACGTTTTTTTGAAAAAAAGCACTGATGCAATCGATTGCATCAGTAGTGCAATCGATTGTAACAGAACAAAAATGTATTTTCTGCCTTATTTTGGGGCTGTTTTGATCCATCTATCTTTTTCTACTCACTCCTTTTGATTGTTAATTTGGATTGAAATTTTAAATGTCCAATTTCTCTTTAAACCCAATGGACTTTGGGTGTAGATGAAGTTGGATAAATGTTCATTGATTCAAATCTACCAAAGAGTGAATTATTTAATTCATTTTTGGTGCTTTGGATTAATGATATGTTTAGTACTTTAATCCATTGAGATGAGTGATTGAATTTAAAGATGAAAGAAATTTGAGGTAGTAATCCAAATTAGCTTATCATTCCCCTCCCTCTTTATATTATCCCTTTCTTTTTTTATTTGTGCTACATGTTATGGGATGATGATCTCTATATCATTTATCCAAACATGAAGTACATATATTTCTATTGACCGGCCTCAAAATAGGTGCGACTTCTACATAAGTCCACTTACGGTTGCTTAACATAGTGCTAAATTTTGTCCCGATTCAAGAAAATGATCATTCATGGCCCAAACTTATGTTTGCAAGCCCAAGTATGTTAATTTGAACCCTTTGATCAAATAACCTTGAGATTCATTGTTATGAGGCTTTGGTTCTACCAATCCTCCAATGGATCTTCATCAATTTTGGTCAACACGGATCACTTAAACATCATTAAGCATTAAATGTTGCTTTGAGGATTCTTAAATGGATGATATACTTGACAAAAAGCAAATACGACTTGTTGTTGAGAGACTTTGGTTCTACCAATCCTATAATGAGTTCCAAATGTAAGTTTCAAGATGGTCATCCAACTAACCACTAATTTCTAACAATTGACTTTATTTTACGCTCTTTACTTTATTTACCATTTACTTTAACATTTACATTTCATGTTATTTTTCATCTTTGCTTACTTGAGCATTTACTTTTTTGTCATTTTTATTTTGCTCACTTGAGCTTTTCTTTTCTTTTTGAAGATACTTAATAATCAACATGAACCATAAAAAACATTAATGATACTTGGATTATTTGGTTACTATCCTTGGCATTATGGAGTATTGGACTTCTTGGACTTAGGATTAGAGATCTTGACCCGTGATGGAGACCTTGTGACCTTAATTATTATTTTTTTCTGGAGTTCTTGAGGTTTATCTCAAGACATTGGGTTGTTTATTTGTTTTGTGTGCAGGTTATTGTGATTACATACTTTGTTTGTAATATGGAATTCATCTGTACACAGTCGTTACTCTATCCAATTTTTGTGAAGACTTAATACACTTGAAGCTTGGTTCTCTCAAGAGGTCTAGTATCTCTGCTTACTTGGTTTCAATCCAAAGAGTGGGAAATCTATCTTAACTCATAATGTCAAGTGTTGGCTTCTTGTTAGTTAGATGGTTCTTCTACCTAGCTTTTACCTTATGCTTTAGGATAGTCCTTTCATCTCCTCCCATCTTTTTTAATTTCAAAAATCTTCTCCCTCATTTTGAAAACTCTTCTTGTTTCTAAACTTGAACCACTTTCATAATAAACTTGGACTTAGGTCCATGAATTTTCAAAACATTTTCATAAATAAACTTCAATCAACTTAATAATACCTTGACATTTTTTGTGAGAAGACTAAAAGTCAATCAATCTTATTCAAACCATTTTGCCATTTTGGCTCTTATCTTTAAAACTTTTCTAAAAAAAAAAAGATTAGACTCTTGTCAATCCTTGTAGTGATGCAAACAACTATACTTCTATAATATGTAGTGAAGTGAGATATTTTCCACTTGGGTATTTAGTGAGGCATTGTTGATTTTAAAATCCAAGTCGTATCCTCCACTTTGAGATGATGCAAATTCTCCTTTCTCATGATTGTGGGTAGTAAGTATGTTTTCCACACGGACAATGATGATGATGTCTTATATCATAAAATTAACCAACACACTTGTGTTTCAAAAATTTTAAAGAGGAACTATATGTACCCTGATCCCCTATTGCATGAAAGGTGATACGTATGCACTAAAGGTTCACAATCACGGCGAGTGCAAAAATCATAAAAAAATATTTCTTTTCTCACCTCCACCATCTATTTTTATACAACATATTATAGCCAAAATATACAGATTTTACAAAGAGGTTCCTACGGAGTACCGTAGATGTTTAGGTTATTAATACCTTCCCTTTGCATAACAAACCCCCCTTACCTTGAATATTTCCCACTCTTTTTGGGTTATTCTCTCTTTTCCCATTCCTTTAGAAACAATAAAGCGTGGTGGCTATTTTATTTTGATCTGTACGAGTCAAGTCAATCCAATGGCTTAGTCTTAAACATTTCTACCGTTACAGTGACAGAGAAACTTGATAACATCTATCATCATATTTATTTTGTTGCTCCTCATTTTGGTGATGACATTGTCTTGTTTAAGTGTGGGGGGAGGGCTAACTCTTAATTTAGAATTTCCATTGCTTTCTTAATTTAGGGTTTACATTTTTTTCTTAATTTAGGATTTCCACTATTCTGTTTTCTAGATTAGATTTAATGTTTTCTAGATTATTTTGTAATTTTCCAAATTTTTGTCAAGTTTTCGACTAATACAGTAGCTATTTTTAGTATTCAGTTATATTATGTCAATTTATTCAGTCTCTGTATGCAGAATTTATTCAAAAAATATTATATTGGTTCTGTGTATGAGGAAGATATTTAAAAATTTGAGAGATTTCAACTTGTGGCCCTCGCCACAGGTGTGTGGCCCTCGCCACGACATCCCACTTAGTGTAGCCCTCACCACATATTTCATGGCCATCGCCACAGAACCCAATACGTGTGGCCCTCACCACACACATTATGGCCCTCGCCACGATCTTTCTTAAGGCAGAACCTGGTTTTATTAAAACCCAACCCCTCATTTTCTTCCCACTCTCTCCTCACTCCAACTTTTTTCCTACCCAAATTAAAACCCACCCAACCATTCACCCTCCATAATCATCCCACTATATTCCTCTTCTAAATTCCCATTAACACCCACTCACATTTCAACTTCCAACCTCCAATTCCTCATATTAATTTCATGACATTATACTAAACCCAAAGTATCACAAGCTATCTCTCAACTCATAGAAACCATAGAGAGACCCAAATCAAAAGTTGTTCACCATGCCTCCAAAGACTCAACCAACTAACAAAAGGTCACGACCACCACCAGACCTGTCAACAATTATTTTTTGTACAGGTGAAGTGAGTGAACTGCAGAAAGAGAAATATCTTAAATTTCACCAATGCTCCGTCGTTCCAACTAGGTATGTTGATGAATCCTGTCTGCGTGAATTAGGACTATTAGATAGTGTTAAATGGACACTAGACAATTTAAATCTGACTTTTCTGTGTACTTTGAACCATCCCACTTATGAACCACTTACTTTAGAGTTTTTGAGTTCTTTCATTTACCATACACCTCCTGTCGAACAATATTTCACAAAAATTGTCAAGTTTATAATGTTCAATAAGGAGTATTCTTTGACCCAAGACACTCTTGGCAAATTCCTGCATTTCCCCCATGGATAAGGTATCGCCTATAAATCTCCTTACGAGTTAGAGTGGCAAGAAGCAACACATTTGGCCTTTGGGAAAAATTATAAGATGAGAAAACTCTTGATTGAGAGGGACTTAAAGCCTCACACATTCATAACCCGACCCTACAATATTTTCACTATATTTTGTCATGTATAATTTGTGGCCGGATAAATAATTGCAAGATGAATTCAAAAGATCTATTTTTTGTGTATGCCATATTTTTACACCAACAAGTTAATGCAACCCCTTTCTTGTTGGCACATATATAGTCTATTTGTGTAAGAGGGTCCAACCCTTTTTGTATTAGAGGAATAGTTACCTCCATAGCACTTGCATTAGGCATGAGTACTAAACTTGCAACAATGCAACAAATACTAACAGTTTTCTTAACATTGATCTTTGTCGGTCTGCACATATGATCAAAACTAGGATTGATTGAAAATATAATTTGATGGCTAGAAACAATGAGGTTAAGAGCATTATTTTGCCATGCCGCACTTGTACTGATGTGGAAATTTTGGATAATTGCCTTTATGATCTGACTGCCCCTGAGCCTAACCTTCCTGCACAGGATGCACAAGGTGGTTAGACTGACGATTAGTTGGATGAGATGGAGCAGGCTACTCTTGAGACTAATACACACCCACACACCATATACCACACATGCTTCTTCTGAAAATGTTACGGGTACATCATCCAGACGCCAACCCAAAAGAAGGAATGAAATCTCATCTACCACTCTTGATGACATTCTTGCTGAAATGAGGAAGCATAGCACATTGGATGCCCAACACGACCAAAGGATTCAAGATATACAAACTCAACAAACTGAGATGACGAGAATCATTCAGCAGATTCAACAAGATCAGTGTGACTATGGTGATAAGAATGAACAAAGAATGTCAGGCATGATTGACGAGATATTGGCTATGACAGTACATGTGGATGGCTTGCAAGAATATATTCAGCATGTGGGTATACCACCTCACCAGCTTGTAAATGGTGGGAATGGATAAGCATGTGGCCGAGGCTACCTGTAGCAGGATATTCCAGGTTCTACCTTTCTTTTTCACCTTATTTTGAAAGATTGGGGACAATGTTCTATTTAAGTGTGAGGGAGAAAGCTTTACTGTTTTTTATTTATTGGTTTCTAGGTAGTTTAAATTATTGTTCATTTTCCTTTGTTAATCATTTAGTATTAGTTGAATCAAAAATTCATATGTTGTCGAGTCCTTATGCGTATTTCCCGTTATTAATTGATTTTCCCATTTTCTTTAGCCATACCAAAAAATTTGTTGGTTTGATGCATGACACGACACTCTAAAAGTATATAGGTTACTTTGCACTTAGGCTATGTTAGAACGATTTGAGAAAGATTCAACAAAACTAATACCGTTTTGACATCCAAAACCCCTTAATTATGCATGATCAGCTTGAGTACCTATTATGCCTAGACCTTAAGCTTGATTTTTAAATTATCCCCAAGTAGTTTATATTAGCAGTCAACACCATCTTAAGCACAAACTACGTAGGGAGTTGATGAATATAAGTTAATGATCCCAAAAATTATAAATTTACATGCCATAATAAATTAAAAATAGGGAATGCACCTATTAAGTTAGGTGACCTCACCCGGTCACTTAATCCAACGGTTATAGAACCTACAAAAATATAGTAATGACCCATTATTAGTTGGTTCAGAGGTGTCTGGTGCTGAACTTGGTAGGGTGGACTACGGTCCGATCCCCCCTCCCCCCAACTCACAATTGGGTAAATAAAAGGGGTTACAAAACTTATGTACCAGAACCTCATGCTTAAGGATCAGAATCACTAACCGACTCCCCTACCATGTGCATGCACGAATAAGGGGCTTAATGTGATTGTGCTCAAATGAAAGTGGGTGAAATAAAACAAAATAAATAGATTAAGTTATAATAGAATGATTTTGACTGGCTTGCGTAGGGTGGGAGTTTTTTTACCGCGATATGCGGTTTCGTGTCACTGCGGTGTCGTTAGTGTTGACATTGAGTATTTATCCATTTAACATAATGCCTCGCAGCCACTTATAATGAGTTTTGTCGTGTATTTATGTTGAGCCCGTGTTTAATTGAATTATCATGCTAGTTATTTTCTTGAGGACAAGCAAAGGTTCAAGTGTAGGGGAGTTTGATAATGCGAAATTACATTGTACAATCGACTCGGCTTACATGAATTCTTTTACCATTTTCGTTTATTTCTGTAATATTATGATGGTATTCCTATTGAATTTCATGTATATACTAATAAAGAGCCTCCATGTGAAGAAAGAAATAAATTGTAAATAAAAAGAGAAGAAATGAGCAAAAGAACAAGAAAAACAACTTTTTGGGCATGTGGCCCTCGCCACACTTCTTGTGGCCCTCGCCATGCATGACTGGGAGCTGGATTTTTTTTCAAATAACCATATTTTTCAATAAAAAATCCCAAACTAACCACTTTTCAAACAAAAATAATTCGCCACACAGAGGAGTAGCCACTCTGTGTGGCGCATGCATACAATTTAAAGAGGAGGCACCATACTGCATGGCTTGTCCTCCTCTATAAAGCCATGCAGTATGGCGCATGCATACAATGTTAGAGAGGAGGCGTCATTTAGTGTGGCTTGACATTGTTATATGGTTTTCTATAAATGCAACTATCCATCCTCTTCATTTTTTCACACCATTTGTCACATAAATCTTAGAAAATGTCTTCCACTCCCTTGCCAAGGTTTTCACTGACCAAAAGAGATGCGCGTGTTATTTTTTCAGCGAAAAATCCTCCAGTGAAGATCAAACTCTGGAACACATAGGCGTTCGAGCATTTTCATAAGCACTTGATTCGCTGGTTGGAAGGAGACATTCATGAAGGTGAACATATCGGAAAAATAGAAAGGAAAATTACAGTGAGGAACAAAAATGGAGTAAGACGGTCATGGAAAAGGGTGAGATGTGACGCTGATGTCATGATGATGATGCTTGGACCAGACAATATTATGTTGATGGTTTTTATCTCTTAGATATTATGATTTGTTTAGTTGTTTTATTTGTTTATCATGTTGTTGTGTTGTTGTCCTGAGTTTATGGTGTTGTAATTTTTTGGGTCATTATGTGAAGGTTGTTGTAATCGAATGATAAATTGAACACGAAATGATAACCCGAATTTAAATTGAAATTTCTTGCGTACAACAAATTAATTACTCCGGAAAGTTTGCTATAAAAAAGTTAGGTTGCAGAGCTAGACCCAATATTCAGACAATTTTTTCGATTGTGTCCAGGAAGACGACATATACTGCATAATCTTATCATTTTGTTGGCCGTATCCATTTCAATTCTAATACGAGTGCTAATGGGGCGCCCCTTTTTCTTCCATCGCATTTGTTCATTGTGCTAAACAATGTCCCCTTGATAAGCAGGCCAATAAATCCTCCTTTGCCAACACGGAGAAGGTATTGATGTACACACTTAAAACGTTCATTACTGTGTAAACGGGGGGTATATGTTGTAATGGGTCCAAGAGAACATGTGAACATGCCGCATTGACATGAGACCAAGGCATGCGAAATGTTTGAAGCTTTATGCAATCACACCAACCTCTATCTAGTTCGACCCGGTAATATCCCCTTTGGCTCCCCTCATTATGATCCATTATCTCTTTTACATGAACAAGCCTTAATATGGTCAAACACGGTGACACTATGGGTGTTTGCTTTTCCAACCTCATCGTTAAATGTTTTCATTAAGCATTCACTGAACAACTGCCCTGATTGTAACACTGCCCTCCATTTTGAACTTCTTGTGTCAAACAATGACCCCGTCCTAAAATATGTTGCTCTAACCAAAGAATTAATTGGTGGGTTTCTGATGCCTTTGAAGACAGAGTTCAATGATTCCACCAAATTTGTTGTCATGTGTCCCCATTGTTGACCATTGTTAAATTCCCGAGTCTACTTCTCCACTGGAATGTTATCTATCCACCTTAATGCTTCTGAGTTTGTCAACCGGATTTCTTCGCGATAGTGTCAGAATGATGGTTCTATTAAGGCATACCCTGCATTAACAACTTTCTTTCGAAGTGTCTTGTCTTTGATATGGAGCATGAAGTTTTATGTGATATGTCTAATGCAATAGACATGTGTTGAAGGGGGATCCTACCAACCGTTATTAGGGTTGTTGTATGCACTCACAATCGGTGGATGTCTATCTGAAATCAAACAAAGGTTGGGTTGAGGAGCAACGTGTAATCGGAGATTCTTCAGAAAGAAATTCCATGCACCACCTGTCTCACCTTCAACTAGAGTGAAGGCAATCGGAAAAACATTATTGTTTCCATCTTGTGCCACTGCCATGATAAATGTTCCTTTATACTTTTCGTATAACCAAGTTCCATCAATCTGTATAATTGGTTTGCAAAATGCAAAACCCTTGATGTCTGGTTCATATGCCCAGAACAATCGATAAAATATTCCATTTCCACTGACACAAGTTCTGTCAGGGGTAAATTTCGAGAGTGTCTCCAAAATTATAACAGTTCCCGGAGTATAATATTTGAGTGCCACCAAAAATCTTAAAAGTTCTTTGTACGATTCCTCCCAATTACCGTACACAAGTTCAACTGCCTTAGTCCTCCCGATCCATGCTTTCCTGTAAGAGGGAGTATAATTGAATCTTGTAGCAATATGAGAAATAATTGTACTCACCTTTAATGATGGATCCTTACTAATACGAGGCAAGATTTCTTGACATATTAGTTGAGAACTAAGTTGTCGATGATCCTGCGTCAGAACGGTGGTGATGCAAGTGTGGAGTGGATCAATGGTACATATTTCCCATGAATCACTTCTCTTCCTATAAGATGCAGTTAATCGAAAAGGGAAAATTGGTTTTTGACGACATAAAATAATGTACCTCCTTGAATTATTCCGATTTATGCTGAAGTCAACTAAATTTTCCATGTGGTATTTTTTGATAGCTCTAAGACACTCTTCTTTTGTACGAAATTTATCTCCAACTTTCAAGGCCCCTTCGGTCTGCATATAAGGATTGTGAATGATATCTGAGTTTGGTTCATCTTCCCCCAAGTTCAAGTTCGTCATGTGAAACGGAGGGTCGTTCACATGACTCATAGGTAGAGGTTCATGCTCTTGATCTGCAACGTCATTATTGACCATAAAATTAATCATTTCCTCATCATCATCTTCTTCTTGGTCAATAACATTGACTGCAAGATGGTTTTCCTCGTCAGATTCATCCTCTTCTTCAAAATCTTGAGAAGGACCTACCACATGAGATTGATCTGGTTGTTGTAATAAACCATATAACTCAATCTCATTGAACCCGGATTGTTCATGAGTTCGAAACATGTTTCGAACATCATCATTTCCATGTTCCTTTAGTTGATAAAATATGACTTGGTTATTGTCAAATAGAAATAGGGACTTGTAAAGAATTTGGTAAACTGGACCACATTGCAATTTGGCTTCTAGTCTATCTTTGAAGCATGCAAAACTTAATTTCTTGTTTGTCCGAAAGCGGATAAAATCAGTATTACAGAAATTAAAACTGAAGTTACCGCAGTTGAACGTCTCACCTTAATATGGGCAAAAATAGTATAATTTTATGAATGATCCATGTTTTTTAGGTATGTTTTTTGTGAGTTATGGATGTATACCAGTAATGTGCCCTAAACAGACTCTTAAATAGACTGATGAAAGTATGGGATGTCCTCTTTATTTTGCAAGAATGCGCCACCTAGGGTGGCTTATACTCTTTATTTTGCAAGCATGCACCACTTAGGGTGGCTTGTCCTCTTTATTTAGCAAGCATGCGCCGCCTAGGATAGCTTGTCCTCTTGTTTTTGCAAGCATGTGCCACCTAGGGTGGCTTGTCATGTGAACAACAAGCTTGTCTGCATACCATTTGATCACTGCCATGCTGCAGCTTTGCATGCATGCAAAAAGTAACAAGCCGTGTTGAATGACTCCTTAGTGTATAAAACAAGAGCATGCGCCACCTATTGTGGCGCCTTAGTGTATAAAACAAGAGCATGCTCCACCTAGTGTGGCGTCTATGTGTATCTTGCATGCAAAGCTCTGTCACGTGAATGCATAGTGTTCCTCAATATTTTCTTAAAAATACATATAACATTAACCCTATATGTTCATCACAATCATAACTCACACACTATTTCTTTATTGAAACATCAACAAGAACACAAGAGTAATCAAGAAAAATTGGCTCTCTTGATCATGGGTGATCAACATAGAGGAACTCTCAACAACATTGAAACCTTTGTAAGTGTATTTTCTTCAATACCTATTTTTTGTCGACAAAATTTATTTTCGTAATTCTTATGATTGTTATACGCAAATCTTATATTTGTTTTACGTAATTCATGTTTTTAATAAGATGTTAAAAGATTTCGTTGTCGTGTCCATGAGTATGTCCCTTATGACGTACAAATTGAACCGTGCTTACGATATGTCAGTTTTGGTTCGTTACTCAACATAGTCAATTACCATGTTGACTATAAAATTATTCTCGCATTAGTGGAGAGATGGATACCCGAAACTCACGCCTTTCATCTTCCATGTGGTGAATGTACGGTAACACTAGAGGATGTGTACATGTTATTCAGTCTACCGATCGATGGTAAGGTTGTCAATGGCCGAGTCAACCAAGATAATTCCATATGCGAGGAACTTTTGGGAGTCTCTTTATTTGAACAAGGGTCTAGAGGTAAAGGTATTAATCTTCTTCTTCTTAGAAAATATCATAGTAGTCTCGTAATAACCGAAAACTCTACCGAGCAAGAAAAAATTGTGAAAGCTCAGTGTTACATAATGATATTATTTGGCCATTTTTTATTTCCTGAAACAACGGGTAATATTGTTAATATCATGTATTTACCCTTGTTAAGAAAATTTGATAAAATAAATAGATATAGTTTGGGCTCTACTATTTTGGCCCATCTTTATAGTTCCTTGTGTAAAAATGCATCGAGCAACAACTGTTCTTTCTATTCCTGCACCTTTTTGCTCCAGACATGGTGCTGGTCGATAATGCCCACACTCGCCCCCTGCAACACAAGGTCATTCGTCTTCCCCTTTGCTACAAAGTAAGATTGCGAAACCACAAACTTTACATACTATATACTATAACCAACATGTATTAATTTATTACCCATTTTTTCTATGTAGGTGGTCTATTCCTGGGATGAATTACAATAAATCCCCTCGAAACGCAATAGTAGTCTACCGAAATCTTATTGATCATGTTGGACCCGAAGAGGTATTAAACTTACATATTTTATACAATGCTTTCAATAGTTTAATTAAGTTTAGTATTTTATATAACTTTTTTCCTCTATAGTTTGTATGGAGGTTGTATAAGGATCTCGACCATGAGATTAACCCAGCTGATGCTAAAGTCTGGACTGCAAAAACAACACTCATCAGGTTCACTACTGTCTGTGGAGATGCACCACAGTGATCGTGTGAAGCTACAGTTTGGCATGCAATAGGGTATCCCAGACCCCCTACATGTTTGGGACAATGGCATCTACTCAGAGTTGATGACTAATGGGGATTTAATGATTTGAGAGACTTTGCTAAAAATTAATGTCATCAATGGAGGCATCGACGTGAATTGGTCCTAAGGGAGCCGATCTTGCAAGATGAATTAAAACCGACTCTCCAATATTTGAGATGGTACACATTGGTTTCAACAAATATGTTTCTGTCTCAAGAGACATATTTGATCGACCCACGCCAAAGAGTTGCAACATGCACCCAACAACAACCCCAACAACCAACCCCTCAACAATACCAAACCCAATAACCAACCCCTCAACAATACCAAACCCAATAACCATACACCACTACATTCAACCAAACATGTCATCAATTCATGCCACACACACAAACACAATACCAAGTAGGGGTGTTCGCGGTGCGGTTTGGGCGGTTTTGAAGAAAAAATTCATCTGAACCGCAAGAGAAAAAAACATGTGGTTCGGTTTGGTTCGGTTCATTGAGAAAAAAATCCAAACCAAACCAAACCAAACCAATGCGGTTTGGATTGGTTCGGTTTTGTTAAATGTATAAATGCATAACACATAATTACTCATATTTAGTAACACTACTGTTGTTACAATTATCTTTCATATATTCTTACAATTTGACACTAATGTGAGTTTTTTCTTCTTGCACACAATTTGACAATAAAAATAGTATGCAATCAAATGCAATATTCAAAATAGTTGACATGAAAATAATATTTAATACATAAATTAACCATCAAAGTAGTATTCAACCACTAATAATCAAAAGCATCAAATTAACCATCAAAGTAGTATTCATTTCAATACATAAATCAACCATCAAAATAGTATTCAAACGAAGGACTTTAAAGCCATCAAAAGCACTAATAATATGTTTCTTCCTTTGTTTCTTCTTGCTTCTTGGACTGAGCTTCCAAGTTGTAAATCACCTTCAAGCAATAACCTTCAAAACACAAATCAAGTTGTAAATAATTATAAATATTGGATTCCAAAACCTGCTACAAAAAGTAAAACCATGCCATATAACACTATAAACAAAAACCAATTATAGACAAAACAAAAACAAAAATAATCTACTCCAAATAAAACATATCATTTTTTCAAGAAAGTCTCTAATCAGATTCAATATCAGAAAGTACCTCATTTACTTGTGGGATTGGAGACATTTCTAAAATTGATCAAATATATTACCAAATGTTAGACAAAACAAACAATTGAATAAAATATATTCATAAACAAAGTTTACAACATATACTGTGTTCGAGTTTCTCCAAGTCTTCCAATTACTCTTCAATATCCACTTTCAAAGGAGAGGATCTTAACCAATTTTATGCACATATTAAAGCTTCAACGATATGGGGTGTAAGAGAGCTCCTGTAAAAACTAAGAACTCTACCCCCTGTGCTAAAAGTTGACTCCGAAGCAACAGTGGATATTGGCATAGCCAAGATATCTCTAGCTATTAAACCAAGAGTAGGGTATTTGGTGGAATTTACCTTCCACCAATTCAAGATGTCAAAATCCGGACTTTTCTTCTCCCTCGTCTCCATGAGATACAAATCCACTTCATTTTTATTTAAATTTGAATCTTGGTCCATGTCCTTCTCAAATTGATCATCCATATGATCAGAAGATGTACAAACTTCAGATAGCCCTATTTCTTGTGCAGCACTTTCGGCTTGGTCTTTACTTAAGAAAATACTGTAACTTTCAAACATTTTGTTTAATGTTTGTTTCACCTTATCACACAAAAAAATCAACAACTTCATTCTCATAAAACTTATCCAATCCCCACCTAATAAATTGGAACTTACGTCGAGGATCAAAAATTACAGCAATAAAGAATAGTATATTCATCTTTTTGACTTCTCCCCAATAAGTACTATATTTATCATCCATATAATTAGCCATATTTATAAGTAATGGGTCATCTTTATGACATTCCTTCCAAGTCTTTAATGCCCCTAATATCGTACAATGTTCCATGAAATAAGTAGAAGATGTTACATAAGTAGAACCTGACACCTTTGTAGTGATTTCAAAAAACAACTTTAAAAATTTCACAAAACACTTGGCATTATCCCAATCCTCATTATTTGGGACACCACCTTCAAACATCGCATACTCAACACATTTCTCACCTAATCTCTTAAAGGCTTTTTGAAACTTCAATGCACTTTCAAGCATAAAGTATGTGGAGTTCCACCTAGTGGGACAATCATACTTCACAGTAGACTTGTCTTGTATCCTAACTTCTTTAATACATGTCCTAAACCTATCTAAACAACCAGGTGACTGATGAACATACCGAACCGCTCTCCTAATTTTGGAAAGTGAAGAATGCATGTGCTTCAACTTCAACCCATCATTGACAACAAGGTTAAGAATGTGAGCACAACATCTAATATGTAAATGCTCCCCTTTTAATGGATGTGAATTCCAATCCTCCATTCTATTTTTTAGGTAAGCAATAGAAACATCATTTGAAGAAGCATTATCAACTGTGATGGTGAAAACCTTATCTATCATCCAACCCTCTAAACACTTTTCAATCTTTTTCCCAATTATCTCCCCTTTATGAGAAGTTATTCGACAAAAGTTGAGAATCCTTTTATGCAACTTCCAGTCTTGATCAATGAAATGCACAGTAAGAACCATATAATTAATATTTTGCACAGAAGTCCAAGCATCAGTTGTTAGATAAACACTTTGATTTGTTTTAGTAAACATGCTTCTTAACTTATGTTTCTCACTCACGTAAAGACTCAAACAATCCCTAGCAATTGAAATCCTTCCTGGAAGTGGGAACCTAGGTTGTGTAACACTCATAAAATGACGGAATCCTTCGTTTTCAACAAAAGAAAAAGGTAATTCATCCACGATTATCATTCTAGCTAAAGCTTGTCTACACAATTCAACATCGAAGTGGATATCAACAAGTGCATTAATATTTCCTTTAGAGCCTTCTTGAAGGCTAAGAGTGGTTTGACTAGGATCAAGAACATGTTTGGGAATTTTTTTACATTGATGCATCAAATGGTTATTTAAATTTGAGGTTCCATTCTTATGTGAGTTAGTCGCATAAGATTTCGTGCACCAATTATATTTAGCCCGAGTACCCGATTCATCTCTTGTAAAATGATCCCAAACCCAAGATTTAGGCCTACAAGGTTTTTGTTTACCTGAATCTCCAGCATTAGAATCATCAGCTTTAGATTCATCTGCTTCTCCAACTTTCCTTTTCTTTTTATGTTGAACATTGTTGCCTTCTTGTTTGTCCAAATCAATAGTTTGTGGTTGGTTTATTGTAGGCGTCGGTGGACCATTTTGAGACTGAAAATACATAACACATACACTGTAAATATAACTACTTTATTATATCCATTAAATAAGTTCCAATCACGAACTTAACATTTATCAAACACACTCATTTATCATTATTTTACCTGATTGTCGCCATGGAAAAGGAAGCATCAGAGCCAACAACATAATTGGCTTCTTTATCAATAGTCATATCTAAGAAATTGAGGAGACAATATATTAGAGAAAAGGAAATGAAAATAAAACATAAACCTTTATGAGTATGGAAAACTCACATTATCCTTTTCAACGATTGTGTGTACTCTTGTTTTGTTAGAGTTTAGCCAATCAAATTATAGAGTTCATCGACCTTTCTTGCAAAGTTAGCTAACATAATTGTTTTGATATTTGACTTCCTTGTCTGTTTATTCATTCTGGTCAAATCCTATCATGTTACACATTTGATCTAGTTCTTACACACTCTAAAGGATACACTAATATGTGAGATGATTTCTCAATGTTAACTGTTAAGAGCAACAGTTGAAAAATGCAATGTGTACATATTAAGGCTTGAGCTGAAGGGAACACTAACAAATCATATCATGTCTGATTTATTCATTCTGGTCAAATCCTATCATGTTACACATTTGATCTAGTTCTTACATGCTCTAAAGGATACACTAATATGTGAGATGATTTCTCAATGTTAACTATTAAGAGCAGCAGTTGAAGACTGCAATGTGTGCATCTTGAGCTGAAGGGCACATTAACAAATCCTATCAGGTATGATTTATTCATTTTGGTCAAATCCTATCATGTTACACATTTTATACCTTAACAACATGAGTATCAGTGATCAAAGAGCCAGCAAGTAGAACATGAACATGAACATTACTGATTTGGAACAAATTTCGAACAGATTACATATTACATTACATTACTGATTTTCAGAATGAATTGGTGATATTTGCAAAACAACAATTTCAGCTTAAACAGGATGAACATGATGAACAGGATAAACATTATGATCAGTAACCAAACCAAACCGATTTTCAGATTTCAGTAACCAAAAAGAGAAAATACCAAATCAGTGGTTTATCGAGAAAAGAAACTACTAAAAAGAGAAAATAGAACACAACTTAAACATGATTAATGTGATACAGTGGGAGAACTGACTTGAGGTTTTGCGTTTTGTCGCAAATGTCGCGGTTAGCAAGAGTCGCCACCGACTTTTATTTTATCCAAAAGGAAAGGTAAAAAAGCACAGGAAAGACCTTTGAGATGTTTTCTTGAGTTCAGGGGGTATATTATGAAAAGGGAAGGTGCTAGCACCCTTTTCATCCATGGTTTTACATGGGCTCTTAGTTACTTGCTTAGATCACTTGCTTTGCTTTGTTTGAAATTGTGTTTGGTGTGATTTTGAAATTATTTTGAAAAGAGGCCATTCATTTAGGCAATCTTTGTAATGATTCTCGTTCATAAGAATGTATACAAAGATGTTTGTCTTTTGAAAATGTTTTCAATGTTTTGTAAGATGTTTTAAAAATATGTGTGTTTGTTTTTGAAAATAGAAAGGATTGTTTTGAAATGGAGCAAATAACTTAGAAGCTATCTACCTACTCAAATGTCTTTCTCATGCATTTTTATTCCTTTGACATTGTTGACTTACCATTGATTTGGTAAGAAACCCTATCTTTGGATGTTAACGGGACGGGCGTGGGTCATCGTATGACCATGATAGCAATGTTGCCAAGTATCTTAGCATTTTTGAGGGACCAGGATCATTTTGTTTAGGCAACCTTGAATAGCGTCATCGAGGGGCTATGATCTTATATTTGTTTTGTTTTGCCAAGATACTTCGCATGCGTAACATGGCCATTTTATTTTAGGCAACCAAGTGGGAGAAACCCTAAGGGTGCTTGTGTGCAAAGTGTGTCATTTTTCATGCTTTTGTCTTGCATTAGGTTTTTTCTATTTGTTTTGTTTTTGTTCTTGTCATGCAAACCCTAATTTACTAAACATGGTATATGAAAGCAATAAATTGCGTAAAATAAACTAAGCTATTACAACAATTATTATGGGAGGGGGATACAAGCTTTGAATGGGGATTTTGCACAAACATAAATCTAAATATATTACTACAACCCAATTGAATATTGTGCGAATTAAATAAATATACAAATATTTAAAATGCAATGCAAATGTATTTATGTAAAAAATGTTTTGTATTTGGTTTTTTGTATGAAAAAATAATTTATTTAAACCCTATAAAAAGGAAAAAAAATATTATTTATTTTTTTGAAGGGATGAAACCCTAGTTATTAAAATAAAATAATGTTTCATATTAATATTTTGTCCATTTTTTGTATAAGAAAATAATAAATAATATTATATATAAATATTAAAAATTAAGTATGTGTAGAAAATAAATATTTTATGTGTATAAACAATAAAATAAAATAAAATGTTTAAGTATTTTTAATTGTATTTACAAACTATTTAAGAAAATAAATTCTATTTATTAAAATAAACTATTTTTTATGTGAAAAAAAAATAAACAATGAAATAAAATTGCAAAAATAAAGAAATTATTTTTGGGGTTTTTAAATATTCAGAAAAAATAATCAAAAATAATAAATATGAAAATATGAAAGAAAATATGAAAAATATAAAAATTAGCTAAGTGGTGCAAATAACAAGTCAGGGGGTGCAAATAGCAAAGGGGTGCAAATAACAAGTCAGGGGGTACAAATATGTGATATTTCTGGCTTGATATACACCAAATATTTCTCATACTTTAGTTTAAGTTAAATTATTTTATAAGTATTATGCATGTATTTTTCTATTTTTGCAGATACGCACCGAGCCGAACACTTTTGAAGAAATGAAGAAAAAAGGGTGCAAAAAGTAGTAAAAGAGCCTAAGGAGAAGAAACCAGTCCAAAAGCCCATTACAAGTGTGAGCACGTGGCCCACAAGCAATCAAGCTCTAACGACCGTCAAGGGGACGTGACGAACGTCACGCTCCATGAAGACCAAGTGACGATAGTCACTTGCGTGTGACGAACGTCACAGCCTATCTCCCTACTTTCTCCTCATCCAACGGACAGAAACACGTTCAAAGCTTAATCCAACGAGTTCCTACATTCTCTCACCCACTCAGTCAAAAGAGCAACGAACGTGACAATTAAATGGCCTATTATTTCTCAAGGAAGAAAAGTGAACCGTTCCTACATTTTCGTGAGCAACGAATCAAGCAAGCACCATAAATAGAGCCTGAGACCATAGTAGAAAGGGTTCTGCTTTTTGGCGAGAAAGTTTAGAGATTTTATTAAGCAGATATTATTTTCAGCAGAATATTATTTTCAGCATTATTTTCTTTTCAGCATTATTTTCTTTTCCCAGTTATTTCTTTCCAGCATTATTCTTTCAGCATTATTTTCTTCTGTACCGTTAAATATATCCTCCGATCGAAGCAAAGCCTACAATTTGTGCAGGAGTGCTTCTGTCTTCAGAGTTATTACCAGGTTTATGCTTACAAATTATTATTGCTTATTAATTAATATAATTATGTTTATTTGTGTTTGTCCTTTATATTATTCTGCAATTTGGTTTAATATTATGTCAGGCTAGAAATCCTATACCGGTATGTAAAGTCAATCAACCGAGGGAACGAGTAACTTAGTCGGAACTATTTTTACTACGAAACTTTCTTTTCTGGCCTAAGTTACTATTTTTCAAATCATTAAATTGTTTTGTTACGGAAGTAAAAAACAGATAGAGGTTAGGGTCAACAAAGCGGAAGTTTGAGATCTTTTAACTGGACAGTAGTAATTAGGCATTGGCTTAAAATACAGCGGAAGCACTTTAAAGTTAATTAAGATTTTGTTTAGTTTTCAAAAAGTGTTTTTAACTCCTGCGGGATGGCGGAAGCGTACGTTAGGACTTAACTGCATAGCCTAGATCAACAAAACGACAGTGTGAGACGAGGGTTTTAAAACTAGATAGGTTTTACTGAAAACTGTTTTGAAAATATAAAGACGCCCGACAGGTCGCTAGTTCCTGAGGTAAGACTGTTGCATACTGGTAATTAAGCTCATCGATTATTAAAATACAACTTAATTTAGCGATTAGTTTTCCCTACAACCCAAATCAAATATTCATTAGCTTTAGATTTACATAGTAACAATAGAAAACGGTAGATCGATTCATCAGTCTCTGTGGTTTGATATCTTTTAAAACTACTCGACAAGACTGTGCACTTGCAGTCCGAATCATTGGATACATAAGTACAAATCCCACGATCAAGTTTTTGGCGCCGTTGCCGGGGACTGATTTAAGTCGATATCGCTACTCTTTTGTTACGCAGTAGAGACTAGAGCAAAAACTTCTCTCTTTCTTTTCTATCTCTATTTCTTTTCTTATCTTCTCTAATTTTGTATGCCAAACACTCGTTCGCAAGACGAGCCGTTATACATACAAATCAACGATATCGAGTGTTATCTCAGACTTAGACGCTGCATTCAAGAGTACCATCTCTTGCATAACACTCAACCTCGTCAATCACTCGAACCTCCTATTTCTCCTCCAACCGAAGAAATGGCTGCAAATCCTGCTTCGCGCCCACTCAAATCCTATGCCATACCCTCACAAGATGAACCACATAATAGCATTGCTGCCCCTCCGATCGAGGCTAACAACTTTGAACTGAAACCCTCTTTGTTATCTGCTGTGCAACAAAACCAGTTCTCTGGTGGGTCGATGGAAGACCCTAATCTTCATCTATCAATATTTCTACAGTACGCAGATACAATCAAGAACAATGGGGTCAGTCAAGAAGCAATAAGACTTCGTCTCTTCCCTTTCTCTCTAAGGGACAGAGCAAGAGCTTGGCTCCAATCTCTACCCGCAAACTCGGTCACTACATGGGACGAGCTGAAGAAAGTTTTTCTTGCGAGATATTTTCCATCAAGCAAAACAGTTATGCTAAGATCTCAGATAAGCGATTTTAGACAAAAGGAGAACGAATCACTTTTCGATGCTTGGGAAAGATACAAAGATTTGATGAGACTATGCCCATATCATGGCCTGGAAGAATGGTTGATTATCCACACCTTCTATAATGGTCTCCTCTACAATATAAGATTAACAATAGACGCTGCCGCAGGTGGTGCACTTATGGACAAATCCTACACCGCTGCCTATGCTCTTAATTGAAAGTATGGCCCAAAACCACTATCAGTGGGGAAGTGAAAGAGGACACGCAGATAAAGGTACTACAGAGAAAGCACCGACAAAAGGAGGAATGTATGAGATAAGCGACCTAGACAGTGTCCATGCTAAGGTAGATGCCCTCACCCTAAAGATTGATAATTTGACCGCAATACCTCCAGCCACCGTGGCTGCTATAACTCCCAATTGCGAAATATGCGGAGTACTTGGACATCTAGTCACGAAATGTAAGATCTTGGTAGGAACTCCAGCTGACCAAGTGAATTATGCTCAAGGAAACCCTTACTCAAACACGTACAACCCTGGATGGAAAAATCACCCAAATTTCTCATATAAAAACCCCAATGCGTTGTATGCTCCAAACCAAGCACCTGTCGTACCACCTGGATATCAGAAAGCTCCTGCAAATGCTCCTAGTGCACCTAAAAAATCAAACTTAGAACTGATGATGGAGAACTTCATAGCTACTCAAGCGCAAACAAATAAAGACGTCCAAAATCAAAACATACACACTAATGAGCAGATAAAACAATTAGCAAACAAAATAGATGCTTTGGCCACCCACAATAAAATGTTAGAAACCCAAATATCTCAAGTGGCTCAACAACAAGCACCTACAGCCGCACCGGCTGATACGTTTCCCGGTCAACCACAACCTAACCCAAAGGGGCATGCTCATGCCATCATATTAAGAAGTGGAACCGAGTTAGATGGACCGCCTGACCCAAGACTATCAAATCAAAGTATGTATCAAAAGGCTGAAACGTCAACTGAGAAGGAGAATCAACCAGAGAAACCAGAGGTAGACGAAGAAGATAAAGGAGGAGAGGCCAAAGAAAAAGAAAAACCTTATGTGCCTCCACCGCCTTATAAACCCCAAATCCCTTTTCCTGGTAGATTAGCCAAACCCAAGAATGTAGGGCAATTTAAAAAATTCGTAGAACTTCTGAAACAACTCAATATAACAATTCCTTTCACAGAAGTTATAACTCAAATGCGCTCCTATGCCAAATTCCTCAAGGAAATCTTATCTAACAAGAAAAAGCTAGAAGATAACGAAACGGTAACACTTACAGCAGAATGTAGCGCGATTATCCAGAACAAGATGCCTCCTAAGCTGAAAGACCCCAGAAGTTTCTCTATACCATGCCATATAGGTAAGTTTGTCATAGACAAAGCCCTGTGTGATCTAGGTGCTAGTATTAGCGTTATGCCTCTATCCATATGCAACAAACTAGAAATGGGTGAACTAAGACCGACAAAGATGTCAGTTCAATTAGCGGATTGCTCCATCAAATACCCAGTAGGAATCTTAGAAAATGTTCCCGTACGAATAGGTCAATTCTACATCCCTACAGATTTCATAATCATGGATATAAGAGAAGACGAAAGCACACCTATCATCTTAGGAAGACCATTCTTAGCCACAGCTGGAGCTATCATAGATGTAAAAAAGGGCAAACTAACCTTTGAAGTAGGTGAAGAGAAAGTCGAATTTATTCTAACACAATTCTTACAAGTGCCTGCCATAGATGACACATGTTATCTGGTGGACATCATGGACGAATGCGTAAGAGAAATTGAATGGGAACCAATACCTTGTTTCGAAACCATGAAGATTCCCACACCCCTTATATTCGAAGATGACGAATGGCGTCCTGAATACCGAGACGACAATCTGAGTGAATGCTTAGCTCTGACACCTGATCACATGCCTTGTCCAAGAAAACCGACATTGGCTCTTAAGCCATTACCTAAGACCCTCAGATATGAATTCCTTGACACCGAGTTAAAGCGACCTGTAATTGTCAACGCGGACTTAGGACAACAAGAAACAGACAAATTATTACAAATCTTAAGAAAATATCCCTCCGCCTTTGGATACAACATTACAGATCTCAAAGGAATAAGCCCTTCCATATGCATGCATCGTATTATGCTGGAGAACGACTGTAAATCTTCTAGAGAACATCAACAAAGAATTAACCCAATATGGAGCACCGTAGTTAAAGATGAAGTTAAAAAACTTTTGAACGTTGGAATCATATACCCCATCTTCGATAGTCAATGGGTAAGCCCAGTCCACTGTGTACCAAAGAAAGGTGGTATAACGGTAACAACAAACAAAGCAGGCGAAGCTGTAGCGGAACGAACTATAAGTGGAGCTAGAATGTGTATTGACTATAGGAATCTAAACAAGGCCACTCGAAAGGACCATTTCCCTCTACCATTCATTGATCAAATGCTTGAACGATTAGCTAAGCACTCACATTACTATTATCTAGACGGTTACTCCGGATTCTTTCAAATCCCTATTCACCCCGATGACCAAGAGAAAACAACATTCACATGTCCTTATGGAACTTTCGCCTATCGACGAATGTCGTTTGGATTATGCAATGCTCCCGCCACGTTTCAGAGATGCATGATGGCAATCTTTGCTGATTTCATAGACAACATTATGGAAGTCTTTATGGACGACTTCTCTGTATGTGGAGAGAGTTTTGAAGATTGTCTGGTGAATTTGGAGAAAGTTTTGGAGAGATGCGTAAAAGTTAACCTCGTTCTGAATTGGGAAAAGTGCCACTTTATGGTCAAACAAGGAATCGTACTAGGACACGTTGTGTCCAAAAAGGGGATTGAAGTCGATAAAGCTAAGATCGAAGTCATAGAAAACTTGCAACCCCCTAAAACAGTGAGAGAAATATGCAGTTTCTTAGGACACGCCGGTTTCTACCGACGATTCATCAAAGATTTCTCGCAAATATCAAAACCTATAACCACCCTCCTTATGAAAGACATTGAATTTGATTTTGATGACAAATGCCTAAAAGCATTTAACCAACTTAAAACAGCTCTTGTATCCGCACCAATCATGCAACCACCCGATTGGAGACTTCCATTTGAAATCATGTGTGATGCAAGTGATTACGCCATAGGTGCAGTCCTGGGACAACAAAGAGATAAGAAGCTTCGTGCGATATATTATGCTAGTAGAACCTTGGACCCTGCACAAATGAATTATGCAACAACAGAAAAAGAACTTTTAGCCCTAGTCTTCGCACTAGAAAAATTTCGCTCCTACCTCGTAGGCGCAAAAATAATCATCTATACAGACCACGCAGCTATTAGATATCTATTAACTAAGCAAGACTCAAAGCCGAGACTTTTGAGATGGATTCTGCTTCTACAAGAGTTCGATCTAGAAATTAAAGACAAAAAAGGCATCGAAAACGTGGTAGCTGACCATTTATCTCGAATGGAACAGCTGACACCAGAAGAAGTACCTATTAACGATGACTTTCCGTATGAATGTCTGATGGCTCAGATGGACTTAGGTGAAGCCAGAAAAGAACCGCCTGAATCAAATCCAAATCAACTGCTCTTAGGACTTGACACACAAGCTGCTAACAACGATTCGCGAGAAATCCAAGACCAAATAAATAATGATATACAAGAAGTCGTGGTCTCTATCCAAACCATACCATGGTATGCGGACATAGCAAATTACTTAGCTGCCAAAATCCTACCCCCTGATATGACTTATCAACAGAAGAAGAAATTCTTTCACGATTTGAAACATTACTTTTGGGATGAACCTTTATTATTCAAGAGGAGTGCAGACGGTATTTTCCGAAGATGCGTCCCGGAAAACGAAATAGAAAGCATTATTTCTCATTGTCATGATGCCCCTTACGGAGGTCATGCAAACACATCAAAGACATGTGCCAAAATTTTGCAGTCTGGATTCTACTGGCCAAATTTGTGGAAAGATGTGCACACAGCCATCCTAAACTGTGACCGATGCCAACGCACCGGAAATATATCCAGACGCGATGAGATGCCTCAGACTGGCATCCTACAAGTGGAAGTCTTTGATGTATGGGGAATCGACTTCATGGGACCATTTCCATCCTCATTCGGAAACAAATATATACTCGTGGTTGTAGATTACATTTCAAAATGGATTGAAGTAATAGCTTCTCCAACAAACGATACTAGAGTCGTGATTAAACTCTTCAAAACCATTATATTCCCAAGGTTTGGTGTACCCAAACAAGTTATAAGCGACGGTCGCTCCCACTTCATATCACGAATCTTTGATAAACTCCTAACCAAATATGTGGTGAGGCACCGTGTCGCAACACCATACCACCCCCAAACAAGGGACAGGTGGAAGTCTCAAATCGAGAAATAAAACAAATACTGGAAAAAACTGTTGCCACTTCAAGAAAGGATTGGTCGGCTAAGTTACCTGACGCATTATGGGCCTACAGGACGGCATTCAAGACACCGATAGGTACAACACCCTTTAAACTCATATATGGAAAATCATGCCACCTGCCAGTGGAAATTGAACACAAAGCTTACTGGGCAATTAAAACTTTAAACCTAAGCTACACTGCAGCAGGAGAGAAAAGGATCCTCAACATAAATGAATTAGAAGAACTAAGATTAGATGCATATGAAAATGCAAGGATCCACAAAGAAAGGACGAAAAAATGGCATGACAAACGTATCTCAAGGAAAGAATTCAATGAAGGAGATGTAGTACTCCTATTCAACTCTCGTCTGAAATTGTTCCCTGGAAAACTCCGTTCACGATGGTCTGGACCATTCGAAGTAACCAAAGTTTTCCCCAGTGGTGCCATAGAAATCAAAGGAAAATCCATGAAACCATTCTTAGTAAACGGCCAACGCCTAAAGCATTATTACAGCGTCGAAAATAAGGATTACACCGCGAGCTTAACGCTATTAGAGCTACCGCACCAATTTGAAAACTAATTCACGTCTAACAACAAATTTCAAGCTAACGACATTAAACAAGCGTTGTGCGGGAGGCAACCCACAATTTTTTATTTTATTTATTATCTCTCAAATATCTTTATCTTTTATTTTTATTTCTATTTTTTTCATTTCTGCATTCTGATTTTTACTTTCAAATTTTTTTCCTTTTTCTTTCTTTCTCCCACAACATATTTTACTCATTTGCATTTTTCTTTTCCAAATTTTAGTACCGATTCACAGGAACCTACAAGCTAAAATTCATGGATACTATCATTTTTGCCTCGGAGACTCAGCAGAGACGATATGAGATTCTGGCTCAGCGCCAGATGAGTATGACCACGTATGTGCATGATCCCACCTTGACAGCCTTAGGAATCAGGGAAAGTGTCTATTTCATGTTTAACCAGATAGGATGGGAGGGGTTCCTAGCCCATAAACACCCTACACACCAACGCCTCACCTTAGAGTTCTTGAGCTCCCTCATCTATAAACCCACACAAGGCTTAGGGTGTAGTAGAGGTCAGATGTCCTTTAGATTGTTCGGTTTCACCCACCAGTTTACAGTTCGCAGTCTAGCTCAGCTGCTAGGATTCCCGAGCTCTTTAGACGCCAAAATGGAGACCCAGGCGGATGAGTACCTCAACTTTGAGCTTAATCACTTTTGGAGAGACATAGCGGGCCAATAACCCGAGGACCCCGACCACCTTGATGCCACCTAGATTCATAACCCTGCTATTAGGTATTTCCATCACATTTTAGCTTTCACATTTTTTGGAAAACCTATTAATCAACTCTCGGTTTCTAGGGATGAGTTGTTCATCATTTACTATGCTTTTCAGACCAGACCAGTCATTGGCGCATCATTTATGATCGCCAACATGTCAGCTATAGCTCAGTGTACCCATGGCCCCATCTGTGTCAGCGAGCTAGTCACTATGATAGCCGAGGCCTTATCCCTACGGTCATCTCTGTCGCGCCTTACACCGTACGCCAGATATTATACCATGGACATCCCTTTTTGCTTTAACATTTCCTTGATTGGTAACCTCAGCCCACCTCACTTTCAGCTGCTTGTCCAATGTAACCCTGTCTATTGCTTCAAATTGCCTAGCCCCGAGCATACCAGTGTCTATACCAAGACAAATTGGCTATATCCCCTAGAGAGGACAGACGAACACGACCCTGAGAGGGAGAAGAGCGACCCATCTACACCCACAGGTTACCACGATTATACACCTTTGGATTACCCTACACTACCCCCTTGTTACTACAGCTAATGACATACCCATGCCTGATCATGCACATACGATCAAGACTCTGCAGACAGATGTTACCACACTCCGGGGAGAGCTCGACACTGTTAAAGAAAATGTCAGCACACTTCGGCGTGACTTCTTTCATTTCATGGACGTCATCACGGAGCAGTTTGACCACATTTATCAACATCTGCACGCTTCTGCACCACCTCCCGGAGGCCCTCATGCTTGATAGTTTTTCTGTACCGCCCCAGTGAGGACACTGTTTGTTCTTAGTATGGGGGGGTTTTTCATTGTTTTTAATTATTATTATTCTCAAACTCATTATGGTTTTAATTATTTTCAAATAATATATTACTTTTCGGTCCTAAAATTTTTATTCATATCCATTTTATTTATTTCTATCTACAAAGTATGCATTCATTTTTTGCAATTTCTGTTATTATTTTCATTTGTTCTTAATTTCTATTATAATTATCATGTTTTATTTTATTTTTGTTACCATCTTTATTTGCTTCTTATTTACCATATCATTTTTCCAACTATACAATATGCTACTAATCCCTTGCAATACACTTCTCAAAATTGAAATTAATTAATTACTTTAGTGGAGCACGCGTTCAAAGAAGTCAAAGAGACCAACATGACCTGACCCTGACGAACGTCAGAGTGCATGTGACGAATTTCAGGGAGTGTCTTTGACTCTGACGAGCGTCAGAGAGAACGTGACGGGCGGCAGGCATTGTCCCCCACGCTTTTCAAAACCGTGACCATTGAACAGCATTGATGCACGAAAAATATGTCTTAAAATCCCACCACCCCATTTACTCCACTCACCCATAACTTCCATAACCTCCCAAATTTCAAAATTCTCCCATAAACACCATTAAATTTCTTACTCCACAAACCATCTATATAAACCCTCCCCTTCCATCCTTAGTTTCATCACTACCACTCCCTTTCCATCTCTCTACCACATATACATTTTTTTCTATCAAGTTCAATACTCATGGCCAACCAACCCGAACCCGACATGCGACATCTCGTGCTCCGACAAGGAGAAGCCGGTGAGCTTCAAAAAGAGAGGTACATAAAATTACATCACCGAGGGCTAACATCCACACGGTTCGTCGACAACACTTGCTTGCAAGAATTAGGCCTGCTACCTCATATGGAAGGCTTGCTGAATAAAGCTGGCCTAAGCTTTATTAGCACGATGAACACACCAACTTACGAAGCTCTCACGTTGGAATTCTTGAGTTCCTACGCATATCACACCCGAGAAGATGCAGACGCACACCTAACGGGAGCCGCTCATTTTCGGATGTTCAACCGAGAGTACCAACTCAACCATGAATTTTGAGCGACATATTTCATTTTCCCCGAGGGAATAATGTGCAATACCGCATACCCCCAGAATTGGATTGGAATGGAAGTGCATACGCACTATGGGAGAGAATAACCAGCGAACCAAATGTCACACCCAAAGCACAGTACGCCTCTCACATCCACAACTCGAACATCCGCTTCTTACACCGTGTTATGGCAAACACAATATTCGGAAGGGCAAACAACAACAAGGTAAACACTAAAGAATTATATGCTCTCCACTGTACCTTTTCGCAAAACATCCGTCTTAACCCCGTCACTTTAATGATGGCCCATATTCAAAACCTCGTTGCAAGAGAAGGGACCACACCTTTTTGCATCGGAGGCATTGTCACCGCCATCGCAGTTCACTTGAACTAGGGGGAAAGGATCCAACTCCTACCTCCGCTACCAACAGTTTTTATGGACATTGATAACTGTAGAGTTGGCCGCCTGATTAAAGTACGAGAAGTTGGAGGATACTATCTCATGGTTAAGAATGCAAGAGTTCATAGTGTGATCATGCCAAATCATAATCGTACTTACTTGGGTAATCCGGATAACTGGCTTTACAACCTGAACACCCCTGAACCCGGAGAAAATGTGCAAGGAAATCAAGGTCAGGCTAACAACGTTGCCGCTGACGAAATCGAAGAAGAATTAGAGCAGTAAGAGCCCCAACAACAGCAAGCCAACAATCCCGCCACTATCGACGCAATATATGCCGCAATAATGCAACAAAACCAGCTATCCACTCAACGCCACCAGAGTATCGAGACGTGCCAAATTGAGATGATGACTTTCATGCAACAAATGCAGAGAGACCAAAATGACTACGCTCATCGGCACGATCAAAGTATGCTGGAGTTCACCACCGGAATAACGGAAGATATGCGAGCCTTAACACTCCGTGTTGACGACTTACATGATATCATATCCCAGAGAGATGGCAGCGAATCTTCCAGACATGGCGGGCAAGCACGTCGAAGAGCAAGGACACGTGGCCGATACCGAAGACAAGAGGAAGAAGAATGATTATGTTGTTATCTTTCCCCTTTCCTGCTTCTATCAATACATTGAGGACAATGTATGATTCAAGTATGGGGGAGGAAGTATTTCCCTTTTTTCTAGTAATTTTTATTTTCTTTGTAATTTCCCTTATGTTATCTTAAATTCAATAAATAAAAAAATTTCAAGTCATCTATTGCAGCAATTTGTGTTGTTCTTTAGACTCCCCTTTCTTTTTTTGAGCCCATAAAAAAATTTTCTCTCACTCGACAAGTAAATAGACTGCAAAATCTTTAATCATCAGGAATTGGGGCGAAATTTCTACCGTTTAGACACTCTACAACCCCAGAGTATGTTAGATCAGTTCAAGTACCCGTTGTTTCCAACACCCTGAGTTTAGTCTTTATAGTAACCTTGAGTAGTTTATATTAGCAGTCATCACCGTCTTAAACACAAACTACGCAGGAAGTCGATGAATATATGTGGATGATAGAATATTTCAGCAAAATGTTGCAAGGAAACACACTGATTAAATTGGACGATCCTCACCCGATCGCCTAATCCAAAGGATGTAAACCTTACAAAGTAACATGAAAATTCATTTGATGGATGGTTCAGGAGCATCTGGTACTGAACTCGGTAGGGCAGATTACGGTCTGATCCCCCGCATCTAACATTTGAATTAAAGGTTGCCACGTTAATGTGCCAGAAACCTCGAAAAGTTTAAAAGGATCATAACCACTAACCGACTGTTCTGCTATGTGCGTGTGAAGATAAAGGGCTTAATGTGATTGCGCTAGAATGAAAAGGGCAAAACGAGACAAATACTCGAGGTAGGCTATGATAGGACTTGTAACTAGTTTATGTAAAATGGGATTGTCTAGCGTCGCTGACGTAGTTATGGAGCACGAATCAAACCACTGATTTTCTGACAAAAACTCAACGCAGCTATGTATTAGTCGATCCGAGTCATAACCATGTTTAGAAAAACATCGTACTTAGCATTTGCTTGAGGACAAGCAAAGATTAAGTATGGGGGAGTTTGATGACACACAAATATGTGATATTTCTGGCTTGATATACACCAAATATTTCTCATACTTTAGTTTAAGTTAAATTATTTTATAAGTATTATGCATGTATTTTTCTATTTTTGCAGATACGCACCGAGCCGAACACTTTTGAAGAAATGAAGAAAAAAGGGTGCAAAAAGTAGTAAAAGAGCCTAAGGAGAAGAAACCAGTCCAAAAGCCCATTACAAGTGTGAGCACGTGGCCCACAAGCAATCAAGCTCTGACGACCGTCAAGGGGACGTGACGAACGTCACGCTCCATGAAGACCAAGTGACGATAGTCACTTGCGTGTGACGAACGTCACAGCCTATCTCCCTACTTTCTCCTCATCCAACGGACAGAAACACGTTCAAAGCTTAATCCAACGAGTTCCTACATTCTCTCACCCACTCAGTCAAAAGAGCAACGAACGTGACAATTAAATGGCCTATTATTTCTCAAGGAAGAAAAGTGAACCGTTCCTACATTTTCGTGAGCAACGAATCAAGCAAGCACCATAAATAGAGCCTGAGACCATAGTAGAAAGGGTTCTGCTTTTTGGCGAGAAAGTTTAGAGATTTTATTAAGCAGATATTATTTTCAGCAGAATATTATTTTCAGCATTATTTTCTTTTCAGCATTATTTTCTTTTCCCAGTTATTTCTTTCCAGCATTATTCTTTCAGCATTATTTTCTTCTGTACCGTTAAATATATCCTCTGATCGAAGCAAAGCCTACAATTTGTGCAGGAGTGCTTCTGTCTTCAGAGTTATTACCAGGTTTATGCCTACAAATTATTATTGCTTATTAATTAATATAATTATGTTTATTTGTGTTTGTCCTTTATATTATTCTGCAATTTGGTTTAATATTATGTCAGGCTAGAAATCCTATACCGGTATGTAAAGTCAATCAACCGAGGGAACGAGTAACTTAGTCGGGACTATTTTTACTACGAAACTTTCTTTTCTGGCCTAAGTTACTATTTTTCAAACCATTAAATTGTTTTGTTACGGAAGTAAAAAACAGATAGAGGTTAGGGTCAACAAAGCGGAAGTTTGAGATCTTTTAACTGGACAGTAGTAATTAGGCATTGGCTTAAAATACAGCGGAAGCACTTTAAAGTTAATTAAAATTTTGTTTAGTTTTCAAAAAGTGTTTTTAACTCCTGCGGGATGGCAGAAGCGTACGTTAGGACTTAACTGCATAGCCTAGATCAACAAAACGACAGTGTGAGACGAGGGTTTTTAAACTAGATAGGTTTTACTGAAAACTGTTTTGAAAATATAAAGACGCCCGACAGGTCGCTAGTTCCCTAGGTAAGACTGTTGCATACTGGTAATTAAGCTCATCGATTATTAAAATACAACTTAATTTAGCGATTAGTTTTCCCTACAACCCAAATCAAATATTCATTAGCTTTAGATTTACATAGTAACAATAGAAAACGGTAGATCGATTCATCAGTCTCTATGGTTCGATATCTTTTAAAACTACTCGACAAGACTGTGCACTTGCAGTCTGAATCATTGGATACATAAGTACAAATCCCACGATCAATTTCCTAAACAATGGCCTATTTACAAAATACTTTCAAAAAACCACACCAAGCACAATTTCAAACAAAAAGCAAGTGATCTAGCAAGTAACTAAGAGCCCATGGAAAACCATGGATGAAAAGGATGCTAATACCTTCCCTTTTCATAATCTACCCCCCGAACTCAAGAAATAAATCTCAAAGGTCTTTCATGTGCTTTTTCACCATTCCTTTTGGATAAAAGAAAAGTCGATGGCGACTCTTGCTAACTGCAACATTTGCGATCAAACACAAAACCCTCAAGTCAGTTCTCCCACCGTATCACAGAACTGACGACTTTGCTGGGGATTATTCTAAAAGTGAGGTTACCTTAGGGTTAGATCATATTTAATTGCTTTCCTTGTTTGACTTGTATGCTTTACATTATGGTTCTTTGTTTGGGTTTGAACCCTCTACCCGGATTTGGGATACTTCATAGGTAAGTAGCAATACATTGTAGAAACTGTGCGGGGTATACCGACATGGTCTAAGCAATAGCTATGTTAGTGTGACATATTTGTGGGTACCAGTAGCCCTTGAGTTAATCAAGGAGAATACGGGGCCGCTGAGTGATGTCATGAAGCACTAATGTACTTTTAGAACCTTTACTTGACCAACTTGGCCTTTAGGATGTAGTGAGATGACTGGCTTTGGTGCAGTCCGAAGTTGGTAGATACTCGATACTACACTCATTGAGGTTTGGTTTCTTGGGATATTTCGGTCTCCATTAAAGGGGCTTGTGCTGAAACAATGACCAAGGAAACAAATCGGTGATATTGAGCTCCTTAGAACCCGGTTACTATAGGACAGGTTTGAGCCAACTAAACTTCAAGAGGGTACTTACCTATGAGACACCATGCAAGCCTAAACCTAAGGACTTGTTTGTTTTGTTTGTATATACATACTTGTACATAACATCATGGACATCATAACATCATACTCATTCACTAACCATTTCAAGGATTTTTGGATTTATCTTTGTTCTGTTTTGTAGGATATGGATTCTCTTCGCAGGAAAACTATCCAAGTCAATCTTGTAAGGATCCCTCCACAACTTAAGGAGCTAGTTTCAAGAATTCCTGAAAACTCTCCATTCACCGAGAGACATGGTCGCCTACTCAACTTGGTCACCTCCAACACAGATGAGGACATGATGAAGGTGCTTTTTCAGTTCTTTGATCCTTTACACCATTGCTTCACATTTCCCGACTATCAACTTGTGCCTACTTTGGAAGAATTCTCCCGACTCTTGAGGATTCCCATTCTCAACCAACTACCTTTCAACGGTACAGAAAGAGACCCAAAGCCAGAAGATATTGCTCAAGCTCTACACTTGCACTCATCTGATGTCACAACTCATTGGGAAACAAGGAGTGGTGTCAAAGGTTTCCTAGCAAAGTTCTTGTTCGAGAAAGCCCAAAACTGTTGGAACTCTTTAGATTTGCAAGCATTTGAGGAAATTGTGGCTCTCCTCATCTATGGGATGGTTTTGTTTCCAAATCCGGACCAACTCATAGATGTGAACACCGTCAAAATCTTCATATCCCGCAATCTGATGCCTACATTGCTAGGGGATATCCTACACTCTTTTCACACTTTCACTATGAGGAAAAGAGGTGTCCTTATATGTTGTACTTCTATCTTGGCAAGAGGTTTATTTCACATCTTTCCCAATCTGTATTGAAGAATGAGTAAGGTTCAAGGTGGTCACAAAGGTTGATGACGCTCAAACATTCAGACATTCATTGGTGTTCCCAATCCATAGAGAATGTTATCATTGTTGACTGTTATGGAGAATTTCCTAATGCCCCTTTACTTGTCATTAAGGGAGGTATCACCTACAACCCCTGCTTAGCCTTAAGACAGTTTGGTTACGCCCGAAGGGATGGCCCGCACGAGATGCTAATTCAAGGTTTGTATTTGACTACGACAACGACGATCAAGGTCTTCGCCATAGATTTATCCGAGCTTGGAGGATGTTGAACAAGGTAGATAGCAAGACATTTGGGCACAAGAATTCCATCCCTCTTAAGCCTTACCTCAAATGGGTACGAACCCGTGCTCAGAGTCTTATGATGCCTTATCCCTCCGTTCTCCCGGTAATCGTTGAGCTTGTCATGGAAGGAGATGTTCCATACACTATCCTATATCCTGACATGCCCACCTCTCTTGAAGACCTACAAAGGGATTGGATACAACTCAAGGGGGGGCGAGATACCTTCGAAGCCCAATTCTACGCAAGCGAGAAGAAGGTTTTGGAACTCACTAGGCTACTTCATGAGGAGCGGAACCTGAATGCCTACATCGCACCGAAGAGGATGCGTACTACCTTTTTATCTTAGAGTTTTTGTATTATTTTTCCCAAGAAGGCATTGATGTACTCAAAGCTTTAATTTATTAATATAATGTGTGTTTCTTTTTTGTCTAAAATGAATTTGAATCTTTAAGATCCTTGAAATCATTGCATACGCATTTACCATTCATCATAACATAAGCAAGTTTCTTGCAACAAGTCTCCTCATATCTCTACTGTTTATTTAAGTAAGATGGATCTCGAGCAAACAGTGAAGGACCTTCAAGCTCAGAATGCACAGTTTCAACAAATGTTCTTAACTCTAGACAAAGGACAAGAAGAGTTGAAGACCTTGCTGGTTGAGGAGAAGAAAAAGAAGATGAAGAAGATAACCGGAGTTCTAAACATGGGAAGAATATTCCAAGGGCAAACAAGAAGGGCCTTAGACTTTGCAACAACATTTGGTGAGTAAGATAATCAAGATGGGAAAGGCAAAGAAACAGTTGTCCATTCAGAATCATAAGAAGAAGAGGAAGAAGAAGACTATTCTGAAGAACAATACCCTTCAGCCGACGACAAGTATAAGCATCTAGAAGAGCGGTTGAGTGCAATGGAGATCCAAAAAGTGCCTGGATTGGACTTTGAGGAGTTGGGACTAGTATTGGGAATTGTGATTCCTCCAAAATTCAAAGCACCTATGTTCGCCAAATATGACGGAGTCTCATGCCCCAAAATGCATCTCCGATCCTATGTGAGGAAAATCCAGCCTCATACCTCCGACAAGGATTTGTGGGTACACTTCTTCCAAGATATACTGTCTGGAACTCAACTTGATTGGTTTTATCAGTTAGAAAGAGCCAATGTTCATAACTGGGAAGATCTGGCCGCCGCCTTTTACAAACAATACCAATACAATGTTGACCTTGCACCCACCCGTACTCAACTCCAGAGTATGGCCATGGTTTCAAGTGAAGGCTTCAAGGACTATGCACAAAAATGGAGGGACTTGGCCGGAAGAGTTCAACCTCCCCTATTTGAAAGGGAGTTGGTAGACATGTTTTTGGGCACCTTGTTTGGTCCCTTCTTAAATCACTTAATTGGGAGTTCATTGGCAGGTTTCACTGAACTGATATTGACCGGAGAAAGAGTAGAAGCCGGGATAAAGAATGGAAAGATTCAAAAAGATGCATCCTCTGCTGCTGTAAGGAAGCCATTCATCAGAAAGAAAGAAGTGGTTTCTGTATATCCTTATAGAAATCAAGATAGAGCTGAACGTTGTCCAGTGGTAGGGGTTGTTATGATTCCTAAACCTGCGCCTGATCAGCAAAGAAAAAACCAACCAAGAATGGAAAGACCAGTCAGACAATTCACCCGAATTAATATGACAATATCTCAAGCATTGCAACATTTGTTAAGATCCAATCTAGTGACCTTGAAAGAAGCTCCAAAAAACCCTAACACAACCTCTCCTCACTATCATCCTAATGCCCGCTGTGCATACCACTCTGAGAGTCCCGACCATGACACTAACAATTGTTGGGCTCTGAAGAACAAAGTACAAGACCTCCTTGAAGCCAAAGAGATTGAGTTCAATGCGTCAGAAAAGCCCAATGTCATTTTTGCCCTTATGCCCAAGCACGGCCATAATGCCAACGCCATTGAAGAAGATATGTTTGTTACTTCAGTTGATGAACTCATGACCCCACTCCTGACTATCAAAAAGAACTTATTGAATGCCAGTGTTTTCCTAAGCTGTGATGAAAGCTATCATTTATGTTTGTCCTCACCAACCAGTTGTCCTTTGTTAAAAGCAGGCATTCAGTGCCTAATAGATAACAAGGAAATTTTATTCGAGAAGACTTTTGTTCCAACTATTCCTTATAATGATGTTTCCATCGTTACCATTTCCGCCAATTCTTCCCGGGTCTCCACCAAAAGATCCGTTAGAATCACATCAGTTCCAAAAGTAGCTCCTTTGATAATTACAATGCCTGGACCAGTCCCGTATTCGTCAGACAAAACCGTACCATGGAATTATGGAGGGGATGTCTACTACCACGGTATCAAGCAAGATTGGCCAGCAGCTGGAAACTCAAGTTTTGAGAAGATTAACTCTGATATCAGTAATATTGCAGGGACCAGTAAGATTACCCGAAGCGGAAGGATATTCTCTCCAGAAATTGATCCCCCAAAAGCAGTTTCTGGACCTGTAATCATTCTTGTTGTTGTTGCTCCTCTAAAGGTTATTCTCAATCCTACAATCATCTTTGCTAGTACTCCAACTGACAAAGCTGATACAACCCCTGTTATCACTCCTACTGAAATTCCTGCTGCCGAGTCAACTGAGACTCGAGGTAAAAGTATTCTGATTGAGCATGTCCGGATGAAGGCACAATCATTGGCTATCCTTGAGACCTCCCGGAAAGAGATGGAAGAAATTCTAAGGATCATAAAAAGAAGCGACTATAATGTAGTTGAGCAACTGGGGAAGACTCCATCTAAAATTTCCATGCTGGCTTTACTACTATGTTTCAAGGCGCATGCAAAGGCCTTGGTAAAATTCCTCAAAACTGCCCATGTACCCCAAGAAACATCTGTCGATCGGTTCCAAGACTGCGTAGCCAGCTTGACTGCAGATAATGGTTTAGATTTTTCGGACGCTGATTTAACGCCAAGGGGGAGGAAGCATAACGAGGCATTACATGTCTTAGTCGAATGCAGGGGCACGACCTTGGCTCATGTTTTGGTGGACACTGGTTCCTCTCTGAATGTATTGCCTAAAAAGGCTCTTGATAGACTTGACTGCGAAGGATTGACATTGAAATTGAGCAACGTAGTAGTAAGGGCCTTTGACGACTCAAAAAGGATAGTGCATGGGGAAGTGGATATCCCCATAAAGGTTGGAACCCAAACATTTGATTCAACTTTTCATGTAATGGATATTCTCCCTTCATATTCCTGCTTGCTAGGCCGACCGTGGATCCATAATGCTGGCGATGTTACTTCTACGTTGCACCAAATGCTGAAATATCCAATTCAAGGGAAGATCATCACTGTTCATAGAGAAGAAGAGTATATGGTCAGCCATCTAAATTCTTCAGATATGTGGAGTTAGATGGTGAATTTATTGAAACTCCGTTCCAGCACTTTGAAGAAGTCCCGTAAGATATGGCAGTAAATAAGGTTGTGTCTCAAGTTCCCAAGATCATAAGGCCTCCACTCAGGATGTCAACTTTACAGGATGCCAAGGCGATGATAGAAGAAGGTGGGTGCACTATTTGCGGACAACTCTCAGATATCCCATACAAATCTGACAAGTTTGGTCTGGGTTTCACTTCAGGTGCCCAAAAGGTTGTACGCCGTGCTCGTGCCGGAGGACCACCCTTGAAGATCAGAAACCGCGAAGTCAACACAGTGGAGGATGATGAAGAAAACTATAACCTGGAGGACTGGATTTTCCCAACTGTCGGTGAAGGGCTCAGCAACTGGGAGGCTAGAGATTTTGTCTCGGTCACTTTTATCCCACAGTAATTTGTCTTTACATTTTGTTGGATTTGTAATATTAAAACAATTCAGACTCTTAAAACATTGTGTCTTACCCGAGGCACAATTGTCCATTTGTAAGGGTTATTATCTCATTTCCATATGACATCAATGAATCATGGACGTTTTTGCATACAAACTTTGTGCTCATTGTTTTTCTTTTTACATTTTCATTCCTTTCAAAGATAGATATACTCTTACACACACTCTCACTCACAAATTCAGGTCTACATCCATTCGGGATCCCATGGGTAACGGTTCTGCTATGGACTTTTGTGACTCTAATAATCTAATCTACCAAGCCGAAGACGAAGGTGAGGAAGATTGTTAAGCACCAGGGGAACTTGCCAGATTACTACAGCAATAAGAGAGGACCATTCAGCCCCACGAAGAGCCAGTGGGTACAATCAACCTAGGTACCAAAGAAGACAAAAGAGAGGTCAAGGTGGGTGCCAATCTGGAACCCAGTGTCAAGGAGCATCTGATTCAGTTGTTACACGAGTATGTTGAGATCTTTGCCTGGTCGTATGAAGACATGCCAGGACTTGATGCAGATATTGTAGTACATCGTCTACCTACAAAAGAGGATTGCCCACCGGTAAAGCAAAAGGTCTGTCGAATGCGACCAGATATGTCAGAGAAGATTAAATCTGAAGTCATGAAATAATTCAACACTGGATTCTTGGCCGTCACCTCTTATCTGCAATGGGTTGCCAATGTTGTTCTCTTGCCCAAAAAGGACGGCAAGGTACGAATGTGCATGGACTACAGAGATTTGAATAGGGCAAGCCCTAAGGATGATTTCCCACTTCCCCATATTGACATCTTAGTTGACAATACGGCACAACACAAAGTTTTTTCCTTCATGGACGGTTTCTCAGGCTACAACCAAACCAAAATGGCGCCTGAGGACATGGATAAAATAACCTTTGTCACACAATGGGGGACATTCTGCTACAAGGTTATGTCGTTTGGACTAAAGAATGTTGGGGAAACCTATCAGCGTGCCATGGTCACTCTGTTTCACGACATGATACATCACGAAATAGAGTTCTATGTGGACGACATGATAGCTAGATCTCAAACAGAAGAAGAGCATCTTGATCATTTACAGAAACTGTTTGAGAGGCTAAAGAAATACAAGCTGAGGTTGAACCCAAATAAATGCAAATTTGGGGTGAGGTCTGGTAAACTCCTGGGTTTTGTCATCAGCAATAAGGGTATTTGTTGTACCCCAAAATTTTCCCTCTCATTTTACTCAATACATGTCCATTGAGATCCTCAATTTGCTCAAGATTGCCCAAGAGTTGATGAGACAAACTCTCTCCTAAGGCAGTATACCTCAAATTAGGGTTTCCATTTTCATCAAGATGGGTGAACCACAAAGGCCTCATATGCTCTTCATGGTCTTAATATTTTCTCAAGACCCTACATGTCAAGTTTCATACCTTGCACAAGAATTTTGCTCTGTCAACTGCTCGGATGCTTGAGAATCGACTGTATTAGGTCAAAAGTCAATTGTGGCCCACATACAGTCAAACTTCAAGATTTTTGGTCAACATCAACGTTTTGAATTTATATCCATCATTTGATCAAGGGTTGATCATGATTCCTCAAGGAATGCCCTAAATTCATCAAAACCCAAAAATTGCTAAATTAGGGTTTCTTAGTAAAAGTCAACCAAACTTTGACCAAGCATAACTTCCACATGCTTTATCATAAATTTTCCATCCAAAACTCATTTTGAAGAGGATGCAATTCCCTACAATTAACCTTCAGCTCACAAGTTCAAAATATGCACTCACAAAAAGATATGAATTTCTATATTATGGGTCCTTTTGAAAAGTCAACAAAAATACCTTTTGGGTCAAAGCTTCATACATGAACATGGAAGATCCAATTGAGATGAAACCAAAAGGGTTGGTTATGGGACATCCTAATATTTCCAAAAAGTCCAAGAACACCCTCCTAGGGTCAAAATTAAGAGAGTTGTGCATTGTCAAAGTTGGCAATTTTTAGAAAATTGTCAAAAGTCAACATTGATCAAATTTGCGTTTTTTCCAAAGGGGCCCATGTTTTCTTGTTTGAAACATATTTCTAATAGGACCCACGACCCCTGAGCTTTTCCACCTATTATTTTATTTTTTTTATCATTTATTTTGATTTTTTATTCATTTAAATCAAAATAAATCAAATTAAATGGTAAAATAATAAAAGCAAATCAAATCTTGGGATTTTTGTGCACATTTGGAGTCTATGTACAGCTAGCATGATGATCAATTCGTGCAAGACTCATTAGGATTTGAAAAGATTGGATTGAAGCTTGTTTTGGAAAGATATCATACATGAATCAAATCAAATCACATTTTCATAATTCTCAAAGATATGATGCAATTTTATTGACCTAATATGATCTACTATATGTATACAACAATTCCAAATCATAAACACAAGGGTTGCAGTCGTGAAAAGGCCAAAGAAAACTCAAAATATTTGACAAAAAAGTGAGGTTCAAATTTTGGGATAGAGGGCTATTCAAGACGATTCAAAGCCAGAAATCAATTCCTTGGCATCTCAGGAAGCATTCCCAACCATTTGCAGGCTTCAAAACATAGAGAATCCTCGCATAGAAGTATCATGGTTTGCATCCAAAACTCAAATTCGATTTCTATGTTTTATGCATTATAAATCCATTCTATTCATATGTTTGCAAGCTTTCTATATCCTTTAATTGTATTAACAGTGCAGGAATCAATACTTACCATTGTTAGGGTTTGAGGTCACGATTTGGGGATTCCTGGTATAGGTTAAATTAGGCAAAATGAAGCGTACCATAATGTTCACGAGATTACCATGAATGGATCTATGTAATTAGAACTCATTTATCGTGCGTATTATGCATTTTGGAAATTTGCAGGGGCTATGGCTACGAACATGTGGCTGTAGGTAAAAGTCATATGTCTAAAACGACGTAGAAAGGAAGAAGATGGCTATGTGTCAGCCAACCATTCGCCCGTTTGAACCAGCGCGCGTGTTTCTTTGTTTTTTCCACTAACCACTTTATTTCATATATAATATTGTGTTTGTATTTCACTTACAACAAAAGCGCGCAGCTCAGATGGCAATAAGGCATTGGCAGAAGGCATAAGGACCTGGGTTTGATCCCAGGTCCAGACAACTTTCTTTATTTTCTTTTCCTTCCACAGATCCAGTGCAAATCTCTCTTGTATGCCTACCATGCGCCTCAACGTCCGGCCACAGGATGTACTGCTACCCAGATCCAACGCGTTCCAGCATGAAGGACTATGATACACCTCAAGTCAATGCCACACAAGATCCAGCATGGTCAACCTGGGCTCAGCTTGGTTGGGCCTGGAAATTCAGCTTTGCACCCCCTTCAGCAATCCATCACAAGCCCAAGTTATTGTTTTTTATCTTTTTTAATTTCTTTATTTTCTTTTTTTTATTAACATAAATTTTTTTTTATTTAATCACAAAAATCACAAAAAGGGATTTTTTTTAATAATAAACATTTAATTAATTTTTCCCAAAAAATACACCAAAATCATTTTTCTCATAAAATACTTCTTTTTAATTTAATTAGTAAATTAGGTTAATTAGTTTCTTTCATAATTAAAAAATAATTAGAAATTAGGTTTAATTAATTTGTAATTTAATTGTGTTCTCAAATAAAAATCCACAAAAAATACGTTTCCTCACTTAGAGTTTTAGGTTTTTTTTCAACCGTCCTCGTATTTAATTCTCCGCGCGCTTGTTAATTATTTTGCCATTATTTTGTAACTGCTAAGGGTTTGTAATAGCTTTAAATTAGGGTTATTATTTATCGCTTTTCCCCCACTTTTGGTTATGTAATTAATCCCCCTCCCCGAAGCCTTGTAATAGCTAGGTTTTATTTCGCACTTTAAATTCCCGCAATCTTTAACTATCTAGATGCATGGCTAATAGGATTGTATGGAAAGATGCTTGAAAAAAATTAAAACGGTAGATAACCCTAATTGTGCAAAGATAACATTAACTGAAATCAAACACTTGCACATACTCACTCCTAGGGTTTGCCTCACTTCGGTCACCTTCGGTAAACAGTCATTAAGCATAGCAAATTTTAGTGGTCGCCCTCCTGTCTAAAAGATCAATTGTCCCATTCGAATGTTGCCTCGGAAATGTTGCCTCGAAAGCATCTTTAAGACTTTAGTGTTACTACTAAAGGTTCCAACTTGTTGCTTTAATGATTGTACATATCCCTTTTGAATGTTCCTTACAAACTCCAACAACAGGGCTACCTACTCCTTAATAGTAGGATAGCGTTGTCTAAAGGAAATGAGAACAAATAATCTTTTTTCGAGTAGGTAGAATCTTAAGTACTTGCTCGATAAAAACTTTTCACGCAAACACCTTTCAAAAAACAAATTTTCAAAACAAACTTCGTCACACCCTTGAGGACTGATACAAGGGCTATCACAAAGTAAAACTTTTCAAGACAAAGCATACACAAGCAATTTGAAAAATGAGCAAGTACCTAAGACCCCGTAGACAACTACGGATAGAAAGGGTGCTAACACCTTCCCTTTTTATAATCTACCCCCCGTACTCAGAATATCTCAAAAAAAGGTTTTTTCTGTTCTTTTTCCTTTTCCTTTGTTGGATGAAATAAAAGTCGGTGGCGACTCTTGCTTACCGCGACATTTTGCAAACACAAAACACAAAACACAAACCAGTAAAAACAGTCGGTTCTGCCACCGTATCACAGAACTGGCGACTCTGCTGGAGAAATATAAAGTGGGGTATACCTTAGGATCTAGGTCATTAAAATTGCTTCTCTTGATTGTCTTGATTGCTTTATTTTTGAGGGTTTGTTTGGGGTTACTAAAGATCCTACACCCGGATCTGGGGGAACTCATTAGGTAAACATAAATAGATCATGGAGATTGTACGACGTAGACCGATATGGTTTAAGTGATGGTTGTGTTGGTGTGGCACTTTGGTTGGTACCGGTATCCTTCGTGGGGAAACAAGGAGAATACGGGGCCGCCGCGTGGTGTCGTGAAGCACCAACGGACCTTAGAACCTTAGTTGAACAAACTTGCCCATTAGAAATTAGTGAGATAGACGGCCTCGGTGTAGAGCTGAGGATTGGTTGATACTTGATGCTACACTTATTGAGATCAGACTTTCGGGATATTTTGGCCGCAAGAAAAGATTGATTGAGCTGAAAAAATGCCCGATAAAGGATGGTCATTGATATTGAGATCCTCTAGAACCCGGTTACTTTTTAAGACAGGTTTGAAACTAACTAAACTTCAAGAGGGTACTACCTTTAACCTCATGCAAGCCTTAAACCTAAGGACTTGGTGTGATTTGACTGTGTTTGCTATACCTGTGTTTGCTATACATGTGGTTTATCATAACATCATGCATCATAACATGGCATCCATTCTTATTGCACTAACCATTTCAAAGACCAAGGGAATTTATCTTTGCACTGTTTTGCAGATCATGGCTTCTGTTCATAAAAACACTATCCGAATCAGCTTTGTAAAGATACCTTCCCAACTCAAAGAGCTAGCATCAAGGGTTTCTGAAACTTCTGCGTTCACCAAGAGACATGGTCGAATTCTCAACCTGGTTACTTCAAACTTTGATGAAAAGATGATAAGTGTACTTTTTCAGTTCTTTGATCCCAAGCACCACTGCTTCACCTTTCCAGACTATCAGTTGGTACCTACCTTGGAATAATTCTCTCAACTGTTGGATATACCCATTTTTGAGCAGTTGCCCTTCATAGGTTTAGAAGAAGCTCCTAAGCCAGAAGTCATTGCCTTATCTTTGCACCTGAAATGGGCCGACGTGGTATCCAATTGGGAAACAAGAAGCGGAGTCAAGGGTTTTCTACCTAAGTTTCTGATAGACAAAGCCCAGCTGTTTTGGGATGATATGGATTTTCAGGCTTTCGAGGAGGTCTTGGATCTTCTAATCTATGGGTTAGTCTTATTCCCTAATTCGGGCTCATTCGTAGATGTGAATGCTATCAAGATCTTTCTCTCTCGCAACTCGGTGCCTACTTTGCTCGGAGATATTTTGCACACTCTCCATACTCCTACCATGAAGAGAAGGGGGATTCTTATGTGCTGCATGCCATTGCTATCGAGGTGGTTTATTTCTCACCTCCCTAAGTCCATACTAAAGAACTAAGAAGGTTTGGGTTGGTCGCAAAGGATAATGTCACTCGCTCATAAGGATATTCTTTGGTGTTCTCGAGCTATGGAAAACACTGCTGTTATTGACCGCTGCGGGGAATACCCTAATGTCCCAGTACTCGGTATTAGAGGGGGTATAACCTACAATCCTTGTTTAGCTCTACGACAATTTGGTTACGCTCAAAGAGATGGTCCTCATGAGTTACTTATCGAGGGTATTATATTCAACTATAAGGATGATGTTAAAGAGTATCGTAGGAGGTTCATACGAGCTTGGGGCATGGTAAGCAGATCTGGCGCCAGGGCTTTGGAGCCAAAGACTTCCATTCCTATGGAACCTTACCTCCAATGGTTACAAACTCGGGATCATAAACTTATGATGCCCTATGTGGCCGTTTTACCAGTGATTGTGGAACCCACTACTGAAGAAGGCATTCTTTACACGGTTCTCTACCCTTACATGCCCACTGATCTTGGAGAATTACAGATGTCTTAGATTTATTTGATGAAGGAGTGGGACACTTACAGGGATCAGTTCCATGCTCAGGAAAGGAAGGTTTTAGAGCTCACAAAGCAGCTCCAGGAAGAAAAAGGACTCAATGACTATCTCGGCACAAAGAGGAAGCATCCATGGGAACTTTGATGTCTTTTATAAATTTTAGATTTGTTTTTAATTGTAACGCCTAAAAGGCATTTGAACTTCAAATTCAGCTAATAAAGTTTTTGTTTATTTTGGTTTGCAAATTTAAATTTCCCGAAGTCTTTGAAATCATTGCATGCACATCCCATCATCATACACATCATTACAGGTACCATTACAGGTTTTCTCATCTTCTTCGCTGTTTATTTCAGCACGAAATATCTTTCGAGCAAACCATCAAGGACCTTCAGGCACAGAATACCCAGTTCCAACAAATGTTCATAAGTCTGGCAAAAGGGCAGGAGGATATGAAAGCCCTCATCCTGAAAGAAAAGAAGAAAGAGAAGAAGGCTGCTGGTATTCTGAATATGGGCAGAAGGTTTGGAGAGCGGTTAAAGTGATAAGTTGATCTGACCTCTTCATCTAAGGAAGGGGAGAATCAGGAAGAAGAGAAGGACCCCAGCCCTGCAGTTTCTGACAATGATACCGATTACAATGATGAGCAATATCCTCCTGCTGAGGATAGATACAAATAGTTGGAAGACCGTCTGAGTGCCATGGAAGTTCAGAGGATACATGGACTGGATTTCAAAGAATTGGGATTAGTGTCGGGAGTGGTCATTTCGCAGAAGTTCAAAGCTCTAGTTTTTGCTAAGTATGATGGGGTGTCCTGCCCGAAGCTCCATCTCCGTTCATACGTCAGGAAAATTCAGCCCCACACCGCTGATAGAAATCTGTGGTTTCATTTCTTTCAAGATAGTTTGTCAGGGACTCAGCTTGAATGGTTCTACCAGCTGGAGGGAACAAATATCCGAAATTGGGAAGATCTGGTTGCTGCTTTCTACAAGAAGTATCAATACAATGCCGACCTTGCTCCTACTCGTACTCAACTCCAGAGCATGTCCATGGGTGCAAGTGAAGGCTTTAACGATTATGCACAAAAATGGAGAGACTTGGCTGGGAGAGTTCAACCCCCATTCTCTGATAGCGAGTTGGTTTATATGTTTCTGGGGACGCTATCTAGTCCATTTTTCAATCATTTGATTGACAGTTCATCAGCTGGTTTCACCGAGCTGATTCTAACTGGAGAAAGAGTAGAAGCTGGGATTCAGAGCGGAAAGATACAAAAGGATGCCTCTTCAAGTTCGGTAAAGAAGCCTTTCGCTGGTAAGAAGGAAGCCAGTGTCGTCTATAGCCCGAGGGGCCAAAACAAGGTTGAACATCGTCAGACAGTAAGTGCTGTAATGATACCTAGACTTGTAGTTGCTCCATAACGCAACAATCAACAAAGGGTGGAAAGACCACAACGACAGTTTACCCGCATCGACATGACATTGGCTGAAGTTCTACCTCACCTGCTGAGATCCAACTTGGCAACCTTGAAAGAGGCCCCCAAGAATCCAAATACTGCATCTCCTAGATATAATCTGAATGCCCGGTGTGCCTATCATTCTGAGAGTCCTGGCCACGAGACTGTTGGGCTCTAAGAAACAAAGTACAAGACCTGATTGAAGCCAAGGAAATAGATTTTGATGCTCCGAAGAAGCCAAATGTCATAACTGCTCCCATGCCTAAACATGGTCATGGAGTTAATGTTGTTGATATTGATTTGTTCGTTACCTATGTTGATGAAGTTTCTACTCCTCTCATGACTGTCAAGAAGAATTTGTTGTTGGCCGGTTTATTTCCGGGTTGCGGTGAAGGTTGCCGCATGTGTTCGTTTCTACCTTCTGGTTGTCATTTGCTGAAGATAGGTGTTCAACGCCTGATAGATAGCAAAGAAATTTTGTTTGAGAAAACTTTGGTTCATGTTGTTTCATCTGAAGACGTTGCTATTATAACCATTTCCACCAATCCTTCCAAGGTTTCCTCGAGAAGACCTGTTAAGATTACATCTACTTCAAGAATTGCTCCACTGATAATCATTGTTCCTGGTCGAGTCCCATATGTCTTGGACAAAGTTGTCCCCTGGCATTATGGTGCTGATGTGTACTATCATGGCATCAAACAAGATCTGAAAGATGAAGAAGCTGATCCTGATGTTGGTAATACTGTCGGAACCAGTAAGGTCACCCGAAGTGGAAGGATCTTCTCTCCCGAAATTTCCCCTAAGATTGTCAACAAGCCTATTGTCATCCCATCTGCTGTTTCTACTAGTACACCTGCTACTGTTCCTTTTCTTACTCCAGTTATTACCCTTGGCGGTGAATCGTCTGATACCCACGGCAAGGAAATTATAGGTGAGCCTGCCCGGACGGAGGTGCCTAAGAAAATTGTTGTGGAAGCCTCTAAGCAAGAAAGGGAGGAAATACTGAAAATCATTAAAAAGAGCGACTACAATATGGTCGAGCAGCTGGGGTAGACCCCATCAAAGATATCCATGTTGTCTTTGCTGTTGTGCTCTAAGGCCCGTGCGAAGGCTTTGATCGCATTCCTCAAAACTGCTCATGTCCCGCAAAAGACTTCAGCTGATCAGTTCAAAGATTGTGTGGCCATCCTGACTGCTGATAACGGGCTGGGTTTTTCATACGCAGACTTGACACCAAAGGGAAGGAAGCATAATGATGCTCTGTATGTCTCGATTGAATGCAGGGGCACCACTGTGGCTCATGTGCTGGTAGATATTGGGTCTTCACTGAATATTCTGCCAAAGAAGGTGTTGGACCGGTTGGATTGCGAGGGTTTGACTCTAAAGCCTAGTAACATTGTGGTAAGGGCTTTTGACGGATCGAAGAGAATGGTGCACGGGGAAGTGGACATCCCTATCAAAGTAGGTTCTCATACTATTGGGTCCACCTTCTATGTGATGGATATCAGGCATCGTATTCTTGTTTGTTTGGTCGTCCTTGGATCCATAAGGCTGGGGCAGTCACTTCCACACTCCACCAAATGCTGAAGTATCCGGTGAAAGGAAAGATTGTCACAGTGCAGGGTGAAGAAGAATATATGGTGAGTCACCTCAACTCCTTCCGCTACGTAGAGATGGACGAGGAATTCATAGAAATTTCTTGTCAGAACTTCGAAGAGGTCCCTCCGATCTTGGCATCAACTGAAAAAACTACTACCAAACCTCCTTTAAAGATGGCTTCTTTCAAGGACGCCAGAGCTGTGGTTGAAGAAGGTGGGTGTACCAATTGGGGTCAGCTCCCTGATTTCCCTCACAAAACTGACAAATTTGGTTTGGGCTTTACTACATGGGCTCAAAGGGTTATTAGACGCACTCGGGCTGGAAGACCTTCTCTACACATCAGCAATCGGGGAATTAACGCCATTAAAGATAGCGAAGAGGACTCAGACATCGACAGCTGGATCTACCCAACTACCAACGGTGGACCGAGTAACTGGACGGCTAGGGACTTTATACCTGTTTCTTTTATTCCGCAGTAATAGTCTTACCTATTTTAGATTTGTAACAAACAATTTGAAACTTTACGGCCCGGTGCCTTGCCCGAGGCACCTTGGCTTTTCTTGTGAGGGCTATTATTTGTCATTTCATAATCATTAATAAAGCGTTGGACGTTTCTTGCATACAAATTTTGTGCTCTCTGTTTTTCTTTTCTGTTTTCCACTCTATCAAAACAGTTATTCTCTTACACACACTCACGTATCATAATGCATATCCATATCCACTCTAGATCTCATTGATAACAGCTCTGCTATTGCCAGTTATGACTTCGAAAATCCGATCAACCAAGCCGAGTGTGATCGGTGGAAATAGAACTGACTGTTTAAAGTTGGTTCGCGAAATGTCGCGGAAGCAAGAGTCGTCACCGTCTTTTATTTTCTCCAACATGGACAGGAAAAAAGCACAGAAAAATTCCTTATGAGAACGTTTCTCGGTTCGGGAGGTAGATTTATAGAAAGGGAAGGTGTTAGCAACCTTTCTATCCATGGTTATCCATGGGCTCTTAGATACTTGCTCTTATGTTTTCAAAATGTTTGCTTTTCAAAATGTGAGTGGGTTTGAAAAAGTTTCATCGAAAGATTTCTGAATGACTCTTGTATCTGTCCTCAAGAGTGTTTGAAAAATTTGTTTTGAAAGCTTTTGAAAGGTGTCAGTGTGAAAAGGGTTTTGATTTGTTTTTGAATAGAGCAAGTATCTATGAGTCATCTACCTACCCTAAGGAATTAGGCTGTGTAAATGTCCTTAAGGTAGTGCCATCCCACCATTGAGAGGTAGGTAGCACCACCGTTGGAGGTGTTCGGGTCAATTCGAGTTTAGGGATAGTGTGGTCACCGAAGCAACAGTAGGACACCTTAGAAGCTACCCTTATGTCCTTGATCCTTTTTTAATCCGAGGCAACCGTTTCGAGGCAACTATTCCGAGGCAACTGTTTCTAGGCAACTTGTTCCGAGGCAACCAGATCATGGACATAAGGACTTACTAAGACGTCCCATACTTGACGACCACATTTCGAAGGCAACAGGTGAGGCGTACCCTAGAAGTGGTGTGTGCATTGTGTGTTCTTTTCATGTTATATTTGTTTTTGTTATTAGTGAGCTACGAGTTATTTTTATTTACATACATTCTTTCATGCAAGTTAACAGTTAAGGGGTGCAGAAAGTAAATTGCGGAAACGTAAATCCTACGCTATTACAAGGCGCGGGTCTATACATCGCCAAAAATTACAAAGACCCGTTTTTTAGTAAATGAGTACGGAAAATAAAAAAAACGGTAAAAGTCCTAATTACTATTACATGTCCGGAGCAATTACATAATAATCAAACAAAGTAAATGCGCGCGAATAAATTAATCGGAAATGTCTAAGGGTGTTGACCCTTTTAAGAAATGGAATTGATTTTTTTGGTCTTTTTTGTAATTAAAATGAAATTGAAGCTAATTAATAACTAATTAATTTAATTTAATTAAAAGAAAATATTTTTTTGCTTTTTATGTTTTTATGAAATAGAATAAAAATAAAGAGAAACAAAATTAAAATTAACCTAAATCTAAGCTATTTTAGTTATTTTTAAAAAGTTAAAATGGCCTAATTATAATTAATTTATTTGAGATTTATTCACAAAAATAAAATAATAATAATAAAAATAATGTTAGTTCAATTTTTTGGTTTTTTTTATGAAAATGTATTAATTGGTTAATGGCTAATAATAAATAAAATTAAAAAAGGTTAGAAATTAAATTAAAAAATAAAATAAATGAAATGAAAATAAAATAATAAACCAAATGGAAGGGGTATTGGGCTGAAATGGAGGTGTGTTGTTGAAACTGTGGCCCATTGACATCTCCAGCTCGTTTGACTTTTTGACCTCTCTATGGCACATGTTGACTAGATGCACGGTGGTCATCTGCTCTAAGCCATTGGATTGCTGTTGAGAGACACATGGCATCTTGGCGCTGGAGTCACATGGTGGCCTGTTTTTGACTATGCTGCATGGAATCACTTTGAACAAAATAATAGAAATTATTTGGGGGGACTTGGGATTCGAACCCAGGTCCCAAGGGTCAATGCCTGTGCGCCTTAACCAACCGAGCCAGCTGTTTCAATTGATATAACAATAAACATTTAATATTATATTGGATAAGCAAATAAATCCTGGGAATTAAAAAAACGCGCGCGTGCAATTTGAATGGACCAATCAAACGTTAACACGCCATCGTCTTCTCCAATAGTTTGTTGGTTATTTACCTGCGGATTTTTATCCGCAAGTAGTTTCGTAGCTTATCTCAAAAAACGTCCCTAGGCCATAAAAACTCCATCCAATCACATGGGCATGATCGTCTCTGCCTCCTCATTAACCCTGTAACCATCATTCATCCTGATTTTGCCTATGTGAAAAACACCTAAAATACAAGCGTATGAACCCTAGTTCGAATATCATGATATAGGGGCCAATAACAAAATTGAATAATGCAATTGTGTTAGAAATCAAATGAGAAACACGAATATACCAATTTTTTGAAGAAAAGGTGCAAGTATTGGAGGTTATGATTTCGTGTTCAGCGCTGAGTTTAGGACGACTTACAGTGATGTGTAGGAGGTCTTAGGGCTTGGCAATGGTCGCGTTGGCTTCAGGGGATTGCCAAGAAGAAAGCTACGTCCTCAGTTTTGTATGAAAAGGCCTGCAAGATAGCTTTAGATCTCCCAATTTTGACAGTTTTTTTGAATTTCTCTCTGGCCGTTTTAGGTGTCTCTGGGTCGTGAATTGTACCAAGAATGCTTGCATATATGTTATGTAAAGAATATCAATCAAAATTATGGCTATTAAGCTTATGCATTCATGTTTGAGATTATGCCATGAACTCCATTGAAACACTTTCCATTTTTGTGTCAAATTTGAATTCTTGCTTGGAATAGCCCCTTGCACGAATTTGGAATGTGTTTTAAGGTGTATCAAAGCTAATCATCACAAAATATATCCCTCCATTAATTTCTTTGATTTTTATTTGATTTTAAAAGATTTAAAATGAATTAAATCAAATAACATTAAATAAAAATGGAAAAATTAATTTTAAATCTTGAAATAATTTGTGGGACACGTGGGAAGCATGGCCAAGCTGAAACAAGTGGAAAAAGTGGGCCCCTTTTGTCAAAAATGAAGTTTCAAGGATAATTGATTTTGGCCATTTCACAAAAATTTCCCAACTTCTCCAATGCATATCTTGCTCAATTTTGAAGCTATGAACATGTTCTTGGACATTTTGGAAAGGTCTTGAAATCCTCTAACCAATGTCTTTGGTCCCATGTCATTTTGATTTACCAATCTCAAGTTATGGTCTTTGACTTAAAGTGCTTTTTTGTTGACTTTTGAAAATGACCTATAATGTTGAAATTGATAACTTTTTGTGAGGGCATTTCTTGGACTTGGAATGTGAAGATGAGTTATAGGAAATGTCCTCCCCTTAAATATGAGAATTGGATGGGATTTTTCTGATGAACCATGAAGAAGTTATGCTTTGGTCAAGTTACAGTTGACTTTTCAGCTGTCCAAAAATAGAAACTTTTGCATCTTGATGATTTTTGAGCCATGCTTTGAGAATCATGATCAAGAATTGATCAAATGATGATTGTGGCTTCAAAATAAGATGTTGACCAAAAATTTTGACTTTTGACTGCCAAATGACCATTTTTCCCCTGCAGTTGACTGTGGAGCAATTAGGGTTTTTGAGTGTGCAACTTGACCTTGTGAGCCTTGAAACTTGACATGTAGGTGCTTGACAATGTGTATGAGCATATGGGACTTGATTGAGCCCTTGAAAACCTCAACTTCCTTGCAAGAACCAAAACCCTAATTTGACTGGCTTAGGAGGATGGTTGACTGTGCAACCCTTGAGTAGACTTTGAACCATTTGAGGTGATGCTTGGCAAAACTTTGAAGATTATGGGAGGGAAAATTTTGGGGTACAACAGTTGCCCCTGTTCAATCTTCTTAGACCTGAGGATGTAGATTGGCTTGTATGCCTTTCGTGATCCGAGGGTGGAAGATGATTGAACACTAGAGTGCCCAGAAATTTGCACTCACATAGTTGAGTATCAGCAGTGTGATAGCGGGAATGGGCTTACAGATGCCATTTGGAGAGATAGTGGATAGGAGGGATGGGCTTATAGATGCCATCTGGAGATGTGACAGAACCTTGTCGGGAATGGGCTTATAGATGCCATTTGGAACTGTGATGGATAGTTGTGGAGATGGGCTTATAGATGCCATCTAGAGGTGTGACAGAACCTTGTCGGGAATGGGCTTATAGATGCCATTTGGAACTGTAATGGGAGGATGGGCTTATAAATTCCATCTAGGTGTCGATCGCGTAAGAGATTCCTTAGCGAGAACTTGCGTACCTGAGAAAGAAAGATAATTACCTGGTCTGTTACAGGGGTTGATCTTCAAACTCTTCATGTAGATATGCCCTGGCTGGATACAGGTATCGAATCTTCAAACTCTTCAGACGTGCCCTGGCAGGATACAGGAATCGAGTCCGGAAATAGTCGTCAACAGATACGCCCTGGCTGGATATAGGAATCGGATCTTCAAACTCTTCAGACGTGCCCTGGCGGGATACAGGAATCGAGTCCGGAGAATATAGTCGTCAACAGATACACCCTGGCAAGATACAGGAATCGGATCTTCAAACTCTTCAGACGTGCCCTGGCAGGATACATGAATCGAGTCTGGAATAGGTCGTCAACAGATACACCCTGGCAAGATACAGGAATCGGATCTTCGAACTCTTCAGACGTGCCCTGGCAGGATACAGGAATCGAGTCTGGAATTAGTCGTCAACAGATACACCCTGGCAAGATACAGGAATCGGATCTTCGAACTCTTCAGACGTGCCCTGGCAGGATACAGGAATCGAGTCTGGAATTAGTCGTCAACAGATGCACCCTGGCAAGATACAGGAATCGGATCTTCGAACTCTTCAGACGTGCCCTGGCAGGATACAGGAATCGAGTCTGGAATTAGTTGTCAATAGATACACACTGGCAAGATACAGGAATCGGATCTTCGAACTCTTCAGACGTGCCCTGGCAGGATACAGGAATCGAGTCTGGAATTAGTCGTCAACAGATGCACCCTGGCAAGATAAAGGAATCGGATCTTCGAACTCTTCAGACGTGCCCTGGCAAGATACAGGAATCGAGTCTGGAACATAGTCGTCAACAGATACACCCTGGCAAGATACAGGAATCGGATCTTCGAACTCTTCAGACGTGCCCTGGCAGGATACAGGAATCGAGTCTGGAATTAGTCGTCAACAGATGCACCCTGGCAAGATACAGGAATCGGATCTTCGAACTCTTAAGACGTGCCCTGGCAAGATACAGGAATCGAGTCTGGAACATAGTCGTCAACAGATACACCCTGGCAAGATACAGGAATCGGATCTTCGAACTCTTCAGACGTGCCCTGGCAAGATACAGGAATCGAGTCTGGCATTAGTCGTCAACAGATGCACCCTGGCAAGATACAGGAATCGGATCTTCAAACTCTTCAGACGTGCCCTGGCAAGATACAGGAATCGAGTCTGGAACATAGTCGTCAACAGATACACCCTGGCAAGATACAGGAATCGGATCTTCGAACTCTTCAGACGTGCCCTGGCAAGATACAGGAATCGAGTCTGGAATCAGTCATCAACAGATACACCCTGGCAAGATACAGGAATCGGATCTTCAAACTCTTCAGACGTGCCCTGGCAAGATACAGGAATCGAGTCTGGAATTAGTCGTCAACAGATGCACCCTGGCAAGATACAGGAATCGGATCTTCGAACTCTTCAGACGTGCCCTGGCAAGATACAGGAATCGAGTCTGGAATTAGTCGTCAACAGATACACCCTGGCAAGATACAGGAATCGGATCTGGAATCACGACAGTTGGTAGTAATCACCTTTGTATTGATCTTTGTCCTGAAAAGACAAACGTTAGTTGTATGCAATGTCATGATGTATGACATGCGTGATGTTCTCAGAATAAGTGAGATTGTATGTTCATGATGCGTATATGCATGCTATAATGTATGAGGATGTGATGTTCATGAATGTATTTTTGTCTAGGAAAGTAAATCCTTGACGAATGCCGGGAAATTAATTCCTGGGCTGATGTTTGAAGAATAGAGCTTTTCGTTTCCGCTGGGGATGATGGTTGCAAGAATACCGGTAGGAGAAGATGACTCCGTTGGGGAATAATATTGGCGAATAGATTACTCTGCGGGGAGTGAACTCTGTGGGGAAAGAGAGGTACTTTTCTGAGGTTGATGATAACTCCGCTGGGGATACCATTGATAAGCTTTGTTGAGGGAATTGATGGACTCCGCTGGGGATAGGAAGACTTTGCCGGGGACGATCTTTCCGTGATTTTGGCTGAGAATAACCCAGTTATATCCTGGTGGGGAAATAACCTTTGAATAAAGTCGGGGGAGCGTTCGTACTCTGCAGGGGATAAGCTTCCAGAATCTACTGGGGATAAGCTTCAAGACCTACTGGGGATGTGGATTCCACTTTCCTGGGGAAACTTTTGAATTGTACTGGGGAAGTGGCTCCACTTGATGTTCGTATTCCGTCGGGGAACAATCTTAGATCAAGACTGCCGGGAATGCTTGTTAGGAATGTTTGTATACTGCTGGGGAATGTTGAGATCTTCGGGGATACTCCAACTTCCTTAAGGCTGACTGAATAGGCTAACTCTGCTTGGGGAGAGTGTTACTGGTTTGCTGGAGATATTGTTCCTTGTTAGGGATGATGGGAGACCAACTGCTTGGGAGAGAATTGTTGAACCTTGGCTCACTCTCTGGGGAATTAAGGCATCTTGGTTACATTCTTCAGCCGAACTTACCTTGGTACCTTGGTGGACAGAGCAGCTTGTATAGTTTAGACACTTCTTATTGCCCCAGCTTCAGTGGGAGAGGAAGACCTGTGAGGTGCTGATAGTTGTTGATGGACAAACCTTCTTCTGGTAGGCAGGTGACAAGATGACAGGACATAGTCGTACGCTTTGATCCCTAACTTTTGCCTGGACCGCCCTTTCGGGTTTTCAGTCCACCGGGATACCCATTTTTTCCCAAGCTGCCTTTTCAGGTTTTCGACTTGTCGGGTGTACAGATTTTTTTCATTTCATCCCTTATTTTTGCCCGAACCCTTTTGGTTCGTCGGGAAGCCCTTATTTTTGCCTAGGTGTGTTAACCTAGCGGGTCTTTGATTACGCGTAGTATTTTTTCGACTATGTCCATGCTCTCAGGATGTAGGGAGTTGCCCCTTTCAGTAGTGTTGCGTTGCCCTACAACCAGAAGATCTTCGTTTGATCGTCCAATGCCCCAAGTGATCCAGATGGAGATTTTCCCCAAGTTGGTTGGCATTTTGAGAGATTCTCTGAATCTTGACTGGACTGCCCCAGATGATAGACTAGGATCATGCCATGCGCCTTGATTGGAGGTGCTTTTGTTCCTTAGATATTCTTCGTGCGAATTTCTATGTTGTTCAAACAAAAAGTCATATGCAAACAATGTTATTTTAAAAATGCAAAGCTTATGTCTGTCTTGAAGTTTTTTGAAAATGCATTTTTTGTAAAACAAGCGAATTTTTGTAAAATGTGATGTCAACTCAGCATTTTACAGCAAGCCTTAAGGAGTCAGGATACCTTTGGTAACAGTATGCTTTCTGTGATACGGTGGGAGAACTGACTTGTGTTTTGCGTTCGTGTTCGCACTTGTGCGGTTGAGCAAGAGTCGCCACCGACTTTTTACTTTATCCTAAAGGAAAGGTTAAAAAAGCACAGCAAAAACCTTTTGAGATATTTCGTGGGTTCGGGGGGTAGATTATGAAAAGGGAAGGTATTAGCACCCTTTTCATCCATGGTTATCCATGGGCTCTTAGTTACTTGGTTTTTTAGATCACTTGCCTTGTTTTTCGATTGCTTTGAAAATGGTGTGTGTGTGGGTGCTTTTTGAAAATGTTTTGGAGAAAGATGCCTTGTCTTAGGCAACTAATGTATTTGACTCGTGATTGAGTGTTTTACAAAAGTGTGGATCTTTTCGAAAAGATGTTTCAAATGTTTTTGAGAGTTTGTTTGAAAGTGTTGTGGATTGTGGTTTTTTGAAAAGAAGGCAAGTGTTTTTGCAAGTTTGGTCTCAAGTAACTAAGAGTTTTGTCTACCCTATTGTACTCAAAGGTTTTTGTCATGTTTTAACCCTTTTTTAACAATTTTGTTCCACCATTGAATTTGATGGACAATCTTGCGTTTTAGGAAGTTTATTCGGGACGGGCGCGGGTCATCGTATGGACCATGAATACAATGGTGCCAAGTGTCTTTGGCAATTTTGCTTTGAAGGGACTATGATCATTCCGTTTAGGCAACACTTTGAGACTTATGATCATTTGATTTTGTTTTGCCAAAGATACTCGACGTGCAAGCATGGCCCATTTTGGAAGGCAACATGTGGGATTACCCTAGAGGGTGCAAGTGTGATTGTATATTGATTACATGTATTTGTCTTGTATTAGGTTATCTAGCGTTTGATTTTATGTACATACAAACCCTAGGTCTAACCATGGTATAATTGGAAAACTGTAAATTACGGAAATGTAAAATCTACGTTATTACAAAGTAGTATCCGGGAGTGGGGGTACAAGTGTATGAATGGGGATGAGACTTATAGTATCCAATAAGTTACAACCAAATCGAATGTGCGATCGAATGTAAATATCGAATATGCAAATATAAGATAAACAAATGTATAGGAGCAATATGAATGGATTTGTGTAAGTGCAAGTGTTTTATGTATATGTATTGTGTGATTATTTACAGGTGCGATAATGTGAAATTGAAGCGTATTAGGGTTTTTGACCTAGATATGTATTTTAACGAATCTTTGATTTGTATATTTAATATGTATAAAAGAAAAAAAGTGTTTTAAATTAAATGCTCAAATTTTAATTAAATTGTAAAAATGATATTTTGAGAAAAAGGGTATATTTCCATGTGTTATGTACAAATGAAAATGTTTTTAATAGAATATTCAAGTTTCTAATTAAATTATGTATAAAATGTTTTAAGAAATTTAAATTATGCAAGAAAATGTATATTTATTTTAGTATGTACAAAGTATATTTTAATTAAAAGAATAAAAAGAAGTATTTTCAATTTTTAATTATATGATGTAGAAATGTATTTTTGTGTGCAAAAATATTTTAAGAAATCAAATTATACAAAAAAAGTTTATTTACTTATTAGGTGCAAAATGTATTTTAATGTGTATTAAAAAATGTTTTCAAGTTAATTGAATTAAGTATATATAATAAAAATGTTTTAATTATATTGTAAATTTTAGAGAATGTAAAAAAAGTATTTTGTATTTAAACAATTATTATCATATTTGGTATCTTCAATTATGTTTGTATAAGAAAATAATGTTAATAAAGGATTAATAAAATGAATGGGCTTGGTGAGCAAAATGGGCAAGGCCCAAGTTGATCCAAAAGCAAAATTAGGGTTTCACGTTTGTTTGTTCAATTGGTAACGCGTAGGGTTTGGGACGGTGCCGTTCGCTGGGTTTCTTCTTCTTCGTTTCTTCTGATCAATGCTCCTCCGTCCGGCCACCGGTGTTGCTCCCACACCTCTCTTCCCTCCATAGCACGGTCTCATTGTTTTCTTGATGCAAGGTTCGTTTCAATGTTCTTTTTTTCTTTTGTGAATGATACGCGTTTTTGATTTGTAATAAAAACCTTGATTCTTTTATTGTTATGAGCAAAAGGAGAAAAAGAGAGGGAGAAGGATGTACCACCTGACTTGGGGAGAAGGAGGAGAGACGGGGAAGTGACGCTTAGGAGGCCGGGACGGCGTGAACGTGATGGAGCTGGAAGCTTGCTTCTTGATGATCCTGGTTAGGTTTTATGACGTTCTTTAGGGTTTTGATGATGATTTGTGCTGAGAACCCCTTTTTAATTCACTTCTTTATCTCTTCTATTGCGTGCTTGTTGCCTATGTTGATTGGAATATGATGTTTTGAGATGAATTTGCCCAGTGATGTTTGTACTGAGGGCCTAGGTTGCCTTGAGTTGTTGTTCTGAAACCATTAACCTTTTACCTGTGTTGCCCTGAACATGCTTCTGAGTATGCCCTTGACGCTTTCTCTCTTCTTCTCTTGTTGCCCTGTGATGATCCCAGAGGTCTGAGGGCCTTAGTTGCCTTGAATCTTTGCTTCTGAATGATTTTGAATGCTTTAGAACATTGCTGCCTTGGTATTGCCTTGAATGTTGGAGAGATTCTGAGATTTCGCCCAATGAGGTTACACTGAGGGCTAGGGGGTTTGGACACTGAGTTGCTTGGATTGAAGGGTTTTTGTGTTGGGTGAACTGATCTTGCAGGGCATATGCTGGTTTTACAAAATGGTAAAGCTTAGGCAAGTTTACCTAGGCTTCAAAAATGCTCAGCAGGTTTTGCTTCAGTATGTGGTATGTATATTTTCATTTTGACAGTATGGTGGTTCAGTTCATGTGTTTGGTACTGGTATGAGGTTTGAGACGTGTTTGATGGTTCAGGCAGGGATAATACAGGTTCTTTGCCTTGACCACTGATTTGAACTTCAGGCTTTCTGAGTTTGTATCAGCTTGCAGGTTTTCTATGCTTTTTGAACTTGGTTTCAGGTTTTGAACTTTGGTTTCTCAGGTTTTTAGGATGGGTTTTGAGGTACAGGCCTGGTTTAGGACATTAGCAGGTTTGAGTCTTTGTTGTGTTTGATAACTTATGAGGCCTGCTTGGATTAGGCAGGTTGATGGTTGTTCAGGTTTTGACAGCAGGTAAGCTTGCAAAAGGTTTTGTGTTGATATGGCTTTTGAATGGTTTTTGACAGCAGGTAAGCTTGCAGTAGGTTATGCTTCAGGTTTGAATCTGGTGTTTTTTTATCTGATAGCTGTTTTTAGTTTGAAGCTTAGAGGCTTCAGTTTGTATCTTTTTCAGTGGACAGGTTTTGAGGCATCAGCAGGTTTTTGTATATTTCTCTCTTCTATCCTGCCTCTGAACTGAGTTCCTTTCTTTGTGTTATATCTTTTTCTGTCTTCTGCCTAAGCCTAAAACCTTCCTATGCTGCTTTATCTCTCTTTTTCTCTCCATAGTACAGCTTTAGAATTTAATATGATTTCATGCTGTACTTTGTTCTGAAGGGGCCCTTTGGGAAGTGATGATTAAGATATTTAGCTTGCATAACACATTACTTCTGCATCTCTTTCTCCAGTTTTGACAGTTTGTGTGCTTTGTGATATCTTTTCCAAAATCTTCTTTGACAGCTTGTGTGCTTTTGACAGCAATTGTACTTCTTGCTTTTTTTTCTTTGATATCTTTTGAGTAGATTTTGGCATTTTGACAGTAACTTGCCTTTTGCTTTGGATAGAAAGTGGAATTGGATTTTTCAGTTTAGTTTGAATTGGAAGTTTGCAGTTTGAACTTTTAGAAATTATGCATTTTGACATTCATGAATAAAAATGGAATTCTTCCCTCTTTGTGAACCGGGAGAAATCCCGTGATTTGCAGAGAGGGTCAACTGATCCCAATCAGTGGCCCCTAATGATGAGCAAATTTTAACTGTCCTTTTTATTCAACTGCTTTCTGACTTTTCTCCTTCTTTTTGCAGATAAAAAATGGAGCACCGGAGCGGAGTGAAGAATGAAGAATATTAGAAATAGGATAGTTTTTATTTTATGTAATATTTAAATTAATGTAAATTATTGTCTGTAATTTAAATTATAAACAACAATTTGTACAAATAATTCAAATATCAATAAAATCTAAATTATCCAATTAATTCTAATTTTCTTTATTGTTTATTTATTTATTTAAAACTCTTTGAATTAAAACAATTGAAAAATAAATTTCAATCATTCAATTTTAGAATAATAAATAACTTAAATAAAATCAACATTGATCAATTAAACCTGTCTCTTCCAATATCCAAAGCAAAGCAGTAGTCAACCAAAATAAACTGATCAAGCGCATTCCTTCTTCACTGATTTGCCATAAACACTGTGAATCCAATACTGCATACTGTATTTGACCGGCTCAAAGAAAACAACATGAATTCCAACCACTGTCTCTTTTACTGATTAAATCAAGATAACGCAAATTTTAACCCGAATCTCGGAATAAACTGCAAAGTGCTGTGGAATTTAAATCCTTCTGAGAACATGCCCATAAAACCCTTAATTCCCGATTAAATGCCAAATAGCGTTCGCCTGATCAAAATCGAACCAAAAATCAACCAAAACCCTAAGCCAACTGTAAAACAATCCAGAATCCTGAAAATCAGTAAAAACCCTAATTTCGCTTGACTGACAAGAAAAGTTCGTTTGTCCGTTTTTGAGCCAGTTTGAAAGATTAGAAAAGGTTTGAAGCTGAGATTTCTTGGGGAAAAACGCGAGGGCAAATTTTGGGGTACAACAGTTGCCCCTGTTCAATCTTCTTTGACCTGAAGAGTTAGATTGGCAAGTTTGCCTTTCGCGACTTGAAGGTAAAAGGAGATTGGACACTAATGTGCCCAGAAAATTTGCACTCGTCGATCCGATGGTGGATGTGAATGGGCTTAAAGATGCCATTTGGTGATGGGCTTAAAGATGCCATCTGGTGCGATAGAATTTTGTCAGGGGATGGGCTTAGAGATGCCATCTGAGAATGGGCTTACAGATGCCATTCGGCGACTGCTGGTAGGAGGATGGGCTTATAGATGCCATCTGGAAATGTTGAAATGTACGTCACAAGTGAGTGGACAAGTATTAGAAGGGCATCCCTGTTTTGGAACGTCTCTGAATTGGGGTCTGAACAAGCAACAGATTGACGTCTGTGTCTGGAGAATCTGTAAACTATTTGAGATTGAATAAGCAATAGAGCAGCATCCGTTGTTGGGACACGTCCGTAAACTATTTTCAAAAATTGAGAAGAGTCTGAATCAGTCGGTAGATTGACATCCGTTGTAGGGAAGAATCTGTAAACTATTTTCAGAAGTTGAGCAGAGTCTGAATCAGTTGGTAGATTGACATCCGTTGTGGGGAAGAATCCGTAAACTATTTTCAGAAGTCTTGAAGTTGAAGAGGAACCGGTGTAGGGTTTCTGCTGATGCGTCTGAATGAATCTGGAATAAGTATCAGAATGTCGCCGTGTCTGGGTCACATCTAAACTATTTCTGGATGAATCTCGGGAGTTGATCTGTGTCTGTCGACTGATCTTACCTGAAAAGGCAAAGGGTTAGTTGTATGCAATGTTATGATGCATGATGCAATGTACGTGACATCAATGTTTATGATATGAATGTAATGAATGTGCATGTAAGCTGATGAGCTAATCTTGCCGAGGATACATGAATCCGAGATGGCTGAAGATAAAAGCCTCTTGACTGCTGTCGGGGAAAATAAATCCTTGGCTGTCGCTGGGGAAGAGAATTCCTGATGACCTCTACTGGGGAATTCCAAACTAGTAGACTCATGCTGGGGGAGGCCAGATTGAGAATCTTCGGCTTGATGGGAAGTAACTCTGGCGACTTCACTAGGGAACTCAAGATTTGTCCTCCCGAAACTTTGTGGGGAGAAGGTTCAATGGTCTGGCTCCGCTGGAGATACTGAAGCTTAAACTCTGAGGGAAATTGAATTCCGGAGGATTCCCTGGCTGGGGATTTGCACAGATAAGTTATTGTTGGGGAATTTTGATGAACTCCGCTGGGGATAGGGAGAATTTTGGCGAGCGCGATCTTCCGTGGTGGTTAGCTTGAGAAGAATCTGAACAAGCGATAGGTTAACATCCGTTACTTGGAGAACCCGTGAACTATTTTCAGAAATCTTGAAGTTGAATCAGCAATAGAGCCGCATCCGTTGTTGGGAAGCGTCCGTAAACTAATTTCAGAGGTTGAGAAGAGTCTGAACAAGTTGGTAGATTGACATCCGTTGTTGGGAAGAATCTGTAAACTTGTTTCAGAAGTCTTGAAGAGGAACCGGTGTAGGGCTTCCTGATGATGAGCTTGTGTAAAACTGCATCGGTTTTTGAACACTTTTGACATTCGAATGCCCCAAGTGGTGATGTAGATAAATTCCTGGCTTATTACAGGTGTTGGTCTACAATCGGTCGTTCACAGATGTTTCCTGGATTGTTACAGGTGTTGATCTGGAATTCTTCAGACATGCCCTGGATGGATACAGGAATCGAATCTGGAAAGGTGATAGTTGATAGATATGCCCTGGCTGGATACAGGAATCGAATCTTCGAACTCTTCAGACGTGCCCTGGCTAGATACAGGAATCGAGTCTGGAAATGTTGTCAACACATATGCCCTGGCTGGATACAGGAATCGAATCTGGAAATAGTCGTCAACAGATATGCCCTGGCTGGATACAGGAATCGAATCTTCAAACTCTTCAGACGTGCCCTGGCTAGATACAGGAGTCGAGTCTGGAAATGTTGTAATTGTTTTGTTGAACACTTTTGACATTCGAATGCCCCAAGTGGTGATGAAGGAATCTTGAATCAGATTACTCTGCATATCGAGAGATTTCTTGAAATCTTGACTGGACTGCCCCAGGTTAATTGAACTTTGAAAGATCTGTTGGACCTTAACTGGACTGCCCCAGGCTAATTGAATTGTGAAAGATCTGTTGGACCTTGACTGGACTTCCCCAGGTTAATTGAACTTTGAAAGATCTGTTGGACCTTAACTGGACTGCCCCAGGCTAATTGAATTGTGAAAGATCTGTTGGACCTTGACTGGACTGCCCCAGGTTAATTGAAGTGACATGTCATGCCCCTTGTTGATAAGGGGATTTGATGGAAGTGTTATCCTCTTGAAGTGATTTTGACTTATTGAGAGAGTTTTCGTTCCTCCGAACATTCGCTGTATGAATTTCTTCCCTGTCAAACAAAAGGGTCAAATGCAGACAGTGATATTCAAATAATGCAAAGTTTATGTTTGTCTCGAAGTTTTTTTAAAAATGCATTTTTAGCAGAAAACTTTTCATAAGACAAGTTAACACAAGATTTAGAGCAAAGCCCTTCAGGAGTCAGGATACCTTTTGTAACAGTATGCTTTCGAACTAACCCATGCTTCAATTAGGACTTTTGAAGGGTTGTAACGTGGCCTGGTTCACGGTTTAAGAAACAAAGGATAAAGGCTCAAAGTATATTTGTACCCACCCGCTCTTCGTGATGTTCTTCAACCTAAGCTCAGTTAATTGTGCGTCGCACTCTGTTTTGAGTTTGGAACGACTTCCAGGCGATGGTTCACCAGTTTGAAATTGGGAGACAGTCATCATCTCCTTTTTCTTTTCCAACACTTTTCATGTTGTTGAGGATTTTGTAATGACCTCACTATTTTGATTTTGATTTGTTATCCCTAACTTTTGCCTGACTGTTACCGTTTTCCGGGATTACTGTCAGCGGGATGCCCCAGCTTTCTTAAGCCTCCTTTATAGGTTTTGGCTCAACGGGCTTTTCTCTTTTGAGAGATTGACTGTCTATGTGATAGGGAACCACCCCGGTCTTTTGATTCCAAAGGAACGCTTTCTTTTTTTTGACGTCGTTCGTTGTGTTACGAACTGAGAGTTTGCGATTTCAATGCGCATTTCTTTTTGAATTAACTGAGATACTACCCTGCCCCAGGTTTATATCAAAGGTTTTGATCGTTTCAGAACAGGAAACTCCTACTTCTTTGGCTCGAAGGGGTTGACTAGGGATTAACTTCCTTATAACTCCAGTGTTTGGGAATTGAAAGAAATGCTTGTACATCATCAGCAAGGTCTGTTCAAAAGCATACTGTATAAGATCATGGTATTGTTTCGTCATCCTCCCTCTAAAGGCTTACAGCTTTTTATCAAGAGTTTAAATATCATAAAGAAAAGCATAAGAGTAGTGAAACGAATGGATGAATTCAAGACAAACACCTGCAATGCATTAATGAAAACAGAGTTTAACATCAACAGGTAATTGTTTGTCAGCAAAAGAAATTACAACTTTGAAAAATTCAAAAAGAAGCAAAAGTCTTTCAGTTTGAGCTTCGTCACTTCAAGCGGAGAACCCTTTAACGGAAGATCTTCATCTCGCCGTCTGGCATGAATTCCAGCACCCCAATGTCGATCAGATCTTGAATCTTGTTCTTCAAGGCCCAACAGTCGTTGGTACTGTGTCTTAGGCTGTAGGAGTGGTAAACACAGAATGCGTCGGGATTAAAGTGAGGAGAGGAAATATTGAGCTTCTGAGGAGGGTCCTTTACAGTAAGTAAGTTGGCCTCCAACAGGCGCTTCAGTATGAAGAACGATGGTATTTCAGTCTCCGTAAACTGTCTTCCCGACTTTTCTTGTTTATGCCGATTGCCCCTTTGACGTTGGCGAGGTTGTTGATGGGTTTGTGACCCTGAAGCTAGCAAAGGAGCTTTCCCCTTGTCTTCTTGAGTGGATGGAGGCTGAGCGGTGACTTGCTCCTCAACCTCAGATGTTTGCCCCAGTTGGTTGTTTGGAAGCAGTTGGCGGACAAGAACTCTGAGTTCCTCTTGTCTTTGAGATAGGTCTTGGATGAGAGCCATCTGGCCTACCAACTGTCCCATAATTTGAGTCCTCAGTGTTGTCAGATCAAACTGCAGCTCCGCAATCTGATCACTCCTGGCATTGTTGGAATTCCCCAGGCCTTTGGTGAGGAGAGCTTTCATCTCTTCTTGCCCCAGAGACAAGTTCAGGAACATCTCCTGCAGCTGAGCAGTCTGGTCTTGGATGTCTTTGACAGACCTTTCTAGAGCCATCTCTTGCTGAAATAAACAGCAGGAGAGTAAGGAAACCTGGAAAAGGAAAGACCGTCAAAATGAAATGCATGATATGTGGATGCATGCTTTCAAGGATCTCTTGGGGTAAACACAAGAAAATGTTAGAGGTTGAGCCCTGCTCTTGGATTGGAGATCTCTGCACCGATGGACGTCCTTCCACGAGAATCAAGCTCACCATGTCGAGTGGGTCATAGCCACTGATTCAAGTTGTTGTTCTTGAACTTTGATTGGAGAGCTTTGTGTTGGTGGATGTCCTTCCACGAGAATCAAGCTCACCATGTCGAGTGGATCATAGTCACTGATTCAAGTTGTTGCACTTGAACTTTGACTGGATTGGTTAGAGGAGAAATCCCCTTGCCCCTGGATAGATGTCTGGTTCAACGTAACCCTGCATCAAAAGAACCCTCGAGATCCTTGAAACGGTTATTGAAAATGCTAAAATGCTATGGTATGATGTCATGATGTTATGTACATATATGCGGAAAGCAAGTGAGTGTATATACAGGCAAACATATTCACACAAAGCACACAAGTTCTTAGGTTTAGGCTTGCATGAGGTTCAGGTACTACCCTCTTTCAGTTTGTTGGTTAAAACCTGTCTTATCAAAAGTAACCGGGTTCTAGAGGATCTCATATCATTGGCTACCCTCAATCGGTCATAACTCCAGCATCGCAACCTTTTCTCGCGGCCGGAACCATCTCGAGAGTTTAGCCTCAATGAGTGTAGCATACTGCTATTGTTCTAATGGCCAAGTTGGTCAATTAGGGTTCTAAGGTCGGTTGGTGCTTAATGACTCCTTGGAAGACCCATATTCTCCTCGTCTGAACACGAGGGATATCGGTACAGACCAAGACGCCACACCAACGTAGCCACTGCTTCACCCATGTCGGTATACGCCGGACAGGTCCCTCACAGATTATGCTACCTAAAAGAGTTTCCCCAGACCCGGGTTAGGATCTATAAAACTCCGATACAAAGCCCACAAATGTAAAGCAATCAAAGCAATCAATTGAAAGTAAAGGTGATCTAAACCCTAAGGTAACCCCACCTCAAAATTCCCCAGCAGAGTCGCCAGTTCTGTGATACGGTGGGAGAACTGACTTGTGTTTTGCGTTCGTGTTCGCACTTGTGCGGTTGAGCAAGAGTCGCCACCGACTTTTTACTTTATCCTAAAGGAAAGGTTAAAAAAGCACAGCAAAAACCTTTTGAGATATTTCGTGGGTTCGGGGGGTAGATTATGAAAAGGGAAGGTATTAGCACCCTTTTCATCCATGGTTATCCATGGGCTCTTAGTTACTTGGTTTTTTAGATCACTTGCCTTGTTTTTCGATTGCTTTGAAAATGGTGTGTGTGTGGGTGCTTTTTGAAAATGTTTTGGAGAAAGATGCCTTGTCTTAGGCAACTAATGTATTTGACTCGTGATTGAGTGTTTTACAAAAGTGTGGATCTTTTCGAAAAGATGTTTCAAATGTTTTTGAGAGTTTGTTTGAAAGTGTTGTGGATTGTGGTTTTTTGAAAAGAAGGCAAGTGTTTTTGCAAGTTTGATCTCAAGTAACTAAGAGTTTTGTCTACCCTATTGTACTCAAAGGTTTTTGTCATGTTTTAACCCTTTTTTAACAATTTTGTTCCACCATTGAATTTGATGGACAATCTTGCGTTTTAGGAAGTTTATTCGGGACGGGCGCGGGTCATCGTATGGACCATGAATGCAATGGTGCCAAGTGTCTTTGGCAATTTTGCTTTGAAGGGACTATGATCATTCCGTTTAGGCAACACTTTGAGACTTATGATCATTTGATTTTGTTTTGCCAAAGATACTCGACGTGCAAGCATGGCCCATTTTGGAAGGCAACATGTGGGATTACCCTAGAGGGTGCAAGTGTGATTGTGTATTGATTACATGTATTTGTCTTGTATTAGGTTATCTAGCGTTTGATTTTATGTACATACAAACCCTAGGTCTAACCATGGTATAATTGGAAAATTGTAAATTACGGAAATGTAAAATCTACGTTATTACAAAGTAGTATCCGGGAGTGGGGGTACAAGTGTATGAATGGGGATGAGACTTATAGTATCCAATAAGTTACAACCAAATCGAATGTGCGATCGAATGTAAATATCGAATATGCAAATATAAGATAAACAAATGTATAGGAGCAATATGAATGGATTTGTGTAAGTGCAAGTGTTTTATGTATATGTATTGTGTGATTATTTACAGGTGCGATAATGTGAAATTGAAGCGTATTAGGGTTTTTGACCTAGATATGTATTTTAACGAATCTTTGATTTGTATATTTAATATGTATAAAAGAAAAAAAGTGTTTTAAATTAAATGCTCAAATTTTAATTAAATTGTAAAAATGATATTTTGAGAAAAAGGGTATATTTCCATGTGTTATGTACAAATGAAAATGTTTTTAATAGAATATTCAAGTTTCTAATTAAATTATGTATAAAATGTTTTAAGAAATTTAAATTATGCAAGAAAATGTATATTTATTTTAGTATGTACAAAGTATATTTTAATTAAAAGAATAAAAAGAAGTATTTTCAATTTTTAATTATATGATGTAGAAATGTATTTTTGTGTGCAAAAATATTTTAAGAAATCAAATTATACAAAAAAAGTTTATTTACTTATTAGGTGCAAAATGTATTTTAATGTGTATTAAAAAATGTTTTCAAGTTAATTGAATTAAGTATATATAATAAAAATGTTTTAATTATATTGTAAATTTTAGAGAATGTAAAAAAAGTATTTTGTATTTAAACAATTATTATCATATTTGGTATCTTCAATTATGTTTGTATAAGAAAATAATGTTAATAAAGGATTAATAAAATGAATGGGCTTGGTGAGCAGAATGGGCAAGGCCCAAGTTGATCCAAAAGCAAAATTAGGGTTTCACGTTTGTTTGTTCAATTGGTAACGCATAGGGTTTGGGACGGCGCCGTTCGCTGGGTTTCGTCTTCTTCGTTTATTCTGATCAATGCTCCTCCGTCCGGCCACCGGTGTTGCTCCCACACCTCTCTTCCCTCCATAGCACGGTCTCATTGTTTTCTTGATGCAAGGTTCGTTTCAATGTTCTTTTTTTCTTTTGTGAATGATACGCGTTTTTGATTTGTAATAAAAACCTTGATTCTTTTATTGTTATGAGCAAAAGGAGAAAAAGAGAGGGAGAAGGATGTACCACCTGACTTGGGGAGAAGGAGGAGAGACGGGGAAGTGACGCTTAGGAGGCCGGGACGGCGTGAACGTGATGGAGCTGGAAGCTTGCTTCTTGATGATCCTGGTTAGGTTTTATGACGTTCTTTAGGGTTTTGATGATGATTTGTGCTGAGAACCCCTTTTTAATTCACTTCTTTATCTCTTCTATTGCGTGCTTGTTGCCTATGTTGATTGGAATATGATGTTTTGAGATGAATTTGCCCAGTGATGTTTGTACTGAGGGCCTAGGTTGCCTTGAGTTGTTGTTCTGAAACCATTAACCTTTTACCTGTGTTGCCCTGAACATGCTTCTGAGTATGCCCTTGACGCTTTCTCTCTTCTTCTCTTGTTGCCCTGTGATGATCCCAGAGGTCTGAGGGCCTTAGTTGCCTTGAATCTTTGCTTCTGAATGATTTTGAATGCTTTAGAACATTGCTGCCTTGGTATTGCCTTGAATGTTGGAGAGATTCTGAGATTTCGCCCAATGAGGTTACACTGAGGGCTAGGGGGTTTGGACACTGAGTTGCTTGGATTGAAGGGTTTTTGTGTTGGGTGAACTGATCTTGCAGGGCATATGCTGGTTTTACAAAATGGTAAAGCTTAGGCAAGTTTACCTAGGCTTCAAAAATGCTCAGCAGGTTTTGCTTCAGTATGTGGTATGTATATTTTCATTTTGACAGTATGGTGGTTCAGTTCATGTGTTTGGTACTGGTATGAGGTTTGAGACGTGTTTGATGGTTCAGGCAGGGATAATACAGGTTCTTTGCCTTGACCACTGATTTGAACTTCAGGCTTTCTGAGTTTGTATCAGCTTGCAGGTTTTCTATGCTTTTTGAACTTGGTTTCAGGTTTTGAACTTTGGTTTCTCAGGTTTTTAGGATGGGTTTTGAGGTACAGGCCTGGTTTAGGACATTAGCAGGTTTGAGTCTTTGTTGTGTTTGATAACTTATGAGGCCTGCTTGGATTAGGCAGGTTGATGGTTGTTCAGGTTTTGACAGCAGGTAAGCTTGCAAAAGGTTTTGTGTTGATATGGCTTTTGAATGGTTTTTGACAGCAGGTAAGCTTGCAGTAGGTTATGCTTCAGGTTTGAATCTGGTGTTTTTTTATCTGATAGCTGTTTTTAGTTTGAAGCTTAGAGGCTTCAGTTTGTATCTTTTTCAGTGGACAGGTTTTGAGGCATCAGCAGGTTTTTGTATATTTCTCTCTTCTATCCTGCCTCTGAACTGAGTTCCTTTCTTTGTGTTATATCTTTTTCTGTCTTCTGCCTAAGCCTAAAACCTTCCTATGCTGCTTTATCTCTCTTTTTCTCTCCATAGTACAGCTTTAGAATTTAATATGATTTCATGCTGTACTTTGTTCTGAAGGGGCCCTTTGGGAAGTGATGATTAAGATATTTAGCTTGCATAACACATTACTTCTGCATCTCTTTCTCCAGTTTTGACAGTTTGTGTGCTTTGTGATATCTTTTCCAAAATCTTCTTTGACAGCTTGTGTGCTTTTGACAGCAATTGTACTTCTTGCTTTTTTTTCTTTGATATCTTTTGAGTAGATTTTGGCATTTTGACAGTAACTTGCCTTTTGCTTTGGATAGAAAGTGGAATTGGATTTTTCAGTTTAGTTTGAATTGGAAGTTTGCAGTTTGAACTTTTAGAAATTATGCATTTTGACATTCATGAATAAAAAATGGAATTCTTCCCTCTTTGTGAACCGGGAGAAATCCCGTGATTTGTAGAGAGGGTCAACTGATCCCAATCAGTGGCCCCTAATGATGAGCAAATTTTAACTGTCCTTTTTATTCAACTGCTTTCTGACTTTTCTCCTTCTTTTTGCAGATAAAAAATGGAGCACCGGAGCGGAGTGAAGAATGAAGAATGTTAGAAATAGGATAGTTTTTATTTTATGTAATATTTAAATTAATGTAAATTATTGTCTGTAATTTAAATTATAAACAACAATTTGTACAAATAATTCAAATATCAATAAAATCTAAATTATCCAATTAATTCTAATTTTCTTTATTGTTTATTTATTTATTTAAAACTCTTTGAATTAAAACAATTGAAAAATAAATTTCAATCATTCAATTTTAGAATAATAAATAACTTAAATAAAATCAACATTGATCAATTAAACCTGTCTCTTCCAATATCCAAAGCAAAGCAGTAGTCAACCAAAATAAACTGATCAAGCGCATTCCTTCTTCACTGATTTTCCATAAACACTGAATCCAATACTGCATACTGTATTTGACCGGCTCAAAGAAAACAACATGAATTCCAACCACTGTCTCTTTTACTGATTAAATCAAGATAACGCGAATTTTAACCCGAATCTCGGAATAAACTGCAAAGTGCTGTGGAATTTAAATCCTTCTGAGAACATGCCCATAAAACCCTTAATTCCCGATTAAATGCCAAATAGCGTTCGCCTGATCAAAATCGAACCAAAAATCAACCAAAACCCTAAGCCAACTGTAAAACAATCCAGAGTCCTGAAAATCAGTAAAAACCCTAATTTCGCTTGACTGACAAGAAAAGTCCGTTTGTCCGATTTTTGAGCCAGTTTGAAAGATTAGAAAAGGTTTGAAGCTGAGATTTCTTGGGGAAAAACGCGAGGGCAAATTTTGGGGTACAACACTTTCGAACTAACCCATGCTTCAGCTAGGACTTTTAAGGGTTATAGCGTGGCATGGTTCACGGTTTAAGAAACAAAGGATAAAGGCTCAAATTTTATTTGTACCCACCCGCTCTTCGTGATGTTCTTCGATCCTAAACTCAGCTGATCGTGCGTTAGACCTTGTTTGAGTCTTTATCCTGATATTATGGTGATGGTTCGGATATTGATAGTTTAGAATATGCAGTCATCCCTTTTTGGTTGAGGGTTTGTAGGACCTCTTTCTCTTTTTTTTTTCGTTATCCCTGTTTTTTGCGTGAACTGTTCCTTTTTGTGATTACAGCCAGCGGGATGCCCCAGTTTCGTAAGTCTCCTTCATAGGTTTTGACTTATTGGGCTTTTATTTTTGATATATAATGACTGCCTGTCCTTATGATCATTAGGAAACATCATTGTCTTTTGCTTTGTAAGGACTTCTTTGGTGCCATTCATTATGCACTTGGATCAATTGAGAGAACTACCCTGCCCCAGGTTATGATTAAGGGTTTTAATTTTCGAAAAGAAAAACTCCTACTTCTTTGGCTCAAAGGGGTTGACGAGGGATTATCTTCCTTATAACTCCAGTGTTTAGGAATTGAAACAATGCATGTACCTCATCAGCGGGGTCTGTTCAAAAGCATACTGTATATCGTGGTATCATTTTCGTCATCCTCCCTCAAGAGGCTCAGAATTATTAATTGAGAGTTGACATCAAAAAAATGAAAGCAGTTTGAATATAGCGAATGTGAATATATTGATTCAAAACAGACATATGCGATGCATTAATGAAATAACAGCGTTTGACATGATAATGGTTTGAACAGTCAAAAGAAAATTACAACTTGAAAATTCTAATGGACAAAAAGTCTTCTCATTTCAGGACTTGTTACTTCAAATGGTGAATCCTGTAGGGATGGTAGGAGCACTCAGCCTGACCCACTTGGGTGAAATCCACTACTCCTTCATTAATTAGGTCCTGGACTTTGTTCTTCAGAGCCCAACAGTCGACAGTGTCATGTCCAGGACTATCAGAGTGGTATGCACACCTTTTGTTGGGATGATAGTTAGGAGCAGAGATGTTGGGGTTCCGGGGAGAAGCCCTTAATGTAATCAGATTCAACTTCAACAGGTGTTGTATAGCTTGAAACAGCGACACGTTAAGCTGGGTGAATTGCCTCTTGGTCCTGCTTGGCTTACTCTGATCAACCTGTTGCTCTGGGCGAGGTCGTGGTTAGACCTGTGAAGTGGTAGCAATTTTGAGAGGTCTATTCTTCACCATACCAGACTCTTGTCCTCTTGGGAGCTGATCAATGACTTGGTCCCTGATTTGGGCTGGTTGCTTCATGTCTTGATGAAGCTGACTGATCATGGTCCTCAACTCTTCTTGCTCCCGAGCTAAGCCTTGGATGAGGGCCATTTTCCTCAGCATCTGGGTTCTCATTGTATCTAACTCAGCTTGCAGACGTTTCAACCGTTCGTCCTTGTCATCTTCGGGACTTTTCTTGGCCAAATTCCCCAGGAGGAGTGTCCTCAACTCTTCTTGCCCCTTGGATAGGCTTAGGAAGATCTCCCTGAACTGAGTCTCTTGAGCATGAAGATTCTGGTTGTCTTGTTGGGAAGCCATTGCTGAAATAAACAGCGAAAGAGGGTAAGTGACCTGCAACAAGGGTACCTGTAATGCAATGATACGTATGATATGTATGCAATGTTTTCAAAGATCTCGCGGGGTAAACAAGAAAATTGTTAGGATTTGAACTTCGTAGCTTGATGGAAGGAACTGCATATTGTTGAGAATCCTTCTTCAAGAGTCAAGGCTCACCATATCGAGTGGGTCATAGCCCCTGACAACCTTGGCTTAGAGGAAAATAAATCCCCTTTGCCCCTTGCTAGACACTTTGGTTCATCATGACCTGCATCACAAGCCCTTGAGATCCTTGAAATGGATTAGATGCATGCAATGGTATGATGTTATGCTATGCATGGAGTAATGTAGGTAAACCCTGTTATGAGTCCAGATTAAGGACTATAAACAAAACCTGCAAGAAACTCAAGTGTCAGATAACAAGTATGCAAGTAGTCAAGTTTGGAGGCACACAAGTCACACATAAGACAACCCTTAGAGTTTAGGCCAGCATGGGGTCTGGGTATTACCCTCTTGAAGTTGGTGGGCTCAAAACCTGTCCTATCAGAAGTAACCGGGTTCTAAGGGTCCCAATATCATTGAACTGCTTTCATTGTTCATCGTTTCGATTTAGCCACTGAACTGGCGACCGAAATATTCCAAGAAAACAACCCTCAATTGAGTGTAGTATCGAGTATCAACCAACCTCGGACTGCACCAAAGTCAGTTATCTCACTACCCTAAAGAGGCCAAGATGGTTCAATTAAGGTTCCTAAGGTCAGTTGATGCTTCACGACACCACGCGGCGGCCCCGTACTCTCCTTGACTGAACTCAAGGGTTATCGATACTCACCAAAGTGCCACATCAACGTAGCAGACTGCTTCAACCATGTCGGTGTACCCCGCACAGTTCCCTCACAGTCTTGTTGCTACTTTCTAAGAAGGTATCCCCAGATCCGGGTTAGGATCTATAGAACTCCCAAGACAGTACCCACAATAATAAAGCAAACAATCCAGACAATTGAAAACACAAGTGATCTTAGTCCTAAGGTACACCTCACTTAAGTAAAATTTCCCCAGCAGAGTCGCCAGTTCTGTGATCGGTGGAAATAGAACTGACTGTTTAAAGTTGGTTCATGAAATGTCGCGAAAGCAAGAGTCGCCACCGTCTTTTATTTTCTCCAACATGGACAGGACAAAAGCACAGCAAAATTCCTTATGAGAACATTTCTCGGTTCGGGAGGTAAATTTATAGAAAGGGAAGGTGTTAGCACCCTTTCTATCCATGGTTATCCATGGGCTCTTAGATACTTGCTCTTATGTTTTCAAAATGTTTGCTTTTCAAAATGTGAGTGGGTTTGAAAAAGTTTCATCGAAAGATTTCTGAATGACTCTTGTATCTGTCCTCAAGAGTGTTTGAAAAATTTGTTTTGAAAGCTTTTGAAAGGTGTCAGTGTGAAAAGGGTTTTGATTTGTTTTTGAATAGAGCAAGTATCTATGAGTCATCTACCTACCCTAAGGAATTAGGCTGTGTAAATGTCCTTAAGGTAGTGTCATCCCATCATTGAGCGGTAGGTAGCACCACCATTGGAGGTGTTCGGGTCAATTCGAGTTTAGGGACAGTGTGGTCACCGAAGCAACAGTAGAACACCTTAGAAGCTACCCTTATGTCCTTGATCCTTTTTTAATCCGAGGCAACCGTTTCGAGGCAACTATTCCGAGGCAACTGTTTCGAGGCAACTTGTTCCGAGGCAACCGGATCATGGACATAAGGACTTACTAAGACGTCCCATACTTGACGACCACGTTTCGAAGGCAACAGGTGAGGCGTACCCTAGAAGTGGTGTGTGCATTGTGTGTTGTTTTCATGTTATATTTGTTTTTGTTATTAGTGACCTGCGAGTTATTTTTATTTACATACATTCTTTCATGCAAGTTAACAGTTAAGGGGTGCGGAAAGTAAATTGCGGAAACGTAAATCCTACGCTATTACAAGGCGCGGGTCTATACATCGCCAAAAATTACAAAGACCCGTTTTTTAGTAAATGAGTACGGAAAATAAAAAAACGGTAAAAGTCCTAATTACTATTACATGTCCGGAGCAATTACATAATAATCAAACAAAGTAAATGCGCGCGAATAAATTAATCGGGAATGTCTAAGGGTGTTGACCCTTTTAAGAAATGGAATTGATTTTTTTGGTCTTTTTTGTAATTAAAATGAAATTGAAGCTAATTAATAACTAATTAATTTAATTTAATTAAAAGAAAATATTTTTTTGTTTTTTATGTTTTTATGAAATAGAATAAAAATAAAGAGAAACAAAATTAAAAATTAACCTAAATCTAAGCTATTTTAGTTATTTTTAAAAAGTTAAAATGGCCTAATTATAATTAATTTATTTGAGATTTATTCACAAAAATAAAATAATAATAATAAAAATAATGTTAGTTCAATTTTTTGGTTTTTTTATGAAAATGTATTAATTGGTTAATGGCTAATAATAAATAAAATTAAAAAAGGTTAGAAATTAAATTAAAAAATAAAATAAATGAAATGAAAAGAAAATAATAAACCAAATGGAAGGGGTATTGGGCTGAAATGGAGGTGTGTTGTTGAAACTGTGGCCCATTGACATCTCCAGCTCGTTTGACTTTTTGACCTCTCTATGGCACATGTTGACTAGATGCATGGTGGCCATCTGCTCTAAGCCATTGGATTGCTGTTGAGAGACACATGGCATCTTGGCGCTGGAGTCACATGGTGGCCTGTTTTTGACTATGCTGCATGGAATCACTTTGAACAAAATAATAGAAATTATTTGGGGGGACCTGGGATTCGAACCCAGGTCCCAAGGGTCAATGCCTGTGCGCCTTAACCAACCGAGCCATCTGTTTCAATAGATATAACAATAAACATTTAATATTATATGGGATAAGCAAATAAATCCTGGGAATTAAAAAAATGCGCGCGTGCAATTTGAATGGACCAATCAAACGTTAACACGCCATCGTCTTCTCCAATAGTTTGCTGGTTATTTACCTGCGGATTTTTATCCGCAGGTAGTTTCGTAGCTTATCTCAAAAAACGTCCCTAGGCCATAAAAACTCCATCCAATCACATGGGCATGATCGTCTCTGCCTCCTCATTAACCCTGTAACCATCATTCATCCTGATTTTGCCTATGTGAAAAACACCTAAAATACAAGCGTATGAACCCTAGGTTCGAATATCATGATATAGGGGCCAATAACAAAATTGAATAATGCAATTGTGTTAGAAATCAAATGATAAACACGAATATACCAATTTTTTGAAGAAAAGGTGCAAGGATTGGAGGTTATGATTTCGTGTTCAGTGCTGAGTTTAGGACGACTTACAGTGATGTGTAGGAGGTCTTAGGGCTTGGCAATGGTCGCGTTGGCTTCAGGGGATTGCCAGGAAGAAAGCTACATCCTCAGTTTTGTATGAAAAGGCCTGCAAGATAGCTTTAGATCTCCCACTTTTGACAGTTTTTTTGAATTTCTCTCTGGCCGTTTTAGGTGTCTCTAGGTCGTGAATTGTACCAAGAATGCTTGCATATATGTTATGTAAAGAATATCAATCAGAATTATGGCCATTAAGCTTATGCATTCATGTTTGAGATTATGCCATGAACTCCATTGAAACACTTTCCATTTTTGTGTCAAATTTGAATTCTTGCTTGGAATAGCCCCTTGCACGAATTTGGAATGTGTTTTAAGGTGTATCAAAGCTAATCATCACAAAATATATCCCTCCATTAATTTCTTTGATTTTTATTTGATTTTAAAAGATTTAAAATCAATTAAATCAAATAAAATTAAATAAAAATGGAAAAATTAATTTTAAATCTTGAAATAATTTGTGGGACACGTGGGAAGCATGGCCAAGCTGAAACAAGTGGAAAAAGTGGGGCCCTTTTGTCAAAAATGAAGTTTCAAGGATAATTGATTTTGGCCATTTCATAAAAATTTCCCAACTTCTCCAATGCATATCTTGCTCAATTTTGAAGCTATGAACATGTTCTTGGACATTTTGGAAAGGTCTTGAAGTCCTCTAACCAATGTATTTGGTCCCATGTCATTTTGATTTACCAATCTCAAGTTATGGTCTTTGACTTAAAGTGCTTTTTTGTTGACTTTTGAAAATGACCTATAATGTTGAAATTGATAACTTTTTGTGAGGGCATTTCTTGGACTTGGAATGTGAAGATGAGTTGTAGGAAATGTCCTCCCCTTCAAGATGAGCATTGGATGGGATTTTTCTGATGAACCATGAAGAAGTTATGCTTTGGTCAAGTTACAGTTGACTTTTCAACTGTCCAAAAATAGAAACTTTTGCATCTTGATGATTTTTGAGCCATGCTTTGAGAATCATGATCAAGACTTGATCAAATGATGATTGTGGCTTCAAAATAAGATGTTGACCAAAAATTTTGACTTTTGACTGCCAAATGACCATTTTGCCCCTGCAGTTGACTGTGGAGCAATTAGGGTTTTGACTGTGCAACTTGACCTTGTGAGCCTTGAAACTTGACATGTAGGTGCTTGACAATGTGTATGAGCATATGGGACTTGATTGAGCCCTTGAAAACCTCAACTTCCTTGAAAGAACCAAAACCCTAATTTGACTGGCTTAGGAGGATGGTTGACTGTGCAACCCTTGAGTAGACTTTGAACCATTTGAGGTGATGCTTGGCAAAACTTTGAAGATTATGGGAGGGCAAATTTTGGGGTACAACACCGAGGACGAAGATGAGGATGATTATGAGGTGCCTGGAGAACTTGCTAGACTATTACAGCAGGAAGAAAGGGCCATACAGCCTCATGAAGAGCCGGTTGAGACAGTGAACTTGGGTACTGAGGAAGAGACAAAAGAGGTTAAAATAGGTGCAAATCTGGAGCTTAACGTCAAACAAAGCTTGATATAGATGTTGCACGAATATGTCGAGATCTTCGCCTGGTCCTATGAAGATATGCCTGGTTTGGACACTGATATTGTGGTACATCGCCTGCCGACTAAAGAAGACTGTCCTCCGGTTAAACAGAAGGTCTGTCGTATGCGCCCTGAAATGTCAGAGAAGATCAAGGCAGAGGTCATGAAACAGTTCGACGCATGATTCTTAGATGTCACTTCCTATCCACAGTGGGTTGCTAACGTTGTTTCGGTACCTAAGAAGGACGATAAGGTACGGATGTGTGTAGATTACATAGACCTGAACAGGGAAAGCCCCAAGGATGACTTCTTTCTTCCTCATATTGATGTTCTGGTCGACAACACCGCACAACACAAAATATTCTCCTTCATGGATGGTTTCTCTGGCTACAACCAGATCAAGATGGCTCCTGAAGACATGGAGAAGACAACCTTCGTCACACAGTGGGGCACCTTCTACTACAAGGTGGTTCCTTTTGGGTTGAAGAATGCTGGGGCAACCTATCAGCGCGCCATGGTCTCTTTATTTCACGATATGATTCACCATGAGATCGAACTGTATGTTAATGACATGATAGCCAAGTCTCAGACTGAGGAAGAGCACCTTGATCATCTCTAAAAGTTGTTTGACAGATTGAAGACATACAAGCTGAGGTTGAATCCGAACAAGTGTACCTTCGGGGTAAGATCTGGTAAGCTTTTGGGTTTTGTCGTCAGTGACAAGGGTATTCAGGTAGACCCCGCGAAGGTAAAGGCCATACAAGAAATGTCGGCTCCCCGTACAGAGAAAGAAGTTAGAGGTCTCTTGGGACGTCTGAATTATATTGCCAGGTTCATTTCACATTCGACTGCTACTTGTGAGCCAATCTCCAAGCTTTTGAAGAAAGATCAAGTGGTAAAGTGGAATGATGAATGACAGACCGCTTTCGAAAGAATCAAAGAATACCTTCAAGAACCGCCAATTCTGATGCCTCCAGTTGAAGGAAGACCTTTGATATTTGTTTACCTTGGGTTTTGGTAAACAACCGCTGATCCTCCAAATGGTTACTTATTTGGTTACTCGCAGGATCGATCAGATTGATCCTAGGACATAGGTTGATTTTGAAGTTTTGATTAAATTGGATAAGGCTTTAAATAAAGAGGCTTTAAATGACATAAAGAGGTTTCAAGTAAATTGCATGAAGAAAGGACTTGGTAAAATAAACAAGGCTTAAAGTAAAAGGCTTCGACAGGAATGTAAAGAGGAAAGCAAGTAAATTTCTGGAAAAGTAAATGACTTTGATTAATAAAATTGGTGTTTCACACATACATTTCTCAACAATTCTTTCTCACACGCTGGGTACTCGAATCTATATGAGTGACTTTGTATAGAATTGTGAACACACTCGAGAACTTACACGACTACTACTATTTATACTAAAACATCCCAAGTAACCGTCGGGCAGTTACACTGCTTCGAGATGATTCCACTTGGCACGTTCTCAACGTTCGACGCTCCAGATCTTTGCACGCTACACGTGGTAACTGCTGGAAACCGTTTTCCCTCCAAAAGCTTGAATTTCAAACTGCTCCACTCTGAACCATCGAACACTTTCGTCGAGAGACATCTTCGACGAGAAACTCCTTCGACGTCGAAGATAACCAACTTCTCCCTTGGAAGAAATCTTCTAAGTACTTTGCCATCTTTCGACGGGCATTTCGACAGACTTAGCCAGTCGAAAACATCCTTCAGCTTTAATGGCTGACATCAACAAAACAAAGGTGTCGAATTTAGGAGCCAACAATATTATACTTGATAGTGCTAGAAAATTCAATGGGGTGTGTGCTGGGGCAGCATGACGAGTCTGGTCGAAAAGAGAACGCCATATACTACCTTAGCAAAAAGTTTACCAAATGTGAGACATGATACTCATTGCTCGAGAAAACTTGATGCGCTTTGGCATGGGTTGCTCGCCGACTGAGACAGTATATGCTGACTCACACTACTTTGTTGATATCAAAGATGGATCCAATCAAGTATATTTTCGAGAATCCCACTCTCTCCAGAAAGATAGCAAGATGGCAAATGATCTTAACCGAATACGACATACAATATACAACCCAAAAAGCAATAAAAGGGAGTGTATTAGCTGATCATTTGGCTCATCAGGCCGTGGACGACTACCAGTCTATGAATTTTGAGTTTCCGGATGAGAATATCATGTTAGTGACCGATTACGAAGAACCTGGACCGGATGAAGGACCTGAGGAAGGATCCCGGTGGTTTATGTATTTTGATGGAGCTTCAAACACACTGGGTAACGGCATTGGCGCCATAATCATATCCCCTGTGGGCTGTCATACTCCGTTCACCGCCTGATTATGTTTCAACTGCACCAACAACATGGTGGAGTATGAAGCATGTATCACGGGTCTTCGAGCTGCTATCGACCTAAGGATTAAGTTCTTAAGTGTATTCGGGGATTCCTCTCTCGTAATAAGTTAGATAGGCGAGTGGGATACGAAGCACCCGAATCTTATTCCTTACAAATAATATGTACGGACATTGCTCCCACACTTTGAGGAGGTAACCTTTGAACATTTCCCACGAGAGGAAAACTAGTTAGCGGATGCGCTAGCTACCATGTCTTCTATGTTCAAGGTTAGGTGGGATAATGAAGCTCCCCAGATTACCATTAAGAGGTTGGATGAACCAGCACACTGTTGTGAGATTCATACCAAAGAAGTGGCAGACAAACCCTGGTTTCACGAAGTCAAAAGGTATCTCGAGGCTCAGGAATATCCCGAAGGGGCATCTGTCAACGATAAGAAGTTTCTGAGAAGGTTCGCAGCAAAGTTCTTCCTCAGCAATGGAATCCTCTATAAGCGCAACCATGACTCCACACTATGACAGTGTGTAGACAAGAGCGAAGCATAGAGGATCATGACAGATCTACATGAAGGCACCTTCGGAATCCATTCTAGTGGACATACCATGGCTAAGAAGACCCTACAAGCAGGATATTACTGGTCCACTATGGAAGCTAATTGTTATCAGCACTCTCGAACTTGTCATAAGTGCCAAGTCTATGCTGATAAGGTGCATGTGCCTCCAGTTCTTCTGAATGTCTTGACAGCTCTGTGGCCCTTGGCAATGTGGGGCATCGACATGATCGGCGAGATCAGACCTACTGCGTCTAACGGACATTGTTTCATTCAGGTGGATATTGATTACTTCACGAAGTGGGTTGAGGCAGCTTCCTTTGCTACAGTGACCAAGAACGTCGTGGAGCGGTTTATCTGACATAACCTGATCTGTCGATATGGTGTGCCAGAGAGAATTATCACTGACAATGGTATGAATCTCAATAACACAATGATCACTGAGCTTTGTAAACAGTTCAAGATACAGCATCATAACTCTTCTCCCTACCGGCCGAAGATGAATGGGGCTGTTGAAGCAGCTAACAAGAACATCAAGAAGATTGTATAGAAGATGACAGTGACATACAAAGAATGGAACGAGATGTTACCATTCACTCTTCACGGGTACCGTACCTCAGTGCGGACGTCGACAGGGGCAACACCCTACTCTTTGTTATATGGCATGGAGGCAGTCCTACCCATCGAAGTCCAGATACCCTCTCTCAAGATTATGAAGGATGCGGGTTTGAACGAAGATGACTGGATCCAAACCCGACTTAATCAGCTAAATCTAATCGATGAAAAGAGACTTACTGCTATTTGCCATGGTCAGACGTATCAAAAGAGAATGATCAAAGCTTTTAACAAGAAAGTTAGGCGTCGAGAATATCAATTCGGGGATCTAGTGATCAAACGCATCATACTGCCGCGAGTTGATCCTAGGGGAAAATGGACCCCCACGTACGAAGGGCTATTTGTGGTTAAGAATATTTTCTTGGGAGGAGCTATGATTCTAACCACCATGGATGGTGACGACCTTCCTCACCCTGTCAATGCAGACATAGTGAAAAGATACTACGCATAATCAAAGACCCGCTAGGTTGACTGGCCTAGGAAAAAATAAGGGTTTCTCGGCGAACCAAAAGGGTTCAGGAAAAAGTAAGGGATGAAAATGAAAAAAATTTGTACACTTGGTAAGTCGAAAACCCAAAAGGGCGGCTTGGGCAAAAAAGGGTATCCCGGTGGACTGAAAACCCGAAAGGTCGGTCTAGGAAAAAGTTAGGGATTGAAGCGTATCACTATGTCTCATTGGATCATCTTGCGACCAGACTTCGGTATCGACTATCAAGCTTAGACGGCGCCAATCAATCTGATCAACCTTCGGCCAAGTAGCAAAGTGATGAGATGCTTGAAGATATAAAGGCAATAGCAGGGTTGGAACCCAATGGGGTTGTTTCACATAGATGTTTTCTTTCTTTTGCACAAATTGTATAATTTCTATCTTTCGGCGGCATTCTCTTACTAGAACGTCAGTCGCTTTGTACAAAACACCTATTGCAGGCTGACTTCAAAATCAATACAAGTCATTTTCACAAAACTTCAATATGTTTTTCTTTTTCTGTTTTGTTTTGCAAGAACGTCCAATAATTTATTTTTTATATATGCATTTGAAAATGATTGCTGCTCATAAGTATTTACATAAGAAACGAAATACAATTACTCGTAATTCCAGAAACAGGGAAAAACAAGAAGTTCCAAACCCAACGGTTACTCTGCCCAACAGGTATCGGGATAAAGCCAACTTGGGAATATAATTATTGGTATATACACTCCCCACAAAGTAGAAGTATCCAAAGGCATTGATGTCAGCTTCCCCGAAACAGGACATAACTATCCCCAGCCAAGATTCATAATCTCGGGCGAGTCAATAAATTTCATCCCCAAGCAGAGTTTATTTCTACTGATATAGAAGCTCAATCTCCAACAAAGCTCGTCATCTCCAGCAATGGAACTTCATACCCAACTAAGTTTATTTCTCCAGATCAGCGGGTCTACCAACAAAGTATCTCTTCCCCTAAGTTTGGTCCCCACTGAGTTATTCTCCAGCATCTCTTCCCGACGGAATATTTACAAATCTCCAGCAACCGTCAGGGATTTATTTTCCCAGACGCGGGCATACCCCAATAGCATTTCATGAACATACATCATGAAATACGCATATCATATAGAGCATAATCTCATTTATTTTGAGAACATCACCTCACCCTGCATTTCATGCATCGCATATGACTAACCCTGATGTCTTTTCAAGAAAAGAAGCTTAGCTTCAACAAATTCAGCAGTTATACAGATCACATCTACAGACGACCAATGGAAACTCAGTTCTCGAAATCAAACAGTTCAACTAATTCATATCGAAGTAACCCTACTATCCAGGTTCCTTCTCACAGCCTTACTATCCAGGCTTTCATATCGAAGTAACCCTACTATCCATATTCCTTCTCACAGCCCTACTATCCAGGCTTTCATATCGAAGTAACCCTACTATCCAGGTTCCTTCTCACATCCTTATTATCCAGGCTTTCATATCGAAGTAACCCTACTACCCAGGTTCCTTCTCACAGCTTTACTATCCAGGCTTTCATATCGAAGTAACCCTACAACCCAGGTTCCTTCTCACAGCCCTACTACCCAGGCTTTCATATCGAAGTAACCCTACTATCCAGGTTCCTTCTCACAGCCCTACTATTCAGGTTTTTATATCGAAGTAACCCTACTATCCAGGTTCCTTCTCACAACCCTACCATCCAGGCTTTCATATCGAAGTAACCCTACTATCCAGGTTCCTTCTCACATCCCTACCATTCAGGCTTTCATATCGAAGTAACCCTACTATCCAGGTTCCTTCTCACAGCCCTACTATCCAGGCTTTCATATCAAAGTAACCCTACTATCCAGGTTCCTTCTCACAGCCCTACTATTCAGGCTTTCATATAGAAGTAACCCTACTATCCAGGTTCCTTCTCACAACCCTACTATCCAGGCTTTCATATCGAAGTAACCCTACTATCCAGGTTCCTTCTTACAGCCCTACTATCCAAGCTTTTATATCGAAGTAACCCTACTATCCAGGTTCCTTCTCACAGCCCTACTATCCAGACTTTCATATCGAAGTAACCCTACTATTCAGGTTCCTTCTCACAACCCTACTATCTAGGCTTTCATATCGAAGTAACCCTACTATCCAGGTTCCTTCTCACAGCCCTACTATCCAATCTTTCATATCGAAGTAACCATACTATCCAGGTTCCTTCTCACAGCCCTACTATCCAGACTTTCATATCGAAGTAACCCTACTATCCAGGTTCCTTCTCACAGCCCTGCTATCCAGGATTTCATATTGAATTAACCCTACTATCCAGGTTCCTTCTCACAGCCCTACTATCCAGGCTTTTCTTATCGAAGTAACCCTACTATCCAGGTTCCTTCTCATAACCTTACTATACAGGTTCCTTCTCACAACCGTACTATCCAGGTTTCATATCGAACTAACCCTACTATCCAGGTTCCTTCTTACTGCCCTACTATCCAGGCTTTCATATCAAAGTAACCCTACTATCCAGGTTTCTTCTCATAACCTTACTATCCAGGTTCCTTCTCTCTTATCTCCAGACAGCAGTCCACAACACTGTAGAACCTGGACCTGATCAAAAACGATTGGTTTCGCATTTCCCCAGTAAGTCGCGGTGCAGCCTGTACACTGACCAGATATGCAGTTCACCTCCGAATTTAATTCCCCAGTAGAGTAACGGACAACTAAAGCTCCTAAAATTCTATATCTCCCAAGATAGATACCAACATTCCTCAGCAGATTCCTCCTCAACAACAGCAACAGGGACTCTCGTCAAAGGAATATCTCAGGAAATCCATATTCTCTAGATGGCATCTTTAAGCCCATCTTCGATAATTCTCCGTCGCATCCAGGATGGCATCTTCAAACCCATCTCCGGAAATCTTCCATTATCGACCTCCAAATGGCATCTGTAAGCCCATTCCTGATATCACAAATCAAGTATCACTTCATGCGAGTGCAAATTTCTGGGCACTCTAGTGTTCAATCATCTTCCACCTTCAGATCACGAAAGGCAGACAAACCAACCTACATCCTCAGGTTTAAGAAGATTGAACAGGGTCAGCTATTGTACCCCAAAATTTCCCCTCTCATTTTACTCAATACATGTCCATTGAGATCCTCAATTTGCTCAAGATTGCCCAAGAGTTGACCAGACAAATTCTCTCCTAAGGCAGTATACCTCAAATTAGGGTTTCCATTTTCATCAAGATGGGTGAACCACAAAGGACTCATATGCTCTCCATGGTCTTAATATGTTCTCAAGACCTTACATTTCAAGTTTCATACCTTGCATAAGAAGTTTGCTCAGTCAACTTCTCAGATGCTTGAGAATCAATTGTATTAGGTCAAAAGTCAATTGTGGCCCACATACAGTCAAACTTCAAGATTTTTGGTCAAAATAAACATTTTGAAGTTATATCCATCATTTTATCAAGGGTTGATCATGATTCCTCAAGGAATTCCCCAAATTCATCAAAACCCAAAAATTGCTAAATTAGGGTTTCTTAGTAAAAGTCAACCAAACTTTGACCAAGCATAACTTCCACATGCTTTATCAGAAATTTTCCATCCAAACCTCATTTTGAAGAGGCTGAAATTACCTACAATTCATCTTCATATCACAAGTTCAAAATATACACTCACAAAAAGATATGAATTTCTACATTATGGGTCCTTTTGAAAAGTCAACAAAAACACGTTTTGGGTCAAAGCTTCATACATGAACATGGAAGATCCAATTGAGATGAAACCAAAAGGGTTGGTTATGGGACATCCTAATATTTCCAAAAAGTCCAAGAACACCCTCCTAGGGTCAAAATTAAGAGAGTTGTGCATTGTCAAAGTTGGCAATTTTTGGAAAATTGTCAAAAGTCAACATTGATCAAATTTGCATTTTTTCCAAAGGGGTCCATGTTTTCTTGTTTGAAACATGTTTCTAATAGGACCCACGACCCCTGAGCTTTTCCACCTAATATTTTATTATTTTTATCATTTATTTTGATTTTTTATTCATTTAAATCAAAATAAATCAAATTAAATGGTAAAATAATAAAAGTAAATCAAATCTTGGGATTTTTGTGCACATTTGGAGTCTATGTACAGTTAGCATGATGATCAATTCGTGCAAGACTCATTAGGATTGGAAAAGATTGGATTGAAGCTTATTTTGGAAAGATATCATACATGAATCAAATCAAATCACATTTTCATAATTCTCAAATATATGATGCAATTTTATTGACCTAATATGCTCTACTATATGTATACAACAATTCCAAATCATAAACACAAGGGTTGCAGTCGTGAAAAGGCCAAAGAAAACTCAAAAAAATTGACAAAAAAGTGAGGTTCAAATTCTGGGATAGAGGGCTATTCAAGACGATTCAAAGCCAGAAATCAATTCCTTGGCATCTCAGGAAGCATTCCCAACCACTTGCAGGCTTCAAAACATCAAGAATCCTCGCATAGAAGTATCACGGTTTGCATCCCAAACTCAAATTCGATTTCTATGTTTTACGCATTATAAATCCATTTTATTCATATATTCTTGTTCATAATCGTGTTTGCAAGCTTTCTATATCCTTTAATTGTATTAACAGTGCAGGAATCAATACTTACCATTCTTAGGGTTTGAGGTCATGATTTAGGGATTCCTGGTACAGGTTAAATTAGCTAAAAAGAAGGGTACCATGGTGTTCAAGAGATCACCACAAATGGATCTATGTAATTAGAACTCATTTATCGTGCGTATTGTGCATTTTGGAAATTTGCAGGGGCCATGGCTACGAACATGTGACTGTAGGTAAAAGTCATATGTCTAAAACGATGGAGAAAGGAAGAAGACGGCTATGTGTTAGCCAACCATTCGCCCGTTTGAACCAGCGCGCACGTTTCTTTGTTTTTTCCACTAACCACTTTATTTCATATATAATATTGTGTTTGTATTTCACTTACAACAAAAGCGCACAACTCAGATGGCAATAAGGCATTGGCAGAAGGCATAAGGACCTGGGTTCGATCCCAGGTCCAGACAACTTTCTTTATTTTCTTTTCCTTCCACAGATCCAGTGCAAATATCTCTCGTATGCCTACCATGCGCCTCAACATCTGGCCACAGGATGTACTGCTACCCAGATCCAACGCGTTCCAGCCTGAAGGACTATGATACACCTCAAGTCAATTCCACACAAGATCCAGCATGGTCAACCTGGGCTCAACTTGGTTGGGCCTGGAAATTCAGCTTTGCACCCCCTTCAGCAATTCATCACAAGCCCAAGTTATTATTTTTTATCTTTTTTAATTTCTTTATTTTCTTTTTTTATTAACACAAAAAAAAATTTATTTAATCACAAAAATCACAAAAAGGGATATTTTTTTTAATAATAAACATTTAATTAATTTTTCCCAAAAAATACACCAAAATCATTTTTCTCATAAAATACTTCTTTTTAGTTTAATTAGTAAATTAGGTTAATTAGTTTCTTTCATAATTAAAAAACAATTAGAAATTAGGTTTAATTAATTTTTAATTTAATTGTGTTCTCAAATAAAAATCCACAAAAAATACTTTTCCTCACTTAGAGTTTTAGGTTTTTTTTCAACTGTCCTCGTATTTAATTCGCCGCGCGCTTGTTAATTATTTTGCCAGTATTTTGTAACTGCTAAGGGTTTGTAATATCTTTAAATTAAGGTTTTTATTTATCGCTTTTCCCCCACTTTTGGTTATGTAATTAATCCCCCTCCATGAAGCCTTGTAATAGCTAGGTTTTATTTTTCGCACTTTAAATTTCCGCAATCTTTAACTGTCTAGATGCATGGCTAATAGGATTGTATGGAAAGATGCTTGAAAAAAATTAAAACGGTAGACAACCCTAATTGTGCAAAGATAACATTAACTGAAATCAAACACTTTCACATACTCACTCCTAGGGTTTGCCTCACTTCGGTCGCCTTCGGTAAACAGTCATTAAGCATAGGAAATTTTAGTGGTCGCCCTCCTGTCTAAAAGATCAACTGTCTCGTTCGAATGTTACCTCAGAAATGTTGCCTCGAAAGGATCTTTAAGACTGTAGGGTTACTACTAAAGGTTCCAACTTGTTGCTTTAATGATTGTACATGTCCCTTTCGAATGTCCCTTTCGAATGTCCCTTACAAACTTGAACGACGGGGCTACCTACTCCTTAATAGTAGGATAGCGCTGTCTAAAGGAAATGAGAAAAAATAATCTTTTTTCGAGTAGGTAGAATCTTAAGTACTTGCTCAATAAAAACTTTTCACACAAACACCTTTCAAAAAACAAATTTTCAAAACAAACTTTGTCACACCCTTGAGGACTGATACAAGGGTTATCACAAAGTAAAACTTTTCAAGACAAGCACACACAAGCAATTTGAAAAATGATCAAGTACCTAAGAGCCCGTAGATAACTACGGATAGAAAGGGTGCTAACACCTTCCCTTTCTATAATATACCCCCCGTACTCAGAATATCTCAAAAAAGGTTTTTTCTGTTCTTTTTCCTTTTCCTTTGTTGGATGAAATAAAAGTCGGTGGCAACTCTTGCTTACCGCGACATTTTGCAAACACAAAACGCAAAACGCAAACCAGTAAAAACAGTCGGTTCTACCACCGTATCACAGTATTAAAGTAGATCCTGCCAAGGTGAAAGCAATTAAAGAGATGCCTGCTCCTCGTACTGAGAAGGAAGTCAGAGGTTTCTTGGGACGTTTGAACTACTTTTCCAGATTCATTTCTCTCCTGACAGCTACTTGTTAACCAATCTTCAATTTACTAAAGAAAGATCAAGTTGTCAAATGGAATTATGAATGCCAAACTGCTTTTGACAAGATCAAAGAGTACCTGCGAAAGCCTCCTGTGTTGATGCCTCCAGTCGAGCGAAGACCATTGGTCATGTATCTGACTGTTTTAGAAAATTCAATGGGGTGTGTGATGGGGCAGCATGACGAGTTTGGCCGAAAAGAGCATGCTATTTATTAACTGAGCAAAAAGTTTACCGACTGTGAAACAAGATATTCACTTCTCGAGAAAACTTGTTGCGCTCTGGCATGGGCTGTTCACCGGCTAAGACAGTATATGCTGACCCATACTACCTTGTTGATATCTAAAATGGATCTGATAAAGTACATCTTCGAGAAACCTGCCCTCTCTGGGAGAATAGCGAGATGGCAGATGATCCTGACGGAATATGACATACAGTATACTACCCATAAAGCAATAAAGGACAGTGTACTAACTGATCACCTTGCTCACCAAGCTGTGGAAGACTACCAGTCCATGAAGTTTGATTTCCCAGATGAAGACATCATGATGGTAAACAACTGTGAAGAATTCAGACCATATGACAAACCTGAACAAGGATCCCGATAGACTCTGGTTTTTGAAGTCACGAATGGCAAAACTCGCCAATCTAACTCTTTAGGTTAAAGAAGATTGAACAATGGCAGTTGTTGTACCCCAAAATTTTCCCTATCACTTATCAAGAATTTTCTCACAAGATCTCCTTAGCTCAAGATTGCATTAGGGTTTGATCAGCTCAAGACACCTCCTTAAGCACTGATGATCAAAATTAGGGTTTGAGATTGCACAAGGATATTTGGACTTCCAATGCCCCATTTTACTTTCATGGATTATTATGTACCTCTAAGATTACTCATGACAAGTTTCAAGCCTTGAATCACACTTTTGCTCAATCAATTGAGCAGTTGACCTAAAAATCAGTTGTATTGGGGAAAAAGTCAACTATGGTTAATTTACAGTCAAACTTAATAATTTTTTATCCACATCAAGATTTTAGACTCATATGTATCATTTTATCAAGTTTGGACCACAATTCCTCAAGAAACTTGATCAAATCTCCAAAAGGGCAAAATGGTCAAAATTAGGGTTTTGATTGGGAAAGGGCAATTTCTAATTTTTGACCTAGCAAATGATCAATTGGTTTAAGGCATGATCTCAAGAGTCCAATTACATCATTTTGACTTAATGACATGGCTCAAAACATTGCTCAAGTTCAAAGGATTTACAGATGAATTTTCAGTCAACTAATCAAAAGTCAATTGTATACTGAAAAGTCAAACTTTGACTTTTTGGTCAAATTCAAGTGCCAAAGATTATAATTCATCAAAACATGTCAAAATATGAAACTTATTCATCAAGAAATCAAAAAGTCAAGATTTCATTTTGAAAAGTCAAAATTTCTAAACTTAGAAATTTTTCTAAGTGTTGGAAATTTCATATTTTTTCATAACTTTAAACAAATTTTTCACCATGATGCAAGATTATTCAAGAGAAACTTCCAACATGAAAGTTGTAGATCTCCATGAAATCTACAACTTTTCTTTACACAACTCCTTCCAAAAATGCTTGGATCTCAAGTTATAATTTTATGAACATGTGGTCATGAAACAAAAACACTTAGTGAAATTTTGCCCTAATTTGGTCAGGATTTTGACCCAACTTCATGGCACTTTTTCATATAGTTACAAGGGGAATCTTCAAAATCAATTCAAATATGGATTGTATAGAACATTACAAGCTTTCCAAAATGTCCAAGAACTCCTTGAGATCATTCTTGAGTAAGGAGAATTGAAGAGATGAAGTTAGGGTTTTATCACTTTAATTACAAGTCATTTTAGTGATGAACAAAGTTCAAATACAAACTCTGATGCATAAGCACTACTTTGCAGACCTCAAACTTGTTAGGAAATCCATAATTAATGGTTTACACAGCTGTTAGAGGCTTCAATTCAAGCATTCAATGCATGGACATGCTTTATATCCATTTTTAGAAGAAAGGTTACATTGCCATTTTAATAAAGTGACTTTTTGTACAAAACTTGTTCTTGAGCCTTGCACTTGTTCTATTCTGATCAAACAAGTCCTATAACTCATGAGAAATGGTTTAGACACCTACAATCACCCATCCCATGCTTGTACCTCCTCTTGAAACTTGTTTCCCTCTTTTCTTCAAAATCAAGTAACCTAGCCAAAAGCTAGAAACTTGTACTTCTGACTGTCCAAAGCTCTCAAACACTTTTTCTTATAGATACACAAACTATTTGCACCAAAAACACAAATGCTCAAGCCCTGAAAAGACCTAGAACTCAGAAACACATCTCATACTTCCATTTTCACACAAACTGACCAAAAACTTGAAACTCATAATCTACTCGTGTGTTTCTTGGCCTTTTGGTTTCTAAAGCTTCTAAACATCATATAGAGTTGATCCCACACCATGTTACAGAACTGTAACACCATTAACACCATCTTCCATTTTCAAAAACAGAGCTCTGCATATTGACTTCTCCAGACCATTTCAGCCATCCATTGCTCAAGCTAATCATTGCATTAGCTTCCTAGGACCTCAAGAAAGCTAACCTGATCATCACCATCACTTGAAACAAGCTCAAACTCAAAACACGATTTCCAGTTTTGAGGTAAGTTTTCTTAACTTTGAACTCTTCATACAAGCATCATTATTGATTTATTTGTGAACAAAACATGTAGATATCATTGCCCTAAAGCTAACCATGTCCATAGTTTCCATTAATTTTGTTTGAGCTTAGAGAATTTTGAAACTGAAATTTCTGAGATTTTTAGGGTTCAGATTAGGGCCATTAAAATTCATGCTTATCTTTGATCTATAGTTTTAATGCTTTGCATTTCTGAAACCGTGAGAAAATTTGCTACAAGTTTCATGTTTATAGTTTTCATTTTTGATGAGAAATGAGCAAGTTACAGTTGGTCTGGCTGGAGGTTGAAAATGAAGTCATAAGGGCGCGTTTTGCCTCATATATTTATTGTTTTGCTTATGTTAACGGATGTATAGCCACCCCAATGGTAGAAGCGCGCGCCTGTAACCTTTGGGACCTGGGTTCGAGCCTCAGTGGTACCCTTTTGTGTTTTTCATATTTTTTGGCACCATTCTGACTTTTTTGCAGGTGCTTGGGCCTTGTTGGGCTTGTATTGTTTTTTTTTATTTTTGCTTACTACCCCCCCCCCCTCCCTGCAGGCTATTTGCACCCTGGCCCAAGTTTATTTATTTTCTTTTTTTTATTTCATTTTTATTTTCTTAATATATTTTCTAAATACTGAAAAAATCATAAAAAATACAAAAATGATAGATTTATATTTTTGGCTTAGTTTATTTTATTTTTCTCACAACAAATATTTTATTTAACTATACTTTATTTATTTTTTACAAATTATCTTGTAAATTTAATTTAAAACTAAGTTATTTATTTTCTTCTACATTAATTAAAATATATTATTTTTTATATAAAAAAGACTAAAAATATTTTATACTGCTATAAATATTTTCAAGACAAAAATACCAAAAAAAAATACTTTTCTTATAAACTTAATTTCTTTTATTTTAATTAATAGATTTAGGGTTTTGTTTAAAAATCTTTTCTTAACAAATTTAGGGTTAACTTTTCATTAATTATTTTTCTTTTAATTAATTATATTAAGACAAAATCCCTTTTCTCTAAAAAATCCTAACAAATATCCATTTACTTCATATTTTGCATTTTTTGTACATTTATTCATTGTGTACATTGTATTCATTTAATTCCTTGTACATTGATACCAATTCATATGGTTGTAATAGAATAACTAGGTTTACATTCTTGCAATCCCCATTCAATTTGTACACCCCCTCCCACAAATGGTGTAATAGCGTAGTAACTTTAAATTCCGCAATTTATCGTTTTTATATACAAATGCTAGTAATTAGGGTTTGTATGGAAAGACTAAAACCAATACTTAGAAAACCCTAATTCAAGACAAAAACAAGCATGAAAACAATACACTTGCACACAAGTACCCCTAGGGTTATTCCACTTGGTTGTCTTATACAAAATAGCCATATTACGCATGTGAAGTATCTTAGCAAATACAAGATCATAGTCCCTCGATGACGCTATCTAAGTTGCCTTTCAAATGATCTTAAGTCCCTAAAAAAGAATGCTAAGATAATTTACAACATTTCTAATCATGGTTATACGATGACCCACGCCCGTTCCGTTTACATCCAAAGATAGGGTTACTTACCAAATCAATGGTAAGATAACAATGTCAAAGGAAAAGGAAATGAACAAGAAAGACTTTTGAGTATGTAGAATGCTCCTAATTACTTGATCAATTTCAAAACAAAATATCCTTGCTATTTTCAAAACAAACACCTACACTTTCAAAACATCTTACAAAACTTTAAAACATTTTCAAAAGATCAACATCTTTGTATACATTTTTACGAACGAGAATCATTACAAAGATTGCCTAAACAATGGCCTCTTTACAAAATACTTTCAAAAAACCACACCAAGCACAATTTTAAACAAAAATCAAGTGATCTAGCAAGTAACTAAGAGCCCATGGAAAACCATGGATGAAAAGGGTGCTTGTGATACGGTGGCAGAACCGACTGTTAATACTGGTTTGCGTTTTGCGTTTTTTTTGCAAAATGTCGCGGTAAGCAAGAGTCACCACTGACTTTTATTTCATCCAATTGGAAAGGAAAAAAGTACAGAAAAAATCCTTTTTCGAGATATTCTGAGTACGGGGGGTAGATTATAGAAAGGGAAGGTGTTAGCACCTTTTCTATCCATAGTTTTCCATGGGCTCTTAGGTACTTTCTCATCTTTTAAAAATTGCTTGTGTGTGTGCTTTATTTTGAAATAGTTTGACTTCGTGATAACCCTTGTATCAGTCCTCAAAGGTGTGACGAAGTTGTTTTGAAAATTTGTTTGAAAAGTGTAAGTATGAAAAGTTTTGATTTGAGCAAGTACCTACTAGCATCTACCTACTCGAAAAAAGATTGTTTCTATTCTCGTTTCCTTTAGACAACTATATCCTACTATTGAGAAATAGGTAGCACCGTTGTTGGAGTTGTAAGGTTCAATTCGAAAGGGACGTACGATCACTAAAGCAATGTTAGGACGTCTTAGTAATAACCCTAAAGTCTTAAGATCATATTCAAAGCAACATTTCTGAGGCAACATTTTCGAGGCAACATTTCCGAACGGGACATTTGATCTTTGTTAGACAGGAGGGAAACCACTAAAATACCCTATACTTAATGATTGTTTACCGAAGGCAACCGAAGTGAGAGTATACCTTAAGAGTGATATGTGCGAGTGATTAGTTTCAGTTTTTTATCTTTGCACATTAGGGTTTTTCTAACTGTATTAAATTTTCATGCAATCTTGGCATACAATCCTATTAACATACATCTAGACAGTTAAATATTTGTGAGAATTGGAATGCGAGAAAGTAAACTTACGCTATTACAAGGCTTCGGGGGGGGGATTAATTACATAGCCAAAAAAACCCGCAAAAGACGATAAATAAAAGAAAGTCCTAGATTAAACTATTACATATCGTGGACAGTTATATCAATATTGCAAAAAATAATAAACACGCGCGATGAATCGAATACAAGATAATTAGGGTTTTGACCCTTGACTAAACCTAAGTGTACTTGATTAAATAAAAATGCTTTTTGTCATGTTTTGTTATTGAGAAAGTAATGAAATAATTGAATTAGAAATAAGACAATCCTAGGTTCTAATTAATTTTAAATTAAGGAAAATAATTAATTAATTCTAAACAACCTATTTTTTTGTATTTTTTATTTATTTTGAGAAAGAAATAAAAAATTAAATCAAGAGTCTAACCCTAATTTTTCTAATTGGTTTTAATTTAAAAAAAGTTAGAATTTCCCTAAATTAAATTAAACTAAATTAAATTAAATTTGATGGAAAAAATAACTATTTCTAATTTTTTATGATTTTTGATTTTATGATTTTATATATAAAAAAGTGATTAATGGTGTTAATTAAAGTAATTAAAAGAAAATATTAAAAGAATTAAAAAGGAAAAAAATAGAAAAGTATAGAGATGGGCCTGATAGCATTAGCAAAAGAGGGGTTTGAATCTGATTTTCTTGGCCCAACAAACTCCTGGCCTTTTTTGACTTTGCCCAATCCCATGTGCATGTTTGACTGGGGCGCATGGTGGTCTCTTTGCCACGTGACGTTGGATCCACATGGCTGATGGATCTGATGGTGGAGCACAAGGGAATTTGGTGGACATGTGCTACTGTAATGTATGAGATCTGCTTGGAATAATCAAGAAAATAACAAAATGCACACGCTTGGGATCGAACCCAGGACGTGTGCATCAAAGGCCTTCTCCCCAGCCATCTGAACCATGATGTTAACTTGTAAGTTAAATAAACACAAAATATAATATGCAAAAACAAACTAGTGGGGTCAACAAACACGCGAAATTCAAACTGGCAAGTCAGGGAGCGCCACGTATTGTCGTCTTCCTCCCCACCATCGCTTTAGGTTTTGTGACTTTTACCTACAGACATCAAGCGTAGGTATAGCCCCTGTCCATTTCAAAAATCCTGTACGCGCATGATAAATGAAACCTAATGGTACCAATCAACTCGTTTTAACCTCACGAGCATCATGGTACCATTATCAATGCCCAATTTTTCATGTATAAAAAACCCCTAAAAACAAAGAACAAACCCTATCCATGGCATCTGCATATACAGGCATTAAAAATGCAATTGAATCATGGTGTCACGTTTCAAACATCTCAAAGGTTATAAATATGTCAATCAAATATGCTAAATATGCAAGAATTAGTGTATTCGATTTCAAGAAATTAAGCAAACCGTATGAATGTTGTAGGGTGATTCTGGGTGTCTCATGCCTTGCAAACGATCTTGTTGGCTTCAGGGATGATCCAAGAATATGAATTGCTCTTTTGAAACACTTGAAACAGCCTATAGAGCAAGATTTGATCAGCAATTTTCTTTGAAAAATTTGAACTTTTCCTCTGACTTTTCACACTTCCAACCCTCTCCCTTTTGGTCTGCCTTTGTTCACTGTCTATAATAGAGTGCATTAGGGTAAAAGTTTGCATCAAATCTTTGCCATTTATGAAGATTGATCAATGATTTATTCCTTGCACCAAATCTTTCCAAAACAAGCATTTTCAATATTTTTCTGTCCATATGAAGCCTTGCACGATTTGATCTTGTCACCAGCTGTACAATGACTCTAATCATGCACAAAATCTCAAGGTTTTATTGATTTTTGATATTTTCATTATTTTATATTGATTTTATTTGGTTTAAATGAAATAAAATCAAAATAAATAACAAAAATAAAATAATGACAAGTGGAAGGGCTCATGGGTCGTGGATCACATTACAAACTCAGTGCAAGCATAAAAAGTTAGGCCCATTTAGCAAAAAATGCAATTTTGGACACATTTGACTTTTGGCAATTTTGCAAAAAGGGTCAACTTGGCCAATGCATAACTCTCTCAATTTTGACCCTAGAGATGTGTTCTTGGACTCTTTAGAAAGCTTAGGATGTCCTATAAGCAACCCTTTTGGCCTCATCTCAATTGAGTCTTCCATGTTCATGTATGAAGCTTTGACCCAAAAGGTGTTTTTGTTGACTTTTCAAAATGACCTATAATGTCCAAATTCATATCTTCTTGTGAGTGAATATTTTGAACTTGGGAGATGAATATGAATTGTATGGAATTAAATCCTCTTCAAAATTAGCTTTGGATGGTTCATTTTTGATAAAGTATAAGAAAGTTATGCTTGGTCAAAGTTGAGTTGACTTTTCCTACAAAACCCTAATTTAGCAACTTTTGGGTTTTGATGAATTGTGAGAAATCCTTGAGTAATCATGAGCAACCCTTGATAAAATGATGAATAATACTTAAAAATGAGAATGTTGACCAAAAATCTTGAAGTTTGACTGTATGTGGGCCACAGTTGACTTTTGCCCTAGCACAATCGATTTTCAGGCATTTGAGCAGTTGACTGAGCAAACTTCCTCTGGAAGGCTTGAAACTTGACATGGATGATATTGAGAACATATTAGGACAATGGTGAGAATTTGGGATCCTTTTGACTCAAGCATCTTGATGCAAAATGAAACCCTAATTTGAGATAGACTGCCTTAGGAGAGAGTTTGTCTGGTCAACTATTGGACTTTCTTGAGAAATTTGAGGACCTCACTTGCCATTTGTTGAGAAATATAGGAGGGAAAATTTTGGGGTACAACAGCTTCCCCTGTTCAATCATCTTAAACTTGAAGATGTAGATTGGCGTGTCTGCCTTTCGTGATCTGAAGGTGGAAGATAATTGAACACTAGAGTGCCCAGAAATTTGCACTTTCATGAAGTGATACTTGTCTTGTGATATTGGGAGTGGGCTTATAGATGCCATTTGGAAGTTGCTATAGAATTTTCGGAGATGGGCTTAAAGATGCCATTCGAGGAAGCGTCGATCACATAAGAGAGTCCTTTGCGAGAACCCGTATACCTGTTGTCTGAGGAGGACTCTGCTGGGGAATACTGGTCTCTGTCTTAAGAGAAATAGAGTTTTAGGAGCTTCAGTTGTCCGTTACTCTACTGGGGACTAATTCCGGTTTGGGAAGCAAAAGTGAACTGTGTGTTTGGTCGGGGTATATGATGTACCGCGACTTTCTGGGGAAATGTGAAATCAATTGTGTTTGATCGGGTCTTGGTCTTATAGTGTTGTGGACTGTTATCTGGATGGTAGGGCTGTGAGAAGGAACCTGGATAGTAGGGTTACTTCGATATGAAAGCCTGGATAGTAGGGCTGTGAGAAGGAACCTGGATAGTAGGGTTACTTCGATATAAAAGCCTGGATAGTAGGGTTGTGAGAAGGAACCTGGATAGTAGGGTTACTTCGATATGAAAGCCTGGATGGTAGGGCTGTGAGAAGGAACCTGGATAGTAGGGTTACTTTGATATGAAAGCCTGGATGGTAGGGCTGTGAGAAGGAACCTGGGTAGGAGGGTTACTTCGAGATGAAAGCCTGGATACTAGGGCTTGAGAAGGAACCTGGATAGTAGGGTTGCTTCGATATGAAAGCCTGGATAGTAGGGCTGTGAGAAGGAACCTGGATGGTAGGGTTACTTTGATATGAAAGTCGGGACAGTAGGGCTCGAGAAGGAACCTGGATAGTAGGGTTGTTTCAATATGAAAGCCTGGATAGTAGGGTTGTGAGGAGGAACTTGGGTAAGGTTGCATCGGTCGTACCGATGATTACTTTGTTTAACTTCGAGTGTTGATCATGGACCTGCTGGAAATTATTGATAATAACCGTCTTTCCTGAAAGAAATACAGGGTTAGTTATGTTTGATGCATGAGATGCATTGTGAGATGATGTTCTCAAAATAAATGAGACTATGTTATATGTAATTGTGATACGGTGGGAGAGAACTGACTGTTTTTTGGAATGCTGGTTTGCGTTTTGCGTTTGTTTTTGCAAAATGTCGCGGTAAGCAAGAGTCGCCACCGTCTTTTATTTTATCCAACAAGGAAAGGAAAAAACAGCACAGAAAAATTCCTTTTTCGAGATGTTTCTCGGGTCCGGGGGGTAGATTAAAGAAAGGGAAGGTGTTAGCACCCTTTCTATCTGTGGTTATCCACGGGCTCTTAGGTACTTGCTCAAAGTGTTTTCAAAATTTGCTTTTCTTTGTGTTTGTGGGTTTGAAAGAAGTTTTTGTTTGAAATGTGTAAGTGCAAAAAGTTTTATTTTGTTTTGAAAGAGCAAGTACTTAAGAACCATCTACCTACTCAAAAAAGGAATCGTTCTATGCTAAGGTCCTTTAGATAATGCTATCCCACTATTGATGAGTAGGTAGCGTCGTCGTTGGAGTTTTAAGGATCAATTCGATTAAGGGACGTGCGGTCACTAAAGCAATGTTAGGACGCCTTAGCGGTAACCCTAATGTCTTAGATCATTTTTCCGAGGCAACCGTTTCGAGGCAACTATGATCTTTGGACAAGAGGGCGACCTCTAAAACTTCCTATACTCAATGACCACGTTTGAAGGCAACCAAGTGAGGTGTACCCTAAGAGTGCGCATGTGCGAGTGTGTTATTTCGGTTAATTTTATCTTTGTACATGTCAATGGTTATCTATGTTGATTTTAAGTTCATACATTCGATCTTGTCATGCATTCCCTATTATCAAACATCTAACAGTTTATAAGTTGCGGAAATTAAATTGCGGAAATTAAAACTAACTATTACAAGGCGTCGGGTATTTACATCGCCAAAAACAACCCTTGAAATTAAAATGCGGAAAATAAATAAAGCGATAAAATATTTAAAGTCCTAATTAAACTATTACATTCCGGGAAACAGATACAATAATATGATAAAATGGATCGCGTGCGAGAAATTAAATCGGGCGAGTTTTTAGGGTTTTGACCCTTTTTTGAAAGAAATTGATTTTTTGATTATTTTTGGATTAAAAGAAATTAAATTAAGTTAACAATTAAATAAATTAATTAATTAATTAATAAAAATATTTTTTGGAGTTTTTTATATTTAAGGAAATAAAAATAAATCAATCAATGTTAGTAAAACCTAATTATCTAAATTAATTTTAATTATTGCAAAAATATTAAAAGTTATTTCCTAATTAAACTAAATTAATTAAGTTAGTATTTATTTACAAAAATAAAAGTGTTGAATTTAATTTTAATAAATAAAATATATTTTTTGGTTTTTGATTTTATGAGGAAAAGATTTAATTGGAACAAATTAAATAAATAAAATAAAAAGAAGGAAATAGAAATAAAACCTAGGGGGGTTCAGGCCCAAATTGGAGGTTGAGATAGCAATTTCAAAGCCCACTTGTATGCAAGCCTGGCTGACTTTTGCAATTCCATGTGCGTCCATTGACTTTGGCCCATGGTAGGCTTCCATTATGGACCACCAGATCTGGCCTGGGGCCATCTGGCAGATGATTGGATGATGATGTATGGTGAACCACAACTCCTGAAACGCGTTGGATTTCCTTAAGAAAAATAATAACATGCAATTGGCGGACCTGGGATTCGAACCCAGGTCCTGTGAATCATTGAACTAGCGCCCTTACCACTCAACCAGCGTGCTCAATTGTTATAATATTAGAAACTAAATATAATATGGGAAAACAAATAAATGCCAGAAAATATTAAAAAAATAAGCGCGAAATTATGAAAGGTCCAATGGAGAGGGGGCACGTCTTCATCTTCCTCGTGGGAACCTGGTTATTTACCTGCGGATTTACATCCGCAGCTAAATCCATAGGTGTCTCCTAAAATCAATTTTAGGCCACTAAAACTCAATCTAAAACCACAGTCATGCTTGTCTCTCCCTCCTGAACATGCATATGTCCATCAATGGCGTCAATTTCTCCTGCAAACAAAATGCCCAAAAACAAGAACCAAGAACCCTAGATTCGGGTATGGCGCTACAGGTCATATAAACACAATTAAATAATGCAGAAAGCTTCTAAATGGAACGATAAGCATGATTATGTAAAGATTTTGTTAAAAAAATGCAAGAATAGGAGGATACGATTTCAACTGAAAAGTGATTTTCATAGAAACTTACAGCGCTTTAGAACGTGTATGGAGACTGGTTAGGAGTTGGTTTCGCTTTAGTGGATGTCCAGCAATGGATTGGTGATGAGATTTGGTCTTGAAAACACCTCTATGCGCAATTTCAGATTCACACTTTTTCCAAGTTTTCTCAAGTTTTGTTCTTATGATTTTGCAGCCTCCAACCTTCAACTCGTGTGCCTCTAGCTTGTATATGTAACATGGAGTGAATTAGGTGAACTTTCTTGGGCTGAATCCTTGTGCATTGATGTTTGGAGATATGATTTGATTCACCATTAAAAAGCTCCCAATTTTGTCCAAAATCCAATATTTTGTTCATGATATGGCTTGATTCGAGTTTGATCATGTCCATGATGACAATTAAGACCTATAACAATCAAAAAGATTCCAAGTGATCAATATTTGGATTTTATTTGATTTTAATTGATTTAAAATGAATTAATTCAATAAAAAATCAAATAAAATAGAAATATTAATAAATGGACACAAGGCTGAAGTTAGGACACTTGTGTAGTGTGACAAGATCAAATCAAGTGGAAAAGAATGGGCCCATTTGACAAAATTTGATGTTTTGGGGATAGTTGACTTTTGGCAATTTTGCAAAAATGCCCAACTTCAATAATGCATAACTTCTTCAATTTTGAACTTTTGGAGGTGTTATTTGACTTTTTAGAAATCTTGAGATGTCCTCTAACCAACCCTTTTGGTCTCATCTAATTTTGATATTCCATGCTCAAGTTATAAGCTTTGGAAAAAAAGGTGTTTTTGTTGACTTTCAAAAATGACATATAATGTCCAAATTTATAACTTCTTGTGAGTGAATTTTTTGATCTTGGAGTATGAATATGGATTGTAGGAAATTGCATCCTCTTCAAAATGAGCTTTGGATGGGTCATTTCTCATAAAGTATGATAAAGTTATGCTTGGTCAATGTTGAGTTGACTTTTCCTACAAAACCCTAATTTAGCAACTTTTGAGTCTTGACGAATTTTGAGCAATCCTTGATGAATCATGATCAACCCTTGATCAAATGATTAAATATCCTTCAAAATGATAATGTTGACAAAAAATCTTGAAGTTTGACTGTATTTAGGGCACAGTTGACTTTTGGACTAGCACAGTCGATTTTTGGACCACTTGAGCAATTGACTGACCAAACTTCCTCTGCAAGGCTTGAAATTTGACATGGATAAACTTGAGAACATATTAGGACATTGGGGAGCACTTGAGTTCATTTGGATGCAAGGACCTTGATGCAACACAAAACCCTAATTTGAGGTTGACTGCCTTAGGAGATATCTTGACTGTCCAACTCTTGAGCAATCTTGAACCACTTGAAGATTTTTCTTGCAATGTCTTGGGAAATATGGGAGGGAAAATTTTGGGGTACAACAGTAATGTATGCGCATGTAATGATGTATGAACATGAAATGATGTCGTAATAATCAAAGTCCGGGAAAATAAATCCCTGACTGTTGTTTGGGGAGTGTGAGAAATGGTATTCTTGACTGCTGTAAGAAACTATAGTTCCTCTACTTCTGTTGGGGATGGTGAAAAAAGATGACTATGCTGGGGATTTTCCCCTTGGCTGGTGAATATTCCGCTGGAAGAGACCCTGTCTGAGGATAACTCTGCAGGGGAATAACTCTGTTGGAGAGGAGATACTTTATTGATAGGTCTACTGACTTGGATAAATAACTCAGCTGGGGATGAATTTTTGTTGCTGGTGATAGTGAATTCTTGTTGGAGATTGAAATTCTGCTTGTGAGAGAAATAAACTCTGCTTGGGGAAAAATTTACCGACTCACTCGCAATTGCGAACCTCAGCTGGGAAGAGTTATGTCCTATTCGGGAAAGCTGACATCACTGTCTTTGGATACCTTTTACTTGGTGTGGAGTGTATGTACCACTACTCATGTTCTCAAGTTGGCTTTATCCTTGTACCTGATGGGCAAAGTAACTGTAAGGTTTGGGCACTTCTTGTTTTTCCCTGTTCCTGGAATTATGAGTAATCGTCTTTTGTTTCTTATGTAAATATTTATGAGCAGCAATTGTTTTCAAATGCATATATCAAAAATAAATCATTGGACATTCTTGCAGAATAAAACAGAAAAAAGAAAAACAAGTTGAAATTTCTTGTGAAAATGAATTGTATTGATTTTTTAAGTTGGCCCGTAATAGGCGTTTTGTACAAAGAGGTTGACGTCCTAGTAAGAGAACGCCGCTGAAAGAAAAATTACAATTTGTGTAAAAGAAATAAAACATCTATGTGAAACAATCTCATTGGGTTCCAACTCTGCTATTGCCTTTATATCTTCAAGCATCTCATCATTTTGTTGTCTGGTAGAAGGTGTATCAGATTGATTGGCGTCGTCTGAGCTTGATAGTCGATACCGAAGTCTGGTTGCAAGATGATCCAATGAGACATAGTGTTACGCTTTAATCCCTAATTTTTTCCTGAATCGCCCTTTCGGGTTTTCATCCCACCGGGATACCCTTTTTTTCCCAAGCTGCCCTTTCAGGTTTTCGACTTGCCGGGTGTACAGATTTTTCCATTTTTATCCCTTACTTTTGCCCGAACACTTTTGGTTCGCCGGGAAGCCCTTGTTTTTCCCTAGGCCAGTCAACCTAGTGGGTCCTTTATTATGCGTAGTATTTTTTCACTATGTCTGCATCAACAGGGTGAGGAAGGTTGTCACCATCCATGGTGGTTAGAACCATAGCTCCTCCCGAGAAAATGTTCTTAACCACAAATGGCCCTTCGTATGTGGGGGTCCATTTGCCCCTGGGATCACCTTGCGGCAGTATGATACGCTTGATCACTAGATCTACTACTCGGTATTCTTGACGTCTGACTTTCTTGTTAAAAGCCTTAATCATTCGCTTTTGATACGTCTGACCATGACAAATAGCAGTAAGCCTCTTTTCATCAATTAGGTTTAGCTGATCAAGTCAGGTCTGGATCCAGTCGTCTTCGTTTAAACCTGCATCCTTCATAATCCTGAGAGAGGGTATCCGGACCTCGATGGGTAGGACTGCTTCCATATCATATACCAAGGAGTAGGGTGTTGCCTCTGTTAACGTCCATGCTGAAGTACGGTACCCATGAAGAGCGAATGGTAACATCTCGTGCCAGTCTTTGTACATCACCGTCATCTTCTGCACAATCTTCTTGATGTTATTGTTGGCTGCTTCAACAGCCCCATTCATCTTCGGCCGGAAGGGAAAAGAGTTATAATGTTGTATCTTGAACTGTTTGCAGAGCTCGGTGATCATCATGTTGTTGAGATTTATACCATTGTCAGTAATAATCCTCTCTGGTACACCATATCGACAGATCAAATTGTGTCGGATAAACCACGCCACGACGTTCTTGGTTACTATAGCAAATGAAGCTGCCTCTACCCATTTCGTAAAGTAATCAATAGCCACCAGAATGAAACGATGCGCGTTCGACGCAGTAGGTCCGATCTCGCCAATCATATTGATGCCCCACATCGCAAAAGGATGAGGAGCTGTCAAAACATTCAGGGGAACCAGAGGTACATGCACCTTATCCGCATAGACTTGGCACTTATAACAGGTTCAAGAATGCTGATAACAATCAGCCTCTATAGTAGACCAGTAATATCCTGCCCATAGGATTTTCTTTGCCATGGTATGTCCACTAGAATGAGTTCCGAAGGTACCTTCATGTAACTCTGCCATGATCCTTTCTGCCTCGCTTTTGTCCACACATCGCAGTAAGGTTGAATCATGGTTACGCTTATAGAGGATTCCATTACTGATGAAGAACTTCGCAGCGAACCTTCTCAGAAACTTCTTATCATTAACTGATGCCCCCTCGGGGTATTCTTGAGCCTCAAGATACCTCTTTACCTCGTGAAACCAGGATTTATCTGCTACCTCTTCAGTCTCAATGTCACAGCAATGTGCGGGTTCGTCCAACCTCTCAATGGTAATCTGGGGAGCTTCATTGCCCCACCTGACTTTGAACATAAAAGACATGGTAGCTAGCGCGTCCGCTAACTGGTTCTCCTCTCTCGAGAAGTGTTCAAAGGTTATCTCCTCAAAGTGTGGGAGCAATGTCAGTACATACTCTTTGTAAGTAATAAGATTTGGGTGCTTCATATCCCACTCGCCTTTAATCTGACTTATCACCAGAGCAGAATCTCCGAATTCACTCAAGAACTTAATCCTCAGGTCAATAGCAGCTCGAAGACCCATGATACACGCTTCATACTCCACCATATTGTTGGTACAGTTAAAACATAAACGGGGGTGAATGGAGTATGACAGCCCTCAGGAGATATAATTACAGCACCAATGTCATTACCCAATGCGTTTGAGGCTCCATCAAAATACATAGACCATCGGGATCCCTCCTCGGGTCCTTCATTCGGTCCAGGTTCTTCACAGTCAGTTACCAACATGATATTCTCATCCGGGAACTCGAAATTCATGGACTGGTAGTCATCCACGGCCTGATGCGCCAAATGATCCGCCAATACACTCCCCTTGATTTCTGTTTAGGTTGTGTATTGGATGTCGTACTCGGTTAAGATCATATGCCATCTTGTTGTTCTTTCGGATAAGGCGTGCTTCTCGAAAATATACTTGATCAGATCCATCTTTGATATCAATAAGGTGGTGTGAGTCAGCATATACTGTCTCAGTCGGCGAGCAGACCATGCCAAAGCGCAACAAGTTTTCTCGAGCAATGAGTATCGGGTCTCACAGTCGGTAAACTTTTTGCTAAGGTAGTAAATAGCGTGCTCTTTTCGGCCAGACTCGTCATGCTGCCCCAGCACGCACCCCATTGAATTGTCCAACACTGTTAAGTATAAAATTAAAGGTCTTCCTTAAACTGGAGGCATCAGAATTGGTGGCTCTTGAAGGTATTCCTTGATTCTTTAGAAAGCGGTCTGACATTCATCATTCCATTTTACCACTTGATCTTTCTTTAGCAGCTTGAAGATTGGCTCACAAGTAGCAGTCAGATGTGAAATGAATCTGGCAATGTAATTCAGACGTCCCAAAAAGCCTCTAACTTCCTTCTCTGTGCGGGGAGCCGGTATCTCTTGTATGGCTTTTACCTTGCCAGGGTCCACCTGAATACCCTTATCACTGACGATGAAACCCAACAGCTTACCAGACCTTACCCCAAAGGTGCACTTGTTCGGGTTTAACCCCAGCTTGTACATCTTCAACCTATCAAATAGTTTCTGGAGATGATCTAGGTGCTCTTCCTCAGTCTGGGACCTAGCTATCATGTCATCAACATAAACCTCAATCTCATGGTGAATCATGTCGTGGAACAAAGCGAACATGGCGCGCTGATAAGTTGCCCCAGCATTCTTCAACCCGAAAGGCATTACCTTGTAATAGAAGGTGCCCCACTGTGTAATAAAGGTCGTCTTTTCCATGTCTTCAGGAGCCATCTTGATCTGGTTGTAGCCAGAAAAACCATCCATGAAGGAGAAGATCTTGTGTTGCGCGGTGTTGTCGACCAGAATATTAATGTGAGGAAGTGGGAAGTCATCCTTGGGGCTTGCCCTATTCAAATATATATAATACACACACATATGTACCTTACCGTCCTTCTTTGGTACCGGTACGACATTGGCAACCCACTGCGGATAAGAAGTGACAGCTAAGAACCCTGCGTCGAAATGTTTCATGACCTCCGTCTTGATTTTCTCTGACATCTCAGGGCACATACGACGGACCTTCTGTTTTACCAGAGGGAAGTCTTCTTTAGTCGGAAAGTGATGAACCACAATATCAGTGTCCAAACCAGGCATATCTTCGTAGGACCAGGCGAAGATCTCAACATAGTCGCGTAGCATTTGTATCAAGTGTTGCTTGACACTAAGCTCCAGATTCGCCCCTATCTTAACCTCTTTCCTGTCTTCCTCTGTACCCAAATTCACTTACTCAATTGGCTCTTCATGAGGTTGTATGGCCCTTTCTTCCTGCTGTAACAGTCTAGCAAGTTCTCCAGGCACCTCACAATCATCCTCACCTTCGTCCTCGGCTTGGTTAATCAGATTTTTGAAGTTATAACTGGCAGTGGCAGAGTTGTTATCAATGGGATCCATAGTGGATATGGATCTGCATTATGATATGTGAGTGTGTGTAAGAGAATAGCTGATTTGATAAAGTGAGAGACAGAAAAGAAAAACAAAGAGCACAAAATTTGTAATGCAAGAAACGTCCAATGTTTTATTAATGATATATGAAAATGCCAAATAATAAGCCCTCACAAGCAAAGCCAAGGTGCCTCGGGCCAGGCACCGGGCTACAAAGTTTCAAACTGCCTATTACAACTCTTAAAACAAAAGTCAATTACTATGGAATAAAAGAAATAGGTATGAAGTCCTTCGTCGTCCAGTTGTGCAATCCACCATTGGTTGTTGGGTAGATCTAGCTGTCGATATCTGAATCTTCTTCACCATCTTCGATTGCATTAACTCCCTGATTACTGATGTGCATAGGAGGTCTTCTAATTCGTGCGCACCTAACAGCCCTTTGAGCTCCTGTAGTAAAGCCCAAACCAAATTTGTCAGTTTTGTGCATGAAATCGGGGAGCTGACCCCAATTGGTACACCCACCTTCTTCAATTACGGCCCTGGCATCCTTGAGAGAAGTCATCTTTAGCGGAGGTTTGTTGGTAGCAACTTCCGTGGACGCCAAAGTATGAGGGACCTCTTCAAAGTTATGACAAGGGGTTTCGATGAATTCCCCGTCCATCTCCATGTAGCGGAAGGAATTGAGATGACTCACCATATACTCCTCCTCACCTTGCACCGTGACGATCTTCCCCTTCACCAGACATTTCAACATTTGATGGAGCGTGAAGTCACTGCCCCAGCCTTATGAATCCAAGGGCGACCAAGCAAACAAGAATATGAGGGTCTGATATCCATCACATAGAAGGTGGATGCAAGAGTCTAAGAGACAACTTTAACAGGGATGTCCACCTCCCCGTACACCATTCTCTTTGACCCGTCGAAAGCCTTGACCATAATATTGCTCGGCTTTAGAATCAAACCTTCACAGTCCAGACGGTCTAATACTTTCTTTGGCAGAACATTCAATGAGGACCCGGTATCCACCAGTACATGGGCCATAGTGGTGCCCATGCACTCGATCGAGACGTGCAGAGCATCATTATGATTTCTCCCCTTAGAAGTCAGATCTGCATCTGAGAAACCCAACCCATTGTCGGTAGTCAGGCTAGCTACGCAATCTTTGAATTGATCGGCTGAAGTTTCTTGCGGCACATGCGCAGTTTTGAGGAATGTAATTATAGCCTTTGCATGGGCTTCAGAACACAACAACAAGGACAACATGGAGATTTTTGACGGGGTCTGCCCCAGCTGCTCGACTACGTTGTAGTCGCTCTTCTTGATAATTTTCAATATTTCCTCTATTTCTTGTTTAGAGGTTTCCATAATGATCTTCTTAGGCGCCTCCATCCGGGCAGGCTCACCTATGTTTTCTTTGCCCCGAGTCCCATACGACTCGGCGACAGGGGTGATAACTGGGATAGGAACTGGGATAGTAGTTGATGTACTAGCAGATGGAATGACAACAGGTTTATGGACAGTCGGAGGGGAGATCTCGGGAGAAAAGAGTCTTCCACTTCTGGTGACCTCACTGGTCCCGACAATATTACTAATATATGTATCAGCTTCCTCAGCCCTCAGATCTTGTTTAACACCATGGTAATATACACCAGCACCATAGTGCCATGGGATAGCCTTATCTGAGATATATGGGATGGGACCAGGAGCGGTGATTATCAATGGAGAAATTCTTGGAACGGGTGTAACCCTAACAGGCTTTCTCGAGGAAACCTTGGAAGGATTGGCGGAAATGGTGATAATGGCAACATCTTCAAATGGAATCATAGTCTTCTCAAATAAAACTTCTTTATTATCCATCAGGCGCTGAACACCTGACTTTAATAAACAGCAACCGGAAGGCAGAATTGAACATATGTGGCAACCTTCACCACAACCCGGAAATAAACTGGCCAACAATAAATTCTTCTTAACCGTCATCAAAGGAGTAGAAATTTCTTCCACAAAGTTTACAAACGAATCGGTGTCCATAACATTGACTCCACGACCATGTTTGGGCATAGGAGCAGTTATAACATTTGGCTTTTCCGGAGCATCAAACTCAATCTCTTTAGCTTCCAACAAATCTTGCACTCTATTCCTAAGAGCCCATCAATCATTCGTATCATGGCCTGGGCTTTCCGAATGGTAGGCGCACCGTGCGTTGGGATTGTATCTGGGAGAAGCAATGTTTGGGTTCTTGGGAGCCTCTTTCAAGGTTGCCAAGTTGGATTTTAACAGATGAGGCAGAACTTTAGCCAAAGTCATATTGATGCGGGTAAACTGTCGTTGTGGTCTTTCCACCCTTTGATGATTCTTGCATTGTGGAGCAACCGTGGGTCTTGGTATCACTACAGCATTTACCGTTTGACGTTGTTCAGATCTGTTTTGGCCCATCGGGCCGTAGACTGCACTAGTTTCCTTCTTACTGGTGAAAGGCTTCTTTGTTGCACTTGACGAAGCATCCTTCTGTATTTTACCACTTCGGATATCAACTTCTACTCTCTCTCCAGTCAAAATTAACTCAGTAAACCCAGATGACGAACTACCGATCAAGTGATTGAAAAATGGACCAGATAGCGTCCCTAGAAACATGTCGACCAACTCCCTATCAGACAAAGGGGGTTGGACTCTTCCAGCTAAGTCTCTCCACTTCTGAGCATAATACTTAAAGCTTCACCTGCACCCATGGACATACCCTGGAGCTGAGTACGAGTGGGAGCAAGGTCGGTGTTATACTGACACTACCTGTAAAAAGCAGCAGCAAGGTCTTCCCAGTTTCGGACACTGGCTCCTTCCAACTGATAAAACCATTCAAGTTGAGTCCCTGACAGACTATCTTGAAAGAAATGTACCCACAAATTTCTATCAGCAGTGTAAGGTTGGATTTTTTCTGACGTACGAGCAGAGATGGAGTTTTGGACAAGATATTCCATCGTACTTGGAAAAAACCAGAGCTTTGAACTTATGAGGGATCACCACTCCTGATACCAATCCCAGTTCTCCGAAATCCAAACCAAGGATCTTCTGAATATCCATAGCACTCAGACGGTCTTCTAGCTGCTTGTACCTATCCTCGGCAGGAGGATATTGCTCATCATCGTAATTCGTATCGTTATCAGAAACCGTTAGACTAGGGTCCTTCGTCCTTTCTTGGTTCTCCCCGTCTTTGGATGAGGAGGTCAGATCAGCTGATTGTCTTATCATTTCTCTGAATCTTCTCCCCATGTTCAGAATACCAACCTTCTTTTTCTTCTTCTTCTCTTTCAAAATCAGGGTCTTCAAATCCTCTTGCCCTTTAGCCAGACTTAAGAACATTTGTTAGAATTGGGTGTTCTGTGCCTACAGATCTTTGATGGCTTGATCAGAAGACATTTCTGCTGAAATAGACAGCGAAGAAGATGAGAAACCTGTAATGGTACCTGTAATGACGTGCATGATAATGGGATGTGCATGTAATGATTTCAAAGACTTTGGGAGATTTAAATTTTCAAACCAAAAATAAACAAACTTTATTAGATTAACTTGTAAAAGGTTCAACAATGCCTTTAAGGCGTTACAAAGAAGTAAAATAGAAAACAAATCTAAAACTAGAAAAGCCAAGTCAAAAGTCCCATGAACGCTTTCTCTTTGTGTTGATGTAGTCATTGATCACTCTTTCTTCCTCGAGATGCCTGGTGAGCTTCAAAATATTCCTTTCTTGCTCATGGTACTTTTCGCGGTAAGTATCCCTCTCATCCTTCAGCTGAATCCAAGACCTATGCAACTCCCCAGGATCAGTGGGCATGTAAGGGTAAAGAACCGTGTAAGGAATGCCCTCTTCATTGGTGGGCTCCACAATCACTGGCAATACGGCTCCATAGGGCATCCCAAGCTTCTGGGCACGAGCTCGGACCCATTGGAGATAAGGCTGCATAGGAAGGGAAGTCCTTGGTCCCAACTCTTGGGGGTCAGATCTGTTCACCATGCCCCAAGCTCGTATAAACCTCCGGTGGTGCTCCTTAACGTCCTCCTTGTAGTCAAATGCAATATCCTCAAGAAGTAGCTCATGGGGACCATCTCTCCGAGCACGACCAAATTGTCACAAAGCTAGGCAAGGATTGTAAGTTATACCCCCTCTGATTCCAAGCAATGGCACATTAGGGTATCCCCCACAACAGTCAATAACAGCAGTGTCTTCCATAGCCCGGGAACTCCAAAGAATATCTGTATGGGCAAGTGACATTATCCTGTAGGACCAACCCAAACCTTCTTCGTTCTTTAACACAGACTTAGGGAGGTGTGAAATAAACCACCTCGACAGCAACGACATGCAACACATAAGAGTCCCTCTTCTTCACACGGTACGAGTATAAAGGGCATGCAAGATATCACCCAGTAGGGTAGGCACAGGATTGCGAGAAAGGAAAATCTTGACAGTGTTCACGTCTATAAAGGAATCTGGATTCGGGAAGAGAACCAACCTATAGATAAGGAGAGCCAAGATATCTTCGAAAGCCTGAAAATCAAAATTATCCCATAATAGCTGAGCCTGGTTTATCATAAATTTGGATAGAAAACCTTCGATGCCGCTTCGTGTTTCCCAATTGGATACTACATCAGCCCGTTTCAAATGCAGAGCTGAGGCAATGTCTTCTTGTCTAGGAACTTATTCCATACCTGTGAAGGGTACCTATTCAAGAATGGATATGCCCAATAGATGAGAGAACTCTTCCAAGGTGGGTACCAGCTAGTAGTCTGGAAAGGTGAAGCAATGATGTACAGGATCGAAGAACTGGAAAAGTACACTCATCATCTGCTTATCAAGATTTGAAGTAACCAGACTAAGAAACTGACCATGTCTCTTAATGAACATAGAAGTCTCAGAAACTCTTGAGGCTAACTCTTTAAGTTGAGCAGGTATTTGCACAAAGTTAACTCGGATAGTATTTCTGCGCACGGAAGCCATAATCTGCAAAACAGAACAAAGATGAATTCCATTGGTCTTTGAAATGGTTAGTGTAATAAAGTGTGTATGCTATGTTATGATGCATGATGTCGTGATAAAAGAACAGGTATAGCAGATAACAGGTATGGCAAGGACAAATAAGTCACACAAAGTCCTTAAGTTTAAGGCTTGCATGAGGTCAAAGGTAATACCCTCTTGAAGTTAAGTTGGTTTCAACCTGTCCTAGAAAGAGTAACTAGGTTCTAGAGGATCTCAATATCACTGACCATCCTCCATCGGTTATGGTTTCAGCTCACGCAATCTTTTCTTGCGGCTGGAACTATCTCGAGAGTATGGTCTCAATGAGTGTAGCATCGAGTATCAACCAGTTCTCGTCTTTACACCGAGGCCGGCTATCTCACTATTTTCTAATGGCCAAGTTGGTCGATTAAGGGTTCTAAGGTCAATTGATGCTTAACGACACCATGCAGCGGCCTCATATTCTCCTCGTTTCTCCATAAGGGATATCGGTACCACCCATTGTGCCACATCAATGTAGCTACTACTTCAACCTTATCGGTCTACGCCGTGCAGTTCCCTCATAGTTTATTGCTACTTATCTAAAAGGTGTCCCCAGATCCGGGTTAGGATCTATAGTAACTCCCAAACAAAACCCTTAAAGTAAAGCAATCAAAGCAATCAAGAGAAGCAATTAAGATGAACTAGATCCTAAGGTATACCCCACTTATTATGTTCCCCAGCAGAGTCGTCAGTTCTGTGATACGGTGGCAGAACCGACTGTTAATACTGGTTTGTGTTTTGCGTTTTTTGTTTGCAAAATGTCGCGGTAAGCAAGAGTCGCCATCGACTTTCATTTCATCCAATCGGAAAGGAAAAAGTACAGAAAAAATCCTTTTTCGAGATATTCTGAGTACAGGGGGTAGATTATAGAAAGGGAAGGTGTTAGCACGCTTTCTATCAATGGCTTTCCATGGGCTCTTAGGTACTTGCTCATCTTTTAAAAATTGCTTGTGTATGTGCTTTGTTTTGAAATAGTTTGACTTCGTGATAACCCTTGTATCAGTCCTCAAAGGTGTGACGAAGTTGTTTTGAAAATTTGTTTGAAAAGTGTAAGTGTGAAAAGTTTTGATTTGAGCAAGTACCTACTAGCATCTACCTACTCGAAAAAAGATTATTTCTATTCTCGTTTCCTTTAGACAGCTATATCCTACTATTGAGAAATAGGTAGCACTATCGTTGGAGTTGTAAGGGTCAATTCAAAAGGGACGTACAATCACTAAAGCAATGTTAGCACGTCTTAGTAATAACCCTGAAGTCTTAAGATCATATTCAAAGCAACATTTCTGAGGCAACATTTCCGAGGCAATATTTTCGAACGGGACATTTGATCGTTGTTAGACAGGAGGGCAACCACTAAGACACCTTATACTTAATGATCATTTACCGAAGGCAACCGAAGTGAGAGTATACCCTAAGAGTGATATGTGTGAGTGATTAGTTTCAGTTTTTTATCTTTGCACATTAGGGTTTTTCTAACTGTATTAAATTTTCATGCAATCTTGGCATACAATCCTATTAACATACATCTAGATAGTTAAATATTTGCGAGAATTAGAATGCGAGAAAGTAAACCTACGCTATTACAAGGCTTCGGGGAGGGGATTAATTACATAGCAAAAAAAAAACTGGCAAAAGACGATAAATAAAAGAAAGTCCTAGATTAAACTATTACATACCATGGACAGTTACATCAATATTGCAAAAAATAATATACACGCGCGATGAATCGAATACAACATAATTAGGGTTTTGACCCTTGACTAAACCTAAGTGTACTTGATTAAAGAAAAATGTTTTTTGTCATGTTTTGTTATTGAGAAAGTAATGAAATATTGAATTAGAAATAAGACAATCCTAGGTTCTAATTAATTTTAAATTAAGGAAAATAATTAATTAATTCTAAACAACCTATTTTTTTGTATTTTTTATTTATTTTGAGAAAGAAATAAAAAATTAAATCAAGAGTCTAACCCTAATTTTTCTAATTGGTTTTAATTATAAAAAAAGTTAGAATTTCCCTAAATTAAATTAAACTAAATTAAATTAAATTTGATGAAAAAAAACTATTTCTAATTTTTTATGATTTTTGATTTTATGATTTTATATATAAAAAAGTGATTAATGGTGTTAATTAAAGTAATTAAAAGAAAATATTAAAAGAATTAAAAAGGAAAAAAATAGAAAAGTATAGAGATGGGCCTGATAGCATTAACAAAAGAGGGGTTTGAATTTGATTTTCTTGGCCCAACAAACTCCTGGCCTTTTTTGACTTTTCCCAATCCCATGTGCACGTTTGACTGGGGCGCATGGTGGTCTCTTCGCCACGTGACGTTGGATCCACATGGATGATGGATCTAATGGTGGAGCACAAGGGCATTTGGTGAACATGCACTACTGTAATGTATGAGATCTGCTTGGAATAATCAAGAAAATAACAAAATGCACACGCCTAGGATCGAACCCAGGATGTGTGCATCAAAGGCCTTCGCCCCAGCCATCTGAACCATGATGTTAACTTGTAAGTTAAATAAACACAAAATATAATATGCAAAAACAAACTAGTGGGGCCAACCAACGCGCGAAATTTAAACTGGCAAGTCAGGGAGTGCCACGTATTGTCATTTTCCTCCCCACCGTCGCTTTAGGTTTTATGACTTTTACCTACAGACATCAAGCGTAGGTATAGCCCATGTCCATTTCAAAAATCATGTACACGCGTGATAAATAAAACCTAATGGTACCAATCAACTCGTTTCAACCTCGCGAGCATCATGGTACCATTATCAATGCCCAAATTTTCATGTATAAAAAACCCCTAAAAACAAAGAACAAACCCTAGCCATGGCATCTGCACATACAGGCGTTAAAAATGCAATTGAATCATGGTGTCACGTTGCAAACATCTCAAAGGTTATAAATATGCCAATCAAATATGCTAAATATGCAAGAATTAGTGTATTCGATTTCAAGAAATTAAGCAAACCGTATGAATGTTGTAGGGTGATTTTGGGTGTCTCAGGCCTTGCAAACGATCTTGTTGGCTTCAGCGATGATCCAAGAATATGAATTGCTCTTTTGAAACACTTGAAACGGTCTACAGAGCAAGATTTGATCAGCATTTTTCTTTGAAAAAATTTAACTTTTCCTCTGACTTTTCACGCTTCCAACCCTCTCCCTTTTGGTCTGCCTTTGTTCACTATCTATAATAGAGTGCATTAGGGTAAAAGTTTGCATCAAATCTTTGCCATTTATGAAGATTGATCAATGATTTATTCCTTGCACCAAATCTTTCCAAAACAATCATTTTCAATCTTTTTCTGTCCATATGAAGCCTTGCACGATTTGATCTTGTCACCAGTTGTACAATGACTCTAATCATGCACAAAATCTCAAGGTTTTATTGATTTTTGATATTTTCATTATTTTATATTAATTTTATTTTATTTAAATGAAATAAAATCAAAATAAATAACAAAAATAAAATAATGACAAGTGGAAGGGCTCATGGGTCGTCGATCACATTACAAACTCAGTGCAAGCATAAAAAGTTAGGCCCATTTAGCAAAAAAATGCAATTTTGGACACATTTGACTTTTGGCAATTTTGCATAAAGGGTCAACTTGGCCAATGCATAACTCTCTCAATTTTTATCTTAGAGGGGTCTTCTTGGACTTTTTAGAAATCTTGGGATGTCCTATAAGCAACCCTTTTATCCTCATCTCAATTGAGTCTTCCATATTCATGTATGAAGCTTTGACCCAAAAGGTGTTTTTGTTGACTTTTCAAAATGACGTATAATGTCCAAATTATTATCTTCTTGTGAGTGCATATTTTGAACTTTGGAGATGAAGATGAATTGTAGGGAATTCCATCCTCTTCAAAATGAGCTTTTGATGGGTCATTTTTTATAAAGTATGAGAAAGTTATGCTTGGTCAAAGTTGAGTTGACTTTTCCTAAAAAACCCTAATTTAGCAACTTTTGGGTTTTGATGAATTGTGAGAAATCCTTGAGGAATCATGATCAACCCTTGATCAAATGATAAATAATACTTCAAAATGATAATGTTGACTAAAAATCTCGAAGTTTGATTGTATGTGGGCCACAGTTGACTTTTGCCCTAGCATAGTCGATTTTCAGGCATTTGAGTAGTTGACTGAGCAAACTTCTTATGCAAGGCTTGAAACTTGACATGTATGATCTTGAGAACATATTAAGAAAATGGTGAGCATTTGGGATCCTTTGGACTCAAGCATCTTGATGCAAAATGAAACCCTAATTTGAGATAGACGGCTTAGGAGAGAGTTTGTCTGGTCAACTCTTGGACTTTCTTGAGCAATTTGAGGACCTCACTTGCCATTTGTTGAGAAATATGAGAGGGAAAATTTTGGGGTACAACGGTGCTAATACCTTCCCTTTTCATAATCTACCCCCCCCCCCCCCCCCCCCCGAACTCAAGAAATAAATCTCAAAGGTCTTTCCTTTGCTTTTTCACCTTTCCTTTTGGATAAAAGAAAATTCGGTGGCGACTCTTGCTAACTGCAACATTTGCGATCAAATGCAAAACCCTCAAGTCAGTTCTCCCACCGTATCACAACCATTTTGATGAATTTCCTTAAAAATCCTAGCCCTTGTGAAGAGAATAGAGAGAACTTTAGTAAAAGGTATAAAGATTTGGCGTCTAGATCTGGAATTAATGATAGAGTTTCTTAGGTAGTTAAAAATGGATTGAGGTAAGTTGATTCTAAAATGATGGATGAGGAGGTAGATGAAGACACTATCATTATAGGTTAGGGTGTTCAACATTGATGTTCTAGGTCTAAATTTTTATATCACCACTGAAACCAAACTGAGGCACCTGGAAGAAGATTGGCATGATTGATGTGACCATAACCATCAGGGGTATTATGAATAGAGCAGAGTATATCAACAAAAGAGTATTTATTTTTAAAGGTTTCTACGATAACTCCATCTTGGGCACAACCAATAGCAACTGCAATCGATACTGGAGTGATGATAATGGGGTTTCCAAAGACAGAAGAGTGAATCGAAGAGCCAAATAACCTAACTTCAGCATTCATCCAGAAGTCTTTAACTGGCTAAAGATAGATTGGTTCGGTCAACATGGAAAAGAAGTTAGACCATACTTTAGTGATTATATTTTGAGTAATACCTAGATTAACACCGACTAATCTTAGAATATTTAGACGTCATTCGTAGATAATTACAAGAAGACCATCCTCGACGAAAAGGATTCTTGAATCCATGAGAAGCAAAAGATGAATGACTAGGGTAGTGAGACCAAAACTTCAAATAGAGGAAAGGAAAACATAATTGACTGTATAAAAGATACAGTTCAGATACCCCACGAAAGATGACGAATCAATAAATGAGAATTTAGAGAGAGAGAGAGAGGGGTATAATATGAGTTCCAAGATGCAAGATAAGACACATGATAAACACTTATGATTAAAATTGAATAGCGAGCTAACAATTATCATTCCCAGTGAGGTAGTTTACCAAAAATGTCAGATACTTAAGGTCTAATATTAATTAATGACATGACTCTTTAGTATCCGTAAGGCAAAGATTTCTATAAAAGATATATCTAATCAAGAATATTTTGACCTTTTCCTTTATAGAATAACTTTTAACTTATAAAAGTATCTATAAGTACTTTGTCAAAAAGCATATAAATACTAACCCTGATGTATTTTGACTATCGTGAGCTCACCTTCGTCATCTCCCTTGTTTTTTATCATCCACTTGATTGCAACAACATGAGTTCCTTTTTTATCAGATACTTGGCTTGAAACGTACTTCTTGAAGGATTCTCTTTACGAGAGTTTAAACAATTGAGGCTTCTGATTGAACATCTTCTGATAATCTTTCTTCTTGTTCTTCAGTAGTAGCTTCCATTACCTTCAAAATTTTGAAAGGGTAATCTCCATACTTGTAAGTTTATCAACTAGATTTGACTTTTCAAAGTCAAGCTTACCATTAAGTCTGACATGAATTTATTAAAAAAATGTTTCAGTGTTATACACCCTATAGCCTTTTGAGCTTTCAGAATATCAATCAAGAGCATAAGAATCAATCAAGTTCAGATTTTCTTTAGATTCCAGGATAAAACAAGAGCATCCAATTGATGAATATAGGAAATATTGGTTTCTTGTTTTTCCATAATTCATAACAAGTATTTTCAGGAATAGATCATATAGAGACATTGTTCTGAAAATAACATGATGTGCTTACATCCTTTTCCTAGAAGTGCTTTGCTGTTTTGGCTTGACAAGGTTTAAGACTTTATCTCAAATAGAAATTGAGTACAGAAGGTGGTGAATACATAATGTGACACATCCTTGTGTTACATAAACTTCACCTAAGTCCACTTGTTGTAGTTATTTAAAATAACTAATCCTTACTTCTTTCCATTAATTGATATAGTTTTCACTAAATCAGACAAATCAATGTGAAGAAGTTCCAATAGATTGGAGAAAGAAATGACATAAGTTTTTGAAAACTTTTCCCTTATGACATGCTTTACATAAAGCATCTGAAGTAAACTTGAGTTAAGGCGGGCCTTTGATAAATTTAAGCTAGTTCAGCTGAGAGATCTTTATCAAGCTATCGTAACTTAAATATCTGAACCATATCCACTGCTCCTTATTAACAGACATGAGACAATCTATTTTTAGTTTTATAAGGTCAGTAAGCTTGATCTTATAAGTGTTGTTTCTCTTCTTTTCATTGAAAAGGGATATAGCCATCCTAACAACTATTGTTCTGGAGCCTATGATTTATTCTTTTGATCACCTCTAAAACCCATGATATTTCCAAGCTTAAGTTTCAAACTTTAGAACATATGCCTTTTTCCCATCATGTGTTACATGTAGCCAGAGTCCAGGTGCCAAGGCAGGTGTTTCAATTGCACTACTAAGAATGTTTGTAACATATATTATCTTATCCTTTGGTGCCCATAATTTCTTGGGTCCTTTCTTGTTAGATCTACCAGAGTTGTGAACAACTTTGGTCTTATCAGAAGAATAATCATATTTACAAGATTTAAAACTATCTGGTTTAGCCAATTGATTTTCATCAGATTTAGAATCAGATTTCTCTTCATCTTTTCCATCTTCTTTTGGCACAAACCCGACAGGCACAAAATGAGAGTAAAAGGTAGTTGGTATGTTTTCCTTATTAGATTTTGATTTTTCATGAGGATCATAACCAATACCATTGACTCCATTTCTTCTTACACCATAAACCATGGAAGCTAGCACACTTCTCCCTATACTCTTTGCTAGAAATTTCCGGAAGGCTTTGTCATATTTCTCAATGACACCATCAGTACTCACAGTGGCTTCTGGAAGAGTTCTTGTGCCTTTAAGGGCAGAGTTTTCATATTTCAATAAAAAAATTCTTATTTTAAAATAATTTTTTTTCCTTCAGCTTACTGCTTTCAATAGATATAGATTCATGGGTCTTTTTGAGATCCTTGAACTGAATCTTGAGTAACTCATATTTTTATAGAATTTTAACTAAGGAAAATGTTAATTCAAAATGAGTAAAATCAAATAATACCTCTTTGCAAAATATTTCTTCTTTTTCTGAATCAACTTCATCTTTTGAGGGGAATACTTCACTAGATGTTCCAACATGATCCGTCAACACCATGTTAGCATATTCTCCATCTGAGTCATAGTCGGAAGAGTCTGAATCATCCCAAGTTTCTATTAGCCCTTTATTCTTGCCTATTAGAGATTTTTTCCTTGGTATGTCCTTTTGAAGACGGTGACAAACATTCTTGTAGTGTCCTAGCTTATTGCATTCATAACAAATGACTTTATTGCCACTGGACTTCCTTTAACCAAACATTGATTCGAAGCGACCTCCAGTCCTTCTTGAACTTCTAAACCTCTTGCCTTTATTTCTCTTCCATATATGGTTAACCCTTCTGGTTAGCAGAGACAACTCATCTTTTTCATCATCAAGATCTTCTTCTGAATCCTCTATTTCTTCTGCTTGAAGAGCTTAAGACTTCTCAGATTTCTTGATGGACTTGAGCGTAATAGATTTTTTCTTCTTTTATGGTTCATCTTGCTCTATCTTGATCTCATGACATCTTAAAGAACTTATCAATTCTTCTATAAAAGTGTTGTTTAGATCCTTTGCAAGCTTGAATACAATTACCATAGGCCTCCATTTGGATGGAAAACTTCTGATAATCTTCTTCACATGATCTGCCGTTGAATAGCCTTTATTCAGAACTTTCAGTCTTGCAACTAAGGTTTGAAATCTTAAGAACCTGACTTCAACACTTTCATCATCCTCCATTTTGAAAGCTTCATACTTCTGAATCAAGGTCGGTGCCTTGGTTTCTTTGACTTGATCATTTCCTTCATGAGTCATTTTGAGAGAATAAAAAATATACTTAGTAGAGTCTCTATTTGTGATCTTCATATACTCAGTATAAGAATTCGCATTTAGCAAGAAGGTTATTGCTTTATGATGATTATTACAATCTTTCTTTTGTTGATCAGTCATAGCTCTCCTAGCTATCTCTTTTCCAGTATTTTTTGTGGGAGGTTCGTAGCCATCGACTACCATGTCCCAAAGATCAACATCATGACCTAGAAAAAACTTTCTAGTCTATATTTCCAATATTCAAACTTTTCTCCATCAAAGATGGGAGGTTTAACATTGTAACTTTTATTGTTTGAATTTGTTGCAACAACAACTAGTGTGGGTTCAACCATTGTATTTCTTCAATCGAAAAAACTTGTCTAGATCTTTATCTGACACGGTTAAGTGTTTGATAACTATCAATACCATAACTGGAGCTCTGATACCAATTTAAGGTATGAGAAACACAAGAAAGGGGATTTGAATTGGGTTTCACCAAATAAAATATTTTCATTGGTGACATAACAAGTTAGCTTAGAATATATCAGTAAATGATCACTGTGAGTTTTATCCTAGTCCGCTGTTAACTAAGCTACTCTAGTCCATCCCCTCAAGGATGATTTCGCACTCAACAAGGACTTAATCCACTATAACCAAACTGATTACAGAAAAACCCACAATAAGTCTAATCAACCTTATTGGCACCTCCAATAAATCCATTGACCCTTATTCCAAATCCACTCAAGCCACATCATGAGTCTTCTTGAGATTAGACCTTTGCTCAGTATCTCAAGGTATCATTCAACAACAATTGAGTACTTTCAATGTATTACAGATTTACTTCTTGTAAGCAGATTACACAGACTTTTCAGTATAATGAAAAACACCTAAGAGCTCAACTTCAAGATACGAGCAATAACTCCTTGCTTATTTACAAAACTATACACATATGATTTCTCTTCAAAGTTTTCACAATGCTTTGGTGTAATTTTATTGAGCTTGATTTGAACCAATAGATTTGTCGTTGTAGTGTTGATTCTTACTTTTCTTCAGCTTCCAAGTCTTCCTTTTATATATTGTAAAAGAGATCTGTTGAAAATGTAGAAAGGTAAATCGAAAATATAGTTGTTGGTTCTCAAAGGTTATAATGAGAGTAGTCACAGACAAGTACAAAAGGATTGTCCTTACGCCACTCTAGAAGTGTAGCATTCACAGACACTTTATGTACCTTTTGTACACTATCACACGTTAACCATCTTGAACTTTTCTCCTTATCTTCCGAGGCTTCAGATATTTGAATGTTGAACATTGAAGCATGTTTTAGAAGAATATTTCTAAGTCTTAGAACCTAAGTTTTGGAGTCTTCAGAACTTGTCACACATAATCTTGTCTTTAGAGTCTTCAGCACTTGTTGTAAGAACTTGCTTTTCTTCAGATCATCAGAGGTTGTTCAGCAGAACCTCTTCTTCATAATATTCAGAACTTGTAACACATAGAAGTAAAGCTTTAGAAGGCCTCCAAAGCATAACCACAAAGTCACGATCAGAACCTCTTGTGCTAACGTTCCTTAGACACGTTGTAGAAGATAAATTCAGAACCTTGACTTTAACTGTAATACGTAACCACATGTTTTCTTCCAGTAGTGTATGTTCAGAACCTGATGATGTCACACTCCTTGTGCCAGAGTCAGAACATTATAACAACAACTACACACTAGAACTAAACCATTAGTGTATACAATTGTTCTCTAAGATAACATGTAAAGTTATCATAAAAATCTCAAGGCCAGATGTAGAAACACTTCTTGTTCTTACACTTTTCCTATCCGATTTGTAATCGGCAAAGTCAGAATCAGAGTAACCAATCAAGATACAATCGCTTCCCTTAGAATACAAAATCCCAAAATTAGAAGTACCAATAAGTAATCTTAAAATGCGCTTAACCGCTTTTAAGTGTGATTCCTTGAGAGCCAATTGATATTGTGCACACATGAAAACACTAAACATAATATTGAGCCTAGATGTTGTAAGATATAGAAGAGATCCAATCATACCTTATATTTCTTAACATCAACATCCTTACCCTTTTCATCTCTATCCAAATTGTCACTTAGGTGTGTCAAATTCCTTTGTATCGTCCATTCTGAATCACTTTAATAATTCGAGACAATACCTGGTTTGATATACAAATGTTCCTTCCATAAAAATCTCAAGGCCAGATGTAGAAACACTTATTGTTCTTACACTTTTCCTATCCGATTTGTAATCGGAAAAGTCAGAATCAGAGTAACCAATCAAGATATAATCGCTTCCCTTAGAATACAAAATCCCAAAATTAGAAGTACCAATAAGGAATCTTAGAATGCGCTTAACCGCTTTTAAGTGTGATTCCTTGGGAGCTAATTGATATCGTGCACACATGCAAACACTAAACATAATATTGAGCCTAGATGTTGTAAGATATAGAAGATATTCAATCATACCTTATATTTCTTAACATCAACATCCTTACCCTTTTCATCTCTATCCAAATTGTCACTTAGGTGTGTCAAATTCCTTTGTATCGTTCATTCTGAATCATTTTAATAATTCGAGACAATACTTGGTTTGATATACAAATGTTCCTTCCTTAAATTTCTTTATTTAAAGTCTGAGAAAGTAGTTCAACTCCCCCATGAGACTCATTTCAAACTCTTCCCGCATAAGCTTAGAGAACTCCTTGACAATATGCATGTTAGTTGATCCAAATATTATATCATCAACATAAATTTGAACATTTAAAACATACTTTCCTTGACGTTTAATAAAGACAATAATATCTACCTTCCCTCTAGAATATCCTTGATCAAGCAAGAACTTGCTAAGTCAGTCACACCATGCCCTTGGGACTTGTTTAAGACCATACAAAACACATTTTAGCTTAAAAACATGAGTAAGATACTCATGATTTTCAAAACCCGGAGGTTGTTAAACATACACCTCTTCATTTATGTATCCGTTAAGGAACACACTTTTCACGTCCATTTGATATAATTTGAAATTCTTGAAACATGCATATGCTAGTAAAAGGCGTATAGACTTGGTCGGACAACCAGAGTGTTGTACCCCAAAATTTTCCCTCTCCTTTCATTCAAAAATATCCCTCCATACTCTTAGGGATTTTAATCCCACTTCTAACACCAAGGTTCATGGTTCAATGGTTGCGCAATATTAGGGTTTACATTTGAGTTTATCTTGAGTTAGGTTTTGATTAATGATAAAGGTTGTTGAGTTTGAGGATTCTTTGATGATACATTGTTTGCTTGTGAAGAAAATTAACCAAAGTTGAACTTGAAATTAGGGTTTTGACCCCTTTAAAGTGGTGAGCTTCATTTTCAGGTTTCTATGGCCAAGTGATTTTTGGATTATTTGTTGGTTCACCTTTTAAGGATGAATTTTGGAGTCTATTTTGCAAAGAATTGTTTGGGTTTTTTATAGTACATCATTTTTGGGCATTTAGGAGTTAAAGTGTTCAAATCTTAGAGACTTCAATTAGAATTTAATTTCATGATTTAGGCAATTTGTTGTTTCAAGATTTGTTTTCAAGATGCAAGTATAATTCCAGTCTCCATTCCGAGTTGTATCATGGAAAATGCAAGAATGTGCCAAGTTTCTCATTTTTCAAGTCATCACATCATTATTAGAACTTTTGGATTTTTCTTTTAAGTGATTACCAATTCAACATTCAAAAGTTACAAATTAGAATTGAAGTTTTAAATATTTTAAAAAAAGTATCCAAAATGGCCATGGCCTAAACTTCTCAAGAACTATTCCATTCAATTTACAAGGAGAACAAGCTTCATAGCCTAAATTACAAGTCCTCAAGCCTTACAAAATTCAATTACAATTTTAAAGCAAAACTATAATTTTCCTATTTTGTTTCATACAAAGCAAAAGAATTCTTCATTATTCTTGCTCCATTTCAAGTATTGCCTCGGTTCCATCTTCAAAGTCTCCTTTCATCGTCTTTCCAAGTTCATACCAATGCCAAGTACACGAAACAAGAGAAAAATAATTAATTAGAAAGCAATCAAAGGTGAACAAGAAATTTGCAAAGTACTTTAGTTCATCATTAAGGTTTTGGCTTAAGGAATCAGATTTTTAGGGCCTAACTTTGCCTATTGCAAATCACAAGACAAAGTTTGATTCACAAAAGGCAAAGAAAAATCAAAAGAATCAAATCAGATTTTCAAACTCAACATCATGCTTTCATGCAACAATCAAAAGCCTCATATTTGTTTTGTTTCAATGAAAATTCAGAATTGCAAACTCAAATCATAGGCTTAGTAGCCCTACTGCAAAATCTCAAACAAATAAATAAAGGGATTTGTTTGGTTCACAGTAAAAGAAAAAAAGCTCAAAAGATATTGTACTACACAAGTACAGAATCACAAAAGTCAGCAACAAGTACAAGGGCCAAGGCAGCACAACATAGTAAAAGTCACAAAGTACCACATAATGGATATCAGAAAAATCAGAAAAAGATGATAAGTCCAACAAGTCCAGCAAGCAAAGTCAAAAACCAGCAAAAGTACAACAGAACTGATATATCGGAAATCAAAAGTGACAAGCCTGTTATATCAACTCCAGCAAGTCAAATCCTTCATGATTCACAACCAAGCTCACAGTATAAAAACAGAAATATAGTTCACATAAAAAATAGACAGAATCGGGTGGAACCACAACCAGAAGATCTCTATTCATTCTTTTTCTATACAGAAACAGAGCCACACAAACTCCCTTCAAATTCCTTCACAGAAACCATACAAAAACTGAACCATAGCAAAAACCTAGGTTCAAAACCTTTTCAAAACAGTTCACAGAAAACAACATAAACCCCTCTCAAAATCGTTTTCAGCAAGCTCACAAAACATACAGAAACTGCGCCACAGTAACAATACAAAACCCTAAATTTATCTCATCATTTTCAAAAGCCCGGAACCCCTCAGAAATTCATAAAAGAAAAAGAAAAAGAAAGATCTCACCCGAAACCACCAATAGGCCAAATCGGAACCGCTAGGGTTTCGTTCACCCCTGACAATATCTACGTGAAATCCTTGACCATCTGCAAAAACGAGCCAAATATTAGCAAAGAGGGGAGCGAGACGAAGCTAAAGATGTAAGAAAATTCACGATTGGATCCTCGTCGTCGTCGTTACCTCCGTGAGGCGATTTCCAGCGCGGTCGTTCCTTCTTCTCTGACAAGAGTACATCAGAGAGAGTGAGAGAGAAATCAAAATAAGAGAGAGAGGGTGAGTGACAAAATGACTTGTTTTTTTTTCTGTTTTACTATTTTATTTTTGCTAATGATTCTTAAATGGGCCTCAACCAAAACTCTTTCCAGGCCCCTCTTTTTTCCAATGCTGCACCATAACAACTCCTCTGGGCCTCCTCTCCAAAAACCCCTTTTCATCCCAAAGCTCTTTCCATTCGCGTGCGCCCCTCCCTTTTATTTATGCTGCCCAACCAATTGGTTTTAGGCTCAGCGTTAAGCCCAACTCACCTTCTAGCGCCACACCTCTTTTACTTTTGTTGCCTAACAAAATGGCCTTGGGCTTAGAGCATTAAGACCAACGAATGTATTTTTAGTATACCCCCTGATTGCTTCTTATAATGCAGGCCCAACTCTCTTATTATGTTTTTTTTATTTGTTTTTTCTGATTACAAAAAAAGGGCTTGGGCCTAAACAAAACAAAACTCTTTTTTACTTTCTAGCACCCTTTTCACTTTCAAACCCCCTAACCCAACTTTTATATTTTTGTTTTATTTTATTTTCTTTTACTATTTTTATTTTTATTAAAAAAAATACAAAAATATATCTTTATTAAATATTTAGCCTAAGACCTTTATTTTTACTTTATTGATAAAAAACCTAAAAAGTATTTTTCTAACAAATTAATTTCTTTAGACTTAAGTTAATTTAATTTTCTTAATTATTTATTTTTACAAATTAAATTAAGCTTTAGGTTTTATTAAAAATTAGTTAACTTCTTTTTAATTAATTAGTTTAATTAGGTTAACTGTAAAATCTCTTCCACAAAAACCCATAAAAACAATTTTCTTTTCTTTTACATTATCTTTATATTCTTGTACATTTTATTTGGTATTATTCAATATAGTTGTAATAGTAATTAGGTATTAATTTCTTTCATCCCCATTTGTAATTTGTATCCCCATCCCCCTAAAATGATGTAATAGCGTAGAACTTTAAATTTCTGTAGTTTATCGCTTTTCCATATTATTGCTAGTAACTAGGGTTTGTATGACAAGACATAAAACCAACAAGTAGATAACCCTAATTCAAGACAAAAATGTATGAAAACAAACACTTTGCACACTTGCACCTCTAGGGTTAACCCACACTTGTTGCCTTAGAATAAAGTTGTCATGTCCCTCGAACGTGGGATACTTTAGCAAAGACCCTTGATTACAAGATCATAGTCCCTCGATAACCCTTCGAAGTTGCCTTTGGTAAAAGATCTTAGTCCCTTATGATAAATTTCTAAAGTATCCTACAATGTTGCCTTCTATGACTATACGATAACCCACACATGTTCCTTCTCATCCAATGATAAGGTTTCTTACTAACTAATAGTAAGATAACACTATCTAAAGGAGGAGGAGAAGAACAAATACTTTCTTTTGAGTAGGTAGAATGCTCGTAGTTGCTTGCTCACACACATTTCAAAACAAACCTCTTTCCAAACACACCAATACCTTCATGAAATATTTTCAAAAGTCAACGCTTTGTATACATTTTCGCCGAAACGAGAAACATTACAAAGTTCGCCTAAATGAAGGCACTTTTCAAAAATACTTTCAAAATAAATCACAAGAACATTTACAAAGAATTTCAAAGTGAGCTAGCAACTAAGAGCCCGTAGATAACTACAGATGAAAAGGGTGCTAACACCTTCCCTTTTCATAACCTACCCCCCAAACTCAAGAAAATTCTCAAGGTTTTTCTTGTTCTTTTCACCCTTTCCTATATTGGATAAAAGAAAAGTCGGTGGTAACTCTCGCTATCCACAACAATTACGATAAAACGCAAAACACCCAAGTCAGTTCTCCCTCCGTATTACATAGAGTATAAGTCTCCTCATAATCAATGTTTTCCTCTTGGTTAAACCCTTGAGCCACTAGTTCAGCCTTATTCCTTGTTATCATACCATGTTTGTCAAGTTTATTCCTAAATACACATTGTGTGCCTATAACTTGATGATTTTGTGGACGAGGAATGAGGTACTGTGATCGGTGGATCTGGAACTGACTGTTTTAAAGCTGGTTCGCGAAATGTCGCGGTAAGCAAGAGTCGCCACCGTCTTTTATTTTCTCCAAATGGAAAGGACAAAAGCACAGAAAAATTCCTTTAAAGAGATTGCTCTCTGTTCGGGAGGTAGGTTATAGAAAGGGAAGGTGTTAGCACCCTTTCTATCCATGGTTATCCATGGGCTCTTAGGTACTTGCTCAATGTGTTTTCAAAATGTTTGTTTGCTTTTCAATGTGGGTTTCAAAAATATTCTTTGAAAAGTTTCAGTTTAACTCGTACGTCAGAGTGTTTGAAAAGTTTGTTTTGAAAGTTTTTGAAAGTGTGTTGGTGTGAAAAGTATTTTGATTTGTTTGAAATTAGAGCAAGTATCCTTGAGAACCTACCTACCCTAAGGAATTCGTCTGTGTAAATGTCCTTTAAGGTAGTGCCATCCCACCATTGAGAGGTAGGTAGCACCACCGTTGGAGGTGTTCGGGTCAATTCGAGTCTTAGGGACGTGGTGGTCACCAGAGCAACAGTAGGACACCTTAGAAGCTACCCTTATGCCATTGATCCTTTATTTTCCGAGGCAACTGTTTCGAGGCAACTGGATCATGTCATGGACATAAGGACTTACTAAAACGTCCTATACTCGACGACCACCTTTCGAAAGGCAACAGTGAGGCGTACCCTAGGGGTGGTGTGTGCGAATTATGTATCATTTTCAGTTTATCGTTTGTCTTGCCATGCATTGGTGATCTAACGATTCGATTTTATTTTTGGGCATTCATTCTTTCATGCATATTTATTAACAGTTATATATTTGCGAGAAAATAAATCTAAACTATTACAACTGGCGCGGGTCCACATCGCCAAAAAAAAACCGAACCCGATTTGACTGAAAATAAAATAAAGCGAATAAATAAAAGTGCGAGAATTTTAAATTACATGGCTTTGGGGCATATACAGAATTATTTAAACAATATAAAATAAATACGCGAAATAAAGAGATTAAACAAAATTAGGGCGTTGGACCCTTTTACAAACAATTAAAATTAATCAAGGAATCTAAAATTAAAATTAAATGAAGAATAGTATTTTTTGTGTTTTTTAGATTAAAAGAAAAAAGAAAAATTAATTAAAATTAAAATGCTAAACCCTAATTCTAATATTTTTTAAGTTATTAAGAAAAAGATTTAATTTCTAACCTAATTTAATTCTAAATTAATTTATGTACAATTTTTAATCATAAAAATAAAAATAATAAATAATAATATTGTGAGAAAAAAGGAACAATTAAAAAAAGATATAAAAAATTAATAATTAACCTAATTCTACATTTTTTGGATTTTTATTATGAAAAAGAATTAAAATTAAAACTTACTTAAACTAAATGATTTACATTTTAATTTATTTATAAAAGTAATCAAAGTTAATTATATTTTTTTTTTTGTCCTTTCTGTATTTTTAATGTTTTTTTTTATATTTTTGTAAGAATTAATTAAATCAGAAAATAAAATACACAAGTAAATTTAAAAATAATAGAATATAAAGAAAATTAGAAAAAAAGATAAAAAAGATAGAACCAGGGGGGTGTGGTCCCAAATTTGGAGGTGTAGGCCTGGTGATTTTGGCCCATTTGCATGGTGAATCATTGACTTTCTGGATCACATGTGGCTTGTTGACTGGCATCCATGATATGCTTTCATCCTGATCCCTGGATTAGATCTCCAAGACGCGTGGCCAATTGATTTTTGAGTGTGCATGGTGTACCCCTATAGTAACGCTGCATGGGAATTAAGATAGAAAAACATTATGGAAATTGTTCTGACCTGGGACTTGAACCCAGGTCATTGAGGTTACATGCGCGTGTCCCTGGCCATTGAGCCACTTTGAATTCATTTAATATATATTAATCAACAAACATTATAAAAGAAAAAGGTTAGTGCTTTTTAAAACGCGCGCAAATTCAAACTCCTCCAATCCCCTTGTGCCACGCCATCATCTCTTTCATTTTCCTGAAACACAAAGAAAGAAGGCAACGGTTTTGAAACGTAGCATTAGGCAGCCTTCCAAGAAATAGCGAATAGGCCTGTGTATCTCATAAATTTGTCGCGACCATATCTTCTTCTTCGTCTCAAAATGCTGAGTTCAACCATGGTGGTCATGGGCCCTAATTTTTCCTTTATGCAAAATCCCTAATTTAAGAAAACTGTAACCCTAGGATTCGAAAATGGCAAGTTCATGTACGATCAAAAAAAATGAAATTAAACACCATGAATAGTTTGGAAACTTCGCATGGAACAAGAATATACTATTGGAATGCCATGAAGATGCTTAAAATGGAGAATACGATTTCAAATATTTTGCTGTACAGTTTGAGTTAGGGGTACCAGTTCAGGGAGTTTTGGAAGATGTTTTGAATTGGAACGTGTTCAGTGATTGTCCAGGATGCTTATTGAACAAAAATTAAGGCTTGAAAGATCCTTTTGTAGTGATTTCAGATTTTGTGTTTTATGCCAAATTTTCAAATTGCCAATCCACTTTTGAGCGAGCCTTTTGCTGAGTTATGGTTAGGGTTGGACTCAGTGATGATCATGGAATGGAATTGGTTTGTTTTTTGACCTTAATTCATGCTTGGGAAAGAATAAGTCTTAGGGTTTTCATCCTTAACCATTTTCCTCCTTTTTAGCCAAAACCTAGACCTAGTGTGCAAATGAACCCTAACCTGATTTCTTGAGTTGGTTCATGATACATAGGAATTGTCCAAGTTCACATGACACTATTCTATTGGCTTTTAAATTTTATTTGAATTTTCAAAGAATTAAAATGAATTAAATCATCAAAAATTAAATAAAATAAAAAAATCAATATTTGGTCTTGAAATTAACCATGGGACACGTGTGTGGCATGACAAGGATGAACCAAGTGGAAAAAATGGGGCCCTTTTGTCAAAAATTGGATTTTCAAAGATAGTTGACTTTTGCCATTTCACAAAATTTTCCCAACTTCTACAAGGCATAACTTGCTCAATTTTTAAGCTTTTCACATGTTCTTGGACATTTTGGAAAGGTCTTTGAGTCCTTTAACCAATGCCTTTGGTCCCATGTCATTTTGATTTACCAATCTCAAGTTATGGTCTTTGACTTAAAGTCCCTTTTTGTTGACTTTTGAAAATGACCTGTAATGTTGAAATTGATAACTTTTTGTGAGAGCATTTCTTGGACTTGAAGTATGAAGATGAGTTGTAGGAAATGTCTTTCTCTTCAAAATGAGCTTTGGATGGAATTTTTCTGATAATCCATGTGAAAGTTATGCCCTGGTCAATTTCAGTTGACTTTTTCAACTGTCCAAATATAGCAACTTTTGCATCTTTGATGATATCTGAGCCAAACTTTGAGAATCATGATCAAGCATTGATCAAATGATGTTTGTGGCTTCAAAATGATATGTTGACCAAAAATTTGAACTTTTGACTGTCAAATGACCATTTTGCCCCTACAGTTGACTGTAGTGCAATTTAGGGTTTTAACTGTGCAATCTTGAGCTGAATGCCTTGAAACTTGATATGGGGATGCTTGACCATGTTTGTAAGCATATGAGACTTGATTGAGCCTTTGAAAACTTCCTTTTCTTGATCAGAACACAAACCCTAGTTTTGACTGTATAGGAGCCTGTTGCACTGCACAACCCTTGGGGAATTTTCTAGCTTGGCTTGGCAGTTTATTGGAGAATATGGGAGGGCAAATTTTGGGGTACAACAGGTACCAAACGTCATTATTTCAAATTGATTCAATTCTTCTTGAATGACCATAAGCCAATTCTTATCAAGTAAGGCATCCTTAGCATTTTTAGGTTTAACTTGTGATATGTACGCGTGGTGATAACATAAATTAGTTATCTTATAGCGTGTTGTTACCCCTTTGGTGATGTCACCAATAATGTTATTAATTGGATGATCCTTGGAGGTTCTCCACTCTAACGGAAGACCATCATATTCTTGTTGACTTTCATCATCCTTCTTTTCTTGGTTGCCATCTTCCTCTTTCTTAATCTCCACCGCTTTAGGTTGATCAACTCATTTTTCGATGTCCTTGGGTATGTCTTCCGTAGATGCACCTACACCATGAAAGGAAATACCTTTCACAACACTATTTGGGAAAGAATCATCAAAAGTAACATGATCCGACTCTTCTAAAATAAGTAATCTCTTGTTGTAAACTTTATATGCTTTTCTAGATTGGGAGTATCCAAGAAAGATACTTTCATCATCTTCCGTGTCAAATTTTCCAAGGTTATCCTTCCCATTATTTAAAACAAAACATTTACATCCAAATACATGAAGATGCGATAAATTTGGTTTTCCGCCTTTTAAAAGTTCATAAGGATTTTTGTCAAGAATAAAACGAATAAGTACCATATTCAAGACACGACATGCAGTGCTAATAGTGTCGGCCCAAAAATATTTTGGTAGACAACAATCATTGAGCATTGTTCTTGCCAACTACTCTAAAACACGATTTTTGTGCTCCAAAACAACATTTTATTATGGAGTTCTAGGAGATGAAAAGTTATTTTCAATATAAAATTTATCACAATAATCTTCAAAGAGGTGGTTTTCAAATTCACCTCTATGATCGTTTCGGATGGCAACAATTTTAGAATTCAATTTATTTTGGGATAACTTGGCGAAAGGTGTGAAAGCCACGAATGTTTCATCTTTGCTACACAAGAAAATAGTCCAACAAAATCTTGAGTAATCATCTACAATTACAAAACCATGGTAGTTACCTCCTATGCTTTTGGTCCATGATGGTCCAAATAAATCCATGTGAAGGAGCTCAAGAGGTCTCGAAGTTGAAACAACATTTTTAGATTTAAAAGAGACTCTTGTTTGTTTCCCCTTTTAACATGCATCACATAGGTGGTCTTTTGAAAATTTAATTTAAATAAACCAATTACTAAATCTTTTGCAACTATTTTGTTGAGTAGATCAAAGTTGACATGTGCCAAACATTTATGTCATAACTATGAATCTTCACTCACGGTAACAAGACATTCAACATTACACAAGGATACTTCTTTCAAGTCTAGCATATAGATATTGTTTACCTTCACGCCATTAAATATACAATCCTTCTTTTAGTTATGTACTATCATGCAACTATATTTGGCAAAATTTACATTATAACTATTGTCGCACAATTGACTAATGTTAAGAAGACTGTGTCTAATACCTTCAAATAACATAATATTTGAGATAATAATAGTTAAGGGATTACCTATACTACCTTTTCCAAGTATGGCACCTTTGTTTTGATCACCATAGGATACATAACCTTTCTTCTTTGTCATAGAGTCGGAGAATAGAGAGATGTCTCCCGTCATGTATCTTGAACATCTACTATCGAGAATCTATTTACATGTCATAGAGTCAAGACACTCAACCTACAAAATCAAACAAAGTTAATAGATGCCCAACTCTCATTGGGTCCTTGGGAGTGAGTGAAATAATTGCTGCGTTTGGTCAACCATTGGAAAGTGCCTTTAGCAACTAAGAAGCACCTAAATTTGCATTTTTCAATAGTATAGTTTTTCTTGCAACAACGGTGACAAAGCAACCTATGAGGATGTTTACTTTTGCTATTTGATTTTTTTATTATCAAATTATACTTTTTATAAGGCTTTTCAACCTTTGAATTAATAGAAAAATTAACACATGGTAGTGATTCCTTGTCCACTTTGGTTCCAAGAGTACTCACCTCTCTTTGCCAAATTTGACAAGTTTCACAACCAAAATGACATGGTTCATCATCTTCATTTTTATGATTTTGACTATGTATAATAGATCGATTTAATTCTTCAAATTTCTTATCGATTTCTTCAACCTTTGCTTCCATGTAATTTTTTTCATTGGAATCTAATTTATTATAAGCATGTATTTTATTATTTTGTAGATTTTTGAAAGCATTTTTCAATTCAATAAAAGACAACGTATCAACGTTAGAGTATTTTGAATGACTTACATTTTTTTTTGCTTTGAGGTTGATTGGCCACGAAAGCACTTGAGCTTTCATTGTTTGAGACATCACTATCAATATCCCAAGCAACATAGACTTTTCTAGATTTCCTAGACTTGTTTTATTGGCCCTATCCTTTCTCATTTACAAGAGATGGACAATCTGGTCTAAAATGACCCAAATTTCTATACTCATAGCACATACCTCCTGTCTCATCGTTTTTGTTGTCTTCATCTATAGAGGATGTGGATTGCCTTCTAAACTTTATAAGATTTTTACCGAAGTGTCTTACACTATTCTTTCGAATGTATCGATTGTATCTCCTTACAAACAATCCCATTTGTTCATCATCTTAATCTTCTTCATCACAAGAATCACTATAATTAGTGTTCTCATCCTTTAAGGATATTGAACTTGAAGCCCTAAGAGCCTTAGACTTTGTTCCTTCCTCCTTATCTGTGTCTTTCTCCTTTTCTTCTTTTTCTCGAGCTTATTTTCATGTTTGTCCAAGCAAGTGAGTTCTTGCTCGTGTTTTTTCAACTTTCCAAACAAAGTGGTGAGATTAAGCCTATTAAGACATCTCAAAACCTTGTTAGTAACAATAGCATTGGAAATAGGATTACCTAGCAAGTTTAAACAATTAATAAAATATGAGAACCATTTCTACATTTAAGCAATGGTTTCACTATGCTTCGTGTGAAAGAGTTCAAACTCTTGATTAAGTGTTTTAATTATAACTTGTTTGACCTCATTAGTTCCTTAATAAATAATTTGTAGAGTGTCCCACACAGCCTTAGCGGTCTCACAATGAGAAATGCGATAAAACTCATCAACACCAAAAGCAGATATGATAATATTTTTCGCTTTCCAATCATGTGTCCACTTCTTATTATCTTTTTCATTCCATAATGTTTTATTCTCAGGTGTTACAACACAATCAACAAGATGGGTTACTTGTAAGAACAAGATTTGGTTCTGCAATATTATCTGAGTTTTGATTATAATAAATGAGTATGTTTCTATGAACAATTTTGATACTCTAATTTCTTATTGTTGAGTGTCATACCCCAAATTTACCATACCCTTATATTATATTTAAGATTCTATTTAAATAAGTTGTATTATATAGCTTTTATTTCTATGGGGGAGTAAGACATGAAAAATGGTGTGTTAATTTAAAATAGACCATCAATATCTGATGGCTCATTAGGTTTAAAAAGGAGTCAATTTCAAGTATTAAAAGAAGGGTCCATAAAACAAATTATTTCATTTTTGTAAGGCCCAATAAATTAAACAAATTAGGCCCATTGTAGATTTTTGCCTTAAAGAAACTGATTTTTGTTTTCACATTATTACAAACATTATTAAAATTATATTATTAACTATTTTATTTTATTCTTGTAGGTTTTAAATATTGTTTTTTTAGGTCATAGTTATTATTAGTATTAATATTTTAATTATTAGCCTAATTTATTTGGCTATTTTCACTAGTATAATTACGTAGGATTTTATTGCTATTTTTGTATGCTTTCTTATTAGAAGTTGTATCATTGTTGTTATGATAGAATTAAATTTTATTTTTCATTCTTTATAATTGTTGTTGTTACTAGACTTTTAGGATTATTTTAGTTTTATTTTGTTATTCAGATTATTATATTTAGTCTTGCTAAAAATAATGACCAAAGAGGGGGCCTTAATACACAGTCCATTACGGGCCCATATCAAAGTAGTGTGTAACCCAAATTCCTAAACAATTATTGTTTCAATCACCAAGAAAAGAAAACTCTCGCTGTACATATTCAAAGATGAACTTTCTAAAAAATACAGGAACAAAATCATTGCAATCTATGGACCAAAACAGAAACAAACATTGGTATTCATCACTAATCAAAACAAGTTTAAGTCTTATTAAAACTGAATGAATCAAAATAGAAACAAGCTAATACAAATTTATGCAAATTAAAAACCTAACATAGAAATACAGATAAGAATTTAATTAAATTCAAATCATACAAAATTTTATAGACAATTTTATTTGTTTCCTAATAACAAAAGTCCCTAAAAAACCTATAAAAGCCCAGGATTACAGTAAGGAGGGGGAGAGGGACAAAGGGGAGGAAGAAAGAAACAAGGAAGATAAAGGAGAAGAGAAGAATGTTATGCTGTCAAAATAAAGCTTCCCTAAATTCTTTATAAACAACCTGCAAGTATAAAGTTCAGAAGCATTCAACAACATAACCACTTCAGAATTTTCAGAAGGAATTTAGTATGAACACACTCATCTTCGGTCTTCTTATTTCTCGTCAGAATCGAAATACCGTCGGACTGGATCTGACTTTGTAAGTATCTTCCTTTCTCATAAAACCGCTATGTTTGTTGCTTTAACCTGTTGTTGTACTGTTTGTTATTGTGATGCTATGAATTGGTAAATTTCGATTCTATGCTATGTTGTTGTTGTTAATAAAAAAAGAGTTAGAAAATAGAGGAAGTTATGGTTTGAAACAGAGAAAATGTTGGTAATGAACAGAGGAAATATGGAAATTAGCGTGAAAGAGAAAGTTGGAAGAGAGTGAGAGCGGCTGTTTCCATTTGATATCTTAGGTTCTTTTTTGTGTTTTCAGTTGGGCCTCTCATAAGAAAACTGGTCCAGAGCAGGCCCATAGCCCAATCCGTTTTTTTTTCTTTTATCACATCACCTTGTTTTTCTTAATTCTGATTTTATGTATGTAAAGGGTTGTTGGGCCTCATTCCAACCCAACCACTTAGGCCCAACTATTTTTCACACTCTCCACCCCTCGATATTACTATGCAGAATAGAAACATACCCCCTTGGTCTTTGGGCCTGTATTCAATATCTGAATTCAGGCCCATACTATTAGAACCTCACCATTTTACTACATCTACTATATTTGCACCCTTCACATTTTTTTTATAACTTTTTTTTCTTATTTTATTTATTTCATTTTTTTTATAATTTTTATATTTTATCTTATTTATTTATTTATTTATTTATTTAATTTTAATACTTATTATATATTTTTATATTATATATGTAAATATATTTAATATTATATTCATCATTATTATTATTTATCACACATTTTATTAATTTTAAACTCATTCAAAATTATTTTGTTTATTGCATCAAATTCAATTCTCTTTTATCATGCATTTAATTAGAACAGTTTCAATAATTAATATATTAAAAAATATCTAACTAATCACAAACTCATTTTCCTAATCAAATTAATTCGATAAACAAACTTTCAAAGAAGATTGCGAATATATTTAAATCAACCGCGCACTTTGTCTAAAAATCTCCACTACTCCCGACACTTAGATTAAGTATGCGGGAAATTCAAATATCTTCGTAATCCATAAAAAACACAAACCAACTGTGAACTACGAATTGTGAATCTGATTCCTTCTAAGAGGATACGTAGGCATACGACAAAAATCGTGGCGAGTTCCCCTAATAAACATTAAAACCCTATTTCCTAAAAACCGCGCTTCTAACCCTAGTATCCTTGTGAACAAGGTAGATGAGGGATGCCTAACACCTTCCCTTCGTCTAGAACCGAGTCCAAAAAATCTAGAATATCTGAACTTTTTAGGGTTATTCCTTTATACTCCCTTCCTTAGGATAAAAATTAAGGGTGGCGACTCTGATTTAAAAACCAGTTGCAACATTAAGTACTTAACAAACAGGTTCTACTTCTGATGGATGGCGTGGCTAAACATTAGAAGAGAATTAATTTTGCTTCTATGTTGCACAAGTTATGTTGAACAATAGCAACACACTCCAAAAGGCTCTGAGGTGTAAGCTTTGATGTTTGTCTAAAGAAACCAGTCAGAAGATCTGAAGACAAAAGTTTTTACTTACATCCAGATGCTGAAGACTCAAGCTTCTAAAGACAACGTGTTCTAAGAAAACAGTCAGAAGATCTGAAGATAGAAGTTGCCACTTAAGTCCAGAAGCTGAAGAATGAAGTTTCTAAATATAGTGTGTTCCAAAGAAACAAAGTTAAAAGATCTGAAAACAAAGTTTCTACTGAAGTCCATATGTCGAAGACTTGTGTTTCTAATAACAAGGTTCTAAAGATAAGGGTTATGAAGACCAGGTGTTGAAGACTCTAAAGACATGAGTTATAAAGATTTTAAAGACTTGAAGTTCTAAAGACCCAAGGTTCCAAGAAAAGGTTCTCACAACCAATTATTGAAGACTCTGAAGACGCAGTTCTAAAGACTCTGAAGACTTGAAGTTCTGATGACCTTGTGTTATGTTCTCACTTCTAAACTCATGCTCGCAGAATCCTCTGAAGTGTAGAAGGAAAGAAGATAGCGTTAACATGGTACGAATAGTACATGGTACAATCAATATTTCATTCCACTACCATGAAAGGGCGAACACGTCACACGATCTTGTCCCCCACGTTACTGTTCAAGTTTCCAATGTTTCTGAAATCCCAAGAGTACCCCTCAATAGATATATTATTTTATTGGCTATATAAAGGCTTGAAGACTAAGAGAGAAAGCTGCCAATTCACTAAATATTCGTGCGCAAACGTTTTTCATAGCTTTCACAATCTTAAGTCACTGTTCTTAAAATAGTTTACATATTCAACTTGGTTAGAAATAATACTCTTGTAAACAAAACTTGTATTCAAACAGTTGTTTGATTTTCCTTAAGGGTCCGAGTAGTTTTGTATTCTTAAGAAGTCTAGAACTTACGAGTTTTAGAGGTTGTTAGTCACTTGTGAGTAACTTATACATTGTAATAATCAGGTTGATTATTGTTTGATATTCCTTAAGGGACCAGGTAGGTCTGAATCCTTAAGAAGCCTAGGACTTGTGAGTCTTAGAGGTTGTTAGTCACTTGCAGGTAGCTTGTGCAAATTGTAATTAGTTTGGTTATAATGAATTAAGTCCTCGATTGAGTGAGGTGAAATCACTTTGGCGGGTGAACTAGACTAGCTTGATAGTTTTCAAGTGAAATAGTATAAATATACATTGTTCTTTACTTCCTGTTCTTACTTATTTTTATTATCAAGAGTGAAGGAAAAATAATTTTAACTAAAAGGGGAATATTTTTAAAGAATTTTGTTTGTTTTAAAAACCCAATTCAAACCCCCTTTCTTGTGTTTTTCACACATTTAATTGGCATCAGAGCTCCGGTTCTAAGGAGATAAAAAGTTTGAATTTTTATCAACACTTAACAGTGTCAAGTACTGATCCAATATGTGTGAAGAACCAATGGATACATCTACTTCCACTGTTGATAATAGTGATAATGATAAAGATCACTATAGTTCAAAACTTCTTATGTTTGATGGGGAGAAATTTAACTATTGGAAGGATAGATTAGAGATTTATTTTCTGGCATATGACTGGATCTATGGGACTTGGTAGTTGATGGCTACACTCACCCAGTAGATGATAATGGTCATAAGATTGTAAGAAGTGTAATGACAGAAGCACAAAAGAAAGTATGTAGAAATCACTACGAAGAAAGAACCATTCTTATAAGTGCTATTTTATATAATGAATATGAGAAAATCACAGATAGAGAGACTGCAAAGTCTATTTTTGATTCTCTCCATATGACACATGAAGGCAACACACAAGTAAAACACACAAAGGCTTTGGCCTTAATTCAAAAATATGAAGTCTTCAAGATGGAAGATGACGAATCTGTGGAAACAATGTTTTCGAGATTTCAAAATCTTATGGTAGGACTTAAGGTTCTAAATAAAGGTTACTCTACTCCAGATCACATTAAAAATATTATCAGAAGTCTTCCTGTCAAATGGAGACCAATGCTAATTGCTTTAAAATTAGAAAAGGACATGAACAACACCTCTCTTGAGGAGCTGATTAGCTCTTTAAGAAGTAATGAAATAGAGTTGGAATAAGATGAACCTCAAAAGAGGGTAAAATCAGTTGCTTTAAAGTCTACTTCTGGGAAAACCAAGGTTTGCCAAGCTAAGGAAGAATCTGAAGAAGATTCAGATGATGATGAACTCTCTTTGATATCCAAAAGAATAAGTCAAATTTGGAAGCACGGTTAAAGCAAGTTCAGAGGTCAACGAAGGACATATGGAAGAGGTGAATCCATTTCCTGTTAGAGGAATGCTTATGGAAAATAAGTTACTTTCTTTGAATGCAACGAACCTGTACATTACAAAAATGATTGTCCAAATCTTAAGAAAGACAAGAAGCCTAAAAAGGCTTACAAAGCTAAGAAGGGTCTCATGGCAACATGGGATGATTCAGAATCATAAGATGAAGATTCTGATGAAGAGCATGAAAACATGGCATTCATGGTTAGGACCAACAAGGGAAAATCAGCATCAGAAGATGAACCAACAATTAACTATGAGTCAAGCTCTAATGATGATAAAGAGATTTCCTTGATGGCGCCACTGAAACACCAATCATGGTACCTGGACAGCAGATGCTTGCAACACATGATGGGAAAAGGGCATATATTCCAAGATTTGGAACTTAAGTCTGGAAACATGAATAGTGTCAGAAGTAACCAGAAAAGAAAGATCATTGGCTTTGAAATTCGTGTAATCCAAGATGCTATTGTCAGAACAAGACCAAACTTTAAATCTTCTAGAGAAATGCTTCTGAGCCTTAATGATCTTGCTTGTGCCATCTCATCTTCTGAATAAAGTATGATTCTGAAAATTGTCTAAAAAGATCAACTGATAGACTATCAAACTTTTATGAGTAATGTTTCTATTCTCTTTAAATCCTATTACTGCCATTTCTTTCAGAACCTCAGTGATCAGAAGATGTTTCAGTCAAAAATGTCTTTGATTAGATGGAAACCTTTTGGTTCTCCAGACTCTGGGGATATCAAATGTGTCACTTAGTTAGATGTATTGATTAACATGTGTAACCCTTGGTTACGATTAATCATCACACGCTATCTAAGCTATGAAATGATCAATGTTCATATTTATTGGAATTTGATTGATATCATAATCATTACTTTCATTTAATGCTCTTAATTATTATGTTCAGTTTTATTTTATTTTCTCTCACTTCTCAAATGCTATAAATCACACACGTTCACTTCACTTCCACACTTCAGAAACCCTAAACCCTCTTTTTCTCTCAAATCGTTCAACAAGTTCTCTGTGTTCATCATATTCATCAACGCTCTTCATCAAAAAATCATCACCCTTGTTAACAAGCTTCGTCATCTTCAACATGATGAATGCTCAACAACAAGAAATTGTTCAATTTTCCAAAGAAATGGGACAAGCCATAAATCCTTCTGGGTCGTCTTCTTTAACTATTCCAACCAGTTCTTCTTCTCATATGGTAACTAGCTCATCTTCTCTATCAATTATTGATAAACACCACATAACACAGAAATCTGTTCAGGTTCAATACAATCTAAAACCATATGAGTTTTGAAGGAAAACAAATTTATAAGATGAATATAAAATCTACATTTGTAAAAGGAGAAGATTAACAAATCCCTCTTCATGAACTACTCTCTTGAGAAAAATGAGTATAAAAGTAAAGATATCCATGATGAACTTAGAATCTGGAACAAAATCATTCTAAATTATATCAACCCCAGACCTCCATCCAGTTCTTCTGACTACTTCAACATCAATCAGAAGTATATTTGATGACCTATTAGAAGATGTGTCTTCCAGATCTGCTGTTTCATTATTTGAGAGACTCTATTTCCAAAACCAGAGCCACTAATGATTCCAAAAAAAAAGGTTTCCAACTATATTCCTTTTGGAAGTCTCATCACTAACATCTTGGTAGAAAGTGGCCTGGTGAAAACTTTGGTAGAAGAAGCTAAGTTTACAGAGGATCTGGCTTCTAGTCTTGGAGATTCCTTCAATGGACAGACTTTGAAGAATATGAGGCTGATATGGGAAGTTGTTGCTAAACCTCTACTTGTTCCCTCTGAAAGTATCAAAATCACAAGAATTCATGTGAATGACTACCCTTTATTTACTGAGGGAGATAACATGTATAACATTGCTATCTAAGTCAAAATGATGGAAGCAGAAGGACATGATATGTCCAGTTTCAACTATTCTGATTTACCTCATGCTCAAGAGTATGTTGACTCTTCCAGAGGTAAAAAGAAGAAGAGTTCATAAGCTTCTGAACCCGAAAAGAAGAAGAATAAGAAGTCCAAAACTTCTAATACTAAGACTCTAGATGCTTATTCAGAAACAACAAGTAAGTTTGATACTGCTACATATGTACCAGTTTCTTTGTATACCTCTAATTTTGTTAATGAATGTGCATCCACAACTTTCACTGCACAAATTAATCCTCTTTCACCATCTACCATAATTATTAATGTTTCTGATCTTGTTCCCTTTACTACGAACAATTTTGTTTCTGAAACTGTATTTACAACCTTACATGAAATAACAATTGCTCCTACTCAAAACATCACAACCACTTTTGACCTTGAAACCTCATTAACCACACACATTTCCAACTTACTTTCATTCATATCTACACCCATACTGTCTCAACCCATCTCTACCTTCTCCTCCCCACATGTCTCATTGTTACCACAAAATGTTACATCTCAACCTTCAACAGAAATTCCTATTGTTCCAAATCCTATTCCATCTCTCACCTTTACATCTCCTCACTTATCAACCACTTTTGACCTTGCAACCTCATCAACCACACACATTTCCAACTTACTTTCACTCATCTCAATCACCCTCACAAACTTCTCACTTATCAACTTTTGATACCAATCTTCATTTCGCCTTCTTTAACAAAGAAACCACTCTTCATGACTCACCCATTGTCCATCCTGATCCAACTTCTCCCTCTATTCCTGAAATGTCTGAGAGAACAATCTATGATGATTTTGAAACCCTTAAAAACCCAATAACTGAATCCTGCTTTATGTCTGATCTTTTAGATCTAACTGAACAACTCAATCAAGATGAACCTGTAACTTTTGAAGTCATTCCTTCCAAAAAGGAACTAGCCATAATTGTCTATGAAAAATCTGTTCCAAAAAACCTGGATGAATGCATTAATATTTTTAGAATCAAAGCTAAGAAAAAGTTTGCTAAGTTAAAGGCAGAGGCAAGTACCAATACTGAGCCTTAAGATATGGATGGTTCTTGGAAGAAATTTCACAAGTGGATGTCTTCTGAAGTTGAAAGAATAAATTCTCTTGCCGAAGCATCCAAAATTGGGGATGTTGAAATGGTAATGGAAAGAAAAGAAACAAAATAAAAAAGTAGATATGTTGAACTAATTGCTCCAAAACAAAGATAAGTATAAGCTAGAGCGCTAAAAAAAGAAGAGGAAGCCAGACTTAAGGCCTAAGAGGCAGAAGAAGCCAGAAAATCTAAAGAAGCTAGATTGGTAGAAGAAGCTGCTAAGGCTAAAGAAGATGCTATGGGTGCCTCATCCTCTGATCCTGCCATTGTGCGACTGGAAAAAGCAATTAGTGAGATTAAAGGGGAAGAAAAAGTGTTCAGAGAAAGTATCATTGAACAAAAGTTTGTCAATGAGAATGTTCAGAACACGCTTCAGCTAATCCTACAAAAGATTTCTTCCCCTGCTTCTGAACCTTAGGCTCTAGGTTTTTCTTTTTTCCTTTTGCTTCTAAACCATATAACTATGCTTATTTTATGCCGGCAAAACTTGTCTTTTTTGGATATTATCTTGCTCTACTCCCTTCGATTTACCTATCATGTGACTGTTTAAAATTGATGAAGTTATCCTTTGAATATCTATGAAACTTCTTATCTTTTCCTGTTGTTTCTTCTGGTTTTTATATTTTTCACACATAATTACCTTTTTGATTATGAAAAAAAGGGGGAGTAATTAAATGAAAGTAATTTTGATTCCAATCATCAAGTTCTGGAAAATATTCTCTAAAAAGAGTTGCTTACATTCTAACCCAGTTAAACTTCTGTTTATGTTAGAATTGTTTTTATTTTTCAGAAAATTAGAACTCTGATTAAAGAGAAAGATCTTAAAGCTTTATTTAAGGCTTATGTATAACCTGTTGGCTTCAGACGACTATTGGCTCCAGACTCTGAAGATGTTTTTCAATTCTAAATTAGACTCCAAAATTGAGAATCTGGAAGTTATCTTAGTGACATTAAAGTTTCAAATATTTCATTCTCATTGGCTTCTAAAGTCAATATTCAATAAAAAGAAGCTTTGTGAAATCAAGATCTCAACTGTTCGATTGGCAGCAAGATCTCAATTTTTCCATTCGCATCAAGATTCAAGACTCTAAAGATCTCGATATTTGACCTATTGGAATCAGGGGGAGTTTTACTCAAATTGTTCAGAGTAAGGATATTCAATCTTTATCAAGTCATTGACTCAGGGGGAGTATTATAAAAAGGATAAGTACTCCCTACCTTTCTATTTTTACGTTTTCTGATTATAAGAAAAAAATTGTGTCATCAAAATATATAGTTTTGTCATCATCAAAAGGGGGAGATTGTAAGAACAAGATTTTGTTCCACAATATCATCTCTGAGTTTTGATGATAACAAGTGAGTATGTTTGTATGAACAATTTTGATACTCTAATGTTTGTTATTGTTGAATACTTAACAAACAGGTTATGCTTCTAATGGATGGTGTGGCCAAGACATTAGAAGAGAATTAATTCCGCTTTTATGCTACACAAGTTCTGTTGAACAATAACAAGACACTCTAGAATGCTCTAGAGTGTAAGCTCTGGTGTTTATCTAAAGAAACCAATCAGAAGATCTGAAGACAGAAGTTTCCACTTACGTCTAGATGTTGAAGACTCAAGCTTCTAAAGACAACATGTTCTAAGAAAACAATTAGAAGATCTGAAGACAGAAGTTTCCACTTAAGTCTAGAAGCTGAAGACTCGAGTTTCTAAAGATAGTGTGTTTCAAAGAAACAAAGTTAGAAGATATGAAGACAAATTTTCTACTGAAGTCCAGATGCTGAAGACTTGTGTTTCTAATAACAAGGTTCTAAAGATAAGGATTCTAAAGACCAAGTGCTAAAGACTCTAAAGACAAGTTCTAAAGATTTTAAAGAGTTTAAGTTCTAAAGACCCAAGGTTCCTAGAAAAGGTTCTCACAACCAAGTATTGAATACTCTGAAGACGTACTTCTGAAGACTCTGAAGACTTGAAGTTCTGATGACCTTGTGTTATATTCTCGCTTCTAAACTCATGCTTGCAGAAGCATCTGAAGTGTAGAAGGAAAGAAGATAACATTAATGTGGTACAAATAGTACATGGTACAATCAACATTTCATTTCACTACCATGAAAGGACGGGCGCGTTGCACGATCTTGTCCCCCACGTTACTGTTTAAGCCGCCAATGTTTCTGGAAATCCCAAGAGTACTCCTCAACGAATATATTATTTTATTGGTTATATAAAGGCTTGAAGACTAAGAGAGAAAGTTGCCAATTCACTGAATATTCATGTGCAAATGTTGTTCATAACTTTCACATTCTTAAGTCACTGTTCTTAAAATAGCTTACATATTCAGCTTGGTTAGAAGCAATACTCTTGTAAATAAAACTTGTATTCAAACAGTTGTTTGATTTTTCTTAAGGAACCAAGTAGGTATGTATTCTTAAGAAGTATATAACTTACGAGTTTTAGAGGTTGTTAGTCACTTATGGGTAGCTTGTGCATTATAATAATCAGGTTGATTATTATTTGATATTCCTTAAGGGACCAGGTAGGTCTGAATCTTTAAGAAGTCTTGGACTTGTGAGTCTTAGAGGTTGTCAGTCACTTGCAGGTAGCTTGTGAAAATTGTAATCAATTTGGTTATAGTGAATTAAGTACTCGATTGAGTGAGGCGAAATCACCTTGACGGGTGGACTAGATTAGCTTGATAATTTTCAAGTGAACTAGTATAAATATACATTGTTCTTTACTTCCTGTTCTTACTTATTGTTATTATCAAAAGTGAAGGAACAATAATGTTAACTTAAAGGGGAATATTTTTACAGGAAAGTTTTTGTTTTAAAAACCCAATTCAACCCCCCCCCCCTCTTGTGTTTTTCACACCTTCATTACTGGTGTTGGACAATTTTGAATGGCCTCTCACACACCTTTGTCATATGAGTTAACATAAATTTGTATACAAGCTTTCCAATAACAATTTTTTCTCCCATAAAGACCATGGCTCTTTTATAATCCCTTTTAGCTTCGTATGCCATTTCTAATAAGAATTTTGAAGCACTGTGTGATACTGTGGGAGAACTGACTTGAGGTTTTGTGTTTTGATCACAATTGTGCGATTAGCAAGAGTCGCCACCGACTTTTCTTTTATCCAAAAGGAAAGGTAGAAAAGCACAGGAAAGACCTTTTGAGATTACTTCTCGGGCTCGGGGGGGGGGGGGGGGGAGATTATGAAAAGGGAAGGTATTAGCACCCTTTTCATCCATGGTTTTCCATGGGCTCTTAGTTACTCGCTAGATCACTTGCTTTTTCTTTGACAATGTACTTGTGATGTGGGTTTTGAAAGTATTTTGAAAAATGTCTTTGTAATGGTTCTCGTTTCTATAAGAACGCGTACAAAGTTTTGTTTCGAAAAATGGTTTAAAGATGTGTTTGTAGAATGTGTTTTTGAAAGTGGTTTTAAAAATATGTTTTTGCAATGGTTCTCGTCTCTTTAAGAACAAATACAAAATGTTTTGTCTTGTGAAAATGTTTTGAGATGAAAGTATTGGTATGAAAATGTTTGGTTGTGTGCAAGCGAGCAACTAAGAGCGAATCTATCTATTTGAAAGGTCTTAAATGTTCTTTTCTTCCTCCTTTAGACGTTGCTATCTTACCATTGATTTGGTAAGAAGCCCATCGTTGGATGTGAAGGGACATGCGCGGGACATTTGTATAGTCATAGAAGGCAACTTGTGAGACGCTTTAGCAATTTTCATAAGGGACTAGATCGTTTTACCGAAGGCAACATCGAGGGACCTCGAGGGACTACGATCTTTTTTTATTGAAGGGGCTTTGCTAAAGCGTCCCGTATTCGAGGGACATGACTGTGTTTCCGAGGCAACGAGCGAGGTTACCGTAGAGGTGTGTGTGTGAAAAAAATGCGTTCGTTTCAAGTTAATTTTGTTGAAATTAGGTTATCCAGCGATCAATTTTATGTCTTGCCATGCACGCCTAATTTTTATACAGTATAAGGAAAAATAGTAAATTACGGAAATTGGAATTCTACGCTATTACAAAGCTTCAGGAATGGGGGGTACAAATTAATGAATGGGGATGAGTCAAATGAGATTACCAAATATAAACTAAAAAGAAAAACAATTATCTCTCAAACTCTCAGTCTTCCTCTCGACCAAAATTGTGCCTTCTTCCTCACCTCTCTGCCTCACAGTCGCCGGATTTTACTACCATGAAACCAACTGCCCTAACTTTTATCGATTCAAACCTCTATCAACTTCTCTATGAACCCTTCATTCGGTAGCCAACACTAGAAAACCCTAACTCGTTTCAAGTTTAAATTTAATTCTTCATTTTCATCAATCTTAACAATGAGTATAGGGGTTTTATTCCTGGAACTATGAACTATAACATGGTATAAAGGAAAAAAAATGAAGTCTTCGGATTTACCTGTGAGGCTAGGGTTTGCCTTGGTTGCAATTTGCGAAATGGAGAAGAAGAGATCAAAGTTGAGGCTTTAATCTTCTAGGTATGGTGTCTGAATCTTCTTCTTTGTACTTATTTTGATTTTTGCTTTTGTATATTTTTTATTCTGTTTGGCTTGAGACTAAGGGTTTGTAGATATTCTGGCCCAGTGTTGTTGCTTGAGATTGCTGGTTTTTTCCGTTGTTTTTCTGTATATTGGCTTAGTGTTGTTGCTCGAGATTGCTGGTTTTTTTATGTTATTTTTCTGTATATTGGCTTAGTGTTGTTGCTCGAGATTGTTGGTTTTTTGTATCTTGTTGTAAGAAAGGTGTGGCTGAAGCAGGTAGTTTCAGTGATGTTGTGTTGTAAAAAATGGAAGGAGTTTGATGGAAGTAGATGAGTATTAGTGATTTTCGTATGGTTTTCTTTTTTGACCTCTCTCCTTTTGTTTTGCCTGTGCCTCTCCCCTCTATATTGACAATAGAATCGAAAAGAAATGGGGGGGAGGGAAATAACAGCCATTTGAACACTTGTGGTATACTGTGCTGATGTTCTTTGTTGCAGTTTTTGGTTTTTTCCATTTTTGTACAAGTCTTGGACATGATTTGGATAGTTTTATGCACAGTTTTTGGACAGTTATGCAAAGCTGTAGCAGAAGCAGCAGCTGTTTTTTATGATAGCAGTTGGCTTGGTAATTTTGGGATTGCTAGTGGCCTAGGTGATATCTTTCTCTTTCCCTCTTCATATTTCTATGATACAAAGCCAAATTGCTTTTTCTTTACTCAAAAATTCTGAAGGGTTTGCTAGTTTAGGAAAATGATGACACCATGTTTTGATAGCTTGCATTGTTAATATCTTGCTGCTTTGTTTCTTTTGGTGCATTACTGCCTGTTATTTGGCACCTTTGGGCTGCTGCATTGGCTTGTTTGGGCAGCTTATTTGGTTTGCTGCAGTAGCTTTGTTGTTTTGTGCATTTGCTGCAGGCTTATACTGCTGTAGTTTTGCTTTTGTTTGCATGCTTTAGGAAGCTTGGCTGCTGCTGGCCTGCTGTTAGCTGCCTTGGGTAGTTTGTTGTTTGTAGTTTGCCCTTGTTGACTTTCTTATTGTGTGCAACCTTGGGCTGCTGTGCTTGCTATCTTTTTTGTAGATTTGCTATATTAATAGGCAGCTTGGCTGCTGCTGCCCTGCTGTTTAGCTGCCTTAGGCAGTTTTGGACTGATGTATATTTGTTGCTTGCTAACTTGCTTATTGTCTGTTTTGAACTTGCTTATAAATTTCTCCTTTTTCCCCTTTTTTGTGAACCAAGAAAGACGACTTTCTTGTGATTTGCAATTGGGGGGGAAATGGAATATGATGAAACAAACAAACATTCTGATTCTAAGCCGCAAACCCTAATGATGAATTATTATTTTTCACATATTATTTTGCTTGAATTTCGCTAACTTTTCCTTTTCTTGTTTCATGAACGGCAAGCGAGGGTTGGATGCAAACACAGATTGGATGGCTTACTTGAAGATGAAGATGAAGACTTGAAGAAGAAGCTTCTCTTTGTAAACTTGGTAAACGACAAAATTTGTAATTTTTCTTTGTAACCAAGAAATTTGTGATTTTTGTAAACAACAAAATTTGTAATTTCTCTTGCAGTGTAATAATACAAAGAGTTGAACAACTTTGGTATGATAGGATCTTATACAAATTTTTGTATTCTAATTGAATTTTTGAAACTCCCGATCAGAATATTTGAAATAAAATACTTCAATCTGGTAACTTGAATTCTAAATAATCACAATTGACTTCGTAAATGCATTTCAAACAAACTTGTACCTTGTACTCCAATTCCTAAACAAAATAAATGTTTAAGAATGTAATTCAATTGGTAAACTTGAATCCAAAATCATGATTGCTTTAAATAATAGTCTTAATCTTCACATCTTGTCCAAACAAACATGCTCTTAAGAACAATCATCAATCCTTCAGTAAACTGTGGTTAAGAAAAATTCAAAATAAACAAATGCCTTGCAACGATTCAATAGTTTTAAAATCTTCCAAACCCAATTTTCCTTCAATTCTTCGAAGATAAGCAATGTGAGGTTTTAAAACTGACTTAAACAACCTTGAGGAGACATGAAGACCTATGAAGACCATTTGAAACCTTGAAGACTCAATTTTCTTTGAGAAATGCAAAACCCTAATTGTTGACTTACTGCCTAGGAAGAGAATCTATCTGATCAACTTCTGAGCCAAATTAGGTATTTGAGAAACCCTAGGATAGCATCTTGAATGAAAAATGGGAGGGAAAATTTTGGGGTACAACACATGGAATTAATCAGAGATCTTAATGCTACTTGTTAGACGACAATTTATCTATAGGGGGAATGAACAGATCACCAAGCTAAAGTACCAATTAAAAATGGAGTTTTTAAAAAATTAATTGAAAAGAGTGCAAGCAGACAACTTTAATATAGATAAATAAAAGTCGTCTATACGAACTTAATTATTGGAACAAAGATATGCAATTAAGTCTTATGAAATGAACAACACAATAATATGAATTTATACACTTGAAACAAGCAACACAATATTATTCGTTTATAGCAAGTTACTAGCAATTCTATTTCAAATGAAATTAACCAAAACTAACGAATTATGCAATTTATCAAACACTTCGTGTGCAAACGAATTTTAAGAATTTTTCCTTGAGTTGTTTTGATATGAAAAAGCACTTATAATTAAAGTGATTATAATCTAATCAACACCCAATTCAAAACAAGAACAACCACAGAAAAATTCTTACGAGTTGATCGATTAATTGATGTTACTTAATAAATTGCTTAATGAAAAGTAAAGTAAGTAAAGAGATAAGAGAGTGAGACACAAGAATTTGTTTAGGAAGTTCATCAATCGTCCTCGCTATGGCTACATCTCCCCCCAATTTTGTTTCGAAATTAGGATAATTTCTTACTATGCAAAAAATTGATTACAAGAGAAGTGTTCCAAGAGCAACCCTATAAACCCTAACTGTTTGTTGTTAATTCAACCTCTTCTCTTCATTTGATCTTGAGAAGGACCAAGACACAATAACTATCAATTGATTTATCAAACTTGTTACTCCTCTGGGTACCAAACTCCAAACTCTTTCACGCATGATCAATTGTAAATATTGAACATAAGCAATTTCAATTTGATTCACCATTCTCTTGCTGCTTTGTTGGGTACAAAATCCCGAAAGATTTTCACTTGGCCGCAATCGTCTTTTTAAGTTTTGAACAAAATCCCCCAAATTTACCAAAGATCTTGGAGGATAAACCCTAGGTTTTTCTGGATGAAACCCCCCCACAATTCTCAACCCAATATTCTCGGTTATACAAAAACCTAATTGCATGTTATCAAACCTCACATAAATGGCACCCTGATAAAAGATGATTATGTGTAATTTATCAGTGTGTATGCATAAGTTGAAGATTGGAGGTGAAGAGAAATGGTAGTAAGTGTTTATAGTTTTATCAAGTTGAATGATGCATGAATGATGTATTTATAGTTGTGGAAGTTTGTATGCAAAGAGGTAATTTTTGGAATTAAAAAGAATTGAAAAATTGACCCAATCAAATAATATGTGCCTTCCTGAAACACGTATGTTCCAGCACACAAGTAAAAAATTAACAGTATGTGCCAGCCTGAAAAGGCAGGTATGCCGACCTATGCAAGTCAGTAGCTACAACCTTTAATAGACAGTAGATATGCCGGCCTAAAAGTCATATATACCGGCATATAAAACTGAAAGTTACAATATGTGTCGGCCTGAGTGAGAATGTGTCGGCCTATATCAAATAGAAGCTACAAACTTCATTATTGAGTTACATGTGTCGGCCTGAAACACGTATATGCCGACACATGCAAACAATTTTTATGCAGAAAACTATTTTTTAAGGTTTTGGTCAATTTGAAAGTGGTTTTTGAATGATTCCTAAGCCTCTAATACAAGGGGGTGCCACATGATATAGAGATATCTTCCAATATACATAAATGCTAAATTTTCCTAGTTTTGACATCATATAAAACACCTAATGATGAAGTTGCACTCACATATGTGTCTGTCTCAAGGGGCAACAAGGATTACTTCACGAGGATCTAACATATATAATCACTTTAAAAGGGCGACATGGGTTCCTTCGTGAGAATCCATCATATATGACCGCTCTTCTGTAATTTTTTAATCCATAATGCACTAACATTGCAAATGCAGAAAAGTGAAACACTAAAGAAGAAGAAGATAACCATTAAATTGGGAAAATGACTCAAAGAAAGCAACATTGACTCTTTGAGGAATATATTTTAGCATGCAAAAGGAAATAGACTCTATCAAACACGTCAAATCACTCGCACTCAACACTTATGTGTTTCTATTCCCGAGTCGTAATAATGACACTTTCGAAAAGACGTTTGGAGTATGAAGCATTAAATGCCCAAATCTCCAAGGGGCTAAAACATTTTCTCTTGCTCCTCCAAACATAAAGACGAAAGTGGTCGGAAGCCGAAGCTAAAGTAACAAACCTATGCTTTGTTTAGCATATACACAGGCTTGGGGGACAACTGTTCTAAGCTTGCCACACCGGCCCCGACCGACCACTTAGAGAGAATAATAATCATTTCATAATATTCTTAGCACACGAGAATTCTCCTCACGACGATAATAAAGATCTCAATTGCAACTGCATCCAACAAGTCTCTGTAATTCACTCTAAACTAATAGCAAATTTGTTATTTCCTCTCTCATATATATAGAGAGAGAAGGCGCCAAATTCAGAAAAAAAGTTTCAAACACAATTTCAATTCACTGTTCTTTCTCACATATTGACTTAAATATTGAAGTGCTAATATTACATGTCAGTCCCATCTCCTCTGTGTCAGAAGCTCAAATCCACAACCATTTCTGATCTTCACTCTATTTCTAGTTTCAGAATGAAACACAAATATATTAAAAAAAATCAAATATATTTTAGAAAGTAAAGGTAAAATCCATAACTTTAAAATAATTTAATTGATAGCATAAAAATAATTTACGACGTCAATTAGTCATTACCGTAAAAAAAAAAATATAATTAAAAAAAAAAGTTAAAAAAAAAATAAAAATAGATGGATTAAAATATAAGACCAAAATTGTATATAAAGTGATGAGAATTAATAATCTAGGGTTTTCAATAAACAAAAAGTATTTGGGCAAGGTGCATCCCCCTTAGTCCTCTTCTCTTCAAATTCAATCCACCAAAAACCCTCGCACGCAACTTTTCCCATTTGCTCCTTCACCTCTGCACTTTCCACCATGGGAAGGGGAAAATTCAAGGCCAAGCCCACTGGTCGCCGCAACTTTTCTAGCCATGAAGACATGGGTAAGTTCAATTCAATCAACACCTTTTTTATTTTTCTGCTAGATTTCCGATTTTATTTATCATCTTTGGTGTGATTGATACACGTTTAAACGAGGGAAGTTTGAATTGATAGATTTTGGTTGGTGGGTTTGCTTTGATTTTCGTTCATCATCGCACGATTTCATTTTTTTTTTTTTGTTGCATAATTTGATTATTTAGATTAAAATATATTTATTTGACTTGTGGGTATGCCTTTGATGGTTTTGATTTGCTATTAGGATGTTTATTGTTCAAAAATATTGAAGTTTTTATTGCAAATGTTAGATCTGAATGGACTGCAAGTTTGAAGTTTTCTAAAAATTTGTTGTTAGAATTGAATTCAAGTTACTGTTTGTTGGTAGGGTTTGTGGCGATGCCTTTTTGGTTTATAAAAAAAGTTACTGTTTGTAGCTTTCTCTATATGAAACTTGTTGAGTCTTTCGCTTTTGTTTGATTCTTTTTTATGGTTAACTAAAAGCTGCACTATAGTTGAATGAGACACAAGTTATGCCTTTGATGAAAAATATATGCTATTTTGGTAATTATATCGATTCAACAAACTGTTCTGAAATGAAAACCTGATGTTTCATATGATCAATGATGCAGTTGCTGGCACCTCCACCCGTCCTAGGACTTTTAGACAGGTTTTCTTCTGCCTCCTACTCCATCTTTTATTTCTGTTATTGACATGCATGCACCAGTGTGACAGAAGATTGTGTTTCCATCTCATGATGCTTTAATATAGTTTTTAAGATTACATGGCATGTCACTTTATATTTTATAACATGTCACTTTTTAAATCCGGGTTCTGTTGAATCTTAGTTTCTTCTTTTTCTTCCTCGTGTACAAATCTTTTGGTAGTCAAAGCCACCGTAAACACTTGAACAGTCACACTGCTATAGCCACACAACATATTATGTAAACCAACCACCTCAATGTCTTCATCAAACATCCTAGCCTAAAAAATGAACGACACTCATTTCTTTGAAGCTCAATAGGTTGCTATCCTATCCTCCAGTGGCGAAGCTTGACTTATTATTCCGAGGGGGTCAAATAGTTAACGGCTGTATAGTTTATATCAATTGGTTGTGGTGTAGTGGGTTGATCTTTTATTTTTTCTTAAATGTACTGGGCTCAAATCCTATCTTGTATATAGTTAATATGTAATCTTTTTTTTTTTAAAAAAAAAGGTCCCCTACAGCCTATAAAATTTGATTTTATACGTAAAAAGGCATTTTCTGGATTCAAACTCAAGCTTGGGCACTTCAGATAAGGGTCTTTGCCACTGTGCTACAACAAACATTCGGAAAGCTTGTTATCAAATCAAGTGTGTGCGTGTGTGTGCAATTTTGTTTTGGGGGTGCCATGGCACCCCCCTTGTCAACGAGAAGATTCCACACGCTGACTCTAATCCAATCAACCAACCAACTACCTAGCCCATGTGCTGTTATCCCTTCAGTTTCTCTGTTTCAAGAGCAGAACAGTTCTAGATTGCTTAATTTTGTAAGCTCCACAACCCGAAGCTCTATAGGTTAGGCACCAGAGAGAAAAAAGAGAAGTAGATAGAAGAAGTTTATTGGAATTGACTTATGGGTTGAAGATGCAGAAAATGTTTGTTGATGTGTGGGGTAAAACAGCACATGACGAAGTTACTTCGGATCTTTTGATATGTCATCAATCAATAGATATTCGATAAAGCCAGGGTCCAAATTTACTTTTGAAATTTGTGCTCTAAATTTAACACGCACCAAAATTAAATAGTGCGCTATATTTTCAAGAGTATAAACATACTTTAACCTTTTGTGTGGGAGGATTACACAATTTGTCTGTGCAGCGTTTGTCTTAAATGGTTTTCCATTTTCTTTAGATGTTTTACAAATGAGTATTATGTAACATGGTAATTTTCTTTACAATCTTATTAGAAAGAAGCTGAGAATGAAGAGGAGCCATCTAAAGAAGTTTCCGAGGACGAGTCTGAAGAAGAATCTGAAGATGAAAATACTGTCAGTACATTACAATGAGACGTCTCTACAATCTTCTTTTGTATTTTTCATTTATATGTTTCAGCTGTTTCTATGGTCTTCCTACATCAATATGAAATTGATTTCGCTATATAATGTCTGCAGAAGGCAAAGGGTGTTCAAGGCGTTATTGAGATTGAAAATCCTAACTTGGTAAAGCCCAAGAACATTAAGGCTAGAGACATTGATGTGAGTTCATTGATCCATTTTTTGTCCTTAGATATTTTTTTTTACATTTAAGTCATGTGAAAAAGAATAATGCTATTTTCTTCCCAATGCAGATTGGGAAAACCAGTGAGCTTTCAAGGCGTGAAAGGTATGCTTATAAATTGACACAATGCAGTTATAAATTGACAAAATATTGAAGATGAAGCTTCTGTATTAACAGATTTTTTAATTTTTAATATTTGCCTTCTGTTTTCAGAGAGGAGATAGAGAAACAGAGAGCTCATGAGCGCTACATGAAACTTCAAGAGCAAGGAAAAACAGAACAATCCAGGAAAGATCTAGGTATGAGTATCTCTCGAACCAAACAGGCGCTTACTATACCATCTTCTTTAAGTGATTCAACGATGTGAGATTCGAATTCCCGATGTCTAATGTTCTATATCCTTGTCTTTCAGATCGTTTAGCTCTGATACGCCAAGAAAGAGCTGAAGCTGCTAAAAAGCGAGAAGAAGAGAGGTTGGGTATGTATTGAACAAAAATTTTCCTGCTTATTTTTTGCTGACATGCTCTGAAGAATGAAATTTGAACCGATAATTGTAACTTGTTTCAGCCAAAGAACAAAAGAAGACCGAAGCTCGCAAGTAAATTTCATGGAGTTTTACTCCAATTTGCTGGAGGAATATTCGCACTTGCTATATTTTAACATTTTATATGTCCATTCTCCTTATATTGAATATGAACATTCCATGCCTGGTAGTGTGTTTCTCTTCACTTATGACTTGAAATTTTCTGTATGTGGCTTTAGGTGATCTAAATTCAGCTTTAAGCATAATTTTTGCCCTGCCTAGCACATGTTTCTGTCAAGAGTTTTAAATCGATTTTTTTGGCATAAGCCTAACTTTGTTAGGGCAATATCTATCTTTCAGGAGTGTTGAAAAAGAGTGTTCGTTCTTCGTTACATTCTCTTATCTTGATATGCTAAAGGATAATGCAAATCAAACCATCGAGGTTGTGAACAGTCACAATTTGTCACATTAGACAAAATAATTTACTAAAATTTGTTTTATTTATTTAAATTTTTAGTTTCTCTTCTCTGTCTACGCATAGTTTTTTTTCCTTCCTTTTCTTGCATCTAAATTACCATAATTACCATAAAATATAATGGTACTATGATATAATGGAATTCATGGTCTATAATCAGGATCTTGTACGGAAAAGAGAAACAAAAAGAAACTATAAAATAATACTAAAATCTGACTTTTTTTTGGGTACATTTGATAATTAATGTATGTAGTTTATATATGAATTACTTACATTAATTGTCAAATGTACATAAAAAAAATTAAATTTGTTTATAATTTGTTATGGAGAGAATATATTACTTACATCTCTATCATTTTTATATTTGTTTAAAGGGTTAAGTAGTACTCCCTCTGGTTACTTTTATATGAAAAAGTCAATTTATTTATGTATCTGGACAATAAATTATTTAAATATATTATTTATTAATGTATCTAAAAAAATTCAATGTATTTAAAAAGTGATTTATTTATTTATAAATAAAATCAAGTCAAAATAGAAATTTATAATGATTCAACTCTTCAGTGAAGAATCTGAAGATGAACATATATAATTAAATTTTATAAACTTTTCGTGTTGATTGATTATGTTAAGTATTATTTCATCCGAAATGATTATAAGTAAATTTGAATTTTTTAAATATATTTGACAATTAATATATTATGTATAAGATTAGGTATATCACATGCTATTGGTATAGTTAATAGATTTTTGTCAAATCCAACTAGAGAGCATTAGAATGATGTAAAATATTTTAAGGTATTTTTGCGGTATTACTTATACGAGGCTTTGCTTGGGAGGAGATAAATCTACTCTAGTGAGATACTTTGAATCTGATATGTCTGGAGATATTGATTTTAAAAATTCTATTTCAGACTACATTATTAAATTTGCAAGGGGAGATGTGGCTTGACAGTCCAGATTGTAAAAGTGTGTAGCATTGTCTACTATATAGGTTGAGTTCATTACCATTACCGAAGCGTGCAAATAGTTACTATGATTGAAGAAATTTTTGCAGTAGATTGGTTTTATTCAAGAAAAATATGTGTTATTTGTTGTTTGTAAAATGCTATTCATCTTGGTAAGAATATGATTTTTCGTAATAGGTCCAAACTCATTGATGTGAGATATCATTGGATATGTGATGTTTTAGATGCGGAGTTGTTGGAGTTAGCTAAAATTCATACAAATGATCATGGTTTTAGTATGATGACTAAAACGTTATCAAAAGGAAAATTTGAAGCTTGTTGTGATATCGCCGATTTAGCGATTTCTTCCACAGAGTTGTTAGGGGAGTTTTGTTGGGCTTGAGCTCCCTTCTATGTGAAGAAAGATTCAAATATGAATAGTTTATTTGTCTCACTTATTTAAGTGAAGAGTATCAATTTAGGGTTGAGAGAAATAGAGAGAAAATAAGGATTCAAAAGAGAAAAAAGAAGAGAAACTCATTTCCGTTTTTTCTGCATCAATCTCACTAAATCGACGATTCCCAATTCGTTAGCCATTGGATCGAACTCAAATTTAGAGGGTAGATTCGCAATACATATATCTAACTTTTGACCGTTGAGATCTTCAAAATGAAATTTGAACTGAGAGATAATTGCTTCACACTGAAGTTGTAGATTTGGATAATCTTTTCCAGTTTTTTGGATTCTTATTTGTAAGTTAGTTTGCTTGTGATTTGCGGTTGTTATAACTATTTTGTGAATCATTTTAAGACTCTATTGTAACCTCAATTGATTATAGTGGAGTTATTTCTTTGGTCTGGACGATTTACTCTCATATTGAGAGGTTTTCCACGTTAAAAATATCGGTATTCTTTTGTACTTTTATTTGTTCGGTTTGTCGTCTTATATTTGTTATTGATCCTCAAGATTCCTACAAGTGAAGGGATTTTTATTTCCGTTATGTATTATTTTGTTATTTTGTTTTAATTTCCCATAACTTCTAATTGACATGACAAAAAAAAACATTGTAAACAATGTATAGGGTATTCAAATGTTGATATTTGTACGAGCTATCTAAATTTTGATATATGTATAATTTATATTAGAACCCTAACTTTCAAATTTTGAAAACTCAAACCTCCAACAAACTAGTAAGAAAATGGATAGAACATTGACATTAGATGAAATATAATGCACTTTAGTTAAAAATAAAAAAGAAATTGAAGGTATCATAGTCACAAGAAGCAAGGTGAGGATGCAGAGCGATTAAACTTACCGAATATTTTTCAAATGTGAGGAATGAATGATTGCAATTGATTAAAGAATTTAATTTAAATGAGAAAGAATAGAAATTGAAAGATTTTAGATAATTTTCACGCAAAGAGTGTTTCTTGATGTTATTGCAAAGAGTGTTTCTTGATGTTATTGTGCTATTTGCTATTTTGATTTCAAATGTTAATGACTAGAGAGGAAAAGACGGTTCGTTTGATTATAAAGAATACATATAGAGATTGATATCGGCATGGGATATCCGGAGAGCAATACACCCATTTATATATTAGATGGGTTTAGATCTCTGCCGAGAGTGAGTCTAAATTGTAGTATAGAGACACTTTTAGGAATTTATAGTAGGGAGGAACTTAAATAGACAATCCTATAAGAAATAACTACAAGTTTGAAAAGCCAAATCCAAATACTTGTCAGAATTAAGTACCTTATAATTTGGGATGTTAAAAATTGGGTCATCCATAATCACATCATACCCAATTTTAAAAGGGATCATTCATTTTATCATATATGTTTCTCACAAATCCTATCAAAAATTCAAAAATGCCCCTATTCGAATTCTTTGAAAAACACATTTCTTCAAACTTATTACAAAAAGTTGCAGAAATAAAAGAAAACAATAATACAAAAAGCCTCAGAAACTGACTAAATTCAATAGGATATATGAAATGAGTTAATGTCATGAACGCATGAAAAAATAGAGCGAATAGGTGCTTCTTTGGTCAATGTTTGAATGCATTGCTACACTTTTTCTTAAGCATACACCAACAAAAATTAGAGATCCATTATAGAGAGAAGGAGCAAAAAATTTGAAGTTCCAATAATTTGCTTTATCAGTGTGCATGCATAGCATTAGAAGACAGAAATATAATTATAGTTAAGACTAATAAAAGAACAGACTTTAAAATGAATGAATATCTCAAAACAGTGCAAAATATAAATAACACAATAAAATTGCATGTTTCCTAAACATTTTGCTAATATTGAACATAATTCTCTACCAACTAAAGCAGAAACTTTTTAGTTTGATGCTGTCTAACCAATCATCTTCATTGTGTCAGTTCAATCTCTACATGGTATAAACAGGAAATAAATTTGGGAGTAAAAATACAGAGACTTTTACAACATACTCAAGCGGAACAACATCCACCTTTCTTCACAGCTGATACATCATCGCGGGAACCAACATTAATCGTCTGTCCTTTAGGTAAAGCCGCTGGATCATCACCAATCTCAAGGGCCTTCTTGCTTACAACGCGGTATATCTGCGTCAACACTTCTGTGAAGGCACTTTCAACGTTCAATGACTCAAGGGCAGATGTCTCCATGAAAAATGTATTCTCCCGTTCAGCAAAAGCTGTAGAATCTTCCGTTGAAACTGCTCGCAAGTGACGCAAGTCTGCTTTGTTTCCTACAAGCATCACGACAATGTTGGCATCTGTGTGATCTCTCAGCTCTTTTAGCCATCTCTCCACGTTTTCAAATGTTACGTGGCGGGTAACATCATAGACTAATAAAGCGCCAACAGCTCCACGATAATAAGCACTTGTAATTGCTCGGTACCTTTAGTAATGAAAAGAAAACTGAAATTAACTATAACTTCAGAAATCAATAAAATACAGTATGCTAGATCAATAGTAATGTGGAATCTAGAAACACGTTCAGATTAAATTTACTTTTTATTCTTATATTTCTCGTCACCTAGATCTTATCGATGTCCTTGGAAATGTATCACAGTTAATAAGAAAAGCAAGCAATAATGGCAAGGTCGTTTTGAAGACATGCAAGGAGGGCTATCGCACATGGTCTAAAATTTGTCACAATTAAAATTTGGGTAAATAAGATCTCATAAAATGTTTGTCATATTTAAACTGCGGTTAGAAAAGACCTCTATCTGTTTTGTCACTGTAACTAATCAAATCAAACGGCTCTGATAATGACTCAAAGATTTTAACTTAGCTGTATCAAAGCAGACAACAAAAAGAACTGCTGCACGTCTAATTTAAGAAATAAAACAGCCTTGTAACACATTGAAATTCACAAATTAAACAACATAGTTAAACTAGCAACAAAAACAACCAAGCCTTATCACACTAAGTGGGGTCGACTACATGGATCAACATCTGACATAACATTCTATCCAATAAGCCATGATAAATGTTGCTAAACAAAATACTTCTATTCATCACATTATTTCATAGTTGATCCATATCATAGAGATTCGACAAAGTTTTACGTTGGCCGTTGACTACCTAACACAATTAAACTAGCAATAAGAACAGATTCTAGTGGCAGAGTGCATAGCCAAATAAAAAGGAAATACAAATCTCTATCACAGTTTCCATCGAAACCATGTTTGAACAGAAGGAGACCGATGAGAGAAGATGCGAAGCAGCTTGCTTCTTCCGTAGTGACTATATTCTATAAATATTCTATTACCTATCTTGTTTACAACATTACTAATATCAAAAATACCCTAATTTTCTTCATTATTCAGGGCAGAGAGTGCAAGACGGGCTACGGACTCCAAAATTTGTCACGTTTAAACAATGGCTAAATAGAGTCTCATAAAATATTGTCAGTTAAATCGTAACGAAAATTCAAAATCATTATAATATAATATACTCCACATTAATTTTTCCATTCCAAAATACAAAAAACAATCCAAAATTTGAAATGTATATACCTTTCTTGACCGGCAGTATCCCAAATCTGAGCTTTGACAACCTTATCATCAACACGAATGCTTCTGGTAGCGAATTCAACGCCAATGGTGGATTTAGATTCAAGACTGAATTCATTCTTTGTGAATCTGGAAAGAAGATTCGATTTACCAACACCTGAATCACCGATCAAAACCACTTTGAATAGATAATCGTAATCATCATCGGCTCTGTATGCCCCCATTTGGATAGAGGGAAAAGAAGAAGAAACGGATGGAGAGAGAAAATGGTTTTGTTTGTTGTGGTTTATAACAGAATTGAAGGAAAGCCAAGAAGCTGCATGTTGGTTGTACTATGATATGATGGTTTGTTTTTTTTTTTTTTTTTTTGGGAAGAAATCTAGATTTAGAAGGGTGATAAAAAAGGTAACTTATGTTTCATTTCATAACGACTCATCATCATATGCCATGTCTCTTGGTTTTTTTTTATCACTCTCATATATTAAATTTTTTACGTTAGATGTGCACGTGTGGATTAAAAAACATAAAATACTGAGAAATGGGAAAACAATTAGAATGTGGGGCGCCACTTAATTGTGTAGTGGAAAAATCCACACATCACACATATAAATAGGCAAGTACGACTGATTTCTGTATGCCACACTGTTTTCACCACCAAACTCAATACAACCTAAGCAAGCATGAAAAATTGTTTCCATCATAGACTTTATTGGCCTTAGTCTGAAGTTACGATAACCGATTTAATAAACTTGGAGCAAAATGTTGATAAACTAGATGGAAAATTCATAGAAAAATTCTGACACAAGATTGGAAAATATTTGCTACATTTCCTGATTCAGAGTATGTACCAATTTCTATCAAGGTGATGAGAAATTAAGACAAAATAATAGAATAATATGCAGTGGATATAATATTACTCAAATTTGTAAAAACTTTGACGATCAACAATAAATATAAGACGACAATCGAATAATAAAGACACAAAAAGAACACCGATATTTTTAATATGGAAAACCCCTCAAGATGAGAGTAAAAATCACGAGTTGTTCAGATCAAAGAAAATAGCTACACTATAATCAATTGAGGTTACAGGAGAGTCTTAAAGTGATTCATAAAATAATGATAACAATCACAAATCACAAAGCAAACTAACTTACAAATAAGAATAAAAAAGTTGAAATTTTTTCCAAATCTGAAGCTTCAATGCGAACACCATATCTCTCAACTCAGACATTGTTTTGAAGATCCCAACGGTCGAAAGTTAGATATATGTATTATAGACAAGCCCATCAAATTTCAGATCGATCCGACGATGAACGAATCACGGATCGTCGTTTTAGTGAGACTGCTGCAGAAAAAAATAGAATGAGTTTCTCTCATTTTCTCTCTCTTTTTGAATCCTTATTTTTCTCTATCTCTCTTAACCCTAAATTGACACTCTCCATTTATATAAGTGAGATAAATAGTTATTCATATTTGGGCCTTTCTCCACACAGGAAGAAAACCCAAGCCCAATAAATCTCCCCCTCACAACTATGTGAAGGAAATCGCCAAACCGACGATATTACAACATGCTTCAAATTTTCTTCTTGGTAATACTTTAGTCATCATATCAGAACCATTATCATCTGTATGAACCTTAGCTAACTCCAACAACTTAACATCCAAAACATCGGGTATCCAATGATATCTCACATCAATGTGTTTGGACCTATTATGAAAAGTCGGATTCTTACCAAGATGAATAACACTTTGACTATCAACAAATAACACATATTTGTCTTGAACAAAACCAAGATCCTGAAAAAATTTCTTCAACCATAGTAACTCTTTGCATACTTCAATAATAGCAATAAACACAAATTCTCTAGTAGACAATGCTACACACTTTTGCAATCTAGACTGCCAAGCCACAACTCCCCCTGCAAATTTAATCATATAGGTCAAAGTGGACTTTATGCAATCAATGTCTTCAGCCATGTCAGAGTTAGAGTATCCTATTAGAATAAGCTTATCTCCTCCAAAACAAAGCCTCATAGAAGTATTATCGTGAATATATCTTAAAATCCATTTTACAGCATTTCAATGCTCTCTACCTGGATTTGACAAAAATCTATTGACTGTACCAACATGTGCTATATCTGGTCTTGTACATACCATTGCATACATCAAACTATCCACATCAGAAGTATAAGGAACACGTTTCATATCAAACGCTTCACCTTCACTTGAAGGACTTTGACTAAAACTCAATTTGAAATGAGTAGCAAGAGGAGTGCTTACCGCCTTAGAGTTTTCCATTTTGAACCTTTGCAACAATTTTTCGATATAATGTTCTTGTGACATCCAAAGTTTCTTCTATTTTCTGTCACACATGATTCTAATGCCAATAATCTGTTTAACTGCACCCATGTCTTTCATGGAAAATGACTATCCCAAATGCTTCTTTAACTTGTTAATGTTAGAAATATTTTTCCCTATGATAAGAATATCATCAACATATAACAACAGGATAATAAAGTCACCGTTAGAAAATTTTCTAACAAAGACGCAATGATCTGACACAGTCTTCTTGTATCCTTGATCACACATAACATACTCAAACTTCTTGTACCATTGCCTTGGAGCTTGCTTCAACCCATAAAGACTCTTTCTTAGTCTACAAACATGATCTTCTTTGCCTTTAACTTGAAAACCAATAGGTTGTTTCATGTAGATCTCTTCCTCCAGATCACCATGAAGGAAAGCCGATTTCACATCCATTTTCTCAACCTCTAAATCAAGGGTAGCAACTAAACACAACACATTTTTGATTGATGATATCTTTACAGCAGGTGAGAAAATCTCATTAAAATCAACACCCTTTCTTTGATGGAAACCTTTCACCACTAATCTAGCTTTATATCTTGGAGACTTAGAGTTTCTCTCATGTTTAACTCTATAAATCCACCTATTTTCCAAAGCCTTTTTTCCTTTAGGAAACTTCACTAAACCATAAGTGTGATTATCATACAATGCTTTTGTTTCATCATACATTGCATCCAACCAATTTTGATTTTTATCACTTTCCATGGCCTCTTGAAAATACTCAGGTTCACCCTCATCAGTCAAGGTCACATACTCATCAGAATTATACCTTGTAGAAGGTTGTCTCTTCCTGATAGGAATCCTAAGTTGAACTTGAGATGATTCTGGAGCTTCACCAAGATTCTCATCCCGAGTCATATCATTTTCCCCTTCATCATCATCATTAGTTGGAATATTGACCTTATTTCCAAGTTGCTGATCATCCACATAATCATATGGATCACCATTTTTATCATCACCATTAATAGCATCTAGATTATGATTAGGTAACCGAAACGGATGAACATTAGACAAACTGATATCTTTCTTGGGTGTAGTCTTGTCTACCTTATCAATGTTTTCAATATTTTGGTATTCCACGAATACTACATCGCGGCTTCAGATAAGCTTCTTCCCTACAAGATCATACAACCTGTAACCAAACTCATCTTGCCCATAGCCGATGAATATACATTGTTTTAACTTTGCATCCAACTTGGATCCTTCATCCTTTGGAATATGCACAAAAGCCTTACAGCCAAAGACTCTCAAATTATCATAACATGCGCCACCGTGTAAAGTGCCTCACCCCAATAATTATTTGGCAATTTAGCTTTAGAGAGAAAACACCTTACTCTCTCAATTAGTGTTTGATTTATCCTCTCTGCTAAACCATTCAATTGAGGAGTTATAGGAAGAGTCTTTTCATGTGCAAACTATCGTGTTGCTTGCAATAGGAATCAAATAGTCCACAATACTCACCACCATTATTAGAATGAACACATTTCAGCTTCTCGCTTGTTTTCTTCTCTACCGAAGCATGAAATTCTTTAAACTTATCCAACACTTGGTCTTTTTGTCTTCAAGGCATAAACCCATAGTTTCCTGGAACAAACATTAATAAAGATAACAAAATAAAGTTCACCACTAAAAGACTTTACCTTTACTGGCCCACAAACATCATAATGTACCAACTGAAACAACTTTGACTTCCTTGAGGGAGGATGTCTCTTGAAAGTTACTCTAGTCTGTTTACCAGCCATGCAACGAGAACACTTCTCTAAATATGCATTCTTTAAACCAGGAAAAACATCCTTTTTGGATAAAACATTCAGCCCCTTTTCACTAATATGACAAAGCCTTCGGTGCCACAAAGATGATTCCATGTCGATATCATTCACATTGTCCCTAATAACCAAAGCTTTTGTCCAATATAATTTAGAGAGCTTTTCTCCTCTAGCCACAACCAAGTTATCTTTGGTGAGTTTCCACTTTCTAGAACCAAAGTGATTGTCATAACCATAATCATCAAGCATATGCACATAGATCAAATTAAAGCGGACATCAGGAGCATGTTTGACACTATCCACTTATATGAGTGGGATAAATATGCTATTCATATTTGGGTATTTCTCCACATAAGAAGAGAATCCAAGCCCAACACAAGGGTATGTATCATTAACTTGAGAGAGAAGTTGATAGGACAAGTCTGTCATAATCTAAACAGATTGGCTTCAAGGGGAGAATATAGAGAAAAATTTATCTAAGAAAAAGGAAAGACACATTTTAGATAAAGAATATGTTTATACCTAGTCTCCATTATCAACATCGAGGAATATGATGATGATGTGTCAGTCGATTCTATAACAAATATATTGACACCTGAAATCCTAAAACGAAACTTCTATTTGTATCATCAATAACTCCTTTTATGTGAGTTATTTAGTTTCTAAATAGTTGAATACACCACTTATGTTTCATATGTTTAGGGTTATTTTATCATGTTTTAAAATATTTTTTCATATTTAGTAACAAGCACACTAGGCACTCCATATTTTAGTTTTTACTTTGTTTGTATTGTGCATGAGTAGCAAGTATGACGAGCATTATCGTGGGAGTTACACAAGACAAAATCTTAGTAGGCTTTCAGCGGATATTGATTTAGAGAAATTATAGAAGGATGCATTAGGGTTGAGATGTAGCGTTAAGAGATAAGGATAAGTATAAGATGACAAAAGTCTATACAATTTATCATAGTGTTGCCATAGAGCCGCTTCATAGATGTCATTATTTAAGGGTGACCATGAATTTATTAAAATGTGTGATAAAGTGCAAAGAGTAGGGAATATTTCCATGAAACAAGAAATGCATCTTATAAATATTTTGGAAATTGAATTTTTTGATGTCTGGGGTATTGATTTCATGAGACCATTTCCTCAATGTTTTGGCAACCTATAATTTCTCGTGGCTGTTGATTATGTTTCTAAGTGGATAGAGATTACAACATAGCTAAAAAAGGATGCCAAAATGGTATTAAAGTTTTTGATCAAAATATTTTTACAAGACTTAGCACACTAAGAGAAATTATTAGTGATGAGGGAAGTTATTTCCATAACAAACTGTTGGAAAGCCGAGTTGTCCAAAAGGGAGATAATCAGAAATCTTGAAAAAGTGATAAATCCTTATCGAAAGGATTGGTTAAAGCACCTTGCTGATGCTTTATAATCTTATAGGAAGGCCTATAAAACCAACTTTGAATGTGACATTTTAAGTTAGTCTATCGCAACGCTTACCACTTACCCATTGAGTTACATCATAAATACTTTTGGGCTATTAAGAAATTGAACTTTAATTTGAAAGTTATTGGTAGAGCAAGGTCATTGAAACTCAATGAGTTAGAGGAACATATGATGTTATCTTATGAGAATTCATAAATTTATAAGGCTAAAACCAAGAAATGACACAAGAGGATTTTTAGAAAAGAGAGTTAGTGAAAGGATAAGAAATCTCCTTTTCAACTCAAGACTTAAATTTTTCTTGGAAAACTTAATACTATGCGGCTAGGCCCTTTCAAACTTATTAAGGTCTATCCTTATGGGGTTATGGACCTCCCTGGTGAAAAAAAACAAGACATGAATTTAAGGTCAATGACTAAATACTGAAAACGTGCATTGGCGACCCTTTGTTTAGGATGAAGACCAACATGGATTTTGATAAATCTTAATTTTGTTTTAAGTCAAGATGAAATAATTTAAATTAAGCTCTACTGGGAGATAGCTCGAAATGATTTAACTTTTGTTTTATAGTTATTTGATGTTGGCAGGTTATTAGAAAAAAATGCTAGAATGATGAGCTATGTGTTGTAATGACTCATCACCCAAGAAATCGAATGGGCTATGAAGGCTCTGTAAAAGTGTGCGATGAAAGAAGTAAAGAAGTATGATACGGTGGTAGAATCGACTGTTACACTAGTTTTTGCATTTGTATTCACAAATGTTACGGTAAGCAAGCTTCGCCACCGACTTTTCTTTTATCCAACAAAGGAAAGGGTGAAAAGAACATAAAAAGACCTTTTGAGATTATTTCTGAGTAAGGGGGTAGATTATGGAAAGGGAAGGTGTTAGCACCCTTTCCATCCGTAGTTTTCTACGAGCTCTTAGATGCTTAGCTCATTTTGAAAATACCTTGTGCTTTGTATGCTTTAAAAAATATTTTTGAAATGCCAACAGTAAGGCGATTTTCTTTATGATAACTCTTGTATTAGTCCTTAAGAGTGTTGATAAAGCATTTTGAAAATGTTTTTGAAAGTGTTTTGTGTATGTGTAAAAGTTCGTTTTTTGAGCAAGCATCTAACAACTATCTACTTTTACTCGAAAGGATCGTTCTTTTCCTCTTTTCTTTTAGACAGTGCTATCCTACTATTAGTGAGTAGGTAGCCCTATCGTTGGATGTTTGAGGGACATTCGAAGGGACGTTTATAATCACAAAGGCAACTGGGTAAGAAATCTTAGTAACTACCCTAGGGTTTTAAGATCATTTTTACCGAGGCAACGTCGAGAGGATCATCGAGGGACTTATGATCTTTCAAACCGGAGGGTAGCCACTAAAATCTCTCACGTTTGAGAGTTGTGACTATTTTACGAAGGCAACCAAAATGGGGATACCGTAGAGGTGTGTATGTGCAATTGTGTTATATTTAATTATTTATCTTGATGTTAGGTTTGCTAACAATTTGTTTTTAATTTTTTGCCATGCAATCCTATTACCATACATCTAAACAGCTAATATATGTACATGAAATATAAAGTGCAAAAATTAAATCCTATGCTATTACATGGCTTCGGGGAGGGGGAATTATTTACATGTCCAAAATTTGGGGGAAAGATAAAAGCAGTAAATGTCCTAGTTTTTATCTATTACATCCCAGTAGACAGTTACAGAAAATATGAAAATAAAAATGCGAAAGGTAAAAACGCGTGTGAATTGAAATGACGTCTAATCCTAAACTCATTCTAAGTTAAAAAAGAACTCTTTTTGTTGTTTTTTGTTTATTAAACTAAATTAAGTCTAACTATTAGATTAAAATAAAACTAAAAGAAAATTATTAATTAGAGAAATTAATTCTAATACAACCTAACATTTTTGGTGTTTGTTTGAGAAATAGAACCAAAATTGATTAGAATCTTAAGTCTATTGATTTTAAATTAAACAAAATATTAAAGTAATTGATTAATTTATTTACAAAATTAGCTTAATTAATAAAAATACTAACCTAATGTTTTTTTGTAATTTTTATTTATTTTATAGTAATTAAACAAATTAAGAAAAGCGATAAAAGTAAAAACAAAAACTTGGGGGGGAAGGGGTGAAAAAAAAACACTAGGTCCAAGTTGTTGAAGCCTAGGTTTCATGTGAATCCAGTGAGGAATGCCTTAGAGAGTGCATGGTGGTCTGCACGTTTGAGTACATTGGTTCTGGATCAGCTATGATCTGATGGCTTAGATTGATGGTTCATGATGCGCACGTGGGACAAGCCATCACCGGATCTGCAAATAATATGTTAGATAAATGAAAATGCATGACCTGGGACTCGAACCCAGGTCATCTCTCTAATGCACGCATTCCTTTACCATCTGAGCTAACTGTTCAATCATTATTATATCAAAACAAAAACAAAATAAAGGAAATTAGCATTGAATCCTAGTCAGTCACACGTGCGCGTCATAAAATTCAAATGGGCCAATCATAACGTGCGATATTTCCACGCCTGCTCCCAAATAGAGTCATCCGGTCAAAGACGCCGGAGCAGAGCTCCGACCGTTTTCTCTGACCATGTCCATCACCAAACCTGCATTTTTGAACGTTTTAAATCTAGAAATAAAGCTTATTCCACACAAAATTCAACCCCGAGTTCAAATATGGCCTTAGATTCCACAGATCGTGGCTATATCATCCAGTTTGAAAACACGGTCCAGATTTTTCCCTAGACATGACAAAAACCTTAATTCTGCATCCAATCTTTCATGTGTTACGTTAGAACAAATCAAAATAAGGGTATAAACAAGGATGTATGCATTAAATTTTCTTAAACTACATGTATAAAGAGATTCAAATCATAGAAATTTTACCAAAGTGGAACGATCCGGTTGGTTGATTTCAGGGCACCTCAGGCGTGGGTATGGACTGGAATAGACTCCAGGAGGTCTCAGGAGTACAACACAAGGCTTAGACTTGATGAATATGGGCTGGGATGTGAGTTGCGAACTTTTGCAATTCTTTGAAAAAATGATGATTTTGAGAGGGCTTCTTCAGGCAATGTGTGCGTCTCTGGAGGCAATGTTTTTGTCTGTGGAGGCAGTGTTTCGTCTAGATAATGCATGTGTCCTTCTTCTTGTGCTTTAGCTCTGTATTTATAGGGGTGCAGTGTGAACGAAAATGGCAAAAATCAGCCATTAACCATGGCTTTGAAGGTAGAATCTAAAGCCTTAAAAGGTTGCCTTTTTTGATGATTTTCTACCCTTTTGGGTTTTGAATGAACCTGGAAAGGTTTCTTATCTTGACTCTTTCGAATGCCCTCAAGCCTTGTTCTTCGATGGCTCTGAGTGGTTCCCTTTGATGGCTCTGGGCTTCAATTTGATTTGCTCATGGTTTTATACTCATGGCTTCTTCGATTGAGTCCATCTACATTGATTGTTTGACCTGGAAACTTTTCCTAGTCGAACTCCATTCTTATTCTCTTTGATTTCCTTTTCTTAGAGTTTCATTCTATTCACCTCCTTTGAACACAGTTTTGACTCCAATCCTACCTTTTGTTTTTTCGTTTACAAGGCCATCCTTATTGATCCTTAGTTCACATTTGATTGGTGAATATAGCTTGCATGCACCAATCGAAGGATAACCTATGAGCACCTTCGATTACCCAACTCCCTTGTACGTTCAGGCACATGCCTGAAACATATTGATCCTAAAACTACAAGATGACTCATATCTGGATGACTCGTTTCTAGCTGTCCTTCGATCATGCCATGTTTGAAGGTTGCATGTTCTTTGAATCATTAGCCTTCTACATGTTTCTTTGGATAAAATAAAAGCTTTTTGATTCCAAAATATTCTTCTTTTCAAAGTGCCCATTCAAACAATGTGTGAATCGAAAGGTTTTTTCTTGTAGTGCTTCGAATAACTTATATTTCCATGATTCAAAAATAACACCCTTCGATGACTTTACTAGATCTTCCAATCTAAGACTTTCAAAAAAGCCTCCTCACGATTTCTTTCGATCTAGCCTCCTTGGATATTTTGAATAACTTATATTTTAGTGGTTCAAAAACGAACCATTCGAAACTCCTTATTAGCTCTTCCAATCGAAGACTTCTTAAAAGCCTTCTCACATTTTCCTTCGAATTAGCCTTCCTTCGATCCTTCAAATTAGCATGCATACTGTTGTCGAAGCTGCTTCGACCCAAAAGCCCTTAGGCATATTTTCATCCTTCGAACTACACTTTATCATGCACACTTCTTTTATTTCATTCAGCTGTGCCATTATGATGATGCATATAGGGTGTCATGGAAATCAATTGAAGCTTTGGAACTCACACATATTGGTGAAAAGTGAAATTAGTTGAAAAGCCATTGCTTAGGAGGAGAATTTATCTGATCAATTCTTGGTAAACCTTGAGAAATTGGAGACCTTAATGAGCATGCTCTGAATAAAATGGGAGGGAAAATTTTGGGGTACAACAGCTGCCCCTGTTCAATCTTCTTAAACCTGAAGATTTAGATTGGCTTGTCTGCCTTTCGTGATCTGAAGGTGGAAGATGATTGAACACTAAAGTGCCCAAAAATTTGCACTTGCCTGAAGTAACGCTGTTGGTTGATGATATCAGGAATGGGCTTACAGATTCCATTTGGAGAAGATGACTGAGAGTTGTCAGAGATAGGCTTAAAGATGCCATCCAAAGTAGATGCTGACTTCCTGAGAGGTCTCTTTATGGGGATTCCTGTTCCTGTTGTCTGAGGAGGACTCCACTGGGGAATGTTGATTTATGTTGTTCTCCTGCTTGAGGAAAAATCTATGGGGAATCGAGTCTAGGAGTTTTAGTTTTCCATGGCTCTACTGAGGAGTTATCTCTGGACTTGAGAGATAAAAGTTAGCTGTTTTCCGGTTGAAATCCAGGTTTCACAGTAGCTTGCTGTGGAGAATGAAATTAACTATTATCTGGAAATGTATTAGCAGGAGCCTAAGTAGGGATGCTTCAGGATGAGTCTGTGTTAGACTTCATCTGGAGATATATGAGAAGGAATCCGTGTAAGATTGCTTCAGGATGAGCCCGTGTAAAGCTGCATTTGGAGAGAAGAAACCAGTGTAAGATTGCTTCAAGATGAACCTGTGTAAAGCTACATCTGGAGAGAAGGAACCCATGTAAGATTGCTTCATCTGGTCGTGTAGATAATCACCCCGTCTTATTTCGAGAATGATCCATAATCAGTAGTTCGCAGACAGTTGTCCTGTCTTGTTTCAGGTATTAATCTGGAACTTGCTTTTGTTGGTCGTTGAGATAGTTGCCATGGCTTGTTTCAGGAATTAATATCTAATCTTAGAGAAAGAAAGATAGTTTCCCTGTCTTGTTTCGGGAGTTAATCTTCAATCTGCTCATGAAGATGGTTGTCCTGTCTAGTTCCAGGTATTAATCTACAATCAATCGTTCACAGATAGTTGTATTGTCTTGTTTCAGGTATTAATCTGGAACTTGTTTTTGTTAGTTGTTGAGATAGTTGCCCTGTCTGGTTTCAGGAATTAATCTCTGGCCTATTTGAGAAAGAAAGATAGTTTCCCCGTCTTGTTTTGGAAGTTAGTCTTCAATCTGCTCATGTAGATAGTTGTCATGTCTGGTTCCAGATATTAATCTATAATTAGTCATTCACAGATAGTTGTCCTATCTTGTTTCAAGTATTAATCTAGAACTTTTGAAAATTGTTGATGATACTCGTCTGTCGGTCCTTCCTGAAAAGGTAAAGAATTAGCTGTATGTAATATCATGATGCATGAAGCGCATTGGGTAACGATGCTCTCAAAATAAATGAGATTGTGATATATGCATTTGTGCTGCATATGCTATGACGCTTGAAAAATGATGTATGAATGCAATGTATGAACGTATTAGTTATTCTACTGCAGTGTTGTTGAACTAGGGAAAATAAATCCCTGATTGTTGCTGGGGATGAAGAGTGTAAGTCTTCAAATTTTATTGAAGTTGAAATGCTGGGAGATGGATTTCCGTTGTTAGAGAAATAAACTCTGTCGAGGAAGGGAAACTCTATGAACCGCTTGGGGATTTTTATGAAATCCTGCTGGGGAATCTGAAAAGCTTGTGAACCAGGATAGAGAATTCTTTATGATGCCGGGGCAGTAATTGGAGATTCTTGCTCTGCCAGGGATATAAAAAAATTTGAGATCATTAGGCTGTGAACTGAGGATATGGCAACGACTTTACAGTAGGATGTCTAGGCCTCTGTACCTGCTGGAGAAAGTATCTGCGGGGATTTGCAGATGGCCTTTAGACATTGTCCTGCTTCTTACGACCATTAGTAACTACCTTTCTCTTTTTTATGCTTGTATTTGTAAACGGTAATCACATTCAAATGCATATATTCAAAAATAATCACTGGACATTTTTGCAAACAAAACAGAAAAAATAAAAACAAATAGTTTTTCACTTTCAAAGAGATAGTTTTGGTATTAATTTGAAGGAGTTTCGCCCATAATAGGCATTTTTGTACAAGGAGACGAACATCCTAGTAAGGGAATGCCGCCGTAAGAATGAAAACTATACGAAATAGTGTACAAAGAAAAACAGCTATGTGAAATAATCCCATTGGTTTCCCATTCTGCTATTGCCTTTATCTCTTTGAGCGTATCATCTCTTTCGCTGCTTGTTCGAAGCTAACTGGATTGATTAATATCGTTTGAGCTTGATAGTTGATGTTGAAAATTGGCTCTAAGGTGATCCAAAGTGACATAGTTATACACTTTAAATCCATAACTTTTGCGTGGACAACTATTGTACCCCAAAATTTGCCCTCTCATTTCTCAAAGGATCATCCTGGACCCTCAGTTTTGCTTCCATCCAATTTCAAGCTTTGAATTACAAATTTTCCAAGAAAGTTATTCACAAGGGTAAAATGGTCATTTGCATACTAAAAAGTCAAACCTTGACTTTTTGATCAAAGTCAAGTTTCAAGAGTCATATTTCATCGAGACATGTTAAAATATGAAGTTTGTTTCATCAAGAAATTCAAAAGTCAAAATTACTTTGGAAAAGTCAAAATTCTAAATACTTAGAATTTTTCTAAGTGTTTAAGAAATATGACAAGCTCAGAACTTCTGATCAGATTATCACCATGATGCAAGCTGATTCTGGAAGAACTTATAACACAAGAGTTATGGATCTCAAAGAGATCTCAAACATTGCAGAACAAAACTTCTCCTAGAAATGCTGGGATTTCAAGCTACAAATCCTTGAAGACACGTCCATGAAACTGAAGCTTTCAGCAAAATTCTGGACCTTTCCAAAACAGGATTTGGTTAGAACTTTTGGGCCAGTTTTCATATAGGTCCAGTCAGAATTTTCAAGAGCAAGTCAAAGAGGATTTACAAAGCATGTTACAAGCTTTTGGGAAAGTATGAGAATTCCTATAGACCGTGCTGGAGAAAAGGGATTCAAGGATCAGAAGTTGGATGTTTGTTCTAAGTTGCACTGATGCTGAACTGCTGGCCCAAAATTAAGCTATGATGCATAATCTCATGGCGCAGGATTTCTGGTTTGATAAGTCTCATCATCATTTAATGCTCACAAGCACTTTTGAGTTTTTATCCAAAGGATTTCCCCACGTGTGAGATAGAAGTACCATTGCTGTCCTTGAAAAAACAAACTTTTGTAAAAGGTTAGGCTGGGCCCATGCTTTGCTTTTGCCTCTGAGGATACTTTTCCTTAATTCATGCTTACAAATCCAGCTTAGGCACGGCTAAAAGCTGCTAACCACCATACTTGCTTCAAGAACAAGGCAACACCCTAGCATATGAAGGCTATGTTCAACGCTTCGGTCAGAACACCACTCTTCGAGTCTCATTCTGGTCTTCTGCGATCAGAACATCACTAAATCCCAAAACCTCGTTTAAACAACCTGATGCACTGCTACAACACATTCCTATAACCAACAGCTAATCCAGTCCGCGCCTGCATTTTACCAAATCCCATTATTGCACCAAATTAGCATACGAAAACGGTGTTAAAAAAGAAATGAAACAGTATGCCAAAAAGGTTTAAATCCCATTTGTTTTTCCCCCCAAAACCACAACAAACTCACCTATAAATAAGTTTCTCCATCACACTTGCAAGGGGCTGACTTTTGGGAGAAAGAGAATTGTCAAAAGAGAGAAAATAAAACCGTGAAACCTTCGTAAAAAATCCAGAATTCCCAAACAGAAAACCAAACCTTTGTTCTTCCTTTTGAATCAAAGAACTTAGCTTTTTCTCTTCTGTTGTTCTTGCTGACTCCAGAACATCTGAAGACAATAGTTCAAGTTCCAAGCACACACTCCAGATTCAAGGTAAGTCTTTCTGACTTTGCATCTTTTCATTCAGAACATCATTAAGTATTTAAATATCATAGCATTGATGTTGTCCATATCATTGCATAAGTAGAAAAATTGTGGATCAGAACTTCTTGATTAAGGCTAGGCTCAGAATTAGGATTAGAACTTCTATAAACTGTTGTGATTTTACCCTTCTAATTTGCTGTTTGTTAAAAACTGAATAAATGGCTGATGTGCTGATTAATATGAGGAAAGAGTTGAAATGTGGCACAAAACTTCTGATTTTCACTCACGGTTTTAGCACAACACATAACTTCTGAGTTCTCCTCATTGTTTTAACATACTGAACTTCTATGATTTTCTCACTATTTAAATGCACTGAACTTCTGATGTTCACTCGCTGTTAACACACACTGAACTTCTGATGTTCACTCACTGTCTTAGCACATACTGAACTTCTGAGTTCTCTTTACTGTTTTAATACACAAAACATATAATACTTTCTCATTGTTCAAACACTTAGAAGTTCAGCACATAGCAACCCATAACTTTTGTGTTTTCCTTCTAACGTTTCTTATAGGACCGCAGAGTGTATCAATCTAGAACTTCTGATGCTTCTTTCTGAACCACAGTGCACCCGACATCAGAACTTTTGATCCCCTTTGTTTTGCTTTCAGCAGCATGCTAATTCTATCTCTCATTATTTCCCCTTTTTTTTTTATCATTTTCAATATTAATACCCTTTTTATTAATATATAAAAAGACATAAAAATATTTTCTTTTTATTAATTCATTAAGACAAAAAAGAATTTTCTAAACAAGTCCTTTTTCTTTCTTGTATTGTATATTTCAATATTGTTGTAATAGTTAATTAGGATTTAACTTCTTGCGACCCCCATTGGTAAATTTGTACCCCCATCCCTAAATGATGTAATAGCGTAGGACTTTACATTTCCGCAATTTATTGCTTCCAAATGTAAATGCTAGTAATTAGAGTGTGTATGGCAAGATATGAAATCAACAAATAAATAACCCTAATAAAGACTAAATGCATGTAAATAAAACACACTTGCACACTAGCACCCTTAGGGTAATCCCACTTTGTTGCCTTATGGAAAATAGTCATGTCCCTCAAATATGGGAGTTTTAGCAAAGACCCTCGATAAAAGAACGTAGTCCCTCGATGACCCTCAATGTTGCCTTGGGTAAACGATCTAGTCCCTAAAACGACATTGTTAAAATGTTCCATAGGTTGCCTTCTATGACTATACAAATGTCCCACGTCCGGCCCTTCACATCCAATGATGGGGCTTCTTACCAAAACAATGGTAAGGTAGAAACATCTAAAGGAGGAGGAAGAGAACATTAAAGACCCTTTGAGTAGGTAGATTCGCTCCTAGTTGCTCGCTTGCTCACAACCAAACATTTTACACCAACACTTTCAAAAAAAACATCTTTCAAACTTGAAACATTTTCAAAAGATCGACACTTTGTATACATTCTTACGAACGAGAATCATTTCGAAGTTTGCCTAAACGATGGCCCCTTTTCAAAATAATTTCAAACACCATACAAAGCACATTTTCAAACAAAAGCAAGTGATCTAGCAAGAAACTAAGAGCCCATAGATAACTACGAATGAAAAGGGTGATAATACCTTCCCTTTTCATAATTTACCCCCCAAACTCAAGAAAACATCTCTAAAGGTCTTTCCTGTTCTTTTCATCCTTTCCTTTTGGATAAAAGAAAAGTCAGTGGCAACTCTTGCTAACCGCAACATTTGCGATCAAATTCAAAACAACCAAGTCAGTTCTCCCACCGTGTTACAGAACTGGCGACTCTGCTGGGGAAATATCAAAATTAAAAAGTGGGGTTACCTTAGGGTTAGATCACCTTTATTTGCTTTGCTTGCTTTACATTTTTGGGTCCTTGTTTGGGTTATTGTTAAAGATCCTACACCCAGATCAGGGGCACCTTTTAGGTAAGTAGCAATAAACTGTGAGGGAACTGTGCGGGGTATACCGACACGGTTGAAATAGTAGTTATGTTAGTGTGACACATTTGTTGGTACCGGTATCCCTTGTGTTGAAACAAGGAGAATACGGGGCCGCTGAGCAGCGTCATGAAGCACTAACTGACCTTAGAACCTTACTTGACCAACTTGGCCATTAGGAAGTAGTGAGATAGCCGGTTTCGGTGTAAAGCTGAAAATTGGTTGATACTCGATGCTACACTCATTGAGGCTCGACTTTTGAGTTTTGTTTGGTTGTGAGTCAATCGCCTATCAAACGAAGCTTGTGGGAAAGTATGATACGGTGGGATAACTGACTTGAGGTTTTGCGTTTGTGTTCGCAAATGTTTCGGTTTAGCAAGAGTCGCCACCGACTTTTTATTTTATCCAAAGGAAGGGCCAAAAAGCACAGGAAATACCTTTGAGATGTTTTCTTGGGTTCGGGGGGTAGATTATGAAAAGGGAAGGTGCAAGCACCCTTTTCATCCATGGTTATCTATGGGCTCTTAGTTACTTGTTTAGATCACTTGCTTTTACTTTTCAATTGTTTGAAATGGTGCTTTGTGTGTGGTTTTGAAAATGTTTTGAAAAGAGGCCATCATTGTGGCAACCTTTGTAACGATTCTTGTTTGAATATATACAAAGGTGTTTGTATTTTGAAAAGATTCTTCAATGTTTGAAAGTTTGTTTTGGGAAATGTTTTGAAATTTTGTTGTGATGTGTGTTTGAAAATAACAAGGATGTTTTGCATGTTTTGATCAACTAACTAAGAGTTGTCTACCCTATCTACTCAAGAGTCTTTCCTACACATTTTTAACCCTTTTGACAGTGTTGTTTTACCATTGCATTTGGTAAACAACCTTGTATTTGGATGTTAAACGGGACAGGCGCGGGTCATCGTATTGACCATGATAACAATTGTGCTAAGTATCTTTAGCAAATTTTTTGAGGGACTAGATCATTTTGTATAGTCAACCAAGATAGCGTCATCGAGAGACTATGATCTTTTGTTTTGCCAATATACTCAACATGCATACGATGGCCATTTTAAAGGCAACAAGTGGATGAAACCCTAGGGGTGCATGTGTGCATTGTGTTGTCATTTTCATGCTTTTTTTTGTCTTGTTTTAGGTCTAGCTATTTGTTTTGATTTTGGATATTGCATACAAACCCTAATCTCTATCATGGCATATTTGAAAGCATAAAGTGCGTAAAATAAACCTAAGCTATTACAACATTGATATAGGGAGGGGGATACAATTTTGAATGGGGAGTATTTGCAAGAAAATAAAACCCTAAAATTAACTATTACATCCAAATTGAATTAATTGTGCAAATAAATAAATAGGCAAATATTTAAATAAGTAAATAAATATAAGTATGCAAAATATTATAAATATGCAAAAAAAAAGTTTTTTTTTGTATTATTTTAATGTATGTACAAATATAATATTTAATGTATTAAAAAAGAAAATAAAAAGTTATTTTTGTTAAGAGTAAAACCCTAATTTATTTTAAGAAAGTATATATATATATATATATATATATATATATATATATATATATATATATATATATATATATATATATATATATATATATATATATATATATATATATATATATATATATATATATATATATATATATATATATATATATATATATATATATATATATATATATATATATATATATATATATATATATATATATATATATATATATATATATATATATATATATATATATATATATATATATATATATATATATATATATATATATATATATATATTAATTATATTATTTATGTACAATAAAATATATACAAATGTCAAAAAATAAAAATATATTAGAAAAAATATTATTTAAGTATGTAAAAAATAAAAATAAAAATAAAATATTTTTATGTATTATTTTCAAGTTTTTATTAAAGAAAATAAAAGTATGTTATATAATAATTATTTTTATGTTAAAAAAAATAATAAAAGATAAAAATAAAAGTGTGAAAATTTCTGAAAATGTTTTTGGTAATTTTTTATGTTTAGAAAAAATAAAATAAAATCAGAAATGAAAAAGAAATAGAAAAATATAAAAATATAAAACAATGGGCCAAGGGGGTGCAATCAGCAAGTCAGGGGTGCAAAAAGCAGGGAAAAGGCAGGCCCAACCCAACTACTTCATCTTCAACCTCATATTCAAACAAAACACACGTTCTTTGTACAAACTCGTATCTCCTGCATTTGTGCTTAAAAACGAAAACTTGCAACATGAAAGTTATAGAGCATGATCATACGATTCTAACCATATAAAAAACTTAATCTAACTCTCAAAGACCAGAGAGAATTTCTCTGGCCCTAATTTCTAACCTAACTTTTTCAGAATGTTCATCAATCAAATTCTCTCAACACAGTTAACTTAAATGAAATCTATGCATATGTACAGCTTAAGGGCAACGAGTACTACATTTTTTATTCACAAACCTAAGCCTAATGATTCCTAAATAGAGAGATAGAAAGTTGGAAAATACCTGTTTCAGTTGAACTCGTGTATGGAAATGTGGAGGTTTTCAATGAGGCCTGAGATGTTTATGAGCTTGCCTGAACTTCCTCTAACCTTCCCCAATGCTTCATTTGCTTTGAGCTTGCTTGAATAAGCCTGTAGAAGTCAACCTGCACAAGCTAAAATCAGAAATGTTGAAGCTTTCAAATGGAGTTACAGTCAATGGCCAATGGTTGGGATAGCTTAGGTGGGTTATATGGAATGTATTGGAACTGGTTTGGGACAAAACGCACGAGTGGTTTGTGAGATGGAAGTGAAACTGTAGAGAGTGCCCTGTTTTGCAAGAAGATGGTGTTTTATGTTTTAGAAGGCTTGAGGGTTGGATAGCCCGTGCTTCTGGCTCAAGCCAATGTGCAAAAGTTGTCTCAAATGCTTACAAACTTTGTTCTTATCAGATTTCCAAGATATGGATCTTTTGCAAGTTTACTTGGTTTTGAAGTAAAAGTGTGAAGTGATACAAGACAGGCCTGTACAGGATATCTTCAAGCATGCACCAGATGGTTGTACCTTTTCCTAAGTTTATGGAACTTGTTTGCTGCAAAGAGAGGGGTTCAAGGCTCAAGGGAGGCAAGTTGACATAAAGTTGCCTTTATCAAAATGGCATAGTTCACCTTTTGCCAAAAATGGATTAAACTCTTGTGTAAACTTCCATTGATCAGAATAATGCCTTAGACCAATGAGTTTGCATTCAATTTTTTATTGTGGAAGGGTTTAAAGACCTGTATTCAAGTACAAGCAAAGTTGGACAAATTTTGCAACTTGTGTCAACATGAAAATGCCATGGATCAAAAGTGAGTTTTTGCCAAATTTAAACCTTCGATTCTCCCTAACCATAAATGATTTTGGAGATTTCTTGGACATTTTGGAAAGCTTGTAACATGATATACAATCCATATTTGAAATGCATTTTGATATTCCAAGTGGAACTAGGTGAAAAATTGCCATGAAGATAGGTCAAAATCCTGCCTAAACTAGGGCAAAATTTCACTAAGTTAAAAGTTTCATGGACCCTTGTTCCAAAAATCATAACTTGAGATCCAAGCATGTTTTGGGAAAACTTTGTGAATTAAAGTTGTAGATTTTGTGGAGGACTACAACTTTCATGTTTGAAGTTTTGTTTGAATCCAATTGCATCATGGTGAAAATGTTGGGCAAAGTTGGGAAAAAATAAGAAAATTTCATAACTTAGAAAAATTCTAAGTTATGAATTTTTTCAATTTTAAACCCTAATTTGCAAAATTGGGTTTCTTGATGAACAAGCTTCATGTTTTGACTCATCTTGATGAAAAATGACCCTTGGCACTTTATTTTGACCAAAAAGTCAAAGTTTGACTTTTTAGTGTACAGTTGATTTTTGATCAGTTGACTGGAAAATTCATCTGTCAATCCAATGCATTTGAGATATTTTGAACCTTGTGAATAGGTCAAGATGATGCCATTGAGTCCTTGAATCCATGCTTGAATCCAATTTGCCATTGGCTAGGTGAAAAATAAAAAATTGCCCTTATACAGTCAAAACCCTAAAAATGACCATTTTACCCTTTTGATGATCTGATCAAATTTCTTGAGGAGTTGTGATCCAAACTTGATAAAATGGTTCATATGAGTCTATAATGTTGATGTGGATAAAAAATTATGAGGTTTGACTGTAAATTGGCCACAGTTGACTTTTTCCCCAATACAACTGGTTTCTAGGTCAACTGTCCAATTGACTGGGCAAAAATTTGACTCAAGGCTTGAAACTTGGTAGAGGCAATATTATAAGTCCAACATGAAGTATGAAAGTCACTTTGAGTATTGAAAGTCCAAAATCCCTATGCAAACTCAAACCCTAATTTCAGGTCATCAGTGCAAGGAGATGTCTTGAGCAGAGCAAACCCTAGCTTGGTCTTGAGTTCAAAGAGTCTTGTGAGGGGAAATCTTGATAAAATAAGAGGGAAAATTTTGGGGTACAACAGCTGCCCCTATTCAATCTTCTTGAACCTAAAGAGTTAGATTGGCGAGTTTGCCTTTCGTGACTCGAAGGTAAAAGAGGATTGGACACTAGAGTGCCCGTAAATTTGTACTCGTCAAAATGTAGGTTGAGGGAATGGGCTTAAAGATGCCATTTGGAGATGATAGAATCTTGCTGGAGATGGGCTTCGAGATGCCATCCAAAATGTTTGTTGAATATCAGGAGAATGGACATCAGAATGGTGTCCATATCTGGAATGTATCTGAGTTGTATCTGGAGATTGGATTTGTATGAGCAAAGGAACGATGTCCGTGTTTGGAGCGTATCCGAGCTGTAACTGTATTTGATTCTTGAATGAATATCAGAATGACTGCCGTGTTTGGAGTGTATCTGTATTGTATCTGAATTCTGAATGGGCGACAGAATAACATCTGTGTATGAAGCATCTCTGGGCTGGGGATAAATTCCGAATGAGTGACAGAATGGAAATTGTGTCTGTTGCGTATCTGGACTGTATCTAAAGTTGAGATCTGTATGAGTAGAAGAATGACTTCCGTGTCTGGAGTGTATCCGTACTGTAACTGGGATCTAGACAAGTGACAGAATGACTTCCGTGTCTGGAGTGCATCTGAACCTGAAGTTGATAGGTGAATCTGAATGAGAAATAGAATGGCTTCTGTGTCTGGAGCGTATCTAGTCTGTATCTGATTGCTGAAGTCTGAATGAGTAGTAGAATGACCTCCGTATCTGGGGTGTATTCGTACTGTATCTTGACTTGAAATTCTGAATGAGTAATAGAATGACCTCCGCGTCTAGGAGTGTATCCGTACTGTATCTGAAATCTTTAAATAGTTGTTAAAGATAGCTTTTAATCTTATCCTGAAAAGGGTAAAATGTTAGCTGAAACACAAAGTTATGTTGCATGACATGTATGATGCAATAAAATGTGTTCTATCAATGTTTATGATACTTGAATGTAATGTATGCGCATGTAAGCTGATTAGCTGTCTCGCTGAGGAAAATAAATCCTTGATAGCTGGAGATAATGAAATCTTTGACTGCTGTCGGGGAAAATAAATCCTGGACCGATGCCGGGAATTGCACAACCTTTGATTGCTGGGAATGAGAAATCCTTGGACCACTGTTGGGGATAAAAAATCTTTGGCAACTTATGGGGATTAACAAGAACTTTGACAACTTCTGTGGGAATGTGAGAATCCTTTACGACTTTCCTGGGGACATTGGGATCTTTCAAGTCCTTTGAAGTTGGAACATGACAAACATTTCGTTGTAAGAATAATGCCGAGTGCTGCTTGAGAAACTTGTTTGGGGAGCCCCAAGAAACTTGATGGCTGTGGCTAGGGATTGAGAATCCTCAATCTACTGGGAAATAACTCTGTGGGGAGAAAGTTTATTCTGTTGAAGAGTTTCAAGGGCTTGGGTTGTATGCCAATCTACTGAGGAATTATCCGAAGCTGTCGTCTGGTTAGCTGATAACTTGCAGGGGAGTTTTCTGGTTTTAAAACAACCTCTGGGGAATTGGAGGAAACTGGATGGTCTTCCACCGAGGTTTAAGGGTTGAAGTTTTGGACTTCGTTTGAGGAGGAAAGTTTCATCCTTGCGGAGGGTCTGAAGTTCAAAGTTTTTTGGCTCTGCTGAGGATTGGGAGTTTGGAAACTTAATTCTGATGGGGATTTTGAAATTTAACTCCGCGGGGCATACATTTCAAGATTTTGGCTCCACTGGGGACCTCAATGATGTACTGTAGGGGATTTTACTTGGAATAGCCTAAAGACATTTTCCTATACTTCCAACCTATCAATAATTATTCTTTCCTATTTTCGTTTATTTGTAAACAGTGATTATATTCAAATGCATATGCTCATTTAATAAACCATTGGACGTTTTCAAATAAAACACAAGTGTAAAGAAAAATAAAAGGCAAATAGTTTTCTGCACTTTGAAGTATCTTTGTATTAACTTTGTGTAAGTACTTTGTACAAAGGAGACAGACATCCTAGTAAGAGAATGTTGTCATAAAAAATGAGAAAAATTTATACAAAGAAAGGTGGCTATGTGTAAAAATTCCATGGGGTTCCCATTCTGCTATAGCCTTCGTAACTCTGGATATCTTGTCCATTCGTTGCTTCGTCCGACGATGAATGAATTAATCAGAAACCTGGAGCTTGTCTATGAAGAGATTGTCCTTAAATTGATCCGACGAGACATAGTCATACGCTTTAATTCCCTAACTTTTGCCTGGACCGCCCTTTTGGGTTTTCAGTCCACCGGGAAACCCTTTTTTGCCCAATTTTCCCTTTCGGGTTTTCAACTTGCCGGGTGTACAGATTTTTTTGTTTATCCCTAACTTTTTCCTGAACCGCCCTTTCGGGTTTTCGATTCATCGGGATACCCGTTTTTGCCTAAGTCGCCCTTTCGAGTTTTCAACTTGTCGGGTCATTTATGCGTAGTATCTTTTGACTATGTCTGCGTTCGCAGGGTGCGGAAGGTCATCACCATCCATGGTGGTTAGGATCATTGCCCCACCAGAAAAGATGTTTTTGATCATAAATGGTCCTTAGTAAGTAGGAGTCCACTTGTCCCTAGGATCACTTTGTGGCAAGATGATCCGCTTGATTACAAGATCCCCGACTTGATATACATGTCTTCTGACTTTCTTGTTGAAAGCTTTGATCATTCGTTTTTGATACGTCTGACCATGGCAAACAGCAGTAAGTCGCTTCTCGTCAATCAAGTTAAGTTGATTAAGCCGGGTCTGAATCCAATCGTCTTCACTCAAACCAACATCTTTCATGATTCTCAAGGAGGGAATCTGAACCTCGATAGGTAAAACAACTTCCATGCCGTATACTAAAGAATATGGTGTTGCCCCTGTTGAAGTGTGTGCCATAGTACGATACCCGTGCAGAGCAAATGGTAACATCTCATGCCAGTCCTTGTAGGTGACTGTCATATTTTGAATGATCTTCTTGATATTTTTGTTCGCGGCTTCGACAACACCGTTCATCTTTGGCCGATAGGGAGATGAATTGTGATGTTGAATCTTGAACTGCTCGCACAGAGCGGTGATCATAGTATTGTTCAAATTTGTACTGTTGTTAGTGATAATCCTGTTGGGGATACCATACCGGCAAATGAGGTTCTGCTTGATGAAGCGGGCAACCACATTCTTTGTAACGGAGGCGAAGGAAGCTGCTTCAACCCACTTGGTAAAGTAATCAATGGCCACCAGGATGAAGCGGTGTCCATTGGATGCTGTAGGCTTGATCTCTCCAATCATGTCGATTCCCCACATCGCGAATGGCCAAGGAGCTGTTAAGACATTGAGAGGAATTGGAGGTATATGTACCTTGTCAGCATAGATTTGGCATTTGTGACAAGTACGAGAATGTTAATGACAATCAGCTTCCATGGTAGACCAGTAGTAGCCTGCCCGTAGAATCTTCTTAGCCATCGTATGACCGCTCGAGTGGGTGCCAAATGTACCACTATGTAGTTCAGCCATGATCTGCTCAGCTTCAACCTTGTCCACACAAAGGAGCAGGACACAATCATGATTGCGCTTGTATAGGATACCATTGCTCAGAAAGAACTTGGCCGCGAACCTCCTTAAGAACTTTTTGTCGTTGACTGAAGCTCCTTCAGGGTATTCTTGTGCTTTGAGATACCTTTTGACGTCATGAAACCAAGGTCGGTCCACTACTTCTTCGGTATTAATCTCGTGACAATGTGCAGGTTCGCCCATCCTTTCAATGGTGATTTGAGGAGCCTCATTATCCCTGTTAAGTTTAAACATGGATGACATTGTAGCTAGCGCATCTGCTAACTGATTCTCTTCTCGCGGGAAGTGCTCGAAGGTGATATGCTCGAAATGTGGTAACAATGTCAAGACATGTTCTTTGTAAGGGATGAGGTTAGGATGTTTAGTATCCCACTCCCCTTTGATTTGACTGATAACCAAAGCTGAGTCCCCAAATACAGTCAAAGATTTGATTCCCAAGTCAATAGCAGCCTTGAGACCAAAGATACAAGCTTCATACTCGGCCATGTTGTTGGTGCAGCTGAAGCAGAGTCTGGCGGTGAAAGGTGTATGGCAACCTTCTGGAGAGATGAGCACAGCACCGATACCGTTCCCAAGTGCGTTGGAGGCACCATCAAAGTATAGGATCCATCGGGATCCTTGTTCAGGTCCGTCATACGGTCTGTTTTCTTCAATGTTGCTCAAAGTCATGATATCCTTGTCGGGGAAGTTGAACCTCATGGATTGGTAATCTTCGACAGCTTGATGGGCCAGATGATCGGCTAGCACACTCCCCTTTATAGCTTTTTGGGTTGTGTACTGTATATCATATTCGGTGAGGATCATCTGCCATCTAGCGATTCTTCCGGATAGAGCAGGCTTCTCGAAGATGTACTTGATCGGATCCATCTTAGAGATCAGTAAAGTGGTATGTGTCAACATATACTGCCTTAGCCGGCGAGCAGCCCATACCAAAGCGCAACAAGTTTTCTCGAGCAGTGAGTAGCGAGTCTCACAGTTGTTAAACTTTTTGCTAAGGTAATAAATGGCATGCTCTTTTCGGCCAGACTCGTCATGTTAGCCCAGTACGCACCCCATTGAATTCTCTAGGACAATCAGATACATGATTAAAGACCTTCCTTCGACGGGTGGCATCAAGATAGGAGGTTCCAGCAAATACTCCTTGATTTTATCGAAAGCAACTTGACAGTCATCATTCCATTTAACCACCTAATCCTTCTTCAACAGCTTGAAGATTGGTTCACAGGTAGATGTTAGGTGAGAAATGAACCTTGCAATGTAGTTTAGGCGTCCTAAGAAACCTCTGACATCCTTTTCAGTGCGAGGGGCAGGCATTTCTTGTATGGCTTTGACTTTGGCAGGATCAACCTCGATGCCTTTGTTGCTGACAATGAATCCCAAAAGTTTACCAGACCTGACTCTGAAAGTGCACTTGTTAGGGTTCAGTCTGAGCTTGTACTCTTTCAATCGGACAAACAACTTTTGCAGATGGCTGAGGTGTTCTTCTTCAGTCTGTGAACGGGCTATCATGTCGTCTACATAAACTTCTATCTCATGATGTATCATATCATGAAACAAAGCCACCATGGCGCGCTGATAGGTTGCCCCAACATTCTTCAGTCCGAATGACATCACTTTATAGCAGAAGGTACCCCACTGCGTAACAAAAGTAGTCTTCTCCATGTCTTCGGGGGCCATTTTGATCTGGTTATACCCTGAAAATCCATCCATGAAAGAAAATACCTTATGCTGAGCTGTATTGTCAACCAAGATGTCAATGTGCGGTAGTGGAAAGTCATCTTTAGGGCTAGCCCTGTTTAAGTCTCTGTAATCCATGCACATGCTGACTTTTCCATCCTTCTTAGGCACGGGCACAATGTTAGCGACCCATTGTGGATAGGAAGTAACAGCAAGAAAGCCATCATTGAACTGCTTCATCACTTCAGCTTTGATCTTTTCAGACATGTCGGGCCTCATTCGACGGACTTTCTGTTTGATTGGTGGACAATATTCTCTTGTAGGGAGACAGTGAACCATAATATCTGTATCCAGTCCCGACATGTCTTCGTAGGACCAGGCGAAGATTTCAACATATTCATTTAGCAGCTGAACTAAACGCTCCTTGACATTTGGCTCCAGGTTGGCACCCACTTTAACTTCTTTTCTGTCTTCCTCTGTTCCCAAGTTGATAGTCTCTAACAACTCCTCGTGAGGTAGAATAGCCCTCTCTTCCTGTTGCAGCAGTCTAGCCAACTCTCCAGGATATTCATAGTCTTCATCACCTTCGTATTCGGCATGATTGACCAGATCTTCAGAGTCACTGAAGGCCATAGCAGAATTGTTGCCCATGGAATCTGGAGTGGATGGGTACCTGCATTTTGTGAGTGTGGGTGTGTGTATGGGATAGCCACCTTTAAACAAATAAAATGTAAAAAGAAAGAAAATGAACACAAAAGTTTATATATGAAAACGTCCATGATTCATTAAAATGGCATATGAAGATGAAAAATAAAACCCTTACAAATGGACCTATGTACCTTGGGTAAGGCACAAGGCAAAAAGAGTGTACGAATTGTTTAATAATTATTACAGACCAACATAAATGTTCGAAAGATAAATTACTGATTGATGAAAGTAATGGGAACAAAATCCTTTGCCTCCCAATTGCATAGTCCTCCTTCAACGGTTGGAAATATCCAGTCTACAAAATTGCTCTCCTCTTCACCATCCTCCAAAGCATGAACTCCATGATGGGTAATCTTCACCAGTGGCCCTCCAGCCCAGGAGCGACGCACAACCTTCTGACTAGCAGCAGTGAAACCCAAGCCGAACTTATCTGTCTTGTAAGGAAAATCTGGTAGTTGACCCCATACTATGCTTCCTCCTTCCTTAATCACATCCTTCGCATCTTTAAGGGATGACATCCGGGACACAGGTTTGGTAATGATGGGCACATAAGTTATTGTCTTGGCTACCGCAACTTCAGGAGGAACCTCCTCAAAGGGCTGAAAGGGGGTCTCGATGAATTCACCATCTAATTCAACATAGCGGAATGAATTCAGATGGCTTATCATATACTCCTCCTCGCCACGAACTGTCACAATTTCCCCATGGACAAGGTACTTAAGCTTCTGATGCAGAGTAGATGTGACGGCTCCAGCATGATGAATCCAGGGCCTTCCTAACAAGCATGAGTAGGAGGGACGGATGTCCATGACATAAAATGTGGAGTTGAAAGTTTCCGTACCCACTTTAATCGGGATGTCCACCTCCCCGTGGACCATCCGTTTAGAACCATCGAAGGCTCTGACAATGATGTTGCTGGGCTTCAAAATTAGACCTTCGCAATCTAATCTGTCCAATGCTTTTTTAGGCAAGACATTTAAAGATGACCCAGTATCAATAAGAACGTGAGCAAGAGTAGTCCCTCTGCATTCCACCGAGACATGCAGCGCGTCATTATGCTTCCTCCCCTTAGATGTTAAATCAGCGTCGGAGAAGCCAAGACCGTTGTCGGCTGTTAGGCTGGCTACACACTCCTAGAACTGGTCCGCGGAGGTTTCCTGAGGCACATGGGCCGTCTTCAAGAACTTGATCAAAGCTTTGGCATAAGCTTCATAACAGAGCAACAAGGCCAACATAGAGATTTTTGAAGGGGTTTGCCCCAGTTGTTCTACGACATCATAGTCATTTTTCTTAATTATTTTTAAAATCTCCTCCATTTCCTTTTGAGTGGTTTCGGGGATGACCAAAGGCTGAGCCCTCGTCCGGACGGGCGCTTCTTGGATCCCCTTACCTTTATCGGCAGCAACAGCAGAGGGTACAACTACGGGAGTAACAATTTCTTCTATCACTGGAGTTCGCACAGAGATGTTGACCGGCACAGGAGTAACCTTAGGAACATTTGAGGGTCCGAAGATTTCCCTTGGAGGAGAAATCTTCGGAGAGAAGATTCTTCCGCTGCGGGTGATCTTACTCGTCCCCGCAATATTTCCCATGTCAGGAATCTCTTCATCGAAACTTTCTTCAACTGATTCAATCTGCTTAACACCGTAGTAGAAGATCTCTCCTCCATAATTCCACGGTATTGTTTTGTTGGACTTGTATGGGATAGGCCCCGACATAGTTATCTTCAGAGGTACAATCTTTGGATCAGGTGTAATCTTAACAGGTCTTTTGGAGACCTTGGAAAGATTGTCGGAAATGGTAATTATAGCAACATCGTTGATAGGAGTTGGAGTAACAGAAGTAACAAGAGTTTTCTCGAAGAGGATTTCTTGATTATCCATTAGGCGTTGGATGCCTAACTTCAATAACGGACAGTCGGATTGTAGGGATGAACAAAGGTAGCAATCTTTTTCACACCCCGGGAAAATCCCGACTTTCAACAGATTCATCTTAATCATTGGTAATGGAGTCATTAAGTCATCAACAGTAGCAACATAAAGATCTTCTTCAACCGCATGGACATTGTGACCATGTTTTGGCATTGGAGCGAATATCACATTAGGTTTTTCAGGGGCGTCAAACTCCACCTCCTTGGCATCTATTAAATCCTGGATCTTATTTTTGAGGGCCCAGCAATTGTTGGTGTCGTGCCCCACGCTGTCCGAATGATAGGCACATTTTGCATTTGAATGGTAGTAGGGAGAAGAGGTATTCAGATTCTTTGGCGCCTCTTTCAAGCTTGTAAGGTTTAACTTCAACAGATGAGGGAGAACCTGAGCAGGTGTCATATTGATCCGGGTGAATTTCCGTGCAGGCCTTTCCACCCTTTCTTGGTTGGTTCTGGGTTGACTGTTTCGAGGTTGATCAGCTGCGGAATTCTGAATCATCACAGCCCCCACCGCCGGCCGGTGCTCGACTCTTCCTTGACTTCTCTGGGAGTAAACAGTTGAGACTTCTTTCTTGGATGGAAAGGTCTTCTTGATAGCAGCGGAAGCAGATGCATCCTTTGGAATTTTACCGCTCTTGATTCCAGCTTCAACTCTTTCACCAGTCAGAATTAACTCGGTGAACCCCGCAGACAAACTCCCGATCAAGTGATTAAAGAATGGATCTGACAGGGTCCCCAAAAACATATCCACAAGCTCTCTCTCAGACAATGGTGGCTGCACCCTTCCAGCCAAGTCCCTCCATTTCTGGGCATACTCCTTAAAGCCTTCATTAGAGACCATACCCATACTCTGTAATTGAGTACGAGTAGGTGCTAAATCCGCATTATATTGATATTGTCTGTAGAATGCAGCAACCAAATCCTCCCAATTGTGCACATCGGATCTCTCAAGCTGGTAGAACTAATCTAATTGCGTACCCGACAAACTATCTTGAAAAAAGTGGACCCACAGATCCTTATCAGAAGAATGAGGTTAGATCTTTCTGAGGTAAGACCGCAGATGCATCTTTGGACAAGACAAACCATCGTATTTAGCAAATGTAGGCACCTTGAATTTAGGGGGAATCACAATCCCAGCCACCAACCCTAGCTCCTCGAAATCCAGCCCGGGCACTCTTTGTACCTCCATAGCTGCTAGACGCTCTTCCAAATTTTTGTACTTGTCGTCTGCAGGAGGGTACTGCTGCTCAGAGTAATCTTCATCCTCTTCTTCTTCTTCCTCTTCCTCAGACTCGGAGGGCACCGCAACTCCCTTTCCTTTGCCAACCCCTTCATCAGATGTTGAGGGGAAATCTAGGACCCTTCTAGCTTGGTTCTCAAATCTTCTTCCCAAAGTAGCCACACCCACTCTTTTCTTTTTCTTTTTCTCCTTTTCTTTCTCCTTTTCCTTTTCTAGCAGTTCTTTAAGATCTTCCAGACCCTTTGCCAAGGTCATGAGGAGTTGTTGGAACTGTGAATTATGCGCTTGTAGATCTTTGACCGTCTGCTCTATATCTATCTTGATGAAATAAACAGCAGAGAGATAAGGAAACCTGGTGTGAAGACCTGCTTATGCATATGATGAATGATATGTATTCATGTAATGCATTCAAGGATTCATAAATTCAAATTTGTTGCAAACAAAAAAGAACGCACGTCATATTAATAAGATAGAATTTGTTAGTACATAAGTGCCCCATGGGCAAAATGATAAAGAATTCTAAGGTAAAAAGACGTTGCACATCCTCTTTGGTGCGACGTAGGTGTTGAGAGTCTGCTCTTCATGGAGTCGACGAGTAAGTTCCAAAACCTTCTTCTCACTGGCGTAGAAGCTGGCTTCAAAAGTGTTCCATTCTTCCTTGAGCTGTATCCAACTCTTTTGCAAATCTTCCAATGATGTTGGCATATCAGGATGTAGGAGGGTGTATGGAACTTCTCCTTCCATAACAGGATCTTTGATCATAGGTAGAATGTAGGGGTAAGGCATCATAAGACTCTGGGCACGGGTTCGTACCCACTTGAGGTAAGGCGCAAGGGGGATGGAATTCTTGTGTCCCAGTGTCTTACTGTCCACCTTGATGGGCATCCTCCAAGCTCGGATAAACCTTTTTTGAAGTCCTTGAGCGTCGTTGTCGAAGTCAAAAACCAAGTCTATAATCAGCATGTCATGAGGGCCATCCCTTCGGGCATACCCAAATTGTCTCAGAGCTAAGCAGGGGTTGTAGGTAATGCCTCCCCTAATGCCAAGTAATGGGACATTAGGGAATTCCCCATAACGATCAATGATGATGACATTTTCTCTGGACCGAGAACACCAATGAACATCAGAATGTGTAAGAGTCATCAACCGTTGTGACCATCTCAAGCCTTGCTCCTTCTTCAAGACTGATTGGGGAAGGTGAGAAATAAACCACCTTGCTAGAAGAGGAGTACAACACATGAGAACACCTCTTTTCCTCATTGTTCGTGTGTAAAATGAGTGGAGGATGTCCCCAAGCAATGTAGGCACAAGATTTCGAGATATGAAAATCTTGACAGTATTCACATCTATAAGCTGATCAGGGTTTGGGAACAAGACCAACCCATAGATGAGAAGTGCTACAATCTCCTCAAAAGCTTGCAGATCTAGAGAATTCGAGCAGTCTCGTGCCTTCTCAAACAAAAACTTTACCAAGAAACCCTTGACACCACTTCTGGTTTCCCAATGACCTTTGATATCATATGGTTGCAAGTGTAAGGCTTGAGCAACATCTTTAGGCTCCGACTCTCTTTCCATACCGTTGTAGGGTAGTTGATGGAGAATAGGAATCCTCAGGAGTTGAGAAAATTCCTCCAAAGTAGGCACTAGTTGGTAATCAGGAAAGGTGAAGCAGTGGTGTAGGGGGTCAAAGAACTGGAAGCGAACTTTCACCATGTCTTCTTCAATGTTGGAGTTGACCAAGTTGAGAAGTCTACCATGTCTTTCAGTGAAGGGAGAATTCTATGGAATCTTGGAAACAAGCTCCTTGAGTAGAGGAGGAATTCTCACAAGGTTGACCTTGATTGTTTTTCTGCGGAGTGATTCCATAACCTACAAAACAGGAACAAAGATGAAGATCCAAACCCTTGAAATGGTTAGTGGATGCAAATGATGCTTTATGATGTTCATGATGTATGCACAAGTATATGTACAAACAAATCACACAAGTTCCTAGTTTCAGGCTTGCATGGGGTTTCATAGGTAAGTACCCTCTTGAACTTAATTGGCTCAACCTGTCCTATAAATAGTAACCGGGTTCTAAGGAGCTCAATATCAATGGATTATTTTCTGTGTTCATTGTTTCAGTTTAGCCACTTAACTGGCGACCAAAATATTCCAAGAAAACAACCCTCAATGAGTGTAGTATCGAGTATCTACCAACTTCGGACTGCACCAAAGCCGGTCATCTCACTACCCCTAATAAGGCCAAGATGGTCAAGTAAAGGTTCTAAAAGTCCATTAGTGCTTCATGACATCACTCAGAGGCCCCGTATTCTCTTTGATTGACTCAAAGGCTACCGGTACCCACAAATATGTCGCACTAATATAGCTATTGCTTCAACCATGTCAGTATACCCCACACAGTTTCCACAACGTATTGCTATTTACCTATGAATGTTTCCCAAATCCGGGTAGAGGATTTCAAACCCAAACAATAGAACCAAGTGTAAAGCAATCAAAGCAAACAAGGTAAGCATGTAAAGGTGATCTAAACCCTAAGGTAACCCAACTTTTATAATTATTCCCAAGCAGAGTCGCCGGTTCTGTGATACGGTGGGAGAACTGACTTGAGGTTTTGCGTTTGTGTTCGCAAATGTTTCAGTTTAGCAAGAGTCGCCACCGACTTTTTATTTTATCCAAAGGAAGGGTCAAAAAGCACAGGAAAGACCTTTGAGATGTTTTCTTGGGTTCGGGGGGTAGATTATGAAAAGGGAAGGTGCAAGCACCCTTTTCATCCATGGTTATCCATGGGCTCTTAGTTACTTGTTTAGATCACTTGCTTTTGCTTTTCAATTGTTTGAAATGGTGCTTTGTGTGTGGTTTTGAAAATGTTTTGAAAAGAGGCCATAATTGTGGCAACCTTTGTAATGATTCTTGTTTGAATATATACAAATGTGTTTGTCTTTTGAAAAGATTCTTCAATGTTTGAAAGTTTGTTTTGGGAAATGTTTTGAAATTGTGTTGTAATGTGTGTTTGAAAATAGCAAGGATGTTTTGCAAGTTTTGATCAAGTAACTAAGAGTTGTCTACCCTATCTACTCAAGAGTCTTTCCTACACATTTTTAACCCTTTTGACAGTTTTGTTTTACCATTGCATTTGGTAAACAACCTTGTATTTGGATGTTAAACGGGACAGGCGCGGGTCATCGTATTGACCATGATAACAATTGTGCTAAGTATCTTTAGCAAATTTTTTGAGGGACTAGATCATTTTGTATAGGAAACCAAGATAGCATCATCGAGAGACTATGATCTTTTGTTTTGTTTTTGTTTTGCCAAGATACTCAACATGCATACCATGGCCATTTTAAAGGCAACAAGTGGATGAAACCCTAGGGGTGTATGTGTGCATTGTGTTGTCATTTTCATGCATTTTTTGTCTTGTTTTAGGTCTAGCTATTTGTTTTGATTTTGCATATTGTATACAAACCCTAATCTCTATCATGGCATATTTGAAAGCATAAAGTGCGTAAAATAAACCTAAGCTATTACAACATTGATATAGGGAGGGGGATACAATTTTGAATGGGGGAGTATTTGCAAGAAAATAAAACCCTAAAATTAACTATTACATCCAAATTGAGTTAATTGTGCAAATAAATAAATAGGCAAATATTTAAATAAGTAAATGAATATAAGTATGCAAAATATTATAAATATGCAAAAAAAAAAGTTTTTTTTTTGTATTATTTTTATGTATGTAAAAATATAATATTTAATGTATTAAAAAAGAAAATAAAAAGTTATTTTTGTTAAGAGTAAAACCATAATTTATTTTAAGAAAGTATATATATATATTAATTATATTATTTATGTACAATAAAATAAAATAATAAAATATATACAAATGTCAAAAAATAAAAATATATTATAAAAAATATTATTTAAGTATGTAAATAATAAAAATAAAAATATAATATTTTTATGTATTATTTTCAAGCTTTTATTAAAGAAAATAAAAGTATGTTATATAATAATTATTTTTATGTTAGAAAAAATAATAAAAGATAAAAATAAAAGTGTGAAAATTTATGAAAATGTTTTTGGTAATTTTTTATGTTTAGAAAATATAAAATAAAATCAGAAATGAAAAAGAAATAGAAAAATAGAAAAATATAAAACAATGGGCCAAGGGGGTGCAATCAGCAAGTCAGGGGTGCAAAAAGCAGGGAAAAGGCAGGCCCAGGCCAACTACTTCATCTTCAACCTCATATTCAAACAAAACGCGCGTTCTTTGTACAAACTCGTATTTCCTGTATTTGTGCTTAAAAACGAAAACTTGCAACATGAAAGTTATAGAGCATGATCATACGATTCTAACCATATAAAAAACTTAATCTAACTCTCAAAGACCAGAGAGAATTTCTCTGGCCCTAATTTCTAACCTAACTTTTTCAGAATGTTCATCAATCAAATTCTCTCAACACAGTTAACTTAAATGAAATCTATGCATATGTACAGCTTAAGGGCAATGAGTACTACATTTTTTATTCACAAACCTAATCCTAATGATTCCTAAATAGAGAGATAGAAAGTTGGAAAATACCTGTTTCAGTTGAACTCGTGTATGGCAATGTGGAGGTTTTCAATGAGGCCTGAGATGTTTGTGAGCTTGCCTGAACTTCCTCTGACCTTCCCCAATGATTCGTTTGCTTTGAGCTTGCTTGAATAAGCCTGTAGAAGTCAACCTGCACAAGCTGAAATCAGAAATAGTGAAGCTTGAAAATGGAGTTACACTCAATGGCCAATGGTTGGGATAGCTTAGGTGGGTTATATGGAATGTATTGGAACTGATTTGGGACAAAACGCACGAGTGGTTTGTGAGATGGAAGTGAAACTGCAGAGAGTGCCCTGTTTTGCAAGAAGATGGTGTTTTTGTGTTTTGGAAGGCTTGGGGGTTGGATAGCTCGTGCTTCTAGCTCAAGGCAATGTGCAAAAGTTGTCTCAAATGCTTACAAACTTTGTTCTTATCAGATTTCCAAGATATGGATCTTTTGCAAGTTTACTTGGTTTTGAAGTAAAAGTGTGAAGTGATACAAGACAGGCCTGTACAGGCTATCTTCAAGCATGCACCAGATGGTTGTACCTTTGCCTAAGTTTATGGAACTTTTTTGCTGCAAAGAGAGGGGTTCAAGGCTCAAGGGAGGCAAGTTGACATAAAGTTGCCTTTATCAAAATGGCATAGTTCACTTTTTGCCAAAAATGGATTAAACTCTTGTGTAAACTTCCATTGATCAGAATAATTCCTTAGACTAATGAGTTTGCATTCAATTTTTGAGTGTGGAAGGGTTTAGAGACCTGTATTCAACTACAAGCAAAGTTGGAAAGATTTTGCAACTTGTGTCAACATGAAAATGCCATGGATCAAAAGTGAGTTTTTGCCAAATTCAAACCTTCGATTCTCCCTAACCATAAATTATTTTGAGAGTTCTTAGACATTTTGGAAATATTGTAACATGCTCTACAATCCATCTTTGAAATGAATTTTGAGATTCCAAGTGGAACTAGGTGAAAAATTGCCATGAAGATAGGTCAAAATCCTGCCTAAACTAGGGCAAAATTTCACTAAGTTAAAAGTTTCATGGACCCTTGTTCCAAAAATCATAACTTGAGATCCAAGCATGTTTTGGGAAAACTTTGTGAATTAAAGTTGTAGATTTTGTGGAGGACTACAACTTTCATGTTGGAAGTTTTGTTTGAATCCAATTGCATCATGGTGACAATGTTGGGCAAAGTTGGGAAAAAATAAGAAAATTTCATAACTTAGAAAAATTCTAAGTTATGAATTTTTTCAATTTTAAACCCTAATTTGCAAAATTGGGTTTCTTGATGAACAAGCTTCATGTTTTGACTCATGTTGATGAAAAATGACCCTTGGCACTTGATTTTGACCAAAAATTCAAAGTTTGACTTTTCAATGTATAATTGATTTTTGATCAGTTGACTGGAAAATTCATTTGTCAATCCAATGCATTTGAGATCTTTTGAACCTTGTGAATAGGTCAAGATGATGCCACTGAGTCCTTGAACCCATTATTGAATCCAATTTGCCATTGGCTAGGTGAAAAATCAGAAATTGCCCTTATACAGTCAAAACCCTAAAAATGACCATTTTACCCTTTTGATGATCTGATCAAATTTCTTGAGGAGTTGTGATCCAAACTTGATCAAATGGTTCATATGAGTCTATAATGTTGATATGGCTCAAAAATTATGAGGTTTGACTGTAAATTGGCCACATTTGACTTTTTCCCCAATACAATTGATTTCTAGGTCAACTGTCCAATTGACTGGGCAAAAATTTGACTCAAGGATTGAAACTTGGTAGAGGAAATATTATAAGTCCAACATGAAGTATGAAAGTCACTTTGAGTATTGAAAGTCCAAAATCCCTATTCAAACTCAAACCCTAATTTCAGGTCATCAGTGCAAGGAGATGTCTTGAGCAGAGCAAACCCTAGCTTGGTCTTGAGTTCAAAGAGTCTTGTGAGGGGAAATCTTGATAAAATAAGAGGGAAAATTTTGGGGTACAACATAAAGGTTAGTGATATTGAGATCCCTTAGAACCCGGTTACTATTAACTAGGACAGGTTTAGCCAACTAAACTTCAAGAGGGTACTTATCTACAAACTCCATGCAAGCCTAAACCTAAGGACTTGTCAGCTTTGTGTGTATATGACTATTTGTATATAATTTTGCTTACTTCGCATACTTGTACATAACATCATGACATCATACCGTTGCATTTTCAATAACATAGAACCATATCATTTCAAGGATCTCAAGGGTCTTTGATGCACGTTCACGTTGAACCAGACATCTATCAATGGGCAAGATGATTTATTTTCCTCTAACCAAGCACCGTCAAAGATCAAGTACAACAACTTGAGTCAAGGGATACAACCCACTTGACATGGTGAGCTTAATTCTCGTGGAAGGACATCTACCGATACAAAGTTCCCAAATCAAAACTGTAAGTGACTACTAACATTTACCCCGCGAGATCCTTGAAAACATGCATCCATATATCATGCATCATATCATGACAGGTTTCTCCCACACAGGTTTCCTTATCTTCCTACTGTTTATTTCAGTAGAGATGGCCCTAGAACAGACCATCAAGAGCATTCAGATTCAAAATGCTCAACTTCAAGAGATGTTCTTGATAGTATCCAAGGGGCAAGAAGAGGTGAAAGCTCTCCTCACAAGGGGCATGGTCATGGGGAATCCGGAGGGAACAAATGATGATCAGTTGGAAAGGCTACAAACTGAAATGGAAACAATGAAAGTCCAGATGATGAGACAACTGGTGGGCCAGATGGTTCTTATCCAAAACCTAGCTCAAGGACAGGAAGAGCTGAGAGCCCTTGTCAACAGGCTTCATCAAGACATATGCAACCAAATGGGGTAAACAACCAAAATTGGAGATCGAGTCATTGATCAGCCTCCGATGAAGAGTGTACCTTTCCAAATTGCTCCCACGTCACGAGCCCAACAACAATCTCACCAACAAAAACAGGGTAATCGGCGTAGGCAGAATACATCTGAAAGACGCTTCACCGAAGTAAACATGTCATTGGCTCAAGCACTGCAACACATTTTGGAGGCAAAGCTAGTTATGTTAAAAGACCCCCCTCAGAATCTCAACACAGCCTCCCCAAGGTACAATCCAAATGCAAGATGTGCGTACCACTCCAATAGTTCTGGACATGACACCAATAGCTGTTGGACATTGAGAAATAAAATTCAAGATCTGATTGATGAAGGAATGCTAGAATTCGCACCAGATGGTCAACTGGAATTCTTCTGTCATCCCTCAAAGGCTCACCACCTAAAGTGACAAGTTCAGATAAAGAGGCTTCTGTTCATTTTAATTTTCAATTGTAATCTCTTTTGTTGTTTAAACAATTATCTATTAATGTCAAACCTTGTTTCATTAATTCATTGCATATGTTTGTCTTGAATTCATCATATCGTTTTCACTATATTTAAACTATGTTTTTTACTCTCCTGCTAAAAGTTACAAGCCTTTAGATAGAGGATGACGAAAACAATGCCATAATCTCATACAATATGCTTTTGAACAGACCTTGCTGACGATGTACATGCAATTCTTTCAAATTATAAACACTAGAGTTATAAGGAGGATAATCCCTAGTCAACCCCTTCGAGCCAAAGAAGTAGAAGTTTTCTTTTTTACACAAATTAAAACCTTTAATCAAAAACCTGGGGCATGGTAGTCTCTCAGTTAATTCAAATGCGCATTCAGTACACAATGAATGACATCAAAAACATTCCTTCTGAACCAAAAGATGGTGATTATTTACCTATTTTTGTACCCCAAAATTTGCCCTCTCATTTATCAAGACTTTTCTCATAAGACTTCTTTGACTCAAGACAAGATCAGGGTTGCTCAGCTCAAGACATCTCATCTTACACTGATAACCCAAAATTAGGGTTTGAGTTTGCACAAGGATTTTTGGACCACCAATGCTTCATGTGAATTTCATACATCATTTTGGACCCCTAAGATTTCTCATGATAAGTTTCAAGCGTTAACCCACATTTTTGACCAGTCAGTTGGACAGTTGACCTAAAGATCAATTGTATTGGGGAAAAATTCAACCATGGCCAATTTACAGTCAAATTTCACAATTCTTAATCCACATCAACATTTTAAGCTTATATGTATTATTTGGTCAAGTTTGGATCATAATTCCTCAAGAAATTTGATCAAATCATCAAAGGGGCAAAATGGTCAAAATTAGGGTTTTGACTGAGGAAGGGCAATTTCTGATTTTTAACCTAGCAAATGACCAATTGAGTTCAAGCATGATTTCAAGGATTCAATGGCATCATCTTGACTTAATTACATGGCTCAAAACATTTCAAATTCATTGGATTGACAGATGAAATTTGCAGTCAATTGATCAAAAGTCAACTGTACACTGAAAAGTCAAACTTTGACTTTTTGGTCAAAATCAAGTGCCAAGGGCCATAATTAATCAAGATATGTCAAAATGTGAAACTTGTTCACCAAGAAAACCAAATTTGAAAATTAGGGTTTGAATTTGAAAATTTTCATAACTTAGAAATTTTCTAAGTATAATAATTTTCTTATTTTTTCTCAACTTCACACCACTTTTTCACCATGATGCATATTGATTCAAGAAAAGTCCCCAACATGAAAGTTATAGACCTCCATGAAATCTACAACCTTTCTTCACAAACTTTTCCCTAAGGATTATTGTATCTCAAGATATAAATTTGTGAATATATGGTCATGAACTTCTTAACTTGGTGAAATTTTGCCCTAATTTAGGCAGGTTTTGGACCCAAATTCATGGAAATTTTTCACCTAGTTCCAAGAGGAATATCAAAATGCATTTCAAATATGGATTATAAAGCACATTGTAAGATTTCCAAAATGTCCAAGAACTCCTCAAGATAACTTTTGAGTAGGGAGAATCGAAGAGGGGAAGTTGGCATTTTCTCACTTTTTGTTTAAGCCATTTCATGCAGAACCAAGTTGCAAATCAATCCTATGCTGGCTATTTCATGCTGTACAGGTCCTAAACTTGCTACACACTCCTTAATTAAATGCTTACTCAGTTGACAAAACCTCTATCCATGCTTTTGAACCTTTATCCAACTTGTAATTCCACTTATGGCAAAAAGGTTCCATTGCCATTTTCATAAAGAGCAACTTTTGCAAACTTTGTAATATTGAGCATTGGACCTGTCCCATTGATACATGCAAGTACCACAGACCAAAAGTAACTTGTAGGGAAGAAATACCAACCCTAAGATAGCTGGTACAAGCATGTGAGTTTTGTCTTATCACTTTGCTTCAAGTACAAGAAAAGTTGCAAAAAGGCTAGGGCTTGCACATCTGATAGAGGGTTGACACAAAACCATTTCTATACTAATATGAAAACAATATACAACACATAACATGCTTTGCCAAGACCTGAAACTCTCTCAAACTGAAAAACACCAAAAACTGTCCAAAATATACAGTTTCTGCACAAACACATCCAACTTTAATTTGGCTCGTGCATTTTGTGTTTAGATCATTCCAATACCTTACATACTTGATATCAAACCCATCCAAACCATCATCCCTGTTCTGTATTCTCTTTTCCACCTTCTTCCATTATTGACGATGAAGCTTGCAGTTGGACTTGGTCAGGGAGTTCTAGCCACTTTCAGAGCAAGGCAAGGGTTGGAATAGATTCAGGAGAGCTCAAGGAAGCTCAAGCGAGCATCGAGCCTCCATCAAAGTCACTACATTTCCATACACGATTCCAGCTGAAGGAGGTAAATTTTCAAACTCTATCTCCTTGTACAAGCAACCTTAGGCCACGATCTGTGGATAAAAAATGTAGTTCTCATTATAACGAAGCTATACATATCATTATCTTGCATTGATTTTACTTGTGCTAAGAGAATTTGGAAGTTGAAATCTCTGAAAATATTAGGTTAGAATTTAGGGTTTTTAAAATTCTCTTTGATCTTTGATAGTTAGATTACATAACTTATATGGTTAGATTCGTGAGTTCAAATGCTACATTTTTCATGTTACAAGTTTTCATTTTTATGGAAGCATAAGGAAGTTACAGGGGTCCGACCAAGGCTTGAGGAAGAAGATGAAACAGGGCAAGGAAGCGTTTTGGAATATTTTATTTTTATTTCATTAAGGATAATGGATGTATAGTCACCCCAGTGGCAAATCAGCGCGCTGGTGAGACCCATGTCCTGGGTTCGAACCTGCGCGCTACTTTTGTTTTTTTTTGACATTTTTCTTTTCAGTTTTTTAACCCTTTTTGCAGGTTGGGCTTGTTTTTGGGCCATAGTTTTTTTTCTAATATCATCACCACTGACTTGCTTCATCACCCCCTTTACTAATTTTCATATTTTTTTTATTTTTATTTTGTTTTATGTTTATATTTTGCATATTAAATATTTTTCTCTAAACATAAAAATCCCAAAAATATAAATTAATAATATTACACTTTTATTTTATTTTTTTATTATTTCTCACATAAAAATATAGTTTACTTTGATAGAATATAATTTATTTTCTTAATAAACTTATAAATATGATTAAATACATTTAGTTTAATTTATTTCTTATTTCATACTTATAAATACTTAGTCTTGTATATATTTAATTTTTATATTTCTTTATATAATATTATTTATTATTTTTATACAAAAATACATAAAATAATACATATAGACACTTTATTTTAAACAAAAATTAGGGTTTAACCCCTTTTAAAGATTAAATCTTTTTTTCTTATATTTTTAGGGTTAGATTAAATATTTTTTTACATAAAAAATAAAACAAAAATCTTTTTCTTACATGTACATTGCATTACATTTTAAATATTGTACTATATTTACCTTAAATTCGTACAAATTCAATTTGGTTGTAATAATGTATTTAACTTTATATTTGTGCAAATCCCCATTCAAACTTGCATTCCCCCCTCCCATAAAATTGTTGTAATAGCTTAGTATATTTACATTACGCAATTTATCGCTTTATATGCCATGATTAATAATTAGGGTTTGTATGACAAGAACAAAACAAAACAAATAGAAAAACCCTAAATACAAGACAAAATCAAAGCATGAAAATGATACACTTTGCACATAAGCACCCTTAGGGTTTCTCCCACTTGGTTGCCTAAAACAAAAGTGGCCATGTTACGCATGCGAAGTATCTTGGCAAAACAAAACAAATTTAAGATTATAGTCCCTCGATGACGCTATTCAAAAGTTTCCTTACAAAATGATCTTGGTCCCTCAAAAATGCTAAGATACTTTGCAAACATTGCTAATCATGGTTATACGATGACCCACGCCCGTCCCGTTTACATCCAAAGATAGAGTTGCTTACCAAATCAATGGTAAGACAACAATGTCAAAGGAATAGAAAATGCATAAGAAAGACATTTGAGTAGTAGATAGCTTCTAGTTACTTGCTCCATTTTCAAATAACAATCCTTGCTATTTTCAAAACAAACACACACACATTTCAAAAACATCTTACAAACATTGAAAACATTTTCAAAAGACAAACATCTTTGTATACATTCTTACGAACGAGAATCATTACAAAGATTTCCTAAACGAATGGCCTCTTTTACAAAATACTTTCAAAACCACACCAAACACCATTTCAAACAAACCAAAGCAAGTGATCTAAGCAAGTAGCTAAGAGCCCATTGAAAACCATGGATGAAAAGGGTGCTAGCACCTTCCCTTTTCATAATCTACCCCCCGAACTCAAGAAACAATCTCAAAAGTCTTTCCTGTGCTTTTTTACCTTTCCTTTTGGATAAAAGAAAAGTCGGTGGCGACTCTTGCTAACCACGACATTTGCGATAAAACGCAAAACCTCAAGTCAGTTCTCCCACCGCATCACAGAACTGGCGACTCTACTGGGGATCTATATAAAAGTGGGGTTACCTTAGGGTTTATATCACATTTATTTGCTTATATTGTTTGACTTGCTTGCTTTACATTATGGTACTTTGTTTGGGTTTGAATCCTCCACCCGGATTTGGGAAACATTATAGGTAAATAGCAATACGTTGTAGAAATTGTGTGGGGTATACCGACATGGTCTAAGCAATAGCTATGTTAGTGTGACATATTTGTGGGTACCGGTAGCCTTTGAGTTAATCAAAGAGAATACGGGGCCGCTGAGTGATGTCGTGAATCACTAATAAACTTCTAGAACCCTTTACTTGACCAACTTGGCCTTTAGGATGTAGTGAGATGACCGACTTTGGTGCAGTCTGAAGTTGGTAGATACTCGATACTACACTAATTGAGGGTTTGTTTCTTGAGATATTTCGGTCGCCATTAAAGAGGCTTGAGCTAAAACAATGACCAAGGAAACAATCCAGTGATATTGAGATCCTTAGAACCCGGTTACTATTGTTAGGACAGGTTGAGCCAACTAAACTTCAAGAGGGTACTTACATATAAAACCCCATGCAAGCCTAAACTAAGAAATTGCTTGATTTGTTTGTATATGCATACTTGTACATAACATCATGGACATCATGAACATCATATGCATCCACTAACCATTTCAAGGATTTTGGAGATTCATCTTTGTTCTTGTTTTGTAGGATATGGATTCACTTCGCAGGAAAACTATCCAAATCAACCTTGTAAGAATTCCTCCACAACTCAAGGAGATAGCTTCAAGGATCCATGGGAACTCTCTGTTCACCGAGAGGCATGGTCGTCTACTCAACTTGGTCACCTCCAATACAGAAGAGGATATGATGAAGGTTCTCTTCCAGTTCTTTGACCATTTGCATCATTGCTTCACATTTCCTGACTATCAACTTGTGCCTTTGGAAGAATTCTCTCAACTTTTAAGGATTACTATTCTCAATCAACTACCTTTCAATGGTACGGAAATAGATCCAAAGCCAGAAGAGATTGCTCAAGCTCTGCACTTGCACTCATCTGATGTCACAACTCATTGGGAAACTAGAAGTGGTGTCAAAGGCTTCTTGGCAAAGTTTCTGTTTGAGAAAGCCCGAAGCTGTTGGAATTCCCTAGACTTGCAAGATTTTGAGGAGATTGTAGCTCTTCTCATATATGGGATGGTCTTGTTCCCCAATCCTGACCAACTCATAGATGTGAGTGCTGTCAAAATCTTCATGTCACGCAACCCGGTGCCTACATTGCTTGGGGATATCTTACACTCTTTTCACACTCGTACAATGAGGAAAAGGGGTGTTCTTATGTGTTGCACTCCTCTCCTGGCAAGATGGTTTATTTATCATCTTCCCCAATCAGTCTTAAAGAATGAGCAAGGTTTGAGGTGGTCACAAAGGTTAATGACGCTTAAACATTCAGATATTCATTGGTGCTCTCGATCCAAAGAGAATGTTATCATTGTTGACCATTGTGGGGAATTCCCTAATGTCCCTATACTATGCATTAGGGGAGGCATCACCTACAACCCATTCTTAGCTCTAAGGCAGTTTGGTTATGCCCGAAGGGATGACCCACATAATATGCTGATTCAATGTTTGGTTTTCGACTACGACAACGACGATCAAGGTCTTCGCCAGAGATTCATCCGAGCTTGGAGGATTCTAAACAAGGTGGATAGCAAGACTTTGTGACACAAGAATTCCATCCCCCTTGAGCCTTACCTCAAGTGGGTACGAACCCGCGCTCAAAGTCTTATGATGCCTTATCCTTCCATTCTCACATTGATTATTGAGCCTGTTAAGGAGGCAGAAGTTCCATACACTATCCTACATCCTGACATGCCCACATCACTCGAAGACCTACAAAGGGATTGGATACAACTCAAGGGAGAGTGTGATACTTTCGAAGCCCAATTCTACGCAAGTAAGAAGAAGGTTTTGGAACTCACTCGGCTACTTCATGAGGAGCAGACTCTAAATACATACCTTGCACCAAAGAGGATGCGCAATATCTTTTTATCTTAGAATTTTGTATTATTTTGCCCAAGGGGCATTGATGTACTCAAATTCTATCTTATTAATATAACGTGTGTTCCTTTTTGTTTAAAACAAATTTAAATTTTTTAAATCCTTGAAAGAATTGCATGTATACATATCATTCATCATAAACATAAATAGGTCTTTGCAACAAGTTTCCTCACCTCTCTACTGTTTATTTCAGTAAAATGGATCTCGAACAGACGGTAAAAGACCTTCAAGCTCAAAACACACAATTTCAACAGTTACTCATGACCTTAGCCAAGGGGCAAGAGGAGCTGAAGACTCTGCTGGAAAAAGAGAAAGATAAAAAGAAGAAAGAGAAGAAACCAACTGGTGTGGTAATCATGGGAAGAAGGTTTCAAGGACAGGCTAGAAGAACCTTGGAATTTCCAGCAACATCTGATGAAGGGGAAAGAAAAGGAAAAGAAACGGCAGTTCCTTCAGACTCTGAAGAAGAGGAGGAAGAGGAAGACTACTCTGAAGAACAGTACCCTCCGGCTGATGACAAGTACAGACACCTGGAAGAGCGTTTAACCGCTATGGAAATACAGAGAGTACCGGGCCTAGATTTTGAAGAATTGGGGCTAGTGTCAGGAATTGTGATCCCGCCAAAGTTTAAAGTTCCATTATTTGCAAAATATGATGGAGTGCCGTGTCCTAAAATGCACCTCCGATCATATGTCAGAAAGATTCAGCCGCACTCTGCCGACAAAGACTTGTGGGTCCATTTCTTCCAAGATAGTTTATCCGGAACGCAACTCGACTGGTTTTACCAATTGGAAAGGGCCGACGTCCACAACTGGGAAGAACTTGTCGCAGCTTTCTATAAACAATACCAGTATAATGCAGATTTGGCGCCTACCCGTACTCAACTTCAGAGTACGGCTATGGCTTCAAATGAGGGTTTCAAAGATTACGCGCAAAAGTGGAGAGATCTAGCTGGAAGAGTGCAACCCCCTCTGTCTGAAAGGGAGTTGGTGGACATGTTTTTGGGAACTCTATCGGGCCCTTTCTTCAATCATCTGATTGGAAGTTCCTCTGCAGGGTTTACTGAATTGATATTAACTGGCGAGAGGGTGGAAGCTGGTATAAGAAGTGGGAAGATTCAGAAAGATTCGTCTGCCTCTACAGTTGTGAAAAAACCCTTCACAGGGAAGAAGAAAGTATCTGCTGTTTATTCACAAAGGAATCAAGGAAGAACTGAATGCCGACCAGTGGTGGGGCCCATTATGATCCCAAAGCCCGCATCTGACCAGCCAAGAAATAACCAGCCAAGGGTGGAAAGGCCAGTCCGACAATTCACCAGGATTAATATGACTCTAGCCCAGGTTCTACCACATCTTCTGAAATTGAATCCGGCAACTTTAAAAGAAGCCCCTAAGAATCCCAATACTGCGTCCCCTCATTATCACCCAAATGCCAGATGCGTATACCATTCTGAAAGTCCAGGGCACGACACTAACAATTGCTGGGCTTTGAAGAACAAAATTCAAGACCTTATAGATGCAAAGGAAGTTGAGTTTGATGCACGTGAGAAACCAAATGTCATTTCCGCTCCAATGCCTAGGCATGGTCACAATGCCAATGCTGTCGAGGAAGATTTATTTGTCGCCACAGTGGATGAACTATTGACTCCACTCCCGATCATTAAAATGAACTTGTTGAAAGCTGGTGTATTCCCAAGTTGTAAGGAAGACTGCCATCATTGCTTATCCTCACCCGCCGACTGACCTCTATTGAAGACATGTATCCAACGCCTGATTGATAACCAAGAAATTCTGTTTGAGAATGCTCCCATCTTACCCGTTCCTGTTAAAGACATTTCAATCATAACCATCTCCGCCAATCCTTCCAGGGTCCCTAAAAGACCCGTTAGGATTACACCTGCTCCAAAAACTACTCCACTTAAGATCACAATGCCCGGGCCGGTCCCGTATGAGTCAGATAAAACAGTACCATGGAATTATGGCAGAGAAATCTACTACCATGGTATCAAACAAGATGAACTGACTTCCGAAGAAGAGAGCTCCGAAGAAGAAAACTACGACATTAGCAATATTTCCGGAACTAGCAAGATTACCCGTAATGGTGGAATCTTCTCTCCAGAGATTGCCCCTCCAAAGGCAGTTTTTGGACCCGTGGCCGTTCCGAAGATTACCTCTGCACCAATGATTATACCTGCAAGCGTACCTACCGACAAAGACGACACCAATACTTTTGCTGCCGAGAATAGAGGAAAAAGCATTCAAGAAAAGCCTGTCCAAACGAAGGCTCAATCACTAGCTATTCCCGAAACATCCAAGAAGGAAATGGAAGAGATCCTGAGGATAATAAAGAAGAGTGATTATGATATGGTTAAACAGTTAGGGCAAACCCCCTCCAAGATCTCTATGCTAGCATTGCTGCTGTGCTCTGAGGCACATGCGAAAGCTTTGGTAAAGTTTCTGAAGACAACTCATGTGCCACAAGAGACGTCTGCTGACCAATTCCAAGATTGTGTGGCCAGTTTGATAGCTGATAACGGCCTAGGCTTCTCTGATGCTGATTTGACACCTAAAGGGAGAAAACACAACGAGGCATTACATGTCTCTGTGGAGTGTAGAGGAACAACCCTAGCCCATGTCTTGGTAGACACTGGTTCATCTTTGAACGTCTTACCGAAGAAAGCTCTTGACATATTGGATTGCGAAGGGCTGACATTAAAACCTAGTAACATAGTTGTGAGAGCATTTGATGGCTCGAAGAGGATGGTCCACGGGGAGGTGGACATCCCGATAAAGGTGGGAAATCATACCTTCAACTCAACCTTCTATGTGATGGACATCCGTCCCTCTTACTCTTGTCTGTTAGGACGACCTTGGATCCACAATGTCGGTGCTGTCACCTCCACATTGCACCAGATGCTGAAATACTCGGTCCAAGGAAAGATCATAACTGTCCACGGGGAAGAGGAGTACATGATTAGTCATTTGAATTCTTTCCGATATGTAGAGTTGGATGGCGAGTTCATTGAAACTCCTTTTCAACATTTCGAGGAGGTCTCTCAAGAAGTAGCGACAACCAAGGCAGTATCCTTGATTCCCAAGATCACAAGACCTCCACTTTGGATGTCATATCTAAAGGATGCCAAGGCGGTAATAGAGGAGGGTGGATGCACCATCTGGGGGCAGGTTCCAGACATTCCGTATAAATCAGACAAGTTTGGCTTGGGGTTTGCTTCAACTGCTCAGAAGGCTATGCGCCGTGCCCGTGCCAGAGGGCCACCTTTGAAGATTAGCAACCAAGAGGTCAACGCAGTAGAAGACAATGAAGAGGATGGCAGCTTGGAAGATTGGATATTTCCTACTGTCAACGGAGGACTTCGCAATTGGGAAGCCAGAGACTTTATCCCAATAACTTTCATCTCTCAGTAATTTATCTTTTACATTTCTGTTGGAATTGTAATATTCACAAACAATTTGCACTTTAAAAACCTTGTGTCTTACCCGAGGCACAATGGTCCATTTGTAAGGGTTTTTATTTCATCTTCATATGACATTCAATGAATCATGGATGCTTTTTCACATACAAATCTTTTTTGCTCATTGTCTTTCTTTTACATTTCTATTGTTTAAAGATGGCTATACCCTTACACACACCCACACTCACAAATGCAGGTACCCCTCCATTCCCGATCCCATGGGTAACAATACTGCTATGGCCTTTAGTGACTCTGAAGATCCAATCTATCAAGCCAAATACGAAGGTGAGGAAGATTGTGAAGTGCCAGGGGAATTGGCCAGACTACTACAACAAGAGGAAAGAGATATTCATCCTCATGGGGAGCTGTTGGATACAATCAATTTGGGTACCGAGGAAGATAAAAAGGAAATCAAAGTGGGTGCTAATATAGAGCCGAGTGTCAAGGAGCATCTAATTCAGCTATTGCATGATTATGTTGAGATCTTTGCCTGGTCATACGAAGACATGCCGGGACTTGATACAGACATCGTGGTACATCGTCTACCCATAAGAGAAGACTGTCCACCAGTGAAGCAAAAAGTACGCCGCATGAGACCTGACATGTCAGATAAGATCAAAGCGGAAGTCATGAAACAGTCCAATGCTGGATTTTTGGCTGTCACTTCCTATCCTCAATGGGTTGCCAACATTGTTCCCGTGCCTAAAAAGGACGACAAAGTAAGAATGTGCGTGGATTATAGAGATTTAAATAGGGCCAGCCCTAAAGATGATTTTCCACTTCCCCAGATCGATATCCTGGTTATACAGCCCAACACAAAGTGTTTTCCTTCATGGACGGATTCTCAGGTTATAACCAGATCAAAATGGCACCTGAGGACATGGAGAAAACTACATTTGTCACACAGTGGGGCACGTTCGGCTACAAAGTGATGTCGTTCAGACTGAAGAATGCCGGGGCAACCTATCAACGCGCCATGGTAGATTTATTTCATGATATGATACATCATGAGATAAAGGTATATGTAGATGACATGATATCCCGATCACAAACTGAAGAGGAGCACCTTGATCACTTGCAAAAGCTGTTTGTGAGATTGAAGGAATACAAACTAAGGCTGAATCCAAACAAGTGCACATTCGGAGTCCGATACGGTAAACTCTTAGGTTTCATTGTAAGCAACAAAGGCATCGAGGTTGATCCTGCCAAGGTCAAAGCGATACAAGAAATGCCCACTCCTCATACTGAGAAGGAAGTCAGAGGATTTTTGGGATGCCTGAACTATATTGCCAGATTCATTTCTCACCTAACATCTACTTGTGAACCAATCTTCAAACTGTTGAAGAAAGATCAAGTAGTTAGATGGAATGATGAATGTCAGATTTCTTTTGAAATAATCAAAGAGTATTTACAAGAGCCTCCTGTTTTGATGCCACCACTCAAGGGAAGACCACTGATCATGTATCTGACCGTTTTAGAGAACTCAATGGGGTGTGTATTGGGGCAGCATGACGAGTCTGGCCGAAAAGAGCACGCTATTTACTACTTGAGCAAAATGTTTACCGACTGTGAAACCAGATATTCACTGCTCGAGAAAACTTGCTGCGCTCTGGTATGGGCTGCTCGCCGGCTAAGACAGTATATGTTGACTCATACCACTTTACTGATATCTAAGATGGATCTGATAAAGTATATCTTCGAAAAGCCTGCTCTGTCTGGGAGGATAGCTAGATGGAAGATGATCTTAACAGAATATGACATACAGTACACTACCCAAAAATCTATAAAGGGCAGCGTGCTAGCTGATCATCTTGCTCATCAAGCTGTAGAAGATTATCAGTCCATGAAGTTTGAATTCCCGGACAAAGACATCATGACATTAGACAATTGTGAAGAAATCAGACCATATGACAGACCTGGACAAGGATCCCGATGGACCATGTTCTTTGATGGGGCATCCAATGCACTTGGTAATGGTATCAGCGCTGTACTCATATCTCCGGAAGGGTGCCATACTCCTTTTACTGCCAGACTTTGCTTCAATTGTACGAACAACAAGGCGGAATACGAAGCATGCTTCTTTGGTCTCAAGGCTGCCATAGACTTGGGAATCAAATCTTTAGTTGTATTTGGAGATCCAACTTTGGTTATCAGTCAGATCAAAGGATAATGGGACACTAAGCATCCAAACCTTATCCCTTACAAAGAACATGTTTTGACATTGTTACCACATTTCGAGCAGATTACCTTCAAGCATTTCCCGCGAGAAGAAAATCAGCTAGCAGATGCTCTAGCCACAATGTCATCTATGTTTAAACTTAATTGGGATAACGAGGCTCCCCAGATTACCATTGAACGAATGGATGAATCGGCACACTGTCACGAGATTAATACTGAAGAAGTAGTGGACCAGCCTTGGTTTCACGAAGTCAAAAGGTATCTCGAGGCTCAAGAATATCCAAAAAGAGCTTCAATCAATGATAAAAATTTCCTAAGGAGATTCTACGCTAAGTTCTTCCTAAGTAATGGCATCCTGTACAAACGTAATCATGATTCTATTCTGCTCCGTTGTATGGATAAGATTGAAGTTGAAAAGATCATGGCTGAATTACATGAAGGTACCTTTGGCACTCACTCTAGTGGGCATACGATGGCGAAGAAAATCCTACGGGCAGGCTATTATTGGTCTACCATGGAAGCAGACTGCTATCAACACTCCTGGACCTGTCATAAGTGTCAAATCTATGCTGACAAGGTGCATGTACCTCCAGTTCCTCTAAATGTCTTGACAACTCCTTGGCCCTTTGCTATGTGGGGAATCAATATGATTGGGGAGATCAAGCCTACAGCCTCCAATGGACACCGTTTCATTCTAGTGGCCATTGATTATTTCACAAAGTGGGTCGAAGCAGCTTCCTTCGCATCCGTTACTAAGAATGTCGTTGCCCGCTTCATCAAGCAGAATCTCATTTACCGGTACGGTATCCCCGAAAGGATCATCAATGATAATGGTAAAAATCTTAACAATACTATGATCACCGCCTTGTGCGAGCAGTTCAAGATTCAATATCACAATTCACCCCCCTATCGGCCAAAGATGAATGGTGTAGTCGAAGCTGCAAATAAAAACATTAAAAAGATCATACAAAAAATGACAGTCACCTACAAGGGCTGGCATGAAATGTTGCCATTTGCTCTCCACGGGTATCGTACCACGACTCGCACGTCAACTGGGGCAACACCCTATTCTTTGGTTTATGGTATAGAGGTTGTCTTGCCTATTGAGGTTCAGATCCCCTCTTTGAGAATTATGAAAGATGTAGGTTTGAGTGAGGACGATTGGATCCAAACCCAACTTGATCAACTAAACTTAATTAATGAGAAGAGACTTACTGCTGTTTGCCATGGTCAGATGTATCAAAAATGGATGATCAAGGATTTCAACAAGAAAGTCAGACGCCAAGTATATCAAGTTGGAGATCTAGTGATCAAGCACATCATTTTGCCACAAAGTGATCCCAGGGGAAAATGGACTACTACCTATGAAGGACCATTTGTAATCAAGAACATATTTTCTGGTGGGGAAATGATCTTAACCACCATGGACGGTGACAACCTGCCACACCTTGCGAATGCAGACATAGTCAAAAGATACTACGCATAAGAGACCCGCTAGGTTGACACACCTAGGCAAAACAAGGGCATCCCGGCGAACCAAAAGGTTCGGGCAAAAATTAGGGATAAAAATAAAAAATTTGTACACACGGCAAGTTGAAAACCCAAAAGGGCGACTTGGGCAAAAAAGGGTTTCCCGATGGATCGAAAACCCGAAAGGGCGGTCCAGAAAAAAGTTAGGGAATTAAAGCGTATGACTATGTCTCGTTGGATCACTTTGAGGACAATCTCTTCACTGACAAACTCAGAGCTTCTGATCAATTCAATCATCTTCGGACGAAGCAACAAATAGACAAGATATTCAGAGATACAAAGGCTATAGCAGAATGGGAACCCCATGGGATTATCACACATAGCTATTTTTCTTTATATAATTTTTTTTTTATTTTCATGACGCCATCTTCTTACTAGGATGTCTGTCTCCTTTGTACAAAATACTTATTCAAAGTAAATACAAAGATATCTCTTAAAAATGAAGAAAACTATTTGTCTTTTTCCTTTATATTTGTGTTTTATTTGCAAAAACTTCCAATGATTCATTAAAGAACATATGCATTTGAACATAATTACTGTTTACAAATAAACAAAATGAAAAAGAACAATTACTGACAGGTTGAAAGAATAGGAAAACGTCTTTAGGCTATTCCACGAGCAATCTCTACAGTACGTCATTAAGATCCCCAGCGGAGCTGAAACTTCAAATTATTAATCCCCAGTGGAAACCATCCAGTTTCTCCAAATTCCCCAGCAGGTTATCTTGAAGCCTGAAAATCAACCGGATAACGGTTAACTTTTGTTTCTCCCTAACCTAGGATAACTCCCCGGTAGAGTGACAGACGATCGAAACTCCTGAACCTTTTCCCAAACAGGAATAAGCTTTACCCCCCACAGAGTTTTCAATTTTCCCCAATGGAACAAAGACTCCCATTATTAATTCCCAGTAGAAGTCATCAAAGTTCTCTGGATTCCCCAAGCAGATTCCTCAAGCAGTATATGGCGTTGCTCTCACAACAGAATTTTTGTCAATACTCCAACTTCAAGACATGAAGAGTCCACATATCCTCAGCAACAATCAAGGATTTATTTTCCTCAATCATGCAGCAATACAACAAATCAGCTTACATGCGCATACATTACATCCACATATCATAAACATTGATAAAACACATATATTGCATCATGCATTTCATACAACATGACTTTGCATATTAGCTAACATTTTACCCTTTTCAGGATTAAATTAACAGTTACTGTCAAACAATGTGCAATCATGATACAGTTCAGATACGCTCCAGACGCGGAAGCCATTCTGTTACTCATTCAGATTTCAACTATCAGATACAGTTCAGATACGCTCCAGACACGGATGCCATCCTGATACTCATTCAGATTTCAAGATCAGATACGCTCCAGACGCGGATGCCATTCTGGTACTTATTCAGATTTCAAGATCAGATACGCTCCAGACGCGGATGCCATTCTGACACTTATTCAGATTTCAAGTTCATGATACAGTCCAGATACGCTCCAGACACGGAAGCCATTATGTTAATCATTCAGATTCAAGTTCAGATACAGCTCAGATACGCTTCAAACACGGATGATATTCTGTTGTTCATACAGATTCAATCTCCAGATACAACTCAGATACGTTCCAAAATACGGACACCATTCTGATACTTGTTCTTTTGACTTACAACTTACAATTCAACAAACATCCTTGGATGTCATCTACAAGCCCATCTCCTACAAGATTCAATTACCTCTCCAAAATGGCATCTTTAAGCCCATTCCCTCAACTACACTTTGTCGAGTGCAAATTTACGGCCACTCTAGTGTCCAATCATCTTTTACCTTCGAGTCACGAACGACAAAGCTCGCCAATATAACTCTTCAGGTTCAAGAAGATTGAACAGGGGCAACTGTTGTACCCCAAAATTTGCCCTCTCATTTATCAAGACTTTTCTCACAAGACTTCTTTGACTCAAGACAAGATCAGGGTTTGCTCAGCTCAAGACATCTCATCTTGCATTGATAACCCAAAATTAGGGTTTGAGTTTGCACAATGATTTTTGGACCACCAATGCTTCATGTGACTTTCATACATCATTTTGTACCCCTAAGATTGCTCATGATAAGTTTCAAGCCTTGAACCACATTTTTGATCAGTCAATTGGACAGTTGACCTAAAGATCAGCTGTATTGGGGAAAAAGTCAACCATGGCCAATTTACAGTCAAATTTCATAGTTCTTGATCCACATCAACATTTTAAGCTTATATGTATTATTTGGTCAAGTTTGGATCACAATTCCTCAAGAAATTTGATCAAATCATCAAAGGGGCAAAATGGTCAAAATTAGGGTTTTGACTGAGGAAGGGCAATTTCTGATTTTTAACCTAGAAAATAACCAATTGAGTTCAATCATGATTTCAAGGATTCAATGGAATCATCTTGACTTAATTACATGGCTCAAAACATTTCAAATTCATTGGATTGACAAATGAAATTTGCAGTCAATTGATCAAAAGTCAACTGTACACTGAAAAGTCAAACTTTGACTTTTTGGTCAAAATCAAGTGCCAAGGGTCAAAATTCATCAAGATATGTCAAAATGTGAAACTTGTTCACCAAGAAAACCAAATTTGAAAATTAGGGTTTGAATTTGAAAATTTTCATAACTTAGAAATTTTCTAAGTATAAGAATTTTCTTATTTTTTCTCAACTTCACACCACTTTTTCACCAAGATGCATATTGATTCAAGGAAAGTCCCCAACATGAAAGTTGTAGAACTCCATGAAATCCACAACTTTGCTTCACAAACGTTTCCCTAAGGATGCTTGGATCTCAAGATATAAATTTGTGAATATATGGTCATGAACTTCTTAACTTAGTGAAATTTTGCCCTAATTTAGGCAGGTTTTGGACCCAACTTCATGGAAATTTTTCACCTAGTTCCAAGAGGAATCTCAAAATGCATTTCAAAGATGGATTATATAGAACATTTCAAGCTTTCCAAAATGTCCAATAACTCCTCAAGATCACTTTTGAGTATGGAGAATCGAAGAGGGGAAGTTGGCATTTTCTCACTTTTTGTTCAAGCCATTTCATGAAGAACCAAGTTGCAAATCAATCCTATGCTGGCTATTTCATGCTGTACATGTCCTAAACTTGCTACACACTCCTTAATTAAATGCTTACTCAGTTGACAAAACCTCTATCCATGCTTTTGAACCTTTATCCAACTTGTAATTCCACTTATGACAAAAAGGTTCCATTGCCATTTTCATAAAGAGCAACTTTTACAAACTTTGTAATCTTGAGCATTGGACCTGCCCCCTTGATACATGCAAGTATCACATACCAAAAGCAACTTATAGGGAATAAATACCAACCCTAAGCAAGCTGGTACAAGCATGTGAGTTTTGTCTTATCACTTTGCTTCAAGTACAAGAAAAGTTGCAAAAAGGATAGGGCTTGCACATCTGATAGAGGGTTGACACAAAACCATTTCTATACTAATATGTAAACAATATACAACACATAACACGCTTGGCCAAGACCTAAAACTCTCTCAAACTGAAAAACACCAAAAACTGTCCAAAACATACAGTTTCTGCACAAACACATCCAGCTTTCATTTGGCTCGTGCGTTTTGTGTTTAGATCATTCCAATACCTTACATACTTGATATCAAACCCATCCAAACCATCATCCCTGTTCTGTATTCTCTTTTCCACCTTCTGCCATTGTTGACTTTGAAGCTTGCAGTTGGACTTGGTCAGGGAGTTCTAGCCACTTTCAATGCAAGGGTTGGAATAGATTCAGGAGAGCTCAAGGAAGCCCAAGCGAGCATCGAGCCTCCATTAAAGTCACTACATTTCCATACACGATTCCAGTTGAAGGAGGTAAATTTTCAAACTCTATCTCCTTGTATAGGTAACCTTAGGCCACGATTTGTGAATAAAAAATGTAGTTCTCATCATAACAAAGCTATACATATCATTATCTTGCATTGATTTTACTTGTGCTAAGAGAATTTGGAAGTTGGAATCTTTGAAAATATTAGGTTAGAATTTAGGGCTTTTAAAATTCTCTTTGATCTTTGATAGTTAGATTAAATAACTTATATGGTTAGATTCGTGAGTTCAAATGCTACATTTTTTATGTTACAAGTTTTCATTTTTATGGAAGCATGAGGAAGTTACAGGGGTCCGGCCAAGGCTTGAGGAAGAAGATGAAACAGAGCAAGGAAGTGTTTTGGAATATGTTATTTTTATTTCATTAAGGATAATAGATGTATAGCCACCCCAGTGGCAAAACAGCGCGCTGGTGAGACCCATGTCCTGGGTTCGAACCTGCACGCTACTTTTGTTTTTTTGACATTTTTCTTTTCAGTTTTTTAACCCTTTTTGCAGGTTGGGCTTGTTTTTGGGCCAGAGTTTTTTTTGCTAATATCATCACCACTGACTTGCTTCATCACCCCCCTTTACTAATTTTCATATTTTTTATTTTTATTTTGTTTTATGTTTATATTTTGCATATTAAATATTTTTCTCTAAACATAAAAATCCCAAAAATATAAATTAATAATATTACACTTTTATTTTATTTTTTTATTATTTCTCACATAAAAATATAGTTTACTTTGATAGGATATAATTTATTTTCTTAATAAACTTATAAATATGATTAAATATATTTAGTTTAATTTATTTATTATTTCATACTTATAAATACTTAGTCTTGTATATATTTAATTTTTATATTTCTTTATATAATATTATTTATTATTTTTATACAAAAATACATAAAATAATACATATAGGCACTTTATTTTAAACAAAAATTAGGGTTTAACCCATTTCAAAGATTAAATCTTTTTTTCTTATATTTTTAGGGTTAGATTAAATATTCTTTTACATAAAAAACAAAACAAAAATCTTTTTCTTACATGTACATTGCATTACATTTTAAATATTGTACTATATTTATCTTAAATTCGTACAAATTCGATTTGGTTGTAATAATGTATTTAGCTTTATATTTGTGCAAATCCCCATTCAAACTTGTATTCCCCCCTCCCATAAAATTGTTGTAATAGCTTAGTATATTTATATTACGCAATTTATCGCTTTATATGCCATGATTAATAATTAGGGTTTGTATGACAAGAACAAAACAAAACAATAGAAAAACCCTAAATACAAGACAAAATCAAAGCATGAAAATGATACACTTTGCACACAAGCACCCTTAGGGTTTCTCCCACTTGGTTGCCTAAAACAAAAGTGGCCATGTTACGCATGCGAAGTATCTTGGCAAAACAAAACAAATTTAAGATCATAGTCCTTCGATGACGCTATTCAAAAGTTGCCTTACAAAATGATCTTGGTCCCTCAAAAATGCTAAGATACTTTGCAAACATTGCTAATCATGGTTATACGATGACCCACGCCCGTCCCGTTTACATCTAAAGATAGGGTTGCTTACCAAATAAATGGTAAGACAACAATGTCAAAGGAATAGAAAATGCATAAGAAATACATTTGAGTAGGTAGATAGCTTCTAGTTACTTGCTCCATTTTCAAACAACAATCCTAGCTATTTTCAAAACAAACACACACACATTTCAAAAACATCTTACAAACATTGAAAACATTTTCAAAAGACAAACATCTTTGTATACATTCTTACGAACGAGAATCATTACAAAGATTGCCTAAACGAATGACCTCTTTTACAAAATACTTTCAAAACCACACCAAACACCATTTCAAACAAACAAAAGCAAGTGATCTAAGCAAGTAACTAAGAGCCCATGGAAAACCATGGATGAAAAGGGTGCTAGCACCTTCCCTTTTCATAATCTACCCCCCGAACGCAAGAAATAATCTCAAAGGTCTTTCCTGTGCTTTTTTACCTTTCCTTTTGGATAAAAGAAAAGTCGATGGCGACTCTTGCTAACCGCGACATTTGCGATAAAACGCAAAACCTCAAGTCAGTTCTCCCACCGCATCACACCTATCAAATAGGCAGTCATTATCTCTCAAAAGAAAAGGCCACTAAGTCAAAACCTACGAAAGAGACTTAAAGAAAACTGGGGCATCCCGCTGAATGTAATCTTAAAAAACAAGAGCAGTCAGGCAAAATCAGGGATAGTTAATAAAAAAGAGGTCACTACAAATCCTCAACAAGCATGGAAAATATGGCAAAAATGATTGCCTTCCAACAAACTTAACTTGTCTGAACCATCACCAAAACATTATTCCAGACTCAATTGGAGTTCAAACGAATAATTAACTGAGTCTAGGACTGAAGAACATCACGAAGAGCGGGTGGGTACAAACACACTTTGAGCCTTTATCCTTTGTTTCTTAAACCGTGAACCAAGCCACGGTACAACCCTTCAAAAGTCCTAATTGAAGCATGGGTTAGTTCGAAAGCATACTGTTACAAAAGGTATCCTGACTCCTGTAAGGCTTTACCCTGAATCCCGAGTTTGAATTTTCTTACAAAACTTATTTACTTGCTAAAACGCATTTTCAAAATTTCAAGACAAGGATAAACTTTGAATTATTTGAATATCATTGTTTGCATATGGCTATTTGTTTGACAGTGGAGAAATGCACACAACGAATATCCAGTAAACGAAAGCTCTCTCAGTGAATAAAATCACTTCAAGTGGGATGACATTTCCAATGACAAATCTCATATCAACAAGGGGGCATTACATGTCATTATCCAGCACACCTGGGGCAGTCCAGTCAAGATCCCAAGAAATTTCTCAAGAAATGCTGAATATACCAGGGGCAGGTCTCCATCACTTGGGGCATTGAATGCAAATCCCAACAAAGGGTTACGTACAACAATTAATTCCTGGAAGTGCCACAAACACTTGCTACTAGGGGCAGTGAAAATCTCCCCAAGATCCTTCTCATAGGATGACTCCCAGCCAGAGTTTCAATCTCTGAAAACTTCTCACCAGCTGAGTTGACCTCAAGAACCCTCGAGGATTTTCCCTAGTGAAGAAGACACCTCTCCAACAGACCAACAACAGGGTTTATTTCTGCAACAAACTACAAATTTCCCCAGTTTGAGTTTGCCTCTCCAACTACTACAAATCAAAGGACCACAACTCCTTTTCCCCATTAGACTACTCTACAATCCCCAACAAGTTACTGTAAAGCCTGAATCCGACCAGATAACAGTTTAACTTCACTCTCCCAAGAAATTTTCTGTGAAGCTTGGAATACGACAAGATAACAGTCAATTTAATTTTCCCCCAAGATAACTCGCCAGTAGAGCAACAAACAACTGAGAATCCTGAACTCTTTTTCTCCAAGTAAGAACCAACACTCTTCATAGAGTTTTCAACATTCCCCAGCGGAGCTCTCCTCAAACAACAAAACAGGAATCCTTAGTGGAAATATTCTAAGAAAAATTTGAAGACTCACCTACTCTTCAACAGCAGTCTGGGATTTAATGACTCCCCAGCATTTGCCAAGGATTTATTTTCCAGACAAGAAATACCTTCAAGAACATCTCACATTTCATATATCATATTACATACACGACAAGTGCACACGACACAATCTCGTTTATTTTGAGAACATCATGGCACCATGCATTTCATACATCATGACATTGCATACAACTAACGTTTGACCTTTTCAGGAAAGATCAAATTAACAGATGGCTATCGTCAGCAATTTTCAAAGGTCAGAGATTAATACCTCTAACAAGCCAGGGAAATTATCTACACGACCAACTAAAGAAATCCTACATGGGCTCCTTCTCATACACTCTTCTAGATACAGTTCAGATACGCTCCAGATACGGGTGCATTTTGATACTCATTCAGATTCAGCTTTCAGATACAGTTTAGATACACTCCAGATACGGATGCCATTCTAATACTCATTCAGATTCAGCTTTTAGATACAGTTCAGATATGCTCCAGATACAGATGCCATTCTGATACTCATTCAGATTCATATTTCAGATACAGTTCAGATACCCTCTAGATATAGATGCCATTCTGATACTCATTCATATTCAACTTTCAGATACAGTTCAGATACACTCCAGATACATATGCCATTCTGATACTCATTTAGATTCAGCTTTCAGATACAGTTCAGATATGCTCCAGATACATATGCCATTCTGATACTCATTCAGATTCAACTTTCAGATACAGTTCGGATACACTCCAGATACGGATGCCATTCTAATACTCATTCAGATTCAGCTTTCAGATACAGTTCAGATATGATCCATATACGGATGCCATTCTGATACTCATTCAGATTCAGCTTTCAGATACAATTCAGATACGCTCCAGATATGGATTCCATTTTGATACTCATCCAGATTCAGCTTTCAGATACAATTCAGATACACTCCAGATACAGATGCCATTCTGATACTCATTCAGATTCAACTTTCAGACACAATTCAGATACGCTCCAGATACGGATTCCATTATGGAAATATCAATCAACATAAAATTATCGTCAAAATTTTCAGCAAGTCAAATATAGATCAATTTCCAAGAAAGGATTGGTCAACCATCTACGTAGCAGATACTTTCTCTGGTTCAGATAAATCTCTCAAAGATTTACTCTGATTCTTTCCAGTTAAGGAATATTCAAGATCTCCTTTGGTTCAGTCTAAACCCCTCAACAATTTATCCTGATACTTTCCAAAGGACACTTCCGGTTCAGATAAATTGCTCCAAGGTTTATTCTGATTCTTCCCAATCAAACGACATATAAGACTTCTTCTGGTTCAGATAAGTCGCTCCAAATATTTATTTTGTTTCTTTTCCAGTTGAAATCAAGTTCAGACCTAGTCCATTTTCTATCAACAGTCACCTTTGGATGGCATCTACAAGCCCATATCCTACAAATCTCCATCATTCGTCCAAATGGCATCTATAATCCCATTCACAATTCATCTTCGAGTGCAAATTTCTGGGCACTCTAGTGTTCAATCATATTCCACCTTCAAGTTATGAATGGCGGACCCGCCAATCTAACTCTTCAGGTTTAAGAAGATTGAAGAGGGGCAGCTGTTGTACCCCAAAATTTGCCCTCTCATTTCTCAAAGGATCATCCTGGAGCCTCAGTTTTGCTTCCATCCAATTTCAAGCTTTGAATTACAAATTTTCCAAGAAAGTTATTCACAAGGGCAAAATGGTCATTTGCATACTGAAAAGTCAAACCTTGACTTTTTGATCAAAGTCAAGTTTCAAGAGTCATATTTCACCGAGACATGTTAAAGTATGAAGTTTGTTTCATCAAGAAATTCAAAAGTCAAAATTACTTTTGAAAAGTCAAAATTCTAAATACTTAGAATTTTTCTAAGTGTTTAAGAAATATGACAAGCAGAACTTCTGATCAGATTATCACCATGATGCAAGCTGATTCTGGAAGAATTTCTAACACAAGAGTTATGGATCTCAATGAGCTATCAAACATTACAGAACAAAACTTCTCCTAGAAATGTTGGGATTTCAAGCTACAAATCCTTGAAGACATGTCCATGAAACTGAAGCTTTCAGCAAAATTCTAGACCTTTCCAAAACTGGATTTGGTTAGAACTTCTGGGCCAGTTTTCATATAGGTCCAGTCAGAATTTTCAAGAGAAAGTCAAAGAGGATTTACAAAGCGTGTTACAAGCTTTTGGGAAAGTCTGAGAATTCCTACAGAGCATGCTAGAGCAAAGGGATTCAAGGATCAGAAGTTGGATGTTTGTTCTAAGTTGCGCTGATGCTGAACTTTTGACCTAGAGTTAAGCTATGATGCACAATCTCATGGCACATGATTTCTGGTTTGATAAGTCCCATCATCATTTAATGCTCACAACCACTTTTGAGTTTTTATCCAAAGGATTTCTCCACGTGTGAGATAGAAGTACCATTGTTGTCCTTGAAAAACCAAACTTTTGTACAAGGTTAGGCTGGGCCCATGCTTTGGTTTTGCCTTTGAGGGTACTTTTTCTTAATTCATGCTTACAAATCCAGCTTAGGCACGGCTAAAAGCTGCTAACCACCATACTTGCTTCAAGAACAAGGCAGCACCCTAGCATATGAAGGCTATGTTCAACGCTTTAGTCAGAACATCACTCTTTGAGTCTCATTCCGGTCTTCTGTGATCAGAACATCACCAAATCCCAAAACCTCGTTTAAACAACATGTTGCACTGCTGCAACATAGTCCTATAACCAATAGCTAATCCAGTCCGCACCTGTATTTTCCCAAATCCCATAATTGCACCAAATTAGCATACGAAAACGGTGTTCAAAAAGAAATGAAACAGTATGCCAAAAAGGTTTAAATCCCATTTGTTTTCCCCCCCAAAACCAAAACAAACTCACCTATAAATAAGTTGCTCCATCACACTTGCAAGGGGCTGGCTTTTGGGAGAGAGAGAGAGAATTGTCAAAAGAGAGAAAATAAAACCGTGAAACCTTCATAAAAAATCCAGAATTCCCAAACAGAAAACCAAACCTTTGTTCTTCCCTTTGAATCAAAGAACTTAGCTTTTTCTCTTCCGTTGTTCTTGCTGACTCCAGAACATCTGAAGGAAGTAGTTCAAGTTCCAAGCACATGCTCCAGATTAAAGGTAAGTCTTTATGACTTTGCATCTTTCCGTTCAGAACATCATTAAGTATGTAAATATCATAGTATTGATGTTGTCCATATCATTGCATAAGTAGAAAAACTATGGATCAAAACTTCTTGATTAAAGCTAGGCTCAAAATTAGGATTAGAACTTCTATAAACTGTTGTGCTTTTATCCTTCTGATTTGTTGTTTATTAAGAACTGAATAAATGGATGATGTGCTGATTAATATGAGGAAAGAGTTTAAATGTGGCACAAAACTTATGATTTTCACTCACGGTTTTTGTTGGTGTAAGCCCTAGAGGCCAATACTTTTGGTACTTGTATCGAATTATTTATTAATAATAAAAGGCATTTCTTTATTATGTTTGCTTTCCAAAATAATAAAGTCCCTAGAATGGTTTATTTGTTTAATGAAATGTTAAGTGTGACTTAATCATGAGATCCCATTAAACATAAGACACTATTCTTAAAGTATCCGTAGTCAAGCTTTAATGTGAAGTGGGATAACATTAAAGCATTAAGATTATTATGAAGATAGATTAATGATCACATCTCATGGATCATAGATAAGGAGTTATCAAGTCTTGACATATGTATGAATATTAGGAGTAATATTTATACTGGATTGACCCGCTATGAGAATACTACATAGAATGTTATGCAAAGTGTCATAAGTTATTCTCATGATGATAATGGTGTATACCACCCTTTGACCTGAAACCACTATGGACCCTAGATGTAGAGTCAAGTACTTTATTGCTGATCAAACGTCATCCGTAATTGGATGACTATAAAGACGGTTGATGGGTACTTCACAAAGCATGCTAAGGGACATGAGTGACCTAGATGGAATTTGCTCATCCTGCATAACAGGATAAATGTCTAAGGGCCCAATATTGAACTGGACAAGGATGACACAGTGTATGCCTTGTGTTCAATATAGACATGAGGGCAAAAGGGTAATTGTACAACACAAATATTATCACGGAAAAGGTTTGGTCAGATCACATAACATTTTCGTGACTTGGGTAACAGTGATGTGTTGCTAGATACCGCTCACTATTTATTATATTAAATGTGTGATTTAATATAATTGCCAACGTTGCAAAAACCTACAGGGTCACACACATAAGGATAGGTTGATGAGAGATAGAATAAATAAGGAACACCGTAAGGTACGGTGCACTTAAGTGTAATACGGAAAGTGGTAAGGTACCACGTGGATAAGTGATATATGGTACATCATAAGGTATGATGTCCATAAGCTTAATTGGGCTTTTAGCTTATAGCCTTAATTGGGATTTTAGCTTGTAGCCCACACGAGTGATTCTATAAATAGATCCCTTGTGATGAAGCAACTTCACTTGATGCAATTTCGTTTTTGATTCTCTCTCTCACTCAAGGTTTTCGTTCGTGATTAGCTAGCACTGTGACCGAAAGCGATATGTGCGTGTGGACTGAGTAGAGGCGTTGTTCTTCATCAACGCTCGTGATCACAACATCAAAGGTCTGAATCACCACAAGAGGTAAATATTTCTATCACTGACCATGCTCATTCGTAAGGATCGCTAAAGGAAAATTTTAAATTCCGCTGCGCTTTTGATCGCAATTTTCCTTCAGTGGTATCAGAGCCACTTACGAAACCAAGGATCTGATAGTTGTTTATGTTCTATATTTTCTGTTTTGATTCGATTAAAACCAGAATGAATTGAATAATAAACGAGTAATTAAATTTGGCATCTGTTGTGTATGATTTGGATGATTGATGTTGACTATGCTTTAGAATCCTACATTAGTATGGTGAAGCAACGATACATCGATCGTCCATAGGTTACACAAATAAGATCGATCACTTTTATATATGATATAAGTAAATCTGATGCAACGATGGTATATGGGATATACTGTTTCTGTTTCGTTCATTCAAACACTTGATGATTGTTATTCCTTTGACCGATCACTGTTCATATGCTTCGGAATCCGACATTAGTATGGTGAAGCAATGGCATGTGATTAATCATACTGAATTATCAATCGAAATGTGTTTGACAGCATGAAACTCTTGCATTAGGGTTCATGACGGCACAAGGGTTGTGTTGTTGCAAAGTTATGCGATTAGGGTTATGAATGCACAAGAGTTGTGCGAAAATGACGCCGATTTCAAATGAATTGTTCATTAAAATTTTGCGTCGGGGCGCTGCCCCTAACAACCCTGCAAAGGGGCGCTGCCCCCTTGACCCCCGTCCGCTGAACAGTCAGTGGAACCACCGTCCGCTGACTGGGCAACGGAACCCCCGGCTAACTCTGCGTAGTGTGATCAATCGTCGAAATTTAATTTGCCTTTTTTTTAATTAACAAAATTTAAACTAATAATAAAAGTGTGTTTATTATTATTGTCTTGTGATGATCAGTTATGGCCTTAGTTTTTTCCTTTATTTTGTTTTGGGATTGTAAAATACGGCCTGCATGTCGTGCCTCTCTCTAAAATTCTTGATGTAACTTCTTTTCTCATCTCACTCCCTCGTATGTAAAACGAGTTTCTTTTATGTAATGTAATGTTATGAAGAAAGAGAAGAATACAATATCAAAGGAGGATAACCTTGGAGATCTTGCTTGGAGAAGTTTAGATCGTTATTAAGTTAGCTTAGGTTCTCTCATTGGCTTGGGAGAACAATTGCGCTAGGGGCCATAACCGTATCCTTTTATGTATATTGATGCACGTGTTTGTATGTTGATGCATGAGAGAGACGAATTGCATATTAAGCCGGTGAGATCAAACTAATAACAAAATCCCTCAAGTTAAATATTAAGTTCATGCTTTCCAAGTTTTAGCACTCATCAAGACTAGTATCGAACAATGTAGGTTTCGCCTACGCGAGGTGCATGTTCTATATTAGTAAGGTGCGATGGGATAATTGTAATATCCAACTGCTAAAACAATGGGTCAAACTTAACTAAACACATTATAATAAGATTATACATGTTTAGAAGCAAGAGTTGGTAATGATTCATATGATGAATTAGAATAAGGAGTTATTCACCCAACTGAAAATATTCAAGAGTTGTATGAGATACAATTGGAAGGAGTTCCTACCTAAATAACCTAGTTTTGTGTAATCAGCCTAACGCTGACTTAGAACGAAGTGAAATGTGGATCTCGACCCACTAGAAAGTCTTCCAACGGGATTTTCCGAATCAAATGATGAGGGTCATTTGGTTTGAGTAAAATAGTGGGAGCATATTTGATTAAAGGCCTAATTAAATATGTTGTTTTAATGATACTTATATTTTCATTTTTTTTGTAGATTACCATGACAACAAACAACCATATTTTGCGATCAATCCTAGATAAGGAAAAATTGTCTGGGACAAATTTCCTGGATTGGCACCGAAATCTGAGGATTGTCCTCAAGCACGATAAGAAGCTGTATGTCTTGGAGACACCTGTTCCTGAAGAGGAACCTCCTAGTTCGGCACCTAAGGCAGAAAGAAATGCTTATAAGAAGCATTTTGATGATGCTAACGAAGTCGCTTGTCTCATGCTAGCTACTATGAACTCGGAGTTGCAAAAGCAACACGAGAACATGTCAGCGTTCGATATGATCGGACATCTAAAAATGCTCTATCAAGAGCAGGCAAGAAATGAGAGGTTTCAGGTTTCAAAGGCCCTTTTTAACAGCAAGTTATCTGAGGGAAACCCTGTAGGTCCCCATGTACTCAAAATGATTGGGTATGTGGAGAACCTTGAAAGGTTAGGGTTTCCGCTTGGAAAGGAACTTGCAACTGATTTTATCTTGCAATCGTTGCCAGATAGCTTTAATCAGTTTGTCATGAATTTCAACATGAATGACATGGATAAGAGTCTTCAAGAATTGATAAGCATGTTGAAAACTGCTGAGCAGAATATGAAGACAAAAGGGAAGTCCATTCTGATGGTCAGTAATGGAAAGAAGCTGAACAAGAGGCCTACCAAGCAGGTTAGTAAAGGGAAAGGCAAGGAAGTTGCCAAGCCTAAACCTACTGTTCCTGCTTTGAAGCCTAGTGGAGGCATAGCAAAGGAGGGAACTTTCTTCCATTGCGGTAAGACCGGACATTGGAAGAGAAACTGCCTAAAGTACCTGGAAGATATGAACAATGGAGTAGGGACTTCAAATTCAGGTATTTTTGTTATTGAAATTAATTTATCTACTTCTGCATCATGGGTATTAGATACTGGATGCGGTTCTCACATTTGTACTAATGTGCAGGGGCTAAAAAGGAGTAGAGATTTGGCAAAAGGTGAAGTTTACCTACGAGTTGGAAATGGAGCAAAGGTTGCTGCTTTAGCCGTAGGAACTTATGTTTTGACTTTACCTAGTGGTTTAATAATTCAGTTAGAGAACTGTTATTATGTACCTGCAATTAGTAGGAATATTATTTTCGTTTCTTGTTTGGACAAGTTTGGTTTTTCATTTATAATAAAGAACAATTGTTGCTCTACTTATTTGAATGATATATTCTATGCTTCTGCACAAATGAACAATGGACTATATGTCCTTGATCTTGAAATGCCAATTTATAACATTAATACTAAACGAATTAAACCTAATGAGTTAAATCCAAGCTACCTTTGGCACTGTCTCTTAGGCCACATAAATGAGAACCGCATTTCCAAACTCCATAAAGATGGACTCTTGGACTCTTTTGATTATGAATCATATGAGACATGCAGATCTTGTTTAATTGGAAAGATGACAAAGTCCCCATTCACAGGAAAAGGTGAAAGGGCTAATGATCTTTTGGCCCTCATACATACTGATGTATGTGGACCACTGAACATACCAGCCAAAGGAGGTTTTCAATACTTCATCACATTTACTGATGATTTCAGTAGATATGGTTATGTGTATTTAATGAAACACAAATCTGAAATCTTTGAAAAATTCAAGGAATTCAAGAATGAAGTACAAAACCAACTAGGTAAGAATATTAAAGTTCTTCGATCAGATCGAGGCGGTGAATATTTAAGCCTAGAGTTTGATGACCATCTAAAGGAATGTGGGATTTTATCCCAACTTACTCCTCCCGGAACACCACAATGGAATGGTGTATCTGAGAGAAGAAATCGAACCTTGTTAGACATGGTCCAATCCATGATGAGTCACGCCGATCTTCCGAACTCCTTTTAGGGACATGCACTATTGACTGCAGCTTACACACTTAACTGGGTTCCATCCAAAAAGGTTGAGAAGACACCATATGAGATATGGAGTGGTAAGAAACCACATATGTCTTACATGAAGATTTGGGGTTGCGAAGTTTATGTGAAACGACAAATTTCAACTAAGCTTGAGCCCAAATCTGACAAATGCTTATTTGTGGGGTATCCTAAAGAAACAAGAGGGTATTACTTCTACAATCCTTCTGAGGGCAAAGTGTTTGTCGCTCGAACTGGAGTTTTTCTGGAAAAGGATTTTATTTCCAAAAGAATCAGTGGGAGGAAAATAGATCTTGAAGAAATTCAAGAACCACAAAGCATTGATACACCTATGGAGGAATTAGAGCAGGAAACACAAGTAGTTGTGGAAGAGCAACCTGCTCAAGTAGAACAAGACCAACGTAGGTCAAGCAGGATACGTCAACAACCTGAGAGATATGGATATCTCATAAGTGATCAGGGTGATGTATTACTCATGGATCAAGATGAGCCTGTGACCTACCAAGAGGCCATAACTGGTCCTGAGTCCGAGAAGTGGCTAGAAGCCATGAAATCTGAAATGGATTCCATGTACACAAACCAGGTTTGGACCTTGGTAGAGCCTCCTATAGGAGTTAACCCTATAGGATGCAAGTGGGTCTTCAAAAAGAAGACTGACATGGATGGTAAGGTACATACCTATAAGGCAAGACTGGTTGCAAAAGGCTATAAACAAATTAATGGGGTTGACTATGATGAAACCTTTTCACCAGTTACAATGCTTAAATCTGTTCGAATTTTACTTGCTATCACTGCATATCATGATTATGAAATATGGCAGATGGATGTCAAAACTACTTTCCTTAATGGGAATCTTCTTGAGGATGTGTACATGACACAACCTGAAGGATTTAACATACCAGAAGAAGCCCAAAAGATATGTAAGTTACATCGATCAATTTATGGATTGAAGCAAGCTTCTAGAAGATGGAATCTTCGTTTTGATGAAACAGTAAAACAATATGGATTCATCAAGAATGAAGATGAGACTTGTGTCTACAAGAAGGTTAGTGGGAGCATGATCGTATTCCTGGTATTACATGTAGATGACATATTACTCATTGGAAACGATGTCCCTACCTTGCAACAAGTGAAGACTTGGTTAGGGAAATGCTTTTCAATGAAGGACCTAGGTGAAGCAGCCTATATATTAGGAATCAGGATCTATAGAGATAGGTCACAAAAACTGCTTGGCCTAAGTCAGAGTACATACATAGAAAAAGTGTTGAGACGCTTTAATATGCATGATTCCAAGAAAGGATTCATACCTATGCAACATGGCATGTGTATGTCAAAAACACAATCCCCTTCAAGTAAGGAAGAAAGGGATCGCATGGATAAGATTCCATATGCATCTGCAATAGGATCTATCATGTATGCCATGCTATGTACTCGACCAGATGTCTCGTATTCTTTAAGTGCAACGAGTAGGTACCAATCTAATCCCGGTGATGCTCATTGGGTAGCTGTCAAGAATATCCTTAAGTACTTGAGAAGGACTAAGGACTCATTCTTGATATATGGAGGTCAGGAAGAGCTTGCTGTAATTGGATACACCGATGCTAGATTCCAGACAGATAAGGATGACTTTAGATCGCAATCTGGTTATGTGTTTTGTTTAAATGGTGGCGCTGTGAGCTGGAAAAGTTCAAAGCAAGATACAGTTGCTGATTCTACAACCGAGGCTGAGTATATTGCTGCCTCAACTGCAGCAAAGGAAGCTGTTTGGATCAAGAAGTTCATTAGTGAACTTGGCATAGTCCATAGCATTGTGGATCCCATTGATCTCTATTGTGATAACAATGGTGCTATCGCACAAGCTAAGGAGCCTAGATCTCACCAACGATCCAAACACATACTTAGGCGTTATCATCTCATTCGATAGATAATCGATCGGGGAGATGTGAAAATATGCAGAGTACCTACACTTGACAATGTTACTGACCAATTAACAAAGCCTCTTGCGCAGCTGAAGCATGATGGACATACTAGATCTATGGGTATTAGGGGTATGCCTGATTGGCTCCAGTGCTAGTGGGAGATTGTTGGTGTAAGCCCTAGAGGCCAATACTTTTGGTACTTGTATCGAATCATTTATTAATAATAAAAGGAAATTCTTTATTATGTTTGCTTTCCAAAATAATAAAGTCCCTAGAATGGTTTATTTGTTTAATGAAATGTTAAGTGTGACTTAATCATGAGATTCCATTAAACATAAGACACTATTCTTAAAGTATCCGTAGTCAAGCTTTAATGTGAAGTGGGATAACATTAAAGCATTAAGATTATTATGAAGATAGATTGATGATCACATCTCATGGATCATAGATAAGGAGTTATCAAGTCTTGACATAGGTATGAATATTAGGAGTAATATTTATACTGGATTGACCCGCTATGAGAATACTACATAGAATGTTATTAAAAAGTGTCATAAGTTATTCTCATGATGATAATGGTGTATACCACCCTTCGACCTGAAACCACTATGGACCCTAGATGTAGAGTCAAGTACTTTATTGCTGATCAAACACCATCTGTAACTGGATGACTATAAAGACGGTTGATGGGTACTTCACAAAGCATGCTAAGGGACATGAGTGACCTAGATGGAATTTGCTCATCTTGCATAACAGGATAAATGTCTAAGGGCCCAATATTGAACTGGACAAGGGTGACACAGTGTATGCCTTGTGTTCAATATAGACATGAGGGTAAAAGGGTAATTGTACAACACAAATATTATCACGGAAAAGGTTTGGTCAGATCACATGACATTTTCGTGACTTGGGTAACAGTGATGTGTTGCTAGATACCGCTCACTGTTTATTATATTAAATGTGTGATTTAATATAATTGCCAACGTCGCGAAAACCTACACGGTCACACACATAAGGACAGGTTGATGAGAGATAGAATAAATAAGGAACACCATAAGGTACGGTGCACTTAAGTGTAATACGGAAAGTGGTAAGGTACCACGTGGATAAGTGATATATGGTACATCATAAGGTATGATGTCCATAAGCTTAATTGGGCTTTTAGCTTGTAGCCCACACGAGTGATTCTATAAATAGATCCCTTGTGATGAAGCAACTTCACTTGATGCAATTTCATTTTTGATTCTCTCTCTCACTCAAGGTTTCCGTTCGTGATCAACTAGCACTGTGACCGGAAGCGATCTGTTCGTGTGGACTGAGTAAAGGCGTTGTTCTTCATCAACGCTCGTGATCACAATATCAAAGGTCTGAATCGCCACAAGAGGTAAATATTTCTATCACTGACCATGCTCCTTCGTAAGGATCGCTAAAGGAAAATTTTAAATTCCGCTGCGCTTTTGATCGCAATTTTCCTTCAGTTTTAGCACAACACAGAACTTATGAGTTCTCCTCACTGTTTTAACACACAGAACTTCTATGATTTTCTCACTGTTTAAACGCACTGAACTTCTGATGTTCACTCGCTGTTAACACACACTGAACTTCTGATGTTCACTCACTGTCTTAGCACATACTAAACTTCTAAGTTCTCTTCACTGTTTTAATACACATAACTTCTAAGACTTTCTCATTGTTCAAACACTCAGAAGTTCAGCACATAGCAACCCAAAACTTCTGTGTTTTCCCTCTAACGTTTCTTGCAGGACCACAGAGTGTATCAATCTAGAACTTCTGACGCTTCTTTCTGAATCACAGCGCACCCGACATCAGATCTTCTGATCCCTTTTGTTTTGCTTTCAGCAGCATGCTAATTCTATCTCTCATTATTTCCCTTTTTTTATCATTTTCAATATTAATACCCTTTTTATTAATATAAAAAAGACATAAAAATGTTTTCTTTTTATTAATTCATTAAGACAAAAAAGAATTTTCTAAACAAGTCCTTTTTCTTTCTTGTATTGTATATTTAAATATTGTTGTAATAGTTAATTAGGATTTAATTTCTTGCGACCCCCCATTGGTAAATTTGTACCCCCATCACTAAATGATGTAATAGCGTAAGACTTTAAATTTCCGCAATTTATCGCTTCCAAATGTAAATGCTAGTAATTAGGGTGTGTATGGCAAGATATGAAATCAACAAATAAATAACCCTAATCAAGACTAAATGCATGTAAATAAAACACACTTGCACACTAGCAACCTTAGGGTAATCCCACTTTGTTGCCTTTCGGAAAATAGTCATGTCCCTCGAATATGGGCGTTTTAGCAAAGACCCTCGATAAAAGATCGTAGTCCCTCGATGACCCTCAATGTTGCCTTCAGTAAATGATCTAGTCCCTAAAATGATATTGCTAAAACGTTCCATATGTTTCCTTTTATGACTATACAAATGTCCCACGTCCGTCCCTTCACATCCAATGATGGGGCTTCTTACCAAAACAATGGTAAGGTAGCAATATCTAAAGGAAGAGGAAGAGAACATTAAAGACCCTTTGAGTAGGTAGGTTCGCTCCTAGTTGCTCGCTTGCTCACAACCAAACATTTTACACCAACACTTTAAAAAAAAAACATCTTTTAAACTTGAAACATTTTCAAAAGATCGACACTTTGTATACATTCTTACGAACGAGAATCATTACGAAGTTTGCCTAAACGATGGCCCCTTTTCAAAATACTTTCAAACACCACACAAAGCACATTTTCAAACAAAAGCAAGTGATCTAGCAAGCAACTAAGAGCCCGTAGATAACTACGGATGAAAAGGGTGCTAATACCTTCCCTTTTCATAATTTACCCTCCGAACTCAAGAAAACATCTCTAAAGGTCTTTCCTGTTCTTTTCAGCCTTTTCTTTTGGATAAAAGAAAAGTCGGTGGGGACTCTTGCTAATCGCAACATTTGCGATCAAACGAAAAACAACCAAGTCAGTTCTCCCACTGTGTTAGAACATCCTTTTCAGGTTTTCAGTCCATCGGGATACCCTTTTTTGCCCAAGTCGCCTTTTTAAGTTTTCGACTTGTCGGGTGTACAAATTTTTTCCATATGTATATCCCCAATTTTCCCCCGAACCCTTTTGGTTCGCTGGGATGCCCTTATTTTTTCCTAGGCCAGTCAACCTAGCGGGTATTTGTTCATGCGTAGTATTTTTTAACTATGTCCGCGTTTACATGGTGCAGAAGGTTGTCACCGTTTATAGTGGTTAAGATCATGGCTCCACCAAAAGATATGTTCTTGATCACAAATGGCCCTTCGTATGTGGGAGTCCATTTGCCCCTGGGATCACCTTGCGGCAGGATAATGCGCTTGATTACTAGGTCACCAGCCTGATATACCTGACGTCTGACCTTTTAGTTAAAAGCTTTAATCATGCGTTTTTGGTACATCTGACCATGGCAGACAGCCGCGAGCCTCTTCTCGTCAATCAGGTTCAATTGGTCAAGTCGAGTCTAAACCCATTTGCTTCATTCAAACCCGCGTCCTTCATGATTCTTAAGGAAGGGATCTGGAATTCAACGGGTAGGACAACTTCCATACTGTATACCAGAGAGAAGGGAGTTTCCCTTTTCGACGTACGTACTGAGGTACGATAACCATGAAGAGCAAATGATAACATCTCATGCCAGTCTTTGTTTGTCACCGTCATCTTATGTATGATCTTTTTGATGTTTTTATTAGCAGCCTCTACAGCGCCATTCATCTTCGGTCGATAAGGAGAAGAGTTATGATGCTAGATTTTAAATTGCAAACAGAGCTCAGTGATCATAGTATTATTGAGATTGATACCATTATCTGTAATGATTCTTTCTGGAATACCATACCGACTGATAAGGTTATGTCTGATGAATCGGGCCACAACATTCTTGGTAACAGAAGCAAATGAGGCTGCCTCGACCCACTTTGTGAAGTAATCAATGGCGACGAGGATGAAGCGGTGCCCATTATAAGTTGTAGGTCTAATCTCTCCAATCATATCGGTGCCCCATATTGCGAATGGCCAGGGAGCAGTCAAGACGTTCAAGGGGACCGAGGGCACATGTACTTTATTAGTATAGATATGGCATTTCTGACAAGTTCATGAATGCTGATAACAGTCTGCTTCCATAGTGGACCAATAGTATCCTGCCCGTAGGATCTTTTTAGCCATTGTGTGCCCACTGGAATGGGTGCCAAAGGTACCTTCGTGCAAATCTTCCATAATCTTCTTTGCTTCACTCTTGTCTACACACCGAAGCAAAGTAGAATCATGGTTGCGCTTATAGAGGATTCCGTTACTGAGGAAAAACTTGGCAGAGAACCTTCTTAGGAACTTCTTATTATTGACTGAAGCTCCCTCAGGATACTCTTGGGATTTGAGATATTTTTTGACTTCATGGAACCAAGGTTTGTCCACTACTTCTTCAGTATCAATCTCATGATAGTATTCTGGTTCGTCCATTCTCTTAATAGTGATATGAGGAGCTTTATTATCTCACCCGACCTTGAACATGGATGACATAGTAGCTAGCATGTCCACTAGTTAATTTTCCTCTCGTGGAAAATGCTCAAAGGTAATTTCTTCAAAGTGTGGAATTAGTGTCAACACTTGCTCTCGATAAGGGATGAGATTAGGATGCTTCGTGTCCCATTCTCCCTTGATTTGATTGATTACTAGGGACGAGTATCCAAATACACTCAAGAATTTGATCCTCAGGTTGATAGCAGCCTTGAGACCCATAATGCATACTTCATATTCCGCCATGTTGTTGGTACAATTGAAACATAGTCTGGCAGTGAAAGGAGTATGACATCCTTCAGGAGATATAATCACAGCACCGATGCCATTGCCGAGTGCGTTAGAAGCTCCATTAAAAACCATAGTCCATCGGAATCCTTTTTCAGGTCCTTCATCCAGTCCAGGTTCTTCATAATCAGTCACTAACACAATGTTCTCATCCGAGAACTCAAAATTCATGGATTGGTAGTCGTCTACAGCCAGTTGAGCCAAATGATCAGCTAGTACACTTCCCTTAATTGCTTTCTGGGTTGTGTATTGAATATCATATTCGGTCAGAATCATTTACCATCTTGCTATTCTTCCGGAGAGATCGGGCTTCTCAAAGATGTATCTGATAAGATCCATTTAGATATCAACAAGGTAGTGTGAATCAACATATTCTATCTCAGTCGGCAAGCAGCCCATGCCAAAGCGCAACAAGTTTTCTTGAGCAGTGAGTATCTGGTCTCACAGTCGGTAAACTTTTTGCTAAGGTAGTATATTGCATACTCTTTTCGACCAGACTCGTCATACTGCCCCAACACACACCCCATTGAGTTCTCTAACACTGTTAAGTACATGATAAGAGGTCTCCCCTCAACCGACGACATCAAAATTGGAGGCTCTTGAAGATATTCCTTGATTTTGTCAAAGGCGGTCTGGCAATCATCATTCCACTTCACTGCTTGATCTTTCTTCAGTAATTTGAAGATTAACTCACAAGTAGCGGTTAGATGGGAAATGAATCTGGTAATATAGTTTAGCCGTCCCGAGAATCCGCTAACCTCCTTCTCAATGCAGGGAGTTGGCATTTCTTATATAGCTTTAACTTTTGCAGGGTCTACTTCGATACCTTTGCCGCTAATAATGAATCCTAAGAGCTTACCAGATCTTACCCTAAAAGTGCACTTATTCGGGTTCAGTCTCAGTTTGTACTTTTTCAGTCTTTCAAATAGCTTCTGCAGATGATAAAGTGCTCCTCTTCAGTCTGAGACCTGGCTATCATATCATCGACATAAACCTCTATCTCATGATGGATCATATCGTGAAACAAATCTACCATGACATGCTGATAGGTTGCCCCGACGTTCTTTAACCCAAATAGCATAACTTTGTAGCAGAAAGTGCCCCACTGTGTGACGAAGGTTTGTTTTCTCCATATCCTCAGGCATCATTTTGATCTGATTGTACCCGGAGAAACCATCCATGAAGGAGAATACCATATGTTGTACGGTTTTGTCAACCAGAACATCAATATGGGGAAGTGGAAAGTCATCCTTGGGGCTTGCCCTATTCAGGTCTCTATAATCCACACACATACATACTTTACTGTTCTTCTTAGGCACCAGAACAACATTAGCAACCCATTATGGATAAGAAGTAACAACTAAAAAACCGACGTTGAACTGTTTCATGACTTTAGCCTTGATCTTTTCTGACATCTCTGGCCGTATACGACGAACCTTCTGTTTCATTGGAGGGCAATCTTCTTTTGTCGGCAGACGATGAACCATAATATCAGCATCAAGTCCCGACATGTCTTCGTATGATCATGCAAAGATCTCAACGTAGTCATGTAACATCTGAATTAACCGCTCTTTGACACTATGCTCCAGATCGGCACCTATCTTGACTTCTTTATTATCCTCCTCAGTACCCAAGTTTACTGTCTCAACTGGCTCTTCATGAGGCTGTATTGCCATTTCCTCCTATTGTAACAGTCTGGCAAGCTCTCCTGGTACTTCACAATCTTCCTCACCTTCGTCCTCGACTTGGTAGATCGGATTTTCAAAGTCATAATTGGCAATAGCAGAACTGTTATCAATGGGATCCAGAGTGGACGTGGGTCCGCAGTTTGATATGTGGGTGTGTGTAAGAGAGCATAGCTATTTTTGATAAAATAAAAGCAGAAAAGAAAGACAGAGAGCATAAAATTTGTATGCAAAATATCCAATGATTTATTAATGACATATGAAGATGAAGTAATAACCCTCACAAATAGACCATTGTGCCTCGGGTAAGACACAAGGCTTTAGAGTTTCAATTGTTCAAATATTACATATCCCAAAAAAACAAAAAGACAATTACTCTTGAATAAAAGTAATAGGAACAAAATCCTTGGCCTCCCAATTATTGAGTCCACCACTGATAGTTGGGAAGATCCACTTGTCCGTGTCGCATTCATTGTCGGCATCTTCTATAGCAAAAACAACATCAATAGCACTGACTCCCGGTTCATTCTTGGGCATTGGTGCAGTTATGACGTTGGGGGTCTTAGGAGGATCAAACTCAATCTCCTTTGCCTCAATGAGATCTTGCACTTTGTTCTTCAGAGACCAACAATCATTTGTATTATGCCCTGGACTATCAGAGTGGTAGGCACATCGAGCATTTGGGTTGTAGCGGGGAGATGCAGTATTGGGATTTATAGGAGCCTCTTTTAGGGTGACCAGATTAGACTTCAACAAGTGTGGCAAAACCTGAGATAAGGACATGTTAATCCGAGTGAACTGTCTTCTGGGTGCATCTAGTCTGCACTGATTGTTTTGTTGTTGGTTTAATGCAGGCTTGGAAATCATAACAGCTCCTACCGTTGGACAGTGTCCAGTCTTGCTTTGGTTCCTCTGACCATAGGAAACACTTACTTCTTTCTTCCCAAAGAATGGTTTCCTTACTGTACTTGAGGATGCATCTCTCTGGATCTTACCACTCTTAATACCAGCTTCTACTTGCTCACCAGTCAAAATCAGCTCAATAAACCCAGCTGAAGAGCTTCCAATCAAATGGTTGAAAAATGGACCAGACAAAGTGCTCAAGAACATGTCTACCAGCTCTCTATCAGACAAAGGAGGCTGGACTCTTCCCGCAAGATCTCTCCACTTCTGGGCATAACCTTTGAAACCCCCGCCGGAACTTATAGACATACTTTGCAATTGTATATGGGTTGGAGCGAGGTCAACATTATATTGGTAATGCCTATAGAAAGCAGCAACCAGATCTTCCCAGTTGTGGATGTTGGTTCCCTCCAGCTGATAGAACCATTCCAATTGAGTCCCTGACAGACTTTCCTAGAAGAAATGCACCCATAGATTCCTATCAGCAGTGTGAGGCTGAATCTTCTTGACGTACGATCTTAAGTGCAGCTTAGGACAGGAGACACCGTCATACTTAGAAAATGTTGGAATTTTGAACTTCTGCGGGATGACCACCCCTGACACCAGTCCCAACTCTTCAAAATCTAGACCGGGTACCCTCTGAGTCTCCATAACATTGAGGCGATCCTCCAGCTGTTTATACTTGTCATCATCAGGAGGATATTGTTCTTCAGCATAGTCTGCCTCTTCCTCATCACTCCCTGGATTGTTGTTTTCTTCTGGTTGCTTCTCTTCTTGATTGTCCCCCTCATTTGACGGGGTTTCGAAATCTGGACCTTCTGAACCTCTGAACCTTCTCTAAACCTTCTCAGGGGGACAAAAAAGGCACTAGCTAGTTTCTTTGCCTTCTTTGTCTTTTCTTTGATGAAGAGAGCTTTCAGACCTTCTTGTCCCTTAGCCAGAGCTAGGAACATTTGTTGGAATTGAGCGTTTTGAGCTTGAAGATCCTTAACTGTCTGTTTAAGAGCCATTTCTTTTTCTTTTTGCTGAAATAAACAGCGAAAAGATAAGAAACCTGTCTTTAAATACCTGCTTAATGTAATTATATGCATGATAATGTTTATGCAATGTTTTCAAGGACATTTAAGATTTAAATTTGCTTAGACAAAGAGAGAACAAACATTAATTGCATTCATAAGTTTAAGTGGTTACAACGATGCCTCTTGGGCTTACAATGGAAGAAACAAAGATAAAACAAAACTCCTAAATCAAACAGGACTCAGGCTTCCCATGAGCGCATCCTCTTTGGTGCAATATAGGCATTCAAACTCTGTTCTTCATGCAGTTGTCTTGTAAGCTCCAAAACCTTCTTCTCGCTTGCGTAGAACTGAGTTTCAAAGGTGTCTCGTTCCCCTTCGAGTTGAATCCAAGATATTTGCAACTCCTCGAGAGTAGTCGGCATGTCAGGATGGATAATATTATGAGGTACATCTCTCTCGGCAATAGGTTCCATGATGATAGATAGGATGGTGGGGTAAGGCATCATAAGATTTTGAGCGCGTGCTCGCACCCACTTAAGATAAGACTCCAAAGGGATGGAGTTCTTATGCCCCAATGTCTTTCTATCCACTTTGTTCACCATTCCCTAAGCTCGCATGAACCTATGACGGTATCCTTGGACATTATTCTCATAGTCGAATGCAATTCCTTGAACCAGTGCATCATGAGGACCATCCCTCCTAGCATACCCGAATTGTCGCAACACCAAACAAGGGTTATAAGTGATTCCTCCCCTAACTCCTAGGAGAGGGACATTAGGGAATTCCCCATAGCGATCAATGACAGTAACGTCTTCCAAAGATCAAGGGCACCAGTGAATATCCGAATGTGTGAGGGACATCAACCTATTAGACCACCTCATGCCTTACTCATTCTTCAACACAGATCGAGGTAGGTGCAAAGTAAACCACATAGCCAACAGAGGAGTGCAACACATAAGGGTCCCTCTTCCCTTTATGGTGCGAGTTTGAAAAGAGTGCAAAATGTCTCCAAGTAATGTAGGCACCGGGTTACGAGACATAAAAACTTTGACCGTATTCACGTCTATGAGTTGGTCCGGATTAGGGAACAATACCATCCCATAGATGATAAGGGCCAATACCTCTTCAAACGCTTGTAAATCCAAAGTATTCCAAAGATAGTGAGCTTTCTCAGACAAAAACTTGGCTAGAAACCCTTTGACACCGCTTCTTGTTTCCCAATTTGTCACAACATCAGACCATTGTAAATATAGGGCTTGAGCAATCTCCTCAGGCTTTGGGTCTCTTTCCATACTGTTTAAGGGTAATTGATTGAGAATATGCACTCCTAATAACTGAGAAAATTCTTCCATGGTAGGCACCAACTGGTAATCGGGAAATGTAAAACAATGATGTAAAGGGTCAAAGAACTGAAAGAGAACTTTCACCATGTCTTCATCAGGGCTTAAGGTGACCAAACTGAGGAGTCGACCATGTCTTTTGGTGAATGGAGAATTCTCATGAACCCTTGATGCCAACTCTTTGAGTTGAGGAGGCACCCTTACGAGGTTGACTTAGATAGTATTTATGCGAGTGGGAGCCATGTCCTACAAAACAGACACAAAGTTAAGTCCTAAAAATCCTTGAAATGGTTAGTATGATATGCCATGTTATGATGTCACGATGTTATATGCAAACAAATATATACAAGCACAAATACAGATAATTAGGTTTAGGCTTTCATGGATTCCATAGGTAAGTACCCTCTTTAAGTATAGTTGGTTCAACCTGTCCTAGAAAGTAACCGGGTTCTAGGGAATCTCAATATCACTGATCTTTCTTCAGTAGGAATTGTTTCAACGTAAGCCTCTTTATTGGCGACCTAAATATCCCAGAAGTCCGATCTCAATGAGCATAGTATCGAGTATCAACTAACTTCAGGCTGCACCAAAGCCGTCTATCTCACTACTTCCTATTGGCCAAGTTATTCAATTAATGGTTCTATGGTCAGTTGGTGCTTCATGACACCACGCAACGGCCCTGTATTCTCATTGACTACTCAAGGGCTACCGGTACCAACAAATATGTCACACCAACGTAGCTATCGTTCAACTGTGTCGGTATACCCTGCACAGTCCCCATGAGCTATTGCTACTTACCTAAAAGGTGCCCTAGATACGGGTGTAGGATCTTTTAGTAACAACCCAAATAAACCCTCAAAGATAAAGCAAACAAAACACACAATGTAAAGCAATTAAAAAAATGAACTAAGCTCTAAGGTAACCCCACTTTTTATTTTTCCCCAGCAGAGTCGCCAGTTATGTGATACGGTGGCAGAACCGACTGTTATACTGGTTTTTGTGTTTGTATTCGCAAATGTTGTGGTAAGCAAGAGTCACCACTGACTTTTCTTTTATCCAACAAAGGAAAGGGTGAAAATAATATAAAAAGACCTTTTGAGATTATTTTTGAGTAAGGGGAGGGGGGTAGATTATGGAAAGGGAAGGTGTTAGCACCCTTTCCATCCGTAGTTTTCTACGGGCTCTTAGATGCTTAGCTCATTTTGAAAATACCTTGTGCTTTGTGTGTTTTGAAAAATATTTTTGAAATTCCAACAGTAAGGCGATTTTCTTTAAGATAACTCTTGCATCAGTCCTCAAGAGTGTTGATAAAGCATTTTGAAAATATTTTTAAAAGTGTTTTGTGTATGTGTAAAAGTTCTTTTTTTGAGCAAGCATCTAACAACTATCTACTTTTACTCGAAAGGGTCATTCTTTTCCTATTTTCCTTTAGACAATGCTATCCTACTATTAGTGAGTAGGTAGCCCCATCGTTGGATGTTTGAGGGACATTCGAAGGGACGTTTATAGTCACAAAGGCAACTGGGCAAGAAATCTTAGTAACTACCCTAGGGTTTTAAGATCATTTTTACCGAGGCAACATCGAGAGGGTCATCGAGGGACTTATGATCTTTTAAACTGGAGGATATCCACTAAAATCTCTCACGTTTTGAGAGTTGTGACTATTTTTCAAAGGCAACCAAAATGGGGATACCATAGAGGTGTGTATGTGCAATTGTGTTATATTCAGTTATTTATCTTGATGTTAGGTTTGCTAACATTTTGTTTTTAATTTCTTGCCATACAATCCTATTACCATACATCTAAACAGTTAATATATGTACATGAAATATAAAGTGCAGAAATTAAATCCTACGCTATTACATGGCTTCGGGGAGGGGGAATTATTTACATGTCCAAAATTTGGGAGAAAGATAAAAGCAGTAAATGTCCTAGTTTTTATCTATTACATCCCAGTAGGCAGTTACAGAAAATAAGAAAATAAAAATGAGAAAGGTAAAAACGCACGTGAATTGAAATGACGTCTAATCTTAAACTCATTCTAAGTTAAAAAAAGAACTCTTTTTGTTGTTTTTTGTTTATTAAACTAAATTAAGTCTAATTATTAGATTAAAATAAAACTAAAAGAAAATTATTAATTAGAGAAATTAATTCTAATACAACCTAATATTTTTGGTGTTTGTTTGAGAAATAGAACTAAAATTGATTAGAATCTTAAGTCTATTGATTTTAAATTAAACAAAATATTAAAGTAATTAATTAATTTATTTACAAAATTAGCTTAATTAATAAAAATTATAACCTAATGTTTTTTTGTGATTTTTATTTATTTTATACTAATTAAAAAAATTAAAGCAAATTAAGAAAAGCGATAAAAGTAAAAACAAAAACTGGGGGGTGTGAAAAAAACGCTAGGCCCAAGTTGTTGAAGCCCAGGTTTCTTATGAATCCAGTGAGGAATGCCTTGGAGAGTGCATGGTGGACTGTGCGTTTGGGTACATTGGATCTGGATCAACTGTGATCTGATGGTTTAGATTGATGGTTCATGATGCACGCGTGGGACAAGCTAGCACTGGATCTGCAAACAATATGTTAGAAAAATGAAAATGCATGACCTGGGACTCGAACCCAGGTCCGCTCTCCAACGCACACATTCATTTACCATCTGAGCTAGCTGTTCAATCATTATTATATCAAAACAAAAACAAAATAAAGGAAATTAGCGTTGAATCCTAGTCAGCCACACGTGCGCGTCATAAAATTCAAATGGGCCAATCATAATGCGCGATATTGCCACGCCTGCTCCCAAGCAGAGTCAGCCGGTCAAAGACACCGGAGAAGATTTCCGGTCGTCTTCTCTGGCCATGTCCATCACCAAACCTGCATTTTTGAATGTTTTAAATCCAGAAATAAAGCTTATTCCACACAAAATTCAACCTTGAGTTCGAATATGGCCTTAGATTCCACAGATCGTGGCTATATCATCCAATTTGAAAACATGATCCATATTTTGCCCTAGTCATGGAAAAAACCTTAATTCTGCATCCAATCTCTCATGTGTTGCGTTAGAACAAATCAACATAAGGGTATAAACAAGGATGTATGCATTAGATTTGCTTAAACTGCATGTATAAAGAGATTCAAATCATATAAATTTTACCAAAGTGGAGCGATTCGGTTGGCTGATTTTAGGGCACCTCAGGTGTGGGTATGGACTGGAATAGACTCCTGGAGGTCTCAGGAGTACAACACAAGGCTTAGACTTGATGAATGTGGGTTGGGATGTGAGTTGCGAATTTTTGCAATTCTTTGAAAAATGATGATTTTGAGAGGGCTTCTTCAGGAAATGTGTGCGTCTGTAGAAGTAACGTTTTTGTCTGTGGAGGCAGTGTTTCGTCTGGCTCAATGTGTGTGTCCTTCTGCTTTGAAGGTGAACGAAAATGGCAAGAATCAACCATTAACCATGGCTTTAAAGGCAAAATCGAAAGCCTTAAAAGGTTGCATTTTTTGATGATTTTCTACCCTTTTGGGTTTTGAATGAACCTGGACAGGTTTCTCATCTTGACTATTTCGAATACCCTCAAGCCTTGTTCTTCGATGGCTCTGAGCGGCTCCCTTTGATGGCTTTGGGCTTCAATTCGATTTGCTCACAGTTTCATCCTCATGGCTTCTTCGATTAAGTCCATCTGCATTGATTGTTTGACCTGGAAAATTCTCCTAGTCGAACTCCATTCTTATTCTCTTCGATTTCCTTTTCTTTGAGTTTCATTCTGTTCACCTCCTTCGAACAAAGTTTTGAGTCCAATCCTATCTTTTATTTTTTCATTTACAAGGCCATCCTTGTTGATCCTTAGTTCACCTTCGATTGGTGAATACAACTTGCATGCACCAATCGAAGGATAACCTATGAGCACCTTCGATCACCCATCTCCCTTGTACGTTCAGGCACATGCCTGAAACATATGATCCTAAAACTACAAGATGACTCATATCTGGATGACTCGTTTCTAGCTGTCCTTCGATTACGCCATGCTTGAAGGTTGCATGTTCTTCGAATCATTAGTCTTCCACGTGTTTCTTTGGATAAAATAAAAGCTTTTTGATTCCAAAATATTCTTGTTTTCAAAGTCCCCATTCAAACAACGTGTAAATCAAAAGGTTTTTTCTTGTAGTGCTTCGAATAAATTATATTTCCATGATTCGAAAACAACACCCTTCGATGACTTTACTAGCTCTTCCAATTGAAGACTTTAAAAAAAATCCTCTTCACGCTTTATTTCGATCTAGCCTTCCTTGGATGTTTTGAATAGCTTATATTTCAGTGGTTCGAAAATGAACCCTTCGAAGCTCCTTATTAGCTCTTCCAATAGAAGAATTCTTAAAAGCCTCCTCACGTTTCCTTCGAATTAGCCTTCCTTTGATCCTTCAAATTAGCCTGCATACTGCTGTTGAAGCTGCTTGGACCCAAAAGCCCTTAGGTATATTTTCAGCCTTCGACCTACACTTTGTCATGCACACTTCTTTTATTTCTTTCAGCTGTGCCATTATGCTGAGGCATATAGGGTGTCATGGAAATCAATTGAAGCTTTGGAACTCACACATCTTGGTGAAAAGTGAAATTAGTTGAAAGGCCATTTGCTTAGGAGGAGAATTTATCATATCAATTCTTGGTCAACCTTGAGCAATTAAGGACCTTAATGAGCATGCCCTGAATAAAATGGGAGGGCAAATTTTGGGGTACAACAAGAATAAAAATACTATTTTGGAACTAATTACTGAAGAATAATGAAAGAAAATGAGAACAAAGTGAAAAGTGCATTTTTGCACTTGAAGGCAAGACAAGAGTCACGGGGAATGGACACGTGGTTGTGTTTAACATAATAGCCTAATGCATCATAATTACTTGACCCCATAATTATTATTGTGTAAACCAATGGCCTTAGGAAATATTTGGAAATAAAAAGATATTATTACAGCCTCATTTACTTTCCCTCTTCAATCCAAATTTAAAAATTCATCATCTCATCATTAACCGTCTATAACTTACCCATATATTTATATCTCCTTCCTTCACCATCACTGTGCAAAAGCTAAACTTAAAACCACTGATTTTCTTTCATCTCTAACTTCTCATCACCATGAAACCAAACATACAAACCATGATTTCCAAAAAAATTCAACATGAATCAAAATACATCATACCAACAAGAAGGTACAAGAGATCTTCTTGTAAGAATGCTTCAACCAATGTTGACCTTTTTGACTCAGATGCAAGGGATAATGAGATTTTTATCACCACTGGCTCCCAAATACGTTTCACCAACTACTTATCAACCAAAAACTTTCATTCTAAAAAAGGTTTCATTGTTGACATGATAAAGAAATATTTGAGTATCATCGACGATGCATGATGTATCATTGCTGATCATAAATGGAAGATATTTTGTATGCACCCTTCAACATTCAACGCCCATATTATGAAATAGTTATATTCCAACCTAACAACAGAACATAGAATAAAAAGATGTAGTGGTCGATGAAGTTACATGTCTCTAATACATTAAAGGGGAAACCTCAATATGATTTTTGTTACCTGTCTCTTAAACTTTAGTTTGATTTTAATCCTATATTTGAGTCTCATTTTCAATTGCGCGTCTTTAAGGATCGAGTTTTGGGTCTGTACTTTAGCATCCATAATTCGAATTGTTTGTGTTTGAGTATGAACAATAATTTTTGTCTCAATTAGTCGTGTTTTTTAGAATAAGAACCGTAATTGAGATTGATTCAAGTCATGTCACAAGTAGATTCTTAAACTATATTTAAGAAAAAAATTGAGATTTTAGGTGTGTGATTCGAATCACACATCCAATGAGTCGAATCAAATCAAAACAGGGGAAAACATGAGATTTTGTAAGTCTGTGAGTTGAATCACAGATTGAACATGATTCGAATCATAGAATCCCATGACTCGAATCACAACTTATAGATGAGTCAAATCACGAAGCTCCTATCAGCCCCTATCTTGTTTGAGTCGAATCATGACTCGAATCACAACAAAACAAGTTTCTCTTTCACTGCAGATCTTGTTTCATATTACTTTTCCAATTGACTCAAATTACGAAGTGTTCATGACTCGAATCAAACATAATTTTTTCACTAATTTTTGTGTTTCATCTCCAACACCTATAAATCATTTTTACTCTCAAACTTATCACAATGTTAGACACATTCTTCCATTGATGATTTAAACACTCATAAACCACTTGTTCTTTCTTTTGTCAAAAGAGTTTGAATCTTTTATGAACACTTGAAAACAATTTCTTTCACCTTCTATCTCATTTTTTCATTGTTACATGGATCTGAATCTCATCTTGGAAGATATGTGATTGATTGAGGAGATTCATTTTAAATTTAACGTTTCTTTGAAGATTTGGTTAAGATTTTAGAGGCTTGCAAAATTGTGTGGTGTAATGACCGGTTCTGACAATTCCAATGGAAAATAAGAAGTTTTTTCTCTACAGGTTTGCCTTGGTAGTACTTTGTAGAAGTATATAGACATGATAGAAGTTCTTTTCGATCTTCAGACAGACTAACACTAAGATACTGACAAAATTGTGTGGAAATTGCATCAGATGAAGACGTAGGAGCATGTTGTTTGGGCTGGAAGATTCAAGAAGGGAATTTTAGTAGAGATTTCACATAGATTCAGTTTGTATAGTTGTGTACAAGTCAAAGATCTATAAAGAAGAAAATTATTTTTCATTGTTTATTTTGGACTAAGGATTATACAAAATCTTGTAATTTTGTTACAAATCATAGTGGAAGCCCAAATAATTTTCAAAGGGCAACCTGTCGTGGCGAAAAAAATACCCGAGCATATCACACGCTCGAAATACAACAAAGTCACCACAGAACTTTATTTATTCCCGAGGAAAGGGAGAATATCGATAAAACCTACGAAAAAAATTAAAATGATTGTCACAACCAAAAGCAGGTTCGGGAGTCAGTTATGCAAGGGGAAAGCATTAACACCCCTCACATCCATTGTATTCAATGTGACCCGTTTTTTTAGTTTTACAAAAGAAATGTTAACTTATTTCTACTTCTGATCTTCTACTTATTATGCGAAAAGAGAGAAAGAAAAATGTTTTTGGATTTTTTATTAATTTGTCTGACAAGATTTCAAAATCTCGCTCCTACGTATCTCCAAGTGCGATGGAGAACTCAAGGCTACGTAGTTCTAGATAGAAAATGTTTGTGTGTTGGTCGATTTTAGAGAAATATTCTCAAGTCACGTTCGAACAGAAAAAACTTCTTCCCAAAACATGGATAATTGAACATTTGTGTTGCTTCAAGAATGGATGACTTAATCTGGATTAGCACGTATTTCTGCCATCATCACATTCAAGAGGAAAACATTTGATATGCTCACGTGGAAGCGATGTTTGCGTCGTCGCATAATGGACGAAACACCTTTCATTTTATGAAAAGGTTTTAAATTGAAAATACAAAGGTCAAAAGGTTTAAATGTGTTAAAGTGAATTTTTGTGGGAGACGAGCATCGAACCACAAGCTAAGTACGACTAGAAATCCACACATTCGAGAAACAAAGAGGATAAAAATGTCCTAACCATTCCTTTTTCTTCCCAATTTTTTAAAGGAAATTTGTGAGGCGAGTTTAATCATAAGTACTTACTGGGAGATTAGCATCTAACCACAAGCTAAGTACGACAAGAAATCATAATACTCAAGAAACATAAAGAATACGTACGTCCATAACATTCCATTTTCATCCCACAAGGACTGAACTAAACTCATTTATTTTAAAGTGTTTTGGACGAAAGACAAGCATCAAACCACAAGTTAAGTATGACTTGCAATCCAAGTACTCGAGAAATAGAAAGGATAAGTACATCCATACCATTCCTTTTTTGACCAGTTTTTATTACGAAAAGATTTTGAAAATGTGACTTGACATTGGATCAAGTGTTTGATTATGAAATTATTTGAAGTAATCAGACAAAGGTATTTGACGTTGGATCAAGTATTTGTGTTGTGCTCGGTTGAATTTGATTCAGAAAATAACTTGACATTGGATCAAGCGTTTTTATTTTGAAAGAAATTGATTTTAGGATGCCGAGTTACTTAATTAATCAATTAGTTGAATTAACCAATTAAAATAACTTTAATCGAGTTGTTTCAGAATGATTAAAAAAATTAACCATTTGAAATAACTTCAATTAATTAATTAGGTTAATAAACAAATAATAAATTTAACCAATTAAAATAATTTTAATAGATCAATTAGGTTAATCAAATTTAATCAACAAAATTAAGATAATATTTAATCAATTATTTTTCACTAACTAAAATAAAAAATATTTTAATTCAAATAGAAATATTGAATAAGAAATAAAGTAGAAAAAATAGAACACTGAAGGGGAGGTATTGAAAAGAGAAAGGGATTGCAAAAAGAAAATGCATGAGCCCAAAACAAGAAATGGCCCAAAAGGAGAGGTCAAATGCTGACTTCCAAATGGGCACGTGTAAGTGCAACTTCACCATTAGATGTTTTGCATGATGACAAAACTAGGAAAACTTAGCATTTATGTATATTGGACGGTATCCATGTGTCGTTTGGTGCACCCTTGCATTAGAGGTCTTAGGAAGCATTCAAAATAAGTTTAAATTTGGCCAAAAACATGAAAAATCATTTTCTGCACAAAAATTAATAACATGTGTCGGCACATCCGTTTTTCAGGTTGGCACATGTACTGCAGCTTTAAAGACTATAGCTTCTTTCTTGCATTGGTCAGCACATAATTCATTTTAGGTCGGCACATAACGAAAAATAATAGTATGTGCCGGCACATACGATTTTCAGATTGGCACATGTGCTGCTTTATTAAAGCCTATAACTTAGGTTTCTCATGTTTCAACACATGGCTTGTTTGAGGTCGGAACATGTGTCAATTTTTGACATAAAGTGTTGGCACATAACTCGTATGTGCCAGCACATCCTGATTTTTTGGTAAAATTATTTAACTATTTTTTAAATACAAAATTACCCTCTTTGCCACCATATTTTCTCAACTATAAATACATCATACATGCATCATTTCAACTTGTTGAAACTATAAACACTTACCACCATTATCTTCATATTCAACCTCCAATTTATGCACACACACTAACAAACTACACATAATCATTTTTTGTTGGGGTGCCATCTAGACGAGGTTTAATAACATCCAATTAAGTTTGTGTAACCGAGTATATTGGATTGAGAATTATTGGGGGTTTCATCCAAAAAAACCTAGGGTTTATCCTCCAAGTTCTTTGGTAGATTTGGAGGTTTTATTCAAGACTTTGCAATAGGGGATTCGACTGAGTGAAATCTTTGAAGATTGGAGATCTTGCAAAGGAGTTACATGAGACGGTTAATCGTATTGGAAGTTCTTATGGTTAATAGTTGCAATCGGATTCACTTGAGTGAAGGCTTTGGAGATTTGGGATCTCACAAAAGAGTAGCTTAAATGGTGAATAGATTGGATCTATTGTGTCTTGGTCTTTTTCAAGACCAAAATAAGAGAAAGGGTTGAATCAACATCAAACGGTTAGGGTTTGTAGGGTTGCTCTTGAACACTTCTCTTGTAATCAAATTTTTGCAAAGTATAAAAATCTATCTTAATTCCAAAACAGAATTGGGGGGGGGGGGGGAGACGTAGCCATAGTGAGGACAATTGGTGAACTTCCTAAATAGATCCCCATGTCATTCTCTCTCTCTCTCTCTCTCTCTCACTCTCTTACTCTCATTTACTTTATATAGGCAATTTGTTGAACTTGGTATTTGATTGATCAATTCGTATAAAACGTTCTTGGATTGTTGAAGCATAAATTGCTTTGTTGATATCCTTATAATCAATTTGATTATAAGTTTTGTTTACAAATGAACAAATCTCAAAAGAAAAATCTAAAAAATTGATTGCGTGCAAGCGTTTGATAAATTATCTAGTTCTATTTTTAATACAAATTGCATTGGAAATAAGTTGCTGAAGTGATTTGTTGGTGTAATACGGTGGGAGAACGGACTTGGGTGTTTTGCGTTTTATCACAATTGTTGTGGATAGCAAGAGTCGCCACCGACTTTTCTTTTATCCAACAAGGAAAAGGTGAAAAGAACAGGAAAGACCTTTGAGATATTTTCTTGAGTTCGGGGGGTAGGTTATGAAAAGGGAAGGTGTTAGCACCCTTTTCATCCATAGTTATATATGGACTCTCAGTTGCTTGCTAGATCACTTTTGAAATTTCTTTGTTTGAAATGTGTTTGTGGTGGGTTTTGAAAGTATTTTTGAAAAGCGCCTTCGTTTAGGAAAACTTTGTAATGATTCTCGTCTCTATAAGAATGCATATAAAGTGTTGGACTTTTTGAAAATATTTCATGATTTGAAAGTGTTTGTTGTATTTTGAAAGATGTTTGTTTTTTTAAAGATGGATTGTGAGCAAGCAACTAAGAATATTCTACCTACTCAAAAGTCTTTTGTTCATTTCTCTCTTCCTTTGACATTGATATCTTACCATTGATTGGTAAGAAGCCTTATCTTTGGATGTAAAGGGACGGGCGTGGGTCATCGTATAGTCATGGATATCAATGTTATGAGATACCTTAGCATTTCTCTTAAGGGTCTAAGATCATTTTGAAGGCAACATTCGAAGAATCACCGAGGGACTATGATCTTGTATTTTTGATTGTTTTTGCTAAGATATCTCACATACATATCATGACTATTTGTTTAAGGCAACAAAGTGGAGTTAACCCTAGAGGTGTAAAGTGTGCAAGGTGTTTTGTTTTCATGCATTCTTGTCTTGAATTAGGGTTGTCTACTTGTTGATTTTAAATCTTGCCATACACACCCTAATTACTAGCATTTTATATAAAAGCGGCAAATTGCGGTAAATAAATGTCCTATGCTATTACATCATTTGGGGATGGGGTATACAAATTTACAAATGGGGGGTGGAAAGCAATAAAAGTCCTAATTATTACAACCATATTGAATATCAATGAAATAAAATATGTAGAAAATATAAAAAAAATGTAAAAGAGAGGAAAATTTCATTTTTAACCATTATGTGTCGACACATGCATCTATGAATCGACACATAACTTTTCCTTTCTCCTGTAAAACCAAATCATCCCAGTACGAGTCGATGCATAATGGTATGTGTTGACTCATTTCTTGCATGTGTCGACACATTCATGTTTTGTGTCGACTCATGTGCCTTTTTTCTTTCTGTTTTGTGCCTGTTATAGCAGTATGCATCGGCTAATGAGGTTTTGTGTCGATTCATAACCTGTCCTGCTAATAAAATAAGTCGACTCATGTGAGTATGTGTCGACTCATACTGCAATTTTTTCACCCTATCATTTTTTGCTGCATACATGGGTTAGTTCTCAACACATAGTTAGTAAAAATGAAAGATAAGCATATGGTTAGCGTCAAGGGAAAAATTTACTACATTTTATCTTTGAAAATGAATCATTAATGATGCTTTATGAGGAGTTAAAATTAAAGAAGACTTACCTTGCAGCTAGATTTTTGTGCTTTGAGTTTGAGTTGCTGTCTTGACTGTTCTTGAGCTTGAAAAAAAAATAGAGATGTTACATAAGTTGTTCTTGATTCTGAACAACCTCTATATGATGTATGTAAGGTATTTAGATGGTTTATTTGGAAAGAACTTACAAAGTGTGAGGGATTGAAGGATTTGAAGTTCAAAGCTCAAGAGTGGAAGCTTTGTGGAAAGTTATGGATTTTTTGAAGGTGTGGAATTTTTTAGGGAAAAACTTCTGGCTTTTCTCTATTTTTTCTGACCTTTTTCTCTTGCAATTGGCCTCTCTATTTATAGAGAAGGTTTGAGACTTGAAACAACTCAAATTTTGAATCACATGTTATGGATATCTTGCTTGTTTTTGAAGCAAGCATGAAGAACATGTTTCCAATGTTTGTACCCAACTATCTAAAGTGGTTGATCACTTTAAACATGTTTGTTCTGACTTGTAGGAGTTGAGTGTGACCAGAACAACAAGTTAGAGGCTCAAGAAATTGACTTTGTGATTAAAGTGAACTTTTCAAGAATGGATATGTTGCTTTCTTCCAAAAATTGAACGATCACTTGGAAAAAGGCTCAAACAATTGGATCATAGTTTAACCAGCTGTGTAAGCATTTAATTAAGGAGTGATATACAAGTTTGAGGCCTGTAAAGTGAAGATTATGCAGCATAGCTAAGATTTTGGTTCCTTGTTCATCACAAATTTGCCTTGTAAATCAAGAATAAATGCCCAACTCCAGGTCCTTGAATCTCCTAGATCAAGTATGATAAATTCACGCTCTTGGATGTTTTGGAAAGCTTGAAACATCCTCTACAACTTTCATGTTTTCCAATTTTATTAAATCAAATTAGAACTTAATAAAAACTGGCCAAGAAGTTGGGATAAAAACCTGACTAAACCTGCTGAAAATTTCTCTAAGTGTTTATTCAAAATTGCCACGAGTTCATGAATTTATAACTCAAAATCTAAGCACTTATAGGACTTGATCAATAATTCAAAGTTGTAGATATCATCAAGGTCTACAACTTTCATGTTGAAAGTTTCCTTTGAATCATCTTGCATCTTGGTGAAAGAATGGCATGAAGTAATGAAATTATCATGTACAAAAACACTTAGAAAATTTTTCTAAGTCTTGAAAAGTTTGACTTTTCACATTGACTTTTGACTTTCTTGATTTCTTGATGATCAAGCTTTTTATTTTTGAATGTCTTGATGAATTGTGATCTTTGAAACTTAATGTTGATCAAAAAAGTCAAAGTTTGACTTTTGGTGCTACAATTGACTTTTTCATCAATACAACTGATTTTAGGTCATCTGATCAATTGACTGAGCAATTTTGGTGATCCAAGGCTTTAACCTTGTCATGAGAATTCTTGGAGGTCCATAATGATCCATGAAAGTATTTTGAGGCAATAAAATTCCAATTGTCCTTATGAAAATTTAAACCCTAATTTTAAGTATCAGTGTTGCGAGCTGACTTTGTCTGATCAATTCTTGAGAATCCTTAAGCATTGGAGATCCTTTGTGAGGAATGTCTTGAAAAAGAGAGGGAAAATTTTGGGGTACGACGGTTGGTAACAATTAATTGTGAAATTTTTTTGTTAATTATTTGTATCATTGTTATTCCATTTGGCTCTCGCATATTCGGGTTTCCAATAACTAGGTTCGTTTAGACGACTCTTCGATCTAGGCCAAAAACCTTCTGTGCAAAATAAAATTTTAACTACCTATTTTTGAAAGTTAATTTTACTTGTGAATATATTCACCCCCTCTAGATAAGTCTCCGTCGTCTAACAAGTGGTATCACGAGCTCCAATTAATTTGGTGCTTCGAAACTCTTATTAGAAAATGGTTAACGAACCTAAAAGGGTGTATAATAGAGCACCAATTTTTACGTGAGAAAACTATGGTTATTGGAAATCTTGTATGCGTATTCATATCAAGTCATATGATAAAGGTGTGTCAGAAGCTATTTTAAATGGTCCAACACCGATTACTCAAACCGATAAAAATGTTGTTTCCATATCTAAGCAGGAAGCACCATGGAATGATGATGATAGAAAGAAGTGGGGACATGATTGGAAAGCAAAAAACATTCTCATATCCGCTCTTGGTGTTGATGAGTTTTATCGCATTTTCCATTGTGAAACCGCTAAGGCTATGTGGGACACATTGCAAGTTGCCCATGAGGGAACCAATAAGGTCAAACAAGCTAGAATTAACATACTTAATCAGGAGTTTAAACTCTTTCACATGAAGCATGGTGAATCATTTCTCAAATGAAAAAGAAGATTGCTCATCTCATTAATCATTTAAACACACTAGATAGTCCTATTTCCAATTCTATTTCTACTAACAAGATTTTGATATGTCTTACTAGGAATTGGCAACCAAGGGTCATTGTGATCAAGGAAGCTAATGATCTTACAACACTTGATCTCACTAATTTGTTTGGCAAGCTTAAGAACATGAGAAAAAACTCACTTGCTTAGATAAGTATGGAAAAACACGAGAAGAAGATGAAAAAGGAGAAATGTATGGATAAGGAGGAAGGAATGAAGCCTAAAGCTCTTAGGGTTTCTTGTTCAAGGTCCTAAAAAGGTGAGCATATTAATGATACTTATTCTAGCGACGATGAAGATTCGGATGATGAACAAATGGAATTATTTATGAGGAAATATAATCAATACATTCAAAAGAATGATGTCAAGCACTCCAACAAAAATTTTGTGAAATTTTCAGAAGACATACCGCATCTTCTAAAGAAGAAGACAACAAAAGGGTAGCTCAAGAAGTCCATGCTATGAGTCTGGAAAACCAGGTCACTATAGAACAAAATGTCCATCTCGTGACAAAGATAAAGGAAAAGGCCAACACAACTGTGAAACGGTGGGAGAACTGACTTGGGAGGTTTTGCATTTGATTGCAATTGTTGCGGTTAGCAAGAGTCGCCACCGACTTTTCTTTTATCCCAATAAAGGAAAGGGTGAAAAGAACAAGAAAGACCTTTGAGATTATTTCTTGAGTTAGGGGGGTAGATTATGAAAAGGGAAGGTGTTAACACCCTTTTCATCCATAGTTATCTATGGGCTCTTAGTTGCTTGCTAGATCACTTGTTTTGTTTGAGAATATGCTTTGTGATGGTTTTTGAAAGTATTTTTGAAAAGGCGCCTTCATTTAGGCAAACTTTGTAATGGTTCTCGTCTTGTAAGAACGTATACAAAGTGTTGGACTTTTGAAAATATTTCATGTTTTGAAAATGTTTGGTGTGTGTTTGTTTTGAAAGTGTTTGGTGTGTGTTTGTTTTGAAAGTGAGCAAGCAACTAAGAACGTTTCTACCTACTCAAAAGTATTTTGTTCATTTCCTCCTTTCCTTTGATATTACTATCTTACCATTGATTGGTAAAAAGCCTTATCTTTGGATGTAAAGGGACGGATATGGGTCATCGTATGGTCATGCTAGCAATGTTGTGAGATAGCTTAGCATTTTCCTTGAGGGACTAAGATCATTTGTAAGGCAACATTTGTAGTGTCATCGAGGGACTATGATCTTGTATTTTGATTGTTTTTGCTAAGACATCCCACATGCATAACATGACCATTTTTATAAGGCGACAAGTGGAATTACCCTAAGGGTGCATGTGTGAATAATGTGTATTTTTCATGCTTGGTTTATCTTGAATTAGGGTTCTCTAAGCATTGATTTTATCTTTCCATACAAATCCTAATTTACTAGCATTGATATGAAAGCGATAAATTACGGAAAGTAAATTTACTACGCTATTACATCATTTGGGTATGGGGTATACAAATTTACAAATGGGGATTGCAAGAAATTAAACCTAATTATCTATTACAACCATATTGAAACTTGAATAATGTACAAGAATTGAAAGGAATATAATGTACAAGGATATAAATGGAAAAGAAATGGATTTTGTTTAGATTTTGTTAAGAAAGAGCCTTGGTTTTAACCTATTTAACTAAAAGAAATAATTAATTAAGTTAAGAAAATTAAACCCTAGTTTAAAAGAAATAACATTAATCAAGAAAGCATTTTTAGGGTTTTTTTAGAAAAAAGGTTTTAAGTTTAATCAAAATAGTATGGAAATTAATTAATTAAAAGAAAACCTAAATTCTAAGTTAATTTTAATAAAAAAAGAAAATAACTAAACCTAAATCCAATTAATAATTTATTTAAGCAAAGATTTAAATTTGTTTAAGAAAAAAGTATTTTTGTCTTTTTTAGTTTAGAAAAGGAAATAAAGTAAAACTATAGGTATATTATAAATAAATAAATAAAGTATTTTTTTGGATTTTTATTAATAAAAATAGTAATAATAATAATAATAATAATAATAATAATAATAATAATAATAGTAAATAATAAAAATAATAAAGAAAAATAAAATAAAATATAAAAATAAAAGTCAGGGGGTATGAAAATGACTTGGATGATTTAAAAGTAAAAACAGTTTATAGTCTGACCCATTATTGTTTTTTGTAAGTCAGAAAGAATAAAAAATAAATGGGCTAGAGGTTGTGTTAGTGAAACTGGGGGGTTAAAGACAAAAATGACAAAGCCCACTTGATTCAGGGCCCAAGTGCACATGGTTCAAACAAAAAATATGGAAAAATGTTGGAAAATATGCAAAATGGCAGCGCTGGGGCTTGAACCCCTAACCTTGACCATAAATGCACACTGCCTTACCACTGGGGTGGCTATACATCCGTTAACTTAAACAAAACCATAAATATATATTACAAATCCATTCCTAGAAATGAACTTCATCTTCAACCTCCAGCCAGGGTCCCTGTATCTCATTCATTTCTCATCCATTCTCAAAACTTCCAACATCAAACTTGTTAAAAATTTTACCAGGATTTCAGAAATGTAAACAATTTGAACTAACAATCAAAGATGAGCATGTCTTTCTAAAAGTAACAAATCCTGACCTAACTTTTTTCAAAGATTCAAACTTAAAATTCTCTAAGCTCAGGCAATATAAATGAAAACTATGGGTATGCACAGCTTCAGGGCAATGATATCTACATTTTGTCTTTGAAAATGAAATCCTAACAATGCCTAGATGAAGAGATGAAATGTCAGAAAAATACCTCAAAAACTGAAAATCTTGAAATGAGTTTGAGCTTGTTTCAAGTGACGGTGATGATCAGGTTAGCTTCCTCAAGTTCCCAGGAAGCTAATGCAATGCTTAGCTTGAGCTATGAATGACTGGAATGGTCTCGAGAAGTCAAGTTGCAGACCTCTGTTTTTGGTTATGGAGGATGGTGATGGAGATGTTACAGTTCCAAAACAAGGACAGGGATGAACTATATTTGAGGTATAAAAGCTTTGAAAATGATTTTGAGGGAAAATGCACGAGGGAAATGAAAGATACAAGTTCAAGGGAAGAACTGTGTATCAAGGGTGTTTTTTGAGCAATTTCTGGTTTGTGAATGTTTGAGGGAGTTTCAGGGCCTTAACATTCATGTGTTTGCTTGCCAAATACTTGTATATTTGTATGGCAAAGGTTATAGATGTTTTGCACAAGGGATTTCTGAGTTGTAGGGTTATGGCTAGGTTGCTTTGTTTTGAAGTAAAGTGGAAAACCAAAATCATAATACATGGTACAAGCGATGTAGAGTGGTTGAATTGCTTTAAACATGCCTCTTCTGAGTTTCTAGGTTGAGTGTATGCAGAAGGATCCATTGAGAGGCTCAAGAAGGGTTGAGATTTGCAAAAGCATACTTTTCCAAAATGGAAGTCTTGCCTTTCTTCCAAAAGTGGCAAGTTAACTTAGACAAAGCTTGGATTTAATGGATAATAGCCATAAAGTTTGTGTAATATTATGATTATGGATATTGTTGTACCCCAAAATTTGCCCTCCCATTTCCTCAACATTTTCTCATCACAAGACCCTTGAAGATCAAGATCCAGTTAGGGTTTCCTCTGCTCAAGACTTCTCCTTGCACTGTTGACCCAAATTAGGGTTTGTGTTTGCACAAAGATATTTTGACCTAAAATGCCCAAGATGACTTTCATGCTTCATGTTGGACTCCCAAGTTTATCCATACCAAGTTTCAAGTCTTGATTCCAGATTTTGCCCAGTCAATTGGACAGTTGACTTAGAAATCAACTGTATTGGGGAAAAAGTCAACTGTGGCCAATTGACAGTCAAATCTCATGAAAATCGATCCACATCAACATTATGAACTCACATGGACCATTTGATCAAGTTTGGATCACAATTCCACAATAAATTTGATCAGATCACCAAAAGGGCAAAATGGTCATTTTTAGGGTTTTGACTGCACAAAGGCATTTTTTGACTGTTTGACCTAGCCAATGGCAAACCAAGCTCACATATGGACTCAAGGACCCCATGGAATTATCTTGACATGCTCAACAAGTTCAAAAGATCCCAAATGCACAAGATTGACAGTTGAATTTCCCAGTCAATTGATCAATTTTGACTGTATACTGAAAAGTCAAACTTTGACTTTTTTGGTCAAAATCAAGGGTCAAGATTCATTTTTCATCAAAGCATGCCAAATCATGAAACTTGTTCACCAATAAATCAAAAATTGCAAATTAGGGTTTAAAATGAGAATTTTTTCATAACTTAGAATTTTTCTAAGTTATGAAAAACCCTAATTTTTTCCCAACTTTGCCCCACTTTCTCACCAAGATTCATTTGGATTCAAGCAAAAGTCAAAACATGAAAGTTGTAGCTTGATGCATAATCTACAACTTTGATTCACAAAGTTATCCCAAAAGAAGCTTGTATCTCAAGTTACAATTTTTGGAACAAGGGTACTAAACCATTCTTAACTTAGTAAAAGTTTAACCTATTTTGGCAAGGTTTTCTACCTAACTTCAAGACCATTTTCCATACACTTCCACTTGGAATTTCAATTTTAACTTCAAAGATGGATTGTAGTACACTTTCCAAGCTTTCCAAGATGTCCAAGAACTCATCAAACAACCTCATAACTTGAGAGATTCGAATTTTGCAATATGGCAAAAACTCACTTTTGAATTGGCCAATTTCCATGATCATAACTTGTGCAAATTTCTCAAACCAGCATGCCACTTGATTACAGGCCCTTAAACCATCCAACACTCAATAATTCAATGCATGTTCATTGTGCTAAGGCCTTGTTTCATGAGTTTAAGCATTACATGTTGGATTAAGCCATAAATGAAAAAAGTGAAATAGCCATTTTTGCAAAAGCAAGCTTTATGTCATAATGCAAATCCAAGAAGTACAGATCAAATCTAATTGGCACAAGATTATGAACAAAACACACTGATCAAGGAGAGGTTTTGCAGCATGTTTAGAGGGCCTCTACCTGCCTAGAAACTCAAGTGGCCTTTGCTTGCTTAAGTGTGAAGAAACACATCATAACATCACAAACTTTGATCTCAGCAAAGAGAAGCCTAAGCAAATATTGTATACACTTTCTAATCATCAAGAACAAGCTAGAACACGAGCAAACAAGGTCCCAAACACTCCCATTCCCAGAATCACTCTCAAACTGCAAAAACAGGGCAGGGTCTGCAGATTGAATCCCATCTCTCATTCCTTTCATGATTTCTTGCCCAAAGCTCATCAAACACATTCCCTAGCATCACTTGAAGCTAACCAAAACATAAAACACGACCTGTAACTCCCCTAACCAGTTCCACCATTTTCACTTTCTTGTTTTGCAGTTGAAGGTCCATAGCTCGATTCAAGGTGTTTCAAAGCAAAGTAAGTATTGGAATAGCATCACCACACTTCAGGAAAGCTGTACAGATCATCATCTTGCCCTGAAAACTCCCCCATTTCCAGATAGAACTTCAACTGAACAGGTATCTTTTTGAACTTCTAACTCTTAGTATATGCATCATTAGCTCTAGGTTTGTGAATAAGAAATGTTCTACTCATGCCCCTGAATCTGTACATGCTTTTACTTTTCATTTATTTTGCCTGAGCTATGAGAATTTAAGGTCTGAATATGGAAGAAAAGTTAGGTTAAGATTTGGGAATGTTAAAATTCTCTCTCATTTCTGAGAGTTAGGATGAGTTCTTTATATATTTAGAATCGTGATTCAATGCTTAACATTTCTTATGTTGAAAGTTTGTGCAAAAAGTCAAAGAATCCAGATGTTTGAACTTGGGTACAGGCGCGCGTTTTTGACATCTTTTTGTCTGAAGGTTGAAGAAGAAGCTTCATGGGCTGGGCCTGTTGTGTTATTTCTTTTCACACCTTGCTTTTGGTTTCATACCCCCTGAGCCCATTATGCTTATTTTCATGATTTTTGACTTTTCTTTTTTTCATTTTGGCTTATTTATTTTTTCCCATAATATTAAAAACATGAAAAATTATTTTTACACCATTTTTATATTTTTAGGCATTTATTTAGTTATATTGCTATTTGTATGTAAATAAGTGCAAAAACATATTATTTAGAATAAATAGGAAAATAATGTAAACACCATTTTATTTTCATTTTTATTTTGTTTTATCTTCTTAAAATATTTTATATAAAATATACTTTTTTATAAATATTAATTATTATTATTCTTGTATATATAATATATTTAGTAAATAATCAAGATATTCATATATATATTAATATACTTAGGGCAAAAATACCAAAATACATACATTTTTATTGTATTAATATTTGACATGAAAAATACTTTTTTATGAATGTACTCCATTTTATTTTATTTTTATATAATTATTGAGTATTATACATATTAAATAGTTAATATATTTATTTAACGAAATTAGGGTTTTACCCTTAAAACACAAAAATTCCAAAAAAAATAATACTTTTCTTTTTGTTTATTTTGACATATAAAAATACTTTTTTTTCACATATACAAAAACCATTTTTGCATCTTGCATATTTATTCTTATTTTATTTAATTTGTGCAATTAAATTATTTTGTAAATAATTCAATATTGATGTAATAGTCTAGGTTTAAATTCCTTGTCAAAAATCCCCATTTGAACATTTGTACCCCCCTTCCCATATATATGGTGTTGTAATAACTTAGTAAATTTATTTTTCGCACTTTATTGCTTTCTAATTATACCATGTTAGAATTAGGGTTTGTATGCGAAAAACAACGAAAATAGTTTGACCTAATTTCAAGATAAACAAGCATGAAAATGGACACACAAATCACACTTGCACCCCCTAGGGTATTCCACTTGTTGCCTTCAATAAATGGGCCATATTGCATGTTAGGTCTCTTTGGGCAAAACAAACACAAATCAAATGATCATAGTCCCTCGATGACGCTTTCAAAAAGTTGCCTAAACAAATGATCAAGTCCCTCCAAGAAAATTGCCCAAAGATACTTGGCACCATTGCAATTATGGTCTAAACGATGACCCGCGCCCGTCCCTTTCACATCCTAACATGAGATTGTCCACCAAATACAATGGTGGAACAAACTTGTCAAAAGGGTTAAAACATAGCAATAAACTTTGAGAAATTTAGGAGTAGATAACCTCTTAGTTACTTGAATCAAACTTGCAAAAAAAAAAACAAAAACATTTGCCTATTTTCTAAAACCACATCTCACAATACTTTCAAAAACAACTTTCAAAAAACAATGAAAACCTTTTCAAAAGACATACACCTTTGTATACATCCCAACATGGATCATTACAAAGGTTTCCACCACATTGGCTTCTTTTCAAAACATTTTCAAATCCACACACACAAGCACCATTTCAAACAATTGAAAACAAAAGGCAAGTGATCTAAGCAAGTAACTAAGAGCCCATGGATAACCATGGATAGAAAGGGTGCTAATACCTTCCCTTTCTATAATCTACTCCCCGAACCCAAGAAAACATCTCAAAAGGTTTTTGCTGTGCTTTTTAAACCTTTCCTTAGGATAAAATAAAAAGTCGGTGGCGAATCTTGCTCAACCGAAACATTTGCGAAAACAAACACAAAACCATAGTCAGTTCTCCCACCGTATCACAGAACTGGCGACTCTGCTGGGGATAAACTTAAAAGTGGATTAACCTTAGGGCTTAGATCACCTTTGTTTTCAATTGTTTGCTTTGTTTGCTTTTATATTTGTGGGCTTTGCATCGGAGTTTTATAGATCCTAACCCGGATCTGGGAGATACCCTTTTAGGTAGCATAATCTGTGAGGGACCTGTCCGGCGTAGACCGACATGGGTGAAGCAGTGGCTACATTGGTGTGGCACCTTGGTCTGTACCTATATCCCTTGTGTTGCAACAAGGAGAATATGGGTCTTCTAAGGAGTCATTAAACACCAACCAACCTTAGAACCCTAAATTGACCAAACTTGGCCATTAGAACAGTAGCAGTATGCTACACTCATTGAGGCTAAACTCTCGTGATGGTTCTGGCCGCAAGAAAAGATTGCGATGCTGGAGTTATGACCGATTGAGGGTAGTCAATGATTTGAGATCCTCTAGAACCCGGTTACGTTTTGATAGGACAGGTTTTAACCAACGAAACTAAAAGAGGGTAATACCTAAACTTCATGCTGGCCTGAAAACTAAGGGTTGTCTTGTGTGATTTGTGTGCTTTATCATACTTGTGGTGTGCTTCATCATAGCATCATGCCATCATACCATTGCATGCATCCTGTACAAGGACTAATCCATTTCGAAGACAAAAAAGTTTCATCTTTGCTCTGTTTTATAGGACATCATGATGCCCGTGCGTAGGAATACTATCCGGCTCAACTTTGTTCAACCACCAACTTTGCTCAAGGATTTGGTTGGTAGGATTCCAAACACTTCTTCCTTCATCAACAGGCATGGTTCTCTCCTTGGCTTGATCACTGCAAAATGGGACCAACAACTGATAAGTGTTCTGACCCAGTTCTATGACCCCCTGTATCATTGCTTCACCTTTCAAGACTTCCAACTGGTCCCTACCCTGGAAGAATTCTCTCATTTACTTGGTATCCCTGTCTTGGAGCAAACTCCATTCACTGGTTTGGAAAAGACTCCTAGGCCTGAAGAGATTGCTGCAGTTCTCCCCTTGACCAAAGAAGAGGTATTGGCTAACTGGGAAACTAGAAGTGGAGTTAAGGGCTTTTTGGTCAAATTTCTGGTTGGCAAAGCTAATGATTTCTAGAATGACTTGGACTTCAAGGCATACGAAGATATTCTGGCTCTTTTGATCTACGGTCTGGTATTGTTTCCCAATCCTGACACCTTTATCAGTATCCATGCCGTAAGGATCTTCATGTCTCGGAATCCTGTACCCACTCTTTTGGGTGATATCTTGCAACAACTCTATGCTCGTACCGCTCGAAAACGGGGAACTCCGTGGTGTTGTGCTCCTTTGCTAGTAAGGTGGTTTATTTCGCACCTTCCTAAGTTCGTGCTGAAGAATGAAGAAGGAAAGGGTTGGGCTCATAGGCTAATGTCTCTCACTGATAATGACATCACTTGGACTCTCAGAGGTTTGGATGAGGTAGCTGTTATTGATCGTTGCGGAGAATACCCTAATGTTTCGTTGATTGGTATCCAAGGAGGAATCTCTTATAATCCATGCTTAGCTCTCCGCCAGTTTGGAAGAGCTAGAAGAGTAGGGCCTCATGAAATGTTGGTTCCTCACTTCCATTTTGAATTTCAGGTAGACAGTGACAAACTACGCCATGGATTCATTAAAGCTTGGGACAGAATTCACAAAGCTGACCCCCATGAATTGGGACCAAAGACCTCTTTACCAATGGAACCCTATTGCAAATGGGTCCGCATCCGTGCTCAGAAGTTAGGTATGCCGTACGAAGCTGTCAGACCTATCATTCTTGAATGTCCTAATGAAGATGGGGTTCCTCCAACTGTCCTCCCTCCTCAGATGCCCACTGATTTTGACACACTGAAGAGATCTTGGGCGCAGCTAAAGGAAGAACGGGATTTTTATCGGGAAAAGTTCAACGAACAGGAACGGAAGAACCAGAGGCTAACTAAGCAATTGGAGGAAGAGCGGGTCCTAAACAACTACATCCACACTGAGAAGAGGAGGCCATGAGAGCACTGATGGGCTTTGGATATTTCCTTTTATAGCCTTTATTTCTTTTCCAGTATTTTTCATTCCTGTAATGCCTAAGGGCAAGTTGTTGAACAATTAAAATTTTAATCTAATGAAGTGTGTTTCCCTTTTGTCTACAAAGTTGAATCTTGTTTGTCTTTGAAAACATAAAACATACGCATCTCATTGCACCATATGCATAGCAGGTACCCTTTTTCACAGGTTCCTTAATCTTCTTCGCTGTTTATTTGAACAGTCATCATGAATCCAGACTCATCCAGTGAGCAAGCAATCAAGGCCCTTCAGGCCCAAAGTGCCCAGTTTCAAGAAATGGTCCTGAGCCTGGCCCAAGGTCAGCAAGAATTGAAGACTCTACTCCTGAAGAAGAAGAAGAAAAAGAGGACTGCGTTATTCAACACCGGACGCAGGTTTGGGAACACACTCCATAATGAAGCTGATCCAACTACTTCTTCTGCTGAGAAAAAACAGTCCCCAAGGGGGAGGAGCTCCTAGTCCCGCAGTCTCTGACAATGAGACGGACTACAATGACGAACAATACCCACCCGCTGCTGACAGATATAAGCAATTAGAGGACCGCTTGAGCGCCATGGAGATTCAGAATGTACCGGGGCTGGATTTCGGAGATTTGGGGTTATCTTCTGGGGTAGTAATCCCACACAAGTTTAAGGCGCCTGCCTTTGCCAAATATGACGAGGCTTCCTGTCCAAAGCTGCATCTAAGGTCGTACGTAAGGAAGATTTAACCTTACACGGCAGATAAGAACCTTTGGATTCACTTCTTCCAAGATAGCCTTTCGGGGTCACAGCTTGAGTGGTTCTATCAACTAGATGGAACTAGTATCCGACACTGGGAAGATTTGGCAACCGCATTCTATAGACAATATCAATACAATTCTGATCTCGCTCCTACGCGTACCCAACTTCAGGGTATGTCTCTAGGAACGGGCGAAGGGTTCAAAGAATATGCACAAAAATGGAGAGATTTGGCTGGTAGGGTGCAGCCTCCATTGACTGATCGTGAGCTGGTTGATATGTTTCTAGGGACCTTGTCTGGTCCATTTTTCAATCATTTGGTTGGTAACTCCTCCGCTGGGTTTACGGATTTGATTATGACGGGTGAAAGAATTGAAGCTGGCATCAGGTCAGGAAAGATACAAAAAGCTGCCTCCCCAAGTACTGAGAAGAGGCCTTTCAAGAAAGAAGCAAGTGCAGTCTATAGTCCTAGAAGACAAGTCAAGCCAGAAAGCCGCCAAGCCGTCAATGCCTTGGTCATTTCCAAACCTGTTGCTGCTCCTCAGCAGTACAATCAACAAAGAGGTGAAAGGCCCAAGAGGCAGTATACTAGGCTGAGTATGACCTTGTCACAAATCTTACCGCAACTGTTATCAACCAACTTGGTGACCATCAAAGAGGCTCCGAAGGTTGTGAATACTGCATCTCCTAAGTATAACCCAAATGCCCGTTGTGCTTATCATTCCGATAGCCCCGGGCATACTACCGATGATTGCTGGGCCTTGAGAAATAAGGTGCAAGACCTTATCGATGCGAAGGAAATTCAGTTTGAGGCGCCTGAGAGGCCAAATGTTGTAACTGCTCCTATGCCCCAGCATAGAGTAAGTGCCATCGACGAAGATTTGTATGCTGTTTCGGTGAATGATGTTGCTACCCCTCTTTTGACTGTTAAGAGGAACTTACTACTAGCCGGTTTATTTCCGGGTTGTAGCAAGGGTTGCCTCCTGTGTGCTGTTATCCCTACCGGTTGTCCGCTGCTGAAATCAGGCATCCAAGGCCTGATGGATATCAAAGAAATTCTGTTCAAGAAAACTGATGTTCCATTTGTTTCCGCTGAAGAAGTATCTGTTGTCACAATTTACAATCCTACCAAAGCTCCCCCGAGGAAGCCAGTCCAAATTCTGTCTGTTGCACCCATCACTATTACTGTTCCGAGGCCTCTCCCCTATGAGTCCGATAAAGCTGTCCCATGGCATTATGGGGCTGACGTGTATGTGCTTGGAGTGAAGCAGGAGTTCAGCACCAGTACCAGTATCAGTAACATTAATGGTCCCGCCAAGATTACTCGCAGTGGCAGGCTCTTCTCGCCTGACATTACACCGCCAGTTATCCGAAAACCTCTTATCATCACACCCGCAAGTGTGCATGTTTCAAATCAAGTTCCTGTGTCTACTACTGCCGCCGAGTCCTCTGATGCTCGGGGTAAAGAAGTTGCTACCGATTTGCCTGCCAGGACGGAGGCACCAAAAAAGACTGTTGTTGAAGCCTCCCAACAAGAGATGGAGGAAATCCTTAAAATCATTAAAAAGAGTGACTTCAATGTTGTTGAACAGTTGGGTCATACCCCCTCCAAAATCTCTATGCTATCATTGCTGCTATGTTCAGAGGCCCATGCAAAAGCCCTGATTTCATTTCTGAAAACGGCCCATGTGCCGCAAGAGACCTCTGCAGATCAATTCACTGACTGTGTGGCTAATTTGACGCCTGACAATGGCTTGGGGTTCTCGAATGCTGACCTTACCGCCAAAGGGAAAAATCACAATGATGCCCTGCATGTCTCTATAGAATGCAGGGGAACTACTCTCGCACACATGTTGGTGGATACCGGTTCTTCCCTGAATGTTTTGCCCAAGAAGGCATTGGATCGCTTGGATTGTGAGGGCCTGGAATTGAAGCCTAGTAACATCATTGTTAGAGCCTTCGACGGTTCTAAGAGGATGGTGCATGGGGAGGTAGACATTCCTATTCGTGTGGGTTCCCAAGTCTTCGACTCAACATTCTATGTAATGGATATTCGTCCATCTTATTCCTGCTTGTTGGGTCGACCCTGGATTCACAAAGCTGGGGCAGTAACATCCACTCTACACCAAAAGCTCAAATACCCTGTCAAAGGGAAGATTGTTACTGTGCAGGGTGAGGAGGAATACATGGTTAGTCACTTGAATTCATTCCGGTATATCGAGATGGACGGGGAGTTTATTGAAACCCTCTTTCAGCATTTTGAGGAGGTTCCTCCAACTTTGGCATCAACTGAAACAGTGGTTGAAGAAGACTTTCCGTTGAAGATGGCGTCCTTGAAGGATGCCCAGGCTGTGATCGAGAAAGGAAAATGTGCAAACTGGGGTCAGCTTCCTGACTTCACTCAAAAGAACGACAAGTTTGGGCTGGGCTTTACTGCAGAGGCTCAGAGGGCTGTGCGCAACGAAAAGATCAGAAAGGCTCCAGTGTTTATCACCAGTCCTAGGGTGAATGCTATCGAGGAGGACGTAGAGGAAGCAGAGTTTGACAGTTGGATCTATCCAACCACCAACAACGGACCAAGCAACTGGACGGCAAAGGATTTTACACCTATTACATTTGTCACGCAGTAATTAACTCTTTTGATTTTCAATTTGTAACAAACAATATGTTGAAACTTCTATTGGCTCGGTGTCCTACCCGAGGCATCGTAGCTCCATTTGTGAGGGATTTTTTTTGTATGACATTTCCATATATCATTAATCAAAACATTGGACGTTTGTTGCATTTCAAATCTTGTGCTCTTTTTCTTTCTGTGTTATATATTGCAAAACAGCTATATTTACACACACTCACTTATACAGGTTTCAATCCACTCTGGATCTCACTGGTAACAGCTCTGCTACCACCAGTTATGACTTCGAGAATCCGATCAACTTGGCTGAAGACGAAGGTGAAGATGACTGCGAAGTGCCTGGTGAACTCACAAGACTGCTACTCCAGGAAGAGAGGGCCATTCAGCCACATGAAGAGCTGGTGGAAACAGTGAACCTGGGTACTAGGACAGATAGGAAAGAAGTCAAGATTGGTGCCAATCTAGAGCTCAGCGTGAAGCAACGATTGATCTAGATGCTGCATGATTACATGGAGATCTTTGCTTGGTCCTATGAAGATATGCCTGGTTTGGATGCCGACATTGTAGTTCATCACCTGCCAACCAAGGAAGACTGCCCTCCGGTAAAGCAAAAGGTCCGCCGTATGCGCCCAGAGATGTCCGAAAAGATCAAGGCTGAGGTTATGAAGCAATTCGATGCCGGGTTCCTAGAAGTGACCTCTTACCCTCAGTGGGTTGCCAATGTGGTGCCAGTACCTAAAAAGGATGGTAAAGTCAGAATGTGTGTCGACTACATGGATTTGAACAGGGCCAGCCCCAAGGATGATTTCCCTCTACCTCACATCGACGTTCTTGTTGACAATACTGCTCAACACAAGGTGTTCTCCTTCATGGATGGTTTTTTAGGGTATAATCAGATCAAGATGGCTCCAGAAGATATGGAAAAAACTACCTTTGTGACTCAGTGGGGCACCTTCTGCTACAAGGTCATGCCGTTCGGGTTGAAAAATGCTGGGGCAACCTACCAACGTGCCATGGTTGCTTTATTTCATGATATGATCCATCATGAGATTGAGGTATATGTTGATGACATGATTGCAAGGTCCCAAACTGAGGAAGAACACCTTGATCATCTGGGGAAGCTGTTTGACCGACTGAAGTTATACAAGCTGAGGTTGAATCCCAACAAATGCACCTTTGGGGTGAGGTCCGGAAAATTGCTAGGTTTCATTGTAAGTGATAAAGGTATCCAGGTGGACCCTGCCAAGGTAAAAGCCATACAAGAGATGCCAACTCCAAAGACAGAGAAAGAAGTCAGAGGCTTCCTGGGACGACTGAATTACATTGCCCGATTCATCTCACATCTGACTGCTACTTGTGAGCCAATCTTCAAATTACTGAAGAAAGATCAAGTAGTACGCTGGAACGATGAATGTCAGGTTGCCTTTGAAAAGATAAAGGAATATCTCCAAGAGCCACCCATTCTTATGCCACCAGTGGAAGGAAGACCTCTGATACTATACTTGACAGTACTTGACAATTCAATGGGGTGTGTGTTGGGGCAGCATGACGAGTCTGGCCGAAAAGAGCACGCTATTTATTACCTGAGCAAAAAGTTTACCGACTGTGAGTCTCGTTACTCACTGCTTGAGAAAACTTGCTGCGCTCTGGTATGGGCTGCTCGCCGGCTGAGACAGTATATGCTGACTCACACTACTCTTTTGATTTCAAAGATGGATCCCATCAAGTACATATTCGAAAAGCCTGCTCTGTCTGGAAGAATAGCAAGATGGCAAATGATCTTGACAGAATATGATATCCAGTATACAACTCAGAAAGCAATCAAAGGAAGTGTACTGGCAGATCATTTGGCACACCAACCTGTGGACGATTACCAATCATTGAACTTTGAATTTCCGGACGAAGACATCATGGTGGTAACTGATTGTGAAGTGCCTGGACCGGATGAAGGACCTGAGGAAGGATCCCGATGGTCTATGCATTTTGACGGAGCCTCCAACGCTTTGGGTAACGGTGTCGGCGCTGTAATCATATCTCCCAAAGGAACTCATACTCCACTCACCGCCCGATTGTGTTTCAGCTGCACCAACAATATGGCAGAATATGAGGCATGTATCATGGGTCTTCAAGCCGCAATCGACTTAAGGATCAAGTATCTGAGTGTCTTCGGAGATTCCGCTCTCGTGATCAATCAGATCAAAGGCGAGTGGGATACGAAACACCCAAATCTTATTCCTTACAAGGAGTATGTGTTGACCTTGCTTCCCCACTTTGAAGAGATAACTTTTGAGCACTTCCCAAGAGAGGAGAATCAGCTAGCAGACGCACTAGCTACGATGTCTTCAATGTTCAAAGTTAAATGGGACAATGAGGCTCCCCGGATCATTATCTGGAAGTTGGACGAACCAGCATACTGCTGCGATCTTGAGGCCGAAAAGGTGACTGAAAAACCCTGGTATCATGAGGTGAAGAGGTACTTGGAAGCTCAGGAATACCCTGAAGGTGCATCTGTCAATGACAAGAAGTTCATGAGGAGGTTTGCGGCAAAATTCTTCCTCAGCAACGACATTCTCTACAAACGGAATCATGATTCAACTCTACTGCGTTGCATGGATAAGGCTGAAGCAGAGTAGATCATGATAGAACTGCATGAAGGTACATTCGGAACACATTCCAGTGGACATACCATGGCAAAGAAAATCCTTCGGGCAGGATATTTCTGGTCCACAATGGAAACCGACTGTTACCAACATTCTCGAACTTGCCATAAATGCCAGATCTATGCTGACAAGGTGCACATCCCTCCAGTTCCTCTGAACGTCCTGACGTCACCATGGCCTTTTGCAATGTGGGGCATTGACATGATCGGTGAGATCCGACCGACGGCATCCAACGGGCATCGCTTCATCTTGGTGGCAATCGATTACTTCACGAAGTGGGTTGAGGCAGCTTCCTACGCAACGGTAACCAAGAGCGTCGTGGCACGTTTCATCCGGCATAATCTGATCTGTCGGTACGGCGTCCCGGAAAGAATCATTATGGACAATGGTACCAATCTCAATAACAAAATGATCACTGAGCTCTGCGAACAATTCAAGATACAGCACCACAACTCTTCTCCCTACCGGCCGAAGATGAATGGGGCTGTAGAAGCAGCCAATAAGAATATCAAGAAAATTGTGCAGAAGATGACAGTGACCTATAAAGATTGGCACGAGATGTTACCGTTTGCTCTTCATGGGTATCGTACCTCAGCAAGGACGTCAACCGGGGCAACTCCTTTCTCCTTGGTCTATGGCATGGAGGCAGTCTTGCCGATTGAAGTCCAGATACCCTCTCTCCGGATAATGAAGGATGCAGACTTGAACGAAGATGACTGGATCCAGACTCGACTTGATCAATTAAACCTGATTGACGAAAAGAGGCTCACCGCTATCTGTCATGGTCAGACGTACCAAAAGCGAATGATCAGGGCATTTAACAAGAAAGTCAAACCACAAGAGTATCAAGTTGGGGACCTGGTAATCAAGCGCATCATCCTTCCTCAAAGTGATCCCCGGGGCAAATGGACCCCTACGTACGAAGGGCCATTTGTGGTTAAACATGTGTTCTCAGGAGGAGCCATGATTCTAACCACCATGGATGGTGATGACCTTCCTCACCCCGCCAATGAAGACATAGTAAAAAGATACTACGCATGATAAAAGACCCGCTAGGTTGACATACCTAGGCAAAAATAAGGGCTTCCCGGCGAACCAAAAGGGTTCGGGCAAAAATAAGGGATGAAATGAAAAAATCTGTACACCCGGCAAGTCGAAAACCTGAAAAGGCGGCTTGGGCAAAAATGGGTATCCCGGTGGACTGAAAACCCGAAAGGGAGGTCCAGGCAAAAGTTAGGGATAAAGCGTAACACTATGTCTCATTGGATCACCTTACATCCAGAATTCGGCATCAATTATCTGGCTCAGACTTCGGCATCGACCAATCAGCTTCATCTTCAACTAGGCAGCAAAGTGATGAGACGCTTGAAGGCATAAAGGCGATAGCAGAGTTGGAACCCAGTGGGATTGTTCACATAGCTGTTTTGTTTCCTTTTCAAAATTGTAAATTCTATGCTATTCGGCAGCATTCTCTTACTAGGATGTCAGCCTCTTGTACAAAAACGCCTATTCACAGACAAATTTCAAAATCAATACAAATCCACTCTCTTATACAAATTGCTATTGTTTTTCCTTTTTCTGTTTTGTCTCGCGAAGAACGTCCAATGTTCATTTTTGATATATGCATTTGACATTAAATTGCTGATTCATAAATATTTGCATATGAAACAAAAGACTAATTACAGGTGACATCAGAAACAGGGGCAATGTGAAGTTGTTTGATGCAGTCTGGTTGCTTTGTCCACCAAGGTACCAAGGTAGATTCGGCTGAAGAATGTGACCAAATCATCTCAACTCCCCGCAGAGTAAGACAAGATTCAGCAATACTTTCCCCAAGCAGAGTTGGTTCCCTATCAATCCTGAAAATAGCAATTTTCCCCAGTGGAGTATAGGCATTCATTAGCAAGCGTCTCCGGCAGTCTTGATCTAAGATGGTTCCCCGGCAGAGTATCAATACCCCAATGAAATTCCAAAAGTTTCCCCAGGAAGGTGGAATCCATATCCCCAGCAGGTCTTGAAGCTTATCCCCTGCAGAGTACGGACGTCTCTCCCGAGCTTTATTCAAAGTTATTTCTCACAAGGGCTTATATCCTCAGCTAGTTGCCACGGAAGAGCGCCCTCGACAAAGTTCTTCCTATCCCCCAGCGGAGTTCATCAAAGTTCCCCAACATAACTTATCAACACAATCCCCAGCGGAGTTTATCTTTGGTATCCCCAGCGGAGTTTATCATCATTATCCCCAGCGGAGTTCATCATTGAAATCCTCAGTGGAGCTCTCGTCAACTTCAGCAAAGTATCTCTTCCACAGAGCAATTCCCCGCATAGTGATCTCTCCAACAAGTTTATTCCTCAGTAGAGTCATCTTCTCCTACCGGTGTATTCTTACAACCATCATCCCCAGCAGAAGCGAAGAACTCTACTCTTCAACGTCAGCCCAGGATTCAATTCCCCGGCCGGTCGTCAAGGATTTATTTTCCTAGACGAAAATACATTCATAAACATTTCACATTTCATACATCTTGCTTACATACATACAACACTATCTCATGTTGAACATCATGACATCATGCATTTCATACATCATGACATTGCATACAACTAATGTTTTGCCTTTACAGGGAGAAGGACAACCCCAAAGACAACTATCTTCAACTATCACATTTCCAGACTCGATTCCTGTATCTAGCCAGGGCACGTCTGAAGAGTTCGAAGATTCGATTCCTGTATCCAGCCAGGGCATATCTAGCAACTATCACAATTCCAGATTTGATTCCTGTATCTAGCCAGGGCACGTCTGAAGAGTTCGAAGATTCGATTCCTGTATCCAGCCAGGGCATATCTAGCAACTATCACAATTCCAGATTCGATTCCTGTATCTAGCCAGGGCACGTTTGAAGAGTTCGAAGATTCGATTCCTGTATCCAGCCAGGGCATATCTAGCAACTATCACAATTCCAGATTCGATTCCTGTATCTAGCCAGGGCACGTCTGAAGAGTTCGAAGATTCGATTCCTGTATCCAGCCAGGGCATATCTATCAACTATCACCATTTCCAGATTCGACTCCTGTATCCAGCCAGGGCATATCTGTTGACCACATTTCCAGACTCGATTCCTGTATCTAGCCAGGGCACGTATGAAGAGTTCGAAGATTCGATTCCTGTATCTAGCCAGGGCATATCTGTTGACGACTATTTCTGGATTCGATTCCTGTATCCAGCCAGGGCACATCTATGAGCAACCGATTGTAGATTCGACACCTGTATCTAGCCAGGGCATATCTGCATGAGGAGATTGAGGATCAAACACCTGTAACAAGCCAGGAAAACTTCTGTCTTTCTCGAATACACAAGTTCTCGCTAAGGAATCCCTTATGTGATCAACACCTCCAAATGGCATCTGTAAGCCCATTCCCGACATCATATTGCAATACTTCGACATGCGAGTGCAAATTTCCGGGCACTCTAGTGTCCAATCTCCTTTTACCCTCGAGTCACGAAAGGCAAACTTGCCAATCTATCTCTTCAGGTTCAAGAAGATTGAACAGGGGCAACTGTTGTACCCCAAAATTTTCCCTCCCATTTCCTTAACATTTTCTCATCACAAGACCCTTGAAGATCAAGATCCAGTTAGGGTTTCCTCTGCTCAAGACTTCTCCTTGCACTGTTGACCCAAATTAGGGTTTGTGTTTGCACAAAGATATTTTGACCTAAAATGCCCAAGATGACTTTCATGCTTCATGTTGTACTCCCAAGTTTATCCATACCAAGTTTCAAGTCTTGATTCCAGATTTTGCCCAATCAATTGGACAGTTGACCTAGAAATCAACTCTATTGGGGAAAAAGTCAACTGTGGCCAATTGACAGTCAAATCTCATGAAAATTGATCCACATCAACATTATGAACTCACATGGACCATTTGATCAAGTTTGGATCACAATTCCACAAGAAATTTGATCAGATCACCAAAAGGGCAAAATGGTCATTTTTAGGGTTTTGACTGCACAAAGGCATTTTTTGACTGTTTGACCTAGCCAATGGCAAACCAAGCTCACATATGGACTCAAGGACCCCATGGAATTATCTTGACATGCTCAACAAGTTCAAAAGATCCCAAATGCACAAGATTGACAGTTGAATTTCCCAGTCAATTGATCAATTTTGACTGTATACTGAAAAGTCAAACTTTGACTTTTTTGGTCAAAATCAAGGGTCAAGATTCATTTTTCATCAAAGCATGCCAAATCATGAAACTTGTTCACCAAGAAATCAAAAATTGCAAATTAGGGTTTAAAATGAGATTTTTTTCATAACTTAGAATTTTTCTAAGTTATGAAAAACCCTAATTTTTTCCCAACTTTGCCCCACTTTCTCACCAAGATTCATTTGGATTCAAGCAAAAGTCAAAACATGAAAGTTGTAGATTGATGCATAATCTACAACTTTGATTCACAAAGTTCTCCCAAAAGAATCTTGTATCTCAAGTTACAATTTTTGGAACAAGGGTACTAAACCATTCTTAACTTAGTAAAATTTTAACCTATTTTGGCAAGGTTTTCTACCTAACTTCAAGACCATTTTCCATACACTTCCACTTGGAATTTCAATTTGCACTTCAAAGATGGATTGTAGTACACTTTCCAAGCTTTCCAAGATGTCCAAGAACTCATCAAACAACCTCATAACTTGAGAGATTCGAATTTTGCAATATGGCAAAAACTCACTTTTGAATTGGCCAATTTCCATGATCATAACTTGTGCAAATTTCTCAAACCAGCATGCCACTTGATTACAGGCCCTTAAACCATCCAACACTCAATAATTTAATGCATGTTCATTGTGCTAAGGCCTTGTTTCATGAGTTTAAGCATTACATGTTGGATTAGGCCATAAATGGAAAAAGTGAAATAGCCATTTTTGCAAAAGCAAGCTTTATGTCATAATGCAAATCCAAGAAGTACAGATCAAATCTAATTGGCACAAGATTATGAACTAAACACACTGATCAAGGAGAGGTTTTGCAACATGTTTAGAGGGCCTCTACCTGCCTAGAAACTCAAGTGGCCTTTGCTTGCTTACGTGTGAAGAAACACATCATAACATCACAAACTTTGATCTCAGCAAAGAGAAGCCTAAGCAAATATTGTATACACTTTCTAATCATCAAGCATAAGCTAGAACACGAGTAAACAAGGTCCCAAACACTCTCATTCCCAGAATCACTCTCAAACTGCAAAAACAGGGCAGGGTCTGCAGATTGAATCCCATCTCTCATTCCTTTCATGATTTCTTGCCCAAAGCTCATCAAACACATTCCCTAGCATCACTTGAAGCTAACCAAAACATAAAACACGACCTGTAACTCCCCTAACCAGTTCCACCATTTTCACTTTCTTGTTTTGCAGTTGAAGGTCCATAGCTCGATTCAAGGTGTTTCAAAGCAAAGTAAGAATTGGAATAGCATCACCACACTTCAGGCAAGCTGTACAGATCATCATCTTGCCCTGAAAACTCCCCCATTGCCAGATAGAACTTCAACTGAACAGGTATCTTTTTGAACTTCTAACTCTTAGTATAGGCATCATTAGCTCTAGGTTTGTGAATAAGAAATGTTCTACTCATGCCCCTGAATCTGTACATGCTTTTACTTTTCATTTATTTTGCCTGAGCTATGAGAATTTAAGGTCTGAATATGGAAGAAAAGTTAGGTTAAGATTTGGGAATGTTAAAATTCTTTCTCATTTCTGAGAGTTAGGATGAGTTCTTTATATATTTAGAATCGTGATTCAATGCTTAACATTTCTTATGTTGAAAGTTTGTGCAAAAAGTCAAAGAATCCAGATGTTTGAACTTGGGTACAGGCGCGCGTTTTTGACATCTTTTTGTCTGAAGGTTGAAGAAGAAGCTTCATGGGCTGGGCCTGTTGTGTTATTTCTTTTCACACCTTGCTTTTGGTTTCATACCCCCTGAGCCCATTATGCTTATTTTCATGATTTTTGACTTTTCTTTTTTTTCATTTTGGCTTATTTATTTTTTCCCATAATATTAAAAACATGAAAAATTATTTTTACACCATTTTTATATTTTTAGGCATTTATTTAGTTATGTTGCTATTTGTATGTAAATAAGTGCAAAAACATATTATTTAGAATAAATAGGAAAATAATGTAAACACCATTTTATTTTCATTTTTATTTTGTTTTATCTTCTTAAAATATTTTATATAAAATATACTTTTTTATAAATATTAATTATTATTATTCTTGTATATATAATATATTTAGTAAATAATCAAGATATTCATATATATATTAATATACTTAGGGCAAAAATACCAAAATACATACATTTTTATTGTATTAATATTTGACATGAAAAATACTTTTTTATGAATGTACTCCATTTTATTTTATTTTTATATAATTATTGAGTATTATACATATTAAATAGTTAATATATTTATTTAACGAAATTAGGGTTTTACCCTTAAAACACAAAAATTCCAAAAAAAATAATACTTTTCTTTTTGTTTATTTTGACATATAAAAATACTTTTTTTTTCACATATACAAAAACCATTTTTGCATCTTGCATATTTATTCTTATTTTATTTAATTTGTGCAATTAAATTATTTTGTAAATAATTCAATATTGATGTAATAGTCTAGGTTTAAATTCCTTGTCAAAAATCCCCATTTGAACATTTGTACCCCCCTTCTCATATATATGGTGTTGTAATAGCTTAGTAAATTTATTTTTCGCACTTTATTGCTTTCTAATTATACCATGTTAGAATTAGGGTTTGTATGCGAAAAACAACGAAAATAGTTTGACCTAATTTCAAGATAAACAAGCATGAAAATGGACACACAAATCACACTTACACCCCCTAGGGTATTCCACTTGTTGCCTTCAATAAATGGGCCATATTGCATGTTAGGTCTCTTTGGGCAAAACAAACACAAATCAAATGATCATAGTCCCTCGATGACGCTTTCAAAAAGTTGCCTAAACAAATGATCAAGTCCCTCCAAGAAAATTGCCCAAAGATACTTGGCACCATTGCAATTATGGTCTAAACGATGACCCGCGCCCATCCCTTTCACATCCTAACATGAGATTGTCCACCAAATACAATGGTGGAACAAACTTGTCAAAAAGGTTAAAACATAGCAATAAACTTTGAGAAATTTAGGAGTAGATAACCTCTTAGTTACTTGAATCAAACTTGCAAAAAAAAAACAAAACACTTGCCTATTTTCTAAAACCACAACTCACAATACTTTCAAAAACAACTTTCAAAAAACAATGAAAACCTTTTCAATATACATACACCTTTGTATACATCCCAACATGGATCATTACAAAGGTTGCCACCACATTGGCTTCTTTTCAAAACATTTTCAAACCCACACACACAAGCACCATTTCAAACAATTGAAAACAAAAGGCAAGTGATCTAAGCAAGTAACTAAGAGCCCATGGATAACCATGGATATAAAGGGTGCTAATACCTTCCCTTTCTATAATCTACTCCCCGAACCCAAGAAAACATCTCAAAAGGTTTTTGCTGTGCTTTTTAAACCTTTCCTTAGGATAAAATAAAAAGTCGGTGGCGACTCTTGCTCAACCGAAACATTTGCGAAAACAAACGCAAAACCATAGTCAGTTCTCCCACCGTATCACAGATATATTTATAGACTTGGAGGCCTGCAAAGCAAGATTACAAGGCATGGCTAAGAGATTTGAAATCTTGTTCATCTTGGAAATGACCTATAATTCAAGAATGAATGTCCAACTTCGTGTCTTCTATTCTCTTAGCTCAAATATGATCTCAATGATTTATTGGACATTTTGGAAAGCTTGTAACATCCCTTACAACCTTCATTTTGGACATTTTTGAAGATTCAATTTGGAACTAGGTGAAAAGTTTCCATGAAGTTAGGTCAAAATCCTAACTAAAATACTCAAAATTTCACTAAGTATTTTTAGTATTATGTACATGACTTATTGAATCAATAACTTGAAATCCAAGAATTTATAGAAACAGTTCTTCCCTACAATGTTTTAGATCTCATTGAGATCTACAACTTTCATGTTGGAAGTTTTCCTTGAATCATCTTGCATCATGGTGGAAATTTGGCACAATGTTATGAAAAAATGTTAACTTTCTAACACTTAGAAAAATTTCTAAGTCCTAGAATTTTGACTTTTCGAAGATAATTTTGACTTTTTAATTTCTTTATGAACAAATTTCATATTTTGGCATGTTTTGATGAAATATGATTTTTGAAACTGATAAAAAAGTCAAAGTTTGACTTTTCAATGTACAATTGACTTTTCATCAATTGATTGAAATTCATCTGTCAATCCAATGATATTGAGAGGTGATTTGAACCATGCAATTAGTTCAAATGGTGCATTTGAATCCTTGAGATCATGTCTTAAACCAATAAGTCATTTTCTTGGTCAAAAGTCAAAAACTGAGCCTTCTCAATCAAAACCCTAATTTTGACCATTTTGCCCTTTTGGTGTTCTGATCAAATTTCTTTGAGGAATTGTGATCCAAACTTGATCAATTGACATATATGAGTTCACAATGTTGATATGGATAAAAATTATGAAGTTTAACTGCAAATTTACTACAATTGACTTTTTCCCTAATACAGTTGATTTTAGGTCAACTGATTAACTGACTGAGCAAAAATGTGATCGAAAGCTTGAAACTTGACATGAAAAATCTTGGGGATACAAAATGATCCATGAAAGTCATATAAGGCATTAGAAGTTCAATTATCTTTGTGTAAACTCAAACCCTAATTTTGAGTTGTCAGTGGTTGAGGAAGTGTCTTGAGCTGATCAAACCTTGTGTAGTCTTGAATCAATGGAGATATTATGAGAGATTTCTTGAGAAATGAGAGGGAAAATTTTGGGGTACAAAAGCTACCCCTGTTCAGTCTTCTTAAACCAGAAGAGTTAGATTGGTGGATCCGCCATTCGTGGCTTGAAGGTGAAAAATGATTAAACACTAAAGTGCCTAAAAATTTGCACTCGAAGATGTATTGGGAATGCGCTTATAGATGCCATTTGGAGGAATGATGGTAAATACTGCAAGAAGTATCAACACAAATCTTTAGTCGATTCATACTAAAACTTGATCTTTTGCCTGTGGGAAAAGGGTTAGTTAAATGCAAATGTATGCATGGCATTCTCAAGATGAATGACATTGTGCTAAATGCCTTTCGTATGCATATGCTATGATGTATGAATGTGGGATTTTATTTAGATGCATATTTTTCTGGGAAAATAAATCCCTGACTACTATTGAGGAGTTCTGGGAAGTTTAATCCAGGATTGTTGTCGGGGATGAAGAATATACATAGCTTCAAATTTTGTTAAAAGAATGCTTCCGCCGAGGATTATCTCTTGAATGTTAGATGTTATCTGGTCGGACTCCAAGTTTCACACCAACTTGCTGAGGATGAGGAAGTCAACTGCTATCTGGTTGGATTCCAGGTTTCACAGTAACTTACTGGGGAAGAAAAAATTAACTATTATCTGGTCGGATTCCAGGCTTCGCATAAAATTTCTTGAAGTTGAACTGTTATCTGGTCGGATCCATGCTTCACAGTAACTTGCTTGAAACTAGTTTCTGTCTGGTCAGATTCCAGGCTTCACAACGAATTTTTGAGGGAATAAAGTTAATCGTTTTCTGATCGGATCCAGGCTTCACAATAACTCGTTTAGAAAGATAGAGTTAAACTGATATCTGGTCGGGTCCAGGCTTCACAGTAATTTTCTTGAAGAGATAAAATTGAACTGACATCTGGCTTGGTCCAGGCTTCATAGTAACTTGTTGGGGTAGAGGCGAACTCTATTGGGAAAATAAGCTAAACCATTGTCTGTTTGAGTCCAGGTTCTTCAATATCTCGAAGAGTTAAACTATTATCTAGTTGGGCCCATGCTTCATAGTGTCTTGAGAAGTTAACTATTATTTGGTTGAATCCAGGCTTCATAGTAAGAAAATTATACTATTATCTGGTTAGGGTCAGGCTTTATAGTATTTGAAAAGTTACACTATTATCTGGTCGGGTCTAGGCTTCATAGTGACTGAAAGTTGTACTATTATCTGGTTGGGTCCAGGCTTCATAGTATTTGAAAAGTTACACTATTATCTGGTCGGGTCTAAGCTTCATAGTATTTGAACGAATGAAGTTGACTGTTATCTGGTCGGATCCAGGCTTCACAACAACTTACTGAAGTTAAAACTGTTATCTGGTCGGATTCCAGGCTTCACAACAACTTTTGGATATAACAATGACTTTGTTGGAAAACGACTCCGGGGATTAGGGGTTGTGGCCCTCTGATTTGTAATAGTCTGAGAGGCAGACTCAAGCTGGAGAGGATAGACTTAGCCAGGGCAAACAGATTTAGATGGGGAAATAAACCCTGCTGAGGAAATAAAACCTATTGAAGAAATAAACCATGTTGAAGAAATAAACCCTGTTAAGGAATACTTGACGAACTGCTGACCAGGTGAGTTGTTTTAAGAAGAGATCCACATGGCTTCTTCTTTTAGGACCAACTTAGATGGGGAGAGAGCTGTCAAGAGGTTGAGACTCTGGCTGGGGATCAACCTAAGCAAAGAGACTTTGTGGGCAACTCTGTTGGAGAAAGGTTTATTATAGCCGGCCTTGTGGGGATAATGCTAATGAAATAACTTTGCGGGGATATTCCATATACATTAAAGACATGCTTGCTGCTACTTAACAGGACATATGTGCCAAGTAGTTTAAATCATGTTTACATGCATATGTTCATTCAATTTTAGTCATTAGACTTCTTTGCATTCAAAATAAAAACAGAAGGTTTGCACTTCAAAGTATATTTGTATTGATATTTTGCCCATGAATAGGCATTTTTGTACAAAGAGAAGGAGATCCTATTAAGAGGAAATCGTCGAAAGGAAAACAAAATTGAAAACAAAGAAAATAGCCATGTGGAAATGATCTCATTGCGTTGCAACTCTACTATTGCCCTAATGTCTTCGAATGTCCCTTGCCATTGACAAAGGCTGATTGGACTGATCTTGGACTGTTTGAACTCAGGAATTGGTAACAAAGTCGACTGTGGTGATTCCACGGGACATAGTCATACGCTTTTAATCCTTAACTTTTGCCTGGACCTCCCTTTCGGGTTTTCAGCCCACCAGGATACCCATTTTTTCCCAAGTCGCCCTTTAAGTTTTTCAACTTGCCGGGTGTACAATCTTTTGCATATATCCCTAATTTTTGCCCAAACCTTTTGGTTTGCCAGGATGCCCTTATCTTATCTAGGTGTGTCAACCTAGAGGGTCTCTTATGCATAGTATTTTTTAACTATGTCCGCATTCAAAGGATGTGGGAAGTCTTCACCTTCTATGGTAGTCAGCATCATGGCACCACCAGAGAAAGCTCTCTTGATAACAAATGGCCCTTCATAGGTGGGAGTCCATTTGCCCCTGGGGTCGCCTTGAGGAAGAATGATGCGCTTTATTACTAAGTCACCAACTTGATATACTCGAGGCTTGATCTTTTTGTTGAAAGCCTTGATCATGCGTTTTTGGTACATCTGACCATGACAAACAGCAACCAGTCGCTTTTCATCAATCAAGTTCAATTGTTCCAATCTTGTCTGAACCCATTCGTCTTTGCCTAGGCCTGCTTCATTCATAATCCATAGTGAGGGAATCTGAACTTCCACTGGAAAAACAACTTACATGCCATAAACCAAAGAAAAGGGAGTTGCCCTAGTGGATGTCCAAGTTGAAGTACGGTAACATCTCATGCCAGTCTTTGTAGGTCACTCCCATCTTCTGCATAATCTTCTTGATATTTTTGTTGGCCGCTTCCACTGCGCCATTCATTTTAGGTCTATAAGGAGAAGAATTGTGATGCTTGATTTTGAACTGAGTGCAAAGTTCTGTAATCATAGCATTATTGAGGTTAGTCCCATTGTCAGTGATGATCCTTTTGGGGATACCATAGCGGCAGATGAGGTTATGTTTGATGAATCTGGCTACCACGTTCTTGGTGACTGAGGCAAATGAGACGGCTTCGACCCACTTGGTGAAATAATCAATTGCGACCAGAATGAAGCGATGCCCATTGGAAGCAGTAGGTTTGATGTCTCCAATCATGTTAATGCCCCACATTGCAAATGGCCATGGAGCGGTCATGATGTTCAAAGGGATAAGAGGCACATGGACCTTGTCAGCATAGATTTTGCATTTGTGGCAAGGTCTTGAGTGGTGATGGCAATCAGTCTCCATTGTTGACCAATAGTAACCAACTCTCAGGATTTTCTTGGCTATAATATGTCTGCTAGAGTGAGTCCCAAAAATACCATTGTGCATGTCTTCCATAATTTCCTCTGCCTCCTTCTTGTTAACACATCGGATTAGAGTAGAGTCATGGTTGCGTTTGTACAAGATTCCATTACTTAGGAAGAATTTGGCTGAAAATCTTCGTAAGAATTTTCTGTCATTGATGGATGCTCCTTCAGGGTACTCTTGTGCTTCAAGGTATCTCTTCACCTCATGGTACCATGGGTTTTCTGTGTCAGTGTCGAGCTCGTAGCAGTGTGTAGGTTCGTCAAATCTTTCGATTGTAATCATAGAGCTTTGTTGTCCCATTTGACTTTGAACATGGAAGACATTGTTGCTAAGGCGTCAGCCATCTGATTTTCTTCCCTAGGGAAGTGTTCAAAGGCGATCTCTTCGAAATAAGGAATCAGAGATAGCAAAAGCTCCTTGTAAAGAATGAGATTAGGGTTCTTAGTGTCCCAATCTCCTTTTACTTGGCTAATCACTAGAGCGGAATCCCCAAACACATTCAAATGCTTGATCCTCAAATCAATGGCAACCTTCAGACCCAAAATGCATGCTTCGTATTCAGCCATATTGTTCATACAGTCGAAGCATAGTCTGGTAGTGAAAGGAGTGTTGCAACCTTCATGGGAGATTATCACAACACTAATTCCGTTACCCAAAGTGTTGGAAGCCCCATCGAAGACCATAGTCCATCAGGATCCTTGTTCAGGTCTGTCATACGATCCAGGTTTCGCACAGTCGGTCACTAGCATGATATTCTCGTCCGGGAAGTCAAATTTCATAGACTGATAACCCTCAACAGCTTGATGGGTCAAATGATCTGCTAATACGCTTCCTTTGATGGCCTTTTGCATTATGTATTGAATATCGTATTCAGTCAAGATCATTTGCTATCTGGCTATCCGTTCGAAAAGAGTAGGTTTCTCGAAGATGTGCTTGATAGGGTCCATCTTAGAAATCAACAGAGTGGTATGAGTCAACATATACTGTCTTAGCCAGCGAGCAGCCCATGCCAGAGTGCCGCAAGTTTTCTCGAGCAGTGAATATCTGGTTTCACAGTCGGTAAACGTTTTGCTCAGGTAGTAAATAGCATGGTCTTTTCGGCCAGACTCGTCATGTTGGCCCAACACACACCCCATAGAATTCTCTAGCACCGTCAAGTACATGATTGTGATACGGTGGGAAAGAACTGACTGTTTTTTGGAATGCTGGTTTGCATTTTGCGTTTGTTTTCGCAAAATGTCGCGGTAAGCAAGAGTCGCCACCGTCTTTTATTTTATCCAACAAGGAAAGGAAAAAAGCACAAAAAAGTTCCTTTTTCGAGATATTTCTCGTGTTCGGGGGGTAGATTATAGAAAGGGAAGGTGTAAGCACCCTTTCTATCCGTGGTTATCCACGGGCTCTTAGGTACTTGCTCATAATGTTTTCAAAATTTGCTTTTCTTTGTGTTTGTGGGATCGAAAAGAGTTTTTGTTTTGAAAAGGAGTGTAAGTGTGAAAACATGTTTTGTTTTGAAAGAGCAAGTACTTAAGAACCATCTACCTACTCGAAAAAAAGGAATCAATCTGTGCTAATGTCCTTTAGACAATGCTATCCCACTATTGATGAGTAGGTAGCATCGTCGTTGGAGTTTTAAGGGTCAATTCGATTGAGGGACGTGCGGTCACTAAAGCAATGTTAGGATGCCTTAGCGGTAACCTTAATGTCTTAGATCATTTTTTCTGAGGCAACTGTTTCGAGGCAACTTATGATCTCTGGACAAGAGGGCGACCTCTAAAACTTCCTATACTCAATGACCGCGTTACGAAGGCAACCAAGTGGGGTGTACCCTAAGAGTGCGCATGTGCGAGTGTGTCGTTTTCAGTTATTTTTATCTTTGCACATGCTTAGGGTGATCTATGTTGATTTTAGGTTTAAACGTTCAATCTTGTCATGCATTCCCTATTATCAAACATCTAACAGTTTATAAGTTGCGGAAATTAAATTGCGGAAATTAAACTAACTATTACAAGGCGTCGGGTATTTACATCGCCAAAAGCAACCCTTGAAATTAAAATGCGGAAAATAAATAAAGCGATAAAGATAGTCCTAATTATCTATTACATTCCGGAAACAAATACAATATTGAAATAAAATGGATCGCGTGCGGGAAATTAAATCGGGCGAGTTCTAGGGTTTTGACCCTTTGTTATTCAAGAAAAGATTTTTGGATTAAGAAAGAAACCAACCTAGGTTAATTATTAAATTAATAAATAAATTAATTAATAAAAATATTTTTGGTTTTTTTTGGTATTTAAAGAAATAAAAATAAATTTGATCAATGTTAATAAAACCTAATTGTCTAAGTTAATTTTAATTATTTCCAAATATATTAAAAAGTTATTCCTAATTAAAACTAAATTAATTAAATTAGTATTGTTAACGAAAATAAAATGCTGAAATTTAATTTAAATAAGAAAATATTTTTTGGTTTTTAATTTTATGAAGAAAAATATTTAATTGGTTAGTTAATAATAAAAATAAATAATTAAATAAAATAAATAAAAAGAATGAAATAGAAAGACTTAGGGAGTGTGGGCCTGATTGGGGGGGGGGGGGGGGGAGGGGGTTAGAATGGCAAATTCAAAACCCATTAGGCGCTGGCCTGGATGGCTTTCCTGGATTCCATGTGGCACTTTGACTTGGTAGCATGGTAGACATCCCATCTGAACCACCAGATTTGGCCTGGGGCCATCTGGCAAGTGATTGAGTGAGGGAGCATGGTATGCTACAACTCCTGAAGCGCGCTGGAATACCTGAAGAAAAATAACAAATGCAAATGGGGGGACCTGGGATTCGAACCCAGGTCCTGTTGATCATTGGATGTACACGCCCACCACTCAGCCACTGCTTCTCAATTGTTAATTAAACACAAACAAAACATAATATATCAAAACACGTCATTATGCCAGAAAATAAAAAAAAAGTGCACGAATTGTTTGAATGGTCCAATCAGAGGGAGACACGTTTGTCGTCCCTGACCTTCAAACCCTGTGAGTTTACCTGCGGATTTAGATCCGCATCTAAATGCGTAGATGCATCCTAAAATCCATTCCAGCCCATGAAAATTGATTCCAAGCACATGGTTGAGTTCGTCTGGGCATCCTGAGTAACCCTATACCCTTCTCGAGTCTTGATTTCCCTTGAAAAAGAAAGCCCTAAAACACAAACGAAGAACCCTAGCTATGGGGGTTCTTCATCTAGGCCAGAAAAATGCAATTGACTGATGCATAACGCTTATAAATTCGTTGATAATTATGAATATGCAAAGAGTTTGTAATAAAAGTGCAAGAATAAGGATCCACGAATTCAAACGAAAAGCGGTTTTTTGAGACACTTACAAAGCTTTTGAATGCGTATGGAGACTGGCTTTGGGTTGGTTCTGCTTCAGGGATTGTCCAACAATTGATTAGTGTTGAGTTTTGTTTCTGAATTTGCCTCCAAGAATGATTTCAGTTTTGCACTTTTCCACCTTTTTTCAAGTTTGGTTCTTGATGTTCTTGCAGCCTCTAGCTCTTATTTCGTGTGCTTTGGCTTGTATAAGTATCATAGAAGGCATTAGGTCAACAAATTTGTCTTGAATCTTTCCACATCAATGCCTTGAGATTGGATTTGATTCACCATTGATAACTTGCCTAATTTGCCAAAAATCCAATCTTTTTGCACATGGAATGCTTGATACGAGTTTGATCATGATATTGATTATGATTAGGTCCTGAAAATAGAAAAAGATCTCATGTAATCAAGTTTTGGGATTTTATTTGATTTAAATTGATTTAAAATGAAATAATTCAATAAAAAATCAAATAAAATGATAAAATTGATAAATGGACACAAGGCTGAAGCTATGACACGTGTGGAATGTGGAAAGCCCAAATCAAGTGGAAACGAATGGGCCCATTTGACAAAATTTGAAGTTTTGGGGATAGTTGAATTTTGGAAATTTTGCAAAAATGCCCAACTTCAACAATGCATAACTTCTTCAATTTTGAACTTTTGGAAGTGTTTTTGGACTTTTTAGAAAGATTGAGATGTCGTCTAACCAACCCTTTTGGTCTCATACCGTTTTGATATTCCATGCTCAAGTTATAAGCTTTGGAAAAAAAGGTGTTTTTGTTAACTTTCAAAAATGACCTATAATGTCCAAATTTGTAACTTCTTGTGAGTGAATTTTTTGATCTTGGGGTATGAATATGGATTTTATGAAATTTCATCCTATTAAAAATGAGCTTTGGATGGGTCATTTCTCATAAAGTATGAGAATGTTATGCTTGATCAAAGTTGAGTTGACTTTTCCTACAAAACCCTAATTTAGCAACTTTTGAGTCTTGATGAATTTTGAGCAATCCTTGATGAATCATGGTCAACCCTTGATCAAATGATGAAATATTCTTCAAAATGAGAATGTTGACAAAAAAACTTGAAGTTTGACTATTTATAGGTCAGAGTTGACTTTTGTCCTAGCACAGTCGATTTTTGGATCTTTTGAGCAATTGACTGAGCAAACTTCCTCTGCAAGGCTTGAAATTTGGCATGGATGATCTTGAGAGCATATTAGGACATTGGGGAGAACTTGAGGTCATTTTGACTCAAGGATCTTGATGCAACACAAAAACCTAATTTGGGGTTGACTGCCTTAGGAGATGATTTGTCTGACCAACTCTTGAGCAATCTTGAGCCACTTGGAGATTTTTCTTGAAATGTTTTGAGGAATATGAGAGGGAAAATTTTGGGGTGCAACAGCTGCCCCTGTTCAATCTTCTTAAACCTGGGGATGTAGATTGGCTTTCGTGCCTTTCGTGATCCGAAGGTGGAAGATGATTGAACACTAGAGTGCCCAGAAATTTGCACTCGCATGAGGTAGTACCAGCCTTGTGATGTCGGGAATGAGCTTACAAATGCCATTTGGAGACTGTTGATAGGTGGTATGGACTTCGACTGGAATAGGAATCAGGGAGATCTTAGCGTCGATCTAACTGAACCAGAGAAGGTCTTGGATTAACTTTGGCTGGATAAGAATCAGAAAAATCTTCGAATAGATTTAGCTGAACCAGACAAAAGTCTTGGAATATCTTAATCTGGAATATGAATCAGGGAGATCTTAGCGTCGATCTGACTGAACCAGAGAAGGTCTTGGATTAACTTTGACTAGATAAGAATCAGAAAAATCTTCGAATCGATTTAACTGAACCAGACAAAAGTCTTGGAATATCTTCAACTGGAATACGAATCAGGGAGATCTTAGCGTCGATCTGACTGAACCATATAAGGTCTTGGATTAACTTTGACTGGATAAGAATCAGAAAAATCTTGGAATCGATTTAACTGAACCATACAAAAGTCTTGGAATATCTTCAATTGGAATACGAATCAGGGAGATCTTAGCGTCGATCTGACTGAACCAGAGAAGGTCTTGGATTAACTTTGGCTGGATAAGAATCAGAAAAATCTTAGGATCGATTTAACTGAACCAGACAAAAGTCTTGGAATATCTTAAACTGGAATACAAATCAGGATGATCTTAGCGTCGATCTGACTGAACCAGAGAAGGTCTTGGATTAACTTTGACTGGATAAGAATCAGAAAAATCTTAGGATCGATTTAACTGAACCAGACAAAAGTCTTGGAATATCTTCAACTGGAATACGAATCAGGGAGATCTTAGCGTCGATCTGACTGAACCAGAGAAGGTCTTGGATTAACTTTGACTGGATAAGAATCAGAAAAATCTTAGGATTGATTTAACTGAACCAGACAAAAGTCTTGGAATATCTTCAAATGGAATACGAATCAGGGAGATCTTAGCATCGATTTGACTGAACCAGAGAAGGCTTGGATTAACTTTGACTGGATAAGAATCAAAAAAATCTTAGAATCGATTTAACTGAACCGGACGAAAGTCTTAGAATATCTTCAACTGGAATAAGAATCAGGGAGATCTTAGCGTCGATCTGACTGAACCAGAGAAGGTCTTGGATTAACTTTGACTGGGTAAGAATAAGAAAAATCTTAGAATCGATTTAACTGAACCAGACGAAAGTCTTGGAATATCTTCAACTGGAATAAGAATCAAGGAGATCTTAGTGTCGATCTGACTGAACCAGAGAAGGTCTTGGATTAACTTTGACTGGATAAGAATCAGAAAAATCTTAGAATCGATTTAACTGAACCAGACGAAAGTCTTGTGAGAGCATCTTTCTGAGGAATCCGCTGAAATAGTCCTCAATAGATGTAGTTTTTGAGGGGACTACCAGGTCATATAAGTAGTCAACGGTGTTTATTGATTCGTCTTTCCATGAAAAGGTAAAGAGTTAGTCATATGCAATGTCATGATGTATTAAATGCATGATATATACCAAGCAATGTCGCTCTCAAAATAAATGAGATTGTGTGGTATGATGCGTATATGCCTGTATCATGATGTATGGAAATGTAATGTTTCTAGCTGGGGAAAATAAATCCCGGATAGCTGCTGAAGAATAGAGCTGGATTCTTCATTTCCACTGGGGATGGTGAACAAAGAGAATAAACCTACAGGAGAGGATGACTCCGTTGGGGGAATAAACTGATGAGGAGATTACTCTGTGGGGAAGAGATGTTTTGCTGAAGATTCCACTGATAAATTCAGTCGGGATGAATTATCGTTGCTGGTGATATTGAATCCTATTGGGGATTGAATTCCTATTTGTGAAAGGAAAGAACTCCGCTGAGGACAATCTCTTAGTGGCGACTTCACTGGGGATAACCTGTTAGACTTTTGTGGGGATAATCCTTTGAGCTTTGCTGGGGACAATCTTCCTTTGAACTCGGCTAGGGATGTTTATTTTTATACTCTGCCGGGGACAAACTTCCAGAGTCTACTGGGGATGATTCTTCAACTCCATTGGGGAAGCTTTTTCAGACTATGCTGGGAAAAATTTAACTCCACTAGGGATATCTTGTATTCTGCCAGGGAATATTCTTATACTCCATTGGGGAATATTAAGACTTCCGGGGATATTAAGCCTTTTCAGTGTTGATGGTAGATAAACTCTTCTTGGGGAGAATATTACCGACTCATTCACAGTTGCAAGCCTTAGCTGGGGAGAGTTATCTTTACTGTCTTACTATGCGGGGAGTGAATGTTACTGGGGTGCGTGCTAAGGATATGACAATGGCTTGCATCGAGACTTTTTCCCCCTATTTCTGCGGGAGAAGGTGCCTGCGGAGGCCCTGTGGATCGAGTATTATCCCCACCTATGAGGTGCTTGGTATCTGTTGCACCCCAAAATTTGCCCTCTCATGTTTTCCAAAGTCTTCCCCCTGCCTGGTTGATCACAAACTCTTGCCTAAGGAAAAAGAAGATTTTTGAGTGGTACTTCAAATACCTTTCGATTGGCATTCTGAAGGAGTATTTCGATTGGCATTTTGGACAAGCATTCGATTGGAATTATGTCAAGGCAATTTCGACGGGCATGTCAACCATGTCCTTCGATTGGCATGAACAACACATTTTGATTGGCCTGTTAGCAGAGCATTTCGATTGGAATCCTTCGATTGATATTTGGGCCAGGCCCATTCGAAGGGTACGCAGGGAGTCCATTCGAAAGAGGCAAATCAGGACTAATCGAAGAGCATGGCCTGAAAGCACTCGAAATCCAAGCGTCCAGGTTCATTCAAGGGACACGAATGTTTCAAAAAAGGAAATGATTTAATGTGTTTGATTTTTGTCCAGAACGTTAAAGGCCTATTTTAATGGTTGTCCCTTACCATTTTCGTGCACTCCCACACTCCTATAAATAGGAGGCCAGTGACACATTACAAAAAACAAGAAAATTACACGAAAAATCACACGAAAATCATAGAACGAAAATTACACACACTTCTTCAAAAAATCTGCAGGAGAACAAAACATTGGAGAGACGCTGCCCAGAATTTTCCAAGCCAAAGCAGTCCCTCAGATCGAAGGTGCCTACGCCCAGAAGCCCTCAAATCAAAAGTGCCTACATCCAGGAAGTGCCCAGATCAAAAGTGCCTGCGCCCAGAAATCCCCGATTGAAAGTGCTCCCATCCGGCCAATGCCCAAATCGAAGACTCAATCTGCAGGTAAGAAAGGGTAAATTGTCCAACCTTACATTTGCATAAACGCATTATTACTTATTGTTACCTTTGACTTGCCATCTTAGACAGGATCGAAAGGCCTGGGTTTGGCACCCAGGTCACACTTTTCGTGTGCTAACATTTGCTGCAGATTTAGCCTGAAGAGACCCCAACAAGTGCAGGATCGAAGGGCCTGGGATTCAATACCCAGGCCCTGCATTTTTGTTTCGCTCACATACTTTTGCAGGTATAATATCCCAGATCGAAGGAGAGCCCTTCTCTGGATCGAACCCATTAGCGTGCTGGATCGAAAGAGGCATCTCATCCCTGGATCGAAAGCCATGACCTCCATGATCGAAGGGCAATCCTCTTCCCTGGATCGAAGGCTACTCACGCCTTACTGTCTGGCCCAATCGAAAGGACCAGGATCCTCTCTGGACCGAAGCAGTCCATTCCCTCCCTGGGTCGAAACTCCTTTTTTCCCTGGATCGAAGGATCCCTCCTGCACTTTATTTTTTTTGTTTTTTATTCTCATAGACTTCTTTTTATCTTTTAATTAACATTAAAATAAAAAATCACAAAAAAACATTAGGTTAGTTTTTTATTCAAATTAATTTTTTAAATAAATAAATTAATTATTTTAACTTCATTTTATCAATTTAAAATAAACTAGACTTAGGAGTATTTAATTCAAATATCTTCTTAATCAAAAACAACAAAAAGAGTTCTTATTCTTAGGATTTTTTTTAGATTCGCGCACGTTTATTTTACTGGGATGTAATAGCTTAAACTAAGACCTTCTTTTACTTTACTGTTTTTATTTCCCCCAATATTTTTGGACATGTAAATAATCCCCCTTCCCGAAAGCCTTGTAATAGCGTAGGATTTACAATTCCCGCACTTTAAATTCTTGTACATATATTAACTGCTTAGATGTATGCTAACTAGGATTGTATGACAAGATTAACTCTTAACTTAAAATCAACAGTAGTCCACCATGACATGCAAGAATAATATAACTGAAAATTGACAAACTTGCACACGCCACTCCTAGGGTATACCTCATTTGGTTGCCTCGAACGTGGTCGTCAAGTATAGGGTGTTTTAGAGGTCGCCCTCCTGTCTAAAGATCCAGTTGCCTCGAAACGGTTGCCTCTGATAAAAAGGATCTAAGACATTAGGGTTACCTCTAAGGTGTCCTACCATTGCTTTGGTGACCACACATGTCCCTTATAATCGAATTGACCCGAACAACTCCAACGATGGTGCTACCTACCTCTCAATGGTGGAATAGCACTATCTAAAGGACTCTTACACAACCTAATTCCTTAGAGTAGGTAGATGTCTCCTGGGTACTTGCTCTCTCAAAACAAACAAAACATCTTTTCACACTTACACTTTCAAAAAGTTTTCAAACAAAATTTTCATACACTCTTGAGGACAGATACAAGAGTTACTTAGAAATTTTTCAAACGAAACTTTTTCAAAACCCACACACACTTGAAAAGCAAACAAATTTTTGAAAAACATAAGAGCAAGTACCTAAGAGCCCGTGGATAACCACAGATAGAAAGGGTGCTAACACCTTCCCTTTCTATAAATCTACCTCCCGAACCGATAAACATTCTCAAAGAAGGAATTTTGCTGTGCTTTTGTCCTTTCCATGTTGGAGAACATAAAAGACAGTGGCGACTCTTGCTTCCGTGACATTTCGCGAAACTAGCTTTAAACAGTCAGTTCTATTTCCACCGATCACAGAACTGGCGACTCTGCTGGGGACACTTAAAAGTGAGGTGTACCTTAGGATTAGACCACTCTTATGTTTTCAATTGTATTGCTCTGATTGCTTTAAACATTGCGGGCCTGTTTTGGGAGTTTCATAGATCCTAACCCGGATATGGGGAATACCTCTTAGAAAGTAGCAACAAACTGTGAGGGAACTGTGCGGGGTATACCAACACGGTTGAAGCAGTTGCTATGTTGATGTGGCACTTTGGTGAGTACCGGTAACCCTTGAGTCAAGTCAAGGAGAGTACGGGGCCTCCGCGTGGTGTCGTGAAGCATCAACTGACCTTAGGAACCTTACTTGAACCATCCTGGCCTCTTTAGGGGTAGTGAGATGACTGACTTTGGTGCAGTCCGAAGTTGGTTGATACTCGATACTACACTCATTGAGGGTTGTTTTCTTGGAATATTTTGATCGCCAATTCAGTGGCTAAATCAAAACAATGAACACAGAAAACAATCCAATGATATTGAGCTCCTTAGAACCCGGTTACTTTTGGTAGGACAGGTCTTAACCAACCAACTTCAAGAGGGTAGTACCTAAACTTCATGCTGGCCTAAACTCTAAGGGCTCTCTTGTGTGACTTGTGTGCCTTCAAACTTGACTACTTGCATGATTGTTATCTGACAACATGAGTTCCGTGCAGGTTTTGTTTACAGTCCTTAATCTGGGCTTATAACAGGGTTTACGTACATCACTCCATGCATAGCATAACATCATACCATTGCATACATCCTGCATAAGGATTAATCCATTTCAAGGATCTCAAGGGTTTGTGATGCAGGTCATGATGAACCAAATTGTCCAGCAAGGGGCAAAAGGGGATTTATTTTCCTCTAGCCAAGGTTGTCAGGGGCTATGACCCACTCGATATGGTGAGCCTTGACCCTTGAAGAAGGACTCTCAGCAACATGAAGTTCCTTCAATCAAGCTACCAGATTCAAATTCTAACAAATATTCTTGTTTACCCCGCGAGATCCTTGAAAACATTGCATGCATACATACACATCATTGCATAACAGGTACCCTTGCTACAGGTCACTTACCTTCTTCCCTGTTTATTTCAGCAATGGCTTCCCAACAAGATAATCAGGAGCTTCGTACTCAAGAGACTCAGTTCAGGAAAATCTTCCTAAACCTATCCAAGGGGCAGGAAGAGTTGAGGACACTCCTCATGGGGAATTTGGTCAGGAAGAGTCCTGAAGACGACAAGGACGAACGGCTGAAACATCTGCAAGCTGAGGTAGATGCAATGAGAACCCAAATGCTGGGGCAGATGGCCCTTATCCAAGGCCTAGCCCGGGAGCAAGAAGAGTTGAGAACTGTGATCAACCAGCTTCATCAAGACAGTATGAAGCAAAAGGTCAAGGCTGGGGATCAAACCGGTAATCAGCCTCCAAGAAGACAAGAGTTTGGTATGGTGAAGAATGGACCTCTCCAAGGTGCTACTACCTCAAGGGTCCAACAACAACCTCGCCAAGAGCAACGGGTTACTCCGAGGCCGTTCACCAAGCTCAACATGCCGCTGTCCCAAGCTTTGCAACACTTATTGAGCTTGAATCTGGTGACGCTGGTAGAACCTCACCCGAATCCTAAGACGTCTTCACCCAACTACAATCCCAATGCCAGGTGTGCATACCACTCTAACAGCCCGGGGCATGATACTGACGACTGTTGGAAGTTGAGGTACAAAATCCAAAACCTGATTGATGAAGGAGCATTCGAGTTTGCACAAGACGGTCAGGCTGAGTTCTTCTACTATCCCTCCAAGGTTCACCATTCGAAGTGACAAGTCCTGAGAAGAGAGGACTTTTTGTCCATTAGACTTTTCAAGTTGTAATTTTATTTTGATTGTTCAAACAATTATTGTCATGACAAACTTCTTATTTCATTAATGCATCGCATATGTCTGTTTTGAATCAATATATTCGCATTCGCTATATTCAAACTGCTTCCATTTTTTGTGATGTTTAACTCTCAATCAAAAATTCTAAGCCTTTTGAGGGAGGATGACGAAAACGATACCACGATCTTTATAGTATGCTTTTGAACAGACCCCGCTGATGAGGTACAGGCATTGTTTCAATTCCTAAACACTGGAGTCATAAGGAAGATAATCCCTCGTCAACCCCCTTTGAGCAAAAGAAGTAGGAGTTTTTCTTCGAAAATTAAAACCCTTAATCATAACCTGGGGCAGGGTAGTTCTCTCAGTTGATCCAGGTGTACAATGGATGACATCAAAGGAGTCCTTCCAAAGCAAAAGACAATGATGGTTCCGAACAATCATAAAGACAGGCAGTCATCATCTCAAAATAAAAGCCCAATAAGTCAAAACCTATGAAGGAGACTTACAAAACTGGGGCATCCCGCTGACTATAATTCCAAAAGAGGAAACAGTTCAGGCAAAAAATAGGGATAATGAAATCAAAAAGAAAGAGGTCCTACAAACCCTCAACAAAAAAAGGGGAAATGACTGCCTATTCAAAATAAATTGTCAATATCCGAACCATCACTGGTATATCAAAGCGAAGACTCCACAAGGTCTAACGCACGATTAGCTGAGTTTAGGATCGAAGAACATCACGAAGAGCGGGTGGGTACCAATATAATTTGAGCCTTTATCCTTTGTTTCTTAAACCGTGAACCAGGCCATGTTACAACCCTTAAAAGTCCTAGCTGAAGCATGGGTTAGTTCGAAAGCATACTATTACGAAAGGTATCCTGACTCCTTAAGGCTCGCTGTAAAATCTTGAGTTGGCATCACATGTTACAAAATTTGTTTGTTTTACTGAAAAATGCATTTTCAAAAATTTTAAAACAGACATAGGCTTTGCATTCTTGATATGATATTTTTTGCATATGATGATTTGTTCGAACAGAAGAGAAGTTCGCACGACGAATGTTTGATGAACAAAAGCACTTCCAATCAAAGGGGCAAATCTCCGCCTGAGTCACTTGGGGCATTGGACATGGATTCCAGCGACGAATCTTGCATGATCAAACATCTTCTGGTAGTATGGCGACACAACACTACTGACAGGGGCACCTCCCTGCACTCTAAGAGCGTGGACACAGTCGAAAAATACTATGCATAATCAAAGACCCTCTAGGTTGACACACCTAGGCAAAAATAAGGGCTTCCCGGCGAACCAAAAGGGTTCGGGCAAAAATAAAGGATGAATATGAAAAAAAATCTGTACACCCGGCAAGTCGAAAACCTGAAAAGGCGGCTTGGGAAAAAATGGGTATCCCGGTGGACTGAAAACCCGAAAGGGCGGTCCAGGCAAAAGTTAGGGATCAAAGCATACGACTATGTTCCGACATCTCGTCACTTGCCTACCAGAAAAAGATTGGTCAATCGACAGGTATCAAGCACCTCCACAGGTACCTTCTCCCGCAGAAACTAGGGTAATAGGAATTGTCCGAACTGTACAATCTGCTCTGTCCACCGAGGTACCAAGGTAAGTTCAGCTGAAGAACGTGACTAAGATACCTTCACTCCCCGCAGAGTAAGACAAGATTCAACAATTCTCCCCAAGCAGAGTTGGTCTCCCATCAGCCCCGAAGAGGCACAGTATCTCCAACAAGTCAGCGATACTCTCCTCAAGCAGAGTCAGTCTACTGTCAGCCTTAAAGAAGTTGGGTATCCCCAGAAGATCTCAATATTCCCCAACGGAGTATACAGATGTTCCTCTACAAGCATCCCCGGCAGTCTTAATATTCCTCGACAGAAATATAAGATTGTTCCCCGGCGGAATACCAGACACCCCATAGAGCCATTCCCCAGTGCAGTCCTCCAAAGATTCCCCAGGAGAGTTGAATCATCCTCCGCAATAGATTCTGGAAGCTTGTCCCTAGTAGATTCTAGAAGCTTATCCCCAGTAGATTCTGGAAGCTTGTCCCCCGCAGAGTGCAAAAGCATCTCCCCGGCTTTATTCAAAGGTTATTCCCCACCAGAGCTTATAACTGGGTTATCCTCAGCTAATTGCCACAGAAAGATCGTCCTCGACGAAGTTCTTCCTATCCCCAGCGGAGTTCATCAAATTCCCCAACATAACTTATCATTGGAATCCCCAGTGGAGTTCTCATCAAAACCTCAGCGAAGTATCACTTCCCACAGAGTGATTTCCCCGCAGAGTAATCTCTCCAACAAGTTTATTCCCCAACGGAGTCATCTTCTCCTACCGGTATATTCTTGCAACCATCATCCCCAGCGGAAACGAAGAACTCTACTCTTCAAACATCAGCCCAGGATTCAACAAACTCCCGGCATTCGTCAAGGATTTATTTTCCTAGACAAAGATACATTCATAAACATTTCACATTTCATATCTCCTATTTACATATATGATAAAGTGCATACGCATCATATCACACAAATTTGAGAACATCATGACATCATGCGTTTCATACATCATGACATTGCATATAACTGATGTTTTGCCTTTTCAGGAAAATGGTCAACCCAAAGATGATTACTATCAACTGTCGCAATTCCAGATTCGATTCCTGTATCTAGCCAGGGCACATCTGAAGAGTTTGAAGATTCGATACCTGTATCCAGCCAGGGCATATCTGTAGACGACTAATTCCAGATTCGATTCCTGTATCTAGCCAGGGCACATCTGGAGAGTTTGAAGATTCGATACCTGTATCCAGCCAGGGCATATCTGTAGACGACTAATTCCAGATTCGATTCCTGTATCTAGCCAGGGCACATCTGAAGAGTTTGAAGATTCGATACCTGTATCCAGCCAGGGCATATCAGTAGACGACTATTTCCAGATTCGATTCCTGTATCCAGCCAGGGCACATCTGAAGAGTTTGAAGATTCGATACCTGTATCCAGCCAGGGCATATCTGTAGACGACTATTTCCAGATTCGATTCCTGTATCCAGCCAGGGCACATCTGAAGAGTTTGAAGATTCGATACCTGTATCCAGCCAGGGCATATCTGTAGACGACTAATTCCAGATTCGATTCCTATAACTAGCCAGGGCATATATGAAGAGTTTGAAGATTCGATACCTGTATCCAGCCAGGGCATATCTGAAGAGTTTGAAGATTCGATACCTGTATCTAGCCAGGGCATATCTGTAGACGACTGATTCCAGATTCGATTCCTGTATCTAGCCAGGGCATATCTGTGAGCGATTGTTTGTAGATTCGATACCTGTATCCAGCCAGGGCATGTCTGTAAGCAACCTTTTGAAGTTCCGGATTGGATTCCTGTATCCAGCCAGGGCACGTCTGTAAGCAACCTTTTGAAGTTCCAGATTTGATTCCTGTATCTAGCCAGGGCACGTCTGTGAACGATTGTTTAGATATTTGATACCTGTATCCAGCCAGGGCACGTCTGTAAGCAACCTTTTGAAGTTCCGGATTCGATTCATGTATCTAGCCAGGGCACGTCTGTGAATGATTGTTTGTAGATTCGATATCTGTATCCAGCCAGGGCACGTCTGTAAGCAACCTTTTGAAGTTCCAGATTCGATTCCTGTATCTAGCCAGGGCACGTCTGTGAGCGATTGTTTAGAGATTCGATACCTGTATCCAGCCAGGGCATGTCTATAAGCAACCTTTTGAAGTTCCAGATTCGATTCCTGTATCTAGCCAGGGCACGTCTGTGAGCGATTGTTTAGAGATTCGATACCTGTATCCAGCCAGGGCACGTCTGTAAGCAACCTTTTGAAGTACCAGATTCGATTCCTGTATCTAGCCAGGGCACGTCTGTGAATGATTGTTTGTAGGTTCCATACCTGTATCCAGCCAGGGCACGTCTGTAAGCAACCTTTTGAAGTTCCAGATTTGATTTCTGTATCTAGCCAGGGCACGTCTGTGAGCAATTATTTAGAGATTCGATACCTGTATCCAGCCAGGGCACGTCTGTAAGCAACCTTTTGAAGTTCCAGATTCGATTCCTGTATCTAGCCAGGGCACGTCTGTGAATGATTATTTATAGATTCGATACCTGTATCCAGCTAGGGCCCGTCTGTAAGCAACCTTTTGAAGTTACAGATTCGATTCCTGTATCTAGCCAGGGCACGTCTGTGAGCGATTGTTTAGAGATTCGATACCTGTATCCAGCCAGGGCACGTCTGTAAGCAACCTTTTGAAGTTCCAGATTCGATTCTTGTATCTATCCAGGGCACATCTGTGAATGATTGTTTGTAGATTCGATACCTGTATCCAGCCAGGGCACGTCTGTAAGCAACCTTTTGAAGTTACAAATTCGATTCTTGTATCTAGCCAAGGCACGTCTGTGAGAGATTGTTTAGAGATTCGATACCTGTATCCAGCCAGGGCACGTCTGTAAGCAACCTTTTGAAGTTCCAGATTCGATTCTTGTATCTATCCAGGGCACGTCTGTGAATGATTGTTTGTAGATTCGATACCTGTATCCAGCCAGGGCACGTCTGTAAGCAACCTTTTGAAGTTCCAGATTCGATTCCTGTATCTAGCCAGGGCACGTCTGTGAATGATTGTTTGTAGATTCGATACCTGTATCCAGCCAGGGCACGTCTGTAAGCAACCTTTTGAAGTTCCAGATTCAATTCCTGTATCTAGCCAGGGCACGTCTGTGAGCGATTGTTTAGAGATTCGATACCTGTATCCAGCCAGGGCACGTCTGTAAGCAACCCTTTTGAAGTTCCAGATTCGATACCTGTATCTAGCCAGGGCATGTCTGTGAGCGACTGAGTGAAAATCAACACCTGTAACAGGCCAGGAAACCATCTTCCTTTCTCAGAGTATGCAAGTTCTCGCTAAGGAATCTCTTACGCGATCGACACCTCCGGATGGCATCTATAAGCCCATCCTCCTATCCATTACACTTCCAAATGGCATCTATAAGCCCATTCCCAACAAGGTTCTGTCACATCTCCAGATGGCATCTATAAGCCCATCCCCCTATCCATCATCTCCAAATGGCATCTATAAGCCCATTCCCGACAAAGTTCTGTCACCTTCGGATGGCATCTTTAAGCCCATCTCCACAACTATCCATTACACTTCCAAATGGCATCTATAAGCCCATTCCCGACAAAGGTCTGTCACATCCAGATGGCATCTATAAGCCCATCCTCCTATCCATCATCTCTCCAAATGGCATCTGTAAGCCCATTCCCGACGTCACAATGTTGATACTACACCATGCGAATGCAAATTTCTGGGCACTCTAGTGTTCAATTATCTTCCACCTTCGGATCGCGAAAGGCTAGAAAGCCAATCTATATCCTCAGGTTTAAGAAAATTGAACAGGGGCAACTGTTGCACCCCAAAATTTGCCCTCTCATGTTTTCCAAAGTCTTCCCCCTGCCTGGTTGATCACAAACTCTTGCCTAAGGAAAAAGAAGATTTTTGAGTGGTACTTCAAATACCTTTCGATTGGCATTCTGAAGGAGTATTTCGATTGGCATTATGGACAAGCATTCGATTGGAATTATGTCAAGGAAATTTCGACGGGCATGTCAACCATGTCCTTCGATTTCCATGAACAACACCTTTTGATTGGCCTGTTAGCAGAGCATTTCGATTGGAATCCTTCGATTGATATTTGGGCCAGGCCCATTCGAAGGGTACGCAGGGAGTCCATTCGAAAGAGGCAAATCAGGACTAATCGAAGAGCATGGCCTGAAAGCACTCGAAATCCAAGCGTCCAGGTTCATTCAAGGGACATGAATGTTTCAAAAAAGGAAATGATTTAATGTGTTTGATTTTTATCCAGAGCGTTAAAGGCCTATTTTAATGGTTGTCCCTTACCATTTTCGTGCACTCCCACACTCCTATAAATAGGAGGCCAGTGACACATTACAAAAAACAAGAAAATTACACGAAAAATCACACGAAAATCATAGAACGAAAATTATACACACTTCTTTAAAAAATCTGCAGGAGAACAAAACATTGGAGAGACGCTGCCCAAAATTTTCCAAGCCAAAGCAGTCCCTCAGATCGAAGGTGCCTACGCCCAGAAGCCCTCAAATCAAAAGTGCCTACATCCAGGAAGTGCCCAGATCAAAAGTGCTTGCACCCAGAAATCCCAGATTGAAAGTGCTCCCATCCGGCCAGTGCCCAAATCGAAGACTCAATCTGCAGGTAAGAAAGGGTAAATTGTCCAACCTTACATTTGCATAAACGCATTATTACTTGTTGTTACCTTTGACTTGCCATCTTAGACAGGATCGAAAGGCCTGGGTTTGGCACCCAGGTCACACTTTTCGTGTGCTAACATTTGCTGCAGATTTAGCCTGAAGAGACCCGAACAAATGCAGGATCGAAGGGCCTGGGATTCAATACCCAGGCCCTGCATTTTTGTTTCGCTCACATATTTTTGCAGGTATAACATCCCAGATCGAAGGAGATCCCTTCTCTGGATCGAACCCATTAGCGTGCTGGATCGAAAGAGGCATCTCATCCCTAGATCGAAAGCCATGACCTCCATGATCGAAGGGCAATCCTCTTCCCTGGATCGAAGGCTACTCACGCCTTACTGTATGGCCCAATCGAAAGGACCAGGATCCTCTCTGGACCGAAGCAGTCCATTCCCTTCCTGGGTCGAAACTCCTTTTTTCCCTGGATCTAAGGATCCCTCCTGCACTTTATTTTTTTTGTTTTTTATTCTCATAGACTTCTTTTTATCTTTTAATTAACATTAAAATAAAAAATCACAAAAAAAGATTAGGTTAGTTTTTTATTCAAATTAATTTTGTAAATAAATAAATTAATTATTTTAACTTCATTTTATCAATTTAAAATAAACTAGACTTAGGAGTATTTAATTCAAATATCTTCTTAATCAAAAACAACAAAAAGAGTTCTTATTCTTAGGATTTTTTTTAGATTCGCGCGTGTTTATTTTACTGGGATGTAATAGCTTAAACTAAGACCTTCTTTTACTTTACTGTTTTTATTTCCCCCAATATTTTTGGACATGTAAATAATCCCCCTCCCCGAAAGCCTTGTAATATCGTAGGATTTATAATTCCCGCACTTTAAATTCCTGTACATATATTAACTGCTTAGATGTATGCTAACTAGGATTGTATGACAAGATTAACTCTTAACTTAAAATCAACAGTAGTCCACCATGACATGCAAGAATAATATAACTGAAAATTGACACACTTGCACACGCCACTCCTAGGGTATACCTCATTTGGTTGCCTCGAACGTGGTCGTCAAGTATAGGGTGTTTTAGAGGTCGCCCTCCTGTCTAAAGATCCAGTTGCCTCGAAACGGTTGCCTCAGATAAAAAGGATCTAAGACATTAGGGTTACCTCTAAGGTGTCCTACCATTGCTTTGGTGACCACACATGTCCCTTATAATCGAATTGACCTGAACAACTCCAACGATGGTGCTACCTACCTCTCAATGGTGGGATAGCACTATCTAAAGGACTCTTACACAACCTAATTCCTTAGAGTAGGTAGATGTCTCCTGGGTACTTGCTCTCTCAAAACAAACAAAACATCTTTTCACACTTACACTTTCAAAAAGTTTTCAAACAAATTTTTCATACACTCTTGAGGACAGATACAAGAGTTACTTAGAAATTTTTCAAACGAAACTTTTTCAAAACCCACACACACTTGAAAAGCAAAAAAATTTTTGAAAAACATAAGAGCAAGTACCTAAGAGCCCGTGGATAACCACAGATAGAAAGGGTGCTAACACCTTCCCTTTCTATAAATCTACCTCCTGAACCGAGAAACATTCTCAAAGAAGGAATTTTGCTGTGCTTTTGTCCTTTCCATGTTGGAGAACATAAAAGACGGTGGCGACTCTTGCTTCCGCGACATTTCACGAAACCAGCTTTAAACAGTCAGTTCTATTTCCACCGATCACAGTATCTTTCGGTCAAAATGACAAGTCTTCTTCTAGTAGGCCAGTGACGAGATGACGTGACATAGTCGTACGATTTGATCCCTAATTTTTTCCTGGACCGCCCTTTCGGGTTTTCAGTCCACCGGGATACCCTTTTTTGCCCAAGCCACCCTTTCGGGTTTTCGACTTGCCGGGTGTACAGATTTTTCATTCTTTATCCCAAATTTTTTCCCGGATCCTTTTGGTTCGTCGGGATGCCCTTATTTTTGCCTAGGCCAGTCAACCTAGCGGGTCTTTGTTCATGCGCAGTATTTTCTGATTATGTCCACGCTCTCAGGGTGTAAGGAGTTGTCACTGTCTGTAGTGTTGTGTTGCTATAATACCAAAAGATGTTCGTCTGATCATACGAGATTCATTGCTGGAATTCATGTCCAATGCCCCAAGTGACTCAGATGGAGATTTGCCCCTGACTATTTGGCATCTTTGAGAGATTCCTTGAATCTTGACTTAACTGCCCCAGATGATGAACAATGATCATGCCGTGCTCCTTGGTTGGAAGTGTTTTTTTTCTCACTTGAGGTGACCCTTTTTATTGAAAAGGTTTTTTGTTCATTAGATATTCTTCGTGCGAATTTCTCTGCTGTTGAACAAATAGTCATATGCAAACAATGTTATTTTAAGAATGCAAAGCTTATGTCTGTCTTGAAATTTTTGAAAATGCATTTTTTAGTAAGACAGGAAAATTTTGTAAAATGTGATGTCAACTCAGGATTTACAGCATGTCCTACAGGAGTCAGGATACCTTTTGTAACAATATGCTTTCGAACTAACCCATGCTTCAGCTAGGACTTTTAAGGGTTATAACGTGGCCTGGTTTACGGTTCAAGAAACAAAGGATAAAGGCTCAAATTTTATTTGTACCCACCCATTCTTCGTGATGTTCTTCAATCTTAAACTCAGCTAATTGTGCATTTAGACCCCGTTTGAGTCTTTGCTCTGATATTCCAGTGATGGTTCGGATACTGACAGATATTTTGAACATGCAGTCATTGTTGTTGAGAGTTTGTAGGACCTCTTTCTTTTTGATTTCATTATCCCTGTCTTTTGCCTAAACTGTGTCTTTTTGTGATTACAGTCAGCAGGATGCCCCAGTTTTTTCTTAAGTCTCCTTCACAGGTTTTGACTTAATGGGCTTTTATTTTTGAGAGATAATGACTGCCTATCCTTACGATTATACGGAACCATCACTGTCTTTTGTTTCGGAAGGACTTCTTTGATGCCATTCATTGTGCACCTGAATTAACTGAGAAAACTACCCTGCCCCAGGTTGTGATTAAGGTTTTTAATTTATGTGAAAAGAAAAACTCCAACTTCTTTGGCTCAAAGGGGTTGACTAGGGATTATCTTCCTTATAACTCCACTGTTTAGGATTTGAAACAATGCCTGTACCTCGTCAGCGGGGTCTATTCAAAAGCATACTGTAGAGATTTTGATATCATTTTCGTCATCCTCCCTCTAAAGGCTTAGAATTTTTAAATCGAGAGTTGAAAATCACAAAAATGAAAGCAATTTGAATATAGTGAATACAAATGGATTGATTCAAAACAAACATATGCAATGCATTGATAAAGTAACAAAGTTTGATATGAATAAATGTCTGAACAAATCAAAAGAAAATTACAAATTGAAAATTCTAATGAACAAAAAGTCTTCTCGTCTCAGGACTTGTCACTTCAAATGGTGAGCCTTGGAGGGATGGTAGAAGAACTCAGCCTAACCATCTTGTGTGAATTCCAATGCTCTTTCATCAATCAGGTTTTGAATTTTGTACTTCAACTTCCAACAGTCATTAGTATCATGCCCCGGGCTGTTAGAATGGTATGCACACCTTGCACTAGGATTGTAGTTGGGTGAAGAAGTCTTAGGATTCAGATGAGGTCCTACCAACGTCACCAGATTCAAACTCAACAGGTGTTGTAAAGCTTGGGACAGCGGCATGTTGAGCTTGGTAAACTGTCTATGATTAACCCGTTATTTATGGCAAGGTTGTTGTTGGACCCGTGAGGTAGTAGCAACTTGGAGAGGTCCATTCTTCACCATACCAAACTCTTGTCTTCTTGGAGGTTGATTAATGATTTGGTCCCCGGCCTCGACTGTTTTCTTCATACTGTTGTATCTGTTTTGATGAAGCTGGTTGATAATGGTTCTCAACTCTTCTTGTTCCCGGGCTAAGCCTTGGATAAGGGCCATCTGCCCCATAATTTGGGTTTTCATGGCACCTAACTCAGCTTGCAGTTGTTCCAGCCGTTCGTCCTTATTGTCTTCAGGACTTTTCTTGACCAAGTTCCCGATGAGAAGTGTTTTCAACTCTTCCTGCCCCTTGGATAAGTTTAGGAATACGTCCCTGAACTAAGCTTCTGGAGTTTGAAGATCTTGGTTGTCTTGTTTGAGAGCCATTGCTGAAATAAACAGTGGGGACATGAGAGACCGGTAATGGAAGACCTGCTATGCAATGATATGTATGATATGTATGCAATGTTTTCAAGGATCTCGCGGGGTAAACAAGAAACTTGTTAGAATTTGAATTTTGCAGCTTTGATTGAAGAAACTTCATGTTGTTAAGAGTCCTTCTTCAAGAGTCAAGCTCACCATATCGAGTGGGTCATAGCCCCTGACTCAAGTTATCGTGTTTGATTTCTAGACAACCTTGGGTAGAGGAAAATAAATCCCCTTTGCCCCTTGCTGGACGTTTGATTTATCATAACTTGCATCACAAACCCTTGAGATCCTTGAAATGGTTAAGGAAATGTTAAGGTATGATGTTATGATGTGTATGCTATGCGTTTAAGCAAAAGTGTGAGGTGATGTAAGTAAACCCTACAATAAATCCAAATTATTGGATAAGGACTGTAAACAAAACCTGCAAAGAACTCATGTTGTCAGATAACAAGAATGTGCAAGTAGTTCAAGTTTGAAGGCACACAAGTCACACAAACAGCCTTAAGTTTAGGCTGGCATGGAGTTTAGGTATTACCCTCTTTCAGTTTAGTTGGTTCAACCTGTCCTAGAAATAGTAACCGGGTTCTAGAGGATCTCAATATCACTGACTACCCTCGATCGGTCATAATTCCAGTTTAGCAACCTTTTCTTGCAGCCGGAATCATCGCGAGAGTTTAGTCTCAATGAGTGTAGCATACTGCTACTGTTCTATGGCCAAGTTGGTCAATTTAAAGGTTCTAAGGTCAGTTGGTGCTTAATGACCCCTTAGCAGACCCATATTCTCCTCGTTACGCCACAAGGGATATCGGTACATACTAAAGTGCCACACCAACGTAGCTACTGCTTCAACCGTATCGGTCTACGCTGTACAGTTCCCTCACAGTTTATTTCTACTTACCTAAAGGGTGTCCCCCAAATCTGGGTTAGGATCTATAGTAACTCCGATTCAACCCACAAAGATAAAGCATACAAGTCAAGCAATTGAAAACATTATGAACTATTCCTAAGGTACACCCCACTTATTAAGCATCCCTAGCAGAGCCGCCAGTTCTGTGATACAGTGGGAAAGAACTGACTGTTTTTTGGAATGCTAGTTTGCGTTTTGCGTTTGTTTTTGCAAAATGTAGCGGTAAGCAAGAGTCGCCACCGTCTTTTATTTTATCCAACAAGGAAAGGAAAAAATCACAGAAAAATTCCTTTTTCGAGATATTTCTCGGGTTCGGGGGGTAGATTATAGAAAGGGAAGGTGTTAGCACCCTTTTTGTCCGTGGTTATCCACGGGCTCTTAGGTACTTGCTCATAATGTTTTCAAAATTTGCTTTTCTTTGTGTTTGTGGGATCGAAAAGAGTTTTTGTTTTGAAAAGGAGTGTAAGTGTGAAAAATTGTTTTGTTTTGAAAGAGCAAGTACTTAAGAACCATCTACCTACTCGAAAAAAAGGAATCAATCTGTGATAATGTCCTTTAGACAATGCTATCCCACTATTGATGAGTAGGTAGCATCGTCGTTGGAGTTTTAAGGGTCAATTCGATTAAGGGACGTGCGGTCACTAAAGCAATGTTAGGACGCCTTAGCGGTAACCTTAATGTCTTAGATCATTTTTTCTGAGGCAACCGTTTCGAGGCAACTTATGATCTTTGGACAAGAGGGCGACCTCTAAAACTTCCTATACTCAATGACCGCGTTACGAAGGCAACCAAGTGGGGTGTACCCTAAGAGTGCGCATGTGCGAGTGTGTCGTTTTCAGTTATTTTTATCTTTGCACATGCTTAGGGTGATCTATGTTGATTTTAGGTTTAAACGTTCAATCTTGTCATGCATTCCCTATTATCAAACATCTAACAGTTTATAAGTTGCGGAAATTAAATTGCGGAAATTAAACTAACTATTACAAGGCATCGGGTATTTACATCGCCAAAAGCAACCCTTGAAATTAAAATGCGGAAAATAAATAAAGCGATTAAGATAGTCCTAATTATCTATTACATTCCGGAAACAAATACAATATTGAAATAAAATGGATCGCGTGCGGGAAATTAAATCGGGCGAGTTCTAGGGTTTTGACCCTTTGTTATTCAAGAAAAGATTTTTGGATTAAGAAAGAAACCAACCTAGGTTAATTATTAAATTAATAAATAAATTAATTAATAAAAATATTTTTGGTTTTTTTTTTGGTATTTAAAGAAATAAAAATAAATTTGATCAATGTTAATAAAACCTAATTGTCTAAGTTAATTTTAATTATTGCCAAATATATTAAAAGTTATTCCTAATTAAAACTAAATTAATTAAATTAGTATTGTTAACAAAAATAAAATGCTGAAATTTAATTTAAATAAGAAAATATTTTTTGGTCTTGAATTTTATGAAGAAAAAGATTTAATTGGTTAGTTAATAATAAAAATAAATAATTAAATAAAATAAATAAAAAGAATGAAATAGAAAGACTTAGGGAGTGTGGGCCTGATTAGGGGGGGGGGGGGTTAGAATGGAAAATTCAAAGCCCATTAGGCGCTGGCCTGGCTGGCTTTCCTGGATTCCATGTGGCACTTTGACTTGGTAGCATGATGGACATCCCATATGGACCACCAGATTTGGCCTGGGGCCATCTGGCAAGTGATTGAGTGAGGGAGCATGGTATGCTACAACTCCTGAAGCGCACTGGAATACCTGAAGAAAAATAACAAATGCAAATGGAGGGACCTGGGATTCGAACCCAGGTCCTGTTGATCATTGGATGTACACGCCCACCACTCAGCCAATGCTTCTCAATTGTTAATTAAACACAAACAAAACATAATATATCAAAACACGTCATTATGCTAGAAAATAAAAAAAGTGCGCAAATTGTTTGAATGGTCCAATCAGAGGGCGACACGTTTGTCGTCCCTGACCTTCAAACCCTGTGAGTTTACCTGCGAATTTAGATCTGCAGCTAAATGCGTAGATGCATCCTAAAATCCATTCCAGTCCATGAAAATTGATTCCAAGCACATGGTTGAGTTCGTCTGGGCATCCTGAGTAACCCTATACCCTTCTGGAGTCTTGATTTCCCATGAAAAAGAAAGCCCTAAAACACAAACGAAGAACCCTAGCTATGGGGGTTCTTCATCTAGGCCAGAAAAATGCAATTGACTGATGCAGAACGCTTATAAATTCGATGATAATTATGAATATGCAAAGAGTTTGTAAGAAAAGTGCAAGAATAAGGATTGATGAATTCAAACGAAAAGTGGTTTTTTGAGACACTTACAAAGCTTTTGAACGCGTATGGAGACTGGCTTTGGGTTGGTTCTGCTTCAGGGATTGTCCAACAATTGATTAGTGTTGAGTTTTGCTTCTGAATTTGCCTCCAAGAATGATTTCAGTTTTGCACTTTTTCCACCTTTTTTCAAGTTTGGTTCTTGATGTTCTTGCAGGCTCTAGCTCTGATTTCGTGTGCTTTGGCTTGTATAAGTATCATAGAAGGCATTAGGTCAACAAATTTGTCTTGAATCTTTCCACATCAATGCCTTGAGATTGGATTTGATTCACCATTGATAACTTGCCTAATTTGCCAAAAATCCAATATTTTTGAACATGGAATGCTTGATACGAGTTTGATCATGATATTGATGGTGATTAGGTCCTGAAAATAGAAAAAGATCTCATGTAATCAAGTTTTGGGATTTTATTTGATTTAAATTGATTTAAAATGAAATAATTCAATAAAAAATCAAATAAAATGATTAAATTGATAAATGGACACAAGGCTGAAGCTAGGACACGTGTGGAATGTGGCAAGCCCAAATCAAGTGGAAAAGAATCGGCCCATTTGACAAAATTTGAAGTTTTGGGGATAGTTGACTTTTGGCAATTTTGCAAAAATGCCCAACTTTAACAATGCATAACTTCTTCAATTTTGAACTTTTGGAAGTGTTATTGGACTTTTTAGAAAGCTTGAGATGTCATCTAACCAACCCTTTTTGTCTCATATAAGTTTGATATTCCATGCTCAAGTTATAAGCTTTTGCAAAAAGGGTGTTTTTGTTGACTTTCAAAAATGACCTATAATGTACAAATTTGTAACTTCTTGTGAGTGCATTTTTTGATCTTGGGGTATGAAGATAGATTGTAGGAAATTTCATCCTATTAAATATGAGCTTTTGATGGGCCATTTATCATAAAGTATGAGAAAGTTATGCTTGGTCAAAGTTGAGTTGACTTTTCCTATAAAACCCTAATTTACAACTTTTGAGTCTTGATGAATTTTGAGAAATCCTTGATGAATCATGATCAACCCTTGATAAAATGATGAAATATCCTTCAAAATGAGAATGTTGACAAAAGAACTTGAAGTTTGACTATTTATAGGTCACCGTTGACTTTTGTCCTAGCACAGTCGATTTTTGGATCTTTTGAGCAATTGACTGAGCAAACTTCCCCTGCAAGGCTTGAAATTTGGCATGGATGATCTTTAGAGAATATTAGGACACTGGGGAGCACTTTAGGTCATATGGACTCAAGGATCTTGATGAAACACAAAACCCTAATTTGGGGTTGACTGCCTTAGGAGATGATTTGTCTAACCAACTCTTGAGCAATCTTGAGCCACTTGGAGATTTTTCTTGAAATGTTTTGAGGAATATGAGAGGGCAAATTTTGGGGTGCAACAATGATCAAATGTATTCCTTCAACTGGAGGCATGAGGATAGGAGGTTCTTGTAGATATCTTTGATTTTGTTGAAGGCAGCTTGACATTCATTATTCCATCTGACTACTTGATCTTTCTTCAAGAGTTTGAAGATTGGCTCACAAGTAGCAGTTAAGTGAGATATGAAGCGGGTGATGTAGTTAAGACGACCCAAGAATCCTCTAACTTCCTTTTCAGAGTGGGGGACTGACATTTCTTGAATGGCCTTCACCTTAGAAGGATCGACTTCGATGCCTTTACCACTGACAACAAAACCTAGAAGCTTTCTAGATCGTACTCCAAATGTGCACTTATTAGGGTTCAACCTCAACTTGTACTTTTTCAGACTCTCGAATAGCTTTTATAGGTGACTGAGATGATCCTCTTCAGTTTGTGATCTTTCAATCATATCATCCACATATACCTCTATTTCATGATGAATCATATCATGAAACAAAGCTACCATAGCCCTTTGATATGTTACTCCCGCATTCTTCAACCCGAATGGCATGACCTTGTAGCAGAAGGTGCCCCATTACGTGACGAAAGTGATCTTCTCCATGTCTTCGGGAGCCATCTTAATTTGATTATAGCCAGAGAAACCATCCATAAAAGAGAATACTTTATGATGAGCGGTGTTACCGAACAAGACATCAATATGAGGTAGAGGGAAATCATCCTTGGGGCTTGCCCTATTCAGATCCTGATATGTAAAATCAAGCTTCTCAAATGCACTTTTGTTTTGATTAAGACAAACCATGATTGACAAAGAAGGCAAAGATTATTGATCAAGTCAAAAGCATCTATGGATAAAGTCTTCAGTTCAAGCACTTAGAAAATTTCAAGGTATAATGATAATACTTACTTTGAACTTAAGACATAGATGCTCAATGGTCAAAAGAAATAATTTATATTTTCCAAATCTTTACTCAATTTTTTCTAAGCTAAAAATCATTTTTTACTTGAGTGCAATCGATTTTCATATTAGTGCAATCGATTGCATGCTTCAATTTTTCAAAACATTTGCTACTGTTTCTCAGTGCAATCGATTTGCATGTTTGTGCAATCGATTGCACTCAATCAATTTTTGCTACTGACTTCACATGCAATCAATTTACACTCTTGTGCAATAGATTGCACACTCAAAATATTTGAAATTCTAGTTGTTGAAACCCCGTGCAATCGATTTACACAAAGGGTGCAATCGATTGCATGCTGCACGATTTTGAAAAACAGCAGCTTTGCACATGCCTGTTCATAGCACCATTTCATGGAAACCTTTCACTCAATCTTGGCAATTGTTCATGATTCATTTACAGAACTTTGTGCTGTTTCAAAAAGGTGCTATAAACATATAAATACTTATTTTAAAAATCATTTCAACACCTCTTCCAATTATATTTTATGAATTTTCAAAAAACAAACTCAAGCTGTTATACATTTTCATACACAAGTTTTTTGCTCACTTTCACATATTGTTAACCAGAAAACTTTGAGCATTATATATCTTGAGTCATTGTATACTATTATCATTGGAAGAGAAGATCAATTCATTGATTAAATCACTCAAAGTGATCATTGCTACTCAAACTCACTCAAATCAAATATTGCTATATACTTGCTTATTTTTCAGGATTGTTGAAAATAAGTTTAAGTGGTTTTTTAAATCTTGTTTTTCCAGGATTGTTGGATACAAGTAAAGTCACTTTGAGAGGATTGTTCTCATAGTGAAAATCCAAGAGGATTGTTCTTGGTCCAAGAGGATTGTTCTTGGTCGTTTTATTGGTTAGAGTCTTGTATAGAAGGACTAGGGTGTCTTGTCTAGAGATCTAACAATAACGAAATCTCTTTCATGTTGAAAGGGAACTGGAGTACTCTCATACTGTGAGGGGAACCAGGATACATCTTTGTGTTCTTTAATTTTCCGTATTTACCGCTTTCATCACTAGTCATAAACCATAAAAGAAAGAAACACATTTGTAAACTCATGCACTAAACCAGAAAAATAATATCCATCATCACTAAAACCGGTAAAAAATTTAAAGTATCTAATTCACCCCCCCCTCTTAGGCGCACTCTTATACTTACAATTGGTATCAGAGCAGGTTATAGGTAACCTGCTCCTAAAAGATCCAGAATGGCTTCCGCAAATCAGAATCCCATTTTCAGAGATGGTGGTAGTAATAACACGCCTCCTCTATTTTGTGGTGAATATTTTGACTTCTGGAAAATACGCATGAAGGCACATCTAGAAGCACAAGGAGAAGAAATATGGGATGCCGTCAAGAATGGTCCATTTATTCCTATAACGGTAATCAATGATGCTGGCTCATCAAAGCCTAAAGATGCATGGGACGAAGATGATAAGAAGAAAGTTCTCTATGATAAAAAGGCAATAAATCTTCTTCAAGGTGCACTTAGCATGGTTGAATTTTTCTATGTCTCAGCATGCAAAACGGCTAAAGAAAAATGGGATACCCTGGTAGAAACTCATGAAGGAACCGCTGAAGTTAAAAGACCAAGATTAAATACTGAGTCAAGAATACGAACTATTCAGAATGCAGCCCCGAGAATCAATCCCCGACTTGCAAAAAAGATTTGTACACTTAACAAATCATTTGAAAGCACTCGGTAAGACTTTAACTAACGATGAACTTAATCTTAACGTGCTTAGATATTTATCCAAGGAATGGCAACCAAAAGTGACAGCAATATCCGAGAAGAAGAATCTATCCATAATGACTTCCGCTACTTTGTTCGGAAAACTTCAAGAATATGAGACGGAACTTGCAAGACTTGAAAAGCATGAAATCCAAGTAAAAGACTCAAAAGACATTGCTTTAAATACAAGGATAAAAAATCATGATAGCAATCAAGAGGACGAATCCACTAGTAGTTAAAATGATGATCTCATCAGGAAGATTGAAAAGGTTCTACGAAAGGAAAGAAAAAGGGAAGCACCAACAAGGAAGGTTATATGCTTTGAATGTGGAGAAATGGGACATGTTAAAAGTGAATGTCCTACACTTGAAAAGAAGAAGAAATTTTTCAAGAGAAATAAAGATAAGAAGTCAAAGAAAGCATATATAGCATGGGAAAGTTCATCTTCCGATTCCGAAAACAATCAACGTATTAATCTTGCATTGATGGCCTCACACCATTCCGATAGTGAAGATGACGAGGTTAGTAATGAATTTTCTCTTTTTAATAGTGATGCACAAGGTATTATAGATGAACTATTAAATGAATGAAAAATTCTGTACAAAACTATTTCATTTCAAAAGAAACAATTTTCATCTTTAGAAGAAAAATGTGAGTCTATGGAAAAAGATCTCAAAGATGAAAAACAAAAATTTAGTGAGCAAAAACAGAATGTTGTATGCAACAATTGTGAATCACTCTCTTTCCAAATTGTCCAATTAAAAAGAGTTATTGAAAGATATGAAAAAGGTCAAATTGGATTGGAAGGTGTTCTTAGCCAACAAAGATATTCCAATGATAAAAGTGGACTTGGATATTCAAACTTTTCAAAACCAAGTTCTAATAAAACTATCTTTGTTAAACTAGTGATCAATCATCCAAAGTGAAAGTGAACAAACCTAAAGTAGTTCATTAATATCCTAAAAATAAAATATTTGTTAAGAAGAAATCTTACCCTTCTAGATATAGAAGTAACTTTGAACCTACTTGTTTTTATTGTGGTATTGTTGGCTATACACCTAATGCTTGCTATGTTAGAAACTTTAGTGTAGCAAGTGGGCATTATGTATGGGTTAAGAAGGGAACTAACTATGATGGACCCAAATCAAATTGGGTACCAAATCAAACTTAATTTGTTTTGTAGGTATGCTTGAAGACCACATGCAATCTTTGGTATCTTGATAGTGGTTGTTCAAAGCATATGACGAGAGACCTACACTAACTTTCAAATCTAGTTCAAGTCCAAGGATTATTTCACATATCAGAAAAACCTTAAAGGAATAATTCTTGGCATTGGCAAAGTTGATACACTAACTTTCATATCCATTGAAGATGTACTTTATGTTGAAGAACAAAATGCAAATTCTAAGTAAACGACAACGTTGCTGAAAAGGCTTAAAATTCATCAAGGATGAATGGTTTATGAAGTCTCTCTTGAGGTGAAACTCATTGGTATAAATTGTTTTTACTTTCAATAATTTCTTTATGTATTATAAGGCTTTTACCATCTTTTTTTAATTACAAAAGGGGAGAAGATATATATATATATATATATATATATATATATATATATATATATATATATATATATATATATATATATATATATATATATATATATATATATATATATATATATATATATATATATATATATATATATATGTATGCTTGTCTCTAACTATTGCATCCCAAAGAAAGATGAAAATTCTCTATGATTCAAGGGTGAAGTCTGATCAAGAGGGAGTTATCAAAGATAGGGGGAGCATTCACATAAGAGTTTCTCATTCTTTCTAAAAGAGTCAAGCGTCTTCAACATTATGTTTTGATGAAGATAACTACTATTTGCATTTATAAAAGGATGAGAAAAAGCATCATGAAGCAATATGGATATGGTTAAGTTTTCAATATTATTATATGTATTTTGTCCATTTTTTATGCATCTTTCCCTTCTTTTTGATAATGTCAAAGGGGGAGAAGGATGTTATACTTTATTCTTGTGTATTTCCTTGTCTTAATCTTTTAAGGTACAAAGAATCCTTCAAGATGAGCAAATCCAAATGATTTCAAAGCCTCTCATACAAAGGGGGAGTTATACATCTTAGGGGGAGAAGTCTCTTTCCGGAAATTACAACGCATCAAGTAAGATCGTTTGTCATCATCAAAAATGGGGAGAATGTAAAATCAAGCTTCTCAAATGAACTTTTGTTTTGATGAAGACAAACCATGATTGACAAAGAAGGCAAATATTATTGATCAATTCAAAAGCATCTATGGATAAAGTCTTCAGTTCAAGCACTTAACAAATTTCAAGGTATAATGATAATACTTACTTTGAACTTAAGACATAGATGCCCAATGGTAAAAAGAAATAATTTATATTGTCCAAATCTTTACTCAAGTTTTTTTAAGCTAAAAATCATTTTTTACTTGAGTGCAATCGATTTGCATATTAGTGCAATTGATTGCATGCTTCAATTTTTCAAATCATTTGCTACTGTTTCTCAGTGCAATCGATTTGCATGTTTGTGCAATCGATTGCACTCAATCAATTTTTGCTACTGACTTCATATGCAATCGATTTACACTCTTGTGCAATCGATTGCACACTCAAAATATTTGAAATTCTAGCTGTTGAAACCCCGTGCAATCGATTTACACAAAGGGTGCAATCGATTGCATGCTGCACAATTTTGAAAAACAACAGCTTTGCACATGCCTGTTCATAACACCATTTCATGGAAACCTTTCACTCAATCTTGGTAATTGTTCATGATTCATTTACAGAACTTTGTGCTGTTTCAAAAAGGTGCTATGAACATGTAAATACTCATTTTCAAAATCATTTCAACACCTCTTCCAATTATATTTTTTGAATTTTCAAAAAACAAACTCAAGATGTTATACATTTTCATACACAACTTTTCTGCACACTTTCACATATTGTTAACCAAAAAACTTTGAGCATTATATATCTTGAGTCATTGTATACTATTATCATTGGAAGAGAAGATCAATTCATTGATTAAATCACTCAAAGTGATCATTTCTACTCAAACTCACTCAAATCAAATATTGCTATATACTTGGTTATTTTTCAGGATTGTTGGAAATAAGTTTAAGTGGTTTTATAAATCTTGTTTTTCCAGGATTGTTGGATACAAGTAAAGTCACTTTGAGAGGATTGTTCTCATTGTTGAGATAGTGAAAATCCAAGAGGATTGTTCTTGGTCCAAGAGGATTATTCTTGGTGGTTTTATTGGTTAGAGTCTTGTATAGAAGGACTAGGGTGTCTTGTCTAGAGATCTAACAATAAGGAAATCTCTTTCATGTTGAAAGGGGACTGGAGTACTCTCGGACTGTGAGGGGAACCAGGATACATCTTTGTGTTCTTTACTTTTCCGCATTTACCGCTTTCATCACTAGTCATAAACCAGAAAAGAAAGAAACACATTTGTAAACTCATGCACTAAACCAGAAAAATAATATCCATCATCACTAAAACCGGTAAAAAATTTAAAGTACCTAATTCACCCCCGCTCTTAGGCGCACTCTTATTCTTACATTGTAATCTACGCACATACGAACTTTTCCATCTTTCTTCGGCACTGGCACCATGTTTGCAACCCATTGGGGATAAGATGTCACAACTAGGAATCCTGCGTCAAATTGTTTCATCACCTCAGCTTTTATCTTTTCAGACATGTCAGGCCTCATGCGAGGAACTTTTTTTTTGACAGGAGGATAATCTTCCTTTGTTAGGAGACGATGAACTACAATGTTGGTATCCAATCCTGGCATATCTTTATACGACCAAGCAAACACTTCCACATAGTCATGCAACATTTGAACAAATCTACTTTTGACACTACTCTCCATGTTAACGCCGATCTTGACCTCTTTCTTGTCTGTCTCGGTACCTAGATTGATGACTTCAACTGACTCTTCATGTGGTTAAATAGCTTTTTCCTCTTGTAATAGAAGTCTGGCTAGTTCTCCCGGTATTTCACAATCTTCCCCACCTTCGTCTTTGGCTTGGTTAATTGGATGTTCGAAATCATAGTTGGCAATAGTATAATCATTGGCAATGAGATCCATAGTGGACGAGGACATGCAAGAGTGTGTGTGTGTGCATATAAGACACATGGCTATTTTGAAAAATGCATTGAAGAAAAAGAAAGACAATGAGCACAAAAGTTCGAATGCAAAAAAGTCCAATGGTTTGTATTGAATGATCATATGATAAAATGAACGTAAATAAAACCCTTAACAAATGGACCATAGTTCCCCGGGCCAGGAATATGGCTTAAAAGTCATTGTTTAATATTACAGACAAAATGTTCTTCAATTAATAGAAAGCAATAAACAAATAATTACTCCTCAATGAAGGAGATGGGAATGAAGTCCTTTGCGCGCCAATTGTTGAGTTCTATTGTAGTAGGATATACCCATTCTTAAAATGCACATTGTTGTATCCCAAAATTTTACCTCCCATTTCATCAGCTTTTTTCTCATCACAAAACTCTTGGAGCTCAAGATCAAGTTAGGGTTTGCTCTGCTCAAGACCCCTCCTTGCACTGTTGACCCAAATTAGGGTTTGAGCTTGCACAAAGATGTTTTGACCTAAAATTCCCAAAGTGACTTTCATTATTCATTTTGGACTCACAAGTCCATCCATACCAAGTTTCAAGCCTTGATTCCAACCTTTGCCCAGTCAATTGGACAGTTGACCTAAAAATCAGCTGTATTAGGGAAAAAAGTCAACTGTGGCCAATTGACAGTCAAACTCCATAATTTTTGACCCACATCAACATAATGAACTCACATGGACCATTTTATCAAGTTTGGATCACAATTCCACAAGAAATTTGATCATATCACAAAAAGGGCAAAATCGTCATTTTTAGGGTTTTGACTGCACAAAGGCAATTTTTGACTGTTTGACTTAACCAATGGCAAACCAAGCTCACATTTGGACTCAAGGACTCAATGGCATTGTCTTGACATGTTCAACAAGTTCAAAAGATCCCAAATGCACAAGATTGACAGATGAATTTTCCAGTCAACTGATCAAAATTTGACTGTATAATGAAAAGTCAAACTTTGACTTTTTGGTCAAAATCAAGTGTCAAGATCCATTTTTCATCAAAACATGCCAAATTATGAAACTTGTTCATCAAGAAACCAAGAATTACAAATTAGGGTTTGAAATGAAGAAATTTCATAACTTAGAAAATTTCTAAGTTATGAAATTTCCTAATTTTTTCCTAACTTTGTCCCATTTTTTCATCAAGATGCAATTTGATTCAAGAAAAACTCAAAACATGAAAGTTGTAGTCTATTGCAAAATATACAACTTTGATACACAAAGTTTTCTCAAAAGAAGCTTGTAGTTCAAATTATGATTTTTTGAATAGGGGTGCAAAACATTCTTAACTTAGAAATTTTTTGACCTATTTTAGGCAGGATTTTTGCCCAACTTCATGGCCACTTTTCTCATGCTTCCACTTGGAATCTCAACTTGCATTACAAACATGGATTTTAGTACACATTCCAAGCTTTCCAAATTGTCCAAGAACTTCTCAAACACCCTTGTGGTTAGGGAGAATCGAATTTGCAAAGTTGGGCAAAATCCACTTTTGTTCTTGACCAAGCCATGTTCATACACTTTGCCATTTTCAAGTCAGCATGTTCCAAGCTAGATTACAGGCCTCTAATCTCATTTACACTCAATAATTGAATGCAAAACCTTTGTGTCATAGCATTATTCTGTTCATTAAGTCATTACACAAAGGATTAGTCTTTAAATAGAAAAAGCATATTAGCCATTTTTGAAAGGGTGCACTTTATGTCAAATTCAAAATCCAAGAGGGAGGGGCCAGATCTTTGAGGCTAGCAATGGTACACAAATCACTCTGATCAAGAACAAGAGAAGCAGCATAGTTTAGGGCATTGGACAGGCTTGTTTTGAAACTTGCACTTTCTTACTTATCTAAGAAGAAAACTTGCATTTTGTACAACAACTCACATTCCTGAAAACAAAAGCTCAAGTAAAATTTGCAAACACATTCCATATTCCCTAACTGTCCTAAAGCACGACCAAACCATCTTCAATACACCCTCATACAGAAAATCACCATTTTTCTACAAGAAACAGGGCATTCTGCATTTTGACTTGGCCAGCATCATTCCATCGTGCGTTTTCATCCAAACAAGTTTCAATACATTCCCTACCATCCATTGAAGCTGTCCGAGGCCTTAGATACAAGTTGTAACATCCATAGCCAAGTGTGCCATTTTCACTTTTCATTGTTGCAGGTTGACTTCCATAGCTTGATTCAGAAAGATTCAAGGCACACCAAGCATAGGAGAAGGTTCCTGGGACCTCAAGCAAGCTGTATAAGTCCTCAAACACCATTGAAGTTGGCCATATTACTCTGTTCGAGTCAAGCTGAGACAGGTAAAATGTGAACTTCTATCTCTCTATCCAAGCATATTTAGGCTTAAGTTTGTGAAGAAAGTATGTCCTACTCATGGCCCTGAAGTTACCCATATCCTCACTTTTCATTTATATTGTGTGTGCTGCACGAATTTTGAACATGAACATTGGAAAAAACTTAGGTTAAAAATTGGGGGAGAAGAAATTCTCTCTCATTTCTGAGAGTTAGAACAACTTCTTTATATGTTTAGAATCGTGACATGATGCTCTACACTTTTGATGTTGTAAGTTTTTGTTAAAAATCAAGGAATCAGAAGTTAGCAGGTTGAGCAAGGAACGCGCGTTTTCTTGTTTCAAACAATGGCTGGAGGTTGAAGACAAGCCCCTTGGGCTGGGCCTGATTTATTTTTCTGTTTGCACCACCACTTTCCACTTGCACCCCCTTGGCCCATTGTGTGATTTTTTAATCATTTTTGACTTTTTATTTTTTCTTCTGACTTATAATTTTTTGTCAAAACATAAAAAATATTAAAAATATTTTTCTACCCATTTTTGCATTTTATTAGGATTTTATTTGTTTTATTTGAACTTGTACATATAAATATATATATATATATATATATATATATATATATATATATATATATATATATATATATATATATATATATATATATATATATATATATATATATATATATATATATATATATATATATATATATATATATATATATATATATATATATATATATATATATATATATATATATATATATATATATATATATATATATATATATATATATATATATATATATATATATATATATATATATATATATATATATATATATATATATATATATATATATATATATATATATATATATATATATATATATATATATATACTTTCTATTTAAAACCCTAGAAAATAATACAAAATATATTTTTTTTGTTATTATTTTTATTTACATTTTGGAAACATTTTCTAAAAATATACTTTTTTTGTAAATAATTAATATTTCATTTTTTGTACATATTTAGTATATTTAATAAATAAGATAAATACTTATACATATTTCATCAAATATTTAGGACAAAAAATATGAAAATAATACATTTTATTTTTATTAATACATGACATCAAAAATACATTTTTTTTAACAAATATACTTTATTATTATTATTTTTGTATATAATTGACAAATATTGTATATAATATAATTAATAAATACTATTTATATAGAAAATTAGGGTTTTGCCCTAAACCATGAAAATATCTAAAAATTAACCTTTTTTATTTTTGTTCATATGTCACATAAAAAATACTTTTACATACATATAAAACCATTTTTGTGCATTTTGCATATTTATTGTATTGTATTTAATTATTGTACAATTAAAATAACTTGTATATTCAATTGGATGTAATAGTTTAGATTTTAAATTTCTTGCTAAATATCCCCCATTTGAACATTTGTACCCCCCATCCCATAATTATGTTGTAATAATTTAGGATTTTATTTTCCACATTTAAAAGCTTTCTAATTATGCCATGATAGACCTAGGGTTTGCATACAAAAATCAAATAACAAATAGCTTGACCTAATTCAAAGATAAAAAGCATGAAAATGGACAACATCAATCACACTTGCACCCCTAGGGTTACTCCACTTGTTTCCTTCAATAATGGGCCATGCTTGCATGTTAAGTATCTTTGGCAAAACAAGACAATCAAAATGATCATAGTCCCTCGATGACGCTTTCTCAAAGTTGCTTAAAAATGATCAAGTCCCTTAAAGAAAAAACTTGCCAAAGACACTTGGCACCATTGCATTCATGGTCTAATCGATGACCAGCGCCCATCCCGTTAACATCCTAACACAAGATTGCCCACCAAATGCAATGGTGGAACAAAATTGTTAAAAGGGTTAAAACATAGGAAAAATCTTTGAGAAACTTAGGGTAGATAGCTCTTGGTTACTTGCCCAATCTTGCAAAACAAATCCTTGCCATTTTTTCAAAACACACTTCACTTTCAAAAATAACTTTCAAAACCTTGAAACATCTTTTCAAAAAGACAAACACCTTTTGTAAAACATTCGAGTAAAGAATTGTTACAAGGGTTGCTTAGACAAGGCATCTTTTTCAAAACGCTTTCAAAACATACACACAAAGCACCATTTCAAACAATTGAAAATGCAAGGCAAATGATCTAAGCAAGTAACTAAGAGCCCATGGATAACCATGGATAGAAAGGGTGCTAATACCTTCCCTTTCTATAATCTACTCCCCGAACCCAAGAAAACATCTCAAAGGTTTTTGCTGTGCTTTTTAACCTTTCCTTAGGATAAAATAAAAAGTCGGTGGCGACTCTTGCTCAACCGAAACATTTGCGAAAACAAACACAAACCTCAAGTCAGTTCTCCCACCGTATCACAGAACTGGCGACTCTGCTGGGGAAATATTTGAAAGTGGAGTAACCTTAGGGCTTAGATCACCCTCTTGCATGACTAATTGTTTGCTTTGTGTGCTTTATCTTTTAGTTCTCTTGTTTGGGCTTGAAATCCTAACCCAGATTTGGGAAACATTTCATAGATAGAAATACGTTGTGGAAACTGTGTGGGGTATACCGACACGGTTGAAGCAATAGCTATATTAGTGTGACATATTTGTGAGTACCGGTAACCCTTGAGTTCAATCAAGGAGAGTACGGGGCTGCTAAGTGATGTCACTAAGCACTAATGACCTAGAACCTTACTTGACCATCTTGGCCTTTTATTAGGGGTAGTGAGATGACCGGCTTTGGTGCAGTCCGAAGTTGGTAGATACTCGATACTACACTCATTGAGGGTTGTTTTCTTGGAATATTTTGGTCGCTAGTTAAGTGGCTAAACCAAAACAATGAACATAGAAAACAATCCAATGATATTGAGCTCCTTAGAACCGGGTTACTATTTATAGGACAGGTTTTTAAGCCAACTTCACTCAAGAGGGTACTTACCTATGAAACCTCATGCAAGCCTGAAACTAGGGTTTTGTGTGACTTGCTTGAACATGTGTTTGTGCACACATCATGAACATCATAAAGCATCATATGCATTCACTAACCATTTCAAGGGTTTGGATCTTCATCTTTGTTATTGTTTTGTAGGTCATGGAAACTCTTCGCAGGAAAACTATCCAAATCAATCTTGTGAGGATCCCTCCTCAGCTCAAGGAGCTTACATCCAGAATTCTAGAAAGCTCTCCCTTCAGTGAAAGGCATGGTAGACTGCTCAGCCTAGTCAACACCAGCATTGAAGAAGACATGGTAAAGGTGCTGTTCCAGTTCTTTGACCCCCTTCACCACTGTTTCACATTCCCCGACTACCAATTGGTGCCTACTTTGGAGGAATTTTATCAACTCTTGAGAATTCCTATTCTTAATCAACTACCCTTCAACGGTACGGAAAAAGTACCAAAGCCTGAAGATGTTGCTCAAGCACTACACTTACAATCATATGACATCAAGGGGCATTGGGAAACTAGAAGTGGTGTTAAGGGCTTCTTGGCAAAATTCTTGTTTGAGAAGGCACAAGAGTGTTGGAACTCCTTGGATCTGCAAGCCTTTGAAGAAATTGTGGCACTCTGATGTGTCTGCGATCGACCTAATGTCTAACGGTATCTTAACTGCAAGCGCACAGCCTATCGCGGTAGTAATAAAAGATTTTCGAATCCACAGGGACTTTGTAATCACTCTAGTGCGGGAAAGTAATGCTAGTTTAGCTAAGGCGGAAATTGTCACGTTTGGTTTTGGGAAGGTTAAGGAAGGTAAACTAATTGATTTTAAAGTAATTATAAAATGAAATGGTCGGTATGCAATAGAGTCGACCTAAAGGATCTAATTGGACCTAGGCATATAAGGATGGTCAACTTGGTTTATCTGTAGAATTAATCAGTTTAAAAACCCTCAACTCACACTTTCATGGTCTTATCTCGGATTATACGTCTAAAGCCCTATACCTGCTTTCGCTAGCCTATAAGTGTTTAGAAGTATTTTTTGGAAACTTAATTAATTCTAATTTGGTTTAAAGCGCTTTCACTGTATTTAAATCAAATGCCTAACTTTAGCTATCCGGTTAAAAACCTCACACTTTCGTGGTCTCGATCTAACCTATTTACTCTTCTTACTTTCGTAACAAAGTTTTATTTTTAAGCATAAAAAGTTATAACCAGAGTTAAGTTGATTAAAGTTTTAGCCTAAGTTTGATCAGATGCCTAATGTCTCATACTATCCCATACCGACGCTAAAGGTTTAGCTAGCCATGGAAATTATAATGAACGTACGGGAAATAAAAACAAACAAATATAGATTGGACATTATAAATAATAAATTAAACATGCATTAATTAATTAAAAGGTATGTAATACAATTGCAAAATAGAAACCTGAAAATAAAGCCAATACTTCAATCCCTCTTCCACAATTCGGAAACTCGGACTTGGTATCGGTAATATGACAAATTCTGAGGCTTGAATAATAAATCCTAAACTATAATAATAATTTCCTGATGTTGGAAATTATTATTTGGGCAATGAAATTAAAAGAACGGAAATAAACGAATGCAGAAAAAATAACAACTGAAGGAATAATGGTTTTGATTTCGGCAGAGCTTCTGCACAAGTAAACTGTAAAATGCTCTGTACCTCTAACGTTGAATGTTGAGGTATTTATAGAGGAATGAATTTGGCAATTGGCTTGAAGACTTGTAACGAAGCTTTCCTTAAAAATCTCCACAAATGTAGGAACGTGGGTAGTTGAGGAAGAAGTGGTGAACGTGGGGTTTGACTGGAGAGAAATAAGGAGTTTGAAAACTCCTTCTGTTTTGCTTTGCCACGATCTGCACTTTCAAATAACTGGTATGCGCATTACGGTCGTCACTGAGGCGTTACAAGCAGGTTTGGTGTTTCTCCGTGTTACGGTCGTGGCAGATGTGTTACGGTCGTAACACGCTTCATGATGGCTTACGGTCGTGGCAGATGTGTTACGACCGTCACAGCTACAAAATCTGTAATTCTTGACAGATTTATCTTTTTCTTCTATTCTTTTGATGCTTTCTTGCATTGTTTCATGTTTTCTTCTGTTTTGAGCTGAGTTATGAATACCTGCAAAAAGTAATGACAAACTCGAAATATTCAGGAGTTAATCGGGTCAAAATGATACAGAACGGGTAAATTTCATGGAAAATAAATGATACAATTTCGTGTTATCAAATTCCCCCATACTTAAACCTTTGCTTGTCCTCAAGCAAAATAATCAATTAAAAATATCGGACAAGTTTTTATAAACGCACATAACTAGTATACCTTTCGTTTTCAAATAATTACAAGAAATCCTAAATTAGTTCGGCCGAGAAAATCGAATGAAACAACAACGATACGTAAATGACACAAGCAACAAGCTAGTCGACGACTATCCGTTTTAAACGAAACGTCCAATTATACCGTTATAATTCAACTCAATGTTTCTCGTTCATATTTCGCCCGGTTTCGTTCTTGCGCAATCACATTAAGCCCATTATCCTTTCACGCACGTAGTGGAATAGCCGGTTAGTGGTTCTGATCAAAACATGACGGTTTCTGGAACAATTATGTGGCAACCTCTTTTATCCAATTGCAAGATGCGGGGGATCAAACCGTAGTATGCCCTACCGAGTTCAGTACCAGATGCTTTCGAACCACCTAGACAATGGATTCTCATGTTACTTAGTAGAAGCTTTTGCATCCGTTGGATTAAACGATCGGGTGAGGATCGCCCAATTTAATTGGTGCAATACCTATTTCCTTAAAGCATGTAACATTCTTTTTAAATCAATTTTGCAAGATCATCCACTTATGTTCATCGACTTTCCACGTGGTTTGTGTTAAGACTGGTGCCGACTGCTAATATAAACTACTAGGGGCTAATTTAAGACTTAAAACTCAAAGTATCGGTATAACGAAAATGGAGACGATTCGCGTAAGTAGGGAGTTGAGGGTGTCATACTCGTATAGTTCTCGTTGGATCGCTCTCGGCCTTCTAACTAAGATTTCAGTTAAAGTAGGTAACTAATGGTTATGCGAATATAAAAGGCAAAAAATTTTGGTATGGCTAAATAAAACGGGGAGAAAATGAAATAACGAAATATAACTGAAATAGAAATGAAATTACTCGTTCTGAAATTAAGAATGCAGTGCTCTTCCCACACTATATCAAACATTGTCTCAATGTTATGATATAATGGCGAGGTTAAATGAAAAAATACATCGGAAAAACAAGGAAAACAACAAGAAAAGGAAAAACTACTGGCGACCACGGCGGCTTCGGGTTCGTGACCTTCTGGAAGGAGTAGCTTCAGAGTCAGTGCTCTGGGGTCCAAGAGATGTAACATCCATCCTTAAAGCATTAAGCTCGCATAGCACTTCATCAAGCCTTTCATTCGTCGAGCGTTGACCACTCAAGATTTGGGCATTTTGCGCGAGTAAGGCGTCGAAACGCTCCTGATGCTTTCTTTCAAGAGCTACGGCCATCTGATTTTGCTGATTGAGGGCTCTGAGGACGTCCTCCATAGTAAAAGGAGGTGGTGTAGAAGAGGACGACTCAGGAATGTCAGGCACGGGAACAACTCGATCCAGTTCTTCCTGCATCTCATCAGCGGGGCCGACATGAGGTTCTTCTTGAGCAGCAGCAGGGCCTTCAGGGTCTTCAAGGTTAAATAGCCAGTTGGCTCGGTTATGAGGGTCGATTCGGTCCCTGCAAGGCAAAACAATGTTAGTGTAAACTCGGTTCTGTATCACTGGATGGAATTTTCCGTCGTCCCGCTCGTGGATGAGGTGGGCTGATTTGCAATGATCCAAAGTAAGCAGGACCGGTGGTCGGGATGGCAGATGAGCAAGGGTGTCACCATGGTTTAGTGCTAAAGCAAGAGAAGTGACAAGCCCTCCGAAATAGAAAGGTTTGCCGCCTCTGGTGCAGATGGAGTGAATATGGGCCAGGAGGAAAGGTGCGGCATTAATTTTCTGACCCGAGAATGCACAATGCATGAAAAATAGCTCCTTGGAGTTAAGCTTGTGGTTACTATCCCTTGCAAAGATGGTGTTGGATAAGATGCGGTGGAAGTAACGAATGGCGGGGTTGTGGATTTGGGTAGCATTGAGGTGATCGTATGAGTTAGCCCGATTATTGGTCAAGCTATGCCAAAGGTTGAAGGATTCCTCATGAAAGGTGTCAGGCACACGTAGGTGAGTGCCTTCATCAGTACAGAAGTCTAGTAGGCGACCGAATGCATTCTGAGAGAAATCGTATTCGGTGCTGAAAATGCGGAACCTTACCACACCGGTAAGTTGATTTCTTGAGCCATTCAGAGTGATGTAGCAAAATGAACTGAGGAACTCAAGGGTGAGATTCTCGTACGTTGGTTGGGGCTGGCTACATAGGGTCCAAAGGTTGACATTCTGTAGGAGGTTTTGGACACTTTCAAGTAACCTGAGGTCTCGGAGGCAGTCAATGTCGACGAACCTCGTGGGATGGATGCCTCGGTGTTGGAACTTCAGGAACCGCGTGCGCTGAGTTTCACCTGCTTCACCATCGCGTAGGGTAATGCCAGGAATGGGTAGGAGATTGTTCTCCATTTGCATGCAAGAGTGTTTGAGTGAGAATGGTTGTGGTTGGTGAATGAGAGAATGAGAAGATGATACGGGTAATGGATGTATATATAGTGGAAGGGGATAGTGGGAAGTTTGAAAATTGATAGGGATTAGTGGTGGGTTGAATGGGGTTAATGGGTAGTTAATGGAGGAAGTGGGATGGTTGGGGAGTTATGGAAGAAGAAGAGAGAAAGGTTGAGGGAAGAAGAAAAGGGAACGTTCTGCTAACAGGGTTACTGATGTAGCCCGTGTTATGGTCGTAACACCAAGATGACAAGCGTAACGCGCTGAAAGGCGCGTGACAGTCGTGGGGGATGGATTACGATCGTGGCAGCTACAAATTTTGCAAATTTTTTACAGAACAGAACACAATTACACAGAGTATATGTTTTTATAGCAGGCAGAACATCTCAGGCATTCCAACATAAACACAACATTAATTTATTCAACATATAATCCAATATATATAATTCGCAATAGAGTAGAAAACCATAAAACATTGTAAGCAGCATAATGATTGTAAGTTTAAAATTGAAAACAAACAATTGCATTAATTCAAATTGAGTAACTTGTTCTTTTTGACAGAAAATAAATGACTTGTAAATTGAAATGCAGTAATTTAACAAAAAATTGAAACTACCTAGAAACAAAGCAAAATGGGAAAAAAAATCTAAAAACTAAGAATTGAAAAACTGAAAACTGAAAAACTAAGAAACTAAAAACTGCTTCATCCAATCTTTTCTTTTAATATCTCTAAAGCTTGGGTGATGTTATAGAATTGCTCCACCGAGATGTCAGTTAAACCAATAAGATCCAAACACATAGTCTTCAACTCATTCTTTATTCCATCAATGTCAGTTTTATAAGCATCCAAAGTGGTCAGAATGGTGTTTAATTGTGTAGTATATTCTCCTTGGTTTATATCAGGGGCTACTTGTGCTTCAGCCATATTTGTAAAGTCATGGTAACCAGGAGGAGTTTCAGGATCTGTTTCGTTTTCAGACATGAAATTATTAGCAACAAAATATGATTGTGGTGTTTCTGGTGTCGAAGGATGGTCAGGTGGATTCAATTCGTACAACCAATCTTCACGGTTATGGACACTTACTCAGGCATGGTTCAGAAGGGTAAAAAGAGTGACAACTTCGTTTCTGATCAGGTAATCATAAGGTGCAGGGCCTAAATTTCCTATTATCCGGTTGTTGAAACAGAAATCAATATTCATAGGCCAAATTGATCCAAATGGTGCACAGTTATTAAGTTGGTAACGAGGTCCAAGAGCATGTGCAATCATTGTAACTAATCCTCCCACACTGACAGGAACATTATGGTCTTCACTAATGCGGGTAAAGGTCTTCATCAGGAGTGGGACAACATTGACAGGGCGTCCTAGATTCATACAATAAAGCAGAGATAATTCATCCTTGGATACAACATTTTGATTTTGTTCTTTTCCAAACAGAGTGTGGGCAAGAATCCTATGGAAATAACGGATGGTTGTGTTATGTATCTCATTGTTATCCATACTTTCTGGGTCAGGGTGATAGTTTCCGGTTAAAGTACCCCAGAAGTAATCCAGCTCAAAATCCAATAAATCGGCCTCAGGGGTAGTAAAAGCTAAGGGTCCGCTGGGGAATCCTAATAAAGCAGCTAAGTCCCTATGGTTATAGGTGAACTCAATACCAAAAAGTCTGAAGGTAATGATTCCTTTTCGGGCTCCGACACCGTGTTCAGGGATGTAAACTAGAGAACTCAAGAACTCAAGGGTAACCTCTCGGTAAGTGATAAACCTATTTTTCAAGTGGGCTTTCTCCCATCCCAACTGGTTAAACATGTAGTAAACACTGTCAGTAATGCCTAAAGAGTCCATAGTGGGTTCATCATGATACAGGGTTAAACTGATGTCTCGCTGAGACAAAGCCTCAAATCTTCTTCGTTGGTTTCTACCTCTAAAGGTGGTTTCCATAAAGTTCTGTGTAGGAGCCATAGCAAAAACAAAGCGGGGAAACAGAGTAGAGGAGAAAGTAAAGAGAAAAAGACTATTCAGAAATCCTGTGGCAAGTAAAATTGTTTTGAAATCACCAGCAGTTTCATAAAAGTTTTAAAAAAATGAAAAATACTTATATAGCAAGCAAAAACAAATAATACAAACAAAATAGCAGGTAAAAACAAATAAAATGGGTTGCCTCCCATGAAGCGTTGTTTTTAACGTCATAAGCCTGACGAAATACCTAGTGAAAGATTAGTCGGGAGAAATATGTGGCAGTTTTACGAGTGTAAGCTTATTTGTATAATCTCTATTATCTATACGATGATATTGTTTTAACCGCTGCCCGTTTACAATAAACAGGGCGCTATTTCTATCCTTAATTTCTATAGCTCCGCTAGGAAAAACTCTTGTAATTTTGAAAGGACCGGACCATCTAGATTTAAGTTTTCCAGGGAAGAGTCTAAGTCTAGAATTAAATAAAAGTATGACATCTACCACACTAAATTCTTTCCGAGATAAACGCTGATCGTGCCATTTTTTAGTTCGTTCTTTGTATATTTTAGCGTTTTCGTATGCGTCTAGTCTTAATTCTTCCAGTTCATGTAAATCGAGGATTCGTTTCTCGCCAGCAGCAGTGTAATTAATATTAAGTGTCTTTATCGCCCAATAAGCTTTATGCTCTAATTCTACCGGGAGATGACATGATTTTCCGTAAACAAGTTTGAAAGGTGTAGTTCCGATAGGAGTCTTGTAAGCCGTCCTATAAGCCCATAAAGCTTCGTTAAGCTTGGATGACCAATCTTTTCGAGATATCGCGACAGTTTTTTCTAATATTTGTTTAATCTCTCTGTTCGAAACTTCGACTTGTCCGCTAGTTTGCGGATGATAAGGTGTTGCTACGCGGTGTTTCACTCCATATTTAGATAGTAATTTATCAAATATCTTCGAAATAAAATGAGATCCACCGTCACTGATAACAAGTCGGGGAACACAAAAACGCGGGAAAATTATATTCTTGAAAAGCTTTATCACTACTCGTGTGTCATTTGTAGGAGAAGCTATTGCCTCGATCCATTTTGAAACGTAATCGACAGCGACGAGTATAAACTTGTTTCCAAAAGAAGATGGGAAAGGTCCCATAAAATCTATTCCCCAAACATCAAAGATTTCAACTTCAAGTATTCCTTTCTGAGGCATTTCATCGCGTCTTGAGATATTACCGGTGCGTTGGCATCGATCACAGTTTTTAACGGCGACGTGGACATCCTTCCACAGGTTAGGCCAGAAAAGGCCGCCTTGGAGAATTTTGGCACACGTTTTAGAGGTGCTAGTATGTCCGCCATAAGGAGATGAATGACAATGGGAAATGACGTTTTCTATTTCTTCGTCGGGTATACACTGGCGGAAAATTCCATCAGGTCCTCGTTTAAATAAAAGTGGTTCGTCCCAATAGTAACTCTTGAGATCATGGAAGAATTTCTTTTTCTGTTGGTAAGTTAAGTCAGGTGGAAGCGCTCCGACAGCTAAATAATTAACAATGTCAGCATACCAAGGCAATCCTATGGTCATGTCGATGGCTTCCACGACTTCTTTAGCTTCTGGTTTATTTAAATCCAATTGAGCTAGGTCGCTTATCATATGTGCTATCAGATGTTCATACGGAAAATCGTCGTTAATTGGCACTTGTTCGGGTTTTATACCTTCTAAACGGGATAAATGATCCGCTACGACGTTTTCGGTTCCTTTCTTATCTTTAATTTCCAAGTCGAATTCTTGTAAAAGTAAGATCCATCGGAGGAGTCTGGGTTTTGCATCTTTCTTGGCAAGTAAATATCTGATAGCAGCGTGGTCCGTGTAAATGATGATTTTTGCTCCTACAAGGTAAGAACGGAATTTGTCAAGCGCGAAGACCACGGCTAAGAGTTCTTTTTCAGTGGTGGCGTAGTTCATCTGAGTCGAGTCTAGCGTTCTGCTGGCATAGTAAATTGCGTGAAGTTTCTTATCTTTCCTTTGTCCAAGAACTGCGCCTACAGCGTAATCACTTGCATCGCACATGATTTCGAAATGTAACCTCCAATCGGGCGGTTGCATGATTGGTGCAGAAATAAGTGCAGCTTTAAGGGTTTCAAAAGATTTAAGACAATCATCATCGAATATGAACTCAACATCCTTCATTAATAGACCGGTAAGTGGTTTTGTAATTTTCGAGAAATCTTTAATAAAGCGTCGGTAAAAACCGGCGTGTCCTAGAAAACTTCGTATCTCTCGAACGGTATTTGGTGGTTGGAGTTCTTTAATCACTTCTATCTTCGCTTTATCAACTTCAATTCCTTTATTAGAAATAACATGTCCAAGTACGATTCCTTCTCTGACCATGAAATGGCATTTTTCCCAGTTGAGCACAAGGTTTACTTTCACACATCGTTCTAAAACACTTTCTAAATTAGATAGACATCCTTCAAAGCTTTGTCCACACACAGAGAAGTCGTCCATAAACACTTCCATGATGTTGTCAATGAAATCTGCGAAGATGGCCATCATACATCGTTGGAAAGTTGCGGGAGCATTACATAATCCAAATGGCATTCGTCTGTACGCGAACGTTCCATAGGGACACGTGAATGTAGTCTTCTCTTGATCATCAGGGTGAATCGGAATTTGGAAAAATCCAGAATAACCGTCTAAATAGCAGAAATAGGAGTGTTTGGCTAATCGTTCTAACATTTGATCAATAAAGGGTAAAGGAAAATGGTCTTTCCGAGTAGCTTTGTTCAGTTTTCGATAATCAATGCACACTCTGTGTCCACTAACTACTTTTTGTGTTATCGATTCGCCTTGTGCGTTTTCCACGACAGTGACACCTCCTTTCTTAGGTACGACATGCACTGGGCTAACCCATTTACTGTCGGAGATCGGGTATATAATTCCAGCTTCCATTAGCTTTTTGATTTCATCTCTGACTACAGTGCTTAGAATCGGATTGATTCTTCTTTGAGGTTCTCGAGAGTTTTTGCAATCCTCTTCTAATAGAATACGGTGCATACAAATTGAAGGACAAATTCCTTTTAAGTCTGATATGTTGTAACCTAACGCAATAGGGTATTTCCTTAGAACGTCTAAAATTTTCTGAGTTTCGAGCGTTCCTAAATTGGAATTCACTATTACAGGTCGAGTTTGTTCAGTATCAAGGAATTCGTATCGTAGATTTTTAGGTAGAGCTTTCAATTCTAGTTTTGGTTTCTTGGAACATGGCATATGATCAGGTGTAAGTGCTAGACTTTCGCTTAGACTGTCATCTTTATATGGTTCTCGCCAATTGTCGTCTTCGAATATTAGAGGGGTTTCAATTTTCATTATTTTGGAATATGTGGTTTGTTCAACTTCCATCTCTCTCACGCACTCGTCTATAATATCGAGTAAATAACATGTGTCATTCATGGCGGGTGCTTGTAGAAATTGAGTGAGGATGAATTCCACTTTTTCCTCTCCGACTTCGAATGTTAATCTGCCCTTCTTTACATCAATTATAGCTCCGGCGGTGGCTAGGAATGGTCTTCCTAATATGATAGGGGTAACTGAGTCCTCGGTTATGTCCATGATGATGAAATCGGTAGGGATATAGAATTGACCTATTCTAACTGGAACGTTTTCCAGTATACCTACAAGGTATTTAACCGATCGGTCGGCTAATTGGACAGACATTTTCGTGGGTCTGAGTTCTCCCATCTCTAGCTTTTTGCAGATAGATAAGGGCATGACACTAATGCTCGCTCCTAAGTCACATAGAGCTTTGTCTATGACAAATTTTCCAATATTACAAGGTATAGAGAAACTACCTGGGTCTTTTAGCTTAGGAGGCATATTGTTTTGAATGATCGCGCTACACTCGGCAGTGAGTGTAACTGTTTCGTTATCCTCTATCTTCTTCTTGTTGGATAGGATTTCCTTAAGAAATTTAGCGTACGAGGGCATCTTAGTGATGGCTTCTGTAAAAGGTATTGTTATATTGAGTTGTTTCAGAAGTTCAACGAATTTCTTGAACTGGCCCATCGTTTTGGAATTTGTAAGTCTCTGAGGATACGTGATTGGTGGTTTATAAGGTGGTGGAGGTACATAAGGTTTCTCTTGCTCCACCGCCTCTTGCGTTTCGCTTTCCTTTTCTTTTTCTCTAGGTTCATTGGCTTGTTCAGGCGGCTCGCTCTGCTTTTGGTACATGGCTGGATTTTCTAGTCTCGGGTCAACAGGTCCGTCGAGTTCTTTTCCACTTCTCAATATCACAGCATTAGCATGTCCTTTCGGGTTGAGCTGTGGTTGACCAGGAAAAATTCCGGCCGGTGCCGCAGTAGGTGCTTGTTGTTGAGCTACCTGTGAAATTTGCGTCTCAAGCATCTTGTTATGGGTGGCTAAAGCATCAACCTTGCTAGCTAATTGTTTTATCTGCTCATTAGTATGTAAATTTTGATTCATAACGTCTTTATTAGTCTGAGCTTGGGAAGCAACGAAGTGTTCAATCATGATTTCTAGGTTAGATTTCCTAGGAGCATTAGGTCCATTACCAGGATGATTTGGGATAGCTTTTGGATAACCGGGTGGTGTGGCAGGAGCTTGTACAGGCGCGTATAACGCGTTGTTACTTTTGTATGAAAAGTTTGGATGATTTTTCCAGCCTGGGTTATAGGTATTGCTATAAGGGTTCCCTTGTACATAGTTTGCTTGTTCAGCTGGAACTCCTGTTAGAAGTGGGCATTCTGGAGCAAGATGTGATTGAAGACCACATAGATCGCAAGTTTGGACAACTGCAGCCACGGTAGCTGCAGGAGCAGTGGTAAGGTTTTCTAGCTTTTGGGTAAGAGCTTCCACTTTAGCATTGACTTGGTCCAGGATATTCACTTCAGACATTCCACCTTTGGTTTGGGATTTCTCCACATTAGCTCTTTCGCTTCCCCATTGATAGTGGTTCTGGGCCATACTTTCGATAAGTTGATTTGCTTCGGCGTATGGTTTATCCATCAGTGCGCCACCAGCAGCAGCGTCTATAGTCATTCTTGTGTTATACAACAGACTGTTATAAAACGTATGAATGATTAGCCATTCTTCTAAACCATGATGAGGACAGAGTCTAATCATATCGTTGTAACGTTCCCATGCTTCGAAAAGTGATTCGTTATCTTTTTGTCTAAAACCGTTGATGTTAGCTCTAGCATAGTAGTTTTGCTTGGTGGGAAATATCTAGCCAAGAAGACTTTTTTCAATTCATCCCATGTGGTGATTGAATTTGAAGGAAGGGATTGGAGCCAGGCTCGGGCTCTGTCTCTTAAAGAAAAAGGAAATAGGCGCAGTCGTATCGCCTCGGGGTTTACACCATTCGCTTTTACAGTGTCTGCGTACTGCACAAACACTGACAGATGTAGATTGGGGTCGTCAGTAGGAGATCCAGAAAATTGGTTTTGCTGAACGGCGGATAGAAGCGAAGGTTTCAGCTCGAAATCGTTTCGAGCGATAGCAGGGGCGGCAATGCTGTTGTGAGGCTCCGCTTGCGAAGGAACTGCATAGTCCTTAAGAGCGCGAGGCGGATTTGGTACGTCAGCCATTGTCGATTCTTCGATAGATTCTGATAACGGGATATCAGGAATTTTAGTCGGAGGAAGATTGTTGAGAGATCGGTATTCTTGAATTCGGCGTCTTAATCTTAAGTAACGCTCGATATCGTTAATTTGTAAATGCAAAGGCTCGTTTTGAAAACGAGTGTTTGGCATACAACAAAGGGAAATATAAAAAGTTGCCTTAGTCTAGACAGCGTTGTTTTCAGATTACACTAGTGACTAAACTAAAGTCCCCGGCAACGGCGCCAAAAACTTGATGTGTCTGCGATCGACCTAATGTCTAACGGTATCTTAACTGCAAGCGCACAGCCTATCGCGGTAGTAATAAAAGATTGTCGAATCCACAGGGACTTTGTAATCACTCTAGTGCGGAAAAGTAATGCTAGTTTAGCTAAGGCGGAAATTGTCACGTTTGGTTTTGGGAAGGTTAAGGAAGGTAAACTAATTGATTTTAAAGTAATTATAAAATGAAATGGTCGGTATGCAATAGAGTCGACCTAAAGGATCTAATCGGACCTAGGCATATAAGGATGGTCAACTTGGTTTATCTGTAGAATTAATCAGTTTAAAAACCCTCAACTCACACTTTCATGGTCTTATCTCGGATTATACGTCTAAAGCCCTATACCTGCTTTCGCTAGCCTATAAGTGTTTAGAAGTATTTTTTGGAAACTTAATTAATTCTAATTTGGTTTAAAGCGCTTTCACTGTATTTAAATCAAATGCCTAACTTTAGCTATCCGGTTAAAAACCTCACACTTTCGTGGTCTCGATCTAACCTATTTACTCTTCTTACTTTCGTAACAAAGGTTTTATTTTTAAGCATAAAAAGTTATAACCAGAGTTAAGTTGATTAAAGTTTTAGCCTAAGTTTGATCAAATGCCTGATGTCTCATACTATCCCATACCGACGCTAAAGGTTTAGCTAGCCATGGAAATTATAATGAACGTACGGGAAATAAAAACAAACAAATATAGATTGGACATTATAAATAATAAATTAAACATGCATTAATTAATTAAAAGGTATGTAATACAATTGCAAAATAGAAACCTGAAAATAAAGCCAATACTTCAATCCCTCTTCCACAATTCGGAAACTCGGACTTGGTATCGGTAATATGACAAATTCTGAGGCTTGAATAATAAATCCTAAACTATAATAATAATTTCCTGATGTTGGAAATTATTATTTGGGCAATGAAATTAAAAGAACGGAAATAAACGAATGCAGAAAAAATAACAACTGAAGGAATAATGGTTTTGATTTCGGCAGAGCTTCCGCACAAGTAAACTGTAAAATGCTCTGTACCTCTAACGTTGAATGTTGAGGTATTTATAGAGGAATGAATTTGGCAGTTGGCTTGAAGACTTGTAACGAAGCTTTCCTTAAAAATCTCCACAAATGTAGGAACGTGGGTAGTTGAGGAAGAAGTGGTGAACGTGGGGTTTGTATGGAGAGAAATAAGGAGTTTGAAAACTCCTTCTGTTTTGCTTTGCCAAGATCTGCACTTTCAAATAACTGGTATGCGCATTACGGTCGTCACTGAGGCGTTACGAGCAGGTTTGGTGTTTCTCCGTGTTACGGTCGTGGCAGATGTGTTACGGTCGTAACACGCTTCATGATGGCTTACGGTCGTGGCAGATGTGTTACGACCGTCACAGCTACAAAATCTGTAATTCTTGACAGATTTATCTTTTTCTTCTATTCTTTTGATGCTTTCTTGTATTGTTTCATGTTTTCTTCTGTTTTGAGCTGAGTTATGAATACCTGCAAAAAGTAATGACAAACTCGAAATATTCGGGAGTTAATCGGGTCAAAATGATACAGAACGGGTAAATTTCATGGAAAATAAACGATACAATTTCGTGTTATCACACTCCTTATTTACGGGTTGGTCTTGTTCCCAAATCCCGACCAACTTATAGATATCAACGCTGTCAAGATCTTCATATCCAGGAATCCCATACCTACATTGCTTGGGGACATCCTCCACTCATTTTACACACGAACAATGAGAAAGAGAGGTGTTCTCATGTGTTGTACTCCTCTCCTGGCAAGGTGGTTTATTTCGCACCTTCCACAATCTGTTTTGAAGAATGAACAAGGCTTAAGGTGGTCACAACGATTGATGACCCTCACACACTCTGATGTACATTGGTGTTCTCGGTCCAGAGAAAATGTCATCATCGTCGATCATTGTGGAGAGTTCCCTAATGATCCATTACTTGGCATTAGAGGTGGCATTACCTATAACCCTTGTCTAGCTTTGAGACAATTTGGATATGCACTGAGAGATGGCCCTCATGACATGCTGATTCCTGACCTAGTTTTTGACTTCGACAACGATGCGCAAGGACTTCGCCAAAGATTCATCAGAGCTTGGAGGATGCCTAACAAGGTAGATACTAAGACACTGGGGCACAAGAATTCCATCCCTCTTGAGCCTTATCTCAAGTGGGTGCGAACCCGCTCTCAGAATCTTATGATGCCTTATCCTCACATGCTCCCGCTGATTAAAGAGCCTATCAAGGAAGGGGAGGTTCCATACACCATCCCGTATCCTAGCATGCCAACATCATGGGAGGAGATGCAAAAGAGTTGGATCCAACTCAAGGAAGAACGGGATACTTTTGAAGCCAGCTTCTACGCCAGTGAGAAGAAGGTTTTAGAGCTCACCCGCCGACTCCATGAGGAAGAGACCCTCAACACCTACATTGCACCAAAAAGGATGCGCAACGTCTTTTTACCTTAAGAAGTTTTTTGTAATATTTGGCCCATGGGGCATTTATGTACTGACAAAATTTCTTCTTATTAATATGACGTGTGTTCTTTTTGTTTGCAACAATTTTGAATTTATAAATCCTTGAATGCATTGCATGAACAAACATATCATTCATCATATGCACAAACAGGTATTCAAGCCAGGTTTCCTTATCTTTCTGCTGTTTATTTCAGCAAGATGGATGTGGAACAGACAGTGAAGGACTCACAGGCTCAAAACTCGCAGTTTCAACAACTCCTTATGACCTTAGCAAAGGGTCAGGAGGATCTCAAAGCACTGTTGGGGAACAAGGAGTAAGAGAAAGTGAAAAAGAAGAAGAAGAGAGTCGGGGTGGTGACTTTCGGAAGGAGATTTGAGAATGAAGCTAGAAGGGTTCTTGAATTCCCCTCCACATCTGATGAGGGGACCGGTAAGGGAAAAGGAGCTGCACCAGTTTCTGAGTCCGAGGCTGAAGGGGAAGAGGCTGAAGAAGATGAAGACTATTCAGAGCAGCAATACCCGCCAGCGGACGACAAGTACAAAAACCTGGAGGATAGGCTGGCAGCTATGGAGCTGCAAAGGGTTCCCGGGTTAGATTTTGAAGAATTGGGATTGATTGCTGGAATTGTGATCCCTCCAAAGTTTAAGGTGCCGATTTTTGCAAAGTATGACGGGCTGTCTTGCCCAAAAATGCACCTAAGATCATATGTCCGAAGAATTCAACCTCATATATCCGACAGAAATCTTTGGATGCACTTCTTTCAGGATAGCTTGTCCGGTAATCAGCTAGATTGGTTTTACCAACTTGAGAGGTCAGAAGTGCATAACTGGGAAGACTTGGCAGCTGCCTTCTATCACCAGTATCAATACAACGCCGACTTGGCGCCAACCCGTACTCAGCTACAAAGTATGGGAATGGCCTCAAATGAGGGATTCAAAGAATACGCCCAGAAATGGCGCGACTTGGCCGGAAGAGTGCAGCCACCTCTTTCTGATAGGGAACTAGTTGATATGTTCTTGGGGACCCTATCTGGCTCGTTTTTCAACCATTTGATTGGGAGCTCTTCGGCAGGGTTTACTGATTTGATTCTGACTAGCGAGAGGGTGGAAGCCGGTATCAAGAGTGGGAAGATTGAAAAGAGTGCTTCCGCATCTACGACTGCAAGAAAACCTTTCCCAGCCAAGAAAGAGGCATCTACAGTATACTCTCAGTGAAACCGGGAAAGAGTATAGCGTCGACCAACGGTGGGGGCCGTGTTAATTCAGAAGTCTGCGTCATAACAACCTAGAAGCAACCAACCAAGGAATGATCAGACCAGGGCTTATCAACAAAAACCACAACATCAGTTTACTCCCGTGAATATGACACCCGCTCAAATTCTTCCCCACTTATTGAAATTAAACCTCACCACTATCAAAGAGGCACCTAAAAACGTGAATACAGCTTCCCCGCATTATCATCCCAATGCTAAATGTGCTTATCATTCTGACAGCTCCGGGCATGACACCAACGATTGCTGGGCGCTCAAGCATAAAATTCAAGACTTGATAGATGCGAAAGAGGTTGAGTTTGATGCTCCAGAGAAGCCGAACGTAATATCCGCCCCAATGCCGAAGCATGGTCGCAATGTCCATGCTATTGAAGAAGATCTATATGTTACTACTGTTGATGATCTGGTAACTCCACTGCTAACAATAAAGTTGAATCTGTTGAGAGCTGGGATTTTCCCGGGATGTAAAGAAGACTGCTACTGTTGTTCCTGCCTACCAATCGACTGTCCATTGCTGAAGAAAGGCATCCAAGGCCTGATGGACGGTCAACAAATTTTTTTCGAAAAGATTCCTGTTACTCCAACTCCTATCGAAGATGTTTCAATAATCACCATTTCCACCAATCTTTCCAGGGTCCCTAAAAAGCCTGTTAAGATTACATCCTCTACGAAGTTTGTTCCTCTGAAAATAACCATGCCTAGGCCTGTCCCCTACAAATCTGATAAGTTAATACCGTGGAATTACGGTGGAGAAATCTACTACCACGATGTTAAACAAGTTGAGATAACTGAAGAGAGCTCTGACGAAGAAGATTCCGACATTGGAAACATTGCCGGTACGAGCAAGATTACCCGAAGTGGGAGAATTTTCTCTCCAGAGATTGCCCCTCCAAAGGCAATCTTTGGACCCTCAGCTGCTACCAAGGTTACTCCTGCACCGATAGAACTTTCTGCAAGAACTCCGTTGATTGAAGAAGCTGTTACTCCTGTGGTTGTCCCTCCTACTTCTGCTGATAAGGGGAAAGGGATCCAAGATGAGCTCGTCAGGACGAGGGCTCAGCCATTGGTCATCCCCGAAACCTCTAGGAAAGAAGTAGAGGAGATTCTGAAAATAATTAAGAAGAGTGATTTTGATGTGGTAGAACAATTGGGGCAGACCCCCTCGAAAATTTCAATGTTGGCCCTATTGCTTTGTTTGGAGGCTCATGCCAAAGCCCTGATTAAATTCTTGAAGACAGCCCATGTTCCGCAAGAAACCTCAGCCGATCAATTTCAAAACTGTGTAGCCAGCCTGACTGCCGAGAACAGTCTGGGTTTCTCTGATGCCGACCTGACTCCTAAAGGCAGAAACCACAATGATGCATTGCATGTTTCGGTGGAGTGCCGAGGGACCACTCTCGCTCATGTCCTGGTCGACACTGGTTCCTCGCTAAATGTGCTGCCTAAGAAAGCTCTGGATTGGCTAGATTGTGAGGGCTTGGAGCTGAAGCCTAGTGATATTATCGTAAGAACTTTTGACGGTTCGAAGAGAATGGTCCATGGGGAAGTTGATATTCCCATCAAGGTGGGCAATGAGGTGTTTAAATCTACTTTCTATGTGATGGACATCCGTCCATCATACTCTTGCTTACTAGGAAGGCCGTGGATTCATCATGCTGGGGAAGTCACCTCCTCCTTACATCAGATGTTGAAGTATCCCGTCAAGGGGAAGATCATAACTGTACACGGTGAAGAGGAATATATGATCAGTCATCTGAACTCCTTTCTATATGTGGAGGTAGAAGGCGAGTTCATTGAAACACCCTTTCAGCACTTCGAAGAGGTTTCTCCCGAGGTGGTGGCCGCAAAGGCGGTATCCGAGGTACCCAAGCAGGTGGCCAGGATGGCATCTCTGAAAGACGCACAGGCTGCAAGAAAAGAAGGAAAGAGCTCAACATGGGGACAGTTTCCTGAATTTCCGCACAAGACAGACAAATTTGGTTTGGGGTTCACCGCTGCGGGACAGAAGGCCATGCGCCGTTCCAGAATTGAGAAGACACCTGTCAAGATTTCTCCTCATAGAATCAACGCTTTGGAAGACGAAGACGAAGAGGGTAACTTTGAAGAGTGGATCTTCCCAACCATTGAAGGGGGGATGCACAACTGGGAAGCGAAAGACTTCGTCCCCATTACCTTTATTCATCAGTAATCTTTATCTTTGAACAATTTTCAGCTTTTTATGGTCTGTAATAACTGATACAATTCGCACACTACTTTTTCACCTCATGCCTTACCCGGGGTATGTAGGTCCATTTGTAAGGGTTTTGATTTTCCTTCATAATCATATGCCATGTTTAACGAATCATTGGACGTTTTTCATTTATAAACTGTGTTCATTGTCTTTCCTTTTGCATTTTTGTTTGTTTAAGGATGGCTATCCCTTACACACACCCACACTCACAAATGTAGGTACCCATCCACTCTGGATTCTATGGGCGACTATTCTGCTGTATCCTTCGACAACTCTGAAGATTTGGTCAATCAAGCCGAATATGAAGATGACGAAGATTGTGAAGTACTGGGGGAACTAGCCAGGCTTCTACAACAAGAAGAAAGGGCCATCTTGCCTCATGAAGAGTTGTTGGAAACTGTCAACTTAGGAACAGAGGAAGACAAGAAGGAAGTACAAGTGGGTGCCAATCTGGAACCAAGTGTTAAGGAGCGCTTGATACAGCTGTTTAATGAAAACGTTGAAATCTTTGCCTGGTCCTACGAAGACATGCCAGGGTTAGACACAGACATCGTGGTTCATCGTCTCCCCAGAAGAGAAGATTGTCCACCTATCAAGCAAAAGGTCCACAGAATGAGACCTAACATGTCAGAGAAGATTAAGGCTGAAGTAATGAAACAGTTCAATGCGGGCTTTCTGGCTGTTACATCCTATCCGCAATGGGTTGCTAACATCGTTCCGGTACCTAAAAAAGATGGCAAGGTCAGGATGTGTGTGGACTATCGGGATTTGAACAGGGCCAGCCCTAAAGATGATTTCCCGCTACCACATATTGACATTCTGGTTGACAACACGGCTCAGCATAAGGTGTTTTCCTTCATGGACGGATTCTCGGGTTACAATCAAATCAAAATGGCCCCCGAGGACATGGAGAAAACTACCTTTGTTACACAATGGGGTACCTTCTGCTACAAGGTGATGCCGTTCGGACTGAAGAACGCAGGGGCAACTTATCAACGCGCCATGGTAGCTCTATTTCATGATATGATACATCATGAGATTGAGGATTACGTAGACGATATGATAGCTCGATCACAAATAGAGGAGGATCACCTTGAACATCTGCAGAAGCTATTTTCCAGGTTGAAAGAGTACAAACTCAGGCTGAATCCAAGTAAGTGCACTTTTGGAGTTAGGTCTGGTAAGCTCTTGGGATTTATTGTCAGCAACAAGGGTATTGAAGTTGATCCAGCAAAAGTAAAAGCTATTCGAGAAATGCCTGCTCCCCGTACTGAAAAGGAGGTTAGGGGATTCTTGGGGCACTTGAACTATATCGCCAGGTTTATCTCTCACCTGACGTCTACCTGTGAGCCAATTTTTAAACTATTGAAGAAAGATCAGGTAGTTGAATGGAACGACGACTGCCAAGCTGCTTTTGATAAAATCAAGGAGTACTTATTGGAACCTCTTATTCTGATGCCACCCGTCGAAGGAAGACCGTTGATCATGTATCTGACCGTTTTGGATAACTCAATGGGGTGTGTATTGGGCCAGCATGACGAGTCTGGTCGAAAAGAGCATGCCATTTATTACCTTAGCAAAAAGTTTACCAACTGTGAGACTCGCTACTCACTGCTCGAGATAACTTGCTGTGCTTTGGTATGGGCTGCTCGCCGACTAAGGCAGTATATGTTGACTCATACCACTTTATTGATTTCCAAAATGGATCCTATCAAGTACATCTTCGAAAAGCCGGCTTTATCTGGAAGAATTGCTAGATGGCAAATGATCTTGACCGAGTATGACATCCAGTACACTACCCAAAAAGCTATAAAAGGGAGTGTGCTAGCTGACCATCTAGCTCATCAAGCTGTCGAAGATTACCAACCCATGAGATTCGACTTCCCCGACGAGGACATCATGAATTTGGACAACATTGAAGATAACGGACCGTATGACGTACCTGAAAATGGATCCCGATGGACCCTATACTTTGATGGTGCTTCGAACGCACTTGGAAACGGTATCGGTGCGGTACTAATTTCCCCGGAAGGTTTCCATACACCTTTCACGGCCCGACTTTGCTTCAGCTGTACCAACAACATGGCTGAATATGAAGCTTGCATTTTTGGTCTCAAGGCTGCTATAGACCTAGGGATCAAATCTTTGGTTGTATTTGGGGACTCGGCTTTGGTTATCAGTCAAGTCAAAGGAGAGTGGGACACCAAACATCCCAATCTTATCCCATACAAAGAACATATCCTGACATTGCTGCCTCATTTCGAGCAAATCACCTTCGAGCATTTCCCGCGAGAAGAGAATCAGCTAGCAGATGCTCTGGCAACAATGTCCTCTATGTTTAAACTCAACTGGGATAATGAAGCTCCCCAAATCACCATCGAACGAATGGATGAACCTGCGCACTGTCACGAGATTAATACCGAAGAGGTAGTGGAACAACCCTGGTTTCACGAAATCAAAAGGTATCTCCATACCAGAGAATATCCTAAAGGAGCTTCCGTCAATGAAAAAAAGTTCCTAAGGAAATTTGCTGCCAAGTTCTTCCTGAGCAACGACATTCTTTACAAGCGCAATCATGATTGTGTCTTACTTCGTTGTGTAGACAAAGTTGAAGCGTAGTTGATTATGACCGATATACACAGTGGCACCTTCGGCACCCACTTGAGCGGGCATACGATGGCTAAGAAGATTCTAAGGGCAGGCTATTACTGGTCTACCATGGAAGCTGACTGCTACCAACACTCCCATATCTGTCATAAATGCCAGATCTACGCCGATAAGGTGCACATTCCCCCTGTTCCTCTCAATGTTCTGACAGCTCCTTGGCCGTTCGCAATGTGGGGCATTGACATGATTGGAGAGATCAAGCCCACAGCGTCCAATGGGCATCGCTTCATCCTGGTTGCGATTGACTACTTCACCAAATGGGTCGAAGCAGCTTCCTTCGCCTCTGTCACAAAAAATGTGGTTTCCCTCTTCATCAAGAAAAACCTCATATGCCGGTACGGTGTTCCCGACAGGATCATCACGGACAACGGTACAAATCTGAATAATACAATGATCACCGCTCTATGCGAACAGTTCAAGATTTACCATCACAATTCATCTCCCTATCGGCCGAAGATGAACGGTGCTGTTGAAGCTGCGAACAAAAACATCAAAAAGATCATTCAGAAAATGACAGTCACCTACAAAGACTGGCATGAGATGTTACCGTTTGCTCTGCATGGATACCGTGCCACGGCACGTACTTCAACCAGGGCAACCCCGTTTTCCTTGGTATATGGCATGGAAGTTGTCCTACCCATGGAGGTTCAGATTCCTTCCTTAAGGATTATGAAAGACGCAGGTTTGAATGAAGACGATTGGATCCAGACCCGACTTGATCAACTCCATTTGATCGACGAGAAGCGACTCATTGCTGTTTGCCATGGTCAGACGTATCAAAAACGGATGATCAAGGCTTTCAACAAGAAAGTCAGACGTCAAATATTTCAAGTCGGAGATCTCGTAATCAAGCGGATTATCTTGCCGCAAAGTGATCCCAGGGGAAAATGGACTCCTACTTACGAAGGACCATTTGTGATCAAGAGCATATTTTCTGGTGGTGCAATGATTCTAACCACCATGGACGGCGACGATTTGCCGCACCCTGCGAATGCAGACATAGTTAAAAGATACTACGCATAAAATAACCCGACAAGTCGAAAACCCGAAAGGGTGGCTTGGGCAAAAATGGGCATCCCGGTGAACCGAAAACCCGAAAGGGCGGTTCAGGCAAAAATTAGGGATAAAACAAAAAAATCTGTACACCCGGCAAGTTGAAAACTCGAAAGGGCGGCTTGGGCAAAAAAGGGTTTCCCGGTGGATTGAAAACCCGAAAGGGCGGTCCAGGCAAAAGTTAAGGAATTAAAGCGTATGACTATGTCTCGTCGGATCACTTTAAGAACAATCTCTTCACCAACCAGCTCCGAGTTTCTGATCAATCCAGTCATCGGCGGACGAAGCAGCGAATGGACAAGTATTCAGAGTCGTGAAGGCTAGGTCAGAATGGGATCCCATAGAATTATTACACATAGCCATCTTTTGTATAAAATTTTTCAATTTTTTTTATGACAACATCCTCTTACTAGGATGCCTGTCTCCTTTGTACAAAGATACTCACAAAAAGTTAATACAAATACTTTTCCAATACAGAAATTTGCTTTGTCTTCCTTTTTTCTCTTTTGCACTTATGTTTTATTTGAGAAACGTCCAATGTTTTGTTAAATGGGCATATGCATTTGAACATAATCATTTTCCTTACAAACCAAGAAAAGATGATTACTGATGGGTTGAAGATACAGATGAATATCTTGATGCCCTTTCAGAAGGAATCCCCAACAGTTCTAAAACTCCAAATTCCTCAACAAAGTCAAAATCCAGAACTTGATTCCCCCAAACAGAGTTAAACTTCCGGATCCCCAGCAGAGCCGAAGCTTTCTCAAAACCAATTTCCCCAGTCAGAGAGCCTTCCAGAACTCAATTCTCCCCAGAGTTAAGTATCCCCAGTGGAGCCTTAAGAATCTGAGAATCTTATCCTCAGCGGAGCTAAAACTTCCAACTGTCAATCCCCAGCGGAACCAGACTAGTAAACCTTCTCCCCACAAAGAAACTTCCCATCAGATTGAAGCTTCTCGATCTCACTTTCCAGCATGAGTCCACAAGGTGCTGAACTCCCCAGTAGAGATCATCAGAATTCTCATACCCTACAAGTCACCAAGGATTTTCTATCCCCAGCAGTGGTCCTAGGATCCCTCAGCAGATGAAGATCTTGTTCCCCAAGCAGTCAGCAGTCAAGAAAGTTGTCTCATCTTCAACAATCAGAGTTTCTGGCTCTCCCCTGCAGCAGCCAAAGATTTACTTCCCCGGCAATAACAAGGATTCATTTTCCCTGGCAGCAGTCAAGATCCCATTATCTCCGGCTAATCCAAGAGCCCTCTATCCACAGCGAGACAACTCATGCATATTCATCACATTCATATCATAAACATTGATATAACATATATTGCATCATACATTTCATGCAACATAACTTTTGCGTTTAGCTAACATTTTGTCCGTTTCAGGATAAGAATAAAAGCTATCATTAACAAAAATTCAGATGCAGTTTTACACAGACTCGTCATCAGGCAACCCTACATCGGTTCCTTATTCAACTTCAAGACTTATGAAAACAGTTCACAGGTTCTCCAGTAACGGATGTTAACCTATCGCTTGTTCAGACTCTTCTCAACTTTTGAAAACAGTTTACGGACGCTTCCCAACAACGGATGCTGCTCTACTGCTTATTCAACTTCAAGACTTCTGAAAACAGTTCACGGGTTCTCCAGTAACGGATGTTAACCTATCGCTTGTTCAGACTCTTCTCAACTTTTGAAAACAGTTTACGGATGCTTCCCAACAACGGATGCTGCTCTATTGCTTATTCAACTTCAAGATTTCTGAAAACAGTTCACGGGTTCCCCAGTAACGGATGTTAACCTATCGCTTGTTCAGATTCTTCCACCTCTGAAAACAGTTTACGAACGCTTCCCAACAACGGATGCTGCTCTACCGCTTGTTCAGACTCAACTTTTGAAAACAGTTTACGAATTCTCCAAACACGGATATAAATCCATTGCTTATTCAAGACCCCCAGTTCAAAGATGTTCCAAAATATGGACACCTTTCTGATACTCATTCCAGATGGCATCTTTAAGCCCATCCCCGACAAGATTCTGTCACCCCTCTAGATGGCATCTTTAAGCCCATCTCCAAATGGCGTCTTTAAACCCATTCTCGCATCCATGTCTTGACGAGTGCAAATTTAAGGGCACTCTAGTGTCCAATCTCCTTTTACCTTCGAGACGCGAAAGGCAAACCTGCCAATCTAACTCTTCAGGTGCAAGAAGATTGAACAGGGGCAACAGTTGTACCCCAAAATTTTCCCTCCCATTTCATCAGCTTTTTTCTCATCACAAAACTCTTGGAGCTCAAGATCAAGTTAGGGTTTGCTCTGCTCAAGACCCCTCCTTGCACTGTTGACCCAAATTAGGGTTTGAGCTTGCACAAAGATGTTTTGACCTAAAATGCCCAAAGTGACTTTCATGCTTCATGTTGGACTCACAAGTCCATCCATACCAAGTTTCAAGCCTTGATTCCAACCTTTGCCCAGTCAATTGGACAATTGACCTAAAAATCAGTTGTATTAGGGAAAAAAGTCAACTGTGGCCAATTGACAGTCAAACTCCATAATTTTTGACCCACATCAACATAATGAACTCACATGGACCATTTGATCAAGTTTGGATCACAATTCCACAAGAAATTTGATCAGATCACAAAAAGGGCAAAATGGTCATTTTTAGGGTTTTGACTACACAAAGGCAATTTTTGACTATTTGACTTAACCAATGGCAAACCAAGCTCACATTTGGACTCAAGGAATCAATGGCATTGTCTTGACATGTTCAACAAGTTCAAAAGATCCCAAATGCACAAGATTGACAGATGAATTTTCCAGTCAACTGATCAAAATTTGACTGTATACTGAAAAGTCAAACTTTGACCTTTTGGTCAAAATCAAGTGTCAAGATCCATTTTTCATCAAAACATGCCAAATTATGAAACTTGTTCATCAAGAAACCAAGAATTACAAATTAGGGTTTGAAATGAAGAAATTTCATAACTTAGAAATTTTCTAAGTTATGAAATTTCCTAATTTTTTCCTAACTTTGTCCCATTTTTTCATCAAGATGCAATTTGATTCAAGCAAAACTCAAAACATGAAAGTTGTAGTCTATTTAAAAATATACAACTTTGATACACAAAGTTTTCTCAAAAGAAGCTTGTAGCTCAAATTATGATTTTTTGAATAGGGGTGCAAAACATTCTTAACTTAGAAATTTTTTGACCTATTTTAGGCAGGATTTTTGCCCAACTTCATGGCCACTTTTCTCATGCTTCCACTTGGAATCTCAACTTGCATTACAAACATGGATTTTAGTACACATTCCAAGCTTTCCAAATTGTCCAAGAACTTCTCAAACACCCTTGTGGTTAGGGAGAATCGAATTTGCAAAGTTGGGCAAAATCCACTTTTGTTCTTGACCAAGCCATGTTCATACACTTTGCCATTTTCAAGTCAGCATGTTCCAAGCTAGATTACAGGCCTCTAATCTCATTTACACTCAATAATTGAATGCAAAACCTTTGTGTCCTAGCATTATTCTGTTCATTAAGTCATTACACAAAGGATTAGTCTTTAAATAGAAAAAGCATATTAGCCATTTTTGAAAGGGTGCACTTTATGTCAAATTCAAAATCCAAGAGGGAGGGGGCCAGATCTTTGAGGCTAGCAATGGTACACAAATCACTCTGATCAAGAACAAGAGAAGCAGCATAGTTTAGGGCATTGGACAGGCTTGTTTTGAAACTTGCACTTTCTTACTTATCTAAGAAGAAAACTTGCATTTTGTACAACAACTCACATTCCTGAAAACAAAAGCTCAAGTAAACTTTGCAAACACATTCCATATTCCCTAACTGTCCTAAAGCACGACCAAACCATCTTCAATACACCCTCATACAGAAAATCACCATTTTTCTGCAAGAAACAGGGCATTCTGCATTTTGACTTGGCCAGCATCATTCCATCGTGCGTTTTCACCCAAACAAGTTTCAATACATTCCCTACCATCCATTGAAGCTGTCCCAAGCCTTAGATACAAGCTGTAACATCCATAGCCAAGTGTGCCATTTTCACTTTTCATTGTTGCAGGTTGACTTCCATAGCTTGATTCAGAAAGATTCAAGGCACACCAAGCATAGGAGAAGGTTCCTGGGACCTCAAGAAAGATGTACAAGTCCTTAAACACCATTGAAGTTGGCCATATTACTCTGTTCGAGTCAAGCTCAGACAGGTAAAATGTGAACTTCTATCTCTCTATCCAAGCATATTTAGGCTTAAGTTTGTGAAGAAAGTATGTCCTACTCATGGCCCTGAAGCTACCCATATCCTCACTTTTCATTTATATTGTGTGTGCTGCACGAATTTTGAAAATGAACATTGGAAAAAACTTAGGTTAAAAATTGGGGGAGAAGAAATTCTCTCTCATTTCTGAGAGTTTGAACAACTTCTTTATATGTTTAGAATCGTGACATGATGCTCTACACTTTTGATGTTGTAAGTTTTTGTTAAAAATCAAGGAATCAGAAGTTAGCAGGTTGAGCAAGGAACGCGCGTTTTCTTGTTTCAAACAATGGCTGGAGGTTGAAGACAAGCCCCTTGGGCTGGGCCTGATTTATTTTTCTGTTTGCACCACCACTTTCCACTTGCACCCCCTTGGCCCATTGTGTGATTTTTTAATCATTTTTGACTTTTTATTTTTTCTTCTGACTTATTATTTTTTGTCAAAACATAAAAAATATTAAAAATATTTTTCTACCCATTTTTGCATTTTATTAGGATTTTATTTGTTTTATTTGAACTTGTACATATAAATATATATATACTTTCTATTTAAAACCCTAGAAAATAATACAAAATATATTTTTTTAGTTATTATTTTTATTTACATTTTGGAAACATTTTCTAAAAATATACTTTTTTTGTAAATAATTAACATTTCATTTTTTGTACATATTTAGTATATTTAATAAATAAGATGCATACTTATACATATTTCATCAAATATTTAGGACAAAAAATATGAAAATAATACATTTTATTTTTATTAATACATGACACCAAAAATACCTTTTTTTTTTAACAAATATACTTTTTTTATTATTTTTGTATATAATTGACAAATATTGTATATAATATAATTAATAAATACTATTTATATAGAAAATTAGGGTTTTGCCCTAAACCATGAAAATATCTAAAAATTAACCTTTTTTATTTTTGTTCATATGTCACATAAAAAATACTTTTACATACATATAAAACCATTTTTGTGCATTTTGCATATTTATTGTATTGTATTTAATTATTGTACAATTAAAATAACTTGTATATTCAATTTGGATGTAATAGTTTAGATTTTAAATTTCTTGCTAAATATCCCCCATTTGAACATTTGTACCCCCATCTCATAATTATGTTGTAATAATTTAGGATTTTATTTTCCGCATTTAAAAGCTTTCTAATTATGCCATGATAGACCTAGGGTTTGCATGCAAAAATCAAATAACAAATAGCTTGACCTAATTCAAAGATAAAAAGCATGAAAATGGACAACACCAATCACACTTGCACCCCTAGGGTTACTCCACTTGTTGCCTTCAATAATGGGCCATGCTTGCATGTTAAGTATCTTTGGCAAAACAAGACAATCAAAATGATCATAGTCCCTCGATGACGCTTTCTTAAAGTTGCTTAAAAATGATCAAGTCCCTTAAAGAAAAAACTTGCCAAAGACACTTGGCACCATTGCATTCATGGTCTAATCGATGACCCGCGCCCATCCCGTTAACATCCTAACAAAAGATTGCCCACCAAATGCAATGGTGGAACAAAATTGTTAAAAGGGTTAAAACATAGGAAAAATCTTTGAGAAACTTAGGGTAGATAGCTCTTGGTTACTTGCCCAATCTTGCAAAATAAATCCTTGCCATTTTTTCAAAACACACTTCACTTTCAAAAACAACTTTCAAAACCTTGAAACATCTTTTCAAAAAGACAAACACCTTTTGTAAAACATTCGAGTAAAGAATTGTTACAAGGGTTGCCTAGATAAGGCATCTTTTTCAAAACGCTTTCAAAACACACACACAAAGCACCATTTCAAACAATTGAAAATGCAAGGCAAATGATCTAAGCAAGTAACTAAGAGCCCATGGATAACCATGGATAGAAAGGGTGCTAATACCTTCCCTTTCTATAATCTACTCCCCAAACCCAAGAAAACATCTCAAAGGTTTTTGCTGTGCTTTTTATCCTTTCCTTAGGATAAAATAAAAAGTCGGTGGCGACTCTTGCTCAACCGAAACATTTGCGAAAACAAACGCAAACCTCAAGTCAGTTCTCCCACCGTATCACACACATTCATCATCAGAGTCACCTACAACATTAACTTCATGACTTCTAATACGGAGAGGGGGTTTCCCTGCACGAGCGTGCCTCACTTCTTTCTGAGCCTTGATAGTGAAACTCAAACCATATTTGTTTGATTTGAATGGGATCTCGGGGAGCTGCCCCCAAGTATCACAACTTCCTTCTTCGACTGCGGCACGAGCATCTCTAAACGAAACCATCTTTGGCACGACCTTAACAGCTTTTGACACATCAGACGAAAATTTGGCAGTAGTAACCATTGGTGGCACAACTTCAAAAGCCTGACACAGGGTTTCTATAAGTTCACCATCCATCTCCACATATTTGAAAGAGTTGAGGTGTCTTACCATGAACTCCTCCTCACCACAAACAGTGACAATCCTTCCTTTGACCAGATACTTGAGCTTTTGATGAAGGGTTGATGTTACTGCCCCTGCTCCGTGGATCCAAGGACGACCCAGCAAACAGGAGTAAGCAGGAAGAATATCCATGATACAGAAAGTAGAGTTGAAAATCTGTGAGCCCACCTTGATCGGGAGATCCACCTCTCCATGAAATGTCCTTTTGGACCCATCAAAAGCCCTCACAATAACATCACTTGGTTTCAAAACTAGTCCTTCACAGTCTAAACGGTCCAAAGCCCCCTTGGGTAGCACGTTTAAAGAAGATCTAGTGTTAACCAGAACATGTGCTAGGGTAGTCCCCTTACATTCAACATAAACATGCAGAGCTTTGTTATGGTTCTTTCCCACCAGTATCAGATCAACATATGAGAACCCCAAACCATTGTCGACCGTCAAGCTTGCCACACAATTTTCAAATTGGTCTATCATGGTCTCATGAGGGACATGAGCCTTCTTAAAGAATTTGATTAACGCCTGAGCATGAGCATCAGAACAGAGTAGCAAAGATAACATATAAATCTTGGAAGGGGTTTTCCCTAACTGCTCCACTATTTTGAAATCACTCCTTTTTATAATTTTCAAGATCTCATCCATTTCTCGAGTGGAAGGTTCCTCAACATCAATTCCTTTTGTGGGTATTTCTGTCTCATCAGGCTCAACTACTTTCTCCTTTCCCCTTGTGTCAGCATTAGGCTTAGCAGTGTGATGAAGACATGTGCCTTTGTAGCAATTGGTGGTGAGATGTTGGGTGAAAAGATTCTCCCAGTTCTGGTCAGCTTACTAGAGCCAATAATGTTACCAATGTCACCAGCTTTGCTTTCTTCAATCCAAGCATCTTGCTTTATTCCATGGTAAAACACCTCAGCACCATAGTTCCATGGCACTGCTTTGTTGGAAGAGTACGGAATTGGCCCGGGGGTGGTAATTATCAGAGGAGTAACAGTCAGTTCATTTGAAATCCTAATAGGACCCTTGGAGGATATCCTAAGAGGCTTGTTTGAGATTGTTATGATGGAGAGGTCTTGAAACATATTGGTCAAACTTTTGGTGGATGTAGTCTTCTCAAATAGAACCTCACGGCTATTCATCAGGCGTTGAATGTCTTCCTTTAGCCCTTTGCATCCATTGAGTTGTGTGGCGCAACAATCGCAATCCTTCAAACAGCCATGGAAAATCCCGGCTTTCAGCAGATTCTTTTTGATAATGTTTAACAGAGTAGTAAAGTCTTCGACGGAGGAAACAAAAATGGTGTCTTCAACAACATTGACACCCTTGCCATGGTTTGGCATTGGTGCCGTTATCACATTGGGAATTGGAGGCGGATCAAATTCTATGGTTTTGTTGTCTATTAAGTCTTGAATTTTATTCTTCAGTGCCCAGCATTGGCCAGTCTCATGCCCGGGACTATTCGAGTGATATGCACACTTGGTATTCAGATTTTATTTAGGTGAATAGGTATCTGGATTGGTTGGAGGATCACAAAGTGTCACAAAATTAGCCTTTAATAGGTTTTGTAAGGCTTGGGATAGCGACATGCCTATCCTTGTGTATTGTCTTTGCGGAGCCTCAAACCGTTGATGATTGGAAGATTGTCTTTGAACAGGTGGTGGGTTGGAAATCTGAACAACATTAACGGACGAACGATAATCCTTCTTGGTATGGGCCCTTGCCCCATACACATCATTCTTTCCTTTCTTCCCAATAAAAGGTTTCTTTACGGGATTGGAGGTGGAAGCAGATGCTATGGGAATCTTCGGCTTTTGATACCGCTTTCAACTCTTTCACCGGTTAACATCAGCTCAGTGAAACCGAAAGAAGAACAACCAACCAATAAGTTAAAAAATGGACCAGATAAAGTGCCCATAAACATATAAATATGCTCCTTGTCGGTTAATGGTGGTTGGACCCTACTGGCAAGATCCCTCCATTTTTGGGCGTACTCTTTGAACCCTTCACTCTTACCCATTGTCATGTCTTGCAGTTGAAATCTTGTCGGCGCCAGGTCGACATTGTACTGGTATTGGTGGTAGAAAGTGGTGGCTAAGTCTTCCCATGTATGGATACAGAAACCCTCCAATTGGTAAAACCACTCTAGTTGCGTCCCAGCCAAGCTTTCTTGAAAGAAGTGAACCCAGAGTTTCTTGTCGGCGGTGTGCAGTTGAATTTTGTGCACATAAGACTTCAGGTGATGTTTTCGGCAGGAAACCCCATCGTATTTAACGAAGACTGGTATCTTGAATTTGTGGGGAATGACAACCCCAAATATTAAACCCAAATCATCAAAATCCAAACCGGGGACGGCTTGAATCTCAACGGCCTTCAGTCTGTCCTTTAGCTGCATATACTTAACATCGGCAGGAGGATACTACTCGTTAAAGTAATCCTCATCATCGGACACTTGATCATTGATACACCCAGCCTAGGTACTCCTTGCTTCTCCAATTTGATTTTCGTCTTGCTCAGACGAGTCTTCCACTACCGGTATCTGACAGATCGACTCTCTGAATCTCTTACCCATATTGACTAGGGCTATCCTCTTTGGTTTATTTTTGGCTGCTAGCAACGCCATCAATCTTGTTGCCTCTTGGCCAAGGTCAGCAGAGTCTCTTTAAACTGGGAGTTTTGTTCTTGTAGGTCTTTCACTGTTTTCTCGATATCCATCTTGCTGAAATAAATAATAAAAAGATAAGGAAACCCGTCGTGGAAAACTTGTTATGTTATGATGCATGTAAGATGTGTATGCAAATGATTTTAAGGAGTTATGAAATTTAAATTTGTATATACAAAGAATGAACAAACATCAATTTTCATTAATTAGTTCAAAATGGTTACAACGTGCTTCTTGGGCTTACAAAATAAATCTCTAGATAAAAAGGTCGAACGCACCCTCTTCGGTGCAAGGTAGGCTTTCGAGCTTTGTTCTTCATGTAGTTGCTTTGTAAGCTCCAAACCCTTTTCCCGCTAGCGTATAATTGAGCTTCGAAAGTATCTCATTCTTCCTTTATCTGAATCTAACCTTTTTGAAAGTCTTTAAGAGAAGTAGGCATGTCGAGATGGAGGAAAGTGTACGGGACATCTTCTTCAGCCACAGGCTCCAAGATAACTGGTATGAGGGAGGGATAAGGCATTACAAGCTTTTGAGAACGAGCTCGTACCCACCTAAGGTAAGGCTCAAGGGGGATATAATTCTTGTGTCCCAGCGTCTTACTATCAACTTTGTTTACCATCCTCAAAGCTCGTACAAACCTCTGACAGTAGCCTTGATTGTCGCTCTCGTAGGCGAATACCACTCCTTGGATGAACGTATCATGAGGACCATCTCTTTGGGAATACCCAAACTGTCGTAAGGCTAAGAAAGGGTTGTAAGTGATAACTCCCCTAATGCCAAGCAAAGAGACATTAGGTAATTCCCCACAACGGTCGATGATAGTAATATTCTCTAAGGATCGAGAACACCAATGAATATCTGAATGTCTGAGTGACATCAGCCTATAAGACCATCTCAAACCTTGCTCGTTCTTCAATACGGACTGGGGGAGATATGAGACAAACCACCTAGCCAATAGAGGAGTGCAACACATGAGAGTCCCTATTTTCCTTATAGTGCGAGAGTGGAGAGAATGTAGGATATCTCCCAACAAAGTAGGCACCGGATTGCAAGACATGAAGATTTTGACAACATTTACATCTATAAGTTGGTCAGGGTTTGGAAACAAAACCATCCCATAGATGAGAAGGGCCAATATTTCTTCAAAAGCTTGTAAATCCAGAGTTTTCCAACAATCTTGAGCTTTCTCCAACAAGAACTTGGCTAAGAACCCTCTGACACCACTCCTTATTTCCCAATTAGTCGTGACATCAGATTGTTGCAAGTGTAGTGCTCGGGAAATCTCTTCAGGGCTTGGATCTCTTTCCGTACCGTTGAAAGGTAGTTGATTAAGAATGGTAATCCTCAAGAGTTGAGCGATTTCTTCCATAGTAGGTACGAGCTGGTAACCGGGAAAGGTGGAGCAATGGTGCAAAGGGTCGAAGAACTAGAAAAGCACCTTCATCATATCTTCATCAGTGCTCGAGGTAACCAAGTTTAGGAGTGACCATGTCTTTCGGTGAATGAAGAATTCTCAGGGACCCTCGATGCTAATTCTTTGAGTTGAGAAGTAATTCTTACGAGATTGACTTGGATAGTATTCCTGCGGATGGAAGCCATGTCCTACAAAACAGAACAAAGATAAATCCCAAAAATCCTTGAAATGGTTAGTGAGAATGCTTATGATGTTATGATGTTTATGATGTTATGTGCAAGTAAGAATATACACACAAGGCAAACAAGTCCTTAGGTTTAGGCTTGCATGGAGTCTTATAGGTAAGTATCCTCTTGAAGTTTAGTTGGCTCAACCTGTCCTAATAATAGTAACCGGGTTCTAAGGGATCTCAATATCACCGATCTGTCTTATCGGGCATTGTTTCATCGCAAGTCTCTTTAATGGAGACCAAAATATCCCGAGAAATTCGATCTCAATGAGCGTAGTATCGAGTATCAACCAACTTTAGACTGCACCAAATCCGGCTATCTCACTAATTCCTAATGGCCAAGTTGGTCAAGTAAAGGTTCTAAAGTCAGCTAGTCCTTCATGACACCACACAACGGCCCCGTATTCTCCTTGACTACTCAAGGGCTACCAGTACCAACAAATGTGTCACACTAACGTAGCTATTTCTTAGACTATGTCGGTATACCCCGTACAGTTTCCACAACGTATTGCTACTTACCTATAAGGTATCCTAGATCCGGGTAGAGGATCAAAACAATCCCAAACAAGGAACCAAAATGTAAAGAAAGCAAGTCAAACAATGAAAGCAAATAAAGGTGATCTAGCCCTAAGGTAACCCCACTTTTAAGTTTTCCCCAGCAGAGTCTCCAGTTCTGTGATACGGTGGAAGAACTGACTTGGGAGGTTTTGCGTTTGATCGCAATTGTTGTGGTTAGCAAGAGTCGCCGCCGACTTTTCTTTTATCCAAATAAAGGAAAGGGTGAAAAGAACAGGAAAGACCTTTGAGATTATTTCTTGAGTTCGGGGGGTAGATTATGAAAAGGGAAGGTGTTAGCACCCTTTTCATCCATAGTCATCTATGGACTCTTAGTTGCTTGCTAGATCACTTGATTTGTTCGAAAATGTGCTTTGTGATGGTTTTTAAAAGTATTTTTGAAAAGGAACTTTCGTTTAGGAAAACTATGTAATGGTTCTCGTCTTGTAAGAACGTATACAAAGTGTTGGACTTTTGAAAATATTTCATGTTTTGAAAGTGTTTGGTGTGTATTTGTTTTGAAAGTGTTTGGTGTGTGTTTGTTTTGAAAGTGTTTGGTGTGTGTTTGTTTTGAAAGTGAGCAAACAACTAAGAACGTTTATACCTACTCAAAAGTCTTTTGTTCATTTCCTCCTTTCCTTTGATATTGCTATCTTACCATTGATTGGTAAAAAGCCTTATCTTTGGATGTAAAGGGACGGTCATGGATCATCATATGTTCATGATAGCAATATTGTGAGATATCTTATCATTTTCCTTGAGGGACTAAGATCATTTGTAAGGCAACATTTATAGCGTCATCGACTATGATCTTGTATTTTGATTATTTTTGCTAAGACATCCCACATCCATAACATGACCATTTTTATAAGGCAACAAGTGGAATTACCCTAAGGGTTCATGTGTGAATAATGTGTATTTGTTCATGCTTGGTTTATCTTGAATTAGGGTTCTCTAAGAATTGATTGTATCTTTCCATACAAACCCTAATTTACTAGTATTGATATGAAAGCGATAAATTGCGGAAAGTAAATTTACTATGCTATTACATCATTTGGGGATGGGGTATACAGATTTACAAATGGGGATTGCAAGAAATTAAACCTAATTATCTATTACAACCATATTGAAACTTGAATAATGTACAAGAATTAAAAGGAATATAATGTACAAAGATATAAATGGAAAATAAATGAATTTTGTTTAGATTTTGTTAAGAAAGAGCCTTGGTTTTAACCTAATTAACTAAAAGAAATAATTAATTAAATTAAGAAAATTAAACCCTAGTTTAAAAGAAATAAAATTTATCAAGAAAGCATTTTTAGGGTTTTTTTAGAAAAAAAAGTTTTGAGTTTAATCAAAATAGTATGAAAATTAATTAATTAAAAGAAAACCTAAATTCTAAGTTAATTTTAATAAAAAAAGAAAATAACTAAACCTAAATCTAATTATTAATTTATTTAAGCAAATATTTAAATTTGTTTTAGAAAAAAGTATTTTTGTCTTTTTTAATTTAGAAAAGGAAATAAAATAAAATTATAGGTATATTATAAATAAATAAATAAAGTATTTTTTTGGATTTTTATTAATAAAAATAGTAATAATAATAATAATAATAATATTAAATAATAAAAATAATAAAGAAAAATAAAATAAATGGGCAATTATTGTTTTTTGTAAGTCAGAAAGAATAAAAAATAAATGGGCTAGAGGTTGTGTTAGTGAAACAGGGGTTTAAAGAAAAAAATGACAAAGCCCAGTTGATTTAGGGCCCAAGCGCGCATGGTTCAAACAAAAAAGATGGAAAAATGTTGGAAAATATGCCAAATGGTAGCGTTGGGGCTTAAACCCATGACCTTGACCATAAATGCGCGCTGCCTTACCACCGGGGTGGCTATACATCTGTTAACTTAAAGAAAACCATAAATATATATTACAAATCCATTCCTAGAAATGAACTTCATCTTCAACCTCCAACCAGGGTCCCTGTATCTCATTCCTTTCTCATCCATTCTCAAAACTTCCAACATCAAACTTGTTAGAAATTTTATCAGGATTTCAGAAATGTAAACAATTTGGACTAACAATCAAAGATGAGCATGTATTTCTAAAAGTACCAAATCCTAACCTAACTTTTTTCAAAGATTCAAACTTAAAATTCTCTAATCTCAGGCAATATAAGTGAAAACTATGGGTGTGTACAACTTCAGGGCAATGATATCTATATTTTTTCTTTGAAAATGAAAGCCTAACAATGCCTAAATGAAGACATGAAAGTTCAGAAAAATACCTCAAAAACTGGAAATCGTGAAATGAGTTTGAGCTTGTTTCAAGTGATAGTGATGATCAAGTTAGCTTCCTCAAGTTCCCAGGAAGCTAATGCAATGCTTAGCTTGAGCTATGGATGGCTGAAATGGTCTGGAGAAGTCAAGTTACAGACCTTTGTTCTTGGTTATGGAGGATGGTGATGGAGATGTTACAATTCCAAAACAAGGACAGGGATGGACTATATTTGAGGTATAAAAGCTTTGCAAATGATTTTGAGGGAAAACACACGAGGGAAATGAAAGATACAAGTTTAAGGGCAGAACTGTGTATCAATGGTGTTTTTTTGAGCAATTTCTAGTTTGTGAATGTTTGAGGGAGTTTCAGGGCCTTAGAATTCATGTGTTTGCTTGCCAAAGACTTGTATATTTTTATGGCAAAGGTTAGAGATGTTTTACATAAGGGATTTCTAAGTTGTAGGGTTATCGCTAGGTTGCTTTGTTTTGAAGTAAAGTGGAAAACCAAAACCACAATGCATGATACGAGCTATGTAGAGTGGATGAATTACTTTAAACATGCCTCTTCTGAGTTTCTAGGTTAGGTGTATGCAGAAGGATCCATTGAGAGGCTCAAGAAGGGTTGGCATTTGCAAAATCATACTTTTCCAAAATGGAAGTCCTGCCTTTCTTCCAAAAATGGCAAGTTAAATTAGACAAAGCTTGGATTTAATGGATAATAGCCATAAAGTTTGTGAAATCTTCTGATTATGGAGATATTTATAGACTTGAGGCCTGTAAATCAAGATTACAAGGCATGGCTAAGAGATTTGAAATCTTGTTCATCATGGAAATGACCTATAATTCAAGAATGAATGTCCAACTTCTTGTCTTCGATTCTCTTAGCTCAAACATGATCTCAATGAGTTCTTGGAAATTTTGGAAAGCTTGTAAAATCCCCTAAAACCTTAATGTTGGACATTTTTTAAGATTCAATTTGGAACTAGGTGGAAAGTTGCCATGAAGTTAGGTCAAAATCCTGACTAAAATACTCAAAATTTCACTAAGTATTTTTAGTATTATGTACATGACTTCTTGAATCAATAACTTGAAATCCAAGCATTTATAGAAAAAGTTCTTCCCTACAATGTTTTAGATCTCATTGGGATATACAATTTTCATGTTGGAGGTTTTCCTTGAATCATCTTGCATCATGGTGGAAATTTGGCACAAAGCTATGAAAAAATGTTAACTTTCTAACACTTAGAAAAATTTCTAAGTCCTAGAATTTTGACTTTTCAAAGATAATTTTGACTTTTTAATTTCTTGATGAACAAATTTCATATTTTGGCATGTCTTGATGAAATATGATTTTTGAAACTTGATTTTGATTAAAAAGTCAAAGTTTGACTTTTCAGTGTACAGTTGACTTTTCATCAGTTGACTGAAATTCATCTGTCAATCCGATGATCTTGAGAGGTGATTTGAACCATGAAATTAGGTCAATATGGTGATTTTGAATCCTTGAAATTCTGTCTTAAACCAATAATTCATTTTCTTGGTCAAAAGTCAAGAACTGAGCCTTCTCAATCAAAACCCTAATTTTGACAATTTTGCCTTTTTGGTGTTCTGATCAAATTTCTTTGAGGAATTGTGGTCCAAACTGGATCAATTGACATATATGAGTTCAAAATGTTGACATGGATAAAAAATTATTAAGTTTGACTGCAAATTGACCATAATTGAATTTTTCCCTAATATAATTGATTTTAGGTCAACTGATCAACTGACTGAGCAAAAACGTGATCCAAAGTTTGAAACTTGACATGAGCAATATTGGGGATCTAAAATGATCCATGAAAGTCATATAAGGCATTATAAGTTCAATTATATTTGTGCAAACTCAAACCCTAATTTTGAGTTGTCAGTGGTTGAGGAAATGTCTTGAGCTGATCAAACCTTGTGTATTCTTGAATCAATGGAGATCTTATGAGAGATTTCTTGAGAAATGAGAGGGTAAATTTTGGGGTACAACAACAACAAATCTAGAAAATCTATAAGATCTTATGTTTCTTAGGATAGAGATAGTGATGCCTCAAGTAAGAAAATTTAAAGTGATATTGAAGAAGAGGAAAACGTGTGTCTCATGGCCAATCAACGTAATAACAGGAAAAAGAGTGTAAGTCATTCTAAATATGATAAAGTTGATAAGTTGTCTTTTGTTGAATCGGAAAACACTTTTGAAAATATACATAGAGACACCTATAATTATTTTTTAATAAATTAGCTTCCATGAAATAATTTTTATATACTTGGAAGCAAAGGTTGTAGAAACCAACAAGAAATTGGAAGCACTAAAGCAATCTATTATAGATAGTCAAAAGAATAAGAAGGATGATGAAGATATGAAGCAACTAGAGTAAATCTCAAACAATGAAGTCACCATAGAATATTTATTTATCCTACAGAGGGGAACAAAAAACATCGAAGAAAACCTGAGAAGGGAGAAATTAAGGTCTTACAACCAAGAGAACATGTACGGGAGTCGATTAGACAAGGGGAAGGTATTATCACCCCGAGCGTCTGTCGTACTCAATGGGTCCACTCTTGTTGTTCTAATCAAGGGGTGTGTTTATAATCTAATGCTAACTTACTAAGGGAATGCATGCAGAAGTGAATTATTGATTAAGGAAAAAAGAAAATAATTTTATTAGTGCGCCCATCGTGGTTGTGAATCTGTGTGCCTACGTACTACCTTTCATGCAATAGGGGATCAGGGAACTCGTAGTTCTTCTTGAAAATGTTTTTTGGTTTGTCATATGTTTTTTATGGGTGACGAATCCTTTTGAAATGGTTTTTTTAGTTACACCCTCAAGGCAAGGTGCCACATTTGATTTGTTTGTGTTTTTGTTATTTATGAAAGGAGTTTGTAATTTGAAACACACAAAAGACTATGAATGGAGAAAGAATAAGCTCTGGGAATGGACCCACTCATCCTTTTCCATTGCTTAAAGCTCGTGAAAGTGTGATTCTCATGATTAGTTATTGTTTTTTTGAGAGTTTGATAAAGAAAAAGAAGTTTTAGTTTTAAAGATGCAAAAAGGGGAATGAAAAAGTCTAAGGGAGACTAGAGCCCTAATGTTATCATGCAATGGTGGTCTTAAATTTAGGATTGAAAAGGGAATCTCTATCTAAGTTAGCATGCAAATATGAACCTATGGTTGAGGATAGAAGGGTGCTACCTAATGTTGACATGCTTGGGTAAGAACCTAAGATCTAATTGATTCACTTTAAACAAGATGAGATCAAAGTCTTAAGGGAGCATCATAAAATAGCACTCAAGAAATTAAGCCATGAATATGAAGGAATAATATTTAAGCATAGACCAAAGATGGGTCAAAGAAGTCAAGCAAACAAGCAAGCAAGTTCAAGACGACTTAAACAAGTGATGAAATAATGTTAGGATGCTTGAGTGGTTCAATCAAGGCGAACTCAATACCCATAACATGTTTCGATAATAGGATAAAGAAAGAAGAAATTTGATTTCTTAAGGTTGCACAAAGTGCATACCTTATCTCAAGCAACAACAGAAGATTAAGCAAGAAGCATGTTCAATATGAAAGACAAAGAAATAAATAAGCTCATGAGGTAAAGTGATTCTCAAACCCTTAAGGGATTATCATTGAACTTATAATTCATCAATCATTGGTTCATAAGCAAAGCAACTCAAGAATTGACTCAAAATATTGATAAAAAAACCAATTGACACATTTCCAAATTAAATCAAGTAAAAATAGAAAATTGATGTTAAAATTCAAATAAAAATAATGAATGTGAACTTAAAACACTTAAAAGTCAGAAACATCTCTTTGAATCATTTCATTTTTGAAGGAAAATTAAAAACAAAAATACAAGAACAAGACTAAATTCAAAAGGTGTTCATTGAAGCATGCTTGACATACTATTTTGTAACATAAGGAAATCAATCAAGAAAAAGTGAGATAAAAATATTTAAGTCACATCAAGAAAATCAAGAATATCAAAATATTTTTTTTGGCATTTTTAGATTAGTAGAAAATTGAAAATAAAATCAAAATAACAAGACTGGTTGAAAAGTAAACCAAACTAGACACCTTAAACTAATAAATTTGTAAAAAAGGAAAAATCAGAAGGTAAAAATTAAATAAAAATCATCCAAATTACCTTAAGACATGTGATGATTCTAAACATATTTTTTTTTGCATTTTTAGAATTAGGAGAAAATAGAAAATAAAATCAATCTTCAAACAAAAGCAAGAAAATCAACCAAATTATCACTCTTCAAAAACAATTTTCAAAATCAAATCAAATTAAGTGATAAATTTGGTTGAAAATAATTACAATTATCCCAAGATATAAACAATCAAGGAAAATATTTTTTTTGTATTTTTAGATTTAAGGGAAAAATAAAAATACAATCAAAACAAAACATGAACAATTATTTTCAAGGAAATGACACATTTAATCAACTAATTTAATTAATGTATCCCAAAAATTTAAAAAATAAAATAAATATTAGAATCAAATATTAGACATGTTAAATTAATTTTGTGATTTTTTTTGTAACTTTTGAATGATTAAAATTATTTTAATAAAATCAGAAATAAAAAACAAATTAAAGAAAATAAAATTAAAATTTAAAATAGTTAACATTTAATGGCCCTTCTATGCATAAAGTGCTGTGAAAAAAATTCCAGAATACATAAAATGATACGGGGGGGGGGGGGGGGGGGGGGGGGGGGGCACATGACATCAGCGCTCAGCTTTTCCTTTATCTACTATCTTACATTTATTATTATTAATATTAAATAAGCATGACAATTTAATGTACAACATGAGTATCAATTGGTCCACTTAAATAATAAGTTACTAGATGACAAATATACTGCTCCGGTCAGTAAGTGAATGACACATACCCCTTCTTCAACCTCCAAACTTCTCATGAACCAGCAAAACACGATTTATATAATGCCCTAGACCAGATTTTCTTCCCCATTTTCTCACACTCATAACTTATTCATTTCTTAATGAAATTAAAAAAAAATCTTGAACCAAAATTGTAGATCTCAGAATGTAGAACAACATGGCATCAAGAAAATTAAAAAACAATCAACTTTTCAGAGAAAAACAAGCGAGAAGATCATGAATTCACACTTTTTGCACAAATTTCAAACATAAAAAACAAGTAAAAATGCCAAACAAGCACCACTCCATACCTATTGTATGGGCCAATTAAAGATGCATGAACATGTTTCTAAGCATTAAAATCATAGAATGTGAGAGATGAAGTGAGAAGAAGTTTACCAAATGGAATATATCCACTGCACCTTGAGCTCTTCCTAGCTTAAGAAACTCACTAAACTTCACTTGATGCTCCTCAATGAGCTCCAAGGAAGGTGAAGAATGATGGAGATCTCAAGAAAACTCAAGAAATTCAAAGAGAAAATCTTAAGGACCAATTTCGTTTAGATCTATTTAATATCTCCAATTTTGAGTGTGTGAATAAAATGAAAGTTGGGGGTCCTTATATAGAGAGTGTAGAAGATGGTAGAGTGGTCCTTTTACAAAGAAATTCGTTGGAGAGTGATTTTGGAAGTTTTGGCCAAAATATGCAGTGGTGCCCAAGTTTGTGTTTCATGTAGTTTTAGGTGAAAGCTTGGTGCATTTAGGGGGCTTTGTAGGGTCAGATTTACATCCTCAAAAGATGGTACAAAGTAGTGGAGAGTGGAGAGAGATATTTACAAATTGTCATTTTTAGTAATTTTGAGGTTTTTGAATAGAAACCAAACATACAAAGTGCATGGGTGTAAATATAAGGTATCACAAGTTTAATCATGTCCTAAATATGGTATGGACTCAATTTTAATCAAAAACAAATGGCTAGAAATCAAGTTTGAGAGAATTTGCAACTTGGGTGACTTGAAAATTTCACAAAAATGACCTAAACTTCTAAAATAAATAACTTCCTCAATTCTTTGAATTAGATCATGAACTAGGACTTCTTGGAAATAGAATTTTATCTCCTAAAACTTTCATGTTAGGAGAAATTTGATTTGAATCCATTAAGATCCCTAAAAATGCCCACGAAAACTGGCTGAGTTGAAAAATGACCGATAATTTCCATGATGACCAATAGTCCAAAGCTGAACATCTCTTAAAATAATAAATTTTTAGACATGAGCTTACAAGGAAAAACTTGTAGATCTTAATTTTCTATTTCCAAGGATGTAAGATTTGAGAATTTCTGATCAAAAATGAAGAAGTTATGATTTTTCAAAGTTTAGCTTGAAAATGGTTAAATTCCATAACTTAGAAAAAAATCTCTAAGTTATAAAAGATAACTTATTTCTCAAGTTAACCTCAACTTTAATAAAACTCTTGATTTTATTCATCCAATGTACATGTAACATCAAAATATGATCTTTGACCTTCTTGTTGACCAAAAGTTCACTTGGTCAAACTTGGACTTTTGTTGACTTTTCCCTAATACAAGCAATAATCAACCTTTTGACCAATCAAACTTCATCTGATGAAAACCAATGATCCATGAAATTTATAGAGATATCCTAGGACACATATCAACCCATGAAAACCAATTTGTTCAAAAAATCATTCAGGAATTGACTTTGACCAAAAAGTTGATTTTTTCCTCAATACAACTAGTTCAACATTCATCTGAATAATTAAATTTCTTCTGATGAAATTGATGATCAATATTCCACCCCTAGAAATTTAAGGACATGTAGAGAACCATGAAAACCAATTTTGCTCAAAAAGTAAGAAATAAACTGATTTTTATCACAAATCCTAGTTGAGGACCAGATAGTTAGAAGATGTTGGCTGATGATAAAAACCCTAATTTCTTGGGGATTCATGGAGAATATCTTGAACAAAGATGCCTTGCATGATAATAAGGTGGATATGATGATGGTGTCTCAACCTTTGAGCCCTCACACCATGGTATTCTTCAGTTGACCAATCACAATGCTTCAAAACCCTAATTTGACCAGATGAAAATTGTTTGAGCTTGATGAGTGATATTTGTGGATGAGAGTCCCCCTTATACTTGATATACTTGGTGAATGCCTCAACAACTTTCTGGCTTGACGTCTTGAGTTAAAAGAAAACCATACAAGCCTTGATCCCATGAATGGAACAATGAGTATAACCTAATGGTAAGTATGCAAATGCAATGCAATAAGCTAGATGGAATGATATAAGGGTGTGATTTTGGGGTATGACAACTGCCCATATTTAGTTGTATTAAACCTGAAAGTGAGATTGGCGCCAGCCTTTCAAACATTCAAGGTAGAAGAAGATTAAATACAAAATACCAGAAATTTTTTCAAAAGAGGAAGTGGTGTTATTTGTAATATCTTCTTGGAAAAGAAATGTGGGGTGAAATATCTTGCGACGTAGCGTCAATATCAATACAAGATATCTTTTGTAAATAAGCAAAAGATTAAAATGGGCAAGTGCTGAAATCAATACAGACGAGTACTAAAATCAATATGGACGAGTTTTAAAAGGAGATACTGTGATACGGTGGGAGAACTGACTTGAGGTTTGCGTTCGTATTCGCAAATGTTGCGGTTAGCAAGAGTCGCCACCGACTTTTTATTTTATCCTAAGGAAAGGTTAAAAAGCACAGCAAAAACCTTTTGAGATGTTTTCTTGGGTTCGGGGAGTAGATTATAGAAAGGGAAGGTGTTAGCACCCTTTCTATCCATGGTTATCCATGGGCTCTTAGTTACTTGCTTGGATCAACTTGCCTTATTTTTCAATTGTTTGAAATGGTGCTTTGTGTGTGTGGGTTTGGAAAATGTTTTTGAAAAGAGGCCAATGTGGTGGCAACCTTTGTAATGATCCATGTTGGGATGTATACAAAGGTGTATGTCTTTTGAAAAGGTTTTCATTTGTTTTTGAAAGTTGTTTTGAAAGTGTAGTGTTGTGTGGTTTTGGAATTAGGCAAATGTTTTGTTTTGCAAGTCGATTCAAGTAACTAAGAGGTTATCTACTCCTAAATTTCTCAAAAGATCATTGCTATACTTTAACCCTTTTAACAAGTTTGCACCACCATTGTATTTGGTGGGCAACCTTGTGTTAGGATGTGAAAGGGACAGGCGCGGGTCATCGTTTAGACCATAATTGTAACGACGTTAAATGTCTTTGGGCAATTTCTCCAAGGGACTTGATCATTTGTTTTTGTTTGTTGTTTTTGAAAAAAAGGTTTTATCGAGGGACTATGATCATTCAAACTGTTTGCTTTGCCCAAAGATGTCCAACATACAATATGGCCCATTTATTTGAAGGCAACAAGTGGAATACCCTAGGGGATGCAAGTGTGATTTGTGTGTTCATTTTCATGCTTGTTTATCTTGTATTAGGTCAAACTATTTTTTTATCGTTTTTCGCATACAAACCCTAATTCTAGCATGTTATTATTAGAAAGCAATAAAGTGCGGAATTAAAATTACTAAGCTATTACACAACCAAATATGGGAAGGGGGGTACAAATGTTCAAATGGGGATATTGACAAGAATTTAAATCTAAATTATTACAACAATTGGATATTTTGCAATGCATAATTAAATGTAAATTAAATAAATATGTGAAATGTAAAAAAGAAAATTTCTATGTGTATGAGAAAATATTATTTATGTAAAAGGAAAAAGAAAATAAAAATGTATTTATTTTTTTAGTATTTTAAACTTAGGGTAAAAAACCCTAATTTTTAAATAAAAGGAATTATTATCTAATTTAATTCTACTATTTATTTATTATAAAAAAAATAAAATAAAATGAAGTGTATTGTGAAAAAGGTATTTTTTGTATCAAATATTAAATAAAATGAAAAATCAAATATTTTTATATTTTTGTCTTAAATATATTAATAATCATATATATATATATATATTATTAAACCCTAGATATGTATTTATACAAAAATAAATATTTATTTAATATTTAATAAAATAAATAAGAGAGTATTTTTTGTGTGAAATATTTTCAGAAAGTAAATAAAAATAAAAAGTGTATTTACATTATTTTTACATTTTGTTCTAATAATCAAATATATATATATATTTATGTACAAACTAAGAAAATAAACAAATAAATATGCAATAAATGCAAAAAATGATGGAAAAAATATTTTTAATTTTTAAATGACATGAGAAAAAATAAACAAAGTCAACCAAAAAAGAAAAAGTCAAAAATGTTAAAAAATAAGCAAATGGGCTCAGGGGGGTGTAAACATGAAAATGGGGTGCAAAAAGGAAACAAATCCAGGCCTGGCCCAGACCACTCCTTCTTCAACCTCTGTACAGCCTCTTTCAAGCTAAAACACGCGTTTTTTATCTCTGGATTCCTGGCTTTTTAGCAAAAACTCATAACATGGAAAATGTAGAGCATTAAGAGACGGTTTCAACCATATAAAGAACATGTCCTATCTCTCTAAGATGAGGGAGAATTTCTCTCCCCCTCTTTCCTGACCTAGTTTTTCTACCATTTTCAGAGCTCAAATTCTCTTCACTCAGATAAAAGAAATGAAAAGTAAAGCTATGTACATGTTCAGGGCTATGAGTAGGACCTTGTTTCTTCACAAACTTAAGACTAAAGATGCCTAATAAGAGAGATACGAATTCAAACTTTTACCTGTGCAGTTGAACTTCTATGTGGAGAATGAGAGACTTTCAGTGCAATGTAATGATTGGAAAAGCTTCCTTGAGGTCCAGGGATGCTTTTTCAATGCTCACTTTGTCTTGAACCTTCTTGTATCAAGCTATAGAACTTCACCTGCAAGTCAAAGATGTGAAAATGGTGGAAGTGGTTAGAGAAACTACAGATCGTGCCTTAGCTTCTGGATAGCTTGCATATGTTGTAAGGAAGGTAGAGGAACAGGTTTGGACAGAAATGCTTGAAGGGATTGAGAGATTGCACTCAAACTGCAGGGGCACCCCTGTTTGTGCAGTTTGAGGATGATTCTGAGATGGAGGGTGTTTTGGAGGTCAAGAGCTCGTGTGTTAGCTTGGATATGTTATGTATAATGTGTTTGACAACTTTGTTCTTCTGTTTCTAAGCTGGTATGAGAGATAGCATAAGTTATGGATGTTACTTCTATGTGAAGCAAGCAAATGTCAACTTGGTTTCTAGGCCAGTACAATGCCTCAATCTATGCTGCACATTTGAGTCTTGATCAGTGGGAAATGTCCATGCCTTTTTGCCTCAAAGATCTGCATTGTACCTCATAGATTTGCAAAGTTGCCATAAAGTAGCACTTTACAAGAATGGATAATATGCTTTTTCTAGTTTAGGCTTGATTTTGTGTGTATTGTCCAAATGAGCAAGATAATGCTAGAGCACAAAGGATATGCATTGAATTATTGAGTGAAAATGGGATTAGAGGCCTGCAATGTAGCTTAAGCATGCTGAATTCAAATTTGCCAAGTTTATGAACATGCTTTGATGAAGAACAAAAAGTGAATTTTTGCCAACTTATGAAATTCGAATCTCTCAAGTTATGAGGTTGTTTGATGAGTTCTTGGACATTTTGGAAAGCTTGGAATGTGTACTACAATCCATCTTTGAAATGCAAATCAAAATTCCAATTGGAAGGGTATGAAAAGTGGCCTTGAAGTAGGGTAGAAAACCTTGTCAAAATAGGTCAAATTTCACTAAGTTAAAAGATGGTTTAGTGCCCTTATTCAAAAAATCATAACTTGAGATACAAGCTTCAAATGAGAAAACTTTATGAATCAAAGTTGTAGATTATGCAACAAGCTACAACTTTCATGTTTTGACTTTTGTTTGAATCCAAATGGATCATGGTGAAAAGATGGGGCAAAGTTGGGAAAAAATTAGGGTTTTTCATAACTTAGAAAAATTCTAAGTTATGAAAAATTCCATTTTCAAACCCTAATTTGCATTTTGAGATTTCTTGGTGAACAAGTTTCATGATTTGGCATGTTTTGATGAAAAATGAATCTTGACTCTTGATTTTGACCAAAAAGTCAAAGTTTGACTTTTCAGTATACAGTCAAAATTGATCAATTGACTGGGAAATTCAACTGTCAATCTTGTGTACTTGGGATCTTTTGAGCTTGATGAACATGTCAAGATAATTCCATGGGGTCCTTGAGTCCATAGGTGAGCTTGGTTTGCCATTGGCTAGGTCAAACAGTCAAAAATTGCCTTTGTGCAGTCAAAACCCTAAAAATGACCATTTTGCCCTTTTGGTGATCTGATCAAATTTCTTGGGGAATTGTGATTCAAACTTGATCAAATGGTCCATGTGAGTTCATAATGTTGATGTGGATCAAATTTCATGAGGTTTGACTGTCAATTGGCCACAGTTGACTTTTTCCCCAATACAGCTGATTTCTAGGTCAACTGTCCAATTGACTGGGTAAAACTTGGAATCAAGACTTGAAACTTGGTATAGGTGAACTTGGGAGTCCAACATGAAGCATGAAAGTCATCTTAAGCATTTTAGGTCAAAACATCTTTGTGCAAGCACAAACCCTAATTTGAGTCCACAGTGCAAGGAGAAGTCTTGAGCAGAGGAAACCCTAATTGTATCTTGATCCTTAAATGTCTTGTGATGAGAAAATGTTGAGGAAATGGGAGGGCAAATTTTGGGGTACAACAGTTGCCCCTGTTCAATCTTCTTGGACCTGAAGAGTTAGATTGGCAAGTTTGCCTTTCGTGACTCGAGGGTAAAAGGAGATTGGACACTAGAGTGCCCGGAAATTTGCACTCGTATGTCGAAGTATCAGCAATGTGGTGTCGGGAATGGGCTTATAGATGCCATTTGGAGAGATGGTGGATAGGGAGATGGGCTTTGTAAATGCCATCTGGGAAAGTGACAGAACTTTGTCGGGAATGGGCTTATAGATGCCATTTGGAAGTGTTGATCGCATAAGAGGTTCCTTAGCGAGAACTTGTGTATTTAAGAAAGACAGATGTTTTCCTGGCTTGTTACAGGTGTTTGATCTTTAGTCTCCTTATGCAGATATGCCCTGGCTAGATACAGGTATCGAATCTACAATCGGTTGCTCACAGATGTGCCCTGGCTGGATACAGGAGTCGAATCTGGAAATGGTCGTCAATAGATATGCCCTGGATGGATACAGGAATCGAATCTTCGAACTCTTCAGACGTGCCCTGGCTAGATACAGGAGTCGAATCTGGAGCTGTTGTCAACAGATATGCCCTGGCTGGATACAGGAATCGAATCTTCGAACTCTTCAGACGTGCCCTGGCTAGATACAGGAGTCGAATCTGGAGCTGTTGTAGTTGATAGATGTGCCCTGGCTGGATACAGGAGTCGAATCTTTGAACTCTTCAGACGTGCCCTGGCTAGATACAGGAATCGAGTCTGGAAACTGATCACTCTCAGATGTGCCCTGGCTAGATACAGGTATCGAATCTGGAATTGTGACAGTTGAAGGTAGTCGTTTTTGAGATTGTCTTTTTCCTGAAAAGGCAAAGACGTAAGCTGTATGCAATGTCATGATGTATGATATGCAGGATGTCATGATGTTCAACATTTGATGTTGTATGTGTTTCATCATGTATGTAAGCAAGATGTATGAAAATGTGAAATGTTTATGAGTGTAATTTCATCTTAGGAAAATAAATCCTTGACGAATGGCTGGGAAGCTGCTTTGCGGAAGAGATACTTGGCCGAAGCTCTGATGAGAGGCCCGCTGAGGACCTTAACGATGGATTCCGCTGAGGATAATGATGATAAACTCCGCTGGGGAATACCAAAGATAGACTTCGCTGGGGATTGAAGGAACTTTTTCCGAGAACGGTCTTCCGTGGCTTTTAGCTGAGGATAACCCAGTTATAAGTCCTTGTGAGGAAATAACTCTAAATAAAACTTGGGCGAGACGTTCGTACTTCGCCGGGGATAAGCTTGCAGAATCTACTGGGGATGAGCTTTTAAGACCGGCCGGGGAATGTTGTGCCTTTTTCAGGATCGACGGGGAATCGACTCCCGCTTGGGGAAAGTGCTGCTGAACCTTGTTTTACTCCGCGGGGAGCTAAGATGATTTGGCCACATTTCAGTTGAACCTACCTTGGTGCCTTGGTGGACAAAACAACTAGACCGCATTAGACAGCTCCACATTGCCCCTGTCTTTGATGTCACTTGTAATTAATCTCTTTTTTTATATGCAAACATTTATGAATCAGCAATTTAATGTCAAATGCATATATCAAAAATGAACATTGGACGTTCTTCGCAAGACAAAACAGAAAAAGAAAAACAATGGCAATTTGTATGGACAAGTGAATTTGTATTGATTTAAACTTTGCCTGTGAATAGGCGTTTTTTGTACAAGAGGCTGACATCCTAGTAAGAGGACATCGCCAAAAGTATAGAATTTACAATTTGAAAAAGAAAACAAAACAGCTATGTGAACAATCCCACTGGGTTCCAACTCTGCTATTGCCTTTATGTCTTCGAATGTCTCATCGCTTTGCTGCTTAGTTGAAGATGAAGCTGATTGGTCAACGCCGAAATCTGGAGCTAGATAGTTGGTACCGAATTCCGGACGCGAAGTGATCCAATGAGACATAGTGTTACGCTTTTATCCCTAACTTTTGCCTGGACCGCCCTTTCGGGTTTTCGGTCCACCGGGATACCCATTTTTGCCCAAGCCGCCCTTTCAGGTTTTCGACTTGCCGGGTGTACAGATTTTTTTCATTTCATCCCTTATTTTTGCCCGAACCCTTTTGGTTCGCCGGGAAGCCCTTATTTTTGCCTAGGTATGTCAACCTAGCGGGTCTTTTATTTATGCGTAGTATTTTTTCACTATGTCTGCATTGGCGGGATGAGGAAGGTCGTCACCATCCATGGTGGTTAGGATCATGGCTCCTCCTGAGAACACACGCTTAACCACAAATGGCCCTTCGTAAGTAGGGGTCCATTTGCCCCGGGGATCACTTTGAGGAAGGATGATGCGTTTGATTACCAGGTCCCCAACTTGATACTCTTGCGGTCTGACTTTCTTGTTAAATGCCCTGATCATCCGTTTCTGATACGTTTGACCGTGACAGATAGCAGTGAGCCTCTTCTCGTTAATCAGATTTAGTTGATCAAGTCGAGTCTGGATCCAATCATCTTCATTCAAGTCTGCATCCTTCATTATCCGGAGAGAGGGTATCTGGATTTCGATCGGCAAGACTGCCTCCATGCCGTATACCAAGGAGAAAGGAGTTGCCCCGGTTGATGTCCTTGCTGAGGTGCGGTACCCATGAAGAGCGAATGGTAACATCTCGTGCCAATCTTTGTAGGTCACTGTCATCTTCTGCACAATTTTCTTGATATTTTTATTGGCTGCCTCTACAGCCCCATTCATCTTCGGCCGATAGGGGGAAGAATTGTGGTGCTGTATCTTGAATTGTTCACAGAGTTCAGTGATCATTTTGTTATTGAGATTGGTACCATTGTCCGTAATGATTCTTTCTGGGACTCCGTACCGACAAATCAGATTATGCCGGATGAATCGTGCCACGACGCTCTTGGTTACTGTGGCATAGGAAGCTGCTTCGACCCATTTCGTGAAGTAATCGATTGCCACCAAGATGAAGCGGTGCCCATTGGATGCCGTCGGTCGGATCTCACCGATCATATCGATGCCCCACATTGCGAAAGGCCAAGGTGCCGTTAGGACATTCAAAGGAACTGGAGGGATATGCACCTTGTCAGCATAGATCTGGCACTTATGACAAGTCCGGGAGTGTTGGTAACAATCGGCTTCCATCGTGGACCAGAAATATCCTGCCCGAAGGATTTTCTTAGCCATGGTGTGTCCACTGGAATGGGTCCCAAATGTACCTTCGTGCAGTTCCATCATAATTTTCTCTGCTTCAGCCTTATCCACACAACGTAACAGAGTTGAATCATGATTCCGTTTGTAGAGAATGCCGTTGCTGAGGAAGAATTTTGCAGCAAATCTCCTCATGAACTTCTTGTCGTTGACAGATGCACCTTCAGGGTATTCCTGAGCTTCCAAGTACCTCTTTACCTCGTGATACCAGGGTTTTTCAGTCACCTTCTCAGCCTCGAGCTCGCAGCAGTATGCTGGTTCATCCAATTTCCAGATTATGATTTGAGGAGCCTCATTGTCCCATTTAACTTTGAACATTGAAGACATCGTGGCTAGTGCGTCCGCTAGCTGATTCTCCTCTCTGGGGAAATGTTCAAAAGTTATCTCTTCAAAGTGAGGGAGCAAGGTTGACACATACTCCTTGTAAGGAATAAGATTCGGGTGTTTCGTATCCCACTCGCCTTTGACCTGATTGATCACGAGAGCGGAATCTCCGAAGACACTTAGAAACTTGATCCTCAAATCGATCGCAGCTTGTAAACCCATGATACATGCCTCATATTCTGCCATGTTGTTGGTGCAGCTGAAACATAATCGGGCGGTGAGTGGAGTATGAGTCCCTTTGGGAGATATGATTACAGCACCGACGCCGTTACCCAAAGCATTGGAAGCTCCGTCAAAATGCATAGACCATCGGGATCCTTCCTCAGGTCCTTCATCCGGTCCAGGTACGTCACAGTCAGTTACCACCATGATGTCTTCGTCCGGAAAATCAAAGTTCAATGATTGATAATCGTCCACAGGTTGGTGTGCCAAATGATCAGCCAATACACTTCCCTTAATTGCTTTCTGAGTTGTATATTGGATATCATATTCTGTTAAGATCATTTGCCATCTCGCTATTCTCCCAGACAGAGCGGGCTTTTCAAATATGTACTTGATGGGATCCATCTTTGAAATCAATAAAGTAGTGTGAGTCAGCATATACTGTCTCAGCCGGCGAGCAGCCCATACAAGAGCGCAGCAAGTTTTCTCAAGCAGCGAGTAACGAGACTCACAGTCGGTAAACTTTTTGCTCAAGTAATAAATAGCGTGCTCTTTTCGGCCAGACTCGTCATGCTGCCCCAGCACACACCCCATTGAATTATCAAGCACTGTCAAGTAAAGTATCAGAGGTCTTCCTTCCACCGGTGGCATAAGAATAGGTGGCTCTTGGAGATATTCCTTTATTCTTTCAAAGGCGGCCTGACATTCATCATTCCAGCGTACCACTTGATCTTTCTTCAGTAATTTGAAGATTGGCTCACAAGTAGCAGTCAGATGTGAGATGAATCGGGCAATATAATTCAGTCGTCCTAGGAAACCTCTGACTTCTTTCTCTGTTTTTGGGGTCGGCATCTCTTGAATAGCTTTAACCTTGGCAGGGTCCACCTGGATACCTTTATCACTTACAATGAAACCTAGCAATTTTCCGGACCTCACCCCGAAGGTGCATTTGTTGGGATTCAATCTCAGCTTGTACAACTTGAGTCGGTCAAACAACTTCCTCAGATGATCAAGGTGTTCCTCCTCAGTTTGAGACCTTGCAATCATGTCATCAACGTATACTTCAATCTCATGATGGATCATATCATGAAATAAAGCAACCATGGCACGCTGATAGGTTGCCCCAGCATTTTTCAATCCGAATGGCATGACCTTATAACAGAAGGTCCCCCACTGAGTTACAAATGTAGTCTTCTCCATATCTTCAGGAGCCATCTTGATCTGATTATACCCTGAGAAGCCATCCATGAAGGAGAACACCTTGTGTTGAGCTGTATTATCAACAAGGACATCGATGTGAGGTAGGGGGAAATCATCCTTGGGGCTGGCCCTGTTCAGATCCCTGTAGTCGACACACATTCTGACTTTACCGTCCTTCTTCGGCACTGGCACAACATTGGCAACCCACTGAGGGTAAGAAGTAACTGCAAGGAAACCCGCATCAAACTGTTTCATCACCTCAGCTTTAATCTTCTCAGACATCTCTGGACGCATTCGTCGAACTTTTTGCTTTACTGGAGGGCAATCTTCCTTGGTTGGCAGATGGTGAACTACAATGTCGGCATCCAAACCGGGCATATCTTCATAGGACCAAGCAAAGATCTCCATGTAGTCTTGTAGCATCTGGATCAATCGTTGCTTCACGCTGAGTTCTAGATTGGCACCAATCTTGACCTCTTTCCTATCTGTCTCAGTACCCAAGTTAATTGTCTCCACAGGCTCTTCATGTGGTTGAATAGCCCTCTCTTCCTGTAGTAGCAGTCTTGCGAGTTCACCAGGCACTTCGCAATCATCTTCACCTTCGTCTTCGGCCAAGTTGATCGGATTTTCGAAGTCATAACTGGCGGTAGCAGAGCTGTTGCCAGTGAGATCCAGAGTGGATTGAAACCTGTATAAGTGAGTGTGTGTAAATATAGCTGTTTTGCAATATGTATAACACAGAAAGAAAAAGAGCACAAGATTTGAAATGCAACAAACGTCCAATGTTTTGATTGATGATATATGAAAATGTCATACAAAAAGCCCTCACAAATGGAGCTACGATGCCCCGGGCAGGACACCGAGCCAACAAAGTTTTAACATATTGTTTGTTACAAATTTGGAAATCAAAAGAAATCAATTACTGCGTGACAAATGTGATAGGGGTAAAATCCTTTGCTGTCCAGTTGCTTGGTCCGTCGCTGGCAGTCGGGTAGATCCAATTATCAAACTCAGCTTCCTCCACATCCTCCTCGATAGCATTCACCCTTGAGCTGGAAATAAACACCGGAGCCTTTCCAATCTTCTCTTTGCGCACCGCCTTCTGAGCCTCTGCAGTAAAGCCTAGCCCAAACTTGTCGTTCTTCTGAGTGAAGTCAGGAAGCTGACCCCAGTGTGCACCATCGCCTTTCTGAACCACAGCCCGGGCATCCCTTAGGGAAACCATCTTCAGGGAATCATTCTCTTCGGCCATTGTCTCCGCAGCTGCTGAAATTGGATGTACCTCCTCGAAATGTTGGAAGGGAGTTTCAATAAATTCTCCGTCCATCTCGATGTACCTGAAGGAATTCAAATGGCTCACCATATACTCCTCTTCTCCTTGCACAGTGACAATTTTCCCCCTGACGGGATACTTCAGCTTTTGGTGTAAGGTGGAGGTCACTGCCCCAGCTTTGTGGATCCAAGGTCTACCCAACAGACAGGAGTACGATGGACGTATATCCATCACGTAAAAGGTAGAGTCAAACACTTGAGAGCCCACACGAATAGGGATGTTAACCTCTCCATGAACCATCCTCTTGGAACCGTCAAAAGCCCTGACGATGATATTGCTGGGTTTCAACTCCAGGCCTTCATAATCCAGACGATCTAAAGCCTTTTTCGGAAGAACATTCAAGGAAGAACCAGTGTCCACCAATACATGTGCCAGAGTAGTGCCCCTGCATTCAATAGAGACATGCAGGGCATCATTGTGGTCCCTCCCTTTTGCGGTTAGGTCAGCATCTGAAAAGCCCAAGCCGTTGTCCGCCGTCAAATTTGCTATGCAGTCAGTGAACTGGACTGCAGACGTCTCTTGTGGCACATGGGCCGTCTTGAGAAATGAGATTAATGCCTTAGCATGGCCCTCGGAACATAGTAATAAGGAAAGCAGGGAGATCTTGGAGGGTGTATGCCCCAACTGTTCGACAACATTAAAATCACTTTTCTTTATTATTTTCAGAATCTCCTCCATTTCTTGTCGGGAGGCCTCAGCATTCACGGGTATCGGTGCCTCCATCCGGGCAGGCTCTTCTTCAATCCCTTTGCCCCGAGCATTTGACGACTCGGCAGCAGGGGACACAATTTGATCAGCAACAGGACTTGGTAAACTTGCAGGTTTTATGAGGAGGGGTTTTCGAATAGCGGGCGGCGCAATGTCAGGCGAGAAGAGCCTGCCACTGCGGGTGACTTTAGCTGGACCGGTGATATCGCAGATACTGGCACTAGCATCAAATTCTTGCTTGATTCCATTTACATATACGTCTGCCCCATAATGCCAGGGGACAGCTTTATCAGACACGTAGGAGAGGGGTCCTGGAACAGTAATGATCACAGGCGCAACTGTCAAGATTTGAATAGGCTTCTTTGGGGGAGCCTTGATTGGATTTTTGAAGATGGTAATCACGGAAACTTCTTTCATCGGAACCAAATGAACAGCAGTCTTTTTGAATAAAATCTCCTTGCTATCCATTAGGCCTTGGATGCCTAACCTTAGCAAGGGACAATCAGATGGGGAAATAGCACAGAATGGGCAACCTTCGCCGCAACCCGGAAATAAACCGGCCCGCAGTAGGTTCTTCTTAACAGTCTTCAAAGGGGTAACAACTTCATCTACCGAAACAGCGTACACTTCTTCCTCAATGGCATTTACCCTATGCTGGGGCATAGGAGCCGTTACAACATTCGGTCTTTCCGGCGCTTCAAACTGAATTTCTTTTGCGTCAATTAGATCTTGCACTTTGTTTCTCAAGGCCCAACAATCATCAGTAGTGTGCCCGGGACTATCAGAATGATAAGCACACCGGGCATTTGGGTTGTATTTAGGAGACGCAGTGTTGACGACTTTAGGAGCTTCTTTGAGGGTCACCAGGTTGGTGGATAACAGTTGGGGTAAAATTTGAGATAATGTCATACTCAATCGGGTATACTGCCTCTTGGGCCTTTCACTTCTCTGTTGATTGTACTGCTGAGGAGCAGCAACAGGTTTAGAGATGACCAAAGCATTGACGGCTTGGCGACTTTCGGGCTTGACTTGCCTTCTAGGGCCATAGACGACGCTTGCTTCTTTCTTAAACGGCCTCTTCTCAGCACTTGTAGAGGCAGCTTTCTGTATCTTGCCTGACCTGATGCCAGCTTCAATTCTCTCTCCCGTTAATATCAAATCTGTGAACCCAGCGGAGGAGTTACCAACCAAATGATTGAAAAACGGACCAGACAACGTTCCCAGAAACATATCAACCAGCTCTCGATCGGTTAATGGAGGCTGCACCCTGCCAGCCAAATCTCTCCATTTTTGAGCGTACTCTTTGAACCCTTCACCCGTCCCTAGAGACATACCCTGAAGTTGGGTACGCGTAGGAGCGAGATCAGAATTGTATTGGTATTGTCTATAAAACGCAGTTGCCAAATCTTCCCAGTGCCGGATGCTAGCTCCGTCCAATTGGTAGAACCATTCAAGTTGTGACCCCGAGAGGCTGTCTTGGAAGAAGTGAATCCAGAGGTTCTTATCCGCCGTGTAAGGTTGGATTTTCCTTACATACGACCTCAGATGCAGCTTTGGGCAGGAGACCCCATCATACTTGGCGAAGGCAGGCGCCTTAAACTTGTGTGGAATTACTACTCCAGAAGATAATCCCAAATCTCCGAAATCCAGCCCCGGCACGTTCTGAATTTCCATAGCGCTCAAGCGGTCCTCCAGTTGTTTGTATCTGTCAGCAGCAGGTGGGTATTGTTCCTCGTTATAGTCCGTCTCGTTGTCGGAGACTGCGGGACTAGGAGCTCCTCCCCCTTGGGGACTGTTTTTCTCAGCAGAAGAAGTGGTCGGATCAGCTTCATTGTGGAGTGTGTTCCCAAATCTGCGTCCGGTGTTGAACATCGCCGTCCTCTTTTTCTTCTTCTTCTTCAGGAGTAGAGTCTTCAACTCTTGCTGACCCTGGGCTAGGCTTAGGACCATCTCTTGAAACTGTGCACTTTGGGCCTGAAGGGCCTTGATTGCTTGCTCACTGGATGATTCCGGATTCATGATGACTGTGCAAACAAACAGCGAAGAAGATTAAGCAACCTGTGAAATAGGGTACCTGCTATGCATATGGTGTAATGGAATGCGTATGTTTTATGTTTTCAAAGACAAATAAGATTCAACTTTGTAGACAAAAAAGGGAAACACACTTCATTAGATTAAAACTTTTCAATTGTTCAACAATTTGCCCTTAGGCATTACAGGAATGAAAAATACGGAAAAGGAAATAAAACTACAAAAGGAAATAATTAAAGCTCATCAATGCTCCCATGGCCTCCTCCTCTCAGTGCTGATGTAGTTGTTCAGGACACGTTCTTCCTCCAATTGCTTAGTCAGCCTTTGGACCTTCCTTTCCTGCTCGTTGAACTTCTCCCGATAGAAATCCCTTTCTTCCTTTAGCTGTGCCCAAGATCTCTTCATGGTGTCAAAATCAGTAGGTATCTGAGGAGGGAGGATAGTTGGAGGAACCCCATCTTCATCGGGAGATTCAAGGATGATTGGTCTGACAGCTTCGTACGGCATACCTAACTTCTGAGCACGGATGCGGACCCATTTGCAATAGGGCTCCAATGGTAAAGAAGTCTTTGGTCCTAACTCATGTGGGTCAGCTTTGTGGATTCTGTCCCAAGCTTTAATGAATCCCTGGCGTAGTTTGTCACTGCCTGCCTGAAACTCAAAATGGAAGTGAGGAACCAGCATTTCATGAGGCCCATCTCCTCTGGCTCTTCCAAACTGACGGAGAGCTAAGCATGGATTGTAAGAGATTCCTCCTTGGATACCAATAAACGGGACATTAGGGTATTCTCCGCAACGGTCGATAACAGCTACCTCATCCAAGCCTCTGAGAGTCCAAGTGATATCCTTATCTGTGAGAGACATTAACCTCCGAGCCCAACCTTTTCCTTCTTCATTCTTCAGCACGGACTTAGGAAGGTGCGAAATAAACCACCTTACCAGCAAAGGAGCACAACACCACGGAGTCCCCCGTTTTCGAGCAGTACGAGCATAGAGTTGTTGTAGAATGTCACCCAAGAGAGTGGGTACCGGATTCCGAGACATGAAGATTCTTATGACATGGATACTGATGAAGGTGTCAGGGTTGGGAAACAATACCAGACCATAGATCAAAAGAGCCAGAATATCCTCATATGCTTTGAAGTCCAAGTCATTCCAGAAATCATTAGCCTTGCCAACCAGAAATTTGACCAAAAAGCCCTTGACCCCATTTCTAGTTTCCCAGTTGGACAATATCTCTTCTTTGGTTAAGGGGAGAATTGCAGCAATCTCTTCAGGCCTAGGAGTCTTTTCCAAACCAGTGAAAGGAGTTTGTTCCAAGACAGGAATCCCAAGCAAGTAAGATAATTCTTCCAGGGTAGGAACCAGCTGGAAGTCTTGAAAGGTGAAACAGTGATGCAGAGGGTCATAAAACTGGGTCAGAACACTTATCAATTGTTGGTCCCATTTTGCAGTGATCAAGCCAAGGAGAGAACCATGTCTGTTGATGAAGGAGGTAGTGTTTGGAATTCTTTCAACCAGATCTTTGAGTAAAACTGGTGGTTGAACAAAGTTGAGCCGGACAGTATTTCTACGCACGGGCATCATGATGTCCTACAAAATAGAGCAAAGATGAAACCTTTTTGTCTTTGAAATGGGTTAGCCTTTTATGCATGCAATGGTATGATGGCATGATGCTATGATGAAGCACATCACAAGTATTCACATAGGCAAATAAACCACACAAGTCACACAAGACACCCTTAGGTTTCAGGCCAGCATGAGTTTCAGGTATTACCCTCTTTTGGTTTTGTTGGTTAAAACCTGTCCTATCAAAAGTAACCGGGTTCTAGAGGATCTCAAATCATTGGCTACCCTCAATCGGTCATAACTCCAGCATCGCAATCTTTTCTCGCGGCCAGAACCATCTCGAGAGTTTAGCCTCAATGAGTGTAGCATACTGCTACTGTCCTAATAGCCAAGTTGTTCAATTTAGGGTTCTAAGGTTGGTTGGTGTTTAATGACTCCTTAGAAGACCTATATTCTCCCCGTTACAACACAAGGGATATAGGTACAGACTAAGATGCCACACCAACGTAGCCACTGCTTCACCCATGTCGGTCTACGCCGGACAGGTCCCTCACAGATTATGCTACCTAAAAAGGGTATTTCCCAGATCCGGGTTAGGATCTATGAAACTCCGATGCAAAGCCCACAAATATAAAAGCAAACAAAGCAAACAATTGAAAACAAAGGTGATCTAAACCCTAAGGTTACTCCACTTTTAAGTTTTCCCCAGCAGAGTCGCCAGTTCTGTGATACGGTGGGAGAACTGACTTGAGGTTTGCGTTCGTATTCGCAAATGTTGCGGTTAGCAAGAGTCGCCACCGACTTTTTATTTTATCCTAAGGAAAGGTTAAAAAGCACAGCAAAAACCTTTTGAGATGTTTTCTTGGGTTCGGGGAGTAGATTATAGAAAGGGAAGGTGTTAGCACCCTTTCTATCCATGGTTATCCATGGGCTCTTAGTTACTTGCTTGGATCAACTTGCCTTATTTTTCAATTGTTTGAAATGGTGCTTTGTGTGTGTGGGTTTGGAAAATGTTTTTGAAAAGAGGCCAATGTGGTGGCAACCTTTGTAATGATCCATGTTGGGATGTATACAAAGGTGTATGTCTTTTGAAAAGGTTTTCATTTGTTTTTGAAAGTTGTTTTGAAAGTGTAGTGTTGTGTGGTTTTGGAATTAGGCAAATGTTTTGTTTTGCAAGTCGATTCAAGTAACTAAGAGGTTATCTACTCCTAAATTTCTCAAAAGATCATTGCTATACTTTAACCCTTTTAACAAGTTTGCACCACCATTGTATTTGGTGGGCAACCTTGTGTTAGGATGTGAAAGGGACAGGCGCGGGTCATCGTTTAGACCATAATTGTAACGACGTTAAATGTCTTTGGGCAATTTCTCCAAGGGACTTGATCATTTGTTTTTGTTTGTTGTTTTTGAAAAAAAGGTTTTATCGAGGGACTATGATCATTCAAACTGTTTGCTTTGCCCAAAGATGTCCAACATACAATATGGCCCATTTATTTGAAGGCAACAAGTGGAATACCCTAGGGGATGCAAGTGTGATTTGTGTGTTCATTTTCATGCTTGTTTATCTTGTATTAGGTCAAACTATTTTTTTATCGTTTTTCGCATACAAACCCTAATTCTAGCATGTTATTATTAGAAAGCAATAAAGTGCGGAATTAAAATTACTAAGCTATTACACAACCAAATATGGGAAGGGGGGTACAAATGTTCAAATGGGGATATTGACAAGAATTTAAATCTAAATTATTACAACAATTGGATATTTTGCAATGCATAATTAAATGTAAATTAAATAAATATGTGAAATGTAAAAAAGAAAATTTCTATGTGTATGAGAAAATATTATTTATGTAAAAGGAAAAAGAAAATAAAAATGTATTTATTTTTTTAGTATTTTAAACTTAGGGTAAAAAACCCTAATTTTTAAATAAAAGGAATTATTATCTAATTTAATTCTACTATTTATTTATTATAAAAAAAATAAAATAAAATGAAGTGTATTGTGAAAAAGGTATTTTTTGTATCAAATATTAAATAAAATGAAAAATCAAATATTTTTATATTTTTGTCTTAAATATATTAATAATCATATATATATATATATTATTAAACCCTAGATATGTATTTATACAAAAATAAATATTTATTTAATATTTAATAAAATAAATAAGAGAGTATTTTTTGTGTGAAATATTTTCAGAAAGTAAATAAAAATAAAAAGTGTATTTACATTATTTTTACATTTTGTTCTAATAATCAAATATATATATATATATTTATGTACAAACTAAGAAAATAAACAAATAAATATGCAATAAATGCAAAAAATGATGGAAAAAATATTTTTAATTTTTAAATGACATGAGAAAAAATAAACAAAGTCAACCAAAAAAGAAAAAGTCAAAAATGTTAAAAAATAAGCAAATGGGCTCAGGGGGGTGTAAACATGAAAATGGGGTGCAAAAAGGAAACAAATCCAGGCCTGGCCCAGACCACTCCTTCTTCAACCTCTGTACAGCCTCTTTCAAGCTAAAACACGCGTTTTTTATCTCTGGATTCCTGGCTTTTTAGCAAAAACTCATAACATGGAAAATGTAGAGCATTAAGAGACGGTTTCAACCATATAAAGAACATGTCCTATCTCTCTAAGATGAGGGAGAATTTCTCTCCCCCTCTTTCCTGACCTAGTTTTTCTACCATTTTCAGAGCTCAAATTCTCTTCACTCAGATAAAAGAAATGAAAAGTAAAGCTATGTACATGTTCAGGGCTATGAGTAGGACCTTGTTTCTTCACAAACTTAAGACTAAAGATGCCTAATAAGAGAGATACGAATTCAAACTTTTACCTGTGCAGTTGAACTTCTATGTGGAGAATGAGAGACTTTCAGTGCAATGTAATGATTGGAAAAGCTTCCTTGAGGTCCAGGGATGCTTTTTCAATGCTCACTTTGTCTTGAACCTTCTTGTATCAAGCTATAGAACTTCACCTGCAAGTCAAAGATGTGAAAATGGTGGAAGTGGTTAGAGCAACTACAGATCGTGCCTTAGCTTCTGGATAGCTTGCATATGTTGTAAGGAAGGTAGAGGAACAGGTTTGGACAGAAATGCTTGAAGGGATTGAGAGATTGCACTCAAACTGCAGGGGCACCCCTGTTTGTGCAGTTTGAGGATGATTCTGAGATGGAGGGTGTTTTGGAGGTCAAGAGCTCGTGTGTTAGCTTGGATATGTTATATATAATGTGTTTGACAACTTTGTTCTTCTGTTTCTAAGCTGGTATGAGAGATAGCATAAGTTATGGATGTTACTTCTATGTGAAGCAAGCAAATGTCAACTTGGTTTCTAGGCCAGTACAATGCCTCAATCTATGCTGCACATTTGAGTCTTGATCAGTGGGAAATGTCCATGCCTTTTTGCCTCAAAGATCTGCATTGTACCTCATAGATTTGCAAAGTTGCCATAAAGTAGCACTTTACAAGAATGGATAATATGCTTTTTCTAGTTTAGGCTTGATTTTGTGTGTATTGTCCAAATGAGCAAGATAATGCTAGAGCACAAAGGATATGCATTGAATTATTGAGTGAAAATGGGATTAGAGGCCTGCAATGTAGCTTAAGCATGCTGAATTCAAATTTGCCAAGTTTATGAACATGCTTTGATGAAGAACAAAAAGTGAATTTTTGCCAACTTATGAAATTCGAATCTCTCAAGTTATGAGGTTGTTTGATGAGTTCTTGGACATTTTGGAAAGCTTGGAATGTGTACTACAATCCATCTTTGAAATGCAAATCAAAATTCCAATTGGAAGGGTATGAAAAGTGGCCTTGAAGTAGGGTAGAAAACCTTGTCAAAATAGGTCAAATTTCACTAAGTTAAAAGATGGTTTAGTGCCCTTATTCAAAAAATCATAACTTGAGATACAAGCTTCAAATGAGAAAACTTTATGAATCAAAGTTGTAGATTATGCAACAAGCTACAACTTTCATGTTTTGACTTTTGTTTGAATCCAAATGGATCATGGTGAAAAGATGGGGCAAAGTTGGGAAAAAATTAGGGTTTTTCATAACTTAGAAAAATTCTAAGTTATGAAAAATTCCATTTTCAAACCCTAATTTGCATTTTGAGATTTCTTGGTGAACAAGTTTCATGATTTGGCATGTTTTGATGAAAAATGAATCTTGACTCTTGATTTTGACCAAAAAGTCAAAGTTTGACTTTTCAGTATACAGTCAAAATTGATCAATTGACTGGGAAATTCAACTGTCAATCTTGTGTACTTGGGATCTTTTGAGCTTGATGAACATGTCAAGATAATTCCATGGGGTCCTTGAGTCCATAGGTGAGCTTGGTTTGCCATTGGCTAGGTCAAACAGTCAAAAATTGCCTTTGTGCAGTCAAAACCCTAAAAATGACCATTTTGCCCTTTTGGTGATCTGATCAAATTTCTTGGGGAATTGTGATTCAAACTTGATCAAATGGTCCATGTGAGTTCATAATGTTGATGTGGATCAAATTTCATGAGGTTTGACTGTCAATTGGCCACAGTTGACTTTTTCCCCAATACAGCTGATTTCTAGGTCAACTGTCCAATTGACTGGGTAAAACTTGGAATCAAGACTTGAAACTTGGTATAGGTGAACTTGGGAGTCCAACATGAAGCATGAAAGTCATCTTAAGCATTTTAGGTCAAAACATCTTTGTGCAAGCACAAACCCTAATTTGAGTCCACAGTGCAAGGAGAAGTCTTGAGCAGAGGAAACCCTAATTGTATCTTGATCCTTAAATGTCTTGTGATGAGAAAATGTTGAGGAAATGGGAGGGCAAATTTTGGGGTACAACAGATACGATTGTACCCCAAAATTTGCCCTTTTATTTCAAGACATTTCTCACAAGGGGCTCCCAAAAATTCAAACCTACACAAAATACATGTGGATTTTTCAGCATTAAGATCAAAGAAGAAATTGCTAAAAAAGGACAAAATAGATGAAAACACTCTTTTGACAAAATTAAAGGAAAAGCAAGTTCTTTTCAATTTTTCATCCTTCGATTGGACACCTTAGTTTTGGTTGCATCTTTCGTTTGAGCGCTGGACTCCTTTGGGGCAAGCTCATTTCATGCTTTGATTGGGGCACTGGACTCATTGGGGCACTGGATTCGTTTAGGAAAGTCCATTTCCTGCTTCGTTGGGTACTTGACTTCGCTTGAACATATGTGGAAGTTTTCCCTGCGTGTTAGCCAAGACATACAAGGTAGAATTTCCTACCATAATAACATGTACAAGGCCAAATTCATCCTTTAAAGCAACTTGTTACAAGCTTTGACAGGGCAACACTTCTCATCAAATAACTTCAATTCACAAGGAAAAAGCCTCCTGATGAGGTCCTTCGATTCAGGAGGCCAAAGCCTCTCTTCTTCCATCTTTCGATTGCACATCTTACCCCCCTGCAGGCCTCCCTTCATTCGGGGCAATGGCTTTCCCAGTGTTGCAAGCTTCGATTGAGCCTTTCATCCCATGCATGCATCCTTCGTTTGGGGTGTGTGAATCCTTCAGGACAAGCTCTTAGTCATGCCTTTCATTTGGACATGTGGCTCCCTTTTTACAAACTTTCGTTTGAGCATGTCTGCATAAGGTCACAAGGCAGGAACCTCCTGCATACATTCTTTCGTTTGGCCATATGGCCCCTTTGCAGGCAAATTTGAGTGGGCAGTATTTCCCTTGAAAATGGCCTGCTTCAACACACAAACTCTGCACCATGCCATTGCCTCCTGTGAAAGAAGTACCATGGTGGTGCATTCGAAGGGCTTGCCAGGCATGTCTGGATGTCCCAATCAAATGGCTTATTTTACTGACCCATCCCAAGAGCATGCATTTGGACCATTCGAAGGAACCCATGAAGGGCCTGGTCGAAAGGCACTAATCTGGCCCCATTTCAAGGATATCTACATGAGCCATTCGAATGACACTTCGATTTGAAAAAAAATGGTTGTGAAAGAGTCTGGTCGAAAGGCAATACTAAGGGGTCAAGACAAAAGGTTGAGATGCCAAAGGAATTTGTTGACCAAGTCCCATGGGCTGCCAGGTTCAGGCCTGATACACTGGCCATAAAACTCCAAAACTGCTGCACAGCAGTCCTTCAACTTTGCCTTATTCCTTGGACCAAAATGGCATAAAAACACTGTCCCTCGAAAGCTACAAATACATCATACCTTTTTTGTTTGAACCTTTTGTTTTCCCTCCCAAAATATCAGCCCAGGCCATCTATAAATAGGAGACATCACCATACATGTTAAGGGCGCCTGAAGGATTACAAGAAAACACTTATGAAAATTCTCAAAAATTCTTAAACACTACCCAACATTCTTTTTCAAACACTTCTGTACACTAAGTAAGAACCTTCAATTCACCCTTCAGGTGACCATAAAACCACCCTTCGACCCACTTCCCTAACCACCATACAGTAGGCCTTTGAGTCATTTCATTACTTGTTATAAAAGAACCTTCGATCCACTCACACAACCTCTTTCGATTCAATGACTACTTTCACAAAGTGGTAACTGGATTAGCTCCAGGAATGTCCCAACGAACTCCCATTCTCCACCAAGGAAGGCACTTGCAGTTCCCTTCGATCAAAGAATTTCAAGAGGTAAGTTCCCTTCAAACTTTTATATTTTAATATCATGTGCACATACCAATAAAGAAAATGTAGATATTTCATATAGGGAGCTAGACCATATTTTAGCTTTCAATTATGACTGCCCGTACGCTGAAAACTCAACTTCAATTAGTTAGGCTTTGGACTTTAAGACCCTTTGGTTTTTATGCTAACCCCTGGACTATAGTTACGTTTGGATGTTGCATTTTAAGAATTTAAGATAGGTTTGTTATACCCTTCGATAGGCTAGCTGCACAAGCCTTTCGAATCACAATCTGAGGGACCAACATGCTTACAATCGAAGGAGTTAGCAAGGAGCTTGTGGCAAAGCATGAGCCTTGCTGTTTCTAGGCCTCAAATGAAGGAATGAACCTTAGTGCTTCGAGGCTTCAGACGAAAGACAGAACCTTGCTGCCTCCAAGTCTCAAGCGAAGGATGGAACCATGCTGACTTCCAGGCCCAAATGAAAGGCATGCATGCACTTATTCTAGCCCCAGTCAAAGGAGGCAGAAAGGAAAATCGAAGGGCATGACACCACTGTCTCCAGACCCCAAATTGAAGGAATCCAAAAAATGCACAATCGAAGGGTGTTTCTGTTTAAATCGAAAGACCCATTTTTCTTGCCTTTATTTTATTTTTGTCTATATTTTCATGCTATTCAATATGGTTGTAATAGTGTAGGATTTTATCTTTCTGCATTTTATTATTCTTGTATAAATGCTAGTAACTAGGATGTATGGCAAGATAAAAACAACAAGTAGATAACCAAAAGTTCAAAAAACAAAATGCGTGCAATCAAACACACTACTCACTCACATGCACCCTTAGGATAACTCCACTTGTTGCCTCGGAAAAATAGTCATGTCCCTCGAATATGGGCGTTTTAGCAAATACCCTCGATAAAAGATTGCATTCCCTCGATGTCCTTTAATGTTGCCTTCGGTAAACGATCTAGTCCCTAAACGCAATTGCTAAAACGTCCCATAGGTTGCCTTCTATGACTATACAAACGTCCCATTCCCATCCCTTCACATCCAATGATGGGGCTTATTACAAACCAATGGTAAGATATAAACATCTAAAGGAGGAGGAAAAGAACATTTAAGACCTTTTGAGTAGGTAGATTGCTCATAGTTGCTCGCTTGCTCACAACAAAAATATTTTTATACACCAACACTTTCACTTTGAAATATTTTCAAAAGACAAAATACTTTGTACGCGTTCTTATAGAGACGAGAACCATTACAAATACATTATTTTTCAAAATACTTTCAAAACCCACACCATAAGTATATTTTTAAATAAAAGCAAGTGATCTAGCAAGCAACTAAGAGCCCGTAGATAACTACGGATGAAAAGGGTGCTAACACCTTCCCTTTTCATAACCTACCCCCTGAACTCAAGAAATAATCTTGAAAGGTCTTTCCCGTTCTTTTCAACCTTTCCTTTTGGATAAAATAAAAGTCGGTGGCGGCTCTTGCTATCCACAACAATTGCGATCAAACGCAAACACCCTAGTCAGTTCTCCCACCGTGTTACAGAACTGGCGAATCTGCTGAGGATAACTTAAAAGTGGGGTTACCTTAGGGCTAGATCACCTTTATTTGCTTTTTATTATTTTATTTGTTTGCTTTATATTATGGTTCCTTGTTTGGGTTTGTTTTAATCATCTACCCGGATCTAGGGCACATTTTTAGGTAAGTAGCAATAAGTTGTGGAAACTGTGCGGGGTATACCGACATGGTCTAAGAAAAAGCTATGTTAGTGTGACACATTTGTTGGTACCGGTATCCCTTGAGTAGTCAAGGAGAATATGGGGCCGCTGTGTGGTTTCATGAAGCACTAACTGACTTTAGAACCTTTACTTGAACAACTTGTCCATTAGGAAGTAGTTAGGTAGCCGGCTTTGGTGCAGTCTGAAGTTGGTTGATACTCGATACTACGCTCATTGAGATCGTACTTTCGGTATATTTTGTTCGCCAATAAAGAGGCTTGCGCTGAAACAATGCCCGATGAAGAAAGATCAGTGATATTGAGATTCCCTAGAACCCGTTTACTTTCTAGGACAGGTTGAACCAACTAAAATTCAAGAGGGTACTTACCTATAAACCTCATACAAGCCTAAACCTAAGTACTTGTTTGATTTAACTTGTGCATATGCTTGTACATAACATCATGACATCATACCATAGCATTTTAAGCTAACCATTTCAAGGATTTTGAGATTCATCTTTGTTATGTTTTGTAGGACATGACTCCCACTCGCAGGAACACAATCCAAGTCAACCTTGTACGAGTACCTTTTCAGCTCAAGGAGTTAGCATCAAGGGTCCCTGAGAATTCTCTGTTCACCCAAAGACATGGACGACTTCTCAACTTGGTTACCTCAAGCTTTGATGAAGATATGATGAAGGTGCTTTTCAAGTTCTTTGACCCTTTGCACCATTGCTTTACCTTCCCTGATTACCAGCTTGTACCTACTATGGAAGAATTCTCTCAACTCTTGGGAATTCCTATTCTTAATCAACTACCTTTCAACGGTATTGAAAGAGACCCAAGCCCTGAAGAGGTTGCCCGAGCTTTATACTTGCAACAATCCAACGTCACGGCTAATTGGGAAACAATAAGTGGTGTTAAAGGGTTCTTATCCAAGTTCCTGTTGGAGAAAGCTCAAGACTGTTGGAACACTTTGGATTTACAAGCTTTCGAAGAAATTTTGGCTCTTCTCATCTATGGGATGGTACTATTTCCAAATCCTGACCAACTTATAGATGTGAATGCTGTCAAAATCTTCTTATCTCACAATCCAGTGCCTACTTTGTTGGGAGATATCTTGCATTCTCTCCACTCTCGCACCATGAAGAGAAGAGGAGCCCTCATATGTTGTACTCCTTTTTTGGCTAGGTAGTTTGTTTCGCATCTCCCCCGATCCATGGTGAAGAATGAGCAAGGCCTGAGATGGTTTGTTTCCTTGAAATCATTTGCATATACATTTTCATTCACCATAACACAAACAAGTTTCTTACAACAGGTCTCCTTATCTTTCTACTGTTTATTTCAGTAAGATAGATATTGAATAGACAGTAAAGGAATTTCAAGCGCATAACGCTCATTTCCAACAAAAGTTCTTGGCTCTGGCTAAAGGACAAGAGGATTTGAAGGCTTTGATGATCAAGAAGAAGAAGAAAGCGAAGAAACCAGTCAGTGTTTTGAATCTAGGAAGAAGGTTCAAAGGGCCAGCCAGGCGAACTCTAGATTTCGCAACTTCATCAGGTGAAGGAGATAATCAAGAAAGAAAAAACAAGGAAGGAAATGACCACCCAGAGTCTAAATAAGAGGAAGAGGTTGACTATTCTGAAGAACAGTATCCTCCAGCGGACGATAAATACAAGCAGTTGGAGGATCGCCTCAATACTATGGAGATCCAGAGGGTACCCGGGTTGGATTTTGAAGATCTAGGACTTGTCTCAGGGGTGGTCATCCCGCAGAAATTAAAGGTCCCTACTTTTGCTAAATATGACGGTGGCTCTTGTCCTAAGCTGCATTTAAGGTTATACGCCAGGAAGATTCATCCCCATATTGCCATAGAAACCTATGGGTACACTTCTTCCAAGAAAGTTTGTCAGGGACGCAGTTGGATTGGTTCTATCAGTTGGAAGGAACCAATATTCGCAATTGGGAAGATTTGGCTGCCATTTTTTACAAGCAATACCAGTATAATGCTGACCTAGATCCAACTCGAACACAGTTTCAAGGCATGTCTATGGGTGTTGGTGAAGGTTTCAATATTTATGCTAAAAAATGGAGAGATCTCGCGGGAAGAGTCCAGTCCCCTCTATCTGACAGAGAATTGGTGGATATGTTCTTAGGTATGTTATCTGGTCCATTCTTCAACCATCTGTTCGGAAGCTCTTCGGCCAGATTTACTGAACTAATCATGACTGTTGAGCGGGTAGAAGCCAATATAAAGAGTGGCAAAATTCAAAGAGATGTATCCTCGAGCACGATGAAGAAACCCTTTACCTAAAAGAAGGAGGTCAGTGTTGCATATGACCCCAGAAATAAAAAAACTAAACTTCGCTCGACGGTAGGGGATGTTAGGATTTCCAATCCTGTACCAAATAAACAGCGAAACTATCAACGCAGGCCATATGAGCCCATGATACGACTCACCCGGATCAACATGACCTTGTCCCAAGTTTTGCCACATCTTTTGAAGTCCAATCTAGTGACTCTAAAGGAAGCTCCCAAGAACCCTAATACTGTTTCTCCTTGCTACAACCTGGATGCTCGATGTGCCTATCATTCTGAAAGCCCGGGGCATGAAACAAACGATTGTCGGGCCTTGAAGAATAAGGTACAAGACCTTATCGAGGCGAAGGAGATCGAGTTTGACCCCCCAGAAACACCTAATGTAATAACAGCACCAATGCCCAAACACGATCAAGGTGTCAACGCTGTTGATGATAACATTTTTTTTTCCTCCATGGATGATTTAACTACTCCCCTTTTGACTGTTAAACAAAATCTATTGCAAGATGGTCTGTTTCCGGGCTGTGATGAAAGTTGTCGCTTACGTATGTCTCTACCAAATGGTTGTTTGTTACTGAAGATGGGCTTCCAGCGCTTGATGGTTAACAAAGAAATCATGTTTGAAAAAGTTCCTCTTACCAGAAATTCCTGTGAAGATGTCTCAATAATCACCATTTCCGACAATCCTCCCAGGGTATCCACCAAAAGACCTGTCAGGATTACATCTGTTCCAAAGTCTGCTCCCCTAATCATCACCATGCCAGGGCCAATACCATATTCTTTGGATAAAGTTGTTCCCTGGAACTATGGGGCTGACGTCTATTACCATGGCGTCAAGCAAGATTTGTTGTCTATCAAAGACAAAGTTGCGAAAGATACTGATCCTGATGTCGGCAATATCGTTGGGACCAATAAGATAACAAGAAGTGGAAGAGTCTTCTCACCCAAGATCTCTCCAAAGACCATTTCTACTCCTGTAATTATTCCCACTACCACTCCTACCAGCATTCCCAGTGACACTCCCGTTGACAATCCTACTGTTATCTCTGCTACCGAGGTAAGGGGCAAAGAGGTATTGTTTGAGCCTGTCCAGAAGAAGGCACATCCATAGGTCATTCTTGATGCTTCTAGCAAAGAGATGAAAGTGATACTAAAAATAATCAAGAAAAGTGACTACAACATCGTGGAACAGTTGGGGCATACCCCCTCGAAAATATCAATGTTGGCCTTACTTTTGTGTTATGAGGCCCATGCCAAGGCCTTAGTAAAGTTTCTAAAGACCGCCCACGTGCCCCAAGAGACCTCCATTGATCAATTTGAGAATTGTGTGGCCAGTCTAACTACTGATAATGGACTGGGTTTTTCTGGCGCTGATTTAACTCCCAAAGGAAGGAAACACAATGATGCCTTGCACATTTCCATTGAGTGCAGGGGTACTACGTTAGCCCATGTTCTGGTGGATACAGGTTCATCGCTGAATGTCTTACCAAAGAATGCTCTTGACCGGTTAGATTGAGAGGGGCCCACTTTAAAGCCTAGCAACATTGTGGTGAGGTACTTTGATGGTTCTAAAAGAACAGTGCACAGAGAAGTAGACATCCCTATAAAAGTTAGAACTCAGACTTTTGATTCAACTTTCTATGTGATGGATATCATCCCTTCCTATTCCTGTCTATTGGGCCGACCCTGGATCCATGGCACTGGTTATGTCACTTCTACCCTACATCAGATGTTGAAGTACCCAATCAAGGGAAAGATCATCACAGTCCATGGGGAGGAGAAATACATGGTTATCCACCTGAACTCTTTCAGGTATGTGGAAATGGATGGTAAGTTCATTGAAACCCCATGTCAGAATTTTGAGGAGGTCCCACAAACAGTTGCGGCAACCAAGACTACCACCAAGACTCCAAAGGTTACCAGACCCCCATTGAAAATGGCCTCTCTGAAGTATGCTAAAACAGTAATTAAGGAAGGTAGATGTACCATTTAGGGTCAACTTCCGGATATTCCCTACAAATCCAACAAATTTGGTCTAGGTTTTACTTCGGAGACTGAAAGAGTTGTTCGACAAACTCGTGCTGGGGGACCACCTTTACGTATCAGCAACCAAGGAGTCAACGTAATGGAAGACAGTGATGGCAGCTGTGACATGGACGGGTGGATTTTTCCAACCATCAGCGAAGGACTCAACAACTGGGAGGCCAAAGAATTTGTCCCTATTACTTTTATTCAAGAGTAATTGTCTTTTAATTTTTTGTCGGACTTGTAATATTTAAATAATTTAGACTTTAAAAGCCTTGTGTCTTACCCGAGGCACAATGGTCAATTTGTGAGGGTTGTTACTTCATATTCTTAGGTCTTCAATAAATCATGGACGTTTTTGCATGCAAAATTTTACGCTCTTTTTTTTCTTTTTCTACCTTTTATTTTATCAAAGATAGTTATGCTCTTACACACACTCACATACTAAAATGCAGATCCGCATCTACTCAGGATCCCATGAGTAACGATTCTGCTATGGCCTATTGTGACTTTGAAAATCCGATCTACTAAGCCGAAGACGAAGGTGAGGAAGATTGTGAGGTACCAGGGGAACTAGCCAGGTTATTGCAACAGGAAGAAAGAACCATACAACCCCACGAAAATCCGGTTGAAACAGTTAACTTAGGTACTAAAGAGGACAAGAAAGAAGTCAAGGTAGGTGCCAACCTGGAGCCTAGTGTCAAGAAGCGCTTAACTCAGTTACTACATGACTATGTTAAGGTCTTTTCCTAGTCATACGAAGACATGCCAGGACTCGACACTGATATCATGGTCCACGTCTGCTGACGAAAGAAGACTGCCCTCCGGTAAAACAGAAGGTCCGCCGCATGCAGCCAGAAATGTCAGAGAAAATCAAGACTGAAGTCATGAAGCAGTTCAACGCAGGATTCTTAGCTGTCACCTCCTATCCACAATGGGTCGCCAATGTTGTTCCAGTGCCATAAAGGACAGTAAGGTACGTATGTGTGTGGATTATAGAGACTTGAATATGGCAAGCCCCAAGGATAACTTCCCAATTCCCCACATCGATATTCTGGTTGACAACATCACACAACATAAAGTACTCTCCTTCATGGACGGTTTCTCCGGATACAACCAGATCAAAATGGCACCTGAGGACATGGAGAAAACGACCTTCGTTATACAGTGGGGCATGTTCTATTACAAAGTTATGCCATTTGGGTTGAAGAACGCCAGAGCAACCTATCAGCGTGCCATGGTAGCTTTGTTTCACGATATGATCCACCACGAGATAGAGGTCTACATAGATAACATGATAGACAAATCTCAAACTAAAGAGGAACATCTTGACCATCCGCAGAAGTTGTTTGAAAGACTAAAGAAATACAAACTGAGGCTAAACCCGAATAAATTCACTTTTGGAGTGAGGTCCAGCAAGCTCTTAGGCATCGTTGTCAGCAGAAAAGGTATCGAAGTGGACCCGACAAAGGTAAAAGAAATACAAGAAATGCCCGCTCCTTGCACTGAGAAGGAAGTTAGTAGATTCTTAGGACGACTAAACTACATCGACAAGTTCATTTCCTACCTAACCGCTACTTATGAACCAATCTTAAAATTACTAAAGAAAGATCAAGTGGTGGAATGGAACGACAACTGCCAAGCTGCTTTCGACAGGATCAAGGAGTACCTTCAAGAGCCTCCCATTTTGATGCCACCAATTGAGGGAAGACCTCTGATCATGTACCTAACATTTTCGGAAAATTCAATGGGGTGTGTGCTGGGGCAGCATGATGAGTCTGGCCGAAAATAGCATGCGATATACTACCTGAGCAAAAAGTTTACCAACTGTGAAACCAGATATTCACTGCTCGAGAAAACTTGCTACGCTCTGGCATGGGCTGCTCGCCGGCTAAGACAATATATGTTAACTCACACTACCTTATTGATATCCAAGGTGGATCCAATTAAGTACATATTCGAGAAGCCCGCCCTCTTGGGAAGAATAACAAGATGGCAGATGGTCCTGACCGAATACGATATTCAGTACACTACCAAGAAAGAAATAAAGGGAAGTATGTTATCCGATCACCTGGCTCATCAGGCTGTGGATGACTATCAATCCATGAATTTCGAATTCCTGGACAAAGACATCATGGTGGTAAACAATTGTTAAGAACTCAGACCATACGACGAACCTGAACAAGGATCCTGATGGATCATGGTTTTTGACAGAGCTTCCAACGCACTCGGAAACGACATAGGCGTTGTGATCATATCCCTTGAAACTGCCATACTCCCTTCACTTCTAGACTATGTTTCAACTATACCAATAATATGGCGGAATATGAAGCGTGCATTATGGGTCTCAAAGCTGCCATAGATTTGGGAATCAAGTCCTTAAGTGTATTTGGAGATTCAGCCTTAGTCATTAGTCAGATCAAAGGAGAATGGGACACGAAGCATCCTAATCTCATCCCTTACAAATAACATGTGTTGACATTAATCCCACATTTTGAGGAAATTACCTTTGAGCATTTTCCACGAGAGGAAAATCAACTAGCAGACGCACTAGCCACTATGTCATCCATGTTCAAAATCAGGTGGGATAATGAGGCTCCTCAGATCACTATTGAGCAGATGGACGAACCAGCTTACTGTCACGAGATTGATACTGAAGAAGTAGTGGACAAACCTTGGTTCCATGAAATTAAGATATATCTCGAGGCCCAAGAATATTCGGAGGGAACTTCGGTCAATGACAAGAAATTCCTGAGAAGGTTCTCTGCTAACTTCTTCCTCAGTAACAAAGTTCTCTATAAGCGCAACCACGATGCTACTTTGCTTCGGTGCATAGACAAGAGTGAGGCAGACAAGATCATGGCTGATTTACATGAAGGCATCTTTGGCACCTATTCTAGTGGACACACGAAGGCTAAAAAGATCCAACGGGCAGGATACTATTGGTCCACCATGGAAGCAGATTGTCATCAGCACTCACGAACTTATCACAAGTGCCAGATCTACATCGACAAAGTACATGTGCCTCCAGTTCCTCTAAATTTCCTGACTGCTCCTTGGACATTCTCAATGTGGGGCATCAACATGATTGGAGAAATCAAACCTACAGCTTCAAATGGACACTGCTTCATCTTGGTTTCCATTGATTACTTCATGAAGTGGGTCGAGGCAGCTTCATTCGCTTATGTTACCAAGAACATTATGGCCTAATTCATCAAACAGAATCTTATCTGTCAGTATGGTATTCCAGAGAGAATCATTACAGATAATGGTACCAATATTAACAATACTATGATCACTACACTATGCGCGCAATTCAAGATCCAACATCATAACTCTTCTCCTTATCGGCCGAAGATGAATGGCGCTGTAGAAGCCGCTAATAAAAACATCAAGAAGATCATACAAAAAATGACAGTTACCTATAAGGACTGGCATGAGATGTTACCATTTTCTCTCCACGCTTACCGTACTACGGCACACACGTTAACAGGGACAACTCCTTTCTCTTTGGTATACAACATGGAAGTTGTCCTACCAATTGAAGTCCAAATAACTTCTTTAAGAATCATGAGGGATGTAGGGTTGAATGAAGATGAATGGATTCAAACTCAACTTGATCAGTTGAACTTGGTTGATAAGAAGAGGCTTACGGCTGTCTGCCATGGCCAGACGTACCAGAAGCGTATGATTAAGGCTTTTAACAAGAAGGTCAGACGTCAGGTTTACCAGGTTGGAGACTTGGTAATCAAGCATATCATACTGCCACAAGGTGATCCCAGGGGTAAATGGACTCCTACATACGAAGGACCATTTGTGATTAAAAACATATTTTTTGGTGGAGCAATGATCTTAACCACTATGGACGACGACGACCTTCCGCACCCTGTAAACGCGGACATAGTTAAAAGATACTACGCATGAAAAAGACCCGCTAGGTCGACTGGCCTAGGAAAAATTAGGGATAAATATAAAAAAATTTGTACACTCGGCAAGCTAAAAACCTGAAAAGGAAGCTTGGGCAAAAAAGGGTATCCCGATGGACTGAAAACCCGAAAGGGAGGTCTAGGAAAAAGTTAGGGATTTAAAGCGTATGACTATGTTCCATTGGATCACCTTACAACCAATCTTCAGTATCAATCGTCAAACTCAAACGGTTCTAATCAATCCAATCAGCTTCGGACAAAGAAGCAAGTGGATGAGACACTCAGAGAGACATGAAGGCTATAGCAGAATGGAAACCCCAGGGGATTATTTCACATAGCTGACCTTTATTTGTATCAATTTTCATTTTTACGACAACATTATCTTACTAGGATGTTCATCTCTTTGTACAAAAATACTTATTCAAGTTAATACAAATATATTCCTTTAAAAGTGAAAAACTATCTATTTTTCTTTTACTTCTCTGTTTTGTTTGCAAAAACATCCAGTGATTATTTTTGAACATATGCATTTGAACATAATTACTCTTTATAAATGAATGCATGAAAAAGGAAAACTAAACAGAAAGACAATTACTGATGGCTTTAAGAAACAAGATAATATCTATGGTCCATTCCATAAAATCCCTGCAGATACTTTCTCTAACAGAGCAGAAGCAAGGACATCCTGCTACAGGATCGTTGTCATATCTCCAACATGCAACCTAATGGTATCTTTTGCTTTCATATCCCCGACGGAGTGAAACTTCCAGTTACTGCTCTAAAGGCTCCCCAGTGAAAGTCGCCCAACTGCTCAGGAATTCTCCAGCAGGATGTCACCAAGTCCACAAGTAATGCACGATGTTTCCCTTCCCCAACAGAGTTTACTTCTCTAATGATAGAAACCCATCTATCAATACTTCAATTTCAACAAAATATGAAGGTTTACACTCCACATTCCCAACAGCAGCCAAGGATTTATTTTCCCCGATCTAAATAGCACTGTAGCAGAACAACTAATATGTGCGTACATTGCATTCATACATCATAAACATCAACAACATAAATGCATATATCACAATCTCATTTATTTTGAGAAACATCATTACACCATGCATTTCATACATCATGGTATTAAATACAACTAACTCTTTACCTTTTTCAGGAAAGATCAATCAATAGAAAATTATCATCAAATTTTCAACCAGACAGGATCACTATTTGTGGACAAATCAATTACAGATCGATTCCCGAGAAAGGATTGGGTGACTATATACATGACAAATACTTCCTTCAGACTTCTGCTGGTTCAGTTTAAATTGATCACTGGTTTATCCTGATTCCTTTCCGGTAGAATCCTTCTCTGGTTCTGATAAATCACTCCAAAGACTTATTCTGATTCTTTTCCAGACTTCTGATGGTTCAGCTTAAATCCCTCAACGGTTTATCCTTATTCTTTCTCGTAGACATCTTCTCTAGTTCAGATAAATCACTCCAAGATTTATTCTGATTCTTTCCAGTTAAAAAATATTCAAGACCTCTGCTGGTTCAGTTTAAATCTCTCAACGATTTATCCTGATTCTTTCCAGTAGACACTTTCTCTGGTTCAGATAAATCGCTCCAAGATTTATTCTGATTCTTTTCCAGACTTTTGAAGGTTTAGTTTAAATCCCTCAACGGTTTATCCTGATTCTTTTCCGTAGACATCTTCTCTGGTTTAGATAAATCGCTCCAAGATTTATTCTGATTCTTTCCAATTAAAAAATATTCAAGACCTCTGCTGGTTCAGTTTAAGTCTCTCAACGGTTTATCCGGATTCTTTCCGATAGACACTTTCTCTAGTTCAGATAAATCACTCCAAGATTTATCTGGTTCTTTTCCAGACCTCTGCTGGTTTAGTTTAAATATCTCAATGGTTTATCCTGATTCTTTCTGGTAGACACTTTCTCTGGTTCAGATAAATCGCTCAAAGATTTATTTTGATTCTATTCCAGAACTCTGTTGGTTCAGTTTAAATCCCTCAACGGTTTATCCTGATTCTTTCCGGTAGACACTTTCTCTGGTTCAGATAAATCGCTCCAAGATTTATTCTGATTCTTTTCCAGACTTCTGCTGATTCAGTTTAAATCCCTCAACGGTTTTTCCTGTATACATTTTCTCTGGTTCAGATAAATTGCTCCAAGATTTATTCTGATTCTTTCCAGTTAAAGCACATTCAAGACTTCTGCTGGTTCACTTTAAATCTCTCAATGGTTTATTCTGATGCTCTCCCCGTAGACATCTTCTCTGGTTCAGATGAATCGCTCCAAGATTTATTCTGATTCTTTCCAGTTAAAGAATATTCAAGACCTCTGCTGTTTCAGTTTAAATCTCTGAATAGTTTATCCTGATGCTTTCCCAGTAGACGCATTCCCTGGTTCAGATAAATCACTCTAAAGGTTTATCCTGATTCTTTCCAGTTAAATATTATTCAAGACTTCTACTAGGTTCAGTTTTAAATCAACCAAAGGTTTATTCTGATTCTTTTCCCAGTTGAAGTCAAGCTTAGACTTGTCTAATTTCTGTCAACAATCACTTTTGGATGGCATCTCTAAGCCCATATCCTCCAACTCTCCATCATTTCTCCAAATGGCATCTTTAAGCCCGATCCTTACACCTCAACCACAATGTCATCAAGTGCAAATTTCTGGGCACTCTAGTGTTCAATCATCTTCCACCTTCGAGTCACGAATGGCAGATTCACCAATCTAACTCTTCAGGTTTAAGAGGATTGAACATGGGCAGTTGTTGTACCCAAAAATTTTCCCTTTCATTTCAAGACATTTCTCACAAGGGGCTCCCAAAAATTCAAACCTACACAAAATACATATCGATTTTTCAGCATTAAGATCAAAGAAGAAATTTCTAAAAAAGGACAAAACAGATGAAAACACTCTTTTGACAAAATTAAAGGAAAAACAAGTTCTTTTCGATTTTGCATCCTTCGATTGGACACCTTAGTTTTGGTTGCATCTTTCGTTTGAATGCTGGACTCCTTTGGGGCAAGCTCATTTCATGCTTCGATTAGGGCACTGGACTTATTGGGGCAAGTTCCTTTCATGCTTAGATTGGGGCATTGGATTCGGTTAGGCAAGTTTATTTCCTGCTTCGTTGGGTACTTGACTTTGCTTGAATGTTTGTGAAAGTTTTCCCTGTGTGTTAGCCAAGCCATACATGGAAGAATTTCCTACCATAATAACATGTACAAGGCCAAAGTCATCCTTTGAAGAAACTTGTTACAAGCTTCGTCAGGGAAACACTTCTCATCAAATAGCTTCAATTCACAAGGCAAAAATCCTCCTGATGAGGTCCTTCGATTCAGGAGGCCAAAGCCTCTCTTCTGCCCTCTTTTGATTGCACATCTTACCCCCTGCAGGCCTTCCTTCGTTTGGGGCAATGGCTTTCCCAGTGTTGCAAGCTTCGATTGAGCCTTTCATCCCCTGCATGCATCCTTTGTTTGGGGTGTATGAATCCTTCAGCACAAGCTCTTAGTCATGCCTTTCGTTTGGACATGTGGCTCCCTTTTTACAAACTTTCGTTTGAGCATGATTTCATAAGGTCACAAGACAAGAACCTCCTGCATACATTCTTTCGTTTGGCGATATGGTCCCTTTGCAGGAAAATTTGAGTGGGCAGTATTTCCCTTGAAAATGGCCTGCTTCAACACACAAACTCTGCACTATGCCAGTTCCTCCTGAGAAAGAAGTACCATAGTGGTGCATTCAAAGGGCTTGCTAGGCATGTCTGGATGTCCCAATTGAATGACATGTTTTACTGACCTATCCCAAGAGCATGCATTTGGACCATTCGAAGGAACCCATGAAGGGCCTGGTCAAAAGGCACTAATTTGGCCCCCTTCAAAGGATATCCACATGAGCCATTCGAATGACACTTCGATTTGAAAAAATATGGTTGTTGAAGAGTCTGGTCGAAAAGTAAGACTAATGGGTCAAGACAAAAGGTTGAGATGCCAAAGGCATTTGTTGACCAAGTCCTATACGCTACCAGGTTCAGGCCTGATACACTGGCCATAAAAATCCAAAACGGCTGCACATCAGTCCTGCAACGTTGCCTTATTCATTGCACCAAAATGGCATAAAAAAACTGTCCCTCGAAAGCTTCAAATACATCATACCTTTTTTGTTTGAACCTTTTGTTTTCCCTCCCAAAACATCAGCCCAGGCCATCTATAAATAGGAGACATCACCACACATGTTAAGGGCACCAGAAGGATTTCAAGAAAACACTTGTGAAAATTCTCAAAAAATCTCAAACACTTCTGTACACTAAGTAAGAACCTTCGATTCACCCTCCAAGTGACCATCAAACCACCCTTCGACCCACTTCCCTAACCACCATACAATAGGCCTTTGAGTCATTCCATTACTTGTTATAAAAGAACCTTTGATCCACTCACACAACCTCTTTCGATCCAGTGACTTCTTTCACAAAGTGGTAACTGGATTAGCCCCAGGAAGGTCCCAACGAACTCCCATTCTCCACCAAGGAAGGCACTTGCAGTTCCCTTCGATCAAAGAATTTCAAGAGGTAAGTTCCCTTCAAACTTTTCTATTTTAATATCATGTGCACGTGCCAATAAAGAAATGTTGATATTTCATATAGGGAGCTAGACCATATTTTTGCTTTCGATTTTGAGTGCCCATATGCTGAAAACTCAACTTCAATTAGTTAGGCTTTGGACTTTAAGACCCTTTGGTTTTTATGCTAACCCCTAGACTGTAGTTACGTTTGGATGTTGCATTTTAAGAATTTAAGACAGATTTGTTATACCCTTCGATTAGCTAGCTGCAAGCCTTTCGAATCACAATCTGAGGGCCAAAAATGCTTAAAATCGAAGGAGTCAGCAAGGAGCATGTGGAAAAGCACGAGCCTTGCTGTTTCTAGGCCTCAAACGAAGGAATGAACCTTACTACTTCCAGGCTTCAGACGAAAGACAGAACCTTGCTGCCTCCAAGTCTCAAGTGAAGGATAGAACCATGCTGACTTCCAGGCCCAGACGAAAGGCATGCCTGCACTGATTCTAGCCCCAGTTGAAGGAGGTAGAAAGGCAAATTGAAGGGCATGACTCTACTGACTCCAGACTCTAAATTGAAGGAAGCCAAAAAATGCAGAATCGAAGGGTGTTTCTGTTTAAATCGAAAGACCCATTTTTCTCGCCTTTATTTTATTTTTGCCTTTATATTTCCATTCTATTTAATATGGTTGTAATAGTGTAGGATTTTATCTTTCTGCATTTTATTATTCTTGTATAAATGCTAGTAACTAGGATGTATGGTAAGGTAAAAACAACAAGTAGATAACCAAAAGTTCAAAAGACAAAATGCATGCAATCAAACACATACTCACACACATGCACCCCTAGGATAATTCCACTTGTTGCCTCAGAAAAATAGTCATGTCCCTCGAATATGGGCATTTTAGCAAAGACCCTTGATAAAAGATCGTAGTCCCTCGATGTCCCGCAATGTTGTTTTCGGTAAATGATCTAGTCCCTAAACGCAATTGCTAAAACGTCCCATAGGTTGCCTTCTATGACTATACAAATGTCCCATGCCCGTCCCTTCACATCCAATGACGGGGCTTCTTACCAAATCAATGGTAAGATAGAAACATCTGATGGAGGATGAAAAGAAAATTTAAGACCTTTTGAGTATGTAGATTGCTCCTAGTTGTTCGCTTGCTCACAACAAAAACATTTTTATACACCAACACTTTCACTTTGAAATATTTTCAAAAGAAAAAATACTTTGTACGCGTTCTTATAGAGACGAGAACCATTACAAATACATTATTTTTCAAAATACTTTCAAAACCCACACCACAAGTACATTTTCAAACAAAAGCAAGTGATCTAGCAAGCAACTAAGAGCCCGTAGATAACTACGGATGAAAAGGGTGCTAACACATTCTCTTTTCATAACCTACCCCCCGAACTCAAGAAATAATCTCGAAAGGTCTTTCCTGTTCTTTTCAACCTTTTCTTTTGGATAAAAGAAAAGTATGTGGTGACTCTTTCTATCCGCAACAATTGTGATCAAACACAAACACCCTAGTCAGTTCTCCCACGGTGTTACAGATATGAACGAGTATAAAAAAGTATTAACACAGACAAGTGTTAAAATCAATACGGACAAGTATTGAAAGGAGATACGGACGAGTATCAAAAGGCATCAATATAGAAAAGTATTGAAAATTAATATGAACGAGTATTAGAAGGGAATATAGACAAGTATCAAAATGAATCAACACAGACGAGTGTTAAAATTAATACGGACCAGTATTGAAAGGGGATACAGACGAGTATCAAAAGGAATCAACACAGACGAGTGCTGAAATCAATACATACGAGTATGGAAGGGGATACAGACGAGTATCAAAAGGAATTAACACATACAAGTGCTGAAATTAATACGGACTAGTATTGGAAGAGGATATGAACGAGTATCAAAAGGAATCAACATGGAAGAGTGCTGAAATCAATATGGACGAGTATTAAAAAGGGACACTGATGAGTATCTAAAGGAATAAACACATATGAGTACTGAAATCAATATAGACGAGTATCGAAATGGGATACAGACGAGTATCAAAAGGAATCAACATGGACAAGTGCTAAACTCAATATAGACGAGTATTGAAAGGGGATATGGACAAGTATTAACAAGAATCAACACAAACGAGTGCTGAAATAAATACAGACAAGTATTGGGAGGAGATACTGACGAGTATCAAAAGGAATCAACACAAACGAGTGCTGAAACAATACAAATGAGTATTGGAAGGAGATAGAGACGAGTATCAAAAGGAATCAACACGGACGAGTGATGAACTCAATATAGAAGAGTATTGAAAGGGGATATGGACGAGTATCAATAGGAATCAACACAAACGAGTTCTGAAATCAATACAGACAAGTATATTTGGAGGAGATACAAACGAGTATGAAAAGAAATCAACACAGACGAGTGTTGAAATAAAAACAAACAGGTATTGGAAGGAGATATTGATGAGTATCAAAAGGAATAAACAAACATGTGAAAGACACAGATGAGTGTGTTTGAAGGTGGTTTGTCATCTTGTATGGCGCAAATGGTTGTAGAAAAGCACGTTTTTATTTGAAGGAATTATTTCATGAGATTGTGGGAGATATTAGCAGGAGGTTTTGTGATGTTCTCTTGGCAAATGGATGGTTCATGATTTTATGCAAGGTTACAAATCTGGCTTGTGCTTCGTATGCATGCTTGAATTTCCTTTTCAATGATTAATGAACCATATAAATGGATATGCTACGCGTTTTGAGGATGCAATAACATGAAATGATAACTATATGTAAAGAAAAGAAAAGGGAAGAGAAAAGGTTCATCCGGAATTGCGGCTTTTTATCTCGAGTTGCCAATGCAAATTAGTGCTACTGAGGATTGAATACCATAGATCATTGGCAACTCCATTGGGTATAATGAAAGGCTCTCTGGTGAAGAGTTATAGTCTTACTTGGGGAGAAATAAACTCCTGAAAAAGTTCAGTGGTGACGACTCACCAGGGTAGAAATGACTTGTTCTGACTTTGTTGGGAAAGAAATGCTTGATTTGACTTCATGGGGAAAAGATAACAAAAATCTCTTTGATTAACCTAAATCTACTCCAACACTGGGGATTTTGGACATTCATTGGGGAATCTTACTCTTTGGGGAGTCATATGAAATTTCCTCGAATGCCCCAAGTCTGCTCCACTGGGGATCAATGCTCATTTTGCGGGAACCATGTTTTAAATAACATCTAGAATGGTTTAAATTGTCTTTAATTATGAAGATTGGATGACAAACATTTGTGGGCTTGCTTTGCTGAAAACTGAACTCAATATGCCCTAAGCCACCTAACTGGGTATTTTGTGCTGAACGATGCACAAGTTACTTCGCCGTTGGGAACTTGGTGCATGGAGACTTCCGAAGAGATGATGATATTTGAATAGGAAAACATGGTTAGTAAATTTTGACTGGGGAGAGTGACCAACATGACTTGCTACCTGTGAAAAAGAACAACCCTTGGATGCTACAACATTCATATTAGTTAATTAAAAACCCGTGCAAAATCATGTTTTAGTTTTAGCTTGTGTTTATTATTATTCCCCAACATTTTCAATGCAATGAATAATAAAGAATTAAATCAACATTTCACATATGAAAAATGGAAAGTAAACAGAGAAAGCTTTTTGTAAAAGACCAATTTTATTGATTGAAGATCTTGCCTTTTAATAGGCGCTCATACAAAGAAACAACTCCTAAATGAGGTGTTGCAAAAATAAAAATGGAAAATACATAAGGAAAAGGCAATGAGAAGCTCTCGAATTTCCATTAGATTCAATATTGCTATAGCCCCATATCCTTGATTATCTCAATGCTTCGCCTTTGAAGAGTAGTAGATGGATTGATCCATTCACTACCAAGGGTGCACATAACTATTCGTAGAGGGTATTCAGACCACAGCCTCTTGCTCATAATCCCTAAATTTTTCCTGGACCGCCTTTTAGTTTTTAATCCAGCGGGATACCCATTTTTTCCTAAGTCGCCCTTTCGGGTTTTTGACTTAACATGTCATCATTTTTTCATTTTATCCCTAACTTTTGCATGGGCTTTTCCCTTATTTTTTTATCCATCAGGATGCCCTTTATTTCCTAAGTCGTCCTTTTGGGTTTTCGACTTAGCAGGTCTCTTTAGGCGTAGTACTTTTTGATTAAGTCTGAATTAACTGGAAGTGGAACATCTTCTCCATCCATGTCGGTCAAGATTAGACCACCTCCTGAAAAGGCTTTCTTTACTATGTATGGTCCCTCGTAGGATCCCATTTTCCCCTTGAGTCAGAGTGTGGTGGAGGGATATTCTTGAGGACCAGATCTCCCATATGAAACTCTCAAAGTCGAATCTTCTTGTCAAACACTTTCTTCATGCATTTTTGATACAACTGACCATAACAAATAGAAGTTAAATGTTTCTCCTCAATAAGATTAAGTTGATCGAGCCTTGTCTGAATCCATTCTGCCTCATCAAGCTTGGTATCAGTTAGAATCCTCAATGACGAAATTTCTACTTCAACCGGAAGCAAAACAACCATACCATAGACAAGTGAAAATGAAGTTTCCCCAGTTGACGTACGCACTTGAGTTCTGTATCCATGTAGAGCAAAAAGTAACATCTTATGCCAATCCTTTTACGTTCTCACCATCTTCTGGACAAACTTCTTTATATTCTTAATTGCTGCCTCGACTGAGCCATTCATATTTGCTCGATAGGGTGATGAGTTGTGGTGCTCAATCTTGAACTCTTCACACAATATATTCATCATGTTGTTGTAGAGAATTGAACCATTATCAGTAATGATTTTGTTTGGAACCCCATAACGACATATGATTTCTTTCTTAATAAATCGAGTGACGAATTGCTTGGTTACATTTTTGTAAGAAGCATCTTTAACCAATTTGGTAAAGTAGTCGATAGCTACAAGAATGAAACTATGACCATTGAAAGCTTTAGGTTCAATCATTTCAATCATGTCGATGCCCCACATTGCAAAGGGTTAGGGATAAGTTAGAACATTCAAAGGAGTAGGAGGAACATAAATCCTGTTAGCATATACTTGGCTTTTGTGGCACATCTTTGCATACACATAACAATCACCTTCCATTGTTAACTAAAAGTAACTTGCCCGCTGAATTTTCTTAGCCATAGCATGACCACTTACATGTGTTCCAAAAGATACCTCATGTATGTCATTTATGATCAATTCTTCTTCGTGTCTATCCATGCATCTGAGCATAGATGAATCATAATTTATTTTATACAGGAAGTCTTGTGACAAGAATAATTTGGATGCCAACCTTCTAAGCATATGCTTATCGCTAATTGTGGCACTATCTGGATACTCTTACTTCTCAAGATATCTTTTGATGTCAAAATACCATGACTTTTCCTTAGACATATCTTCAGTCGAGAGACAATGAGCAGGAAAGACATGTGCTGGTTCTTTGTAACGATGAATTCTAGTGTCTGGTGCATGATTTATATAGCTGATTTTAAACATGGCCGCCAGAGTAGCCAAAGCATATGCCAACTGATTTTCTTCTCTAAGAATGTGCTCAAAGTTGATTTCCTCAAAAGCGGGCAACAATTACAAAATGTTATCCCAATATGGAATTAAATTGGAGTGTCATGTCTCCCAATTACCTCGTATTTGATGTATGACTAGAGCAGAATCCCCAAATACTTCAAGGATCTTGATTTTCGGGTCAATGGCTGCTTTGAGGCCAATGACACAAGCTTTGTACTCTGCAACATTGTTCGCGCATTCAAAGCATATACTGACTATGAAAGGTATATGCGTATTGCAAGGAGAAGTCAAAAACAGCTCAATGCCATGGCCTAAAGAATTTGATGCACCTTCGAACGTGAGAGTCAATTGCTCCCCTGGTTCGGATTCTCCATCTTCGTCCACTTTCAGAACATCTTCATCTGGAAAGTCAAACTTCATCGACTTATACTCTTTCAATGGCTGGTGAGCAAGATGATCTGCAAGAATGTTACCTTTAATAGCCTTTTGCATAACATATTGAATGTCATATTCAGATAATAACATATGTCACCAAGCCAATCTGCCTGTGAGAGCTGGTTTCTCAAAAATATACTTTACTGGGTCCATCTTAGAAATTAGGAGTGTTGTATGTGTCAACATGTATTGCCTCAAACGTCGATCAGCCCAAGCGATAGCCCAATAAGTCTTTTCAAGAAGGGAATACCTTGATTCATAATAAATAAACTTCTTACTCAAGTAGTAAATGGCATGCTCCTTACGTCCTGTTTTATCATGTTTTCCAAGCACACAACCCATAGATCCATCTAATACCGTCAAGTACATGATGAGAGGCCTCTCAGGTACTGGTGGAATAAGGATTGGTGGCTCCTGAAGATACTGTTTAATCTTTTCAAAGGTTTTTTGGCAGTTGTCGTCCCAATGTACTTCTTGATTCTTACGCAACAATCTAAAAATGGGTTGACAAGTAGTTGTGAGATGAGAAATTAACCTAGAAATGTAGTTAAATATCCCAAGGAACCCTCTGACTTCTTTTTCATTTTTTTATGCTGGCATGTTTTGTAATGCTCTTACTTTGTCGGGATCGACTTCAATTCCTCTTCAACTTACAATAAAACCAAGTAACTTGCCAGATCACACCCAAAGGTGCACATGTTTGGATTAAGCCTTAATTTGAATTTCTGCAATCGATCAAATAACTTTTGAAGATGGACCAAATGTTCTGATTCAGTTTTGTAAGAACAAGATTTGGTTCAGCAAGTCTCTCTATAAGTTTTGATGATAACAAAAGAGTATGTTTGTCTGAACAATTTTGTTGTAATAATGTTTGTTATTGTTGAGTACTTAACAAATAGGTTATGCTTCTGATGGGTGGCATGGCCAAGTCATTAGAAGAAAATTAGTTCTGCTTGCGCGCTACACAAGTTCTGCTGAACAATAGCAAGACACTCCAGTAGGATTTGAAGTGTAGGCTCTGATGTTTGTCTAAAGAAATAAGTCAAAAGATCTAAAGACAGAAGTTTCTACTTACGTCCAGATGCTAAAGACTCAAGCTTCTAAAGATAACGTGTTCTAAGGAATTAGTCAGAAGATCTGAAGACTCAAGTTTATACTAAAATCCAGATGCTAAATACTCAAGTTTCTAAAGACAATGTGTTCCAAAGAAACAAAGTTAGAAGATTTGAAGACAAAGTTTCTACTGAAGTCCAGATGCTAAAAACTTAGTTTCTAAAATACAAATTGTTTCAAGATGAAAAAGTTAAAAGATTTGAAGAAAAAGTTTCTACTGAAGTTTATATGTTGAAGACTTGTGTTTCTAATAACAAGGTTCTTAAAAGGATTCTTAAAGACCAAGTGATAAAGATTCTAAAGGCGAAAGTTCTAAAGATTCGAAAGACTTGAAGTTCTAAAGATCCAAGGTTTTATACATTGGGTTCTCAAGACCAAGTGCTGAAGACTCTAAAGGCGCAATTATTAAGACTCTGAAGACTTGAAGATCTTCTGATCCAAGGTTCTCTACAACAGGTTCTCAAGACCAAGTTTTGAAGACTCCGAAGATGCATTTGTTAAGACTCTAAAGACTTGAAGTTCTTCTAACCTAAGGTAATTAAAAGGTTTTCAAAACCAAGTGCTTAAGTTCTGAAGATGATGATCTATAGACTCCAAAGAGGTTAAAGTTTTGAAAATCCCAAGCGTTGTTCTCCTTCTTCTAACTCATGCCTACTGAAGTTTTTGAATAACCAAGAGAATACCGTTAGAGAAGGTACAAAAGTACAATGTGTGTTTCGCTCCACTACCTGCAAGGACAAACGCAAACTCGCAGTACTATCTTGTTCCCCACTCAATTCAAGTTGTCATCTATGTGATGATTCCAAGATTACCCTCCAATAATTATATTTATTGTGTATATATATATATATATATATATATATATATATATATATATATATATATATATATATATATATATATATATATATATATATATATATATATATATATATATATATATATATATATATATATATATATATATATATATATATATATATATATATATATATAGCTTTAAGACTAAAGAGAAGAAGAGTGTGTTGATGGAATAAAAACATCAATCACCAAAGAAGCAACAACAATGTCAAAAGTCTTCTTGTAATTCTTCATTCTTAAGTCATGTAAGCTTAAATTATGTTTACATCCAGCTTGTGTAGAAGCATTATTACTGTAAGCAAATGTAATCAAACAATTGTTTGATGATACCTTGAGAGACTGAGTGAAGGTATGTTCTCAAGAAGACAGTGACTGAAGGTCATTATGAAATCCTGGTAGTGGTTTCTATTGGGTTAATGGTAGTCATATCTCAAAGGGGACTAAGTGAAGGTCAACCTTGTTAGGTCAGTGATGGATATCATTGTAAGGAAATACTGATAGGAGGTCTTGAGATATTTGATTCTACTAGGTCAATGGACGTTATATCGTGTTGGATCACTGAACGGGTCATTGGTTGTTAGTCACTCGCGTGCAGCTTATGCGTTGTAATCTATTTGGTTATAGTGGATTAAGTCCTTGATTAAGGAGAAATCACCTTGGCGGGTGGACTAGATTAGCTTGGGGATTTCTCAAGTGAACCAGGATATATTGTGTGTTCTTTACTCTTGCGTATGTTCTATAGTTTATGTTTTCATAACTTAATTAGAAGTATTACTTAGAAGCAATATTCAAAAGCATTGTTCAACTAAATAATGCTTAGACTTTACTCTTACGTATGTTTTATAGTTTATGTTTTCTTAACTTAATTAGAAGAATTACTTAGAAGTAATATTCAGAAGCATTGTTCAACAAATAATGCTTAGAAGCGAAAGTTTATCAAAGAGTGGAAAACCCAATTCAAACCCCCCTTTCTTGTGTTTTATTCACACCTTTAAGTTTGTGACTTTGAAATCATATAATCAACATACACCTCGATCTCCTTATGGATCATATCATGAAAGAGAACAACCATAGCACGTTGATATGTTGCACCAACATTCTTTAATTCGAAAGACATGACCTTGTAGCAATAAGTACCCCAAGGAGTGGTAAACGTAGTTTTTAGAATGTCTTATGGAGCCATCTTTATCTGATTGTAGCCTGAAAAACCATCCATAAAAGAGAATACCGAGAACTGAGCCATGTTATAAACCAAGATGTCAATATGAGGCAACAAGAAATCATCTTTCGGGATTTCTTTGTTCAAGTTTCGATAATCCACACACATACGCACCTTTCCACCCTTCTATGAAACATGTACGATGTTTTCAATCCAATCAAAATACTTAACCACCGCTAAGAAACTCACATCCAATTGCTTTTCAACTTCTTCTTTGATCTTGAGAGATATATCTGGTCGAGTTCGGCGCAACTTCAACATACTCTCGAAGCAACTCAATCAACCCCTTCTTTACATTGTCTTGCAAGCCAATACCTATCTTGATTTCCTTCTTCACTTGTCCGATACCGAGATTGATGACTTCTATGTCTTATTGATGAGGAAAAATATCTTTCTCTTCTTGTCTTACAAGTCTGGCCAATTCTTCAGGAACATCAAAATCTTCCCCACTATCTTCATCAGTTTGGCCATTCAGATTCTCAAGGATATTGAAGTCAGGGAATATAGCATTATCGTTTCTAATGGAATTCGAGGTGGATCTGCATGTTTGAATGAACCGTGTTTTATTTTAGAAAAATAAGGAAAAGCATTGCCATTTTGAAAAAAAATAGTATAAGTAAAAATTGAAAGACAAAGATAAAAAAAAATTGTATGTAAAAAGTGACTTTTATTCAATATTAAGAAATGATTGAAACATAAGGGGACCTTCTACAAGCTGTCAATATGCCTTGGGCAGAGCATATGACTTATTGAAACAAGAAAATTACACTTCATAGAAAGAAACTTCTGGAACATCCATGACGATCCAGTTGTCGAGCTCCTGATCTGGTGAAATCTGGTAGATAAATTGAGAAATGTCAGCATCATCGCAAACTTCATCATCTGCTGCCAAGACTTACCCTCCATGACTTATACCAACACTAGTGAATATTTGGGAGATCGGAGGAATTTGTGCACCTTTGAAGGATAAACTGCTTTGGGAGGAAGGCTGATAACCAAGACCATGTTTGTCTCTCTTCTCTGATACCTTAACCACTTCACCCCAACCATCATAGGGGGTAAAAGATTCTAACAAGGATTTAGTATCATTGAGGGAAGAGAGATGACTCCCAGGCTTCTTCTTCTCATCAGCAAAAGGAAAAATATCAACTGATTCAATCTCAAGGGCTTGAAAAGGAGTTTCTTGCACTTCACCATTAGCCTCGACGTATCGGAAGGAAGTCACATTATTAATTACCACATCCTCTTCTCCACCAATCATGACAATCTTACCATCAACAATGAATTTCACACGTTGGTAGAGTATTGAAGTTACCGCTCCTGCCACGCGAATCCAGGGTCTTCCCAACAAACAAGTGTAAGAAGGGTGAATGTACATGACATAAAAGGATACATAAAAATGTGGGGACCAATATTGATAGGTAAGTCTGCTTCCCATTCTACAGATCATCGGGTGCCATCAAATGCTTGCACATACAAAGTACTGGGCCTTATCATCACCATATTCAGATTCAGCTTGAACAACGTATTCTTGGGAATCACGTTAAAAGATGAACCTGTATCCACCAAAACCCGTGACAACACAGTATCCAGGCAGCTAATGGAGATGTGCAAAGATTTATTGCGGGCTCGTCCGTTGGGGGGAAGTTCATCATCATAAAAACCCAAACAATTGCTCGTGGAGATATTTGTCACGATCCCTTCAAATTGAGCGATAATAATGTCTGGAATCACATGAGCTTTGCGTAGAATTTTCAAAAGTAGTGTTGCAATGTGCTTCAAAATATAACATAAGGGTCAAGATAGAGATCTTGGAAGGGGTTTGATTAAGATGCTCCATTATTTTGAAGTCACTTCTCTTTTTCCACCTAAAAAATTATTCTGTCTCTTAATCAAAGGTTACATCAGGGATACTCATCACTTTCTTTCCCTTATCTTGAACTAAGGCATCATTACTAGTTTATTTTAGAGGACATGCAGGAGTAGGAGCAAAAACTCTACCACTACGGGTAACACCACTGGTCCCTGCAATGTTGGTAATGTTCTTATCATCTACTGGAGGACAACCCACCTTCTTCCCTTGGATGTATAAAGCATTATAATCCCAAGGAACAACTTTTGAATTAACAGGGGGTGTAACAACAGGAGTTGAAGAAAATGGATCTTGGGCCGTTATAGGAGCAACTGACACTTAAGCGGGAGGAGATAAGACTTGAGTAGAAGCAGGAGTGGTAAGAGCCTGAATAAACATAGGAGTAGATCGAGTCTGAATTTACGGGGTTACAGTAGTAGTAGCAGGGACTTGAATTATCAATGGAGTATTCTGAACTCCTGGCATTGGGTAGTATAGTATTTCTAATATAGCACCTTTGGAAGACACTTTCTCAACCTAGAGTATACCTTTATCTATTGACTGTTGAATAAATTTTTTCAGATCTCTCCATTCTTCTGGATTAGAAGAACATTGTAGGCAAAAATCATGAAGGTCTTGCAAAACCCTTGTTGTAGAAAAAAATACTCTAACATTGGCAAGTGGTATCTTGATTTCATCAACATCACTCATCAAAATTTCTTCTTCTTCAACTAAGATGGCATTTACAGCTGCCCCACCATGTCGCAACATAAGATTGTTTTGAACATTCAGCCCTACTAAAGTGAAGGAAATTTCTTTGGCATCAATAAGATCTTGAACTTTGTATTTTAATGCTCTACAATTTATCGTAGAATGACCGGGAGCACCTGAGTGAAATTCACAACATGCGATGGCATCATATCCTTTGGGTAGAACCCTGAGATGTGGCCTAAGTTTTCTCAACTGAACCAAATTACTGGCAAGCAACTGTGGCAAGAGTTGTTCATATGGAATATGGATATGATCAACGCTCCTAAAAGGGTCGGCCCTTTGCCTCTGTTGGTTTTCAGGCCTTTGATTTTGCTCATAACATTATTATTGTTGTTGGTGTTGGTGTTGTGGTGGTTATGGTTGAACCATTGGTTGTTGTTATTGCGGAGCGAAAGGCTGTTGTGGAGCCATCCATGGTTGAAAAGCACTTGGAGCATATACTGGATATGGAACAACAACATGACTTGAATAAAATGGAAGCTGGATGGACGAAGTTTTTCCTTTATCAACATAAACATTACTTGACTCACCTTCCTTTTTCTTAGCCTCTTCAAAGTATGGTTTCTTTCCATTTCCAGAACTGTTGTTGTTACCACTAGCACTAGTTGTATTCTGAATTGAACCAACTTTGATATACATTTCAAACTTTTCCCCAATAATCACTATGTTATAAAAGGACGAAGAAGAACTACTAATTGCATGTTGAAGATATAACTCTCTCAAAGTACCTCTGAACAAATAAACTAACTCGCGGTCAAGGAGTGGAGGCTGAACTCTTGCAGCTAGGCTACGCCACCTCTAGGCATACTCTTTAAAGGATCCACTAGCCTTCTGTGACATACTTTGCAACTGGGCACGGATGGGATCCATGGCAGTATTGTAGTGATAATGTTTCAGGAAAGCGCCAGCAAGCTCTCCCCAAATACTAACATGAGTCGGTTACAGTTGCATGTACCATTCCAATGGTACTCCTGTAAGACTATCCTTAAAATAGTGGATGAGCAGAGGTTCATTTTGAGCATAGGTAGCCATTTTGCGACAGTAAGAACGAAGATGATATAGTTCCCTTGTACTTGTCCAAGTCAGGGATTTTGTTTTTTTAAGGCAGCACAATTCTAGGGACTAAACACATGGTAGCGACACTGAAACCAATTTTCTTTGACACCTCGATGGCTAGGAGTCGCTCTTCAATAGCCTGATACATTTTAACGGTCTGATTGATATTGTCCTTGAGGTTATCACCCAAGTTACCCTGAGATTCACAGATGTTAATAACATTGTGTTGTACCCCAAAATTTGCCCTCTCAATTCTCAAGGCTTTTCTCACAAAGATTCTCAGGATTTAAGCTTGCACAAGTTCATTGGGATGTTCCAGTACCAAGATTAAAAGAAAACTGTCAAAAAGGGAGAAACAGATAAAAATAACATTTTGATAAATTTGGGGAAAAATAGGCCTCATTCAATTCAGCCTTTCGATTGGACAAGTATGCTGCCTGCATGCTTGCAATCGAAGGCCATGACATGTTGGCCACACATGCCCCTTGCAAGACAAATCCTTCAATTCACCAAGCATGCTATCTGCAAGCCTGCTTCGATTTGGATAAACATGCCGCTTGAAAGCCTGCTTCGATTGGGCATATGCTGCCTGCAAGCTTGTTTCGATTGGGGATATGCTGCCTACATGTTTGTTTCGTTTGGACAAGCTTCAATGGGACAAAGTAACCATCTTTATGCATCCTTCGAATCCACTTGCACCAAGGACCTCTTGCATACTTTGCCTCTCACAAGCTTTGTTTGAGCCAAGAGATGTCTTCATACAAGATTTGAGTAAGTTCTTGCTTCCCTTGAAAGAACACCCTTCAATTCAGAAGCCAGGAACTTCCCTCATGCTGAACAGACACAACACAATGACTCCCTTTATGTTTGTTTCGATCCACATGCTTTGATTGGGCAATATGCTTCCTTCGAACACGAGCTTTCAATTGGGCAATGTGTTCACTTCAATCCAAGCTTCGACTGGGCATTAGCTTCCTCCGAGTAAGCTTGTTTCAACCATAAGCTTCGACTGAGGCAAAGGCTTCCTTCGAACAAGTTTGCTTCGATCTCATTCTTGAATTCGACTCAAGACCAAATCTCATTTTCCAGGCTATGTTGCTTCCAAATCTTCACATAACCAGAGGCATATACAAGTTTATGATACATTGCACAAAGATTCGAAGTTTTATCCACTGGATAATACCATTCCTGGATGAAATGGCAAAGGACTGTGTACCCTTTCTTCATAAAAGGTACTTTAGTCACAAAATCAACTTTCAACCTGATTTTGGTCTGAGCACAAGCAATGCCAAAAAGCATAAGTCACATCTTCTGTACCCCAACTGTCAACAGGCCCCACACTTGTACCTTTCACGTTTCATATTTTATTGTTTTTGCAAGGCTGGCTACTTCAATGTCTCCCAAGCATTTCCTCTATAAATAGAGGAACCATGAACAAGGAAAGGGAGGATTTTTTGGAAGAAAGAAAAGAATCTCCAAATTTTTCTCAAACACAAACACAAAACTGTCAAGTTCATCAACACTTGAGAAATCAAACAATCCAAAACATTTCTCTCTTTCGATTCTGAAAAGTCCCCACACTTTACATCCCTTCGAATCCAGTAGAAAGAAACATAACACTTGTTTCTTCCCTCCTTCGAATCTAGCATCCAAGGCCCAGCTTCTGGCCCCTCCCTTCGAATCCAGGAGAACCCAGGGTCACCACTCAAGGTCCAGTTCACCTTAAAGAATGCAACAAGGTAAGTTACTCTTACCCTTGAATCTTTCGTTTCCAGTACATGTAAATACAACCCCTTTTCGTTTCAAACATGTACATATTGTTGTTTTTCCTTTTTCGTTTACACCCTTATAGTTTTTTTCTATTGCCTTTTGGTTATTGTTTTTCGTTTCTTATAAATATTTTAAGAATTAACTTGGCCCTAAGGCAGTGCTAGCATGGCTTTAGGCCATGTTCGTATTTAACATCTCAAACGAAAGGAACATGAAACAGGAAATAGGAAACGAAGCTTCTGGCTTCTACCCCATTTCTCCAGGTCAAATGAAAGAAGCAACCAAGAGGCAAACCATGTTGACTTCTAGGCCCAGACGAAAAGCATGCCTACACTGATTCCAGGCCCAACCGAAAGGCAAAACCTACTACTTCCAGGCCCCAGTCGAAGGATACCACATGCTGACTTCCAAGCCCCAGAAAGCCAGAATCGAAGGCCATGACCTCACTAGCGCAAACTCCTAATAGAAGGCCATGACCTTGCTGATGCCAGCCCCCAATCGAAGGAGGCCAACATAATGCAAATCGAAGGATGCTTCCCCCCAATCGAAGGAGCTCTTTTGTTACTTCTTTTTATCTTATTTTTTACTTTATATTTCTATGCACTTCAATATGGTTGTAATAATGTAGGATTTTTTTTTTGCACTTTTATTACTTTTGTACAAATGCTAGTAATTAGGTGTGTATGGCAAGATAAAACAACAAATAGACAACCCCTAATCAAGAAAAAATGCATACAAATCAAACACACTTTGCACACATGCACCCTTAGGGTAATCTCACTTGTTACATCGGAAAAATAGTCATGTCCCTCGAACATGGGCGTTTTAGAAAAGACCCTCGATAAAAGATCGTAGTCCCTCGATGACCCTCAATGTTGCCTTCGGTAAACAATCTAGTCCCTAAAATGACATTGCTAAAACGTCCCATGGGTTGCCTTCTATGACTATACAAACGTCCCACGCCCATCCCTTCACATCCAACGATGGGGCTTCTTACCAAAAAAAATGGTGAGACAACAACATCTAAAGGAGGAGGAAAAGAACATCTAAGACCTTTTGAGTAGGTAGATTGCTCCTAGTTGCTCGATTGCTCACAACAACAAATATTTCATACACCAACACTCTCATTTGAAAGATTTTTAAAAGACAACACTTTGTACGCGTTCTTATAGAAACGAGAGCCATTACAAAGACACCTTTTCAAAATCACTTTCAAAAACACTTTCAAAAACACATTCCACAAACACCTCTTTGAACTATTTTTGAAACAACACTTTGTACGCGTTCTTATAGAAACAAGAACCATTACAAATACACTTTCAAAATACTTTCAAAACCCACACCACAAGCACATTCAAACAAAATCAAGTGATCTAGCAAGCAACTAAGATCCCGTAGATAACTACAAATGAAAAGGGTGCTAATACCTTCCCTTTCTATAATCTACCCCCCGAACTCAAGAAAACATCTCTAAAGGTCTTTCCTGTTCTTTTCAGCTTTCCTTTTAGATAAAAGAAAAGTTGGTGGCGACTATTGCTAACCACAACATTTGCGATAAAATGCAAAAACACCCAAGTCAGTTCTCCCACCGCGTTACAGAACTGGCGACTCTGCTAGGAACTAACTTTAAAGTGGGGTTACCTTAGGGTTAGATCACATTTACTTGCTTTCCTTGTTTGACTTGCTTGCTTTACATTTTTGGGTATTTGTTTGGGTTACTGTTAAAGATCCTACACCCAGATCTGGGGTACCTTTTTAGGTAAGTAGAAATAAATCATGGAAGCAGTACAGTGTATACCGATATGGACGATGTGATAGCTTTGTTAGCGTGATACTTTGGCTTGTACTACTGTTCCTTGAGTCAGTCAAGGATAACATTAGACTTCCTTAGTATCATTAAGCGCTAACTGACCTTTAGAACCTTTTAATTGACTCATCCTTGGACATTAGGAAGTAGTGAGATAGTCGGCTTTGGTTTTGACCAAAGATTGTTTGATATTTGATACTACACTCATTGAGATTTGACTCCCTAGTTTTGTTTGGTGGCAAGTCAGTTGTCGACCGGAATGAAACTTGTGGGAAAGATTGGTGATATTGATATCCCTTAGAACCCGATTACTATTACTAGGACAGGTTGAACCAACTAAACTTCAAGAGGGTATTTACCTACAAACCCCACGCAAGCCTAAACCTAAGGACTTGTCTGCTTTGTGTGTATATGACTATTTGTATATAACAACTTGCTTACTTTGCATACTTATACATAAACATCATGACATCATACCATAGCATTTTCAATAACCATTTCAAGGATCTCGAGGGTCTTTGATGCAGGGTCACGTTGAACCAGACATCTAGCAAGGGGCAAAAAGATTTGTTTTCCTCTAACCAAACACCGTCAAAGATCAAGTACAACAACTTGAGTCAAGGGCTATAACCCACTCGACATGGTGAGCTTATTTCTAGTTGAAGGACATCCACCGATACGAAGTTCTCCAATCAAAGTTGTAAGTGACTACTAATATTTACCCCGCGAGATCCTTGAAAATATGCATCCACATATCATGCATCATATCATGACAATTTTCTCCCATACAGGTCTCCTTATCTTCCTACTATTTATTTCAGTAAGATGGATATGGAACAAACGGTGAAAGATCTCCAAGCTCAAAACTCTAAACTCCAACAAATGTTCCTGGCCATGGCTAAGGGGAAAGAGGACCTGAAGACTCTCTGTAACACGGTGGGAGAACTGACTTGGTTGTTTTGCATTTGATCGCAAATGTTGCGGTTAGCAAGAGTAGCCACTGACTTTTCTTTTATCCAAAAGGAAAGGCTGAAAAGAACAGGAAAGGCCTTTGAGATGTTTTCTTGAGTTCGGGGGGTAGATTATGAAAAGGGAAGGTATTAGCACCCTTTTCATCCATGGTTTTCCATGGGCTCTTAGTTACTTGCTATATCACTTGCTTTTGTTTGAAAATGTGCTTTGTGTGGTTTTTGAAAGTATTTTGAAAAGGTGCCATCGTTTAGGCAAACTTTATAATGATTCTCGTTCGTAAGAATGTATAGAAAGTGTTGATCTTTTGAAAATGTTTTCAAGTTTGTAAGATGTTTTGAAAGTGTTGGTGTTTTGAAAATAGCAAGGATGTTTTTGTTTTGAAATTGAGCGAGCAACTAGGAGTAATCTACCTACTCAAAAGTCTTTCATGTTCATTTCCTTTTTCCTTTGACATTGTTATCTTACCATTGATTTGGTAAGTAACCATATCTTTGGATGTAAAAGGGACGGACAAGGGTCATCGTATAGCCATGATTAGAAATGTTGTAAGATATCTTAGCATTTTTCTTAGGGACTAAGATCATTTTGGAAGGCAACATGGATAGTGTCATCGAGGGACTATGATGTTGTATTTGCTTGTTTTTGCTAAGATACCTCACATGCATAATATGGCCATTTTTGTAAGGCAACAAAGTGGGTTTACCCTAAGGGTGTTTGTGTGCAAGTGTATTGATTTACATGCTTGATTTATCTTTGATTAGGGTTTGTTATTTGTTGGTTTTAATCTTTTCATACAAAACCCTAATTACTAGCATTTGTATATAAAGCATTTAAATTGCGGAAAATAAAAATACTAAGCTATTACATCATTTAGGGGAGGGGGTGTATAAATTACAAATGGGGAATTGCAAGAAATTAAATCTAAATAATTATTACAACCATATTGAATATTGAGTAAATGTACAAAAATGAAGATAAAAAATGCAAGAATATAAAATGTAAAAAGAAGTGTGATTTTTGTTTGGTTTTCATGAAAAGGTTTTTTTTACCTAATTAAGTAAAATAATTAACTAAGAATAAGAAAATTAATATTTAAGTTAATAAAAGAAATTAAAGGAAACAAATTTTTAGGGTTTTTGTGAATTTAATTAAACTAGTAAATAAAAATAATAAAATAAAAGATCCTAAGTTCTAAATTTATTTTATTTTACAAGAAAATAATATAATAATAATTAAAATTTAATATCTAAGTATTTTAAAAAAAGGGAAATTAATTTATTAAAGAAAATGTTTTTGTTCTTTTAGTTTTATGAAAAATAAACTAAATAAAAATAAATAATAAAAATATAAAAATTTTTGGGTTTTCTTTTTATTAGTAACAAAAAAATGGTAATAATAATAATAATAGTAATAATAATAATAATAATAATAATAATAATAATAATAATAATAATAATATAATAATAATAATAATAAAGAAAACTAAAATAAAAAAATAAAATATAAAGATAAGTCAGGGGGTTTGGAAATGATTTAGAGGGTAAAAAAAAGAAGGAAATGCCCAAACTGCTGGCCTAAGCGCTGCAAAAACAAAAAGATGTCAAAAAATATGAAAAAATGCAAAAGGCAGCGCACTGATGTTCGAACTCATGACCTCTTGATTATCAGCGCGCTGCCTTACCACTGGGGTGGCTATACATCTGTTAATATAACTGAAATGATAAATATATAATACAAAACAAGCCCTGAATACACTTCATCTTAAACCTCTAGCCAGACCACCTGTAACTTCACCATTTTCTCAACAAAAATAAAAAATGCAAACATGAAAGTTGCTCCATTTTTCCATACGAATCCAACGATATAAATATCATAAGTTATAAATTAAAGATGAATGAGAATTTTTGAAAGTACCAAATTCTGACCTAATTATTTTCATAGGTTCAATCCTAAAATTCTCCTAGCTCAATCAATATAAATAAAATATATGGACATGTACAACTTCAGGACAGTGATGTCTACATTTTATCTTCACAAATTCAAGCCTAATAATGCCTAAGTACTAAGATAGAAGTTCAAGAAAAATACCTCAAAACTGGCAATTGTGAAATGCAAATAAGCTTGATCCAAGGTGCTGCAATGATCAGGTTAGGTTCCTCAAGTTCCTATAGTTGTTTAGGTATTGGCTTGCATTTTTGGTAAAACTCAAGTGTATGTGTGAATGTCATGACTGATGTCATAACATTCTAGTTTAGTTTGTACTGATTCATTAGGTACCTTTGCAGAAAAATATTGTCATTCAGGTACTGATGTTTATAAGTGTGTATCTGAGCATTTTGCAAAATGATCACATTTTCCTAAATCAGTAGACAGGTTCCTCAGATGTCATAACAGATGTTAAGACATCCTGTTCTGAACTAACAGGTTTGCAGGTTGGTTAATTCTGAGTTTTTTCAGGAAAATAACTCAGTCTTGACAGAACAAAATCCTGCGTTTTCTGAGGGGTAACCTAGCTCAACCCTAACCTGGTTAATAAAGTCCTGTGACCTAGTCTTAAGGTCAAACGGAATTAACCCTAGGTTTTTGTGGAAACCCTAACTGAAGTTGCAGCTGCTATATATTCAACAGAGCTGCTGTTTTGCAAGGCATCCCTTTTTGGTCAGAAGATCATTTGTAAACTGTATAGGTTTAATTATTGTACTCCAAGCAATTATCATTGTGATAAGTGACTTGGAATAGGTTTTTAATTGTAAGGGTTGTGTAGCACTCAAAGCTTTGAAGCAAGAGTGTTTGAATGTTTCTTGACTAAAGCTGTGAAGCAGAGTCAAGTTAAGTTTGTGTATCACTCAAAGCTGTGAAGCAAGAGTGGTTGTGTTGCTTGATTAAAAAGCTGTGAAGCTTAATCAAGTGTATGTTTTTGAAGAGTGTCTTCTTCAATTCATTAGTCAAATTGTTTTATGTATCACTGCTGTGATTGAGGGGGAGTGAGTAGGAACTCAGGTTTAAGTTGTACTTATATTGAAATTGCATTGGGTAGGTCTTAAGTGAAGGAGATAAACTGGTTGGTTTATTCCTGAATTAACATCTCTTATAGTGGTTTTCCTCCCTGGCTTGGTAGCCCCCAGAGTAGGTGTTGTTGCACACTGAACTGGGTAAACAATTGACTGTGTTCTTTATTGCTTTTGTATTTACTGTCATATAGTAAGTCAGATACGGTGTCATAACATTGAATGTGACACTGAGTATCTGCAGCCAGAATTTCAATTGGCATCAGAGCAGGCACCCTGCCTGTATTACTGGGTGAGATCTAGGGATATCACTTTCTGGCACTATGGACAAAGAAGGAGTTTTTGGAAATAGACCACCCATTCTGGATGGAACTAATTATGACTACTGGAAACCTCGTATGATTGCCTTCCTAAAATCTCTGGACAAAAAGGCTTGGAGAGCTGCTGACAAAGGATGGATCCATCCCACCATAACTGAGAAAGATGGGACAATCAGTCTGAAGCCTGAGGAAGATTGGAGTAAAGAAGAAGATGAGTTAGCCCTGGGAAATTCCAAAGCTTTAAATGCCTTGTTCAATGGAATTGATAGAAACATTTTCAGACTAGTACATCAATATGAACTGGCCAAGGAAGTTTGGGACACTCTCAAAACTACTCATGAGGGCACTTCCAAAGTAAAAATGTCAAGGCTTCAGATGTTGACTACCAAGTTTGAGAATCTAAAAATGATGGAAGATGAAACCATTCATGAGTTTCACATGAACATCTTGGAGATTGCCAACACCTCAGGAGCACTGGGAGAAAAGATGTCAGAAGAAAAACTGGTGAGGAAGATTCTCAGATCCTTGCCTAAAAGATTTACAATGAAGGTAACTGCCATAGAGGAAGCCCAGGACATTAGCAAGTTGAAAGTGGATGAACTTATTGGGTCTCTTCAGACTTTTGAGATGGGGATCACTGATAATGGTGACAAGAAGAACAAAAGCATAGCACTTGTATCCAACACTGATGTTGAAAACAAGGAGGATGAAGAAGAAAATATTTCAGAAGCTATTGCCATGCTTGGAAGACAGTTCAACAAGCTCATCAAAAGAATGGATCCAAAGTCAAGGTCTAATGTTCATAACATTCCCTCTGACATTGACAGTTCCAGCAGAAGACCAAGGTCAGAAGAAAAGGGAAACCAAGGCAGAGGTATTCAATGCCATGGATGTGAAGGATATGGACATATTCGAGCTGAATGTCCTACCTTTCTTAAGAAACAAAAGAAAGGAATGATTGTTACTTGGTCTGACTATGATTCAGAAAGTAATTCTGAAGAAGAATCTGCCAAACTAGTTACTGCTCTAACTAGTGTTTGTACTTCTAAAAGTGACACTAGTGATGAAGAAGTGACATTTGAAGAACTGGCTGATACCTACAAGAAATTGTGTATCAGAAGTGCTGAAGTCTGTGTGCAGAATGAGAAACAATCAAAACTCATTATAAAGTTGGAGGCTGAAAAAAGGGCAGATCTTGAAACTATAAGTCACCTAGAAGGGGAAGTTCAATTACTGAACTCACAACTGAACCAAATGACTAAATCTGTCAAGATGCTGACAAATGGAACAGACAAATTGGAAGAGATCCTTCAAGTTGGACAAAATATGGGAAACAAATCTGGTCTAGGATTTGTGGAAGCTAAGAAATCTGGTGCAGACAAGAAGATCAAGCATGTTAAACAATTGTCAAAGCAGATGTCTCAACACAACTCTCAACATCAGAAATACATGAAGAAAAAATACCAAAGATGGAGATGTCATCATTGTGGGAGGTATGGACACATAAAGCCCTTCTGCTTCAAATTGCATGGATACCCTAATCAAAACTCAGGTGCTAAACCTAAGCCAAAAAGGGTACCACATACTCCTCATTGGAAGAAAAAGGCTACTGCCCTGATAGCCCATACTTCTCTGAGAGTGTCTGCAAAGGAAGGCTGGTACTTTGACAGTGGATGTTCTAGACACATGACTGGAATCAAAAATCTCCTCAATAATGTTAAGCCTCACACCACCAGTTTTGTGACCTTTAGAGATGGTGCTAAAGGTGAAGTCAAAGGAGTTGGTAATTTGGACTGCCCTGGAGTTCCAAGTCTGAATAAAGTACTGCTGGTAAAAGGGTTGACTGCTAATCTCATTAGCATCAGTCAATTATGTGATCTAGGATTCAAGGTCGACTTCTCAAAATCTGAATGTCTAGTAATTAATGAAAAACTAGAAGTTGTAATGAGATGAATCAGATCCAAAGATAACTGCTACTTGTGGCAGCCTGAGAACACTGATAACTCCACTATATGTCCAATTACCAAAGAAGAAAAAGAGATGAAACTGTGGCAACATAAGCTTGGTCATCTTCATCTAAGAAGAATGAAAAGAGCTACCTCTATGGAAGCAGTCAGAAGGACTCCAAATCTACAGGTTGATAATGGCTGTGATGTGGCAAATAAACGTGAAGAAGGATGTGTTGTCAGAACCATAAGTTATCTTGACAAGGATGTTGGAAATAACAAGTCTAATAAATTCTGTTTCCCTGAAGAAATGAGGCTTGAAGTCTCCTCTCCTATAACTCTCCATCAAAATGGACTGGACAAAAAGAAAATCATTCAAGAATCAACCAGAACTATGATTCATATCAAAAGAATGCCTTCCCAACTCTGTGCAGAAATAGTTGCTGCAAGGAATAACTGTTCTCAAAATATCTGGTCAAAAAAGATGCTCACTGAGTATAATGTCTCACAAGATGTTGTGACATTGTGTTGTGACAATCTGAATACAATCAATATTTCCTTAAACCCTATTCAGCATAACAGGAACAAGCTCATTGACTTTGTAAAGAAGAAGTCATTTAAACTGGAACATGGTATCTTTAAGCTTCAGCTGACTGATTCTTCTACCAAGGCTCTTGTTGGAAATAAACTTGAAAACTTGAGGGGCAGGATGGGTATTTACCAACATGAGAAATTATAGCAATTAATTTTGCTTAAAACAAGGGTTGAAGGAGTTAATTTTATTAAGTCTATTTTTAGTGGGCTAATCATATGTTTTCCCAATTCTTTCAAAATCCTTAAGAAGTTGAAAAGACTCTCTTTTGCCTCCTACCTCTCTCGTCTTTGCAACCTGTTCCCTCCTCTCAATCAAAGATTTTTCTCAAATTGCCACTGGTACTCAAAGTCAATCAAAATGTCTCAGACATCATCTTCAACCAAGGCGACTTCATCATCCTCATCATCCTCATCATCTGACCAAGACTCTAGAGCAATCACCACATGCATAGAATCTGAAGTTCTTGAGGTCACTCCTCTCAGGGAGATGGCGATTGACCCAGCCAAAGTCAAAAAGCTAAGAACTAGACATGCAGGAAGAGCTCAAGCTGCAGCCTCTGGTAATCCTTCTCATCCTTCTTCTTCTGTTCCAAATAGAGAAGGATCAGTTCAAGTTCATCAAGCTATTGCTAGGCTTGTTACTAGTATACTAAGCGGAAACAAACCTGTACCGGGGATTTCTGTCCCTTTAAATCAATCAGAAAGCCCAAATGTGGACATCTCTGAGAATGTAGATGTCTCTGAGAATGTTGTGACACAAAAAGACAACATTCAGAACTCCTCAGAAAAGACTGTTGATCCACCTATCATTGATGTGGATAAGGATTACTCAGATAATGATCTGATTGCCAATGTAAACCCTAGCATAGCTAGGAGATTGATGAAAAGAAAAGGTAATCAGAATGATAAACCTGCTGTTATGAAATCCAAGGCTGAAGGCATGGCTGAGAAAAGTATTCAGACAAAAGGGAAGAAGGCCCAGGTGCATACTGCTAGACAACCAATTTCAAAGAAGAGAAAAGAACCTGAATCTTCTGATTCTGATGAGGAATCAGAATTTGAGATTGATGCTGAAGAAATTCCTATCAGAAGGAAGCTCCCCTCCAGCAAAATTGCTAGAGTGCCTGAAGTCCCAACAGACAACATCTATTTTCATCATCCTGACAATGCAAACAGATGGAAGTATGTTTGCTTAAAGAGAATAGCTTTAGAGAGAGAACTCAACAATGATGCCTTGGAGTGCAAAGACATCATGGACCTGATCAAGAATGCTGGACTGATGAAGACAGTGATAAAATTTAACAAATGTTATGAAAATCTGGTCAAGGAGTTTGTAGTGAACTTGTCTAATGATTGTGCTGATGGAAGGTCAGCTGATTTTGAAAGTGTTTTTGTTAGAGGAAGAAGGGTCAAGTTCTCTCCATCAGAAATTAACAAGTTTCTTGGAAGAACAAATGAGGATTGTCCTGATCTGGAGGCCACTGACAATGAAGTTTGTCAAACCATCACAGCCAGGCAAGTGAAGTGCTGGCCCTTGAAAGGCAAGCTGAATGCCAGCAAACTCAGCATGAAATTTTCCATCCTGCATAAAATAGGTGCAGCCAACTGGGTGCCTACAAATCATAAATCAACTATCTCCACAGGATTGGGGAGATTTATTTATGCTGTGGGAACCAAGACTGCTTTTGACTATGGCAGGTACATCTTTGAACAAACTTTAAAGCATGCTGGCAGTTATGCTGTCAAAGGACCAATCGCCTTTCCCTCCCTCCTTTGTGGAATTATCCTTGCACAATACCCTGATATCCTTGTGGCAAGAGATACAGCCTGCAAAAGAGCTCCTGCCCTTGGCTTGCACTACAAACTGTTTCAGGGATCTCATGCTCCAGATATTGTCATAACATCAGCTGAGACATCGTCTGTGAAGACCCAGTCCAAGACATCTGATGTCATAGCTGTTTTAAAAGAGACTTGCAAAGAGCTGGATGCTAGGAAAAAGACCCTAGAAATCCTAATTGCCAGATTAGAAAAGGAGGAAGCTGAAGGAAACAGAAGGGAAGAAGGTGTAGAAGCCGAAGGTCATCTCAACATTGAAGAAACTAGCTCCTCTGAGTCTGATGACAGTGCTTAAAGGTTGGTTGCTGTTTGGTGGTGTTGCTGGTTGGTGCTGATATCTGGTGGAGTTTGGAAGTGTGTTCAGTTTTTTTTTCTGCTGCTGCTCTTATTATTTGTTTTGGATAACTGTATAATCATTATGAACATGTATCTTTGGCCCATTTGTGGCTAAAGAGGGGGAGAATATTTTGGTACTTACTTAATTAGTACTTGCTCAATTAGAATTAGACATTCTATTTTTCTGCAGTCATTTCTTTCTGCTGCTATCTATCTCTGATTGCTTAGGGTCTTTAGCCAAAAATCTGCCAAAGGGGGAGTTTGTAGTTGTTTAGGTATTGGCTTGCATTTTTGGTAAAACCCAAGTGTATGTGTGAATGTCATGACTGATGTCATAACATTCTAGTTTAGTTTGTACTGATTCATTAGGTACCTTTGCAGAAAAATATTGTCATTCAGGTACTGATGTTTCTAAGTGTGTATCTGAGCATTTTGCAAAATGATCACATTTTCCTAAATCAGTAGACAGGTTCCTCAGATGTCATAACAGATGTTAAGACATCCTGTTCTGAACTAACAGGTTTGCAGGTTGGTTAATTCTGAGTTTTTTCAGGAAAATAACTCAGTCTTGACAGAACAAAATCCTGCGTTTTCTGAGGGGTAACCTAGCTCAACCCTAACCTGGTTAATAAAGTCCTGTGACCTAGTCTTAAGGTCAAACGGAATTAACCCTAGGTTTTTGTGGAAACCCTAACTGAAGTTGCAGCTGCTATATATTCAACAGAGCTGCTGTTTTGCAAGGCATCCCTTTTTGGTCAGAAGATCATTTGTAAACTGTATAGGTTTAATTATTGTACTCCAAGCAATTATCATTGTGATAAGTGACTTGGAATAGGTTTTTAATTGTAAGGGTTGTGTAGCACTCAAAGCTTTGAAGCAAGAGTGTTTGAATGTTTCTTGACTAAAGTTGTGAAGCAGAGTCAAATTAAGTTTGTGTATCACTCAAAGCTGTGAAGCAAGAGTGGTTGTGTTGCTTGATTAAAAAGCTGTGAAGCTTAATCAAGTGTATGTTTTTGAAGAGTGTCTTCTTCAATTCATTAGTCAAATTGTTTTATGTATCACTGCTGTGATTGAGGGGGAGTGAGTAGGAACTCAGTTTTAAGTTGTACTTAGATTGAAATTGCATTGGGTAGGTCTTAAGTGAAGGAGATAAACTGGTTGGTTTATTCCTGAATTAACATCTCTTATAGTGGATTTCCTCCCTGGCTTGGTAGCCCCCAGAGTAGGTGTTGTTGCACACTGAACTGGGTAAACAATTGACTGTGTTCTTTATTGCTTTTGTATTTACTGTCATATAGTAAGTCAGATACGGTGTCATAACATTGAACGTGACACTGAGTATCTGCAGCCAGAATTTCAGTTCCCATGAAGCTAATGCAATGGTTTGCTTGAGCAATGGATGGCTGGAATGGCTTGGAGAAGTCAATGTGCAAACTCTATTTTTTGGTTATGGAGGTTATGGTAAATGGTGTTACAGTTTTGGAATGAGGATGGGGATGAGTAGTATTTAATGTAAGGAAGCTTTAGGAACCAAAAGGCCAAGAAATACACGAGGGAAATATGAGTTTGATGTTCAAGGTCAGAAACTGTGCAACAATGGAGTTTTTGAGAAATTTCTGATTTGAGAGAGTTTTGGTGTGTTTCAGGGTGCTTCATCTCGTATTCTAGCTCACAAATAGTGCCTCTATTTATAAGCAACAAGTTTGGAAGCTTGTTGTTGATCAGAATTTAAAATCACAAGTTAAGCATAACATGTGATTTTTTGAGAAATCCAAGTTTTAAAGCTTTGTGTACTTGCTAAGATAGAGTGGTTATGCTTTAAACACACTTGCTTCTGACTTTATAGATGGAGTGTGATCAGAGGGAACAAGTTAGAGGCTCAAGAATTGACTTTGTGCATAAAGCTTACTTTTCCAAAATGGAAGTGTTTACTTTGTGCCATTCATGGAAATGTGAATTGGATAAAGCTTAAACCACTTGGATTAAAGCTCAAAAGTTTGTGTAATCCATTAATTATGGATAGATACATAAGTTAGATGGCCTGCAAAGCAAGATTATGCAGCCTAATATTGAAATTGCATTTTTGTTCATCATGAAAATGACCTATAATTTTAGTTTGAAACCCTAACTTCCTCTCTTCGAATCTCCTTGCTCAATAATGATATCAAGGAGTTCTTGGACATTTTAGAAATCTTGTAATGTGCTCTACAACCTCTATTTGAATCACTTTTTAAATTCCCCTTGGAACTATGTGAAAAATTTCCATGAAGTTAGGTCAAAATCCTGCCTAAACTAGGGCAAAATTTTCACTAAGTGTTTAGTTTCATGACCATGACTTCATGGATTAATAACTTGATATACAAGAATTTATAGGAGAATCTATGTAAATAAATGTTATAGATCTCATGGAGATCTACAACTTTCATGTTGAAAGTTTCTTGTGAATCATCTTGCATCATGGTGAAAAATTGGCTCAAAGTTATGAAAAAATATGAAGTTTTCAACACTTAGAAAAATTTCTAAATTTGAAAACTTTGACTTTTCAAAATGAAATCTTGATTTTTTTGATTTCTTGATGAACAAGTTTCATATTTTGACATGTTTTGATGAATTGTGATCTTTGACACTTGATTTTGACCAAAAAGTCAAAGTTTGACTTTTCAGTATACAGTTGACTTTTGATCAGTTGACTGAAAATCAACTATCAATCAATTGATTTTGAGCAATGTTTTGAGTCACGCTTTAAGTAAAATTGATGCAATTGAACTCTTGAGATCATGCCTCAAACCAATTAACCATTTGCTAGGTCAAAAATTAGAAATTGCCCATTCTCAGTCAAAACCCTAATTTTGACCATTTTGCCCTTTTGATGATCTGATCAAATTTCTTAAGGAATTGTGGTCCAAACTTGATCAAATGATACATGAGTTTATAATGTTGATATGGATAAAAAAATTATGACGTTTTACTGTAAATTGGCCACATTTGACTTTTTCCCCAATACATATGATTTTTAGGTCATTTGGTCAATTGACTGAGCAAAAATGTGATCTAAGGCTTGAAACTTGATATGAGTAATCTTGGGGGTCCATGATGATCCATGAAAGTCATATGAGGCATTAAAAGCTCAATTATCCTTGTGCAATCTCAAACCCTAATTTCAGTCATCAGTGCTTAAGGAGGTCTCTTGAGCTGATCAATCCTTGTGTAGTCTTGACTCAAAGGAGATCTTGTGAGAAAATATTTGATAAATGAGAGGGCAAATTTTGGGGTACAACACTCTCCTTCTCAAAGATAAGAAGAAGAAGCCTAAGAAGTCAGTAGGCGTCCTGAACTTGGGAAGAAGACTTAGAGGACCAGTCAAGGAAGCTCTAGATCTTTCAACTCCATCCAACATGTGGGATAGTCATGAAGAAGACAACCGTCTAGAGATTGATGAAGTCGAAGCTGACTACTCTGAGGAAAAGTATCCTCCCGCTGATGACAAGTACAAACAATTGGAGGATCGTCTCATTGCTATGGAGATTCAATAGATACCTGGCTTGGATTTAGGAGACATGGGTTTGGTTTCTGGAGTGGTCATCCCACCAAATTTCAAAATCCCTACCTTTGCCCTGTACGATTGTTGGCTCTTAAATTTGACACCCTTGTTTCATTAATGTCAGCCATTAAAGCTGAAGGTTGTTTTCGATCAGCTGGGTCTGTCGAAATGCCCATCGAAAGATGGCACTGTACTTAGAAGATTTCTTCCAAAGGAGAAGTTGGTTGCCTTCGACGTCGAAGTTGTTTCTCATCAAATATTCCTCTCGACGAAGGTGTTCGATGGTTCAGAGTGGAGCGGTTTGAAATTCAAGCGTTTGGAGGGAAAACGGTTTCCAGCGGTTATCAGGTGTAACGTGCAAAGATCTGGAGCGTCGAACGTTGAGAACGTGCCAAGTGGGATCATCTCGAAGCAGTGTAACTGCCCGACGGTTACTTGGGATGTTTTAGTATAAATAGTAGTAGTTCACGCAGATTCTCGTGTGTGTTCACAATAATATACAAAGTCACTCATATAGATTCGAGTACCCAGCGTGTGAGAAAGAATTATTGAGAAATGTATGTGTGAAACACCAACTTTATTAATCAAAGTCATTTACTTTTCCAGAAACTTTACTTGCTTTCTTCTTTACTTTCCTGTCGAAGTCCTTTACTTTAAGCCTTCATTTATTTTACCAAGCCTACTTCTTCATGCAATTTACTTAAAGCCTCTTTATTTTATTGTCATTTAACCATTATCCAATTTAGTCAAAACCTCAAAATCAACCTATGTCCTAGGATCAATCTGATCGATCCTGCGAGTAACCAAATAAGTAACCATTTGGAGGATCAGCGGTTGTTTACCAATAACCACGGTAAACAAATTGGCACACCTGATGGGACAAAATGGATTCTTCGAGCCACCTACAGAGGCGATGAAAAATCACCTCAAGCCTTTATTTATAAGGGCTAAACTCGAAGAAACTACAGTGAATAAAATCTTGGTGGATTGTGGGGCAACCATCAACATTATTCCTCACTCTATGCTAAGGAAAATTGGCAAAAGGGATGAGGACATTAAGCCTCACAACATGGTCCTGTCGAACTATGAGGGCGGCATAGGGACCACTATGGGAGTGATCCAACTAGATATTAAGGTAGGATCTATCCTTCGACCAACAATGTTTATGGTCATATCGGCCAAACCCAACTACAATCTTTTGTTGGGCCGTGAATGGATTCATGGTGTTGGAGCTGTGCCATCATCAATGCACCAGAGGCTGCTGCTATGGCGTCCAGATGGGATGGTCGAAAACATAGAGGCAGATCAAAGCTATTACCTGGGCGAAGTGAATCATCTAGGGTTGGCAGATTTCGACAAGAACTTGGCTCACATAGGGCCATGTCCAACACCTGACTTCGACATGGCGCCAGCGCCAAATACTTTTTGTTCCCTATACCTGCATCCTGAGCATGGTTTCCACTGGGACAAAGAAGACTTGTCCCACATAGACTTCAGTGGGTTAACTGATATCCAACCAACTGGTTGGGGAAGTGAATTCAGTGATAATGACTGAGTTCTAATCATTGAAGCGAATTTCGGCTTATGTAGACGAAACGAAGATGATAACGGCTCTCGAAGCCGAAGTGAAGTACCTGGCCACACAGGCCAATGATCAACAGTTATCTGCTGCAGGTCCAGGAAAGGATTTCGATCCAGAACCCCCTGATATCATGCTAGAAGAAATGCAGGAACAGAGGCTCGACGCCATCTATGACGATGAGCCTTTGGGCTTCGAAAAGGACCCCTTGGCGAACAACATTAAAATGTTAGCTCAAGATCCTTTAGAAGAAATCAACTTAGGCGAAGGGTCAGAGAGAAGGCCAACTTACATCAGTGCCAAAATTGACCCAGAACTTAGGTTGGAAGTAATTCAATTGTTGAAAGAGTTCAAGGACTATTTTGCATGGGATTACGACGAAATGCCTGGTCTCGACAGAGGATTGGTAGAACTTCAGTTGCCAATCAAACCTGGGAAGAAGCCAATTAAGCAAAGTCCAAGACGCTTCGCTCCAGAAATACTGTCGAAGATCAAAACGGAAGTCGAAAGACTTCTGAAATGCAAATTCATACGCGTTACAAGGTATGTCGAATGGATTGCAAATATTGTGCCAGTGATTAAGAAAAATGGTACATTAAGGGTGTGCATAGATTTCATAGATTTGAATGCCGCTACGCCCAAAGATGAATATCCTATGCCGGTGGCGGAAATGCTAGTCGATTCTGCCGCTGGCTATGAATACCTGAGTATGCTCGACGGTTATTCAGGATATAATCAAATATTCATTGCTGAAGAGGATGTGTCGAAAACAGCTTTTCGATGCCCTGGGGCCCTAGGCACTTACGAATGGGTAGTGATGCCTTTTGGCCTAAAGAACGCTGGGGCAACATACCAGCGAGCAATGAATTCTATCTTCCATGATTTTATTAACACTTTTATGCAAGTATATATTGATGACATTGTTATAAAATCTGTTTCCAGGAAGAATCATATTGACCACCTTCGACAATCATTCAAAAGAATGAGAGAACATGGTCTGAAGATGAACCCTTTGAAGTGTGCATTCTGTGTGAAAGCTGGAGATTTCTTGGGCTTCGTTGTCCACAAGAAAGGAATCGAAATCAACCAGAACAAGACGAAGGCAATTCTGGAAGCGAAAGCGCCATCGAATAAGAAGGAACTGCAATCTCTGTTAGGCAAGATAAATTTCTTGAGAAGATTTATATCTAACCTAAGTGGGAAAGCTCAGGCCTTTTCACCCTTACTTCGACTGAATAAAGAGGGGTTCGAATGGGGGCAAGAGCAACAAGAAGCCTTCGACAAAATCAAAGGGTACCTCACTAAGCCACCTATTTTGGTGCCTCCTCGTAGCAATAGGAGTATGAGATTGTACATAGCTGCATCCGACAAAACTTTGGGAAGCATGTTAGCCCAAGAAGATGAAAATGGAGTCGAAAGACCCATTTACTATCTTAGTAGAGTTTTGAACGATGCAGAAACTAGATATAGTGAAGTTGAAAAATTGTGTCTATGTCTGTATTTCTCTTGTACAAAACTCAAGCAATATATAAAACCAGTTGATGTGTACGTTTCGTCTCATTTTGATGTTTTCAAGTATATGTTGTCGAAACCTATCTTGCACAGTCGAATTGGCAAGTGGGCATTAGCATTAACTGAGTACTCCTTAACCTTTATGCCTCTTAAGGCAGTGAAAGGACAAGTGGTTGCAGACTTTATAGTCGACCACTCAATTCAAGTTGAGGATATTAATTATGTGGAGATAGAACCTTGGAAATTCTACTTCGATGGTTCCAGCCATAAAGATGGAACAGGAGTAGGAGTCTTGATCATTTCTCCAGAAAAAATTCCAACAACATTCAAGTACAAGATATCAGGTTCTTGTTCGAACAATGAGGCTGAGTACGAAGCTCTAATTACTGGCCTTGAAATATTGTTGGAATTGGGGGCAACTCGAGTCGAAATAATGGGAGACTCAGAGTTAGTCATTAAGCAAGTCACAAAGGAATATAAGTGCATAAGATAAAATCTCATTATGTACTTTGTGATAGCAAATCGTTTATTGAAAAAATTTGAAATGGTCAATATTCGACACATACCCAGATTGGAAAATCAAATAGCCAACGACTTGGCACAAATTGCATCTGGGTACAAGATTTCAAAAACGAGATTACAAAGAGCAATCGAAGTTCGAGAAAAGATAAAAGCAACTTGTCTATCACCAACAGACTTGGAATCGACAAGACTAGGATATGCTGATCAAAGTAACTTCGAAATTTCGTTCATAGATAATTTGTCAGAACAAGATTGGAGGAAGCCCATTGTGGATTATCTTCAAAATCCAGGAGCTTCGACAGAACGAAAAACAAAGTACAGGGCGTTGAGTTATGTACTCATGGGTAATGAGTTATACAAGAAGACGCCTGAAGGGGTATTGCTAAAATGCTTAAGTGAAACTGAGGCATACATAGCCCTTTCGACTACGCACGCTGGAACATGTGGGGCTCACCAAGTAGGGCATAAGATGAAATGGTTGTTGTTTCGACAAGGACTATACTGGCCCACTATGCTGAAAGATTGTGTTGAGTTCGCCAAAGGTTGCCAAGAATGTCAAGTCCATACAGGCATCCAACATGTACCAGCGAGCGAACTTCATTCGATAGTGAAACCTTGGCCCTTTAGAGGATGGGCGTTGGACCTCATTGGAGAGATTCGACCAGCATCATCAAAGAGTCAGAAATATATATTGGTAGGCATTGATTATTTTACTAAGTGGATCGAAGCTATCCCTTTAGTCAATGTAGACCAAGAAAATGTCATTGAATTTATTCAAAAGAACATTATCTTTAGGTATGGAATCCCTGAGACTATAACTACTGATCAAGGATCAGTTTTCACTGGTCGAAAGATGCAGGAATTCGCTCAGGAAACAGGTTTCAAACTCCTAACATCAACGCCTTATTATGCACAGGCAAATGGTCAAGTCGAAGCAGCGAACAAAGTAGTGATTGGCTTGATAAAAAAGCATGTTGGGAAGAAACCAAAAAATTGGCATAAGACGTTAGACCAGATTTTGTGGGCTTGTCGAACGTCCCCAAAAGAAGCCATAGGTACAACACCATATTGGCTAACTTTTGGTCACGATGCAGTGTTGCCAGCAGAAATTTGTCTTCAATCTGCAAGGGTTCAGAGACATTATGATATTCCCTCTGAAATTTATTGGGATATGATGTTAGACGAACTGGTGGATTTAGACGAAGAAAGATTGCACGCTCTCGACCTACTCAGGCTTCAGAAGAAAAGAGTAGAAGACTCTTATAATAAAAAGGTGAAACCTAAGGTATTTTCGCCTGAAGAACTAGTTTGGAAGGTGATTCTTCCCATGGATCGAAGGGATCGAAGCATGGGAAAATGGTCACCCAAATGGGAAGGACCATTCAGAGTTATCCAGACTTTTTCTGGTGGAGCCTATGAAGTCGAAGAGCTAGGTGAAGATAAAAGGCTCTTGAGAGTAAATGGTAAATATTTGAAAAAATACAAACCTACACTCCAAGAGATAAAAATAAAATAACATAATTAACCATAAAAAAGAAGCCAAAATGGAAAATTTTTATAATTTAGCCAAGATGGCAATGTTGTCGAATACATATTACAAAATATGGTTAAAAAAAAAGCTAAATCAATCAGAAGGGAATGGAGTCCTTGAGTCGAAGGTATTTGATTTGCTGCAGCTCCAATCTTTTCTTGCACCAGGCATTCGCCTGCACGAGCGTGGCAATCTGATCGTCGAAGCCTTGAGCTTTCTCAGTGAATTCTAGGCCGTGTGTGATTTCAGTTTGACTTTTGGTGTCTGGGACGGTCGAGAGAAGTTCCTCCTTGCGCTTAGTATTGGCATTTATCTTAGCCTCTATTTCTTCGATTTGCGCCCTGAAGGAAGCATTCTCTCGATCGATAGCATCAACTTCTTCTTGTCTAGATGCTTTCTGCTTCGACAACTCCGCAATTCGAGAAGTTGTCTCTGCTACGGCAGTCCATGCAGAAGAGCTTTTGCCATATAGCACTTCAAGTTGACTATTAAAGCCCCTTTGTCGCTGATAATCTGATGAGACTTGATCAATAATGGAGTGTAACTCCATGATAAAGCCTGAGATTTCTGGAGGCACAGCTAACAAGTCTACGGCATTCAAAACAGCCCCCAAATATGATGGAGCAGTAGGGTCCCCCTCCAAAGCTTTCATCAAGTCCTTCTTGAAAAACTGAGCCTTAACCTTCGTCAGAGCCTCATCGAGAGGAGAAGTTTCAGTGGACTTCCCCGACAGAGTCGGAACCTCCTGACTAGCGTCAGACGAACTTTTGCTCTCGATGATGGCGTTCAGATAGCTAACAGGATCAGTTTGCTTCAAGAGTTCTAAGTCCTCTTTCGACTTATGCTTTGTTGAGGTAACAGCCTTTGCAACAGCATTATCTTGGGTTTGAGGCTGTTGAGTAGTATTTGCCTCGACTTGACTCTCTTCGACTCGGACTGTGGCAGTACCAGCGTCTCCTTGGTTCCCTTCGCCAGAGTCATCTTGGTTCTCTTCGCCAGCGGCACCTTGATCTTCTTCGCCAGCGTTGCCGTGGTTCCCTTCGTCGCGATTCTCTTCCGACAGATCCACCACCTGAATCTCTTTTGGTTGTTGCTCTTCTGGTTGTGGATCTTCTGCTGGTTTTTCTGCTGTCTCAGCATTGGCCTCATTTGTTTTAGTGTGGGCCTCATCGTTCGCCAAGTCTTTTTCTTGTGGCCTGCTGAGTTCAGCAGACTCCAATGTTTCAGAAGTCCTTGGCGGTGAGCTTTCAGTGGTGTCCTGAAAAGAGAAGAAGAATCTTCTAAATTCGAAAGAGACATAGTCGAATGTTATTGACACCTGAGTTACGAAGAGATCTAAGAGAGTACCTGTAAATTAGCTTCAGCCCCAGGGCTGGAATTGTCGCTTTCGACAGGCTTATTGAGAAGAACGTTTAATTCCTCCTCCGTTGGCTCCTCAATGATTACTGGAGGTGGCCTGGGCTTTCTCCCAGCGACCTTTATTCTGATTGTTCGACCAGCAGCCTCAGGAAAAGGAACGTCCTTCGTCAGCTTTCGCCTTTTTAGAGGAGCAAGGGGAGGATCATCTTCTTCATCGCTCCCGGATTCGACCGTCAGTGCTGGCCGTTTCTTGGGCGAAGGTGCCTAAAAAACCAATTGGATTCGACTTAGCAGTTGCATCGAAAGTCAAAAATTAAAGCCAGAAGAAGATAATGAAAGTCTGGTTACCGGTGCAGAAGCCTTTTTCGAAAGGCCTTCCCCCTGTTGGTTTGTTATGGTCTTTGCCGGCGCTATAGTCTTCGCCGGCGGTGGAGGTTTTGTTGAAGGGCCTCCTCCTTGTTGGCCTTCTGCAGCCTTCTTGGCTGCAGGCTTTCGAACAACTGAAAGCAGATAAAATAATTAACAGGATAGCAGTCGAAAGAGAAAGACAAAGTAATTTGAGAGGATGAACTTACATTTCTTTATTTTGTCCAAGACAAGGACAAAAGATTTCTGAAGCTCATCCACGAAGTCCTTCTCGTCGAAAAACTCCTCAGCGTAATAACTTTTCCACCATTCCTCGAAGGATGGTGAGCAAAGAAAGTTAAGCTGGTAGTCAAACAACGAAAGAACTGTTCGACCAGCATATCTGCCGATATGCTTCATGGCAGCTTCTTCGGTGTAGTCGTTGCAGAAGTATAACATAGACTTCTCCCTTGGAAAAATTGGAGAAGGTAGTGTTTGAATAATACCAAACTGGCGAGACACCAGGTTTGGTTGATATGCAATCAGACTCAAGTGAGTCTTAGAGCTTTTGAATCGAAGAGGCATGATTCTTGGTGTGAGGAACGCCTCCCACATTGTTGTATGTTCGTCAACCTGAGGACCACTCGACGTCCTAGGATGTGGCCTTGTGAACCACTCGGGGCCAACCTTCCGTCGAGCAAACGGAGCCATAGTCAAAGCAAACTCTTTCCTTCTAGCAAACATCAGAACGAAGTTTGTGAAAGTTTGCTGAAGCTCCAGTCCATCTTCCATTGGAGTCAACAGAGCCAGTCTGGTTCCTTCGACACGTCTGTTCGCTATCTCTGGAGCCTGCTCATTTATCTGAATCTTCTTAGGCAAGAAAGATTCGAAGGTGGCATTGAGCCACAGTTGGAGCAGCCAAAAAGGTCCAGCAAGCAGCAGACTGGCCCTGTTCTCGATAATCTTCAAAAGAGTCGCTCCATTACTAATCGACTCATACAGGCTAGCCAAAATCATTTCTGCCAAACAGATGTTTTGGCCATGATGGAGTTGAGTGGCGAGAGTGACCATCTTCTTGGTCACCTGTAAGGACTTGGAGCAAAACACAAAGCGTGTCAGCCATAAGGCTAGAAACGCAATATGTTCGACATCTGACACAACATCTGTCGACCTGTCGTGGTAGTGATTGATGAAGGTGGTGTAGGTTGGTTTTGTGGCAGAGAATCCAATCTGATCCTCCGACATCTCCTCCGGGTCGAAATAGTCCCCAGTGGGTCGAAGGCCAGTGATGGCGGCCACATCGAAGAGTGTGGGAGTCAGCATTCCACAGGGAAGATGGAAAGTGAAATGGGTGTAGTCCCAGAAGAGGAGAGAAGCTATCAACATCTCTGGGGAATAGTTAAGACCTGTTTTCGACAGCATAACCAGGTCGAAAATTCCCATGTCTTTCCAGATCGAAGCTTAGTGTTTCTCCATCTTTTCCAGCCAAGCACTATAATCAGAAGTAAGGCTAGGGCCAGACCTGAAAGCCCTAACACCTTTGTTGAAGAAACGGAGGTCGATTTTCTCTTTAGCAGGGTCTTCATTATCCTCAGCATCTTTCTTGGAGCATGCAACCGGTTTAAGTCTCTCAACTACCGGAAAATAACTCTTGATCTTCATGGCCTCAGCAATGCTTGGGTACAATGGGCCAGACATAGCAAAGATCTGGTTGGAATATCCAACCGGAATCATAAGGTGGCATGAGTAAGCATCGCGTACAGCGATATCCAAAGGTTCAGGGACCCTTCGTTGGCCCGTGGGAGTTACTACTGGAGCGGTGGCGAAAACCCTAGGTTTGACGTTCCCAGATGGTGCGTTGGCGCTAGGAGCATTAGAAGAGCCAGATGCCATTGTTGGTAATGAGGTTGAAGACGAAGTGAAGGAAAAGAGGTTTGCAAAGTTGACAAGTTTGAATGCAAATGAGGAATTCTGAAAGCAAGGTTGCGTAAAAAGTCCCACAATGGGTACTCACTGCTATTTATAGTAGTGGGGGAAATCCCCAAAATCGAGGACATTAAATGCCATTTAATGTTGCAGAAGGTAGTGGGACACGTGGCGTCTCCCTGTGGTTTTAGCCGTTCTGCAGAAATGGAAGGGTGCAGCGTGCGCCCTCGTTTTTTGGAATTGTCATGATGACAATTTGTGAAATGACGTTTGGCACGCTACACGCCGTACTGAAGTGACGTCTTAGGTACGGATAAATGATGGTTTTCCTTGGGATTGTCAGTGGTTGGTAGAAGACAACAAAAAGTGCACAATTTAATTTGTGACTAAGAATGAAGAGACAGGTGTCGAATGGCGTTTCAAAGAATGCCTTTTTCTTTCAGAGTCGAAATAAGGCATTCTTGGGGGGCAATTTGTTGGCTCTTAAATTCGACACCCTTGTTTCATTAATGTCAGCCATTAAAGCTGAAGGTTGTTTTCGATCAGCTGGGTCTGTCGAAATGCCCATCGAAAGATGGCACTGTACTTAGAAGATTTCTTCCAAAGGAGAAGTTGGTTGCCTTCGACGTCGAAGTTGTTTCTCGTCGAATATTCCTCTCGACGAAGGTGTTCGATGGTTCAGAGTGGAGCGGTTTGAAATTCAAGCGTTTGGAGGGAAAACGGTTTCCAGCGGTTATCAGGTGTAACGTGCAAAGATCTGGAGCGTCGAACGTTGAGAACGTGCCAAGTGGGATCATCTCGAAGCAGTGTAACTGCCCGACGGTTACTTGGGATGTTTTAGTATAAATAGTAGTAGTTCACGCAGATTCTCGTGTGTGTTCACAATAATATACAAAGTCACTCATATAGATTCGAGTACCCAGCGTGTGAGAAAGAATTATTGAGAAATGTATGTGTGAAACACCAACTTTATTAATCAAAGTCATTTACTTTTCCAGAAACTTTACTTGCTTTCTTCTTTACTTTCCTGTCGAAGTCCTTTACTTTAAGCCTTCATTTATTTTACCAAGCCTACTTCTTCATGCAATTTACTTAAAGCCTCTTTATTTTATTGTCATTTAACCATTATCCAATTTAGTCAAAACCTCAAAATCAACCTATGTCCTAGGATCAATCTGATCGATCCTGCGAGTAACCAAATAAGTAACCATTTGGAGGATCAGCGGTTGTTTACCAATAACCACGGTAAACAACGATGGAGTATCTTTCCCTAAGATGCATTTAAAGTATTATGTCCGCAAGATTCAACCATACACAATTGATCAGAATCTTTGGATCCATTTCTTCCAAGAGAGCTTAGTTGGGACTCAACTTGAATGGTTCTATTAATTGGAGGGTTCTCGCATCCACACCTGGGAGGATCTAGCTGATTCTTTCTACAAGCAGTACCAATACAATGCTGATCTTGCACCAACTCGTGTGCAATTGCAGAATTTGACCATGGGTTCCAACAAGAGCTTCAAAGAATACACCCAAAGGTGGAGAGATCTGGCTGGTAGGGTGCACCCCCCTTTAACTGATAGGGAGCTGATTGACATCTTCATGGGAACCTTGACAAGACCTTTCTTCAATAACCTAATCGGAAGCTCCTCAGTCGGGTTCACCGAAATAATACTGACCGACGAAATGGTCGAAGTTGGCATCAAAAGCGGAAAGATCCAAGGAGCTACACCCTCCGATGCTCAGAAAAAACCATAAAATGGGAAGAAAGAGTCCAATGATGTGTATGGTCAAAAGAGTCATCATGACCAACATGTAGGAGCAATCTTGATCTCTAATCCTACGCCTACTCAACAAAGATAGGGGCATTAGCGTAAGGAGGTCGCGCCTAGAAGACAATTCACTAAGATCAACATGTCACTGGCTCAAGCACTATAACACATGTTGAAGGCAGAGTTGATTACATTAAAGGATCCTCTCCGGAACCGCAACACTTCCGCTCCTACCTATCATCCCAATGAAAGGTGTGCATACCACTCTGATAGTCTGACACACGACACGAACAACTGTTGGGCTCTGAAGAACAAGATCCAAGACATGATTGATGCCAAGGGGATCGAGTTTGACCCTCTGGAGACTCCAAACATGATCATTGCTCCTATTCCGAATCATTGAAAGCTTTTGTTCATTTGAATTTTCAAGTTGTAATCTCTTTTGTTGTTCAAACACTTATCTATTAATGTTAAACTCTGTTTCATTAATGAATTGCATATGTTTGTCTTGAATTGATCCATTCATTTTCATTACATTTAAACTATGCTTTTTACTCTCTTTATGAAATTCAACTCTTGCTAAAAGTTACAAGCCTTTAGAGGGAGGATGACGAAAACAATCCATAATCTGATACAGTATGCTTTTGGACAGACCTTGCTGACGATGTACATGCGTTCTTTCAAATCCTAAACACTGGAGTTATAAGGAAGATAATCCCTAGTCAACCCCTTCGAGCCAAAGAAGTAGAAGTTTTATTTTTTACACAACTTGAAACCATTAATCAAAACCTGGGACAGGGTAGTCTCTCAGTTAATTCAAATGTGCGTTCAGTCGCAAACTTTCACTTCGTACATAACGAGTGATATCAAAAACATTCCTTTGGAATCAAAAGATGGTAATGGTTCCATACCAAATAGGAAGTCATTATCTCTCAAAAAGAAAAGCCCACTAAGTCAAAACCTACAAAGGAGACTTAAGAAAAAAAACGGGGGCATCCCGCTGACCGTAATCTCAAAACAGGAACAGTCGGGCAAAACCAGGGATAATAAATAAAAAAAAGAAGAGGTCACTACAAATCCTCAACAACATGAAAAATGTTGTAAAAATGACTGATTTCCGACAAACTTAACTTGTCTGAACCATCACCAAAACGTCATTCCAGACTTAATTGGAGTTCAAACGCACAATTAACTGAGTTTAGGACTGAAGAACATCACGAAGAATGGGCGTGTACAAATACAATTTGAGCCTTTATCCTTTGTTTCTTAAAACGTGAACCAAGCTACGTTACAACCCTTCAAAAGTCCTAATTGAAGCATATGTTAGTTCGAAAGCATACTGTTACAAAAGGTAACCTGACTTCTGTAAGGCTTTACTCTAAATCCTGAGTTTGAATTTTCATACAAAATTTCTTGCTAAAAACGCGTTTTCAAAACTTCAAGACAAGCATAAATTTTTCATTTATTTGAATATCGTTGTTTGCATATGGCTATTTGTTTGACAGAATAGAAATTCACACAACAAATATCCGATGAACGAAAGCTCTCTCAGTGAACAAAATCACTTCAAGTGGGATGACACTTCCAATGAAAAATATCCTACCAACAAGGGGGCATGACATGTCACTATCCAGCACACTTGGGGCATTCTAGTCAAGATCCCAAGAAATTTCTCAAGAAATGCTGAATATACCAGGGGCAGGTCTCCATCACTTGGGGCATTGAATGCAAATCCCAACAAAGGGTTACGTACAGTCAAACATTTCCTGGCAGTGCCACAAACACTCGCTACTAGGGGCAATGACAAAGCTCCCCAAAATTATTCTCATAGGATGACTCCCAGCCAGAGTTTCAATCTCTAAAAAAAACTTCTCACCAGCTGAGTCGACCTCAAGAATCCTCGAGGATTTTCTCCAGTGAAGTCGCCACCTCTCTAACATACTGGCAACATGGTTTATTTCCCCAACAAACGACAGGATTCCCCAACTTGAGTTTGCCTCTCCGACTACTACAAATCAAAGGACCACAACTCCTCTTTCTTAGTAGACTACTCTACAATCCCCAGCAAGTTACTATGAAGCCTGGACCCGACCAGACATCAGTTCAACTTCTACTCCCCAGTAGAGAAACGGACGACGGAGACTCCTGAACTCTTTTCCCCAAACAGTAATCAACACTCTCCACAGAGTTTTCAATATTCCTCAACAGAGTTCTCCTTAAAACAACAAAATAGGAATTCCCGGTGGAAACATTCTAAGCAAAGTTTGAAGACACACCTACTCTTCAACAGGAGTCCGAGATTTATTGACTCCCCAACTTTTGTCAATGATTTATTTTCCCAGACAAAGATACACTTCAATAAATATTTCACATTTCATACATCCTATTTAAATACATGAAAAATGCACACGACACAGTCTCATTTATTTTGATAACATCATTTCACAATGCATTTCATACATAATGACATTGCATACAATTAATGTTTTACCTTTTTCAGGAAAAGGTTAATCAACAGATGGCTATCGTCAACAATTTTCAAAAAGGGTAAGAGATTAATACCTGTAACAAGTCAGAGAAATTATCTACACGACCAACTAAAGTAACCCTACACAGGTTCCTTCTCTTTCCAAGATGAAGTTTTACACGAACTCATCATGAAGCAACCCTACACAGGTTCCTTCTCATTTCCCAGATGAAGTTTTACACGGACTCATCATGAAGCAACCCTACACAAGTTCCTTCTCTTTCCAAGATGAAGTTTTATAAGGACTCATCATGAAGCAACCCTACACAGGTTCCTTCTCATTTCCCAGATGAAGTTTTACACTGACTCGTCATAAAGCAACCCTACACAGGTTCCTTCTCTTTCCAAGATGAAGTTTTACATGGACTCATCAAGAAGCAACCCTACCCAGGTTCCTTCTCATTTCCCAGATGAAGTTTTATATGGACTCATCATAAAGTAACCCTACACAAGTTCCTTCTCATTTTTCAAGATGAAGTTTTACACTGACTCATCATAAAGTAACCCTACCCAGGTTCCTTCCTTCTCCAAGATGAGGTTTTACACATACTCATCATAAAGTAACCCTACTCAGGTTCCTCCTCTCTCCAAGATGAAGTTTTACACGGACTCATCATGAAGCAACCCTACCCAGGTTCCTTCTCATACATTTCCAGATGAAGTTTTACATAGACTCATCATGAAGCAACCCTACCCAGGTTCCTTCTCATACATTTCCAGATGAAGTTTTACACGGACTCATCATGAAGCAACCCTACCCAGGTTCCTTATCATACATTTCCAGATGAAGTTTTACACGGACTCATCATGAAGTAACCCTACCCAGGTTCTTTCTCTTAAATTCCAGATGAAGTTTTACACAGACTCATCCTGAAGTAGCCCTACACAGGCCCATCACAAATGAACGATCAAAGACCTCTGCTGGTTCAGTTTAAATATCTCAATGGTTTATCCTGATTCTATCTAGTAGACATTTCCTCTAGTTCAGATAGATCACTCCAAGATTTATTATGATTCTTCTCCAGACCTCTTTTGGTTCAATTTAAGCCTCCCGACGATTTATCTTGATACTTTCCAAATAGACATCTTCTCTGGTTCAGATAAATCACTCCAAGATTTATTCTGATTCTTCTCCAGACCCATGCTGGTTCAGTTTAAATCTCTCAACGGTTTATCGTGATTCTTTCCCATATAAACTTTCTCTGGTTCAGATAAATCGCTCCAAGATTTATTCTGATTCTTTTCCAGACCTCTACTGTTTTAGTTTAAACCCCTCAATGGTTTATCATGATTCTTTCCCGTAGACACTCTCCCTGGTTCAGATAGATCACTCCAAGATTTATTCTGATTCTTTTCCAGCTGGAGTCAAGCTTAGACTTAGTCTAATTTCTGTCAACAATCACCTTTGGATGGCATTTATAAGCCTATCTCCAACAACTCTCCATCATCCCTTCAAATGGAATTTGTAAGCCCATTCCCTACACAGTCAACCACCACATTATCAAGTGCATATTTCTGGGCACTCTAGTGTTCAATCATCTTCCACCTTCAAGTCACGAAAGACAGATTTGTCAATCTAACTCTTCAGGTCTAAGAAGATTGAACAGGGGCAACTGTTGTACCCCAAAATTTTCCCTCTCAATTCTCAAGGCTTTTCTCACAAAGATTCTCAGGATTTAAGCTTGCACAAGTGCATTGAGATTTTCTAGTACCAAGATTAAAAGGAAACTGTCAAAAAGGAAGAAAACAGATAAAAATAACATTTTGACAAATTTGGGGAAAAATAGGCCTTCTTCGATTCAGCCTTTCAATTGGACAAGTGTGTTGCCTGCATGCTTGCAATCGAAGGCCATGACATGCTGGCCATACGTGCCCCTTGCAAGACAAACCCTTCGATTCACCAAGCATACTGTCTGCAACCCTGCTTCGATTTGGATAAACATGCTACCTGCAAGCCTGCTTCGATTGGGTATATGTTGCCTGCAAGTCTGCTTCGATTGGGGATATGTTGCCTGCATGTTTGTTTCGTTTGGACAAGCTTCGATGGGACAAAGTAACCATCTCTATGCATCCTTCGAATCCACTTGCACCAAGGACCTCTTGCAGACTTTGCCTCTCACAAGCTTCGTTTGAGCCAAGAGATGTCTTCGTACAAGATTTGACTAAGTTCTTCCTTCCCTTAAAAGAACACCCTTCGGTTTAGAAGCCAGGAATTTCCCTCATGCTGAACAGACACAAGGCAATAACTCCCTTTATGTTTGTTTCTATCCACATGCTTCGATTGGGCAATATTATTCCTTCGAACACGAGCTTTCGATTAGGAAATGTGTTTGCTTCGACCCAAGCTTCGACTGGGCATTAGCTTCCTTCAAGTAAGCTTGTTTCGACCACAAGCTTCGACTGAGGCAAAGGCTTCCTTTGAACAAGTGTGCTTCAATCTCATTCTTACATTCGACTCAAGACCAAATCTCATTTTCCAGGCTATGTTGCTTCCAAAACTTCACATAACCAGAGGTTTACACAAGTTTATGATACATCGCACAAAGATTCGAAGTTTTATCCACTGGATAATACCATTCCTGGATGAAATGGCGAAGGAATGTGTACCCTTTCTTCATAAAAGGTACTTTGGTCACAAAATCAGCTTTTAACCGGATTTTGGTATGAGCACAAGCAATGCCGAAAAGCATAAGTCATATCTTTTGTACCCCAACTGCCAATAGGCCCCACACTTATACTTTTCAAGTTTCATATTTTATTGTTTTTGCAAGGCTGGCTACTTCAACGTCTCCCAAGCATTTCCTCTATAAATAGAGGAACCATGAACAAGTAAAGGGAGGATTTTTTGGATGAAAGAAAAGAATCTCCAAATTTTTCTCAAACACAAACACAAAACTGTCAAGTTCATCAACACTTGAGAAATCAAATAATCCCAAATATTTATCTCTTTCGATTCTGAAAAGTCCCCACACTTTACATCCCTTCGAATCCAGTAGAAAGAAACATAACACTTGTTTCTTCCCTCCTTCGAATCTAGCATCCAAGGCCCAGCTTCTGGCCCCTCCCTTCGAATCCAGGAGAATCCAGGGTCACCACTCAAGGTCAAGTTCAACTTCAAGGTTGCAGCAAGGTAAGTTACTCTTACCCTTGCATCTTTCGTTTCCAGCACATGTAAATACAACCCCTTTTCGTTTCAAGCATGTACATATTGTTGTTTTTCCTTTTTCGTTTACACCCTTATAGTTTTGTTCTATTGCCTTTTGGTTTTTGCTTTTGGTTTCTTATAAATATTTTAAGAATTAACTTGGCCCTAAGGCAGTGCTAGCATGGCTTTAGGCCATGTTTCTATTTAACATCTCAAACGAAAGGAACAGGAAATAGGAAATAGGAAATGAAGCTTCTGGCTTCTACCCTATTTCTTCAGTTAAACCGAAAGAGGCAACCAGGAGGCAAACCATGTTGACTTCCAGGCCCAGACGAAAATCATGCCTACACTGATTCTAGGCCCAATCGAAAGGCACAACCTACTGCTTCTAGGCACCAGTTGAAGGATACCACATGCTGACTTCCAAGCCCCAGAAATCCAGAATCAAAGGCCATGACCTCACTGGCGCAAACTTCCAATTGAAGGCCATGACCTTGCTGATGCCAGCCCCCAATTGAAGGAGGCCAACAAAATTCAAATTGAAGGTTGCTTTCCCCCTAATCGAAGGAGCTCTTTTGTTACTTCTTTTTATCTTATTTTTTTCTTTATATTTCTATGCACTTCAATATGGTTGTAATAGTGTAGGATTTATTTTTTTTGCACTTTTATTACTTTTGTACAAATGCTAGTAATTAGGTGTGTATGGCAAGATAAAACAACAAATAGACAACCCCTAATCAATACAAAATGCATGCAAATCAAACACACTTTGCACACATGCACCCTTTGGGTAATCTCACTTGTTGCCTCGGAAAAATAGTCATGTCCCTCGAACATGGATGTTTTAGCAAAGACCCTCGATAAAAGATCGTAGTCCCTCGATGTTGCCTTCGGTAACTGATCTAGTCCCTAAAACAACATTGCTAAAATGTCCCATGGGTTGCCTCCTATGACTATACAAACGTCTCACGCCCGTTCCTTCACATCCAACGATGGGGCTTCTTACCAAAACAATGGCGAGATAGCAACATCTAAAGGAGGAGGAAAAGAACATCTAAGACCTTTTGAGTAGGTAGATTTCTCCTAGTTGCTCGCTTGCTCACAACAAAAAACATTTCATACACCAACACTCTCATTTGAAACATTTTCAAAAGACAACACTTTGTACGCGTTCTTATAGAAACGAGAGCCATTACAAAGACACCATTTCAAAATCACTTTCAAAAACACATTCCACAAACACCATTAAACTATTTTCGAAATAACACTTTGTACGCGTTCTTATAGAAACGAGAATCATTACAAAGACACTTTCAAAACCCACACCACATGCACATTCAAACAAAAGCAAGTGATCTAGCAAGCAACTAAGAGCCCGTAGATAACTATGGATGAAAAGGGTGCTAATACCTTCCCTTTCCATAATCTAGCCCCCGAACTTAAGAAAACATCTCTAAAGGTATTTTCTGTTCTTTTCATCCTTTCCTTTTGGATAAAAGATAAGTCGGTGGCGACTCTTGCTAACCGCAACATTTGCGATAAAACGCAAAAACACCCAAGTCAGTTCTCCCGTCGCGTTACACATTGTTGTGATTGTCAATTATCTTTTCCCCATGATTCTCAGGAGTAAGCAAAACATTAGGTCCATTAACAGGTCCTCCAATTGGTCCTTCATTGGCAGAAGAGGAAGAAGCAGTAAGATTGGAAACATTCTGACAAAGATCTTCCTGGCCCTTGATCACATCGTTAAGTGTCTCAAGAAGTTGATTCATTCGACCCCCCATGGAATCCATATCTTGGCAGAGTAAGTTCTAGTTCTCTTCAAAGCGGTCCATAATCCTCTGTTGATTGAGTCTGGTGTTGTACAGGTGTGTAGGAGTCAGCTTCACTGATTCTGAATAAGGACAAAAGATAAGGGCCTCATTAAGTTTTTGTACCTGATAAAAGTGATGCATGAAATGTATGCAATGCATGTAATGTTTTATTATTTCCAGAGTATTCAAGAGTTTTGTCAGCCATCAAGAATAATAAACAACATGATAAAAGAAGGAAATAAAAATAGAGGAGATACATTAACAAGAACTGCTCATTCATTAAATAAAAGGAAAGCTCAAAAGGAGTCTGATACAAGGAAAGCCATAAACTATCCCATCCAACAAATCTGGTGGTGATCAAACATCAAAATGAAAATACAACTCTTAGTCTTCTATTTTCAAGGTGGCCTCTTCACCATTTTTTGTGTTGTTTTCCATTCTTAACGAAGATGGAGACTTTAAAATACCCTAGAAATTACATGCACATGGGATTTAATTAAATTTTCTTTTTATAAAATTATATGATGCAACACGACAGGATCAAGGTTCCCATAACATTAGAAAGTTGTTGAACTATTGAATAATTGGATGTAACATGATCAAAAGTTCGGAACATACGCCAAAAGATTTAAATAGTCACCAAAAACACCTGTAAGATCATCCCCCACTAAAGAGTGAAGTCTAGGTCAGGGTAAGGTCAAAACGAAAATCGGAGTCGTGAGTTCTCGTGAAAGTACTATCATCGTAACACATACGTGCGTAACGATAGTACCCCATTTGAACCTCGTCTGAGCGTGGCTCTCATGATAGGACTAGTAAGACATACTCCTTGTAGCTGTCATGACTATCCACTCTAATCCTATGTGTTCCTATATGAACTCTCTGGCTGGGTATTAGGCCTTTTACCTCATGTAACAACCCACCCACCAAGAAAAATAACGACAGTCCAACATATCCAATGTATAGGAACAGTGAAAATAAAATTCAATGCGAACATATATATATAGATACACTCGTATATACAAATAAACAAGCTATAAATCTAAAAAGAAATAAACACCCAAAGACACAACAAACAAGATCAAGTCTGACTTGCTTAAGAAAGTGTCCCCAGTTGAAGCAACTAGAGAAAATCTCAAACAATGAAGTCACCATAGAATATTTATTTATCCCATGGAAAGGAAAGGAAAATATCAAAGAAAACCTGAGAAGGGAGAAATTAAGGTCTTGCAACCAAGATAATGAGTATGAGACTCGATTACGCAAGGGGACGGTATTATCACCCCGAGCGTCCGTCGTACTCGAGGAGATCCACTCTTGTTGTTCTAATCAAAGGGTGTGTTTATAATCTAATGCTAACTTACTAAGGGAATGCATGCAGAAGTGAATTATTGATTCAGGAAAAAAGAAAAGAATTTTATTAGTATGCACGCCACGGCTGTGAACCTTTGTGGCCACTTACCACCTTTCGTGCAATAGGGAATCAAGGCACTCGTAGTTCTTCTTAAAAATGTTTTTTGGTTTGTTGTGTGTTCTTTATGGGTGACCAACCCTTTTGAAATGTTTTTTTAGTTACACCTTCTAGGTAAGGTGCCACATTTGATTTGTTTGTGTTTTTGTTATTTGTGAAAGGAGTTTGTGATTTCAAACATACAAAAGACTATGAATGGAGAAAGAACAAGCTTCGGGAATAGACCCACTCATCCTCTTCCATTGCTTAAGGCTCGTGAAAGTGTGATTCTCATCATTAGTTATTAAGTGTTTTTGAGATTTTGATAAAGAAAAAGAAGTTTTAGTTTTAAATATGCAAAAAGGGGAATGAAAAAGTCTAAGGGAGACTAGAGCCCTAATGTTATCATGCAATGGTGGCCCTAAAGTTAAGATTGAAAAAGGAAATCTCTACCTAAGTTAGCATGAAAAGATGAACCTATGGTTGAGGATAGAAGGGTGCTACCTAATATTGACATGCTTGGGTAAGAACCTAAGGTCTAATTGATTCACCTTATATAAGATGAGATCAAAGTCCTAAGGGAGCGTATTATCATACAAGCAAGCAAAGGCAAGAAGATAACAAGCAAACAAGTATCAAGGTTTAGCGTGTAAAAGCACATTGAGGCATAAAAGATGGAAAGCTAAATGGGGCAGCAACAACGTCAAATAGCACTCAAGAAAGTAAGCCATGAAGACGAAGGAATAATATTCAAGCATAGACCAAAGATGGGTCAAAGAAGTCAAGCAAACAAGCAAGCAAGTTCAAGACGACTTAAACAAGTGATGAAACAATGTTAGGATGCTTGAATGTTTCAATCAAGGTGAACTCAAGACCCATAATATGTTTCAAGAATATGAGAAAGAAAGAAGGAATTTGATTCCTTAAGGTTGCACAAAGTGCATACCTTATCTCCAGCAAAAACACAAGATTAAGCAAGAAGCATGTTCAAGATGAAAGGCAAAGAAGGAATTAATCTCATAAGGTCAAGTGATCTTCAAACCCTTGAGGGATTATAATTGAACTTATCATCCCTCAATCATTGATCCATAAGCAAAGCAACTCAAGATTTGGCTTAAAACATTCAATTGACACATTTCCAAATTAAATCAAGTAAAAATAGCAAAGTGATGTTAAAATTAAAATAAAAGTCACGAATGTGATCTGCAAACATTTTCAAGTCAGAAACATCTCTTTGCATCATTTTATCTTTGAAGGAAAATGGAAAACAAAAATAAAAGAACAAAACTAGGTTCAAAAGGTGTTCATTGAAGCACGCTTGATAAATAATTTTGTAAAATAAGGAAATAAATCAAGACAAAATGAGATAAAAATATCCAAGTCAGCTCAAGACAATAAAGAGTATCAAACTAGACACCTTAAACAAATAAATTTGTAAAAAAAAAGGAAAAATTAAAAGGTAAAAAATAAATAAAAATCATCTAAATGACCTTAAGACATGTGATAATTCTAAACGTATTTTTGTTGCATTTTTAGAATTAGGAAAAATTAGAAAATAAAATCAATCTTCAAACAAAACTAAGAAAATCAACCAAATTATCACTCTTCAAAAACAATTTTCAAAATCAAATCAACCTAAGTGATAAATTTGGTTGAAAATCCTTACAATTATCTAAAGACACAAAGAATCATGGAAAATATTTTTGTGTATTTTTAGGGTTAAGGGAAAAATTAAAGTATAATCAAAACAAAACACGAACAATTATTTTCAAGGAAATGACACATTTAATTAATGTATCACAAAATTTTCAAAAATAAAATAAAAATGAGAATTAAATATTAGACATGTTAAATTAATTTTATGATTTTTTTTGTAATTTTTGAATGATTAAAAGTATTTAAAAAAAATCAAAGATGAAAAATAAATTAAAAGAAAATAAAATGAGAATTTAAAATAGTTAATATTTAATGGCACTTCTATGCAAAAAGCGCTGTAAAAAATCCAGGAAACCAAACAATATAACATTTATTATTATTAATATTAAACAAGTGTGACAATTTAATGTACAACATGAATATCAATTGGATCACTTGAATAATAAGTTACTACTCTGACCAATCTGTGAATGATACATACCCTTTCTTCAACCTCCAAACTTCTTACGAACCAGCAAAACACAATTTATATAATGCCCTAGACCGAATTTTCTTCAACATTTTCTCACATTCACAACTTCTTCATTTCTTAATGAAATCAAAAAATTCTTAAACCAAAATTATAGATCTCAGAACATAGAACAACAACGCATAAAAAAAAATTCAACTTTTCACAGAGAAAAACAAGCGAGAAGATCATGAATTCATACTTTTTACACAAACTTCAAACGTAAAAAACAAGTAAAAATGCCAAACAAACACCACTTCATACCTATTGTATGGGCCAACTAAAGATGCATGAACATGTTTCTAAGCATTAAAATCCTAAAATGAGAGAGATGAAGTGAAGAGAAGTTTACCAAGTCGAATATGTCCAATGCACCTTGAGCCCTTCTAAGCTTAAGAAACTCACTAAACATCACTTGATGCTCCTCAATGAACTCCAAGGAAGGTGAATAATGATGGAGATCTCAAGAAAACTTAAGAAATTCAAAGAGAAAAGCTTAAGGGCCAATTTCTTTTAGATCTATTTAAGCTCTCCAACTTTGAATGTGTGAATAAAATAAGAGTTAGGGGGGGGGGGGGGTCCTTATATAGAGAGTGTAGAAAAGGGTAGAGTGGTTCTTTTACAAAGAAATTCGTTGGAGGGTGATTTTAGAAGTTTTGGCCAAAATATGGACTGGTGCCCAAGTTTGTATTTCATGTGGTTTTAGGTGCAAGCTTGGTTTGTTTTGGGGGCCTTGTAGGATCATATTTACATCTCCAAAAGATGGTACCTAGTAGTGGAGAGTGGAGAGAGATATTTACAAATTGCCATTTATGGCAATTTCGAGGTTTTTGAATAGAAACCAAACATACAAAGTGCATGGGTGAAAATAGAAGGTATCACGGGCTTATTCATGTCTTAAATATGTTATGGACTCAATTTGAATCAAAACCAATAGCTAGAAATCAAGTTTGAGAAAATTTACAACTTGGGTGACTTGAAAATTTCACAAAAATGACCTAAACTTATAAAATGCATAATGTCATCAATTCTTTGAATTAGCTCATGAAATAAGACTTTCTTGAAAGGGAATATGATTTCCTATAACTTTCATGTTTGGAGAAATTTGATTTGAATCCATTAAGATCTCTAAAACTACTCAAGAAAACAGGCTGAGTTGAAAAATGACCTATAATTTCCATGATGATCAAAAGTCCAAGCTGAACATCTCTCAAAACAATAACTTTTTGGACATGAGCTCACAAGGAAAAACTCGTAGATCTTAATTTTATCTTTCCAAGGATGAAAGGTTTGCGAATTTATGATAAAAAATGAAGAAGTTATGTTTTTTCAAAGTTTAGCTTGAAATGGTTAAATTCCATAACTTAGAAAAAATTCTTTAAGTTATAAAAGATAACTTATTTCTCAAGTTAACCTCAAATTTAGTCAAACTCTTTTTTTTCTTCATCCAATGACCATGTAACATCAAAATATGATCTTTGACATTCTTGTTGACCAAAAGCCCACTTGGTCAAACTTTGACTTTTGTTGACTTTTCCTCAATACTAGCAATAATCAACCTTTTGATCAATAAAACTAATGATCCATGAAACTTATAGAGTTACCCTAGGACACTTATCAACCCATGAAAACCAATTGGTTCAAAAAATCATTCAGGAATTGACTTTGACCAAAAAGTTGACTTTTTCCTCAATACAACTGGTTCAAAAATCATCTGAACAATTGAACTTCTTCTAATGAAATTGATGATCAATATTACCCCTATAGACATTTAGAGACATGTAGAGAACCATGAAAAACCATTTTGATCAAAAAGTCAGAAATAAACTGATTTTATCACAAATCCTAATTAAAGACCAAATAGTTAGGAGATGTTGACTGATGATCAAAACCCTAATTTCTCGGGGATTCATGGAGAATCTCTTGAACAAAGATGCCTTATATGATAATAAGATGGATATGGTGATAGTGTCTCAACCTTGAGCCCTCTCACCATGGTCTTATTCAGTTGACCAATTATAGTGCTTCAAAACCCTAATTTGACCAGATGAAAATTGTTTGTGCTTGATGAGTGATCTTTGTGGATGAGAGTCCCCCTTATACTTGATATACTCGGTGAATGTCTCAAAAACTTTCTTGCTTGATGTCTTGAGTTAAAATAAAACCATATAATCCTTAATCCCGTGAGTGTAACAATGAGTATGACCTAATGGTAAGTGCGCAAACGCAATGCAATAAGCCAGATGAAAATATATTTGGGGTATGACAACTGCCCTTATTTAATCATCTTAAACGTGAAAGTGAGATTGGCGCCAGCCTTTCGAACATTCAAGGTAGAAGAAGATTAAATAGAAAATACCAGAAATTTGTCTGAAAGAGGAAGTGGTGTTATTTTAATATCTGTTGGGAAAAGAAATGTGGGTGGAATAGCTTGCAACATAGCGTCAGTACCAATACAAGATATATTTTGTTAATAAGCAAGAGATTAACATGGGAAAGTGCTGAAATCAATACAGACGAGTACTGAAATCAATACGGATGAGTTTTGAAAGGAGATATGGACAAGTATAAAAAGTATCAACACGGAAGAGTGTTGAAATCAATACGGACATGTATTAAAAGGAGATACAAATGAGTATAAAAAGGAATCAACATAGACGAGTGCTGAAAATCTATAAGGACGGGTATTGGAAGGGAATACAGAGGAGTATCAAAAGGAATCAACACGAACGAGTGTTGAAATCAATACAGACGAGTATTGAAAGGGGATACATACGAGTATCAAAAGGAATCAACATAGATAAGTGTTGGAATCAATACATACGAGTATTGGAAGGGGATACAAACGAGTACCAAAAGGAATCAACACAGACGAGTGCTGAAATCAATACGGACGGGTATTGGAAGGGGATATAGATGAGTATCAAAAGGAATCAACATGGGCGAGTGCTGAAATCAATACAGACGAAAATTAAAAGGGGATACAGACGAGTATCAAGAGTAATCAACACCGACAAGTGCAGAAATCAATACAGACGAGTATTGGAAGGGGATACAACCGAGTATTTAAAGAAATCAACCTGAATGAATGCTGAACTCAATACAAATGAGTATTGAAAGGGGATATGGACGAGTATCAACATGAATCAACATATACGAGTGCTAAAATCAATATAGACAAGTATTGGGAGAAGATGCAGACAAGTATCAAAAGGAATCAACACAGCCGAGTGTTGAAATCAATGCATACGAGTATTTGAAGGAGATACAAACGAGTATCAAAAGGAACTAACACGGACGAGCGCTAAACTCAATATAGACGAGTATTAAAAGGGGCTATGGACGAGTATCAACAAGAATCAACACGAACGAGTGCTGAAATTAATATACGGACAAGTATTGGGAGGAGATGAGGACGAGTATCAAAAGGAATCAACACTGACGAGTGCTGAAATCAATACAAACGAGTATTGGAAGGAGATATAGACGAGTTCCAAAAGGAATCAACAAACAAATGAAAGACACAGATGAGTGTGTTTAGAGGTGGTTTATCATCTTATATGGCACATATGGTTATAGAAAAGCACGTTTTTATTTGAAGGAATTGTTTTAAGATATTATGGGAAATATCAATTGAATATTTTGTGACGTTCTCTTAGCAAATGAATGATTCATGCTTTTATGCAAGGTTACAAGTATGGCTTATGGTTCGTATGCATGTTTGAATTCCTTTTCAACGCATAATGAACCATATAAATGGATATGCTACACGTTTTAAGGATGTAATGGTATACAATGATAACTATATGCAAAGGAAAAAAAAGAGAAGAGAGAAGGTTCATCAGGAACTGCGACTTGCTGTCTCGAGATACCAATTGTAGATTGGTGCTGCTGAGGATTGAATACCAAAGATCATTGGTAACTCCCCTGGGGATAATGAAATGTTCTCTGAGGAAGAGTTGTAATCTTGCTTGGGGAGAAATAAAATCCTGAAAAAGATTTGTGGTGACGACTCACTGGGAAGAAATGACTTCTTTTGACTCTGCTGGGAATGAAAAGCTCGATTTGACTTCATGGGGAAAAGATAACATGGATCTCTTTAAATACCCTAAATCTACACCAACATTGGAGATTTTGGACATTCATTGGGGAATCTTACTTGTTGTACTCCAAAATTTGCCCTCTCTTTTCTCAAAGGATCATCCTAGACCCTCAAGTTTGCTTCCATCCAATTTCAAGCCTTGAATTACAAATTTTCCAAGAAAGTCATTCATAAGGGAAAAATGGTCAAAAACACACTGAACAGTCAAACTTCGACTTTTTGACCAAATTTGAGTCCCAAAAATCACATTGCGTCAAGACATCCAAAATGTGAAATTTGATCATCAAAAATCAAGAGAATAAAAAAATCCAACTTTTGCAAGACTTTGAAAATTTTCTAAGTATTTTCTATACTTGTTAATTTCATTTGCTTCATGACATTTTTTTTACTACAATTCCAAATAATTTAAAATGAGGCAAATAATTCAAGTTATTACAAAGTGACATTTTTTGCAAGTTTACAAACCCTAAACTTGGTATTGCTTGGACTTTTCCATTTGACTCAAAATCTTGTCATAATGTTTTGTCCTTGATACAATGTGCATAAAATACTCCACAAGACTAAGTTTGTTTCATGCTACAAATCTTGCTTTCCAAGTTGAACAAAGTATGATATGCTGCATTGCCACAACACCCCAAAACCTGCTCCATTGATGTCCTACAAAAACCTTGTGCTATGCTGCACCACAAATCTGCATATGCTGTCCTATACAGTCCAAAAATGCTCTATGCAGTTTGCACCAACCTGCATCACCACAGCCCCAAAATTTCACCAAAATGGCAAAGGAAAATTGTGTGAATAAAGTATCAAAACAGTAGGCAAAAACAATTCAAAATGACTTATTTTGATTCCCCCCTAAACCTCAGTCAAGGGTCTACAAAAGGGACTATTTCATAAGACATGGGGGTTGGAATTTTTGGAGAGAAGAGAGAGTTTTGAATAGAAAAATAATGTTCTTTGTAACTTTGACTCATTCAGAAAGAAACCAGCTCTAATCTCATTCAAAACATAACTTCAATCCATTTTACAAACTCTCCCATAAACCAAACTCCTTAGCACATAGAGAGTGTAAAAACACTAAAACAGTTTTTGTTAGTGCCATTATCCTCACCATCCAAACATAAAAACAATATTGTACAACTTGGCTGGGTTTCAACAGTTTGGAACAAGCCTTGACTGGGTTTCAATGGTTTGGAACAAGCTGGCTGGAGATTCATTGGAGCCCTCACAACATCTTGAAAAGTATTCAGATTTCAAACACCAAGTGTAGTTTCCAGGTAAGTCTTCTTGACTTGGTATTTTTTCATACATCATTAATGATTTATTCTTGAAGATAAGATAAGTAATCGTTGCCCCATTTTAGGTAATTGTTTGCTTGCTGTTTATATTTATCAATCATATGTTGTAAACTACCATGTATGGACAATAAAACAATGTTTAAGGCAGAAAAATGCAGTATGTATCGACACATACACACATGTGTCGACTCATCCTAGTAAAAAACAGGGTATGAATCGACACATAAACCCCATGCATCGACTCATACTGATCCCAGGTTCCAAAACAGAAGGTTGAAAAGTCCATGAATCAATACAAAATGCGTATGCATCGACACAAAGAAGGTGTATAAGTCGACACATCCCATTATGTGTCGACTCACACTGAGCTGATTTTTCTTTACAGGAGCAAGGAAAGGTTATGTGTCGATGCATAACAGCATGTGTCGACACATAATGGTTCAAAAAGCAGCTTCTCCCATTTTCTATATTGTTTATGCATATATTTTTCATTACTGCCCATTAGTTCGTTGTGGTTGTAATAATTAGACATTTATTTCATCCCTATTTGCAAATTGAACCCCCATCCCCCTCAAGATGTAATAGCTTAGGATTTTATTTTCTGCATTTTCTTTTTGCTCTCATATATTGCTAGTAATTAGAATGTATGGCAAGATAAAATCAACAAATAGATAACTCTTAAATACAAGACAAAATGAATGCAATCAAACACACTTGCACACTAGCACCCTTAGGGTAATCCTACCTTGTTGCCTATCGAAAAATAGTCATGTCCCTCGAATATGGGCGTTTTAGCAAAGACCCTCGATAAAATATCGTAGTCCCTCGATGACCCTCGATGTTGCCTTTGGTAAACGATCTAGTCCCTAAAACGACATTGCTAAAACATCCCATAAGTTTCCTTCTATGACTATACAAAAATGTCCCGTGTCCGTCCCTTCACATCCAACGATAGGGCTTCTTACCAAAACAATGGTAAGATAGCAACGTGTAAAGGAGGAAGAAAAAAACACTTAAGACCTTTTGAGTAGGTAGATTCGCTCCTAGTTGCTCGCTTGCTCACAACAAAACATTTTTACATCAACACCCTCATTTGAAATATTTTCAAAAGACAAACACTTTGTACGCGTTCTTATAGAAACGAGAGCCATTACAAAGGACACCCTTTTCAAAATTACTTTCAAAAAACACATTCCACAAACACCTCTTTGAACTATTTTCAAAACAACACTTTGTACGCGTTCTTATAGAAACGAGAACCATTACAAACTCACATTTTCAAAATACTTTCAAAATCCACATCACAAAGCACATTTCAAACAAAAGCCAGTGATCTAGCAAGTAACTAAGAGCCCATGAAAAACCATGGATGAAAAGGGTGCTAACACCTTCCCTTTTCATAATCTACCCCCCAAACTCAAGAAAACATCTCTAAAGGTCTTTCCTGTGCTTTTTCACCTTTCCTTATTGGTAAAAGAAAAGTCGGTGGCGACTCTTGCTATCCGCAACATTGCGATCAAACGCAAAACACCCAAGTCATTTCTCTCACCGTATCACATTACTCTTTGGGAGTTATATGAAATTTCCTCGAATACCCAAAGTATGCTCCACTAGGGATCAATGATCATTTTGCGGGAACCATGTTCTGAACAACATCTAGAATGCCTTAAATTGTCTTTTCTGCTGAAGATTGGATGACAAACATTTGTGGGCTTGCTTTGCTAGAAATTTAACTCGATTATCCCCAAGCCACCTCACTGGGAATTTTGTACTGAACGATACCCCAAGTTACTTCACCACTGGGAACTTGGTGCATGGAGACTTCTGAAGAGATGATTCCATTTGAATAGGCAAACATGGTTAGTCAATTCTGATTGGGGAGAGTGACCAACGTGACTTGCTACCTGCGCAAAAGAATAACACTTGGACACCACAACATTCCTATTAGTTAATTAAAAATCTATGCAAAATCATGTTTCATTTTTAGCTTGTGTTTATTATTATTCCCTTATGTTTTCAATGCAATGACTAATAAAAAATTAAATTAACATTTCACATACGGAAAATGAAAAGTAAACAGAGAAATCTTTTGGTAAAAGACCGATTTTATTGATTGAGGATTATGCCTTTGAATAGGGGCTCTTACAAAGAAACAACTCCTAAATGAGGTAGTTGTGAAAATAAAAAGGGAAAATACAAAAGGAAAAGGCAATGAGAAGATCTCGAATTTCCACTAGACCTGATATTGCTATAGCCCCATATCCTTGATTGTCTTAAATCTTCGCCTTTGAAGAGTAGTAGTTGGACTGATCCATTCACTACCAAGGGTGCACATAATTATCCATGGAGGGTATTCAAACTACAGCCTCTCGGTCATGATCCCTAACTTTTTCCTGGGCTGTCCTTTTGAGTTTTTAATCCAATGGGATACCCATTTTTGCCTAAGTCTTCCTTTCGGATTTTCGACTTGGCGGGTCATCATTTTTTCATTTTTATCCCTAACTTTTGCATGGACTTTTCCCTTCTTTTTTTATCCACCGGGATGCCCTTTATTGCCTAAGTTCCCTTTTAGGTTTTCGACTTAACGGGTATCTTTAGGCATAGTACTTTTTGACTAAGCATGAATTAACTGGAAGTGGAACGTCTTCCTCATCCATGTCGATCAAGATTAGACCACCTCCTGAAAAGGATTTCTTCACTATGTATGGTCCCTCGTAGTTGGGAGCCCATTTTCCCCTTGAGTCATATTGTGGTGGAGGGATCTTCTTGAGGACCAGATCTCCCGTATGAAACTCTTGAGGTCAAATCTTCTTGTCAAATGCTTTCTTCATCCGGTTTTGATATAACTGACCATGAAAAATAGCAGTTAGGTGTTTCTCCTCAATAAGATTAAGCTGATCGAGCCTTATCTAAATCCATTCCGCCTCATCAAGCTTGGTATCAGTCATAATCTTCAATGACAAAATTTTTACTTCAACCGAAAGCACATCATCCATACCATAGACAAGTGAAAACAGAGTTGTCCCAGTTGACGTACGCACTAAATTTCTGTACCCATGTAGATCAAAGGGTAACATATTATGCCAGTCCTTGTACATTCTCACCATTTTCTTGACAATATTCTTTATATTCTTATTGGTTGCCTCGACTCCGCCATTCATCTTTGGCCGATAGGGTTATGAGTTGTGGTGCTCAATCTTGAATTCTTCACACAATTCTTTCATCATGTTGTTGAGATTTAAACCATTATCACTAACGATTTTGTTGGGAACCCCATAACGACATATGATTTCTTTCTTGATAAAGCAAATGAAGACTTGTTTGGTTACCTTTTTGTAAGAAGCAACTTCAACCCATTTGATGAAGTAGTTGATAGCTACAAGAATGAACATATGTCTATTGGAAGCTTAAGGATCCATCATTCCAATCATGGTGATGCCCCACTTTGCAAAGGGCCAGGGAGAAGTTAGAACATTCAAATGAGTAGGAGGAACATGAATCCTATCAGAATATACTTGGCATTTGTGGCACATCTTTACGTATACATAACAAACACCTTCCATTGTTAACCAAAAGTAACTTGCCCGCATAATTTTCTTGGCCATAACAAGACCACTAGAATGTGTTCCAAAAGAGCCCTCATGGATGTCCTTTATGATCAATTCTGCTTCGTGTCTATCCATGCATCAGAGTAAAACTGAATCATAATTTCTTTTGTGCAGGATGTCTCCTGACAAGAAGAATTTGGATTTCAACCTTCTAAGCATACACTTATTGTAAAACCCTTCTAAACCCCAAGGAATATTCGTAAATAATTCATTCAATTAATCAAAATACTCACTAAAAGGGCATCACATCTTCATATAAAACATCTTAATAAAACATCATGCCCCGTAACACGGGTTTTCAAAATCATTTAAGACAAATATGTCCTTAGTAGCATCAATTCAATACTTCAAAAATTCACAGCGGAATCATTAGATCAAAACATCTTATTATAAATTCTTCATAAAATCTCATCATAATTCACGATTCATAAAAAATTTCAAAATAACTCGGTACCATGAAAGGTAACCCAACATATTAGAAACAAAACAACGGACATAAGATTCATGGTTCATAAGATCCCAACCCTGATGTTACATATCAGAGAAGAACCCATTTTATTCTACAAAAAGAAAATAGATGCACTCCGAAGCTACCCTCTAATGCTTCGACACCTAATCCTATTCACATGTGTGTTACCCACGTGGACACAACATTCAAGCATAAAGGGTGAATAAATCATAATCATTGTAAAAGACATAAGGAATAAATATAGTATATATGAACATAGGAAATGCATCACACATCATCAGAACCTCATGTTATACCCACACCTTCACAACATCATCAACACATAACATCATATCGTCAGAACACCATTTAGAAATAAGCATCATTAAATCACATCATTATGCAATGTCACTTATAATGAAATGCAACATCACCGACTCATGTATGTGGTACCAAAACTTCATTGATGACTCAGTCATCGTTATCTCCAAAGATCCCCATCATAGGATCGATTCCTACTTGGAACCAGAGTACTTCAAAATTTTGTACTCAATCCACACTATGGGATTGATGCCTTCACTAGACGATATTCCTATCATCTTCACTGGACCGAAGTCCTAATAACATCACTGGACCGAAGTCCTAAACTATGCCATGAATGCATGATGCACAACAACAAAATAAAAACGACCACGGCTACTGAAACACATCATCATTCATGATTTCATATTAATATCATCATATTATCTAAATTAAACAATTATCACCATATCATCTTAAATAAACAAACATCACCATAACATCATCATAGAAAAAACATCATCATAACATCATTATATCATCATAATCGAACAAAGCGTCTCCATAATCCAACACCGGAACCTAACTTCATCCTAGCTTAGATATTAGGGAAATACTCCTCTCCTCTCATTTTATTCCATCTAACTAAAGTTCACTGCGTTAGCTATCCAACACTTTGAACGACACCTTAAACCGAGTTCTAAAACTCAAGTTATGGCTCTTTTAAGAACACCTAACACTACCAATCAAATATGGACACCATCGCCTGGTGACACACCTCCTTCTCTCGACGACGCTTCCATTGCAACCTGCTTCGCCCAGAGACACTAGGAGTGACACACTCCAATAACTTTCTCTTTTTCCGCCCTTCATCACCTCTTATGTGTTCCTGGAGAAGCTTCATCGCCCGACGACACTACTTACGTCGCCCGACGACACAACGCAAACAAGGTTTTCCTGTTGCAATTTCCTGCATAAAAACTGTAATGCCCCAGTATTTAATTATTTATTTAATTAAATATTCTGAATATTTTTTTTTATTAATTCAAATTTTATCGTCGAAGTCAGAATTATTCTATTAAGTTGGAATAATAATTAATCAGATTTAATTTGGTGGAATTAAGTTAAAGTGTTATTTTATTATTAAACTTAAATATGATATTGGGCTTAATTGGTGGTGTTGTGTAGTAATAGAGGGGTATGTCATTTAGGCCCATTTGAATTTTTAAGATTAAATAAAAATATACCTATTATATTAGAATTAGAATTAGAAGAATAGGAGGGAGTTTTGTATCAGGAAGAAAAGAAACAAAGAGGAAAATAGGATTTGGGAGAGGAGAAGAAGAACAAGAGGAAATATCTTCAAGTACCATTTTCCCCAAAAAAAATCGGTTGAAGCCTCATAGAGCTGCTCTTAATCCAAGGTGAGGGTGGAGTTCTGACTCTATAATAGGATGTATGATTAATAATATGTGAATTTGGGTTATGAAAATTATTTCTAATTGTGTTTGAAATTGGTATATTGATGAAATTGAGAGATGATTTAGGACCCAATATAATTAGATATACCTATAAATAAGTGCCTTTGTATTTTCTTTGAAAAATTCAATGCTTGTTACTGTAGCAAAGTAATAAAGAAGTAGCACTTAGAAGTTATATGCTTGCAATGCAATAGCGCTAATTGAAATGGTATGTAAAGACAAAAGCATATTTTTTGCTTACTATGGCGTTGCGGTGAAGTATTATGTAGGAGAGTTAATTGGAATACTGTAGCAACAAATTGAATTTATTTAATGGCTTTTGGTATGCAGTAGCGATAGAAATTAAAGTAGCAATCAAAGGCACTTGGAGTATTAGCTAGCTTACTGAAGTGAATTAATATCTACTGGCATTCGTATAGCAATACAGTAGCGTAGGATTGAAATAATAATTAATAGGCAAGTGGCAATTGGAAGTACTTGCATTGCATACTGTAGCGCAAGATTGATATAGCACTTAAAAGCATTTGCCCTGCATACTGTTGCGAATAAGTGTAGTAGCATCTAAAGACAGTTGCTTACTACTATAGTGTTGAAAAGAATTAGTACTTGGAGATAAATTAAATTGCAATGTTGTAGCGAAATTGTGGAATTAACATTTGTTTTGCTTCTGTAGCCCTAGAATTAAGTAGCAATGAAAGGTAATTATTTTGCAATACTGTAGCGCGTAGAAAGTGTAGTAGTAATTAGAGGAAAATGCTTGCGTAGTGTAGCGAATTTTGAAGTAGTAATTAGAGGAAATTACTTGCAATACTGTAGCTACTACGTTCCAGTTTACAATACAAAATATTTAATAATAGGATTTAATATCTTTAATAAATAATTTTTGTAGGATTTATAAAGTAGAAATAATAGAATGTTTGGCTGATAATTAATTAATCGATTTTAGCCAAAATAGTCCGAATAATTATGCGGTTTATTGTAGTAATTTTTGGTTGATCTGTTGGGTGATATTTTCGTTGAAAAATGTGAATTTGCAAGTGATTTCATTGCCTCTATTTATGGGCAAAATATTAAGTTGCAGGCTTATGGCCAATGTTGAATTAAGTTGAATTATTGTTGTTTTTGTTATTACATTCATGTCGTTAATGCATACATAACATATCATGTTGGAGCTGATGGTCGTCAAGTTGGCCTGGATTGGAAAATATAAAGTTGAAGGCTTATGCCTTGTTGATGCCTCTATTTATTGGCAGATTTCTAAGTTGGGAGTTCTGCTCCATTGGTACCACATGCATGTGCATAAAAATGAGTCGCATTTCATGTTGCATTCTGAGTTGTCGTGTGGATGAATTAATTATGTTGAATGTTGATAAAAGATGTGAAGTGGTGAATTGCATGATCTAATACTAATATATTATTTATTGCATATCCGATTATATGGTTCGATATCTCACCCCTTCTGTTTGAATGTTGCCCTCTGTTAGTAACGTGTAGGTAATCAAGAAGGTTAGCTGTTACCCTCGTTAGTTCGAGTCGGTGTTGTCGCTATGATACGTAGCACTCGGGGGGTTGAACGCATGTTTTCTTTATTGTTGTTTTCATTATGTTGCTGAATTTTTAAGTTGTTTTCATTAAAGACTTGTTGTCTTAAAGTTGTTTTGAGTTGGATAAGATGTTACAGTGTGTTCAGTTGAATTTTGTGAATACGCTGCATAGTAATAAAAGTTGTTTTTATTTTGAAAGACTAAGCAGGTTGTTATCGGTTCATCCGAAGCTCATGTGTTATGTATCTGAACTATAGCTGATTGAATGTCGTAGTTTTAAGTTGAAAGTGTAGCATTCTATTTGTTTGTTGGAAATTTTTATAACTCTGATTTTATTTAACTCGTTGGGTAGAAATGGGGTGTTAGATTAGTGGTATCAGAGCAGGTCGGTCCGTCCGGTCTAGTTGTCGAGTCGTAGATTTGTCTAACGATCGAGTATTGTTAATCTGAATTCTAATTGCTGTTTATGTTGTAGAGATAATTTGAGATGGCTGGGAGGAATGATGTTGCATTTGTTGCTGCTCTGCAAGCGATGGCTCAGGCTATGCAGAATCAACCGAATGCTGACGAGAATGTTGGATCTGGCAGTTTGGCGACTTTCCAAAAGGAGAATCCGCCAACCTTCAAGGGTAAGTATGATCCTGACAGAGTGTTGGATTGGATGAAGGAGATTGAGAGAATCTTCCGTGTGATGGACTGCACTCCAACGCAAAAGGTTCGTTATGGTACTCATATGCTAGCGGACGAGGCTGATGACTGGTGGTTAGAGACTTGTCAAAGATTGGAAGCTGCAGGTGAGAATGTCACTTGGGCTATGTTCTGTAGGGAATTTTTGAGGAAGTATTTTCCTGAAGGCGTTCGTGGTAAGAAGGAAATTGAGTTTCTTGAGCTAAAACAAGGGAGTATGTCAGTTGTTGAGTATGCTGCAAAGTTTTATGAGTTGGCTAAGTTTTATCCACACTATAGTGAGGCAGATGCTGAGTTTTTGAAGTGCATCAAGTTTGAGAACAGGTTGCGCCAAGATATCAAGAAGGCAATTGGATACCAGAAGATTCGTGTCTTTGCTGATTTGATTGATAGTTGCAGGATTTATGAAGAGGATAATAATGCTCACTATAAGATTATCAATGAGAAGAGGGGTAAGCACCAACAGAACCGTGGTAAGCCTTATGATTCCCCAGTTGGTAAAGGTAAACAAAAAGTTGCTCAGAGTCAAAGGACTAGTGGGGGAGATGCTCCTGCTAGTGTGGTGTGCTTCAAATGTGGAAAATCTGGTCATAAGAGTAATGTGTGTGCTGCTGAGGTGAAGAGGTGTTTCCGTTGTGGTAAGACTAAGCATGTTGTATCTGAATGCAAGCATAAAGAGATGATTTGTTTCAACTATGGTGAAGAATGACACATTGGTAGTCAGTGTCAGAAACCAAATAAGGCGCAAACCAGTGGAAAGGTGTTTGCTTTGGCTGGGACTACGTCAGCTAGTGAGGACAGACTCATCAGAGGTACATGTTTCATTAATACTACGCCTTTAATTACTATCATTGATACTGGTGCTACTCATTGTTTTATTGCCGCTGATTGTGTTGAAAGATTGGGTCTTATGTTGTCTTCCATGAATGGAGAAATGGTCGTCGAGATTCCGGCTAAGGGATCGGTGACTACTTCTCGTGTGTGTTTGAATTTCCCTTTATCGATCTTCGGCAAGGACTTTTTTGTTGACTTGATTTGTTTGACATTAAGAGGATTGGATATGATCTTGGGTATGAACTGGTTAGAGTATAACTATGTTGATATCAATTTCCATGACAAGTCTGTGAGGTTTTCTACTTCTGAAGAGGAAGGATTCGGTTTGTTCACTGGTAAACATTTGCGGCAACTGGTGCAAGATGAAGCGTAGATGTTCTCGTTGATGGAGTCGTTATCAATGGAGAACCAAGTTAGAATTGATGAGTTGCAGGTGGTGCGCGAATTTCCTGATGTGTTTCTGGATGAAATTCCTGGTGTACCGCCAGAAAGAGAAGTTGAACTTGCGATCGATCTTATACCTGGTACCAAACTTGTTTCTATGGCACCGCACAGGATGTCTGCATCTGAATTGTCTAAACTAAAGAAGCAGTTAGAAGAGTTACTTTAGAAAAGGTTTGTAAGACCAAGTGTGTCACCGTGGGGAGCGCATGTGTTGTTAGTAAAGAAGAAAGATGGAAGTATGAGACTTTGTGTTGATTATAAACAGTTGAATAAAGTGACGATTAAGAACAAGTACCCACTTTCGAGAATTGATGACTTGATGGATCTATTGGTGGGTGCAAGTGTGTTTTCTAAGATTGATTTGAGGTCAGGATATCACCAGATTAGAGTGAAAGAAGATGATATTTATAAGACCGTGTTCAGAACTCGGTATGGACACTACAAGTATTCGGTGATGCCTTTCAGTGTGACCAATGCGCCGGGAGTATTCATGGAGTATATGAATCGTATCTTCATACTTATTTGGATCGATTTGTGGTGGTATTCATTGATGACATTCTGATTTACTCTAAATCGGAAGAAGAACATGAAGAGCACCTAAGAGTTGTATTACAAGTTTTGAAAGAGAAGAAGTTGTATGCGAAGTTGTCCAAGTGTGAATTCTGGTTACAAGAGGTTAGTTTCCTTGGTCATGTCATTTCTGGCGGTGGCATTGCCGTGGATCCTTCTAAAGTCGATGTTGTGTTGCAATAGGAAGCTCTGAAGTCGGTTACTGAGATTAGAAGCTTTTTGGGATTAGCTGGTTACTATAGACGGTTTATCAAAGGTTTTTCTAAGTTGGCACTTCCATTGACTAAGTTGACTTGTAAGGGTAAAGCTTTTGTGTGGGATATTCAATGTGAATAAAGTTTTACCGAGTTGAAGAAGAGATTGACATTGGCTCCAGTTTTGACTTTGCCTAATCCAGGAGAGCCTTTTGTTGTGTATTGTGATGCTTCTCTGATGGGGTTAGGTGGTGTGCTCATGCAGAATAGCAAGGTGGTTGCTTATGCGTCGAGGCAATTGAGGACTCGTGAAAAGAATTATCCTACGCATGATTTAGAATTAGCTGCAGTTGTCTTTGTGTTGAAAATATGGAGGCATTATCTTTATGGTTCTAGATTTGAAGTGTTTAGTGACCATAAGAGTTTGAAGTATATTTTTGATCAGAAAGAGTTGAATATGAGGCAGCGAAGGTGGTTAGAATTGTTGAAGGATTATGATTTCAGTTTGAATTATCATCCAGGAAAATCTAATGTTGTGGCCGATGCTTTAAGTCAAAAGACTTTGCACGTGTCGACAATGATGGTTAAGGAATTGGAGTTGATTGAGCAATTCCGATATTTGAGTTTGGTTTGTGAAGTGACACCGCGAAGTGTTATGTTGGGAATGTTAAAGATTAATAATGAATTTCTGGATAGTATCAGAGAAGCTCAGAAGTTAGATGTGATGTTGGTAGATTCGATGGTTGGGATTGATCAGTCTGAGAACGATGATTTTAAGTTGGATGTGCAAGGTATATTGAGATTTCGTAATCGGATTTGTATTCCTGATGATGCGGAGATGAAGAAAGTGATTCTTAAAGAGAGTCATAGAAGAAAGTTGAGTATTCATCTAGGAGCTACAAAGATGTATCAAGATTTGAAGATTTTTTTTTGGTGGCCTGGAATGAAGAGTGATGTGGCTCGGTTTGTGTATGCATGTTTAACTTGCCAAAAGTCGAAAGTTGAACATCAGAAGCCTGCAGGGTTGATGCAACCATTATAGATTCTAGAATGGAAATGGGATAGAATTTTAATGGATTTTGTAACGGGATTACCTAGTACCTTGAGAGGACATGATTCTATTTGGGTGATTGTTTATAGGCTTACAAAGTCGGCACACTTTATACCTATTAACATCACATATTCGATTTTGAAGTTGGAAGAGATTTACACCAGTGTAATTGTGAAGTTGCATGGTGTTCCTTTGTGTATTGTGTCGGACAGGGATCCGAGGTTTACTTATGATTTCTGGAAAAGTTTGCAAGAGGCATTGGGATCTAAGTTGAGGTTGAGTTCGGTGTATCATCCTCAGACGAATGGTCAGACCGAGAGGACTATTCGGTTATTGGAGGATCTGTTGAGAGCATGTGTTCTTGAGCAGGGAGGTTCATGGGATACTTATCTTCCATTGATTGAGTTCCCTTACAATAACAATTACCATTCTAGTATTGGGATGGCACCTTTTGAGGCGTTGTATGGTCGGAGGTGTAGGACTCCTTTGTGTTGGCATGAATCTAGTGAAAGTGTAGTACTTGGACCTGAACTTGTTCGTGAGACTACTGAGAAGGTGAAGTTGATTCGAGAAAAGATGAAAGCTTTATAAAGTAGATAGAAGAGTTATCATGACAAGAGAAGAAAATATTTGGAATTCCAAGTTGGTGATCATGTGTTTTTGAGAGTCACACCTGTGACTGGTGTTGGGCGAGCTCTGAAGTCTAAGAAGCTCACTCATCGTTTTATTGGTCCGTATCAGATTTCGGAAAGAGTGGGAAATGTTGCTTATAGAGTGGCTTTACCTCCTAATCTTTTGAATTTGCATGATGTGTTTCATGTGTCACAACTCCGGAAGTATATTGTCGATCCGTCTCATGTGATTCAGATGGACGATGTTCAAGTACGGGATAATCTCACGATGGAAATGATGCATGTGAGAATCGCAGATTGTGAGATGAAGATTCTAAGAGGAAAATAGATTGCATTGGTGAAGGTTGTTTGGTTAGGTGCTGCTGGTGAGAGCATGACCTGAGAGTTGGAGAGCAAGATGCGAGACTCCTATCCCGAGTTATTTGAACCAAGTAAGCTTTTATTTTCGGGGATGAAAATATTCTGAGTGGGAGAGAGTTGTAACGCCCTGGTATTTAATTATTTATTTAATTAAATATTCTGAATATTATTTTTATAAATTCAAATTTTATCGTCGAAGTCAGAATTATTCTATTAAGTTGGAATAGTAATTAATCGGATTTAATTTGGTGGAATTAAGTTAAAGTGTTATTTTATTGTTAAGCTTAAATATAATATTGGGCTTAATTGGTGGTGTTGTGTAGTAATTGAGGGGTATGTCATTTAGGCCCATTTGAATTTTTAAGATTAAATAAAAATATACCTATTATATTAGAATTAGAATTATAAGAATAAGAGAGAGTTTTGTATCAGGAAGAAAAGAAACAAAGAGGAAAATAGGGTTTGGGAGAGGACTAGAAGAACAAGAGGAAATTTCTTCAAGTGCCATTTCCCCCCCAAAAAAAATCGGTTGAAGTCTCTTAGAGCTGCTCTTAATCCAAGGTGAGGGTGGGGTTCTGACTCTATAATAGGGTGTATGATTAATAGTATGTGAATTTGGGTTATGAAAATTATTTTTAATTGTGTTTGAAATTGGTATATTGATGAAATTGAGAGATAATTTAGGATCCAATATAATTAGATATACCTATAAATAAGTGTCTTAGTGTTTTCTTTGAAAATTTCAATGCTTGTTACTGTAGCAAAGTAATAAAGATGTAGCACTTAGAAGTTATATGCTTGCAATACAGTAGCGCTAATTGAAATGGTATGTAAAGACAAAAGCATTTGTTTTTCTTACTGTGGCGCTGCGGTAAAGTAGTATGTAGGAGAGTTAATTGGAATACTGTAGCAACGAATTGAATTTATTTAATGGCTTTTGGTATGCAGTAGCGATAGAAATTAAAGTAGCAATCAAAGGCACTTGGATTATTAGCTAGCTTACTGAAGTGAATTAATATCTAATGGCATTCGTATAGCAATACAGTAGCGTAGGATTGAAATAATAATTAATAGGAAAGTGGTAATTGGAAGTACTTGCATTGCATATTGTAGCACAAGATTGATATAACACTTAAAAGCATTTTCCCTGCATACTGTTGCAAATAAGCGTAGTAGCATCTAAAGACAGTTTCTTACTACTGTAGCGTTGAAAAGAATTAGTACTTGGAGATAAATTAAATTGCAATGCTGTAGCGAAATTGTGGAAGTAACATTTGTTTTGCTTCTGTAGCGCTAGAATTAAGTAGCAATGAAAGGTAATTATTTTGCAATACTGTAGCACGTAGAAAGTGTAGTAGTAATTAGAGGAAAATGTTTGCGTACTGTAGCGAATTTTGAAGTAGTAATTAGAGGAAATTGCTTGCAATACTGTAGCTACTACGTTCCGGTTTACAATACAAAATATTTAATAATAAGGATTTAATATCTTTAATAAATAATTTTTGTAGTATTTATAAAGTAGAAATAATAGAATTTTTGGTCGATAATTAATTAACCGATTTTAGCCAAAATAGTCCGAATAATTATGCGGTTTATTGTAGTAATTTTTGGTTGATCTGTTGGGTGACATTTTCGTTGAAAAATGTGAATTTGCAGGTGATTTCATTGCCTCTATATATGGGCAAAATATTAAGTTGCAGGCTTATGGCCAATGTTGAATTAAGTTGAATTATTGTTGTTGTTGTTGTTGTTGTTGTTATTACATTCATGTCGTTAATGCATACATAGTATGTCATGTTAGAGCTGATGCTCGTCAAGTTGGCCTGGATTAGCAAATATAAAGTTGAAGGCTTATGCCTTGTTGATGCCTCTATTTATTGGCAGATTTCTAAGTTGGGAGTTCTGCTCTATTGGTACCACATGCATGTGCATAAAAACGAGTTGCATTTCATGTTGCATTCTGAGTTGTCGCGTGGATGAATTAATTATGTTGAATATTGATAAAAAAGCTGTGAAGTGGTGAATTGCATGATCTAATACTAATATATTATTTATTGTATATCCGATTATATGGTTCGATATCTCACCCCTTATGTTTGAATGTTGACCTCTGTTGGTAACATGTAGGTAATCAATAAGGTTAGTTGTTACCCTCATTAGTTCGAGTCGGTGTTGTCGCTCTGATACGTAGCGCTCAGGGGGATGAACGCAGGTTTTTAATTATTGCTGATTTTCATTATGTTGCTGAATTTTTAAGTTGTTTTCATTATAGACTTGTTGTCTTAAAGTTATTTTGAGTTGGATAAGATGTTACGGTGTGTTCAGTTGAATTTTGTGAATCCGCTGCATAGTAATGAAAGTTGTTTTTATTTTTAAAGACTAAGCAGGTTGTTATCGGTTCATCTGAAGCTTATGTGTTATGTATCTGAACTATAGTTGATTGAATGTCGTAGTTTTAAGTTGAAAGTGTAGCATTCCATTTGTTTGTTGGAAATTTTTATAACTCTGATTTTATTTAACTCGTTGGGTAGAAATGGGGTGTTACAAAAACCAGTCCCAATCTTGCGATTTCTGCATATTACAGGTCTTAAAACATCATCTAATCATAGGTTTTTCACCAAACATCAACTATCCAATGTATTATATATTACGGGTACAATTCCTTACAATCTAAGACCACAAACATCATTTAATTCATCAAATCATCACATGTTCATCACAACAAAAAACCTACTACAAATCCATAACTATCTAAACCTTATATTGATTATAATAATCAAGATAAACACCCTTACCTTAAGATCTATTTCTTGTTTCTGATTCCTCTTCGTGCTCTACCGAAATCCTTATGCTCTTCTTGCCTCTTTGTGCCCTAGGTCTCTTTCTCCCTAGCGCTCTTCCAATTCTATCGTACAAAATGATTGTATAAAATCCCAAACCTTCTCCTTATATCAAACTTTCCCTCTAAGACCCCTAATAATGAACTTCCCATAATACCCTCACTTATCCTTCACTAATGACCATAATGCCCTTATTTTCTCTACATCATATGTTATTCTACTTATTTTAAATCCAAATAATTCTAAATAATCATTACTAAATCTAAATAATTCTATTTAATTAATTACATTCTAAACCTTCTTATTATTCCATCCTACACCACACAAATCATCATCTTAAACATCTTATTCATCAAGTCATCGTTATTGCATCACAGATGCATCACAAATACACATCATATATCGTCACAGGGACTAACACAAAGCACCAAAACATCATATATATACCAAAAACTTCATAGAGACTCATATACTCATGCTAAATTAATTAAATAATAATTAATCTAGAATTTTGGGGTGTTACAACTCTCCCCTACTTAAAATAATTTTTACCCTCGAAAATTACCTAACGAAAATAAGACCGGATAGGACTCTCTCATCTGATCCTCGCATTCCCAAGTCCAACACTCACCAGCTGGTCCACCCCATATTACCTTCACTAATGAGATATCCTTGCCTCATAATTGCTTCACTTCCCGACCTTCCAATCACAATGGTAATGCCTCAACAGTTAAGTTATCTCTCACCTGTACATCATCAATTTGAATCACATGCGACGAGTTTGGAATATACTTTCTCAACTGAGACACATGAAACACATCATGTAGATTCGCGAGTGACGGTAACAAAGTAATTCGATAATCCACCTCACATATCTTCTCTGATATCTGATACGGACCAACAAAATAAAGCGTAAGTTTTCTCGACTTCAAAGCTCTACCAATACCGGTTATTAGAGTAACTCTCAATAACACATGATCATCTTTTTTAAATTCGAGATCTTTCCTCCTCTTATCATGGTAACTCTTCTGACGACTCTGAGAAGCTTTCATCTTCTCTTGGATCATCTTTATCTTTCCAGTTGTCTCTTGTACAACCTCAGGTCCGAGTACAACACTCTTGCCCGACTCATACCAACACAATGGAGTTCTACACCTCCTACCGTATAACACTTCATACGGTGCCATCCCGATACTAGAATGGAAACTATTATTATAAGTAAACTCAATCAATTGAAAGTGCCTATCCCAAGAACCCCTTGTTTTAGCACACAAGTCCTCTCTGTTTGACCGTCCATTTTTGAATGATATACATAACTCAACTTCACCTTAGTACCAAAGGCATTCTGCAAACATGTCCAAAATTTCGATGTAAACCTCAGATCTCTATCCGACACAATACTCGAAGGTATTCCATGTAGCTTCACAATCTCATTAATATACATCTCAACTAGCTTCTCCATAGGATGATTAATCTTCATCAATAAGAAATGAACCAACTTAGTCAACCTACTCACAATCACCCAAATCGAATCATTACCCTTAGCAGTCTTTGGCAAACCTGACACAAAATCCATGGAAACATTGTCCCATTTCCACTCTGGAATACTCAAAGGTTGCATAAGACCCATAGGATTCTGATGTTCAATCTTCAACTTCTGACAAGTCAAACAAGCATAAATAAACTTAGCGATATCCTTCTTCATACCAGACCACCAAAATAACTTCTTGAAGTCTTTATACATCTTCGTAGCACCGAGATGAATACTCAACCTACTTCTATGTCCTTCCTCAAGAATACTTTTCTTAAGCTCTAGAAAATCCGTAACACACACTCTATCTCCAAACCTCATTACACCATTCTCAACAATTCTGAACTTAACTCCTTTACCTTGGTTAATCAAAGTCAATTGGTCGACTAACCTTAAATCAACTTCTGACCTTCATGAATTTCTTCCATAATACCACTAGTCAACTTCAACATTCCTAACCTTACACTATTAGGAGTCTCTTCACACACCAAGCTCATATCTCTGAATTTTTCGATCATCTCTAACTCTTGAACCATAAACATTTACATATACAGCGACTTCCTACTCCATGCATCAACAACTACATTTGCTTTACCAGGATGGTAATTCAAATCAAAATCATAATCCTTCAACAACTCAAGCCATCTTCTCTGCCTCATATTCAACTCCTTCTGGTAGAATAAGTATTTCAGACTCTTATGATCACTAAACACTTCAAATTTAGAAACGAAAAAAATAATGTCTCCAAATCTTTAATACAACACCACCGCTGCTATCTCTAAGTCGCGTGTAGTATAATTCCTTTCATAAACTCTGAGTTTCCTAGAAGCATAAGCAACAACTTGCCCATTTGCATAAGTACACCACCAAGACCCATCTTAGACATATTGTAATATACCACAAAAGACTCACTCAGATTAGGCAAAATTAATAACGGAGCGGTCGTCAACCTCTTCTTTAATTCTACAGAGATTTCTTCGTACACAACATCCCACACGTAAGCTTGACCTTTTCAGTCAACTGATTTAATGACAACGCTAACTTAGGAAATCCTTCAATGAACCTTCGATAGTAACCTGCCAAACCAAGAAAACTTTAAATCTTAGTTGTAGATTTCAGAGTCTCCCATTGCAACACTGCATCAACTTTAGAATGATCCACGTTTATCCCTCCACTAGAAATCACATGCCTAAAAAACTAACCTCCTTTAGCCAAAATTCACACTTCGACAACTTTGCATATAGTTTCTTTTCCTTTAACACTTGCAACACCATTCACAAATTCTTATCACACTCTTCTTCTGATTTAGAATAGATCGGAATATTGTCAATGAACACCACAACAAACTTATCCAAATATGAATGAAAAGTCCAATTCATATACTCCATGAAAACACCTGGCACATTAGATACACCAAATGACACCACAGTGTATTCATAATGACCATACCTCTTTCAGAAATCCTTCTTTGAAATATCATCTGGTTTAACTCAAACCTGATGATAACCCGACTTCAAGTTAATCTTGCTGAAAATGCAAGCACCCACCAACTGATTCATTAAATCATCAATCCTAGATAGAGGATACTTATTCTTAATTTTTACTTTATTCAACTGTCTGTAATCTACACAAAATCTCATACTTCCATCTTTCTTCTTAACTAGCAACACAGAAGCACACCATAGTGAAACACTCGGTCAAACGAACTTCTTCTCTAGCATCTGTTCAAATTGTTTCTTCAACTCGCTCAGCTCTGAAGCTGACATTCTGTAAGAAGCCATCGACACTGGACTTGTACCTGGCACTAAATTTATAGAAAACTCCACTTCATGTTCATGATGTAAATTACTGATGTCATATAGAAACACCTCTAGAAACTCATAGACAACCGTTAATTCCATATTCGCATCTTTACCATCAACTTGCAATGATGCAAACATCACAAACATCACAAACATAAAGGCTTCATCTTCTAAAAGTTTGTTCACTTGCTTAGAGGTCAACAACATCAATTCTCCATTATCACCAAACTTAGGGAACCTCAAAGTCTTATTATAACAATTGATACAAACATAGTTGAACTCCAACCAGTTCATCCCAAGGATAACATCGATTTGGTTTAAGGGTAGACACACCAAATCCATCACAAAACTCTTGCCATAAATAGTTAAACGACACTTCAAACAAACGTAAGTAGTAGTAATAGAACCACTAGTAGGAGTATATATAACCATACTATCATTCATATCGGACAATTTTTCCAACTTAGTAGCACACTCAAGTGAAACAAATGAATGAGTAACACCAGTGTCAATAAAAGCAACCAGTTCATCATCGTTAATAAATAAATTACCTCAAATCAAGTTGTCCTTCTTAGATTCCTCGGATCCACTCAGCACAAACACTCTACCATTGGCCCGAGCAGTAGCACCCTTCCTTGGTTTCAGACACTGGGTACTGATATGACCCTACTCTCCACAATTGAAACAAGTTCAACCACCATTCTTGCATTCAGGAGCATGATGACCCGTCTTACCACACTTGTAACACCTTAGTACCTTATTCTCACACTCATTAGACCGGTGACCTTGTTCACCACACCTATAGAACTTGACAGAAGCGGGAGCTCCTCCCCCACTTATCTTTTTCCTATGATAAGCCTTCTGTTTCCCTTTATCAGCTGATGCATCAGAAGGCTTCTTACGATCTTGATACTTCTTCTCTCTTTTCTCGTTCAGGCTCTTGTAGTCAGCTGAATGAGCTTTGTTGTCTTCTTCATAGGTCCTACAGCCGTCCACCAACTCTGTAAACACACAAATCTGTTGATATCCAATTGCCTGTTTGATTTTCAAACGCAAACCATTCTCGAACTTAATACACCTCGAGAATGTGAGTGAAATCTCTATCTCACTTTTAAAGGGTTTTGAATGATGTCAAAAATACAAATGTATACGTGTCTCTCTAATGCATTGCATGACCTCTTATATAGCTTTAAGTATTAGTCCATTTGAGAATGGTTGGGAAGTCATCACAATGTATCGTCAATCGTGTGTGTCCGTATAACTAAGCCTTTTGAGTCATTTTTTGTTGCATGTGTCGACACATTCGAGTTTCAGGCCGACACATGTAACTAAATTTTAAAGCCTGTAAGCTTCTGTAAGTCACAGGTCGACACATGCATCCATACATGTTGACATATACTGATAGAATTCTGAAAGTGTAGGAATTTATATTTTATGTGTCGACACATTTTTTTATGTCGACACATCCACTAGCGTATTGAATCTTATAGCCTCTGAGTTGTTCAGGTTGAAACATGACATTATTTGAGGTTTACAAAGTATGTGTCAACACATACGAGTTTGAGGTCGACACATCCTGTTTGATTTGATCATATTTTAACTTCCTTTTGATTCTAAATTTTCCCTTCTTGCCCTAATTGTCCCACAACTATAAATACTTATTCATGTATCATTCACAACTTGATGATACCAAAAAATTAGCCTACTCTCTCTCTTTTTCTTCAACCTTCCAATCTATGCATACACACCAACATTACATTGTGATGATGTTCTGACGGGGTGCCATCTAGACGAAGAATTGTGGATTTCTAATTGTTATTTGGGTTGAGATTTTGTAGGGATCTTCATCCGGAAAAACCATCGGGTTTGTCCTTCAACATCATTTGTTGAATTGGGTTTTTTCTGCAAGATCATGCGAAGGATCGTTAATGTGAAAAATCCCTTGGAGTGTTTGAAATCTTTTCTAAGAACCTTAGAGTGGTTGAAATCTTTTTAAGGAAGTAGCAAGAATTAGATGATAGAATCAGTGATCTTGTGTTAATATTTTGCAATCGGGTTTACTTGAGTGAAAAATCCATTGGAGTGTTTGAAATATTTGAAACGAACCTTGGGGTGTTTGAAATCCTTTTAAGGAAGTAGCTTAAGCGGTGAATAGGTTGTATCTATTGGTTGATTTGATCTTGCTTAAGATCAAAGGTTGGAAGAAGGAGCATCAACACCAAATTGAAGAATTTTATATTGTTGTTTCTAACTCTTCCATTGTATTAAACATTTTTCATATAAAAATTATCCTAGTTCCATTGGAATTAGGCGGATACGTAACCACACGCGAGGACGACATTGGGGAACTGTGTAGACAAATTCCTTGTGTGTTTTTACTTTTCTGCTTTTACTTGCTTTCAATTTCATCAATCTTTTTATCAAATAGCATTGTGATAGTAATTGAATTGTAAGAATTTTTATCTCAAAGTATGTTTTTGAAATAGGTGTGGATATAGCTTATAATCAATTTTTATTATAAGTTGTTTGTATATCAACACTACTCAAAAGAGAAATTCTGAAAATTCACTTGCACGCCAAGTGTTTGATAAAAGGATCAAGTTAGTTCTTTTATTATTTAGCCTTAGAAATAACATTGCAAAGTGATTGCATTCAAAAAATAAATAAAGTGGATTATTGATTTGAGTTTGTATCATTCTATTACTCATTTTGTCTCATAGATTAACCTTGTATAATTTGTATATCCGAGTTTCCAATAAGTTGTTTTTAGACGACTTATCCAGTTAATTACTTCCACATCAAAAAGTTTAAAAAAAAAATAATATCTAGTTTGTGTTTAGAAATAATTTTTTGCGCCTCTATTCACCCCCTCTAAATATGCGCCGTCGTCTAACAAGAGGCATCAAGAGCCCAATTCATTTCAGATTAAAAACACTCTTTAGAAAATGGCTTAAGAACCTAAGGGGGATCATAAGAGAGCTCCAATTTTTATGGGAGAAAATAATACTTATTGGAAAACTTGTATGAAAATTCATATTAAGTCATATGACAAAGGTGTTGGGAAGCCATTCAAAATGGTCCAACAATGATGACAAATGATGTTGGTGCCATTACTATGCCTAAGCCAGAAAATATATGGGATGAGAATGATAATAAAAAGTGGTCTTACGATTGGAAAGCTAAAAACATCATCGATCCGCACTTGGTGTTGATGAGTTCTATCGCATTTCCCATTCTCAAACCTCTAAGGCTATGTGGGACACTCTACAAGTTACCGATGAGGGAACTAATGGGGTCAAATAAACTAGGACTATTACACTCACTCAAGAGTTTGAACACTTTCGCATGAAAAATGGTGAAACCATTGTGGAAATACAAAAGAGATTCTCTCACCTTATTAATTGTTTGAACTTTTTAGGTAATCTTATTTCCAATGCTATTACTACTAATAAAGTTCTGAGATGTCTTACTAGGTGTTGGCAACCCAAGGTCAGCGCGATCAATGAAGCTAACAATCTTGAAACACTTGATCTCATCGCACTTTTTGGTAAGCTTGAAGAACACGGGCAAGAACTCAATTGTTTGGATAAATATGAAAAGGAGCTTGATAAGAAAAGGAAGAATAAGGAAAGTCACAAGGAGGAGGTTACGAAGCTCAAAGCTCTTAAGGCTTCTACCTCAAAATCCTCAAAAGAAGAGTACTACAATTATAAAAGAGATGGTAAGAATTCTCATGTTTCAGAAGATGAAGAAATGAGCTTATTTGTAAAAAGATATCACAAGTATATGGAAAAGAAAAAGGAGAAAAGTCTTAACAAGAGAACCATTGAGACAAAACAAGAGGATTCAACTTCAAAGGAAGAAACAACCAAAAATAAAGATTCAAACCGTGATAAGAAGAAAAAGAAGGATAAACCAAAGAATCGTGGTAAATTTAGAAGAGTCTATGTAACTTGGGGAAGTGGTGATGAATCATGAAGTGATGAAGAATCTAGTGAAAATTTTAATGTTACCAATGTGTGTCTCTCAACGTATTCATAAGATAGAGGAGGTAGAAAACTCAAATCGTCCAAGTATGATGAGATATGCCTCTCAGGCCATTATTATGAAGATTTCAAGGAAAGAACAATCGCTTCTTCAAGCAACCATGTTCATCATCATTGTAATAAAAACGGCAAGAACCATGAAGTAAAGTTTTCTTGAAATAACATATCAAATGAAAAATCTCATGTTGATCTACTTGACGCCTTTGAAAAACTACATAAGGGAGCTATTGAAGCTTTTAAAATGTTAGTGTTAAATAGAAAGATTTTTTCGCACTTGGAAACAAATATTTTGAAAATGAAAATAACATTTAAGCTCTAAAGAACTCACGTATAGGTAATCCAACTGTTAGGAATAGGATGGATGACAATGCCTTTAATTTTGGTTGTGGTACTTGTCATATTTGGCAAAAAGAAGTAAAAACTTTTGAGAATAAAATGACAAAAGCTTTACAACCAAAATTCACTCTTGCCGTAGACTTAACTAAGTTTGATAAATACTCGAATCCTCCATATGCTAAATATGCTTTTGTTAAAAATAAAATTAAAGATAAAGTGAATGTCTTTTGAAGTATAACGTGTTATCATTGTCGCATGAAGGGACATAAAATTGCGAAGTGCAAACTTAAGAAAATATCAAGATAAAATGGCTATCCTCAATTGAAACCTAAATGTGATGATTATGTTACTCACCCTTAAGGATCCAATGAAAATTGGATACCTAGTTCATCTTGTTAAAAATTTGCAGGAAAATTGTCTTGAGTTAAAAAGGACTTGTATTGCATCAAGGCAATTATGAGATAACACATTTGTGTCATATTGGCTTTGTGGAAAAGTGATCAAATGGGTTTTAGATAAACATCAACAGGTGACTCCGAGATAAAGTGATATTGGCTCTACATAAAATCTAAAGTGTTAAGAAGTTAGAATTCTTACTTTTTCATTGCACACCTAGCTTTAGTTGATTCTCATGTTCTTAAGTGTCATGCAAATGCTTGCGCTTAGCTCTGCATTGTTGGTGAGGTTGTATCCTTTCACTTTAATCTTTTTGTAGAATATTTGATATTTTGTTCAATTTATAATATGTGTCTTCTAGTTAAATTCCACTCCCAAAAATTTCTAATTGAATCCGTGATTATTTCAATTTACATGTTTATAGTGGATTTAATGATTAGTATACCTTGTATGTGTACTTTATTTTGGAATCACGATGCTATTCGTTTTATTAAATAAAACTAAAAATCATATTGTTCATTATGATTTAATACATCACGACATGTACATGCATCACATTGCATAAGCATAGGGATGAATTTTTGCTTTAAGGAGAGTTCATAAATGCTTTTTCAATAAATGGTGAAATTCCTTCAGTATGTGTCGACACATAAGTCGTACAGGTCAACACATAAATTAATTTCTTCTGAGTCTCTCTCAAACGTTTCTGTATAGGTCGGCTCATAAGTCGGATGTGTCGACACATAGTTATTTTGTGTCGGCACGTGTACGTAAGGGAAGCGAAAATCTGATCTCTTTATCTTCCTCTCTCTCACCTCCTTTGTTGTTCCACCAAAACCCTAAAGCCAAATCATTTCACCTTCACACGTCTTGACAAATCAGTCAAAATTCCCATCCTTTATACAAACAAAATCATCTAATCTTTCCCATAACTAAATCTTATGTTCATTATGGTCATAACTCTAAATTCACTCTTCATTCAAAGGAGTCCACCTTCAAGGTACATTCATTCATGACATTCCATTACTTTCACTCATATTAGTATAAATTGACTGTTATTTTCAGATTTTATGCATCTATCATTCATTTGTTATAATCTTCAAAAGGTCTAGCTGCATAAAATTCTAAAACTCAAATTGTTTTGGTTTGGGAATTTCATCAAACACCTTACAGGAAAGCTTGGAATGATAATATTTTCAACGGGTCCTAAGATTGTAAGAGGAAAATGTACAGTATGTGGTAAAGGAAAGGTTGGGTCATCATCAAATGTTGCTGAAAATGTTTTCAGTCTGGTTAGTGAAGAAAATTATGATTTTTTTTACGAAAAGTGTCGTGGAAGGCTTGTCACGAAACAACATTTCTACAAGGTGAGAACTGTGGATGAATTACACATTCATGAATTTTGTAGCAAACTTGATCATCAAGGGGTCAACTAATTTCTTCAACTGACTAAATAGTACAATGATGACTTGATTCACATCTTCTATGCGAAAGTTCTTAAGAGGGATGGTGTTGCATTTACTTTTGAAATAGGAGATAAAGTCTATACCTTTACTAAAGAAATATGGAAATCTTTCTTTGACATTACCATAGGAAATGAGTGTAGAGTTGGAGATATAAGTTATCATTCTAACTTCAATTGGATAATGCACTCAAATGAACAATTGAAGGAATTGCACGGTGACACCAATAATGCTCCTATCACTATGGGTTGTCTCAAAAGATTGCCTCATATCTTACATTGGTTTGTTTCTCATATTTTGCTTCCCAGGAGTGGTGGCTTCTCATAGGTGGATAATTATGAAATACACCTTGTGTATGTTGTGCTCAACAACATCAAGATCAACTGGCCTTATTACTTCGTGACTAGAATATTTGCCATCAAGGATTGTAACAAGGGGACTGCCTTTTTTTATCCATTAATGATTGCCAAAATTATGAATTTCTTCAATATTGGTTTTCTAAATCTTGTGATGACTTATCAAGGTCCTACTTTAGAATTCACCAAAAGAATAATGAGTAACTTGAGATATCATTAGGATGCTACTAGGGAGGTGTACTAATACAAAACTCTCCAAAAAAAAAGAAGAATTTACAATTATGATGATCCTGCTGAGTATGTATTTGTAACGGTAGAAATGTTTAAGACTAAGCCATTAGATTGACTAGACTTTATACAAATCAAAATCAAAATCGCCACCGCGCTTTATTATTGGGAAAAGAGCGAATAACCCAAAAAGAGGGGGAAAGATTCAAGGTAAGGGGGTTAGTTATGCAAAGGGAAGGTATTAGCACCCTAAACATCTACGGTACTCCGCAGGAGCCTCTTTGTAAAAAAATTGTATATTTTGGCTATAAAAAACTGTCATATAAAATGGATGGTGGAGGTGAGAAAAGAAATATATATTTTATGATTTTTGCACCTACCGCGGTTGTGAACCTTTAGTGCCTACGTACCATCTTTCGTGCAATAGGGGATCAGGGTACACGTAGTTCCTCTTTAAAAAAATTTAAAAAAAATCACAAGTGTGTTGGTCAATTTTATGAGATAAAACATCATCGTCATTGTCCGTGTGGAAAACATACCTACTACCCACAATCATGAGAAAGGAGAATTTGCATCATCTCAAAGTGGAGGATATGGCTTGGATTTTAAAATGAACAATGCCTCACTCAACACCCAAGTGGAAAATATCTCTCTTCACTATATATTGTAGAAGTATAGTTGTTTGCATCACTACAAGGATTGACAAGAGTTTAATCTTTTGAGAAAAGTCTAAAGTAAAAGTCAAAGTGGCAAAATGGTTTGAAATGAGATTGATTGACTTTTAGTCTTCTCACAAAAATGTCAAGGTATCATTAAGTTGATTGGGGTTTATTTATGAAAATGTTTTGAAAATACATGGACATAAGTCCAAGTTTATTATGAAAGTGGTTAAAATTTAAAACAAGAAGAGTTTTCAAAGGAGGGAGAAGATTTTGAAATTAAAGAAGATGGGAGGAGAAAAAGAGACTATCCTAAAGCATAAGGTAAAAGCTAGGGATAAGAACCATCTAACCAACAAGAAGCCAATACTTGGCATTATGAGCCAAGATAGAGTTCCAATTCTTTGGATTGAAACCAAGCAAGCAAAAATACTAGACCTCTTGAGAGAACGAAACTTCGAGTGTATTAAGTCTTCATAAAAATTGGGCAGAGTAACGGCTGTATACGGGTGAATTCCAGATTACAAACAAAGGGTGTAATCACAATAACCTGCACACAAAACAAACAAACAACCCAATGTCTTGAGGTAAACCTCAAGAGCTCTAGACAAAATAATCAGATAAGATCATAAGGCTTCTAAGATAGGCCAAGGTTTCTAATCCTAAGTCCAAGAAAAGGTCCCATGCTCCATAATGCCAAGGATAGTAACCAAATAGTCCAAGTACCATTAAAGATTTTTTAGGGTTTATGTTGATTATTAAGTATCTTAAGAAAGGAAAAGAAAAGCTCAAGTGAGCAAAGTACAAAATGGAAAGAAAATAAAAGCTCAAATGAGCAAAGATGGAAATGGAATGAAATGTAAATGCTAAAAGTAAATAGTACATAAAGCATAAAAAAGAATAAAAGCATAAGGTAAAACAAGTCTATAATTAGTGGTTAGTTGGATGACCATCTTGAAGCTTGCATTTGGAACTCATTAGAGGATTGTAGAACCAAAGCCTCCACACAACAAGTTGCATTTGATTTTTGTCAAGTATATCATCCATTTGGAATTCTCATAAGTACTATTTAATGATCAACGATGTTTAAGTGATCCGCGTTGACCAAAGGTGTTGTAGATCCATTAGAGGATTAGTAGAACCAAAGCCTCCACACAATGATTCTCAAGGTTATTGGATTAAAGAGATCAAATTAACATACTTGGGCTTGCAATCATACGTTTGGGCCACGAATGATCATTTATTCGAATCAGGACAAAATTTAGCGCTATGTTAAGCAATCGTAAGTGGACTTATATAGAAGTCGCACCTATTTTGAGGTCGGTCAATAGCAATTTATGCACCATTTTTTTTGAGACATGATATAGAGATCATGCTCCAATAACACCTAGTGCAATAAGAAGGGGATGAGATGAAGAGGGACAGGGAAAAGATATACAAACCACATTTGAATTAAATTTTAATCAAACTATTATTAAAATCATGCATCCATTTTTGTGGAGTTAAACTCAACACCATGGATCCAATGATGTTAATAAAGTTCATGATCCAAAATCTAACCCAAGATCAATCAGAAAATAGTCACAAAATAATATCACATTTTAATATATACAAAAGGGTAAAAAATAATGTTTAAAAATAGAAAATAAAGAGAAAAATATCAACTATGTTCAAATTAATCAAAAAATAAAAAAGTAAGACCATAGAAGAATAAAAAATGGATCCAAATATTTTTATAAAATTTTTGGTAATTTTTAAAAGTCAGAAACTATTTTTAAACTATTTAAAATTGCTCAAACAAATAGAAAATAGGTCAAAAATAGTAAACCTCAATATAAAATTCCATAAAATTTTCAGAAAGTCAAAAATATGCAAAATAATATTTATGAATTTTTTCAGAATTAAAAAATGTCAGAAAGTATTTTTTAAGTAATTAAAAGAAAGAAAATGATTCAAAAAATAAAAAAAAAATATCAAATATCAAATATCAAAATAAAAATATGAAAAAAATAGTCATGAGATCAGAAATAATTCAAAGTATTTTTGTGAATTTTTTCATAATTTTTGGATAAAAAAAATAAAAGTTATGAATTTTTGAAAATTTAATCAATAAAAATATAAAAATCAGAAAATAAAGTAAAACCAAAAAGATGTGGACCATCAGATTATAGTCAAAACCCATTAGTAAGCTGATCCAGTGGACCATACGCGCTGTGCTTGATATGGACCTTAGTGAGATACACATAGGATCAAAAAAAGGGCAACCAATGAAATTAAAACGTTTGGCACGCCATCATTGGCTGAGACGAGACATGTCATCGTCTTCAACCTCCAGACACCCTGCAATGGGGATTTTGTGAGATCCTTCAAATGGAAAAATTAGAATCTCAGGCTAGTATCATTGAACTCGTCTCTTCAAGACAATTCTAACACCACCATCACGCCAAATTTATATAAGGTATGGAGAGAGATATGAATCAAAAACCCAGAAAATAGAGAGCACCTTCAATTTGAGATTTCTCTCTCAATTATCAATGGATTTAAAAATTGTAAGCAGCATAAAATCATGAGAAGGAGTAGAATAGATTAGTGCTTGATTTGGATCTAAATTGTGGAGAATTCTACCTTTTCGAAGTTCAAGGAAGAAGCTCTGAAACTGGACTTCTGTAGCTTGAATTATGGCTCATTTTGATTGGTTTAAGTGCTGGAGAGTTTGTATGATGCTTAAGGATGATTAATGCGCAAAGAATTTTGGAAAAGAGAGCTTAAATCTCATAAACTGAATTAAAAAAAGATGGGTTCGTGTGAGGTTTTGACAGGGTGTTCTTGGCTCTCAAAGCTTGAAGAAATGGATGGGGGATGACCCTCTATTTATAGGGAAGTGAATGGGAATGAAAATTGGAAGAAACAAGGAAGTTTGGAGGGAAATTTAATGAAGGTCGAGCACGAGTGAAGTGTGACTTCATTTCCATCAAAACTCAACCAAATCTTGCATTTTGGGGTGCTAATCACTTCTGGCAACTTTGCTAAGTAAGTTTAAATCAAAAACGCGCATAAATCTTATGTTTAGAAGTCACATTATGGATTTCAAAATTCTAACTTTGTGGAAAATTCAGTTTCAAGTTACCAAATTCAAATCCATGGCATTTCCAACTAAAGGTGTCTTAGGGCATGATTCTTGATGCTTTAGAAAGATGAGCTTACAAGCTTTGCAATGGAAAAAGAATGGAATAAAATAGATGCTTGAGCCGAAAGTTGCATTGAGTCAAAGTTGAAGAAAAAGGGTTGACTTTCCATACTTAGAAATATTTCAAATTCTTCTTTAAAAATGACCTATAATCTTTTGCATCCAAACATGGACTTCCACTTGGAATTTGCTCTTGACCAAAAAAGATGGAATGAAGTAGATCTCTTGAATGAAATTTTGAAACTTGAACCACCCAAAATCTCCAAAAATTGAGCAAGTTATGACTTGTTGAAGTTGGCCAAAAAGCATGAAATGACCTATAATCTTTTGCATATTTAAGGCATCCTCCATCCATTTTCCCACTTTGCACATGAAAGAGGGCATAAAGTTCACATCTTAAATATCATTATGGAAAAAGAATAGGCTCAAGGTGATAAAAATTTACCAATTTATGATCATTTGAAGTCACACATTGAAAATTGGGGATTCATCTGAAGGACTTGTAATCTTTCTTCTTCACCAAGTTTCTTCCACATAAAAAATCCTTGGAACTTTTGAAGTGATTTGTTGATAAACCTTGTAAGAGAAGGATGTATTTGGAATCACTCAAAAATACCAAAATATGAGCAAGATATACTCCTTTGAAGTTCAAAACCCTAGCTTCTAGATCAAGAAAATGCCTTGAGGAACTTTGACAAGTTTGAACAAACTTATTGTACCAATACTCTTGCTTTGTGAATAGAAGTTGTTGAGGATGATAATGAGAATTCTTATCCACCAAAAACACTTCCATATCTTGAAATTTGAGAGAACTATGCCCTTGTGACCAATATGAACAAGGCCTTGTCCAAACATAATAGCTTCTCCAATCAACCCCTTGTACTTTTGAGTCAAATCTAATAACTTTGAAATATGGTGAACCAAAATAAACCTTGCCATACATTTCTTCCAAAACAACTTCAATGATAATGTTTGAACTTCTCAAGCTTTATTTACTAGGGCATAGAAATAAACTCATGAACCCATGGAGTAACTTGTTAAATCTCATTGCCCTTACCTACATGGATAACAAGCAAGACAAGCCAACATTGCACTTTATTAGTTAAATGAAGAAAACAAAACAATATTAATGATCACAAAAGGAACATAAGTCAAGGTGCTTGGTAATCTCTCAAAAGGAGCAAAACTCAAAGTAGGGAGGGGAACCAAGAATCCTAGTGTGATATTGTTGTGAGTGAATCAACATGGTATGATGAAGGGATCTTAGGGGAAAAATTGGGGTACAACAGCTGCCCTTATTTAAGTTTCTTCTATCCAGAGATACGAAGGTTAAAAATCTTCGTGTCGACGCGATCGAAGATACTTAAATATAAAACAAACCCTATTTTTGGCCCTAAGATTCCATGCAAATGCTTATGCATATGAATGCATATGAACAGGACCAAAGAGACACAAAGATAACACTGTGGGATGTAATAATATTAAAGAAACAAAGGAGCAACCCCACCAGGAAAATAAACCACTGGTGTACCCAGAGAACTGAATCAGAGAGGATAGTAAAATGGTCAAAGGACACACCAACTTCTACTGGAGGCAAAGCTACCGACGTTTACTGAAGGTAGAAAGATAACAAACACCGACGTTCACTACCGATGAACTACCAACGTTCATTGAAGGTAGCAAAGAGATAACAAACATCGACGTTCACTGCCGATGGTCTACCAACTTTTACTGAAGGTAGAAAGAGAAAATATCATATCACTGCCGTTCACTGACGATGAACTATCAACGTTCACTGAAGATAGCAAAAAGAATACAAACACCGACATTCACTGCCGATGAACTACCAACATTCATTGAAGGTAGAAAGATAACAAACACCGACATTCACTACCGATGAACTACCAACGTTCACTGAAGGTAGCAAAAGATAACAAACACTGAAGTTCACTGCCGATGAACTAGAAAGAGATAACAAACACTGACATTCACTGTCAATGAACTACCAACGTTCACTGAAGGTAGAAAGAGAATAAATCATATCTTCGCCGTTCACTGACGATGAACTATCAACGTTCACTAAAGATAGCAAAAAGATAACAAGCATCGACGTCCATTACCGATGGTCTACCAGCTTTCACTGAAGGTAGTAAGAGAAAATATCATATCACCACCGTTCATTGACGATGAACTATCGATGTTCATTGAAGATAGCAAAAAGAGAACAAACATCGACGTTCACTGCCTATGGTCTACCAACTTTCACTGAAGGTAGAAAGAGAAATATATCATATCACTGCCGTTCACTGACGATGAACTATTAACGTTCACTGAAGATAGAAAAAAATAACAAACACCAACGTTCACTGCCGATGAACTACCAACATTCACTGAAGGTAGAAAGAGAATAAATCATATCACTTCCATTCACTGACGGTGAACTATCAACGTTCACTGAAGATAGAAAAAAGAGAACAAACATCGACGTTTACTGCCGATGGTCTACCAACTTTCACTGAAGGTAGAAAGAGAATATATCATATCACCTCCGTTCACTGATTATGAACTATCAACGTTCACTAAAGATAGCAAAAATAGAACAAACATCAACGTTCACTGCCGATGGTCTACCAACTTTCACTTAAGGTAGAAAGAGAAATATATCATATCACTGCCGTTCACTGATGATGAACTATCAACATTCACTGAAGATAGAAACAAGATAACAAGTTTACCCACGATTCTGGTGTTTCGCCTAGAACGGGTCTCAACTTCTTCTTTAACCGAGGCACTTTGCCTGGAAAGGATAATACATAAGTTGTCTCAAATAAAGAGAACTTGCTATTTGCGGTCACGGAGGATTGTAAAAGGAAATGACTTTTTGGGGCAAGAGATATGACTTCCTGGGGAGATGCCATGATATTATCTCTAAGGGTATAAAGTCTTCTTGTGCAAAATAAATGCACCAACCAAAGCTTGGAGTTTTTCAGGATTCCAAAGTACATAGCATTGCCAGGGAACCACAGATCCAAACCAGAAATAAACTTGAATGAAACAGTCAACAAGAATACATCCTTTGATAAATAAACTCAAGAGGGAAAACAATATCCATCCAAACAAGGAACTGTACCAGAAGGTTTAAAGCAAAAATCTTCTATGAGGGACAACTCAATAGAGAAATTGAAAGAATATACTTTTTTTGCTTAAGACCGACGCTCTGATGAAAAGATGGTAACTTATCTCTTCAAAACGGGCAATATGTCAACAAAAATATTAACAAATGTCAATGAACAATGATTTGTCAATTTTAGCTATACATGATGCATGTATGAATGTATGAGTGTTATCGTGTGCATGCTGACAAAACAGATACACAACATGGGGAACAACTAGGCAAAACTGCCTCGAGAACTAACAACACTCGGCTAAGCTTAAATCAAGATGATCACTCGAAGAAAGGTAAAGGCCAGCTATGGAAACCAAACCTACAGCCTACTTTTAAATTTACCGAGGAGAAACATAATCCGGAGGTAGATAAATCAAAGTGATGAAATAGTACGGATACGGGGATAGAACATCCTTCTTCAGACTTCATCGGGAAAACCAGTGTTTTTCAAAAGTAACATTCCTACTGGAGATTACAAAACCAGTCTCAAATAAAGAAGACTGACACCGAAACAATCACACTTCGCTGTGGAATTCAGACCCACTTCACTGGAGGAAAACGCGGATTGAAACTTCACATTATGAAAACTCATAAAAGAGGAGAAACGAACCCAAACTTGACCGAGGATACCGGAACCAAAAATCCAATACGAAGAAAACAACCCGAGTAGCCCTTCCCGGGGGGGAACAAAAACTTCTCAAATCAACTGGAGTTTGTCCATTCCTGGGATCACCATTTTTGTTGTCATTGTTTCATCACAAATCTCAAAGTAAAAGTAAATTGTAAAAATATCTTCTTCCTCTTTTGAAAAATCAATTTAGTTGTTTAATATCTTTGCTTTGAAAGTTATTATCAGTAATAAATGGAGTCTTTGCGAGCTAAATAACATAGGAAATACAAAGAATTGGGTAAAAGCTCGAATTTCATTAATAGAATGGTAGTCTAAGAATAGCGAGACTCCATAGATGATTACAAAGTTTGGGAAATGGTAATACATAATGGAAAAGATACATTGAGATACAATGACCACTATCCCTCCCTAACAACTTTTGAAATCCTGAGCAGCAGCTTTTGTTGAAGTATGGTGAGGATCCGAGAAGATTGTTGCTTCAATGATCAAGTCTTGTCTGACGTAGTTACTTGCCAAGAAATTCCCTAACTTTTTCCTAAGCTGCCCTTGCGGGTTTTCAACTTAGCGGGAAATTTATTCTATTTATGTCTCTAATTTTTGCCTAGACTGCCCTTTCGGGTTTTCGGCCTACCGAGACGCTCCTTTTTGCCTAAGCCGCCCTTTCGGGTTTTCAACTTAGCAAGTTGTTCTTTTATTTCTTTAGGCGAAGTATTTCTAGATTACGTCAGCATTCATGGGACGTGGGAACTCCTCGCTGTTGTACCCCAAAATTTTCCCTCTCATTTTACTCAATACATACTCCTAAAGGTCCTCAATTTGCTCAAGTTTGCACAAGAGTTGACCAGACAAACTCTCTCCTAAGGCAGTATACCTCAAACTAGGGTTTCCCTTTTTCATCAAGATGTGTGAACCACAAAGGACTAAAATTCTTCCCAAGGTCCTAATATGTTCCCAAGATCATCCATGTCAAGTCTCATGCCTTGAACAAAGAAGTTTGCTAAGTCAACTGCTCAAATGCTTGAGAATCGGCTGTATTAGCTCAAAAGTCAACTGTGGCCCAAATACAGTCAAACCTCAAGTTTATTAGTCAACATCAACATTTTGAAGTGACTTCCATCATTTGATCAAGGTTTTATCATGATTCCTCAAGGAATGCTCCAAATTCATCAAAACCCAAAAGTTGCTAAATTAGGGTTTTGCAGGAAAAGTCAACCCAACTTTGACCAAGCATAACTTCTTCATACTTTATCATAAATTTTTCATACAAGGCTCATTTTTAAGAGGATGCAATTACCTACAATTTATCTTCATCCCACAAGTTCAAAATATGCATATATCAAAATATATGAATTTTTACATTATAGGTCCTTTTGAAAAGTCAACAAAAACACCTTTTGGATCAAAGCTTCATACATAAACATGGAAGATAAAATTGAGATGAAACCAAAAGGTTTGTTTAGGGGACATCCTAAGCTTTCTAAAAAGTCAAAGAACACCCTCCTAGGGTCAATATTGAGAGAGTTGTGCATTGTCAAAATTGGCAAGTTTTGGAAAATTGTCAAAAGTCAACATTGATCAAATTTGCATTTTTCCAAAGGGGCCCATGTTTTCTTGTTTGAAACATGTTTATAATAGGACCCACAACCCCTGAGCTTTTCCACCTATTATTTTATTATTTTTATCATTTATTTTGATTTTTATTCATTTAAATCAAAATAAATCAAATTAAATGGTAAAATAATAAAAGCAAATCAAATCTTGGGATTTTTGTGCACATTTGGAGTCTATGTACAGCCAGCATGATAATCAATTCGTGCAAGACTCATTAGGATTGGAAAAGATTGGATTGAAGCTTGTTTTGGAAAGATATCATACATGAATCAAATCAAATCACATTTTCATAATTCTCAAAGATATGATGCAATTTTATTGACCTAATATGCTCTACTATATGTATACAACAATTCCAAATCATAAAAACAAGGGTTACAGTCGTGAAAAGGCCAAAGCAAACTCAAAATTTTTGACAAAAAAGTGAGTTTCAAATTCTGGGATAGAGGGCTACTCAAGACGATTCAAAGCCATAAATCAATTCCCTGGCATCTCAGGAAGCATTCCCAACCATTTGCAGGCTTCAAAACATCAAGAATCCTCTCATAGAAGTATCACGGTTTGCATCCCAAACTCAAATTCGATTTCTATATTTTACGCATTATAAATCCATTCTATTCATATATTTGTAATCCTCATCATGTTTGCAAGCTAACTGCATTATTTAATTGCGTTTTTAAAGCCTATACATGTCGTTGCCATTGTTAGGGTTTACGTGTGCAATTTAGGGCTTTCTTACACAGGTGAAATTAGCCAAAAAGAAGGGTACCATGGTGTTCACGAGATCACCATGAATGGATCTATGTAATTAGAAATCATTTATCGTGCGTATTGTGCATTTTTGAAATTTGCAGGGGCTATGGCTACAAACATGTGACTGTAGGTAAAAGACATATGTATAAAACGATGGAGAAAGGAAGAAGACGACTATGTGTCAGCCAACCATTCGCCCATTTGAACCAGCGCGCGCGTTTCTTTGTTTTTTCCACTAACCACTTTATTTCATATATAATATTGTGTTTGTATTTTACTTACAGCAAAAGCGCGCAGCTCAGATGGCAATAAGGCATTGGTAGTGAGTATAAGGACCTGGGTTCGATCTCAGGTCCCAACAAAATTCTTTATTTCACTTTCTTGTAACAGATCCAATGCATCATCCTTCCTGGTGACCACCATGCACACTTGCGTCCAACCATTTGATCCAGCGTGTCATCAGATCTAGCGCTCCATCCATGAGGGACCATGGTACACGTTCAAGTCAACGCTACACAGAATCAGGCAAGCTGGCCGGGCTTGAAGCATTTTGGGCTTGGAAATTCAGATAGTGCACCCCCAGATTTGCTAACAACATACATGCCCATTTTCAATTATTTCTTATTTTTATTTCCTTTGTTTAATTATTTTGTTTAATTATTTTTCCACAAAAATTAATCACCTTTTTTTTTCATTTAATCATAAAATCAATAAATCACAAAATACCAAAAAAAAAGCATTTTTTTAATAAATTATTTAATTTAATTAGAAATATAGGTTAATTTCTTTTCTTTTCTATATTTAAAATCAAATAGAAATTAGGTTTAATTTTACAATTAAATTTCTTTTCTCAAATAAAAAACCCAAATTACAAAATCTTTTTTTTATAATATTTTTATTTTTTTAAATTAGTTAGTTTAATTTAACTTAGGGCAATTTAATCTTTTTTATAATTAAAAATAATTAGACTTAGGATTTTAATTGTACATAACTTAATTAATTTTCTTCAAAAATACACCAAGATCATTTTTCTCATAAAATATTTATTCCTTTAATTAATTAATTAATTAGAAAATTAGGATAATTTAATTTCCTTCATAATTAAAAAAAAAACTAGAAATTAGGTTTAATTAATTTGCAATTAAATTGTTTTCTTCAATAAAAATCCACAAAAAAAATTTTCTCTCTCAATTAGGGTTTTAGGTTATTTCAATCGTCCTCGCGTTTAATTTGTCGCGCGCTTGTTAATTATTTGTCCATTATTTTGTAACTGCTCAGGATTTGTAATAGATTAATTAGTTTTTTTTATTTACTGTTTAAATCCCTGATTTTTGGTCATGTAATTAATCTTTGTGATACGGTGGCAGAACCGGACTGTTTTGGAAAATGCTGGTTTGCGTTTTGTGTTTGTGTTCGCAAAATGTCGCAGTAAGCAAGAGTCGTCACCGACTTTTGTTTTATCCAACCAGAAAGGAAAAAAGCACAGAAAAAATCCTTTTTCGAGATATTCTGAGTACGGGGGGGGGGGGGGGGGGGGTAGATTATAGAAAGGGAAGGTATTAGCACCCTTTCTATCTGTAGTTTTCTACGGGCTCTTAGGTACTTGCTCATCATTTTAAAAAATGCTTCTGTGTTTGAAAAGTCTTTGTTTTACTTTGATTTAACCCTTGCTTCTGTCTTCAAGAGTGTTACAAAGTGTTTTTGAGAACTTTGTTTGAAAAAGTGTAAGTGTGAAAAGTTCGTTTTGAGCAAGTACCTACTAGCATCTACCTACTCGAAAAAAGAATGTTTATGTTCTTGTTTCCTTTAGACAGCGTTATCCCACTATTAAGGAGTATGTAACACCGTCGTTGGAGTTGTAAGGGTCAATTCGAAAGGGACGTACGATCACTAAAGCAATGTTAAGACGTCTTAGTAATAACCCTAATGTCTTAAGATCATATTTAAAGCAACATTTCCGAGGCAACATTTCCGAACGGGACTTTGATCTTTTGTTCAGACAAGAGGGTGACCACTAAAACATCCTATACTTAATGATCGTTTACCGAAGGCAACCGAAGTGAGAGTATACCCTAGGAGTGCACATGTGTGAGTGATTCAATTTCAAGTTATTATCTTTGCACATTTAGGGTTTGCTAACCGTTTTAAAATTAACATACATTCTTGTCATGCACCCTATTACCATATATCTAGCAGTTAATATTTGCGGAAATTAAAATGCGAGAAATAAAGCTACGCTATTACAAGGCTTCGGGGAGGGGGATTAATTACATAGCCAAAAACCCGTAAAATGATAAATGAAAGAAAAAAGTCCTAATTAAACTATTACATCCCATGAGCAATTACATCAATATTGTAAAAATAAATAAACGCGCGATGAATCGAGAGCGAGAGAAATTAGGGTTTTGACCCCGTCTAACCTAATTAAAAGAAAAATATTTTGGTTGTTTTGATTATATTTTTTTTTTGAGAAAGAATAATGTTTTAATGAATAAGTACAAACCTAGTTACTAATTAATCAGAATTAAGAAAATAATTAATTTTGACCTATTTTGTATTTCTGGTTATTTTGAGGAAAGAAAATGAAAGTTAAATCAAATAAAAACCTAATTTTATAATATTTTAATTTATTTACAAGAGGTTAAAATTGCCCTAAAATTAAATTAAACTAATTATTAAATTATTTTTTGATGAAAAAAAAGAATAAAAACCCTAAATTCTAACTTGATGAAAATTGATTTTATGAGCTGTTGTTGAAAAAAAGGTGGTTCTGGTGTTGATAATAAAAAACATAACTAATAAAAAGTAAATTAAAGAAATAAAAAAAGAAATAGAGAAATAACCCAAGGGCCTGCTATCAGCAGTTCTGATCAGAGGATGATGGTCAGAGGATGGTGGTCCCAGAGGATGGCGATCAGAGGATGACGGTACTGGGCCTGCTTCCAGCTGGTGGATCAGAGGATGATGGTCAGAGGATGGTGGTCCCAGAGGATGACGGTACTGGGCCTGCTTCCAGCTGGTGGATCAGTGGATGATGGTCAAAGGCTGGTGATCAGAGGATGACGGTACTGGGCCTGCTTCCAGCTGGTGGATCAGAGGATGACCCTCAGAATGTGCAGGCGATGGATCTGGTGAATACAAAGGGGGAAAAAGGCCAAAATATCATGACTGGGATCGAACCCAGAAACATGAACTTCTGACTTCCTTCTTCTGACCAACTGCGTTGGGCGTTAGTTTATCAATATAACAGAAACAAACAAATAGATCAGAACTATAGGTTTCTGGCCAGTATAAACGCGCCAGAATTTAAATCGGCCAGTAGAGTCATGACACGCTATCGTCTTCTTCCTGGATCTATCGTTTAAAACTCTAAACCTTTACCTATAGGCATGGTGTTGTAACTATAACCCTGTGCATCTCAGACATTACATACAAACAATATAAATAAAAATCAAGACCATGGATCAGCTGGGTTTGACCCGCTGATTACAATGGTCTCCTCCATTAGGGCCAATTGTTCCTATATAAGAAAACCCTAAAACGAACCAAGAAAACCTAACAATGGTATATTTCTGTATGGTTAGCAAAGATGCAATTAATCATTACCAACAGTTTGCAAATGTTTTAATGAACAAGAATATACAAGTAATTCATGCTACAAGTTCCAGAATCATGATATTGGATTTCAAGAAAAATAACAAAGTCGTGAGACACTTACAGTGAGTTTTTATGCACGAAATTTCTTGCTAGGGATTAGGATGGATTCTTTGAGTGCCCAGCAAGTGAAAGGGATGCTTGGAGTGGTGTAAATCGTCCTCTAACCTGCAATTTGATTCAACACTTTTTGGGGATTTTTGCAAGTTTCTTCTCAGCTTCTCACGCCTCTAAACCTTGTTCTTTTGGCCTGCCTTTGTTCAATATATATCAATGATTGAATTAGGTTTGCAAATGTGCATCCAATCATTTTCAATTATGGTCTTTGATCATGATTTGATTCTCATGAAGATCTTTCCAAAATAAGCCAAAAACCAATCTTTTTATGTGCAAACATGCCTTGCACGATTTTATTTTATTGCTAGCTGTATAAGGGACCTGAAATATGCACAAAATCTCAAGGTTTAAATGATTTTGATATTTTCGTGATTTTATTTTGATTTAATTTGATTTAATTGAAATAAAAATCAAAATAAATGGAAAAAATAAAATAAAGGCAAGTGGGAAAGATCATGGATCGTGGACCATGTTAAAAACTCAAGACAAGCACAAAGAGTTGGGCCCATTTGACAAAAATTGCAATTTGAGGCACTTTTGACTTTTGGCAATTTTGCAAAAAAGGTCAACTTCACCAATGCATAACTTCCTCAATTTTGACTCTATGAGGTGTTCTTGGACTTTTTAGAAAGCTTGAGATGTCCTCTAAGCAATCTTTTTGGTCTCGTCTCAATTGAGTCTTTCATGTTCCTGTATGAAGTTTTGACAAAAAAGGTGTTTTTGTTGACTTTTCAAAATGACCTATAATGTCCAAATTCATAACTTCTTGTGAGTGCATATTTTAAACTTGGGAGCTGAATATGAATTGTTGGGAACTTAATCCTCTTCAAAATTAGATTTGTATGGGTCATTCTTGATAAATTATGAGAAAGTTATGCTTGGTCAAAGTTGAGTTGACTTTTCCTACAAAACCCTAATTTAGCAACTTTTGAGTTTTGATGAATTGTGAGCAATCCTTGAGGAATCATGATCAACACTTGATCAAATGATGAATAATACTTCAAAATGAGTATGTTTACCAAAAATCTTGAAGTTTGACTGTATGTGGGCCACAGTTGACTTTTGCTCTAGCACAGTCGATTTTCAGGCCTTTGAGCAATTGACTGAGCAAACTTCCTCTGCAAGGCTTGAAACTTGACATGGATGATCTTGAGAACATATTAGGGCAGTGGTGAGAATTTGGGATCCCTTGGACTCAAGTATCTTGATGCAAACTGAAACCCTAATTTGAGGTAGACTGCCTTAGGAGAGAGTTTGTTTGGTCAACCCTTGGACTTCCTTGAGCAATTTGAGGATCTCACTTCAAATGTGTTGAGAAATATGGGAGGCAAAATTTTGGGTACAACAATCCCCCTCCCCGAAGCCTTGTAATAGCTAGGTTTATTTTTGTAGCACTTTAAATTCCCGAAATCTTTAACTGTCTAGATGCATGGTTAATAGGATTGTATGGAAAGAATGCTTGAAATTTGAAACGGTAGATCACCTAATGTGCAAAGACTAAATATGTGAAAAAAACTCATATGCACATATTCACTCCTAGGGTTTACCTCACTTCGGTTGCCTTCGGTAAACAATCATTAAGCATAGGAGATTTTAGTGGCTGCCCTCTAGTCTAAAAGATCAAAATGTCCTATTCGAATGTTGCCTCGGAAATGTTGCCTCGGAAATGTTGCCTCAGAAATGTTGCCTCGAAAATGTTTCCTCGGAAAGATCTTAAGACTCTAGGGTTACTACTAAAGTTTTCTAACTATTGCTTTAGTGATTGTACTTGTCCCTTTCGAATGTCCTTTACAACTCCAACGACGATGCTACCTACTCCTTAATAGTGGGATAGTGCTGTCTAAAGGAAACGAACAATCTTTTTTCGAGTAGGTAGAACCTTAAGTACTTGCTCAATGAAAACTTTTCACATAAACACCTTTCAAAACAGATTTTCAAAATAAACTTCGTCACATCCTTGAGGACTGATACAAGGGTTATCACGAAGTAAAATATTTTCAAGACAAACACACACAAGCAATTTGAAAAATGAGCAAGTACCTAAGAGCCCGTAGAAAACTACGCATAGAAAGGGTGCTGACACCTTCCAATTCTATAATCTACCCCCCGTACTCAGAAATCTCGAAAAAAGGTTTTTTCTATTCTTTTTCCTTTTCCATGATTGGATGAAATAAAAGTCGGTGGTGACTCTAGATTACCGCGACATTTTGCAAATAAAAAACGCAAAACGCAAACCAGTATAAAACAGCCGGTTCTGCCACCGTATCACAGAACTGGCGACTCTGCTGGGACATCTATAAAGTGGGGTATATTTTAGGATTTAGATCATTTTAAAATTTCTTCTCTTGATTGCCTTGATTGCTTTACTTTTGAGGGTTTGTTCGGGGTTACTATAGATCCTACACCCGGATCTGGGGAACACCTTTTAGGTAAGTAGAAATAAAGTGTGAGGGAACTATGTTGGGGTATACCGACACGGTTGAAGCAGTAGCTACGTTGATGTGGCACTTTGGTTGGTACCGGTAACCCTTGAGTCAATCAGGGAGAGTACGGGGCCTCCGCGTGGTGTTGTGAAGCATCAACTGACCTTAGAACCTTTAATTGCACAACTTGTCCAGTAGGACGTAGCGAGATGGACGGCTTTGGTGTATGCCCAAGGTCGACAGATACTCGATGCTACACTCATTATGGTTTAACTCTTCTGTTTTGTTTGGTTGCGAGTCCATCGCCTATTGAACGAAGCTAGGGGAAAGATCAGTGATATTGAGATCCCTTTGAGAACCCGGTTACTATTTATAGGACAGGTTGAACCAATCCAACTTCAAGAGGGTATGACCTTAAAACTCATGCAAGCCTTAAACCTAAGGACTTGGTGTGACTAGTTTGTTGTTTGCTATACCTGTGATTTTCTAACCTAATCATGACATCATAAGAATAACATATCATGACTAACCATTTCAAGGATTCCCTAGGGCTCATTTTTTCTCTGTTTCGTAGGACATGGCATCTGCCCGTAGGAACACTATACCGATCAACCTTGTGAAAGTGTCTCTCCAACTAAAGGATATGGAATTAAGGGTTCTCGAAGGTTCTCATTTCACTAGAAAGAACGGTCAGTTGCTCAATTTGGTCACTGCAAAACCTGATGAAGAGTTGTTAAAAGTGCTGTTTCAGTTCTTCGATCCGGTGCACCATTGTTTCACCTTCTCGGGTTACCAGCTAGTACCTACTACGGAGGAGTTTTCTCAGTTGTTGGAGGTACCTATTCTTGACCAGTTGCCTTTCAATGGTACGGAAGAACATCCAAGGCCTGAAGAACTTGCTAGAGCTCTGTCTTTACAACGGTCTGACATAGTGGCAAATTGGGAGACTAGAGGGAGTGTCCAAGGAATTCCGGTTAAGTTTCTATTTGAGAAGGCCTATCATTTTTGGGATACCTTAGATTTACAAGCTTTCGAAGAGGTGCTGACACTTCTCGTTTATGGGACGGTACTTTTCCCTAATGCTGCTCAACTCGTAGATGTGAGCACTATCAAGGTTTTCCTGTCTCATAATCCCTTACCTACATTACTCGGGGATATTCTACACTCTTTGCATGCTCTCACTCTAAAGAGAAGGGGAACCCTCCTATGTTGCACTCCTCTATTGGCTAGGTGGTTTATTTCGCACCTACCCAAGGCTGTTTTGAAGAATGAACAAGGTTTGAAATGGTCTCGTAGGCTGATGTCCCTCAAGCATTCAGACATTCATTGGTGTTCGCAGTTCTCGAAAGATATTACCATCATTGATCGTTCTGGTGAATTCTCTAATGTCTCTCTTTTAGGCATTAGGGGAGGAATCACTTACAACCCTTGTTTGGCCTTACGTCAGGTTGGTTATGCGAGAAGAGATGGTCCACATGACACACTCATCCAAGGAATTGCCTTCAACTATGAGAATGATGCTCAGGAATACCGCAAAAGGTTCATAAAGGCTTGGGGCATGGTACATAAAATTGATAGCAAGACGCTAGGGCACAAGAATTCCATTCCTCTTGAGCCTTATCTCCGATGGGTACGAGCTTGCGCCCAAAGTCTGATGATGCCCTACCCTGTTGTCCTACCAATAATTGTGGAACCAGTTGCTGAAGGAGACACTGCTTCTTTTGTTCATCACCCTGACATGCCAACTGATCATGAAGAATTACAGAAGTCTTGGGTTCAACTCAAAGAAGAGTGGGACACGTTTGAAGCTCAGTTCTATGCCAGTGAGAAGAAGGTCCTGGAGCTCACTAGGCTACTTCATGAAGAAAGGAACATAAATTCCTACATTGCACCAAAGAGGATGCGCTCCTGGGAGACCTAGTTTCTTTTTGCTTTCAGTTTTGCTTTGTTTATTTGTAAGCCTAAAGGGCATTATTTGTAACAATTCGAACTTATCAATGTAATTAACGTGTGTTTCTTTTGGTTAAACGAATCTGAGCCTTTAAGAATCCTTGAAATCATTGCATACGCATATCATCCATGACATTGCATAAACAGGTACCATTACAGGTTTCTCATCTTCTTCGATGTTTATTTTAGCAGAAATGTCTTCTGAACAAAGCATCAAGGACCTTCAGGCACAAAACGCCCAATTCCATCAAATGTTCATAAATTTGGAAAAAGGGAGGGAGGATCTGAAAACCCTCATCCTGAAAGAGAAAAAGAAAAAGAAGAAGGATTTCGGTATTCTGAATATAGGCAGAAGGTTTAGAGGACCATTGAAGTGACAAGTCGATCTGACCTCTTCATCTAAGGAAGGGGAGAATCAAGAAGAAGAGACAAGGGAGAAAGATCCCAGTCCTGAAGTTTCTGACAATGATACCGACTACAATGATGAGAAGTATCCTCCCACTGAGGATAGATACAAGCAGCTGGAAGATCGCTTGAATGCTATGGAAGTTCAGAGGATACCTGGACTAGATTTCGAAGAACTGGGATTAGTGTCGGGAGTGGTCATCCCACAGAAGTTCAAAGCTCCAATTTTTACAAAGTATGATGGGGTGTCCTGCCCAAAACTCCATCTCCGTTCTTATGTCAGGAAGATTTAGCCTCACACTGCTGATAGGATCTTGTGGGTCCATTTCTTTCAGGACAGTCTGTCTGGGACTCAGCTCGAATGGTTCTATCAACTAGAGGGAACCAATGTCCGTAATTGGGAAGATATGGATGCTGCTTTTTACAAGCAATATCAATATAACGATGACCTTGCCCCTACCCGTACTCAACTTCAGAGTATGTCCATGGGTGCAAGCGAAGGTTTTAAAGATTATGCACAAAAATGGAGAGACTTGGCTGGGAGAGTTCAACCGCCATTATCTGATAGGGAGTTGGTTGATATGTTTCTAGGGACACTATCTGGTCCATTCTTCAATCATTTGATCGGCAGCTCGTCAGCTGGTTTCACCGAGCTGATATTGACTGGAGAAGGAGTAGAAGCTGGGATCCGAAGTGGAAAGATCCAGAAAAATACCTCTTCGAGTACAGAGAAGAAGTCATTTGGTGGCAAGAGGGAAGCCAATGTTGTGCAAGTCCAGAAGGGGCGTAGCAAGGCAGACTACCACCAATTTGTGGGGGCAGTGCTGATCTCTAATTCGGCACGCACACAACAACCACAACAACGAAACAATCAGCCAAGGATGGAAAGACCTCAAAGGCAGTTCACCCAAATCAACATGCCACTATCACAAGCATTGCAACACATGTTGAAGATGAAGCTGATTATGGTGATAAACCCTCATCTGAACCCGAAGACTTCCTCTCCTAACTATAATCCGGAGGCAAGGTGTGCTTATCATTCTGACAGCCCGGGGCACGATACTAACGATTGTTAGGCGCTGAAATACAAGATTCAGAATATGATTGATGCCAAGGAGATCGAATTCTACCCTCCTGAGACTCCCAACGTGATCACTACTCCCTTGCCAAAACATGGCTAAGATTGAAAGCATTTTTGTTCATTTAAATTCTAAAGTTATATTTTCTTTGCTTATTCGAACAATTATTGTCATGTCAAACTCTATTATTTCATTAATGCATTACACATGTCTGTCTTGAATTAATTTTTTTTTCATTATGCTTAAATTGCTTTATATTTCCTTTTTGTGATATTCAACTCTCGACTAAAAAACTGTAAGCCTTTAGAGGGAGGATGACGAAAACGATACCATAATCTCTACAGTATGCTTTTGAATAGACCTTGTTGACAATGTACAGGCGTTGTTTCAAATCCTAAACAGTGGAGTTATAAGGAAGATAATCCCTAGTCAACCCCTTCGAGCCAAAGAAGTAGGAGTTTTTCTTTTCACACATATTAAAACCCTTAATCATAACCTGGGGCAGGGTAGTTTTCTCAGTTAATTCAGAGGCGCATTCAGTCACAATCTGCCGCTTCGTACACAATGAATGGCATCAAAGACGTCCTTCCAAAACAAAAGACGGTGATGGTTCCCTATAATCATCAAAACAGACAGTCATTATCTCTCGAAATAAAAGCCAATTAAGTCAAAACCTATGAAGGAGACTTAAGAAAGAAACACCGGGGCATCCCGCTGACTGTAATCACAAAAAGAAACAGTTCAGGCAAAAGACAGGGATAATAAAATAAAAAAGAAAGAGGTCCTACAAACCCTTAACAAAAAAGAAATGACTGCCTATTTAAAATAAATTGTCAGTATCCGAACCATCACTGGAATATCAGAGCAAAGACTCAAACAGGATCTAAATGCACAATTAGCTGAGTTTAGGATCGAAGAACATCACGAAGAATGGGTGGGTACAAATAAAATATGAGTCTTTATCCTTTGTTTCTTAAACCGTGAACCAGGCCACGTTATAACCCTTAAAAGTCCTAGCTGAAGCATGGGTTAGTTCGAAAGCTTACTATTACAAAAGGTATCTTGACTCCTGAAGGTCCGTTATAAATCCTGAGTGGATATCACATCTTTGCAAAATTCTATTTTTTCTAAAAAAAACTGCATTTTCAAAACTTCAAGACAGACGTAAGCTTTGCATTCTTAAAATAACATTGTTTGCATATGACTATTTGTTCAACAACAGAGAAATTCGCATGACGAATATCTAGTGAACAAAAACCTTATCAATAAAAAGGATCACCTCAAATGGAAAAACACTTCCAACCAAGGGGCACGGCATGATCATTGTCCATCATCTGGGGCAGTCAAGTCAAGATTCAAGGAATCTCTCAAAGATGCCAAATAGCCAGGGGCAAATCTCCATCTGAATCACTTGGGGGCATTGGGCATGAATTCCAACAACGAGTCTTGTACGATCAAACAAACATCTTCTGGTAGTGTGGCAACACAACACCACCGACAATGAAAACTCCCTACATCCTGAGAACGTGGACACAGTCAAAAAAGACCATGCATGAAAAAGACCCGCTAGGTTGACTGGCCTAGGCAAAATAAGGGCATCCCGGCGAACCAAAAGGGTTCGAGAAAAGGTTAGGGATATACATATAGAAAAATATGTATACCCGACAAGTCGAAAACCTGAAAAGGTGGCTTGGGAAAAAAAGGATATCCCGGTGGACTGAAAATATGAAAAGACAGTCCAGGAAAAAGTTAGGGATTAAAGCGTACGACTATGTTTCGTCATCTTGTCACTTGCCTATCAGTAGAAGACCTATCATTTTGATCGTCAGTTACCAAGCACCTCATGAGTTGGGATAACACGCAAGTTATCCATAAAGCCTCCGCAAATACTTTCTCCAACAGGTACAGGGGCAAAAAAGTCCTGATGCAAAGTCATTGTCGCATCCTTAGCATACGACCCCGTGACATCAACACTTCCCAAAGAGTAGAGGCAACCAAAGCTTTGACATTGGCTTCCCCAAACAGGAGTTACTTTCCCCAGCCAAGTTCCTTCAAAGAACCGACATCTATGTTCCCCAGCCAAATTTTGTAATCGCAAGTGGTTTATATAGTTTTCTCCCGAGCAGAGTTTATCCCTTCAGCTACAGAAGTTCATCCTCCAACAGAGTTATGCTCCCGCAGAGTTATTCTCAAACAGAGTCTCTCCCCCGGCAGAGTAGCTGTAAACAAGGAGCAAATCTCCAGCATAGTCATCTCTGTTCACCATCCCCAGCGGGAGTAGAAGAACCACTTTTTCTACGACGGTCAGGAATTCAATTTCCAATACTCTCCAACAGCAGTCAGAGATTTATTTTCCCAAACTCGGACGTGCCACAATAACATTTCATGTTCATATATCAAACGTGCACATACATATTGCATACGACATATTTTCATTTATTTTGAGAACATCATCATACAATGCATGTCATGCATCATATACGATTAATCATGTACCTTTTCAAGAAATATGCTTATCATCAACAACTTCCAGCAAGTTCAATATTAGCTCCTGAAACTAAACAGAGTAATTATCTGCACGATTAAATGCAGCTTTACGCGGGTTCGTCACGAAGCAATCTTACATGGGTTTCTCCTAAATGCAGCTTCACACGGGTTTATCCTGAAAAATCTTACACGGGTCTTTTCTCATACATTTCCAAATAAAGTTTTACACAAACTTATCACAAAGTAACCTTACCCAGGTTCCTTCTGAATTTTTACTCAAACTTATCCCGAAATAACCTTACCCAGGTTCCTTCTGAAGTTTTTACACGAACTTATCCCGAAATAACCTTACCCAGGTTCCTCCTGAAGTTTTACAAAAACTTATCACGAAATAACCTTACCCAGGTTCCTCCTGAAGTTTTACATAAACTTATCACAAAGTAACCTTACCCAGGTTCCTCCTGAAGTTTTACACGAACTTATCCCAAAGTAACCTTACCCAGGTTCCTCCTGAAGTTTTACACGAACTTATCCCAAAGTAACCTTACCCAGGTCCCTTTTGAAGTTTTACACGAACTTATCACAAAGTAAACTTACCCAGGTTCCTCTTGAAGTTTTACACAGACGTAGCCCAAAGTAACCTTACCCATGTTCCTGCGGAAGTTTTACACGGGCTTGTCCCAAAGCAGCCCTACCCAGGTTCCTCCTAAAGCCCTACACAGACTCATCACGAGCAACCTTACCCAGGTTCCTTCTGAAGTTTCACTCAGACTTATCCTGAAGCAAACTTACATAGGTTCCTCCTCAGTTCAGATGCAGTTTTACCCAAACTCCTCACAAAGCAACCTTACCCAGGTTCCTTCTCAGTTCAGATGCAGTTTTACCCAAACTCCTCACAGGGTAACCTTACCCAGGTTCCTTCTCGGTTCAGATGCAGTTTTACCCAAACTCCTCATAAAGCAACCTTATCCAGGTTCCTTCTCGGTTCAGATGTAGTTTTACCCAAACTCCTCACGAAGCAAACTTACCCAGGTTCCTTCCCATAAACCCTACTATCCAGGTTCCTTCTCATAAACTTACCATCCAGGTTTATTTTCTTTTATCTCCAGACAGCAGTCCACAACACTGTAAGACCTGGACCTGATCAAACACGATCAGTTTCACCTTTCCCCAGTAGGTCACGATGCAGCCTATACACTGACCAGATATGCATTTCACCTCCGGAGTTAATTCCCCAGTAGAGTAACGGACAACTGAAGCTCCTAAAATTCTATTTCTCCCAACACAGATACCAACATTCCTTAACAAATTCCCCCTCAACGACAGGAGCAGGGATTCTCATCAAAGGAATATCTCAGGAAATCAACATCCTCTAGATGGCGTCTTTAAGCCCATCTCCGACGATACTCCATCACGTCTTGGATGGCATCTTTAAGCCTATCTCCGACAATTCTCTAGAAACTTCCAAATGGCATCTATAAGCCCATTCCCAATATCACAAATCAAGATTCACTTCATGCGAGTGCAAATTTCTGGGCACTCTAGTGTTCAATCATCTTCCACCTTCAGATCACGAAAGGTAGACGAGCCAATCTACATCCTCGGGTTTAAGAAGATTGAACAGGGGAAGCTGTTGTACCCCAAAATTTGCCCTCTCATTTTACTCAATACATACTCCTAAAGGTCCTCAATTTGCTCAAGTTTGCCCAAGAGTTGACCAGACAAACTCTCTCCTAAGGTAGTATACCTCAAATTAGGGTTTCCCTTTTCATCAAGATGTGTGAACCACAAAGGAATCAAATTCTTCCCAAGGTCCTAATATGTTCCCAAGATCATTCATGTCAAGTCTCATGCCTTGCACAAAGAAGTTTACTCAGTCAACTGCTCAAATGCTTGAGAATCGACTGTATTAGGTCAAAAGTCAATTGTGGCCCACATACAGTCAAACCTCGAGATTATTGGTCAACATTAACATTTTGAAGTGACTTCCATCATTTGATCAATGTCTGATCATGATTCCGCAAGGAATGCTCCAAATTCATCAAAACCCAAAAGTTACTAAATTAGGGTTTTGCCAGAAAAGTCAACCCAACTTTGACCAAGCATAACTTCTTCATACTTTATCAGACATTATCCATCCAAGGCTCATTTTTAATAGGATTCAATTCCCAACAATTTATCTCTTCCCACAAGTTCAAAATATGCACTCATCAAAAGATATGAATTTTTACATTATAGGTCCTTTTGAAAAGTCAACAAAAACACCTTTTGGGTCAAAGCTTCATACATGAACATGGAAGATCCAATTGAGATGAAACCAAAAGGATTGTTTAGGGGACATCCTAAGCTTTCTAAAAAGTCCAAGAACACCCTCCTAGGGTCAATATTGAGAGAGTTGTACATTGTCAAAATTGGCAAGTTTTGGAAAATTGTCAAAAGTTAACATTGATCAAATTTGCATTTTTTCCAAAGGGGCCCATGTTTTCTTGTTTGAAACATGTTTATAATAGGACCCACGATCCCTGAGCTTTTACACCTATTATTTTATTATTTTTATCATTTATTTTGATTTTTTATTCATTTAAATCAAAATAAATCAAATTAAATGGTAAAATAATAAAAGCAAATCAAATCTTGGGATTTTTGTGCACATTTGGAGTCTATGTACAGCTAGCATGATGATCAATTCATGCAAGACTCATTAGGATTGGAAAAGATTGGATTGAAGCTTATTTTGGAAAGATATCATAGATGAATCAAATCAAATCACATTTTCATAATTCTCAAAGATATGATGCAATTTTATTGGCCTATTATGCTCTACTATATGTATACAACAATTCCAAATCATAAAAACAAGGGTTACAATCGTGAAAAGGCCAAAGCAAACTCAAAATTTTTGACAAAAAAGTGAGTTTAAAATTCTGGGATAGAGGGCTACTCAAGACGATTCAAATCCAGAAATTAATTCCCTGGCATCTCAGGAAGCATTCCCAACCATTTGCAGGCTTCAAAACATCAAGAATCCTCGCATATAAGTATCACAGTTTACATCCCAAACTCAAATTCGATTTCTATGTTTTACGCATTATAAATCCATTCTATTCATATATTTGTAATCCTCGTCATGTTTGCAAGCTAACTGCATTATTTAATTGCGTTTTTGAAGCCTATACATGTCGTTGCCATTGTTAGGGTTTACGTGTGCAATTTAGGGCTTTCTTACACAGGTGAAATTAGCTAAAAAGAAGGGTACCATGGTGTTCACGAGATCACCACGAATGGATCTATGTAATTAGAAATCATTTATTGTGCATTTTGGAAATTTGCAGGGGCTATGGCTACGAACATGTGACTGTAGGTAAAAGTCATATGTCTAAAACGATGGAGAAAGGAAGAAGACAGCTATGTGTCAGCCAACCATTCGCCCGTTTGAACCAGCGCGTGCTTTCTTTGTTTTTTCCACTAACCACTTTATTTCATATATAATATTGTGTTTGTATTTTACTTACAATAAAAGCGCGCAACTCAGATGGCAATAAGGCATTGGTAGTGAGTATAAGGACCTGGGTTCGATCCCAGGTCCCAACAAAATTTTCTTTATTTCACTTTCTTGTAACAGATCCAATGCATCATCCTTTCTGGTGACCACCATGCACACTTGCGTCCAACCATTTGATCCAGTGTGTCATCAGATCTAGCGCTCCATCCATGAGGGACCATGGTACACGTTCAAGTCAACACTACACAGAATCAGGCAGGCTGGTCGGGCTTGAAGCATTTTGGGCTTGGAAATTCAGATAATGCACCCCCAGATTTGCTAACAACATACAGGCCCATTTTCAATTCTTTCTTATTTTTATTTCCTTTGTTTAACTATTTTGTTTAATTATTTTTCCACAAAAATTAATCACCTTTTTTTCATTTAATCATAAAATTAATAAATCACAAAATACCAAAAAAAAAGGCATTTTTTAAATAAATTATTTAATTTAATTAGAAATATAGGTTAATTTAATTTCTTTTCTATAATTAAAATCAAATAGAAATTAGGTTTAATTTTACAATTAAATTTCTTTTCTCAAATAAAAAACCCAAAACACAAAAATCTTTTTTTTATAATATTTTTATTTTTTTTTAAATTAGTTAGTTTAATTTAACTTAGGGCAATTTAATCTTTTTTATAATTAAAAATAATTAGACTTAGGATTTTAATTGTACATAACTTAATTAATTTTCTTCAAAAATACACCAAGATCATTTTTCTCATTAAATATTTATTCCTTTAATTAATTAGAAAATTAGGATAATTTAATTTCCTTCATAATTAAAAAACAATTAGAAATTAGGTTTAATTAATTTTCAATTAAATTGTTTTCTTCAATAAAAATCCACAAAAAATCTTTTCTCTCTCAATTAGGGTTTTAGGTTATTTCAATCTTCCTCGCGTTTAATTTGCCGCGTGCTTGTTAATTATTTGTCCATTATTTTGTAACTGCTCAGGGTTTGTAATAAATTAATTAGTTTTTTTTATTTACTGTTTAAATTCCTGATTTTTGGTCATGTAATTAATCCCCCTCCCCGAAGCCTTGTAATAGCTAGGTTTATTTTTCTCGCACTTTAAATTCCCACAATCTTTAACTGTCTAGATGCATGGTTAATAGGATTGTATGGAAAGAATGCTTGAAATTTAAAATGGTAGATCACCTAATGTGCAAAGACTAAATAACTGGAGAAAAAAAACTCATATGCACATATTCACTCCTAGGGTTTACCTCACTTCGATTGCCTTTGGTAAACAATCATTAAGCATAGGAGATTTTAGTGGCTGCCCTCCAGTCTAAAAGATCAAAATGTCCCATTCGAATGTTGCCTCAGAAATGTTGCCTCAGAAATGTTGCCTCAGAAAGATCTTAAGACTCTAGGGTTACTACTAAAGTTTTCTAACTATTGCTTTAGTGATTGTACTTGTCCCTTTCGAATGTCCCTTACAACTCCAACGATGGTGCTACCTACTCCTTAATAGTGGGATAGTGTTGTCTAAAGGAAACGAACAATCTTTTTTCGAGTAGGTAGAATCTTAAGTACTTGCTCAATGAAATTTTTTCACACAAACACCTTTCAAAATAGATTTTCAAAACAAACTTCGTCACATCCTTGAGGACTAATACAAGGGTTATCACGAAGTAAAATATTTTCAAGACAAACACACACAAGCAATTTGAAAAATGAGCAAGTACCTAAGAGCCCGTAGATAACTACGGATAGAAAGGGTGCTAACACCTTCCCTTTCTATAATCTACCCCCGTACTCAGAAATCTCGAAAAAAGGTTTTTTCTATTCTTTTTCCTTTTCCATGATTGGATGAAATAAAAGTCGGCGGTGACTCTAGCTTACCGCGACATTTTGCAAACAAAAAAAGCAAAACACAAACCAGTATAAAACAGTCGGTTCTGCCACCGTATCACACTCGCCATCCATAGTTTCAAGAATTAATGCACCTCCAGAGAAGGCTTTCTTAACAACATATGGGTCTTCAAAATTGAGAGTCCACTTGCCCTAAGAATCAGTGTTAAAAGACATGATCTTCCTGAGCACGAGGTTCCCTTCTCTGAATTCACGAGGTTTGACCTTTTTATCAAAAGCTTTCTTCATTCTTCTCTGATATAACTGGCCATGACACAAACCTATCATTCTCTTCTCCTCAATCAAATTCAATTGGTCAAACCTATTATGGACCCATTCATCCTCGGTCAACTTGGTTTCCATTATCACACGCAATGAGGGAATCTCTACCTCGACCGAGAGTACAGCTTCCATTCCATACACTAGAGAGAACGGGGTTGCCCCTGTTGAAGTCCGAACAGATGTTCGATATCCATGCAAAGCAAAAGGGAGCATTTCATGCCAATCCTTATAAGTAATTACCATCTTCTAGATAATTATCTTAAAATTCTTATTAGCATCTTCAACAACCCTATTCAGCTTTGGCCTATATGGAGATGAATTGTGATGGACAATCTTGAATTCTTCACACAGTTATGTCATCATGTTGTTGTTCAAATTCGAGCCATTGTTAGTGATGATTCTGCTCGACACGCCATACCGGCATATAAGATTATTCTTAATGAAGCGCACAACCACCTGCTTAGTAACATTGGCATATGAAGCAGCCTCCACCCACTTGGTGAAGTAATCAATTGCTACCAAGATAAAATCGTGCCCATTCGAAGCTTTGGGTTTTATCATCCCAATCATGTCAATACCCCACATAGAGAAAGGCCACAGGGAGGAAATCACTTTGAGAAAGGTCAGAGGAACATGGACCTTGTCTGCATAAATCTGACATTTATGGCACTTCTTTGCAAATTTGTAACAATCAGATTCCATTGTAAGCCAATAATAACCTGCCTTTAGCATCTTTTTAGCCATCGAATGTCCATTGGCATGAGTGCCAAATGAACCTTCATGAATCTCGTGCATCAACATGTCTGCTTCATGTCTATCCACGCATCTGAGCAAGACCATGTCATAATTTTTCTTGTATAACACATTTTCATTGAGGAAGAAACATCCTGCCAATCTTCTCAATGTCTTTCTATCTTTCTTCGACGCACCAATCGGGTATTCTTGAGTCTGAAGAAAATGCTTGATATCATAATACCATGGTTTTTCATCTGATACCTCCTTTGCCGTAAACACATGAGGGGCCTATCCAGCCGTCGAACCGCAATTCGGGGTATATCATTCCAAGTATTCACTTGGTACATAGAAGCTAGAGTTTCCAGAGCATCCGCCATTTGATTTTCGTCTCTAGGGATGTGATGGAATTCAACTTTATTGAAGAATGGTAATAATCTTCTAGCATAATCTTTGTAAGGGATCAAGCCAGGGTGACAAGTGTCCCATTCTCCATTAATCTGATTTATTACCAAAGCTGAATCACCATACGCATCGAGAATTTTAATTCTGAGATCAATAGCTTCTTCGAGACCCCTGATGCAAGCCTCATATTTTTCCATATTATTAGTGCAATCAAATGTTAACCTTGCAGTAAAAGGAATGTGCGGTCCACGAGGAGTGACAATCACAACACCAATTCATTTACCATAAGCATTCATAGCTCCATCAAATATAACACTCTAACGAGGTTCAGGGTCAGGACCTTCCTCAGGTAATGGTTCATCACAGTCTTTCACTTTCAGGAACATCACATCCTCATCGGGGAATTCATATTCTGTAGACTGGTGATCTTCCACTGGTTGGTGAGTAAGATAATCTTCCAACACACTACTTTTAATAGCCTTTTGAGTGCGGCATTCAATATCATATTCAGATAACAACATCTTCCAGCGGGCAATTCTCCCAGTAAGAGCAGGCTTTTCAAAAATGTACTTGATTTGATCTATTTTGGAGATCAACCAAGTAGTATGATTCAACATATACTGCCGCAAACGCTTTGCCGCCCAGGCCAAAGCACAACATGTTTTTTCCAACATGGAATACCGTGACTCACAATCAGTGAATTTTTTACTGAGATAATAGATGGCGAACTCCTTCTTCCCTGTTTCATCATGTTGTCCCAGAATACAACCCATGGATTTATCTAACACTGTCAGATACATAATCAACGGTCTTCCTTTTACGGGAGGGAGCAAGATAGGAGGTTCAAGCAGATATTATTTAATACTATCAAATTCCCTTTGGTAATCATCCTTCCACACACAACCTTGATCTTTATTTAACAACTTAAAGATCGGTTTGCATGTTGTAGTATGTGGGAAATGAATCTGGAAATAGAATTCAAACGCCCGAGGAAACCTATGACTTGATTTTCAGTTCTTGGTGCTGGAATTTCTTGAATTGATTTGAATTTATCAGGGTCAACTACAATTCCTTTCTGTCTAACAATGAAACCCAACAACTTCCCCAATCGAACACCGAAGGTGCATTTATTTGGATTCAGGCAGAGACGATACTTCCTCAAACGCTGAAACAACTTCAACAAATCTTCTATATGCCCTTCTTCAGTCTGGGATTTGGCAATCATATCATCAACATATACTTCTATTTCCTTGTGCATCAAATCATGTAATAGGGTTGTCATAGCCCTCTGGTATGTTGCACCAGCGTTCTTTAACCCGAAGGGCATCACTCTGTAACAAAATGTTCCCCAGGGTGTGATAAACGTTGTTTTTTCCATGTCCTCTGGAGCCATTCTTATTTGATTATACCCGGAAAATCCGTCCATGAACGAGAATACTTTGAATTTTGTTGTGCTATCCACTAACATGTTGATGTGAGGCAATGGAAAATCATCTTTTGGACTAGCTTTATTTAGATCTCTATAATCTACGCACATGCGGACCTTTCCGTCTTTTTTCGATACTGGGATAATATTGGCAATCCATTGAGGATACACTGACGTCACAAGAAAACCAGCATTAATCTGCTTTAGAACCTCCTCTTTGATCTTTACTGCCATATCTGGGTAAGTTCTTCTCAACTTTTGTTTAATTGGCGGACACTCTGGCTTCAACGGCAAACGATGCTCGACAATATCTGTATCTAGACCAGGCATATCTTGGTAAGACCAATCAAAAATATCCACATACTATTTCAACAACTCAATCAACCTCCTCTTCACATCGGGATGAAGCAATGCTCCAATCTTGACTTCCCTCAGATCTTCTTCTGAACCCAAATTGATCACTTCCAAAGGCTCTTTATATGGCTGAATGGTATTTTCCTCGTGCTCAAGCAACCGTGAGACCTCTTCTGGAATCTCATTATAATCTTCTTCTTCAGCCGCAAACACAGGACATTCAAATTTGGGAGAGGGTGCAAGGTCATTGTATTCAACGGGTTTTTTAATTAATATGCACATATGATTTATGATTGCTTTTAGAAACTGACACATATAACAAGTGATCATGCAGATTGAATTTCAGTTATTATTTATTTTGAAAGGGTTTTTTTATTACCATTTCCAAGAAAAAAGCAAAAAATAAAAACACAATTTGGGAAACAAAGTCAACTTTTATTAATGATCTTAACAGTCACAGCAAACAGATAAGCCCTACAACATTAATACTTCCACCTTGGGCAGAGTGAAATCTTTTCAAGAGAAAAAAAAAAGATTAATCAAATTAAATTATTTTGAAATATGTGTGCAAGAGGGAATATCAATGGTGACCCAGTTCTGAACCCTGACTCCATGTGTCACATAATTCGGCATTTCTTGCTCTGCTTCATCCTCTTCAACAACATTAATTAAAAAATCAGTTGGATGGAGGTAACCTCCGCTGCGGAAAACATCATGATAACTGCTCATAGTAGACTTTTACTTCAAACCTTCGACTCTGTCATTCTTCGAAGAGAAACCCAAACCAGTTCTGTTCTTGTTCACGGGTGGATCCACAATTCTCCCCAAACTGCATTATGACCACTACGCACAACCTGCTGCACGTCCTTTAGAGAAACCATGGAATTCTCATTTCTCCTTATGTTTTCAACGGATAAGGCTTGGAATTGGGTTCCAACAGCAACCTCATCCGCTTCTAAAATACTGAAGGAGGACAAATGAGATATCAATAATACCTGCTCCCCACTTATAATCACCACCTTCCCTTCACGCACAAATTTTAGCTTCTGATGTAAAGTTGAAGTGACAACCCCTTCTTCATGTGTCCATGGTTGTCCTAGCAAACAACTATACGCGGGAATAATGTCCATGACCTGGAAAGTTATCTGGAACAAATGTGGTCCTATATGGATGGGTAAGTCCACTTCTCCGATGACAGATTTCCTCGACCCATCAAATGCTTTCACAATGATGCCACTCAGGCGCATAGGTGTTCCTTGGTATTTCAACTTCATGATAGTACTCCTCGGTATAACATTCAGCGCAGATCCATTATCAATTAGCACATTGGATAGCGAATCATTCTTGCAGTTCATAGATATGTGGAGGGCCAGGTTGTGATTCCTCCCTTCATATGGTAATTCATCATCGCAGAAACTCAAGTTATTACATGACGTAATGTTTCCAATTACGCTGCTGAATTGATCTATTGGCATGTCACTCTCCACAAAATCTTGGTCCAGTACTCTCATCAGGGATTCTCTATGAGCAGAGGAGTTCATCAATAAAGCTAAGATAGATATTTTTGAAGGAGTCTGCAGTAGCTGATCTACAATTCTGTAGTCACTCATCTTAATTATCTTCAAAATATCATCCACTTCTTTCTCTAGCGTAGCTCCTCTAGTCTCTCCTATAGCCTTCTTAGGTTCATCATTCTCAGCAATTTTCTTTCCAGCAGCAACATCTCTCTGAACAACCGGCGCAAACACACGACCGCTCCGGGTCACCCTGCTATTTTCAGCTATATTCCCAAAATTGGGCATTGGCTGGATGGGAATTTCCACCCCGTCTTCTAAGATTGTTGCATTGTATTTGTAAGGCACAACCTTATCTGACTTGTAGGGGGTAGGACCTGGTAAACTAATTACCAACGGGGTAACAGCTGGCTTGTTATGGTACTCCACTTCAAAATGAGAGGGTGCACCAAAACAGGGCACAATGACGTTTACCCATTCTTCAACATAACCAGTCGTTAATAAGTCATTTCTTGAAAATAAATCTTCGTCTGAAGAAAAATACTCATCCGCAGAAGCATACTCCTCCTCTGACTCTTCTTCCGTTAAACAAACTTCAACCATACCAACCTCATGATAATCATCCCTCTGACCTGTGATCCTGATATTTCCATTGTCTAACAGCAACTGAACACCCTCCTTCACGATTGAACATCCTCGGGGATCTCGACAACAAACTAGTCAAGATCCATATTGGTGCTCCACCTGACCAGCCGTATGGAAAAAAGTAGCATGCAACTGCACGAGGTCCTCATTCAAATGCTCCACATCAAAAACTATGAATTCACCAGGACATCCAGAAACCATATTCACTTCCTCTTCATACTCTGCCCTAGGCCTGATTATGTGGATGAGGCCCTCATCCATCATCTCCTGTAAATCAGCCTTTATCTTATCGCAACCTTGTATATTTGTACTGCAAATAGCACAACCGGAATGGTCATGCGTGTAGTAGATAAATTCATAGAGGTCTGCATGCATCTTCACCAAATCTCCTCTAACCAGATTAATGTCAAAAATCTGGAAGTCGCTTGGACAATTGGCCACCATATTTACAGCATTTACTCCCTCATGCTTGGGTAGAGGATTATCTTTCACATTAGGTCCCATGTCCTTGAAAGATAGAACACCGGTCTTTACCAATTTCTGCACCTCATTCTTCAAAGGATAACAATTCTCAACACTATACCCTGGTGCTCCCTGATGAAAAGCACATGTTTGGTCTGCTTTGTAATACCAAGGCAATTGTGATGGTACAGCAGGAGGTGGTCGTGTCTGGACCAAATTTTTCTGCATCAATGCTGGTAGTAGCTCTGTATAGCTCATGGGAATAGGGTCATTACTCTCCCTTCTCTGATTATACCCTTGATTCCCCTGCTGGGACGGTCTCTGATAAGCAACGGTAGTTGGAGCGGAAATTATAACAGGAGTAACTGAGGCGACTTGCTGATGACGCTGATAATTACTTCTAGGAGTATTTACCCTCCTATCTTGTATAACAGCATTTACATCTACTTATTTCTTCTTGGTAAACCCATAAGATGACTTTTTTACACCTCCAGATCCTTCACTATTCGTCAAACGGCCTTATCTTAGAGCCTCTTCTAAGCGGATACCCATCCCTACCATCTCAGTAAAGTCACTTGGCGCACTTGCTACCATCCTCTCATAGTAGAAAGCACCCAGCGTTTTCAAGAAAATCTTAGTCATCTCATTCTCTTCCATGGGAGGAATCACTTGGGCGGCAACCTCACGCCACCTCTGCACATACTCTATGAACGATTCCCTGTCTTTCTGAACCATGGCCCTAAGTTGATCACGGTCAGGCGCCATGTCCATGTTGTACTTGTATTGTTTGATGAATTCTTCTCCCAAATCATTAAAAGTATGGATATTGGCGCTATCCAAACCCATATACCACTTCAACGCGGAACCAGTCAAACTATCCTGAAAAAAGTGAATCAACAGACGCTGATCGTTCGTATGGGTAGACATTCTCCTCACGTACATCACCAGATGAGCACGAGGGCAAGTGTTTCCCTTATACTTCTCAAATTCCGGGACCTTAAACTTAGCAAGTATCTTAAAATTTGGGACCAAACATAGCTCATTCACATTCTTCCCAAATAGCTCTTTTTCCCTGAGGGCCTTCATCTCTCTTTGCATCTTGTCAAACTGCTCTTGAAAATCATCCATTCTATCATAAAGACCCAAGTCTTCACTTGGTGGAGGGAAAGGACGACACACATCATCATTAACAAACGAAACCATATTCACTGAAGGAGGTGCAGTAGGAACAATATGCACCGTAGGAGGTGCTGGAGTAACAATAGTCTGAACCACTGGAGTATCAAGATTGAAACCTTCAGGTGCAAAATTCTCTGGCATTCCCCATGGATAACCTTGAGGCATGCGATTCTGAACAACAATCGGAGTAGTAGATACGGGAACAGTCGGAGCTTCAGTAGTTGCCCTTGTTGGTTGAGGTTGAACACTCGGTGGATGATTCTGAGCAGCCACCAAAGCTTCCATCAGAGTAGTCAGATTGGCCATGTTGGCCTTCAAAGCAGAAACTTCCTCGCGTAGCTCGCGATTCTCTTGTTCTAAGTTGTCCATCTTCTTCTTAAAATTAGCCCGAGTATTGTAGTGATGAGTCAGCTTGCTGAATGAAGTAAAGAAGTTGGGTAAGACACCTGGATATGCACAATAAATGCAAGAAATATGTGTAATATGATGCATGATATGCAATGCATATGATTATTTTTACTTTATTATTTAATATTTCAAGGGATTTAAGGTTTATAGACATATTGCAAACATCAAAGTAATAAAGCTTTTGAAATACTAAATTTTTTTTATTATAATAATTCCAAAATGGATTACAAGTCTCAATGATCGCAAGTACAAGAGGAAAATACAATCTAAAATCCTGAGAAAAAGAACTGATGGAGATCACTCTATATGCTGGCGCTTCCCCGTGAGCCTGGCAATCTGAGCCTTCAATCTCTGGTTTTCTTCTGCATGTCTGATGACAATCTCTTTCCAATCATCTGAATCAGGAAGTGATCAGCACCTGATTGAGGCTTAGGAGAAAATAAATCCCCTTGCCTCTCCATAGACTCTACGTCTCGACTCTCAAGGATTTCAATCAAGTCGTCTTTCTCCTTCAGGTTTGCTCTGTATGAACTCTCTAAAGTCTGGTACTCATTCTTCCATGCATCCCTTTCCTATTGCATCCTAACCAAAGCAAGTTGCAACTCTTCCAAATCATCTAACAATGGAGGAGTGGTCTTCACAAACAAATCAAGCATAGGTGTCTCCATGGTATACGACATCTTTAACTGAATGGCTCTCGATCGGATCCACTGAAGATATGGCTCCAAAGAAACAACACCCCTAGGTCCCAAATCCTTCCTACCATTCTTATGAATGTGACGCCAGGCCTTCGCAATCTGCTCCCTAGCTTCCCTATGGTCTCCCACTTCCTTCAGAAAGAAACTACTCAAATGAATACTATTCGGTTTATCCCTCATCGGATAACCAAGTTGTCACCGTGCAAGAACAGGGTTATAGTTAATTCCTCCCTTTGTACCAAGAAGAGGTACATTGGGGAAACTACCACAACTGTCAATAATCTCTATATCCTGATAGGCTCGATGATACCATTCAATATCCGAGTGAGTAAGTTCCATGATCTTAGGAGCCTAACGGGGTTCCTTCTTGACATCCCAAAAAGTACAGACTGAGGCATATGAGAGATAAACCACCGGTACAATAGGGCCATGCAACAGATAATCATCCCCCTCATGATAAGAATTCTAACGATGAATAGAGTAATAAGCATCACCCAACAGTGTAGGAACTGGGTTTCCAATCATGAAAATCCCGATAGCGTTAATGTCGACAAACTTGTTCACATTAGGAAATAAGAACAAACCGTAAGCAAGTAGAGAAAATATGGCCTTAAAATCAAATGTACTCTTCATTCTGGAAAAGTAACGAGCTTTCTCCAATAAGAACTGAGCTGGTAATCCTCTAATCCCTCCTTTAGTAGTCATATGGGCTTCCACCTCAGACTTCCCTAAGTGAATCAAAGCAGCAATCTCATGTGGTTTTGGCTCATCCTCCAAACCAGTAAAAGGAACACGATCAGTAACAGGTAAATCCAATAGATAAGAATACTCCTCCAGTGTAGGAATTAACCGATAGTAGGGAAAAGTAAAGCAATGATACATCGGATCATAAAAATGGACCATTGTTGAGAGAAAACCCTCCTTCATCTTCAGCTTCATGAGAGAGATAACGGATCCATACTTCTTCGAAAGTCTACAGAACACTCGATCTCGGGAATTAGACTGATCAACTCATCTATCTTGGGATCCTTGAAACTGTATTTGCCGGTCTTTCTCTTTCCATAATCCATGGTTAGAAAGTACCTGAGATATTCATAAATGGTCAACCTTTAAATCTCTTGAAATATGGTTTCTCCAAAAGATTCTTATGAGTGCATGGATGCATGATGCAATAATCACACACAATATCACACATATAGGGTTCATACGTTCAACGTTACGAGCATGAGGTCGAAGGTACTACCCATAAGGTGTTGGTCTAAAGTTATCACCTTCTGAACAAGGTTCTAGAAGTTCCCAGAGTCTACATCCTTCCTTCGGATATTACCAACTTCCCGATTAACTCGGTAATTAGTAATATTCTCAAGAAAGACTCGTCTGAGCGTAGTATCGCGTGACAACTATTTCCGGATTACTCCGTCATAGCTTACGCACTACACCTAAAAGGCCAAGATGGGTTTGGTATTCTACGGTCCTCAGTTTCAGCAGGCTCTCAGGTCGAAAGCAGTACATCTTCCCGATTACTCGGTAAATAACACTATAGTCAAAGGGTCCTCCACTGAGTGTGGGATCTCATGCCTCCTTTTTTTGGGATTACTCCCTCAAATTTAACATGACTATACTGCCCGTCCTATCTTAAAGTTTGCCTAAGTCCGGGTATAGGACTTAAGAGTAATCACCAAGCACCCTGAAAGCCAGGAAAATCCAGACAAACATACATATAACATATAACACAAAAATAGTAATAACACATATACAGATATAAACAAAGATAGGCTTAACCCACTTAGGGATGGACCAGCAAGAGGTCAATCTGTCCCCAGTGAAGTCGCCATTTTTCTGTAGCGGTAGAAATGTTCAAGACTAAGCCATTGGATTGACTAGACTTTATACAAATCAAAATAAAAATCACCACAGCTCTTTATTATTTCCAAAGGAATTGGAAAAGAGCGAATAACCCAAAAAGAGGGGGAAAGATTCAAGGTAAGGGGGTTGGTTATGCAAAGGGAAGATATTATCACCCTAAACATCTACGGTACTCCGCAGGAGCCTCTTTGTAAAAAATCTGTATATTTTGGCTATAAAAAACTGTCATATAAAATGGATGGTGGAGGTGAGAAAAGAAATATATATTTTATGATTTTTTCACCCGCCGCGGTGGTGAACCTTTAGTGCCTACGTACCACCTTTCGTGCAATAGGGGATCAGGGTACACGTAGTTCCTCTTTAAAAAATTTAAAAAAAAACACAAGTGTGTTGGTCAATTTTATGAGATGAAACATCATCGTCATTGTCTGTGTGGAAAACATACCTACTACCCACAATCATAAGAAAAAAGAATTTGCATCATCTCAAAGTGGAGGATATGGCTTGGATTTTAAAATAAACAATGCCTCACTTAACACCCAAGTGGAAAATATCTCTCTTCACTACATATTGTAGAAGTATAGTTGTTTGCATCACTACAAGGATTGACAAGAGTTTAATCTTTTGAGAAAAGTTTAAAGTAAAATCCAAAGTGGAAAAATGGTTTGAAATAAGATTGATTGACTTTTAGTCTTCTCACAAAAATGTCAAGGTATCATTAAGTTGATTGGGGTTTATTTATGAAAATGTTTTGAAAATACATGGACATAAGTCTAAGTTTATTATGAAAGTGGGTCAAATTTAAAACAATAAGAGTTTTCAAAAGGAGGGAGAAGATTTTGAAATTAAAGAAGATGGGAGGAGAAGAAGAGACTATCCTAAAGCATAAGGTAAAAGCTAGGGATAAGAACCATCTAACCAACAAGAAGCCAATACTTGCCATTATGAGCCAAGATAGAGTTTCCATTCTTTGGATTGAAACCAAGCAAGCAAAAATACTAGACCTCTTGAGAGAACCAAACTTCGAGTGTATTAAGTCTTCATAAAAATTGGGCAGAGTAACGGCTGTATACAGGTGAATTCCAGATTACAAACAAAGGGTGTAATCACAATAACCTGCACACAAAACAAACAAACAACCCAATGTCTTGAGGTAAACCTCAAGAGCTCCAGACAAAATAATCAGATAAGATCATAAGGCTTCCAAGATAGGCCAAGGTTTCTAATCCTAAGTCCAAGAAAAGGTCACATGCTCCATAATGCCAAGGATAGTAACCAAATAGTCCAAGTATCATTAAAGATTTTTTAGGGTTTATGTTGATTATTAATTATCTTAAGAAAGGAAAAGAAAAGCTCAAGTGAGCAAAGTACAACATGGCAAGAAAATAAATGCTCAAATGAGCAAAGATGAAAATGGAATGAAATGTAAATGCTAAAAGTAAATAGTACATAAAGCATAAAAAAGAATAAAAGCATAAGGTAAAACAAGTCAATAATTAGTGGTTAGTTGGATGACCATCTTGAAGCTTGCATTTGAAACTCATTAGAGGATTGTAGAACCAAAGCCTCCACACAACAAGTTGCATTTGCTTTTTGTCAAGTATATCATCCATTTGGAATTCTCATAAGTACCATTTAATGATCAACGATGTTTAAGTGATCCGCATTGACCAAAGGTGTTATAGATCCATTAGAGGATTAGTAGAACCAAAGCCTCCACACAATGAATCTCAAGGTTATTGGATCAAAGAGATCAAATTCACATACTTGGGCTTGCAATCATAAGTTTGGGCCATGAATGATCATTTATTCGAATCAGGACAAAATTTAGCGCTATGTTAAGCAATCGTAAGTGGACTTATATAGAAGTCATACCTATTTTCAGGCCGGTCAATAGCAATTTATGCACCATTTGTTTTGAGACATGATATAAAGATCATGCTCCAATAACACCTAGTGCAATAATAAGGGGATGAGATGAAGAGGGATAGGGAAAAGATATACAAACCACATTTGAATTGAATTTTAATCAAACTATTATTAAAATCATGCATCCATTTTTATGGAGTTAAACTCAACACCATGGATTCAATGATGCTAATAAAGTTCATTATCCAAAATCTAACCCAAGATCAATCAGAAAATAGTCACAAAATAATATCACATTTTAATATATACAAAAGGGTAAAAAATAATATTTAAAAATAGAAAATAAAGAGAAAAATATCAACTATGTTCAAATTAATCAAAAAATAAAAAGTAAGACCATAGAAGAATCAGAAATGGATCCAAATATTTTTATAAAATTTTTGGTAATTTTTAAAAGTCAGAAACTATTTTTAAACTATTTAAAATTGCTCAAACAAATAGAAAATAGGTCAAAAATAGTAAACCTCAATATAAAATTCCATAAAATTTTCAGAAAGTCAAAAATATGCAAAATAATATTTATGAATTTTTTTCAGAATTAAAAAATGTCAGAAAGTATATTTTAAGTAATTAAAAGAAAGAAAAAGATTCAAAAAATACAAAAAATATCAAATATCAAAATAAAAATATGAAAAAATAGTCATGAGATCAGAAATAATTCAAAGTATTTTTGAGAATTTTTTCATAATTTTTGGATAAAAAAATAAAAGTTATGAATTTTTGAAAATTTAATCAATAAAAATATAAAAATCAGAAAATAAAATAAAACCAAAAAGATGTGGACCATCAGATCATAGTCAAAACGCGTTAGTAAGCTGATCCAGTGGACCAGACGCGTTGTGCTTGATATGGACCTTAGTGAGATACACATGGGATCAGAAAAAGGGCAACCAATGAAATTAAAACGTTTGGCACGCTATCATTGGCTGAGACGAGACATGTCATCGTCTTCAACCTCCAGACACCCTACAATGGGGATTTTGTGAGATCCTTCAAATGGAAAAATTAGAATCTCAGGCTAGTATTATTGAACTCGTCTCTTCAAGACGATTCTAACACCACCGTCGCGCCAAATTTATATAAGGTATGGAGAGAGATATGAATCAAAAACCCAGAAAATAGCGAGCACCTTCAATTTGAGATTTCTGTCTCAATTCTCAATGGATTTAAAAATTGTAAGCAGCATTAGAATCAGGAGAATGAGTAGAATAGATTAGTGCTTGACTTGGATCCAAATGGTGGAGAATTCTACCTTTTTGAAGTTTAAGGAAGAAGCTCTTAAACTAGACTTCTGTAGCTTGAATTATGGCTCGTTTTGATTGGTTTAAGTGCTGGAGAGTTTGTATGATGCTTAAGGATGATGAATGCGCAAATAATTTTGGAAAAGGGAGCTTAAATCTCATAAACTGAATTAAAAAAAGATGGGTTCGTGTGAGGTTTTGGAAGTGCGTTCTTGGCTCTCAAAGCTTGAAGAAATGGATGGGGGATGACCCTCTATTTATAGGGTAGTGAATGGGAATGAAAATTGGAAGAAAGAAGGAAGTTTGGAGGGAAATTGAATGAAGGTCGAGCACGAGTGAAGTGTGACTTCATTTCCATCAAAACTCTACCAAATCTTGCGTTTTGGGGTGCTAATCACTTCTGGAAAGTTTGATAATCAAGTTTAAATAAAAAACATGCATAAATCTTGTGTTTAGAAGTCACATTATGGATTTAAAAATTCCGACTTTGTGGAAAATTCAGTTTCAAGTTACCAAATTCAAATCCATGGCATTTCCAACTCAAGGGGTCTTAAGGCATGATTCTTGATGCTTTAGAAAGATGAGGTTACAAGCTTTGCAATGAAAAAATAATGGAATCAAATGGATGCTTGAGCTGAAATTTGCATTGAGTCAAAGTTTAAGAAAAAGGGTTGACTTTCCATACTTAGAAATATTTCAAATTCTTCTTTGAAAATGACCTATAATCTTTTGCATCCAAACATGGCCTTCCACTTGGAATTTGCTCTTGACCAAAAAAAATTGAATGAAGTATATCTCTTGAATGACATTTTGAAACTTGAACCACCCAAAATCTCCAAAAATTTAGCAAGTTATGACTTTTTGAAGTTGACCAAAAATCATGAAATGACCTATAATCTTTTGCATATTTAAGGCATCCTTCATCCATTTTCCCACTTTGCACATGAAAGAGGTCATAAAGTTCACATCTTCAAGATCATTATGGAAAAATAATGGGCTCAAGGTGATAAAAATTGACCAAGTTATGATCATTTGAAGTCACACATTGAAAATTGGGGATTCATCTGAAGGACTTGTAATCTTTCTTCTTCATCAAGTTTCTTCCACATGAAAAATCCTTAGAAATTTTGAAGTAATTTGTTGATAAACCATTAAAGAGAAGGATGTCTTTAGAATCACTCAAAAATACCAAAATATGAGCTATATATAATCCTTTGAAGTTCAAAACCCTAGCTTCTAGATCAAGAAAATGCCTTGAGGAACTTTGACAAGTTTGAACAAACTTCTTGTACCAATACTCTTGCTTTGTGAATAGAAGTTGTTGAGGATGATAATGAGAATTCTTAGCCACCAAAACCACTTCCATATCTTGAAATTTGAGTGAACTATGCCCTTGTGACCAATATGAACAAGGCCTTGTCCAAACATAACAGCTTCTCTAATCAACCCCATTGTACTTTTGAGTCAAATCTAATAACTTTGAAATGTGGTGAACCAAAATAAACCTTGCCATACAATTTATTCCAAAACAACTTCAATTATAAGGTTTGAAATTCTCAAGCTTTATTGACTAGGGCATGGAAATAAACTCATGAACCCATGGAGTAACTTGTTAAATCTCATTGCCGTTACCTACATGGATAACAAGCAAGACAAGCCAACATTGCACTTTATTAGTTAAATGAAGAAAACAAAACAATATTAATGATCACAAAAGGAACATAAGTCAAGGTGCTTGGTAATCTCTCAAAAGGAGCAAAACTCAAAGTAGGGAGGGGAACCAAGAATCCTAGTGTAATCTTGTTGTGAGTGAATCAACATGGTATGATGAAGGGATCTTAGGGGCAAAAATTGCGGTACAATAGTATTTGGTGAAGATCAAGAGCATGATGATGGTCCTAAAGACATCAATGGAGTTCCACGTGATGATATTCCAATTCCCGACGCAAATCATGAAGATAATTCAATATAGCTTAATGCAACTGCTGCTCAACAGCATAATAATGAGCAACCTTGGAATGACAATTGACAACAAAATTGTTGGACTGCTCAAGGAAATGAATACATTGGAGATGGAGGAAATTCCCATGACTATGGATCTAACATCCATATAAATAACAAATGTGAGGTTACTACAATGCTTCGAAACGTGCAAATTCATCAAAACAACTATTATAAAGAAACTATGGCATGGCGCAATGCTCAAGTGGAAGAGCATAATGAATTTCAAGCCTCACACAATGAGAAATTTAGGATGTTAAATGCCAAAATGGACAGTCACAAATCAAATCTGAAGCTATACTCTTCTAGAACCGACACACATTTCCAAGCTCTTCATGAAGACATCCTGAAGTCAGATGAAATTATACAAGGGAAAGTGTAATATGGTGGGAGAACTGACTTGGTGTTTTACGTTTTATTACAAATGTTGCAGATAGAAAGAGTCGACACCAACTTTTATTTTATCCAATAAAGGAAAAGGGTGAAAAGAATAGGAAAGACCTTTTGAGAATTTTCTTGAGTTCGGGGGGTAGGTTATGAAAATGAAAGGTGTTAGCACCCTTTTCATTTGTAGTTATCTACGGGCTCTTAATTTCTTGATCACTTAAAAATGCTTTTGTGTTTGTGTAAGTTTAAAAATATTTTGAAAACACCTTCGTGCGATAAACTTTGCAATGATTCTCGTATCGTTGAGAATGTATACAAAGTATTGGTTTTGAAAACATTTGTTGAAAGGGAATGTTTAGAAAGATGTTTTAAAGATGCCAATGTAAGACAATTTTGTAATGATTCTTGTATCGTTGAGAATGTATACAAAATGATTGTTTTTGAAAGTGTGATGTATGTAAATGGTCTTGTTTATGAGCAAGCAATTATGAGCAATCTACCTACTCAAAAAGTCTTTGTTCTTTTCCTACTCCTTTAGATAGTGCTTGTCTACCATTAGTTGGTAGAGAGCCATATCATTGGATGTGAGGGACAAGTGTGGGTTATCGTATAGTTATAGAAGACAACTTGTAAGATGTTTTAGCAATTTTATTGTAAGGGACTAAGATCATTTACCGAAGGCAACATTTGAAGGGTCATCGAGGGACTATGATCTTTTAATCGAGGGTCTTTGCTAAAACATCTCACGTTCGAGGGACATGACTATTTTTTATCTGAGGCAACAAGTGTAGGTTACCCTAGAGATGCATGTGTGCAAAGTGTTTTGATTTCAAGTATTTTATCTTTGAATTAGGGTTTTCTATGGTTTAGTTTTAATCTTGTCATGCAAATCCTAATTACTAGCAATAATAAGGAAAGCGATAAATTGCGGCATTTAAATGTCCTACGCTATTACAACACTTTGGGAATGAGGGGTACAAGTTTGTGAATAGGGGAAGAAAGCAATAAACCCTAATTATCTATTACAAACCATTGAATATGAATAATAATAGAATCCACAAGATGTAAAGATGAAGATGAAATTATTTTTAGGGTTTTTTGGTGGAGAAAGGTTTTAGTAATTAACCTAATTAAGCTAATTAAATTTAATTACAATAGAAGTTAATTAATTAATCAAAACCTAAAATCTAAGTTCATTAAATTTAAGAAGAAAAATAGAACCTAGGTCTAAATAATTTGTTTAGAAAATAATTTGAAAGGTTAATGTTAATTTGGAAAGAATATTTTAAAGTGTGGAAAATAAACAAAATCTAATTCTAAATATTAAAAAAAATAAAAGAAGTGTTTAAATTAAAATATTTTTAATTTGATTATTTAAGAAAATATATTTTTTGTATTTTTGATTAAATAGAAAATAAATAAATAAAATGAAAATAAAGAAAATATGAAAAATATAAAAGATATTGGGCTGAGGTGTTAAAAAGTAAAAAGGGTGTGAGAAAATAGCAAAAAAAGTTAGGCCTAATATATGCTTTTTGTTTGAGTCGGAAAAATATATATATAAAAAAGAAACGATCTTAGTTGTTTTAGTGAAAAAGGGGTGTATGGAAGAAACACAGTCAATGGCCCAAAAACAAAAGTCTAACGCATGAGGATCCAGTGTGATTGCATTTGAGAGTGTATCATGGGCATCCATATTGAGGCGCTTGATTTGATTTCCTGGAAGATCTTATGGTGTTGTTGAGAGGGCGTAGTGTACACTCATTGGTCATGCTTGTATTGAATATGAAAGAAACAAACATGAAAGAAATAAAAGGGTACCACTTGGGCTCGAACCCATGTCCCTACACACTAATGCCTTACGCGCGCTTCCTCTGCCACTGGGGTGGCTGTTTCATCCGTTTATAAGACAAGTTATAATAAATTTAAAATAAACTCTTTCCTGATTGCACTTCATCCCTAACCTCGCACTAGTCACCATTGTTACATTTTTGAAATTCTGAACTTGCTCATTTCTCAACCATTTTCAAAAGTGTAAACATGAAACTTGCTTCATTTTTCAACACGGATTCAACCATGTAAATAACTAAAGCTATAAATCAAAGATGAACATGAATTTTGTTTAGTACCAAATAAAACCTAATTTTTTCAGAAAGTTCAACTTCAAAATTCACATCACTCAGGCAACATAAATGAAAACTAAAGCCATGGTGTAATACGGTGGGAGAACTGACTAGGGTGTTTTGCGTTTGATTGCAATTGTTACGGATAGCAAGAGTCGCCACCGACTTTTATTTTATCCAATAAGGAAAGGGTGAAAAGAACAGGAAAGACCTTTGAGATATTTTCTTGAGTTTGGGGGTAGGTTATGAAAAGGGAAGGTGTTAGCATCCTTTTCATCCGTAGTTATCTACGGGCTCTTAGTTGCTTGCTAGATCAAAAATGCTTTGTTTGAAAATGTGTTTTGTGATGGGTGTAGGTTTGAAAATATTTTGAAAACACCTTTGTTTCAGAAAACTTTGTAATGATTCTTGTCTCTATAAGAATGCATACAAAGTGTTGGGTTTAAAAATAGTTCAAAGAGATGTTTGTTTTTTTGAAAGATGTTTTGAAAGTGTAAGGGTGGAAATGGTTTTATTTTACGAGCAAAAAACTATGAGAGTCCTACCTACTCAAAGGTTCTATGTTCTTTTCCTCCTCCTTTAGATGTTTCTATCTTATCATTGATTGGTAAGAAGCCCCATTGTTGGATGTGAAGGGACGGGCGTGGGTCAATCGTATAGTCATAAAAGGCAACTTATGAGACGTTTTAGCAATTTTCATAAGGGACTAGATCATTTACCGAAGGCAACATCGAGGGACATCGAGGGACTAAGATATTTTTTTATTGAGGGTCTTTGCTAAAATGCCCATGTTCGAGGGATATGACTATATTCCGAGGCAACAAGTAAGGTTACCCTAGAGGTGCGCGTGTGTGAATAGTGTGTTTGATTGCATGCATTTTTTTCTTTGAATTTAGGGTTGTATACTTGTTGATTTTTATCTTTCCATACACACCCTAGTTACTAACAATTTATATTAAAGTGGTAAATTGTGGAAATTAAAGTCCTAAGCTATTACATGACTTTAGGGGATGGGGAATACAAATGCATAAATGGGGGGTGGAAAGCAATAAAAGTCCTAATTATTACAACCTTATTGAATAGCAATGAAAGAAAATATATAGAAAATATAGACAAAAAATAGCGCAAAAGAGAGAAAGAACAAGTCTTTCGATTTATACAGCATGTTTGAAGCATGTGTCCTTAGATTCACACCCTTTTTGTTTTCTTTCGTTTGGGCCTACAAGTCAGTATGAATTGAAGCATACACCCTTCGATTCACACCTTTTTTTGTTTTCCTTCGTTTGGTCCTGCAAGTCAGTGTGTATTGAAGCATACACCATTCGATTCACACATTTTTTGTCTTCTTTCGTTTGGGACTGCGAAGCAGTGTGTTCAAAGCCTAAGGCTTTGTGTCGAACCATGCTGTTATTTTTATTCCAACATTTTTTTATGGTCTGTATAATGTTAGTTCTTGACAATAAAGGAAAATAAACAAAAGGATAGAAACTAAAACAAACAAAAAGTTATCAATAATGCTTGAAACTAAAAGGTTTAAAGTCAGGAAGACTTACCTTGAATCTAGAGTTGGTGTTTTGAATTTTGAGTTAATGCCCTAGATATCCTTGAATTCGAAAGAAGGAAGGAACCTGAGTTCGAAGGATAGGAAAACTTAGATTCAAAAGAGAGAACAAACAGAAGTGTTGTATTTTTTTTGGTTATGGGTTTATTGTGTGTTTTAAGTGTTCTCTCCTCTCTATTTTGCTTGCCAACAAACCTCTCTCCAGCCACTCAAAAGCCCACCTCTAGGTGTGTTATGAAACATCTTATTTATAGAAGAGTTTGGCTGGGATTTGGTGGGGGGGGGGGACAAATGAAATTTGAACAATTTGGGTATGTTGTTTTCATAGCTTTCAAGGTGTAGCTCTTATATGCTAGTTTGGTGCAAATTAGGAGCAGCATAGCAGGACTGCTTTGTAGCAGTTTTCGAGTGTTGTGGCAGCTTGGTGCATGACTGTTTCATAGCAGTACAACAGACTTAGGCTTGGAAGCATATATGAATTTGTTCAACAGCTTTCGACCAGACTCATTAAAAGACAAAACATCAAGTGTATGTTCTTCGAATTGACCCATTGTATATCCTTCGAATGGACTAATGGTATGTCCTTCGAATGGACCACCAAATGTTGGTTCTTCGAATCCACCAAATTCACGTTCTTCAAATGGGCCACCAAATATGTGTTCTTCGAATCCACCAAATTCATGTTCTTCGAATGGACCTTTTGTATGTTCTTCGAATCCACCAGTTGTGTGTCATAGTGTAGAAACTATGTGTGTTGAAGGGTTTAGAGGTGAAGTCAAAGCTAGCATGAGGGAAGCCACTGCTTTGTGAATTGAAGCAAGCATGAAAGAAGCCACTGCTCAATGGATCTAAGCAAGCATGAAGGAAGCCATTGCCTTGTGGATGCTAGCATGAGGGAAGCCCATGCCTTGTGGATGATATCATTAATGAATCCATTTCCTTGTGGATGCTAGCATGTGGGAAGCCATTATCTTGTGGATGCTAGCATGAGGGAAGCCCTTTCCTTGTAGATGTTAGCATGAAGGAAGCCATTGCCTTATGGATGCTAGAATGAGGGAAGCCATTTCCTTGTGGATGCTAGCATGAGGGAATCCATTGCCTTGTGGATGCTAGAATGAGGGAAGCCCTTGCCTCGTGAATTTAAGCAAGCATGAAGATAGCCAATGCCCAATCGAAGCTTTGTGAAATAGAAGCAAGCTTGAAGGAAGCCAAAGTCCAGTTGAAGCTTGGGAAATTGAAGCAAGCTTGAAGGAGGACAAAGCCCAGTCGAAGCTTTGTGATATCTAAGCAAGCTTGAAGGAAGCCAAAGCCCAATTGAAGCTTGGGAAATCTAAGCAAGCTTGAAGGAGGCTAGAGTCCAGTAGAAGGGACTAACACAAAGCACCAAAACATCATATATACCAAACACTTCATAGAGACTCATATACTCACGCTAAATTAATTAAATAATAATTCATGTAGAATTTTTGGGTGTTACACTTATCGCCAATTGTGGCACCTTCAAGATACTCTTGCTTCTCAAGATATCTTTTGATGTCGAAATACCACGGCTTTTCCTCAAACATGTCTTCAGTCGAGAGACAATGAGAAGGAAATACATGTGCTGGTTCTTTGTAACAATGAATTCTGATGTCTGGTGCATGATTCAGATAACTGATTTTGAACATGGTCGCCAGATTAGCCAAAGCATCTGCCAATTGATTTTCTTCTCTAGGAAGGTCCTGAAAGGTGATTTCTTTAAAAGCGAGCAACAATTAAAAAATTTAATCCCGGTATGGAATTAAATTGGAGTGTCGTGTCTCCCAATCACCTCGTATTTGATGTATGACTAGAACATAATCCCCAAATACTTCGAGGATCTTGATTTTCAGGTCAATGGCTGCTTCGATGCCCATAACACAAGCTTTGTACTCTGCAACATTGTTCGCACATTCAAAGCATAAACTGGCTGTGAAAGGTATATGAGTATTGCAAGGAGAAGTAAAAATAGCTCCAATTCCATGGCCTAAAGAATTTGATGCACTTTTCGAACATGACAGTCCATCGCTCCCCTGGTTTGGATTCTCCATCTTCGTCCACTTTCATAACACCTTCATCTGGAAAAACTTCATCAACTAATACTCTTCCAATGGCTGGTGAGCAAGATGATCTGCAAGAATGATACCTTTAATAGCCTTTTGCGTAACATATTGAATGTCATATTCAGATAACAACATGTGCCACCGAGCCAATCTTCCTGCGAGAGCTTGTTTCTCAAAAATATACTTTAATGGGTCCATTTTAGAAATCAAGAGTGTTGTATGTGTCAACATGTATTGCCTTAAACATCGAGCAGCCCAAGCGAGAGCGCAACAAGTATTTTCAAGAAGGGAATACCTTGAATCATAATAAGTAAACTTCTTAGTCAAGTAGTAAATGGCATGCTCCTTATGTCTTGTTTTATCATATTGTCCAAGCACACAATATATAGATCCCTCCAATACCATTAAGTACTTGATGAGTGGCCTCCTAGGTACTGGTGGAACAAGGATTGGTAGCTCCTGAAGATACTGTTTAATCTTTTCAAAGGATTTTTGGAAGTTTTCGTCCCAATGCACTTCTTGATTCTTACACAACAATCTAAAAATGGGTTCACAAGTTAGTCGTGAGATGAGAAATGAACCTTGAAATGTAGTTCAATCTCCCAAGGAAGCCTCTGATTTCTTTTTCATTCTTTGGTGTTGGCATGTTTTGTATTGCTTTTACTTTGTCAGGATCGACTTCAATTCCTCTTTGACTTACAATAAAACCAAGTAACTTTCCAGATCGCACCCTAAAGGTTCACTTTTTTGGATTAAGCCTTAATTTGAATTTTCGCAATTGATCAAATAACCTTTGAAGATGGACCAAATGTTCTGATTCAGTTTGTGACTTTGCAATCATATTATCAACATACACCTCAATCTCCTTATGGATCATATCATGAAAGAGAACAACCATAACACGTTGATATGTTGCACCAACATTCTTCAATCTGAAAGGCATGACCTTGTAGCAACAATTACCCCAAGGAGTGGTAAACGTTGTTTTCAGAATGTCTTATGGAGCCATCTTTATCTGATTGTAGCCTAAAAAATCATCCATAAAAGAGAATACCGAGAACTGAGTCGTGTTATCAACCAAGATGTCAATATGAGGCAACAAAAAATCATCTTTTGGGTTTTCTTTATTCAAGTCTCGATAATCCACACACATACGCACATTTCCATCCTTCTTTGGAACACGTACGATGTTTGCAATCCAATCAGAATACTCAACCACTGCTAAGAAACTCACATCCAGTTGCTTTTCAACTTCTTCTTTGATCTTGAGAGACATATCTGGTCGAGTTCGACACGACTTCTGCTTTACAGGAGGACATTCAGGCTTGAGTGGAAACATGTTCACAACTATATCAGTGTCTAAACCGGGCATGTATTTATACGACTGGGAAAATATATCAACATTGTTAAACCTTAATTTTTCCCTTGAGATCCTCTCATCATCTCATAACATCAATACATCAACATCACACATTAGGGTTAGTTCTCTCTTCTACTTGCTCCTATCTTTAAGTTTGCTCTTGAGGGATCACCAAGCACCTTGAATTGTGTATCTTGTACATGTGTATCTTATGTTGATTAACTCTTAACTAACACCAAAATATGTATATATGTTTCTTTAGATGTTTATATTGTAGGCGATGACACAATCACATACATCTCACCATTTAACATAGGGTTTTGAGGGATAGTCCTCAGTCAAATGGTTGTTCAATGAAGTCAAGGAGTTTAAGCTTTAAATCTATGTTAATGACATCATAATTATTTGGTTTAAATAAATATCTTAATTTCATTTAAGGTCAAGCTTGTCTCAAAGAGAATGGTTGGATCCATCAAGAAGATTCATTGGTTCATGTGTTTATTTCCATGCCTTCTTCAACAAAGTTTTATTAAGACTTAAGCTCCATCTTTGAGTGAGCTTAAATATAACATCATTTCAAGGTCTAAATTTGATCCATCATACTCTATTTTGCAAAGAAAGTTCAAAAGATTTAAGGTTTATTCAACAAGTTTGACCTAATTGAACAAGTACTTGATTCTTTGGTCACATGAGCATAACACTCTAAATTTTCAACATTTTGAGTTGGTTATTTTACTATGGATTCTTATAATCATCTACAACAACTTCCTTTTAGATGTCAAGATCTATTTGTGCTTTGAAAGTCATCAAAGGTTGAAAAGGGTTACAAGTCATTTTGGTACTCTCTGAGTGAGGTTGGGTTTGAAACAACCGGCTAAAAATCATCAAACAATGAAGTCGCCATCGAATGTCTTATATCCCACATAAATAGAAAGGTAAACATCAAGAAAACCTAAGAATGGATAAGTCACGCTCTAGCAACCGAGAGATCGGGTAATGGAGTTTGTTACGCAAGGGGAAGGTATTAGCACCCCACATGCTCGTAGTACTCTATAATATCCACTCTTGTTATCTATATTATGGGTGTGTTTAATCTATGATTACTGTTTACTACTGAGGAAGAATGCATGCAAAAGAAATGAGAAAAGAATGTAGGGAAAATAAAGTTATACTCGCTTGGGCCCTACCCTAATGCCTACGTATCCTTTTTGAGGAATCAGAGCTGCCGTAGTTCGGCTCACATGTTTTTGTTTGTTTTGTGTTTTTTATAAACAATGTTAATTTTTCCTTCTGCTACAGCTCGACCTTCGGAGACTCACACATTGGTACAGAATTAATTAATCATGTCCTTACTGAAAATGGTTTTGAGTTACGCCCTCGAGGAAAGATGCCACATTTGATTGGTTTGTGTTTTGTTACCTTGAAAAAGGGTTTAAGTGTGATTAGCATGTTTTATGATTTTCTAAGGAAAATAAGTTTTAGTATTAGATGCATATTGTGATACAGTGGGAGAACTGACTTAGGTGTTTTGCGTTTGATCGAAAATGTTGCCATTAGCAAGAGTTGCCACCGACTTTTCTTTTATCCAAAAGGAAAGGTGAAAAAGCACAGGAAAGACCTTTGAGATTATTTCTTGAGTTTGGGAGGTAGATTATGAAAAGGGAAGGTATTAGCATCCTTTTCATCCATGGTTTTCCATGGGCTCTTAGTTACTTTCTAGATCACTTGCTTTTGTTTGAAAATGTGCTTTGCGTGGTTTTGAAAGTATTTTTTGAAAAGAGGCCATTGTTTAGGAAAACTTTGTAATGATTCTCGTTCGTAAGAATGTATACAAAGGTGTTGATCTTTTGAAAAATGTTTTCAAGTTTCAAAGGTGTTTTGAAAGTGTTGGTGTTTGTTTTGAAAATAGCAAGGATGTTTTTGTTTTGAAATGGATCAAGTAACTAGGAACATTCTACCTACTCAAAAAGTCTTTCGTGTTCATTTCCTTTTTCCTTTGACATTGTTATCTTACCATTGATTTGGTAAGTAACCCTATCTTTGTATGTAAAAGGGACGGGCGTGGGTCATCGTATAACTATGATTAGCAATGTTGCAAGATATCTTAGAATTTTTCTTTAGGGACTAAGATCATTTTTGATAGACAACTTTTGATAGAGTCATCGAGGGACTATGATCTTGTATTTTGCTTGTTTTTGCTAAGATACCTCACATGCATAATATGGCCATTTTTTGTAAGGCAACCAAGTGGATTTACCCTAGGGGTGCTTGTGTGCAAGTGTATTGATTTTCATGCTTGATTTGTCTTTGGTTAGGGTTTGCTAATTGATTGGTATTAGTCTTTCCATACAAAACCCTAATTACTAGCATTTGTATATAAAGCGATAAATTGCGGAATTTAAAATTACTACGCTATTACAATACTTAGGAGAGGGGGTGTACAAATTACAAATGGGGAATATTGCAAGAAAATTAAAACTAACTAATTATTACAACCATATTGAAATTGAATAAATGTACAAAATAAAGATAAAAATGCAAGAATATAAATGTAAAAAAATATGATTTTTGTTGTTTTTTATGAAAAGGTTTTTTTAACCTAATTAACTAAAATAAAATAATTAACTAAAAATAAGAAAATTAAGATTAAGTTAGTAGAATAAATTAATTTAAGGAAAGCAAGTTTTTTAGTGTTTTTATTTATGAAAAGGTTTTTTAAATTAGTAAGAAAATAATATGGATATTAATTAAACGGAATCCAAGTTCTAAATTGATTTTAAAAGAAAATAATATAATAAATAAACCTAAGTCTAAATATTTATTAATTAAAAAAAAGAAATTAATTTATTTAAGAAAATGTTTTTAGTCCTTTTGTTTTTTTATAAGAAAAAAAATAAATAAGTATAAATAATAAATAAAATATTTTTGGATTTTTTTTATTAATAAAAATAATAATAATAATAATAATAATAATAATAATAATAATGGTAATAAAAATATTAAAGAACAAAAGAAATAAAACAGAAATAAGAAAAAGAAAATAATAAAGGAAGTTGGGCCAGGGGTGCACAAATAAGTCAGGGTTAGTAAAAGAAAAAAAAAACAATAAGCCCAAATTGGAGGCCCAGGCACTGCAAAAACAAAAAATGTCAAAAAAGTGGGGGAAAAGTGGAAAAAGGTCACGCTGGGGCTTGAACCCAGGACGTCATAGTGACAGGCGCGTGCTTTAACCACTGGGGTGGTGATACATCCATTAACTTGTATGAAATGATAAATACATAACACAAAACCTGCCCTGACTGTACTTCATCTTCAACCTCCAGTCAAAGGATCTGTAACTTGCTCATTTCTCAACCATTTGCAAAAATGTAAACATGAAAATTGCTCCATTTTTTCACACGAATCCAACCATATAAATATCATAAGCTATAAATCAAAGATGAATGAGAATTTCTAAAAGTATCAAATTCTGACCTAAATATTTCAAAAAGTTCAAACTCAAAATTATCCTAGCTAAATCAAAATAAATGAAATCTATGGACATGTATAGTTTCAGGGAAATGATGTCTACATTTTATCTTCACAAATTCAAGCCTAACAATGCCTAAATATGAAGATATAAGTTCAAGAAAAATACCTCAAAACTGGAAATCGTGAAATGCAAATGAGCTTGATTCAAGGTGCTACAATGATCAGGTTAGCTTCCTCAAGTTCCTAGGAAGCTAATGCAATGGTTTGCTTGAGCAATTGATGGCTAGAATGGTCTAGAGAAGTCAAGTTGCACACCTCTATTTTTGGTTATGGAGGATGATGAAGATGGAGTTACAGTTCCAAATCAAGGACAAGGATGGACTATATTTGATGTAAGGAAGCTTTAGAAACGAATTTGAGGGAAAACGCACGAGGGAAATGAGAGATACAAGTTTAAGGTCAGAACTATGTATCAATGGAGTTTTTTGTGCAATTTATGGCTAGAGAGAGTTTGGGAGTGTTTCAGAGTGCTTTAGCTCGTCTCCTAGCTCACAAATAGTGACTCTGTTTATAAGCAACAAGTTTGGAGACTTGTTGTTGATTAGAATTCAAAATCACAAGTTTATGCATAACATGTAATTTTTTGAGAAATTCAAGTTTCCATGCCTTGTGTACTTGCTAAGATAGAGTGGTTATGATTTAAATATACTTGCTTCTGACTTTGTGGATGGAGTGTGATCAGAGGGAACAAGTTAGAGGCTCAAGAATGGACTTTATGCAAAAATCTTGCTTTACAAGAATGGCAAAGTTAACTTTGTGCCATTAATGGAAATGCAACTTGGATAATAGCTCAATTGCTTGGATCAAAGCTCTAACAGCTGTGTAATCATTTAATCATGGAGTGAAAAACAAGTTTGAGGCCTGCAAAGCAAATATTATGCAGCCTAGCATGGATTTGGTTCAGGTGTTCATCAAAAATGACTTGTAATACAAGCTTGAAAATCCTAACTTCCTCTCTTCGATTCTCCCTACTCAAGAATGATCTCAAAGAGTTCTTGGAAATTTTGGAAAGCTTGTAATGTGATCTATAACCCCTCTTTGAATCACTTTTGAAAATTCCCCTTAGAACTATATGAAAAAGTGCCATGAATTTAGGTCAAAATCCTGCCTAAACTAGGGCAAAATTTCACTAAGTGTTTAAATTTAAGATTATGACTTCATGAATTAATAACTTGAGATCCAAGCATTTTTAGAAGAAGTTGTGTAAATCAATGTTGTAGATATCATGGAGATCTAAACTTTCATGTTGAAAGTTTCTTTTGAATCATCTTGCATCATGGTGAAAAATTGGCTCAAATTTGTGAAAAAACATGAAGTTTTAAACACTTAGAAAAATTTCTAAATTAGAAAACTTTGACTTTTTAAAATGAAATCTTGACTTTTTGATTTCTTGATGAATAAGTCTAATATTTTGACATGTTTTGATGAATTATGATCTTTGATATTTGAGTTTGACCAAAAAGTCAAAGTTTGACTTTTTAGTGTACAGTTGACTTTTGATCAGTTGACTGAAAATTCACTATCAATCCAATTGATCTTGAGCAATGTTTTGGGTCATGCCATTAGTTCAAAATTATGCAATTTAACTCTTGATATCATGCCTCAAACCACTTAACCATTTGCTAGGTCAAAACTCAAAAATTTCCCTTTCTCAGTTAAAACCCTAATTTTGACCATTTTGCCCTTTTGATGATTTGATCAAATTTCTTAAAGAATTGTGGTCCAAACTTGATAAAATGATACATATGAGTTTATAATGTTGATATGGATAAAAAACGTATGAATTTTGACTGTAAATTGGCCATAGTTGACTTTTCTCCAATACAACTGATTTTTAGGTCAATTGCTCAATTGACTGAGCAAAAGTGTGATCCAAGGCTTGAAACTTGACATGAGTAATCTTGGAGGTCCCAAATTATCTATGAAAGTCACATGAAGCATTTAAAGTTCAATTATCCTTGTGCAATCTCAAATCCTAATTTTGGTCATCAGTGCTTAAGGAGGTGTCTTGAGTTGATCAACCCTAGTGCAGTCTTGAACCAAGAGAGATCTTTGTGAGAAAATATTTGATAAATAATAGGGAAATTTTAGGGTAAAACAGATGCCCCTGTTCAATCTTCTTAAACCTGAAGAGTTAGATTGGCGGATTTTCCATTCGTGACTTAAAGGTGGAAGATGATTGGACACTAGAGTGCCCAGAAATTTGCACTCGAGGATGTGGTGGTTGATGGTGTAGGGAATGGGCTTAAAGATGCCATTTGGAGGGGAGATGAGAAGTTGTTGGAGATTGGCTTGCAGATGCCATCTAAAATGATTGTTGGACTGTATCTGAAAGAGAATCTGAATGAGTATCAGAATGGCATCCATGTTTGGAGCGTATCTGAACTGTACCTGAAGGTGAACCCGAATGAGTATCAGGATGGGATCTATATCTGGAGCATATCTAAAACGTATCTGAAGGTTGAATCTGAATGAGTATCAGAATAGCGTCCATGTTTGGAGCGTATTTGAACTGTATCTGAAGGTGAACCCGAATGAGTATCAGGATGGCATCTGTATCTGAAGCGTATCTGAACCGTATCTGAAGGCTGAATCTGAATGAGTATCAGAATAGCGTCAGTGTTTGGAGCGTATCTGAACTGTATCTGAAAGCTGAATCTGAATGAGTATCAGAATGGCATCCGTGTCTGGAGCATATCTGAACTGTATTTGAATGTTCAGCTGGTCGTGTAGATAATTGTCCTGGCTTGTTTTAGATATCAATCTCTGACCTTTTTGTAAATTGTTGATGATAGCCACCGGTTGACTGATCTTTCCTAAAGAGATGAAAGATGAGTTGTATGCAATGTCATGATGTATGAAATTCATTGTATAGTGATATTCTCAATAAAATGAATGAGATTATATTGTATGCGTTCGTGTTGTCAATGTCATGACGTATGGATGCGATGTATGGCCATGTAAGTTATGCTGCTGTAATACTGTTGGATTAAGGAAAATAAATCCCTGACTGCTGTTGGGGATGTGGAGTGGAAGTCTTCATGCTTTGAAGTGATGATGAGTTGACGTGCTTCTATTTTGTAGAGAAATAAAATTTGTTGTAAGGGAAACGCTGTGTATTGCTTGTGAAATCATGTTGGGGAATCCTGAGAAATTTGGCGACTTCTATCGAGGAGTGATAACTGGAAGTTTTGTTCCGCTAGGGATTAAGCTGAACATTGTGGGGGATTTTATGGAATATTCTAAAGATATTATCCTATTTCTTAAACCCATTAGCGATCGTCTTTCTATTTTTTGTTCCTTTTTGTTCATTTGTAACCAGTGGTTACGTTCAAATGCATATGTTAAAAAATAAATCATTGGACATTTTTGTAAACAAAACAACAGGAATAAAGAAAAACATATAGTTTTGTACTTTCAAAGGGGTATCTTTGTATTAACTTGAATAAGTGTTTTTTGTACAATGAGACGAACATTCTAGTAAGGGAATATCGTCGTGAAAAATGAAAATTTGATACAAAGAAAAGATAGCTATGTGCAATAATCTCATGGGGTTCCCATTCTGCTATAGCCTTCGTGTCTCTGAGTGTCTTGTTCACTTGCTGCCTTGTCCGAAGTTGATTGGATTGATTAGACTCATTGAGTTTGTCAATCGAAGCCAAAGGTCGTTTGTAAGGTGATCCAAACGGGACATAGTCGTACGCCTTAATTCCCTAACTTTTTCCTAGACCGCCCTTTCGGGTATTCAGTCCACCGGGATACCCTTTTATTCCCAAGTCGCCCATTCGGGTTTTTAACTTGTCGGGTGTATAGATTGTTTGTTTTATCCCTAATTTTTGCCCGAACCTTTTTGGTTCACCGGGATGCCCTTGTTTTGCCTAGGTGTGTCAACCTAGCGGGTCTCTTATGCGTAGTATCTTTTGACTATGTCGGCGTTTATAGGGTGCGGCAGGTCGTTGCCATCTATAGTGGTTAAGATCATTGCTCCACCAGAGAATATGTTTTTGATCACAAATGGTCCTTTGTATGTAGGAGTCCATTTGCCCCTGGGATCACCCTGCGGCAGTATGATGCGCTTGATCACCAACTCCCCGGCTTGATACACTTGGCGTCTGACCTTTTTGTTGAAAGCCTTAATCATCCGTTTTTGATACATTTGACCATGACATACAGCAGTAAGCCTTTTCTCGTCAATCAAGTTCATTTGATCAAGTCGAGTTTGGATCCAATCGTCTTCATTCAACCTTGCATCCTTCATGATTCTCAAAGAAGGGATCTGGACCTCAATAGGCAAGACAACCTCCATGCCGTATACCAGAGAGTAAGGTGTTTCCCCAGTTGATGTGCGCGCCGTGGTACGATAACCGTGGAGGGCGAATGGTAGCATCTCATGCCAGTCTTTGTATGTGACTGTCATTTTCTGTATTATCTTCTTAATATTCTTATTTGCGGCTTCGACAACACCATTCATCTTTGGCCGGTAAGGGGAAGAATTGTGGTGCTGGATTTTGAATTACACGCACAGTGCGGTGATCATAGTGTTTTTGAGATTCGTACCATTGTCTGTGATGATCCTCTCCGGGATACCGTACCGACAGATGAGATTCTGTTTGATGAACCGGGCAACAACATTCTTGGTTACAGAAGCGAAAGAAGCTGCCTCAACCCACTTCGTGAAATAATCAATGGCCACCAAGATAAAGTGATGTCCATTAGAGGCAGTTGGCTTGATTTCCCCAATCATATCGATGCCCCACATAGCAAAGGGCCAAGGAGCCATTAGGACATTCATAGGAACTGAAGGTACATACACCTTATCAACATAGATCTGACACTTGTTTCAGGTTTGAGAGTGTTGATAGCAATCTGCTTCCATGGTAGACCAGTAATAACCTGCCCGTAGGATCTTCTTTGCCATCGTATGCCCACTGGAATGGGTGCCAAAAGTTCCTTCATGTAGATCAGCCATAATCCTCTCTGCCTCAACCTTGTCTATGCAACAAAGTAATACAGAGTCGCGGTTGCGTTTGTAGAGAATGCCATTACTAAGGAAGAACTTAGCAGAGAATCTCCTTAAGAACTTCTTATCATTGACTGAAGCTCCTTCCGGATATTCTTGAGCCTCGAGATACCTCTTGACTTCATGAAAGCAAGGTCGGTCCACTACTTCTTCAGTATTGATCTTGTGACAGTGAGCTGGTTCATCCATTCGTTCAATGGTGATCTGGGGATCCTCGTTATTCCATTTGAGTTTAAACATGGATGACATTGTGGCTAGCGCATCCTCTAGTTGATTTTCTTCTCACGGGAAATGCTTGAAGGTAATCTTCTCGAAATGTGGGATCAATGTAAACACATGTTCTTTGTAGGGGATGAGGTTAGGGTGTTTAGTGTCCCATTCTCCTTTGATCTGACTTATGACCAAGGTTGAGTCTCCAAACACATTTAAAGATTTGATTCCCAAATCTATAGCAGCTTTGAGACCAAAAATGCACGCTTTGTATTCTGCCATGTTATTTGTAAAGTTAAAGTAGAGTCTTGCAGTGAAGGGAGTATGAAATCCTTCAGGGGATATGAGTACATCACCTATACCATTGCCGAGTGCGTTGGTTGCCGGATCAAAAACCAGGGTCCATTGGGATCCTTGTTCAGGTCCGTCATATGGTCTGAGTTCTTCACAGTTGTTTACCATCATGATGACTTCATCTGGGAATTCAAACTTCATGGACTGGTAGTCATCCACAGCTTGATGAGCAACGTGATCGACTAGTACACTGCCCTTTATTGCTTTTTGGGTAGTATATTGAATGTCATATTCCGTCAGGATCATCTGCCATCTTGCTATTCTCCCAGAGAGGGCAGGCTTCTCGAATATGTATTTTATTGGATCCATCTTGGATATCAATAAGGTAGTATGGGTCAGCATATATTGTCTTAGCCGGCGAGCAGCCCATGCCAGTGCGCAACAAGTTTTCTCGAGCAGTGAATATCTTGTTTCACAGTCGGTAAAATTTTTGCTCAAGTAATAAATAACATGCTCTTTTCGGCCAAACTCGTCATGCTTCCCTAGCACACACCCCATTGAATTTTCCAAAACAGTTAGATACATGATCAAGGGTCTTCCCTCGACTGGTGGCATTAAAACATGAGGCTCTTGTAGGTACTCTTTGATCTTGTCGAAGGCAGTTTGGCATTCATCATTCCATTTGACTACTTGATCTTTCTTCAATAATTTGAAGATTGGTTCACAAGTAGCGGTCAAGTGAGAAATGAATCGGGCAATGTAGTTTAGCCGTCCTAAGAGTCCTATGACTTTCTTCTCAGTATGAGGAGCAGGCATTTCTTGTATTTCTTTCTCCTTGGCATGATCCACTTCGATACCTTTACCGCTGACAACAAAGCCTAGGAGTTTACCGGACCTCACCCTAAATGTGCATTTATTCGGGTTTAACCTCAGCTTGTATTTCTTTAACCTCTCAAACAGTTTCTGTAAATGGTCAAGATGTTCCTCTTCAGTTTGAGATCTGGCTATCATATCGTCCATATAGACCTCTATTTCGTGATGTATCATGTCGTGAAATAGAGCTACCATGGCACGCTGATAGGTTGCCTCAGCGTTCTTTAACCCGAACGGCTTAACCTTGTAACAGAATGTGCCCCATTGTGTGACAAAGGTTGTTTTCTCTATGTCCTCAGGAGCCATTTTAATTTGATTGTAGCCTGAGAAACCATCCATGAAGGAAAACACCTTATGTTGTGTTGTATTGTCAACCAAAATATCGATGTAGGGAAGTGGGAAATCATCCTTAGGGCTTTCCCTATTCAAATCTCTGTAGTCCACGCACATTCGCACTTTGTCGTCCTTTTTAGGCACAGGAACAACATTGGCGACCCATTGAGGATAGGAGGTGACGGCCAAGAATCCGGCGTTGAATTGTTTCATGACTTCAGCCTTAATCTTCTATGACATGTCCGGTCACATGCAACAGACCTTTTGTTTTACCGGAGGGCGGTCTTCTTTTATTGGTAGACGATGTACCACGATATCAACATCCAGTCCTGGCATGTCTTCATACGACCAGGCAGAGACCTCAGCATAATCATGTAGCAACTGAATTAGACGCTTATTGATGTTGGACTCCAGATTGGCACCCACCTTGACTTCTTTCTTGTCCTCTTCAGTACCTAGGTTAACTGTGTCCACTGCTTCTTCATGGGGCTTTATGGTCCATTATTCTTGTTGTAATAACCTGGCTAATTCCCTTGGCACTTCACAATCTTCCTCACCTTCATCTTCGGCTTGGTAGATTAGATTTTCAAAGTCACAGAAAGCCATAGCATAATTGTTACCCATGGGATCCCGAAAGGATGTAGATCTGCATTTTGAATGTGAGTGTGTGTAAGAGTATAGCTATCTTTAAAAGAAATAAAAATGTAAAAAAGAAAGACAAAGAGCACAAAGTTTGTATGCAAAAATGTCCATGATTCATTGATGACATATGAAAATGAGGTAACAACCCTTACAAATGGACCGTTGTGCCTCGGGTAAGACACAAGGTTTTACAAGTCTGAATTGTTTAATTATTACAGGTCCGACAAAAATTAAAGATAATTACTGTTGGTTAAAAGTAATTGGGACAAAATCTTTAGCTTCCCAGTTGCTGAATCCTCCATTGACAGTAGGGAAAATCCAATCCTACAGGTCATAGTTGTCCTCATCATCCTCCACTGCGTCGATTCTGTGGTTGCTGATCTTTAAGGGTGATCCCCCGGCACGAGCACGACATATAGCTTTCTCGGTAACTGAAGTGAAACCTAAACCAAATTTGTCAGATTTGTATGGGATATCTGGGAGTTGGCCCCAAATAGTGCACCCACCTTCTTCGATCACTGCTTTGGCATATTTCAGAGAAGACATCTTTAGCGGAGGCCTTGTAATCTTTGGGACTTGGGAAATAGTCTTGGTTACTGTGACAGTTTGTGGGACTTCGTCGAAGTGCTGAAATGGAGTTTCAATGAATTCACCATCCAATTCCACGTATCTGAAGGAGTTTAAGTGACTGACCATATATTCCTCTTCTCCATGGACAATAATGATTTTCCCCTCGGTTGGATATTTCAGCATTTGATGTAATGTAGAGGTAACGACACCAGTGTTGTGAATCCATGGTCGGCCCAATAAGAAAGAATAGGAAGGGTGAATGTCCATTACATAAAAAGTTGAATCAAAGGTTTGGGTTCCAACATTTATAGGGATGTCCACCTCCCTATGCACCATTCTCTTTGAACCGTCGAAGGCCCTTACCACTATATTACTGGGTTTTAAGGTTAAACCTTCACAGTCGAGTCTATCAAGAGCCTTCTTTGGAAGCACATTCAAAGACGTACCGGTATCAACTAAGACATGGGCCAAAGTTGTGCCCCTGTATTCGACAAAGACATGCAATGCCTCGTTGTGCTTCCTCCCCCTAGGTGTCAAGTCAGCATCAGAAAAGCCTAAACCATTGTCAGTGGTTAAACTGGCCACACAATCTTGGAACTGATCAGCAGAGGTTTCTTGTGGTACTTGGGAAGTTTTAAGGAATTTCACCAAGGCCTTCGCATGAGCCTCGGAGCACAACAATAAAGCCAGCATGGAAATATTTGACAGAGTCTGCCCTAGCTGTTCGACTATGTTGTAGTCGCTTCTCTTTATAATTTTAAAAATTTCTTCCATCTCCTTTTGGGAGGCCTCAGGGATAGATACTGATTGCGCCTTCATCCGGACATGCTCAACCAAAATTCCTTTGCCCCAAGTCTTGATCGATTCGGTGGTAAGAGTATTAGCAGGTGTGATTATAGGAATTGTAGTTGTAGTGGTGTCAACAGGAACAGAAACAGGGATGATCACAGGACCGGTAACAGTCTTCGGAGGAGCAATCTCTGGGGAGAATACTCTTCCACTTTGGGTTATCTTGTGGTTCCCGCGGTGTTGCTGATGTCGGGGTAAGCCTTCTCAAAAATTGAGTCTTCATCAGCCAGCCAATCTTGCTTGACGCCGTGATAGTAGACGTCACCCCCATAGTTCCATGGAACAGTTTTATCTGATGAGTACGGGATTGGACTTGGCATAGTAATTATCAGTGGAGCTACTTTAGGAACTGATGTAATCCTAATAGGTCTTTTGGTGGAGACCATGGAAGGATTTGCGGAAATGGTTACTATTGAAACATCATTGTAGGAAATGGTTGGAACGGGAGCCTTTTCAAACAAAATCTCTTTATCATCCATTAGGCGATGAACACCTGCTTTCAATAAATGACAACTAGTTGGTAGGGATAGACAGAAGTGGCAGCTTTCGTCATAGCCAGGAAATAAACCGGCATTCAACAGGTTTCTCTTGATAGTCAGGAGAGAAGTTACAAGTTCATCAACATCAGTAACAAACACATCATCTTCTACAATGTTAACACTGCGGCCATGCTTGGGCATAGGAGCGGTGATAATATTTGGAATCTCAGAAGCGTCGAATTCAATTTCTTTGGATTCAAGAAGGTCTTGAACCTTGTTTTTCAAAGCCCAATAGTTGTTAGTCTCATGGCCTGGACTTTCTGAATGGTATGCATAACGAGCATTAGGGTGGTAATGAGGAGAGGTTGTGTTAGGATTGTTCGGAGCTTCTTTCAAAGTTACCAGATTGGATCTCAACAAATGTGGCAGTACTTGAGATAGTGTCATATTAATCCGGGTAAATTGTCTTAATGGTATTTTTGTTCTAGGCTGATTGTTCCTTTGTTGAGTAGGTGCAGGATTTGGGATCATGGCAGCCCCTACCATTGGACGATGTTCAGTTATTTCTTGATTCCTTTGAGGATACACAACACCAACTTCTTTCTTTCCAATAAATGGTTTTCTCACAGAAGCAGAGGATGCGTCCTTTTGAATCTTCCCATTCTTAATCCCAGCTTCCACTCTTTCCCCGATCAAGATTAATTCAGTGAAGCCTGCTGAGGAGCTTCTAATTAAATGATTAAAGAAAGGACCGGACAGGGTACCCAAAAACATGTCTACTAGTTCTCTTTCAGAAAGGGGAGGCTGGACTCTTCCTTCTAAGTCCCTTCATTTCTGAGTGTAGTCTTTGAAACCTTCACTTGAAACCATAGCCATACTCTGGAGTTGAGTACGGGTGGGAGCAAGATCTGTGTTGTACTGATATTGTTTATAGAAAGCAGTGGCAAGGTCTTCCCAATTATGGATATTGGCCCTTTCCAGTTGATATAACCAATCAAGCTGAGTTCCGGATAGACTGTCTTGAAAGAAGTGTACCCACAAATCTCTATCAGTAGTGTGAGGTTGTATCTTCCTCACATAGGATCGGAGATGCATTTTGGGACACGAAACTCTGTCATACTTAGCAAATACCGGTGCCTTGAATTTTGGTGGAATAACAATCCCAGACACCAAACCCAGCTCTTCAAAGTCCAACCCAGGAACTTTCTGAATTTCCATTACACTTAGTCGTTCTTCTAGATGTTTGTATTTGTCATCGGTCGGGGGATACTGCTCTTCAGAGTAGTTTTCCTCTTCTTCCTCTTCAGATTCTGGCTGGACAACTGCTTCCTTGCCTTTCACTTCTTGATTATCCTTTTCACCAGATGACGTTGCAAAGTGTAGGGTCCGTCTGGCTTGTCCTTGGAACCTTCTTCCCATATTCAGAACTCTGATTATTTTCTTTGCTTTCTTCTTCTTTTCTTCAATCAGCAAAGTTTTCAAATCTTCTTGTCCTTTGGCTAGAGTCAAGAACATCTGTTGAAACTGAGCATTCTGCGCCTGGAAGTCTTTCACTGTCTGCTCAAGATCCATCTTACTGAAATAAACAGTAGAAAGATGAAGAGACTTTTTGTGAGAAAACATGCTTATGTTATGATGAATGGTAAATGCATATGCAATGGTTTCAAGGAAATTAGAGATTTAAATTTTCTTTAGACCAAAAAGGAACACACGTTATATGAATAAATCAAAGCTTGAGTACATCATGCCTCTTTTGGGCTTACAAAGAAATTCAAAAACTCTAAGATAAAAAAGTTATACACATCATCTTTGGTGCAACGTAAGCGTTCAGGTTCCGCTCCTCACGAAGTTTCTTAGTGAGTTCCAAAACCTTCTTCTCGCTGGAGTAGAATTGGGCCTCGAAAGTGTCTCGCTCCCCTTTAAGATGTATCCAATCCCTTTGCAAGTCTTTAAGAGATGTGGGCATGTTAGGATGCAGGATAGTGTATGGAACCTATCCTTCCACAACAAGCTCTATGATAACCGGGAGAATGGAGGGGTAAGGCATTATAAGACTTTGAGCACGAGCTCGTACCCATTTGAGGTAAGGCTCAACAGGGATGGAATTCTTATGCCCCAATGTCTTGCTATCTACCTTGTTCAACATCCTCCAAGCTCGGATAAATCTCTGGCGATGACCTTGATCGTCGTTCTCGTAGTCAAATACCAAACCTTGAATAAGCATCTCATGTGGGCCATCCCATCGGGCGTAACCAAACTGTCTTAAGGCTAAGTAGGGGTTGTAGGTGATACCTCCTCTAATGCCAAGTAGAGGTACATTAGGGAATTCTCCACAACGGTCGATAATAGTAACATTCTCTATAGATTGGGAACACCAATGAATGTTTGAACGTTTGAGTGTCATCAACCTATGTGACCACCTTGAACCTTGCTCGTTCTTCAATACAGATTAGGGAAGATGCAAAATAAACCATCTTGCCAAGATAGGAGTACAACACATAAGGATACCTCTTTTCCTCATAGTGCGAGTGTGAAAAGAATGTAGGATGTCTCCTAGCAAAGTAGGCACTGGGTTATGAGACATGAAGATTTTGACGGTGTTCACATCTATGAGTTGGTCAGGATTTGGAAACAAAACCCTCCCATAGATGAGGAAAGCCACAATTTCCTCAAAATCTTGTAAATCCAAAGAGTTCCAACAGTTTTGGGCTTTCTCAAACAAGAACTTTTCTAGGAAACCCTTGACACCACTCCTTGTTTCCCAATTAGTTGTGATATCAGATGATTGCAAGTGTAGAGCTTGAGCAATATCTTCCGGCTTCGGATCTCTTTCCGTACCGTTGAAAGGTAGTTGATTTAGAATTGGAATCCTCAAGAGTAGGGAGAATTCTTCCAAAGTTAGTGAAGCAATAATGTAGAGGATCAAAGAACTGGAAGAGCACCTTCATCATGTCCTCATCAGTGTTGGAGGTGACCAAGTTTAGTAGGCGACCATGTCTTTTGATGAATGGAGAATTTTCAGGAATCCTTGATGCTAGCTCTTGAAGTTGAGGAGGGATCCTTACAAGGTTGACTTGAATAGTTTTCCTGCGAATAGAAACCATGTCCTACAAAATAGAACAAAGATAAATCCCAAGATCCTTGAAATGGTTGGTGAATATGAGTATGATGTTATGATGTTTATGAGGTTATGTACAAGTATCTATAAACAAAGAAAACAAGTCCTTAGGTTTAGGCTTGATTGGAGTCTCATAGGTAAGTACCCTCTTGAAGCTTAGTTGTCTCAAACCTATCCTAGTAATAGTAACCGGGTTCTAAGGAGCTCAATATCACTGGTTTGTTTCTTTGGGCATTGTTTTAGCGTAAGCCTCTTTAATGGCGACCGAAATATCCCAAAAAACTAAACCTCAATGAGTGTAGTATCGAGTATCTACCAACTTCGGACTGCACCAAAGTTGGTCATCTCACTATGTCCCAAAGGCCAAGTTGGTCAAGTAAAGGTTCTAGAAGTTAGTTAGTGCTTCATGACATCACTCGGCGGCCCCATATTCTCCTTGACTACTCAAGGGCTACCGGTACCCACAAATATGTCACACTAACATAGCTATTGTTTAGACCATGTCGGTATACCCTGCACAGTTTCCATAACATATTGCTACTTACCTATAAGGTATCCCAAATCCGGGTAGAGGATTTAAACCTAAACAAAGAACCATAATGTAAAGCATACAAGTCAAGAAAAGAAAGCAAGTAAAAGTGATCTAACCCTAAGGTAACCCCAAATTTAGAATTTTCCCCAGCAGAGTCGCCAGTTAAGGTGACACGGTGGGAGAACTGACTTGGGTGTTTTGCGTTTGATCGCAAATGTTGCGGTTAGCAATAGTCGCCACCGACTTTTCTTTTATCCAAAAGAAAAGGTGAAAAGCACAGGAAAGACCTTTGAGATTATTTCTTGAGTTCGGGGGGTAGATTATGAAAAGGGAAGGTATTAGCACCCTTTTCATCCATGGTTTTTCATGGGCTCTTAGTTACTTGGTAGATCACTTGCTTTTGTTTGAAAATGTGCTTTGCGTGGTTTTGAAAGTATTTTTTGAAAAGAGGCCATTGTTTAGGCAAACTTTGTAATGATTCTCATTCGTAAGAATGTATACAAAGGTGTTGATCTTTTGAAAAATGTTTTCAAGTTTGAAAGTGTTGGTGTTTGTTTTGAAAATAGCAAGGATGTTTTTGTTTTGAAATGGAGCAAGTAACTAGGAACATTCTACCTACTCAAAAGTCTTTCGTGTTCATTTCCTTTTTCCTTTGACATTGTTATCTTACCATTTATTTGGTAAGTAACCCTATATTTGGATGTAAAAGGGACGAGCGTGGGTTATCGTATAACCATGATTAGCAATGTTGCAAGATATCTTAGCATTTTTCTTTAGGGACTAAGATCATTTTTGATAGACAACTTTTGATAGTGTCATCGAGGGACTATGATCTTGTATTTTGCTTGTTTTTTCTAAGATACCTCACATGCATAATATGGCCATTTTTTATAAGGCAACCAAGTGGATTTACTCTAGGGGTGCTTGTGTGCAAGTGTATTGATTTTCATGCTTGATTTATCTTTGATTAGGGTTTTCTAATTGATTGGTTTTAGTCTTTCCATGCAAAACCCTAATTACTAGCATTTGTATATAAAGCGATAAATTGCAGAATTTAAAATTACTACGCTATTACAATACTTAGGGGAGGGGGTGTACAAATTACAAATGGGGAATACTGCAAGAAAATTAAAACTTATTAATTATTACAACCATATTGAAACTGAATAAATGTACAAAATAAAGATTAAAATGCAAGAATATAAATGTAAAGAAATATGACTTTTGTTGTTTTTTATGAAAAGGTTTTTTTAACCTAATTAAATAAAATAAAATAATTAACTAAAAATAAGAAAATTAAGATTAAGTTAGTAAAATAAATTAATTTAAGGAAAGCAAGTTTTTTAGGGTTTTTATTTATGAAAAAGTTTTTTAAATTAGTAAGAAAATAATATGGATATTAATTAAAATAAATCTAAGTTCTAAATTGATTTTAAAAGAAAATAATATAATAAATAAACCTAAGTCTAAATATTTATTAATTAAAAAAAAGAAATTTATTTATTTAAGAAAATGTTTTTAGTCCTTTTGTTTTTTATAAGAAAATAAAATAAATAAGTATAAATAATACATAAAATATTTTTGGATTTTTTTATTAATAAAAAGGATAATAGTAATAATAATAATGGTAATAAAAATATTAAAGAAGAAAATAAATAAAACAAAAATAAGAAAAAGAAAGTAATAAAAGAAGTTGGGTCAGGGGTGCACAAATAAGTCAGGGTTAGTAAAAGAAAAAAAACAATAAGCCCAAATTGGAGGCCCAGGCGTTGCAAAACACAAAAATGTCAAAAAAGTGGAAAAATGGAAAAAGGTCACGTTGGGGCTTGAACCCAGGACCTCATAGTGACAGGCGCACGACTTAACCACTGGGATGGTGATACATCCGTTAACTTGTATGAAATGATAAATACATAACACAAAACCTGCCCTGATTGTACTTCATCTTCAACCTCCAGCCAAAGGATCTGTAACTTGCTCATTTATTAACCATTTTCAAAAATGTAAACATGAAAATTGCTCCATTTTTTCACACGAATCCAACCATATAAATATCATAAGCTATAAATCAAAGATGAATGAGAATTTCTAAAAGTACCAAATTCTGACCTAAATATTTCAGAAAGTTCAAACTCAAAATTCTCTTAGCTTAATCAAAATAAATGAAATCCATGGACATGTATAGTTTCAGGGCAATGATGTCTACATTTTATCTTGACAAATGCAAGCCTAACAATACCTAAATATAAAGATAGAAGTTCAATAAAAATACCTCAAAACTGGAAATCGTGAAATGCAAATGAGCTTGATTCAAGGTGCTGCAATGATCAGGTTAGCTTCCTCAAGTTCCCAGGAAGCTAATGCAATGGTTTGCTTGAGCAATGGATGACTAGAATGGTCTGGAGAAGTCAAGTTGCAGACCTCTGTTTTTGGTTATGGAGGATGATGAAGATGGAGTTATAGTTCCAAATCAAGGACAGGGATGGACTATATTTGATGTAAGGAAGCTTTAGAAATGAATTTGAGGTAAAACGGACGAGGGAAATGAGAGATACAAGTTTAAGGTCAGAATTGTGTATCAATGGAGTTTTTTGTGCAATTTCTGGCTAGAGGGTGTTTAGGAGTGTTTCAGGGTGCTTTAGCTCGTCCCCTAGCTCACAAATAGTGACTCTATTTATAAGCAACAAGTTTGGAGACTTATTGTTGATCAGAATTCAAAATCACAAGTTTATGCATAACATGTGATTTTTTGAGAAATTCAAGTTTCCATGCCTTGTGTACTTGCTAAGATAGAGTGGTTATGCTTTAAACATACTTTCTTCTGATTTTGTGGATGGAGTGTGATCAGAGGGAACAAGTTAGAGGCTCAAGAATGGACTTTATGCAAAAAGCTTGCTTTACAAGAATGGCAATGTTAACTTTGTGCCATTAATGAAATGCAACTTGGATAATAGCTCAATTGCTTGGATCAAAGCTCTAACAGTTGTGTAATCATTTAATTATGGAGTGACAAACAATTTTGAGGCCTGCAAAGCAAAGATTATGCAGCCTAACTTCCTCTCTTTGATTCTCCCTACTCAAGAATGATCTCAAGGAGTTCTTGGATATTTTGGAAAGCTTGTAATGTGCTCTACAACACCTATTTGAATCACTTTTGTAAATTCCCCTTGGAACTTTATGAAAAAGAAATTTTAGAAGAAGTTGTGTAAAGCATTGTTGTAGATATCTTGGAGATCTACAACTTTCATGTTGAGAGTTTATTTTGAATCATCTTGCATCATGGTGAAAAATTGGCTCAAAGTTGTGAAAAAACATGATGTTTTAAACACTTAGAAAAATTTCTAAGTTAGAAAACTTTGACTTTTCAAAATGAAATATTGACTTTTTGATTTCTTGATGAATAAGTCTCATATTTTGACATGTATTGATGAATTTTGATCTTTGACATTTGATTTTGACCAAAAAGTCAAAGTTTGACTTTTCAGTGTACAATTGACTTTTGATCAGTTGACTGAAAATTCACTATCGATCCAATTGATCTTGAGAAATGTTTTGGGTCATTCCATTAGGTTAAAATGATGCAATTTAACTCTTGAGATCATGCCTCAAACCACTTAACCATTTGCTAGGTCAAAAATCAAAAATTTCCCTTTCTCAGTCAAAACCCTAATTTTGACCATTTTGCCCTTTTGATGATTTGATCAAATTTCTTGAAGAATTGTGGTCCAAACTTGATCAAATGATACATATGAGTTTATAATGTTGATTTGGATCAAAAATTATGAAGTTTGACTGTAAATTGGCCATAGTGGACTTTTTCCCCAATACAACTGATTTTTAGGTCAACTGCTCAATTGATTGAGCAAAAGTGTGATCCAAGGCTTGAAACTTGACATGAGTAATCTTGGAGGTCCAAAATGATCTATGAAAGTCACATGAAGCATTTAAAGTTCAATTATCCTTGTGCAATCTCAAACCCTAATTTTGGTCATCAGTGCTTAAAAAGGTGTCTTGAGTTGATCAACCCTAGTGCAGTCTTGAACCAAGAGAGATCTTTGTGAAAAAATATTTGATAAATAAGATGGCAAATTTTGGGGTACAACACATATTAAAAAGTGGAAAGAAAATATTCTATGGGATACTAGCCTCTTTCTAATCCTAATGTTATCATACAATGGTGGCCCTATGATTTGGATTAACAAAAGGGAAACGTCTACCTAATGTTAGCATGCATGGTTTGCAACCTAAGGTCTAACTTGCATTTGAAAGATACAAGTGCATCATAAGGGGACATGGTATGTACAAGGATAAAGCAAGAAACCTTGAAAGAACGCACACATAAAATGGTAAGGAAAAGAAGAGAAATGCTTTAGTCAAGGGGAGCTTATCACCCGAGACAAACAAGCATGAGTGGGATGAAAAAAGTGATGTCCAAAGCGAATAAACACCTAACCAAGATATAGGAGATCGAGGTAGGAGACAGAAGATGATATGAGGGGTGATTTCTTGGTCCTCCTCCGGTTCATGTGGATTCAAGGGTACACGAAGGGGGACACCATTTTCCGCTCTAACCGCAACGGGACATGCTATTCAAATAGTAGTCGATCAAGGCATGCAACGAGCAAACATCATGATAAAAGGTCCCGGTCTAGGAAGAAAGGCGGCATTAAGAGCTATTTCTGGAAGTCGGATACGAGTAAGGGTTATACGGGATGTAACCCCTATGCCACATAATGGACGTAGGGCTCCTAAAGAAAGACGTGTGTAAAACTAACAATAAACATTAAAGAAAAAGATTTCAAGAGAAATAAACAATTAAATCAGGAGTTTCATAAAAATATATTACTATGATTCGAGAAAAAATAAAAGTATCTACTCAGACACTACAGTGGAAGTGTGTTGAATCAAGGGTAGACAGTAAGCGTCTTTATTATGTGTCCACTTATGAAAGGTCAAGCAGATACAATAGGCATTGCAATGCGAAGAATTTTGCTCAGAGAAATAGAGGGAACATGTATCACATGTGCAAAATCTGAGAAAATATCACATGAATATTCTACCATAATAGGTATTCAAGAATAAATACATGAAATTTTAATGAATTTAAAAGAAGTTGTATTGAGAAGTAATCTGTATGGAACTCGGGACGCGTCTATTTGTTTCAAAGGTCATGGATATGTAACTGCTCAAGACATCATTTTACCACCTTCGGTGGAAGTCATTGATAATACACAACATATAGCTAACCTAACATAACCTATTAATTTGTGTATTGAATTACAAATTGATAGAAAGTGGGGATATCGTATGAAAACACTAAACAACATTCAAGATGGAAGTTATACTATAGATGTTGTATTCATGCCTGTTAGAAATGCAAATCATAGTATTCATTCTTATGTGAATGGAAATGAAAAACAAGAGATACTATTTCTCGAAATATGGACAAATAGAAGTTTAACTCCTAAGGAAGCACTTTATGAAGCCTCCCGGAATTTGATTGATTTATTTATTCCTTTTTTACATGCAGAAGAAGAAAACTTAAATTTTGAAAACAATCAACACAATTACTTTGCCCCTTTTTACTTTTCATGATAGATTGGTTAAGGATAAACTAAGGAAAAATAAAAAAGAAATTACATTGAAATCTATTTTTATTGACCAATAAGAATTTCCTCCCCGAATCTATAATTGTCTTAAAAAGTCCAATATACATACAGTATTTGAACTTTTGAATAAGAGTCAAGAAGACCTTATGAAAATTGAACATTTTCGCGTAGAAGATTTACAAAATATATTATTCAACATTTTACAAATCGAAAAACATTTTTTATAAATTGAAAATCTATTGTATTTTTTTGAATCTTTCATTTTTATAAAAAGAAAGGTTCAAATATGAAATTTGAATCTTTAGCACAAATCAATATATTCAGAATAGGTCTAAAATGAAATAGATGTATCTAGGGATTAGTCATTTCAAAGTGAATTTACCCTAGATACAGAACATAATACACCTGTCATGATATTTTACAATAGAATTAATTTAAAAAGGACCTAACATTAGGGATTTTTCAATAGGTAATGTTGCTCCAATACCCAACCAAAGAGCCACGACAGTACCAATCAAAAAGACAGTTGTTGCTACTGGACACCGAAATGGGTTTTGGAACTTATTAACATTCTCCAAAAAAGGTACTGCTAATAATCCCGTCGGTACTGAAACCATTAAAAGAACGCCCAATAATTTATTGGGTACGGTACGAAGTATTTGAAATACGGGAAAAAAATACCATTCGAGCAATATTTCCAAAGGAGTTGCAAACGGATCTGCGGGTTCCCCAATCATTGATGGTTCGAGAACCGCTAAGCCTATGTCACAGGCAATAGTACCCAGAATAACTACTGGAAAAATATATAAAAGATCATTAGGCCATGCGGGTTCGCCATAATAATTATGACCCATCCCTGTGGCCAATTTTGCTCTTAATACAGGATCATTCAAGTCAGGTTTTTTTGTTATTGGGATAGGTGAATTCTTATAGATCCATCCTCCGAAAGAACTGAACATGATAATTTTTCATCATCCGGCTCGAGCACGAATGAAACCAACTGAATGCAGACATAGAAATTTTGTAGATGTGAGTCACTCATATATCATGATTTTATGTAATAAAACGGGTTGAATTCTTTTTTTTTCCCAAAATTACAACTATCCATTGCAAAAAATTAAGTTCTTATTTTTAAGTAAATGCTTTTCACCCAAGTAAGTTTTAAAATAAAAATCAAAAGTTCTTTCTGGGTGATCTCAAACCTTTCGCCTGTTATACCTCGAAAAATGAATTTTGGAATTTTTGACATAGAAAGGATTTACTTGTTACTAATAGAATACAACCCCCCCTTTTTCTTTAGATCTACTTGTTTAACTCGATAGTATCATAAATTGAGTCAATGCATAGGAAATGAATGCATTTCCATACTATTTAAGTTTAATGAAATACATACGACATAATCTAGATTATATCATATTCCTTTTTTTACTGGATATTACGAAGCCTGTTCATGCAGGATATGATCGAGTCTGATCATAGAAAAGATTATCTTCAAGCGAACCGGACTATCCTCTGTAGAGGACTGACGTGGTGATTGGAACAAACACACATTTCATTGTGAATTCAAATGTGGCAGATAAGATCAAGTCATATATCTGCATGGCCCAATCAATAGTTCAAGTCACACACTCCCATAATCCATTCTTTTTTTGGAGAGTTCCCTTCAACTATTTGTGTATGTCAAATAAAGAATCAAGTTTATTTTGTTAAGTTGAAGGGAAATATCCAAATACATGTCTTATTAAAGAAAAATAATTCATATTTGTAGCAATGAAATACTATTACTCCTCCCCAAAATGATTGATTACAAATGTCTATGATTCATATTCTCTATAAAGGACCAGAAATTCCTTGCTTACGTATCATTAGAAAGTGCATTAACATGAATACGGAAGTAAGAAGAGGTAATACAAAAGTATGTAAACTATAAAAACGAGTCAAGGTAGATTGTCCCACACCAGAACTGCCGCACAATAACTCTACCACCGAAGATCCTATTATATGAATAGCGTCGAGTACACCCGTTACAATTTTGACTGCCCAATAACCGATTTGGTCCCAAGGTAGGGAATAACCTGTTACACCAAAGCATGCAGTCAATACACCCAAAACTACACCTGTAACCCAGGTCAATTCGCGATGTTTTTTAAAACCACCAGTGATATACACGCGAAATACGTGCAAGATCATCATTAAGACCATCATACTTGCTGACCATCGATGAACTGATCGGATTAACCAACCAAAGTTAGCCTCAGTCATTATATATTAAACAGAAGCAAAAGCCTCCGTAACGGTTGGACGATAATAAAATGTCATAGAGAAACCCGTCGCTACTTGGACTAAAAAACAAGTAAGTGTAATTCCTCCTAAACAATAAAATATATTGACATGAGGAGGTACATATTTACTAGTTATATCATCGGAAATCGCCTGAATCTCAAGATGTTCTTCGAACCAATCATAGACTTTATTGAGATAGGTAAACCAAGGGACCCCCTGAGAACCGTATATGAGAATTTCATCTCGTACGGCTCAAACAAAAATACTCAAATACTGGTTATTTGGAAAACGGATACGTGTAATAGAAAGTCTTAAACTTTTTCACTTAATCCTATTATTCCAGTCTTTTTTGAAGATAAAAAAAATAGAAATCCAAAAGCTATTCTTAGTGTTTATAATGTCAAAATTTCAAGTCGGCTCACTTGTCTTTTCTCTTGATCCTTACCGGCCTCTTGAGTATTCTATTATTTACTTCATTTTTTTGTATTGTGTATGTAATAAGATTTTACTGCTATTTTTTTATGATTAATAAGAATTTTCTTGTTAAGACCTATAGAATCAATTTAAAAACCTGAGATTTATACCAGAACCACGATGATTTCCCCAAAAAACCTTTAATCAAAGTCCATAAATTCCCTGAGTAAGAACTGTTGGATCATCATTTATTCAATTAATAGATAGAATGAAAAAGAAAAAAAGATAAAGAAATGATAAGCGGTGGCAGTTTTAAAGAATAAAATTCCATTTATTTTTCTAAATGAATTCTTATAATTCTTTCATTTTTTTTCCGTCCGGTTGCGAGGTCTAAATATCAATATAAATATGAAGTATGAATCATAGTTCTAACACTTTAGAATCTATTTATTTTCTATATTCCGTGCTCCAGATACTAGAATAAATATCTGATGGGGGAAAGCCATCTATCAAGATAAGATGACGTACCCATTTTCTGTTCTGTACTATCAATAGGATCCATTATAACAAGTCACAGACTCATATTTCGGAAATACAGAAACAAAGAAGTTTCGCGGTCGAACTACCAAATCAAAATGGAATGGGCTAAAAATTAACGATTTAAATGCTAAACTTGACTTTTCGATTGAAAAGCTAGTTAGTTGGTTCTTGTGAATCTAATTCTCTAATTCATAGAAATTTGGTCCAGTAAAAGGGACAAATTATAAATCTCTAAAATAACAGAGAGAAATACCGCAAATAGGGCCATTGTAATCCCCATCAAAGGGGTAGTTCCCCACCCCGGAGCTACTTTACCATATTCTGAATTCAATGGTTTCAATAAATCTCCTACAACAGTTCGTCTTGGACCAGATCTAGAACTACCCTCAACGGTTTATGTAGCCATAAATCCTATATATCTTTTTTTTATTGAGATCTGTTGACTTTGTATACCATTCCGCTGTAGATAAAGGATCGTACCCTATAGATCCATTGTAGTCTTGATATTCTATAATCATGGAAACAGCAACCCTAATTGCCATCTCTATATCCGGTTTAATTGTTAGTTTTACTGGGTATGCCTTATATACTGCTTTTGGGCAACCCTCTCAACAACTAAGAGATCCATTTGAAGAACATGGGGACTAGTTGAAGTAATGAGCCCCCAATATCGTAATATTGGAGGCTCGTTACTTCAATTGAGATAATTAAAAATCATTTTGTGTTTTTAGTTGGAACTTGAGGGGGTTCTCTAAAAAATAGCGAAAAAAATGATTCCTAAAGTCGAGACTAAGAGGAATGTATAAACCAATGCTTCCATAGATTTGATCGTGGTTTACAATTATAGCTTTCATACTTGTTTTGGGGGGATTATCTCCTGGATAAAGAAAAAGAAAGAACCAGAGTAAAAAAAATGGAATGATTGAAATCAAGATTTCTCTAGTTCCCTATATCAAATTCAAATAACAACAAAAAAAGTCGAATAAAAAAGGAACAAACCTATTTCTATCAGACTCCTATTTTTTTGTAGTTGGATCTCCAAGTTTTTGGAATGCTCCAAATTCTACCTGTGCATCCAAATCTGGATCAATACCAGCAAAAACGTCTCTGAACAAGGTTCTAGCACCATGCCAAATGTGCCCGAAAAAGAAGATCAGAGCAAACGAAGCATGTCCAAAAGTAAACCAACCCCTTAGACTGCTACGAAAAACACCATCTGATTTTAAAGTAGCACGATCTAATTCAAAAATTTCACCCAATTGAGCACGTCGAGCATATTTTTTCACAGTAGCAGGATCACTATAACTGACTCCATTGAGTTCACCACCATAGAATTCAACAATTACACCGACTTGTTCGACACTATACTTCGATTCTGCCCTTCGAAAAGGAACATTCGCTCTAACAATTCCGTCTCCGTCTACTAAAACAACTGAAAATGTTTCAAAAAAGTAGGCATACAATGTACAAAAAGTTCACGCCCCTCTTTGTCTCTAAAGATAGGATGCCCTAACCAACCAACCGATATTCCATCTCCATTGTCCATTGAGCCCGCTCTAAACAAACCCCCTTTTGCCGGATTATTACCGATGTAATCATAAAAATATAATTTTTCAGGAATTTTACACCAAGCTTCTGATAAACTTTGATTTTTGACTAGCCCAACACCAACTCTTCGATATATTTCTTGCTGGAAGTATCCCTGGTCCCATTGATAATGAGTAGGACCAAATAATTCAATCGGGGTAGTTGCTGAACCATACCACATAGTTCCAGCAACAACAAAAGCTGCCAAAAATACAGTAGCGATACTACTGGAAAGGACGGTTTCAATATTTCCCATATGCAATCCTTTGTATAAACGTTGAGGTGGACACCCACTAAGATGGAAAAGACCCACTAATATGCCCAATGTCCCTACTGCAATATGATTAGAGGCTATTCCCCCCGGAACAAAAGGATCAAAACTGTCCACACCCCATACGGGATTTACAGATTTTACCCTTTCTGTTAGTCCATAAGGATCGGATATCCATATTCCAGGACCAAATAATCCTGTTACATGAAAGGCGCCAAAACCAAAACACGCCACCCCTGCAAGAAATAAATGAATTCCAAATATTTTTGGTAAATCCAAAGAAGGTTTTCCAGTACATTCATCACAAAAGATTTCTAGATCCCAATAGACCCAATGCCAAATAGCCGCCAAAAAGCACAAGCCCGAAAACACAATATGTGTCGTGGCCACACCTTCGTAACTCCAAATACCCGTATTCGTTATAGTGCCTCCTGTGATATTCCAACCACCCCACGAAATGGTTATTCCTAAACGAGTCATGAAGGGTATAACGAACATACCCTATCTCCACATTGGGTCAAGAACCGGGTCAGAGGGATCAAAAACTGTTAATTCATATAAAGCCATCGAACCGGCCCAACCAGAAACCAGAGTTGTATGCATTATATGGACAGAAAGTAAACGGCTGGGATCATTTAATACAACGGTATGAACATGATACCAAGGCAAACCCATGAAAATACCCCTTATATCAACAAAAAAATAGACACTATGTAACTTTATTGCACTGTAAAAAACTATGCTATGGACCTTCCCCTTATTAGTAAATTATATCGCAAGAAATAATTTATATTTTTTCTAGTTTTTTAGAAACAAAGGAACATTCTATTCGTTGGAACAAAAAGAAGCAGATCTATTCTATATCCGATAAGTAACAATACGCAATGGCAATGGTGGTGGGGTTTAGTTTTTTTATATGCGTGTTTATATCAGTGAATGCAGACACTAGATACTAATACAAGAACAACAAATCCATTTTTCGTCAAAATAAAGATTCGTTGTTTGTGTATTAGACACAAAAAAAAGTCTACGGGTCTTTCTTGGTTTAATTACAAAGATATAGCTTTCTATATATATAGAAGACTTTCTTATACTAGAAGCTGAGGGTTCTTTACATTCATTATTAGCTTCGGACTAACGATCATAGAGTATCAACATAGGCCAATACGAACTCTTGACAAAGCGTGGGGGTTCGATTGTGGAACCCTTCCCCACTTGACGACTATATACACAAGAGCAGGCACAACTCCGAAGCATCATGGTGTGTCACGAGCTAAGGATGACACAAATGAAATTGCGTGGGTTGATTGTGAACCCTCCCCACTCGCCTCCTTTTGAGGACTTCAATAAGGGATGGGGGAATATTACAGGAACAAAATGTAAACACACCTACAAAATACCTACCACACATAAGTAACACATAATGGAAAACAATGCAGAATTGCCCTAAACGGGTCTTTAAATAAACCAGAGGGGTTCCTGACATGATCAGCAACAGAGACCCCATTGTACATCTCTACCCTACTCCTCATGGCATCAAAAAGTAGTAAAGCCCTACTTCTCATGATTTCTAGTAAAGCGATAAAGACATGCGATAAAATGTGGAAAATTGCAAAGGTAGTGGCTGCGACTACCACAAGCAAGCAAATCGTCAAAAGCCGACGAGAGCACTAGAGAAGAAGGGAGTACGTGTCGAGCACATAATCTACACAAGATTTCACATGGATTCTGATTCACAAAGCAAGGCTCTAGTCTATGTCAAATCACATGCAAATTCAGATTTCTCATCAATTCTCAAAGGCAATAATGTTAAACGACATGAATAAGCACTTCTCTTAAGAATCAATGAATTGTAAAAGTGATTATTGATCATCCAATTCCGGATCTAATCATTTTGATCAATCAATTTACAATTCCACCACTAGATTCACAATCACAATTCAATTCTCTATTCAAAACTCAGTTCAATTATCCATTCTAGAAAAGTGCTTATTTCAAGAACCAATTATACAAAAGTGCTTAAATCAAGAAAACCAACCGTGGAGTCAAAGAGAAGGTTGAATATAAGATATCACAATAATTGGATTCGAGATCAAAGAAGAATTAAGCTTCTTTGACTTTTTGGATCTTGAAAAAGTTGTTGGTGTTCTTGATGAAAATGAGAGAAAATTGCCCTTTGATCCTTGAGCAAGATGAGAGAAAGTTTTTTGAGTGTTTTTGAGAATTAATCAATTATAAGAGTCCCCTTTGAAAATTGGAAGGAATAATAATATATAGTGTGCCATTTTTTGAATGAATGAGCCTCCAAGCAAATGTGCAAATTTTTAGTTTATCAGAGTCCGACACCTTATGGTCAAACTCGCAAGTCTCTCTGCATGTATTTCGAAGTCGAAATGTGAAACTAAAATGTAGCCAACATCGAGAAAAATATCGTGTCCGAAGATGGGCTCAATCAAATAAGCGGTGATTTAGTTATGATTTTTTGAAGTTTCTCCTCAGATGAAAGTGTTTCTCGGTTTAGGATTTTCAATGTGTTACACACGTTTGGGACCAAAAAAAGAAGGCCTTCGAGATACCGTTTTAATTGGAAATATGAAAGTAATATTTAGACAACTCAATTTATGAACCAATGCCACCAAAACCAGATCGATATGATAAGAATCGACTGAGTTATGATTTTCTGAAGATGAAGTAGGTGATCATTTGTCACAATTTTCTTGTGTGAACATATTTGATAAATTCATATATTCGAAGACTCTCTAAGCAAATTTGGCTTCTGGCCATAAGACAAATATGTAAAGGACATCAAGAAGGAATTTTTGCCACTGGAGCGGGCTCAAAACGATGAACGTTCTTCGAGTTATGAATTTTTTAGTGCACCAAAAACACCCTTTCAGTACTTTTTCCTTTGTATTTTTCACCATATAACTTCCAAAATAACCGCGTATTCGGAGACTTTCCTTTGAGAATTAGCTTTTGATATGAACATGAAAGTTGAAGAGAACATCAAGATGGTTTCAAAACCTTAAGAATCAACCCAAAACACCATTCCAAGCTGGAGATGTGAATTTTCAAACTCAGATCAGTCAAAATACTATTTCCAATTCGCACTGTTTTAAATTCACCAAAAACACCCAAATCTTCCACAGCTCAAACATGCGTTAAAAATTATGAGAGCTTTATTGTGTTGATAAAATACCTTGATACCATACCAAATTATTTGATTATTGATGCATGATAGCGTAAAATGCATAAACCAGATAAAAGTGAAAGGGTATGACAAATTTGAGGTATTATAGTTGCCCCTATTTAACCGTCTTAAACCTGAAAGTACAATTGGTGTGTGCCTTTCGGAAGTTCAAGGTAGAAGATGATTAAATATCAAAGCCAAAAATTTATTCTGAGAGAAAGTGTGAGTGGGTTATTTATTTTTGTGATATTTGTTGGGGAAAGAATTTTCCTATTTTTGGTGAGAAGGCAGAGGTTGGACTTGTAACGTGGTGTGATGCCAATACAAGACAAAGGTTGGTACAAAAGAACAGCGGATAAGGTCTACGGGCGACCTACGATCCTAAGGTGAAACATGAGAGTGATTTGTCGGAGAACCTAGCCTACGGGCGATCTCAGGTTCTAAGGTGATCTATCGGAAGAACCTAGCCAAATAGGAAATCTCAGGTTTTAAGATGATCAGAGGAAGAACCTAGCCAACAGGCGATCTCAGGTTCTAAGAAGATCTATAGGAAGAACCTAGCTAATAGGCGATCTCAGGTTCTAAGATGATCTGAGGAAGAACCTAGCCAACATGCGATCTCAGGTTCTAAGGAGATCTATAGGAAGAACCTAGCCAACAGGATATCTCAGGTTCTAAGATGATCTAAGGAAGAACCTAGCCAACAGGCGATCTCAGGTTCTAAGATGATCTATCAGAAGAACCTAGCCAATGGGCGATCTCAGGTTCTAAGATGATCTGAGGAAGAACCTAGCCAATGGGCGATCTCAGGTTCTAAGGTGATCTATCGGAAGAACCTAACCAATGGGCGATCTCAGGTTCTAAAGAGATCTATAGGAAGAACCTAGCCAACGGGCGATCTCAGGTTCTAAGATGATCTATAGGAAGAACCTAGCCAACGGGCGATCTCATGTTCTAAAAAGATCTATAGGAAGAACCTAGCCAACGGGCGATCTCAGGTTCTAATATGATCTGAGGAAGAACCTAGCCAACGGGAGATCTCAGGTTCTAAGATGATCTAATGGAAGAACCTAGCCAATGGGCAATATCGGGTTCTAAGAAGATCTATAGGAATAACCTAGCCAACAGGCGATCTCAGATTCTAATATGATCTGAGGAAGAACCTAGCCAACGGGCGATCTCAGGTTCTAAGATGATCTAATGGAGGAACCTAGCCAATGGGCGATCTCAGGTTCTAAGAAGATCTATAGGAAGAACCTAGCCAACGGTCGATCTCAGGTTCTAAGATGATCTAATGGAAGAACCTAGCCAATGGGCGATCTTAGGTTCTAAGAAGATCTATAGGAAGAACCTAGCCAACGGGCGATCTCAGGTTCTAAGAAGATCTATAGGAAGAACCTAGCCAACAGGCGATCTCAGGTTCTAATATGATCTGAGGAAGAACCTAGCAAGCGGGAGATCTCAGGTTTTAAGATGATCTAATGGAAGAACCTAGCCAATGGGTGATATCAGGTTCTAAGAAGATATATAGGAAGAACGTAGCCGATGGGTGATCTCAGGTTCTAAGAAGATCTATCGGAAGAACCTAGTCAATGGGAGATCTCAGGTTCTAAGATGATCTGAGGAAGAACCTAGCCAACAGGCGATCTTAGGTTCTAAGAAGATATATAGGAAGGACCTAGCTAACAGACGATCTCAGGTTCTAAGATGATCGGAGGAAGAACCTAGCCAATGGGAAATCTATAAGGAAATCTAGATCTACAGTCGACCTAAGATCCTAAGGTAATACCTACGGGAGATTTACAAAAAGCTAGGCCTGCGGACGACCTACAAGGGAACCTATGACAAGGTGTATTGATTTTGCTGGGCACTGTGAGGGTGAAGGATGTTAGCTGGAGGTTTGGGAGCGATATCCTCTCCTGGGAATGTATCACCGTCTTTGAATGATTGAGGTCTTTTGTGTAAGGTACCTGATCTGGCTTATACTTCGTATGCATGTTTGAATTTCTTTTGACGCAAAGAACCATTCTGATGGATCTACTATGCGCTTTTGAAGATGCAATGTTATGTAATGATAATTGTATGCAAATGCAAAGAAATAGACTTCATGGGGATAAGCGAAGGCTCATTGAGAACGGTTGCTCATCATTGGGTATGCCAATACATATTGGCACTACAAACCTACAATATTAAAGAATGTTGGGGATACTGGTAAGAATTTGCACTGGGGAGCTCCAAAACCGAAGATTATTGGTGACCCTGCTGAAGGTTGAATTGCTGACGAAGCGAGTTTTCAGGTACGCCACTGAATTATGAATTATGTTTTTGGGGAAGAGATAATCTAGCTCGACTTTCCTATGCCCTGAACCATTGAGAGGATGGTAGAAATGAATACGCAAAAGAATGGACATTGAACATCATGTGGATATCTTCCAATACATGCCCCAATTTTATGCCACACTGGGGAGTTACCTCTTAAATCACTTGGGGATAAAAAGATGGACATGGACGCATGTGCATGCCCTAGTTTAACTCTGTGAATGCCCCAGTTTAGCTCTTCAAATGCCCCAGTTTACTCTATTGGGGATTCCCCGGTTTAGCTTTTGAACGCCCCGGTTTAGCTCTCGGGGGATGTTCACTTGCGCGCGCCAGTCGAACAGCGACTCTGAACTTTCTGAATTCACTTGGAGAATCTTGTTTGAAGTTATCTGTAGAAGATGAATGCGGCTTCTCACACTGGGTAGGTCAGGATGAACTTTATGACGCTTTTAGCTCGATTGTAGTCATCATGTACAACATAATTGGCTTTAGCAGCTTTACGGGTGAGGAGTGCCTCTGTCTGGAGGATCTCTGAAAGAATCTGTGCTGAATAGAAGACCAGAATATTTGTGACACAATACGATATGAGGTGGTCTGCCCCAATGTCTTGAGTCACGAAATAAACTGCTCTTGATTACAGCTTTCTTGGAGAGATTTGCCGAATCTCGACATAACTTCCCCAGGTTGAATGAATTTTGAAGGATATTGATGTCATAAAATATAGCATTGTTGTTTCTAATGGAATTCGAGGTGGATCTGCATGTTTGAATGAACCATGATTTATTTTAGAAAAATAAGGAAAAGCATTGACATTTTGAAAAAAAATAGTAAAAGTAGAAATTGAAAGACAAAGACCAAAAAAATTGTATGCGAAAAGTGATTTTTATTCAATATTAAGCAATGATGAAACATAAGGGGGCCCTTCTACAAGCTGTCAATATGCCTTGAGTAGAGCATATGACTTATTGAAACAAGAAAATTACACTTCATAGAAAGAAACTTCTGGAACATCCATGACGATCCAGTTGTCGAGCTCTTGATATGGTTCAATCTGGTAGATAAACTGAGAAATGTATGCATCATCACCAACTTCATCATCTGCTGCCAAGACTTTCCCTCCATGACTTGTACCAACACTAGTGAATATTTGGGATATTAGAGGAATTTGCGCCCCTTTGGAGGATGAACTGCTTTGGGAGGAAGGCTGATAACCAAGACCATGTTTATCTCTATTATTTGTTACTTCAACCACTTTTCCCTCAATCATCATAGGGGGTAGAAGATTCTAATAAGGCTTTAGCATCATTGAGGGAGGAGAGAGGACTCGCAGGCTTCTTCTTCTCATCAGCAAAAGGAAACATCTCAACTGATTTAATCTCAAGGGCCTGAAATGGAGTTTCTTGCACTTTGCCATTAAGCTCGATGTATCAGAAAGAAGTTACATTATTAGTTACCACATCCTCTTCTCCACCAGTCATGATAATCTTACCATCAACAACGACTTTCAGACGTTGGTGAAGGGTTGAAGTTACCGCTCCTACCACATGAATCTAGGGTCTTCCAAACAAACAAGTGTAAGAAGGACGAATGTCCATGACATAAAAGGATATATATAAAATGTGGGTACCAATATTGATAGGTAAGTCTACTTCCCCTTCTATAGATCGTCGAGAGCCATCAAATTCTTGCACAAATAAAGTATTGGGTCTCATCATCACCCCATCCATATTCATCTTGAACGACATATTCTTGGGCATCACGTTGAGAGATGACCCTGTATCCACCAAAACTCGTGATAACACAGTATCCAGGCATCTAATGAAGATGTGCAAAGCTTTATTATGGGCTCGTCCTTCGGGGGGAAGTTCATCATCACAAAAACCCAAGAAATTGCCTGCGGAGATATTGGTTACGATCCCTTCAAATTGAGCGACAGTAATGTCGGGAATCACACGAGCTTTATGTAGAATTTTCAAAAGAGCATTGCGGTGTGCTTCATAATATAACATGAGGGCCAAGATAGAGATATTGGCAAGAGTTTGATAAGTTTCTCCACTATTTTGAAGTCACTTCTCTTTATCAACCTCAAAAGTTGTTCTGTCTCTTGATCAAAGGTTACATCATGGGTAATCATCACTTTCTTTCCCTTATCTTGAACCAAGGCATCATTACAAATTTCTTTTGGAGGATATGCGGGAGTAGGAGAGAAAACTCTTCCACTACGGGTAACACCAATGGTTCTCGCAATGTTGGTAATGTTCTTATCACCTACTGGAGGATAGTCCACCTTCTTCCCTTGGATGTATAAAGCATTATAATCCCAAGGAACAAATTTTGAATCAATAGGGGGTGTACCAATAGGAAATGAAGAAAATTGAGCCTAGACTATTAGAGGAACAACTCAAACTCGAGTGAGAGGAGATAAGACTTGAGTAGGAGCAGGAGTGGTCAGAGCCTGAATTAACAGAGGAGTAGATCGAGTTTAAACTTGTAGGGTTACAGTAGTAGTAGTAGTAGTAGTAGTAGTAGTAGTAGTAGTAGTAGTAGTAGTAGTAGTAGTAGTAGTAGTAGTAGTAGTAGTAGTAGTAGTAGGGACTTGGATTATCAATGGAGTATTCTGATCTCCGAGCACTAGGTAGTATGGTATTTCTAATATAGCAACATCACCTTTGGAAGACATTTTCTCAACCTGGAGTATAACTTTATCCATTAACTATTGAATAGCTTTTTTCAGATCTCTACATTATTCTGGATTAGAATAACATTATAGACATAAATCATGAAGGTCTTACAAAACCTCTTGTTGTAGAGGAAATACTATAACATTGGTAAGTGGTATCTTGATTTCATCAACGTCACTCATCAAAAATGGTTCTTCTTCAACTAAGATGGCATTTGCAGCTTCCCCAACATGTGGCGGCATAGGATTGTTTTGAACATTCGGCCCTACTGGAGTGAAGGAAATTTCTTTGGCATCAATAAGATCTTGAACTTTGTATTTTAATGCTCTGCAATTTTTTGTAGAATAACAGGGAGAAACTGAGTGAAATTCACAACATGCATTGGCATCATATCCTCTGGAGAGAACCTCGGCAGATGGCCCAAGTTCTCTCAACTGAACCAAATTACCGGCAAGAAACTGAGGCAAGATTTGTGCATATGGCTTAGGTATAGGATCAACTCTCTTAGGAGGGTAGGCCCTTTGCCTCTCTTGGTTTTGAGGCCTTTGATTTTGTTGATAATGTTGTTAGTGTTGTTGTTATGGTGGTTATGGTTGAAACATTGGTTGTTGTTGTTACGGAGAGAAAGGCTATTGTGGAGCCGGCCATGGTTGAAAAGCACTTGCAGCATATACTGGATATGGAACGGCAGCATGACTTGAATAACATGGAAGTTGGATGGCCGAAGTTTTTCCTTTATCAACATAAACATGACTTGACTCACCCTCCTTTGTCTTAGCCCCTCCAAAGTATGGTTTATTTCCATTGCCATAACTATTGTTGTTACCACTAACACTAGTTGTATTCTGAATTGAACCAGCTTTGATACACATTTTAACCCTTTCCCCAATAATCACTATGTCAGAAAAGGACGAAGAACTACTACTGATTGCATGTTGAAGATACGACCTTTTCAAAGTACCCATGAACAAATCAACTAACTTGTGGTCAAGGAGTGGAGGTTGAACTCTAGCAGCTAGGCTAGCCACCTCTAGGCATACTTTTTAAAGGATTCATCAGCATTCTGTGACATACTTTGCAACTGGGCACGACTGGGAGCCATGGCAGTATTGTAGTGATAATGTTTCAGGAAAGCTTCAAAAAGCTCTCCCTAAGTACTAACATGAGTCAGTTCCAGTTGCATGTACCATTTCAATGGTGCTCCTGTAAGACTATTCTGAAAATAGTGGATGAGTAGAGGTTCATTTTCAGCATAGGCAGTCATTTTGAGGCACTAAGAGCGGAGATGAGTTTCAGGACATGTAGTTCCCTTGTACTTGTCAAAGTCAAGGATTTTTAATTTTTAAGGAAGCGCAATTCCAGGGACTAAACACATGGAATCGGCACTGAAACTAGTTTTCTTTGACACCTCCATGGCCTTGAGTCGCTCTTCAATAACCCGATACATTTTAGCGGTCTGATTGATATTGTCCTTGAGGTCATCAACCAAGTTAACCTGAGAGTCATCGAGATCAATAACATTGTTGTGATCGTCGATTATATTTTTACCATGATTCTCGGGAGTAAGCACAACATTAGGTCCGTTAACAGGTCCTCCATTGGGTCCTCCGTTGACAAAAGAGGAAGCAACAATAAGATTGGTAACATTCTAACGAAGAACTTCGTGGCCCTTGATCACAGCGTGAAGTGTCTCAAGAAGTTGATTCATTTGATCCTCCATGAAATCCATATCTTGGCGGAGTAAGTTCTGGTTCTCTTCAAAGCGGTCCATAATTCTCTATTGATTGAGTCTGGTGTTGTACGGGTGGGTAAGAGTCAGCTTCAGTGATTCTGAATAAGGACAAAAGATAAGGGCCCCATTAAGTTTCTATACCTGATAAAAGAGATGCATGAAATGTATACAATGCATGTAATGTTTTATTACTTCCAGGGTATTCAAGAGTTTTGTCAGCCATCAAGAATAACAAACAACATCATAAGAGAAGGAAATGAAAACATAGGAGATAAATCAACAAGAAATGCTCATTCATTATATCAAAGGAAAGCTCAAAAGGAGTTTGATACAAGGAAAGCCATAAACAATCACATCCAACAAATCTGGTGGTGATCAAACATTGAGATGAAAATACAACTCTTAGTCTTCTATTTCCAAGGTGGCCTCCTCGCCATTTTATGTGTTGTTTTCCATTCTTGACGAAGACAGAGACTTTAAAATACCCTGGAAATGACATGTACATGGGAGTTAATTAATTTTTCTTTTTATAAAATTCTATGATGCAACATGACAGGATCAAGGTTCCCATAACACTAGAAAGTTGTTGAACTGCTGAATAATCAGATGTAATAGGATCAAAAGTTTGGAACATACGCCAAAAGAACCAAATAATCAACAATAGTACATGTAATATCATTCCTTTCCCACTCACGGGTGAAGTCTAGGTTAGGATAAGGTCAAAAGGCAAATCAGAGTCGTGGGTTCTCGTGAAATTACTATCATTGTTACACATACGTGCGTAATGATAATATCTCATTTGAACCTCGTCTGAGCGTGGCTCTCATGGTTGGACTAGTAAGACATACGCCTCATAGCCGCCATGGCTGTTCACTCTAATCCCATGTGTTCCTAAATGAACTCTTTGGCCTGGGTATTGGGCCTTTTACCTCATGTAACAACCCGCCCACCAAGAAAAATACAGACAGTCCAACATATCTAATGTATAGGAATAATGAAAATAAAATACAATGCAAACATATATACAGATACACACATATATACAGATAAACAGGCTATAAAGCTAAAAATAAATAAAAAATCAAATACACAATAAACAAAAGCTAGGACGGAATCACTTAGTAAAGTGTCCCCAGTGAAGTCGCCAATTGAAGCAACTAGAGAAAATATCAAACAATGAAGTCACCAATGGATATTTATCTATCCCACGGAAGGGAAAGGATAACATCAAAGAAAACATGAGAAGGGAGAAATCAAGGTCTTGCGACCAACAGAACGAGTACGGGAGTTGATTACGCAAAGGGGAAGGTATTAGCACCTCGAGGGTTTGTCATACTCGACAGGATCCACTCTTGTTGTTCTAATAAAAGAGTGAGTTTATAATCTAATTATAACTTACTAAGGGAATGCATGCATAATTGAATTATTGATTAAGGAAAAAATAAAAGAATTTTATTAGTGTGCCCGCCACGGTTGAGAACCTTCTGTCTACGTACCACCTTTATAGCAATAGATGATCAGGGCACTCATAGTTCTTCTTTAAAATGTTTTTTGGTTTGTTGTGTGTTTTATAAGGGTGACGAACCCTTTTGAAATGTTTTTTTAGTTACGCCCTCAAGGCAAGGTGCCACATTTAATTTGTTTGTGTTTTTGTTATTTGTGAAAGGAGTTTGTAATTTGAAACACACAAAAGACTATGAATGGAGAAAGAACAAGCTTCGGAAATGGACCTACTCATCCTTTTTCATTGCTCAAGGCTCGTGAAAGTGTGATTCTCATCATTAGTTATTAAGTTTTTTTGAGAGTTTGATAAAGAAAAAGAAGTTATAGTTTTAAAGATGCAAAAAGGGGAATAAAAAAGGGTAAGAGAGACTAGAGCCCTAATGTTATCATGCAATGGTGTTTCTAAAGTTAGGATTGAAAAGAGAAAACTATATCTAAGTTAGCATGCAAAGATTAACCTATGGTTAAAGATAGAAGGGTGCTACCTAATATTGAAATGCTTGGGTAAGAACCTAAGGTCTAATTGATTCACCTTAAATAATATGAGATCAAAGTCCTAAGGGAGCATATTATCATAAAAGCAAGCAAAGGCAAGAAGATAACAAGCAAACAAGCATCGAGGTTTAGTGTGTAAAAGCACATTGAGGCATACAAGATGGAAAGATAAATGGGGCAGCAAAAGCATCAAATAGCACTCAAGAAAGTAAGCCCTGAAGATGAAGGAATAATATTCAAGCATAGACCAAAGATGGATCAAAGAAGTCAAGCAAACAAGCAAGCAAGTTCAAGATGACTTAAATAGGTGATGAAACAATGTTAGGAAGCTTGAATGGTTCAATCAAGGTGAACTCATAACCTATAACATGTTTCGAGAATAGGAGAAAGAAAGAAGGAACTTGATTCCTTAAGGTTGCACAGAGTGCATACCTTATGGTATCTCTACAAGATTAAGCAAGAAGCGTGTTCAAGATGAAAGGAAAAGAAAGAATTAAGATCATGAGGTCAAGTGATTATAAAACCCTTAAGGGATTATAATTGAACTTATCATCCCTCAATCTTTGATCCATAAGCAAAGCAACTCAAGAATTGGCTCAAAACATTAATAAAAAAACTAATTGACACATTTTCAAATTAAATCAAGTAAAAATAGCAAAGTGATGTTAAAATTCAAATAAAAATCATGAATGCGATATTCAAATGTTTACAATTCATAAACATCTCTTTGCATCATTTTATCTTTGAAGGAAAATGGAAAACAAAAATAAAAGAACAAGACTAGGTTCAAAAGGTGTTCATTGAAGCATGCTTGATAAATAATTTTGTAACATAAGGAAATCAATCAATAAAAAATTAGATAATAATATCCAAGTCTATCAAGACAATCAAGAATATGAAAATATTTTTTGGCATTTTTTAGGTTAGTAGAAAGTTGAAAACAAAATCAAAATAACAAGACTAGTTGAAAAGTAAACCAAACTAGACACCTTAAACAAATAAATTTGTAAAAAAGGAAAAAATCAGAAGGTAAAAATAAATAAAAATCATCTAAATTACCTTAAGACATGTCATAGTTCTGAACATATTGTTTTGCATTTTTAGAATTAAGAGAAAGTACAAAATAAAATCAATCTTCAAACAAAAACAAGAAAATTTACCAAATTATCACTTTTCAATAAAAAACTTAAAAATAAAATCAACTTAAGTGATAAATTTGGTTGAAAATCATTACAATTATCTCAAGACATCAAGAATCATGGAATATATTTTTGTGTATTTTTAGGATTAAGGGAAAAATTAAAATACAATCAAAACAAAAACATGAACATTTTCGAGGAAATGACACGTATAATCAATTAATTTAATTAATGTATCACCGAATTTTCAAAAATAAAATAAAAATCAGAAACAAATATTGGACATGTTAAATTCATTTTATGATTTTTTGTTTGTAATTTTTGAATGATAAAAATTATTTTAATAAAATCAGAAATAAAAAAGAAAATAAAATGAGAATTTAAAATAGTTAACATTTAATGGCGCTTCTATGCAAAAAGCGTTGTACATAAACTCCAAGATATATTACGTTTATCTTTTATCTACTATATTACATTTATTATTATTAATATTAAACAAGTGTGACAATTTAATGTATAACATGAGTATCAATTGGTCCACTTAAATAATAAGTTACTAGATGGCAAAAGTACTGCTCCGACCAATCAGTAAATGACACATACCCCTTCTTCAACCTCCAAACTTCTCATGAACCAGCAAAACACGATTTATATAATTCTCTAGACCGAATTTTCTTCCCCATTTTCTCATATTCATAACTTCTTCATTTCTTAATAAAATCAAAGAATTCTTGAACCAAAATTGTAGATCTCAGAACATAGAACAACATAGCATCAAGAAAATTAAAAAACGATCAACTTTTCACAGATAAAAACAAGTGAGAAGATCATAAATTCACACTTTTTACACAAACTTCAAACATAAAAAACAAGTAAAAATGTAAAAAAGCACCACTTCATACCTATTGTATGGGCCAATTAAAGATGAATGAACATGTTTCTAAGCATTAAAACCCTAGAATGAGAGAGATGAAGTGAGGAGAAGTTTACCATGTGGAATATATCCACTGTACATTGAGATCTTCCTAGCTTAAGAAATCCATTAAACTTCACTTGATTCTTCTCAACAAACTCCAAGGAAGGTGAAGAATGAATGAGATCTCCAGAAAACTCAAGAAATTCAAAGAGAAAAGCTTAAGGGCCAATTTCTTTTAGACATATATAATCTCTCCAAATTTGAGTGTGTGAATGAAATGAGATTTGAGGGTCCTTATATAGAGAGTGTAAAAGAGGGTAGAGTGGTCCTTTTATAAAGAAATTTGTTGGAGGGTGATTTTGGAAGTTTTGGCCAAAATATGAAGTGATGTCAAAGTTTGTGTTTCATGTAGTTTTAGGTGCAAGATTGGTGCATTTTGGGGGCCTTGTGGGGTTATATTTACATACTCAAAATATGGTACAAATTAGTGGAGAGTGGAGAGAGATATTTATAAATTGTTATTTTTGGAAATTTTAAGGTTTTTGAATGGAAACCAAGCATACAAAGTGCATGGATGAAAACAGAAGGTATCATGGGCTTAGTCATATCCTAAATATGGTATGGACTCAATTTTAATCAAAACAAATGGCTAGAAATCAAGTTTGAGAGAATTTGCAACTTGAGTGACTTCAAAATTTCACAAAAATGACCTAAACTTCTAAAATGAATAACTTCCTCAATTCTTTGAATTAGCTCATGAACTAGGACTTTTTGGAAATGGAATTTTATTACCTACAACTTTCATGTTGGGAGAAATTTGATTTGAATCCACTAAGATCGCCAAAACTGCCTAAGAAAACTGGTTGAGTTGAAAAATGACCTATAATTTCCATGATGACCAAAATTCCAAAGCTGAACATCTCTCAAAATAATGACTTTTGGACATGAGATCTCAAGGACAAACTTATGGATGTTAATTTTCTCTTTCCAAGGATGTAAGATTTGCAAATTTCTGATAAAAAATGAAGAAGTTATGATTTTTCAAAGTTTAGCTTGAAAATGGTTAAATTCCATAACTTAGAAAAAATTCTCTAAGTAATAAAAGATAACTTATTTTTCAAGTTAACCTCAAATTCAATCAAACTCTTGATTTTATTCATCCAATGGCCAAGTAATAGCAAAATATGATCTTTGGCCTTCTTGTTGACCAAAAGTCTACTTGGTCTAACTTTGACTTTTGTTGACTTTTCCTCAATACAAGCAATAATCAACCTTTTGATCAATCAAACTTCATTTGATGAAAACTAATGATCCATGAAACTTGTAGAGATACCATAGGACATATATCAAGAAATTAAAACCAATTTGTTTAATAAATCATTCAGAAATTGACTTTGACCAAAAAGTTGACTTTTTCCTCAATACAACTGGTTCAACAATCATCTGAATAGTTGATCTTCTTCTGATGAAATTGATGATCAATATTCCACCCCTAGACATTTATGGACATGTAGAGAACCACGAAAACAAATTTTTCTTAAAAATTCAGAAATAAACTGATTTTATCACAAACCCTAATTGAGGACCACATAGTTAGGAGATGTTGGTTGATGATAAAAACCATAATTTCTTGGGGATTCGTGGAGAATATCTTGAACAAAGATGACATGTATGATAATAAGGTGGATATGATGATGGTGTATCAACCTTTGAGCCCTCACACCATGGTCTTCTTCAGTTGACCAATCACAATGCTTCAAAACCCTAATTTGACCAGATGAAAATTATTTGTGCTTGATGATTGATCTTTGTGGATGAGAGTCCCCCTTATACTTGATATACTCAGTGAATTCCTAAACAAATTTCTTTCTTGATGTCTTGAGTGAAAAGAAAACCATAAAATCCTTGATCCCATGAGTGTAACAATGAGTATAACCTAATGGTAAGTCTGCAAGTGCAATGTAGTAAGCCAAATTAAAAGATATAAGGGTAGGACATATTTGGGGTATGACAGGAACCATATTGGTTCGATTGTGAAACTTTTGATATTTGGAAACAAGAGACAAGAGCTCTTGAAACCAAATTAGACAAGGCATTACAACCATGTGTTACATTTGCTATTTATTCCCCAAAGGTTGAAAAGTCTTTGTAAAAGCCCTATAAAAAGTATAATCTTATCAAAATGGGTTAAAATAGAAAAACTAAACCTCATCAAAATTTATCATATCACTATTGTTGAAAGAAAGGCCATACTAATGAAAAATGCAAATTTAGGTGCTTCTTGGTTCCTAAAGATATTTTTCAATGGTTACCCAAATGCAAACAATTTTTTCCTCACTCTCAAGGACCCGATAAGAACTGGGTACCTATCACCTTTGTTTGACTTTGTAGGATGAGGGTCTTGACTCTATGACGGGTAAATGGATTCTCGATAGTGGATGTTCAAGATACATGATGAGAGACATCTCTCTATTCTCCGACTTTGTGGCGAAAAAGAAAGGCTATATATCCTACAATGATCATAACAAAGGTTCCATACTTAGAAAAGATAGTGTAGGTGATCCCTCACCTATTACTCTCTTTGATGTTATGCTAGTTGAAGGCCTTAGACATAGTCTTCTTAGCATTAGTCAATTGTGTGACAATGGTTATAAGGTAACTTTTTCTAAAGATAGTTGTGTGATATATATATATATATATATATATATATATATATATATATATATATATATATATATATATATATATATATATATATATATATATATATATATATATATATATATATATATATATATATATATATATATATATATATATATATATATATATATATATATATATATATATATATATATATATATATATATATATGCTAGACTTGAAATATGTATCTTTGACGAATGCTAAGTGTCTTGTTACCATGAGTGAAGATTCATGGTTATGGAATAGACACTTATCACACATTAACTTTGATCTACTTAATAAGTTAGTTGCAAAAGATTTAGTAATCAGTCTACCAAAAATAAAGTTTTCAAAAGAACACATATGTGATGCATGTCGAAAGGGAAAGCAAACAAGAGTCTCATTTAAATCTAAAAACATTGTTTCAACTTCGAGACCTCTTGAGCTTCTCCACGTGGATCTTTTTGGTCCTTAAAGGACTAAAATACTAGGTGGTAATGATTATGGTTTTGTAATTGTAGATGATTACTCAAAATATTGTTGGACTATCTTCTTACGTAGCAAAGATCATTCATAACTTTCACACGTTTCGCAAAGTTATCCCAAAACAAATTAAATTAAAAAATTGTTGCTATTTGAAGTGATCATGGAGGTGAATTTGAAAATCACCTATTTGAAGAATATTGTGATAAATATGGTATTGAGCATAACTTTTCAGCTCCTAGAACTCCACAACAAAATGGTGTTATAGACCAAAAGAATAAAGTTTTGGAGGAGTTCGCAAGAACAATGCTCAACGATTGTGGCCTACCAAAATATTTTTGGGCCGATGCTATTGGAACATCGTGTTAGGTCTTAAATATGGTACTTATTCTTCCTATATTAGACAAAACACCATATGAACTTTTAAAAGGTAGAAAACCAAATTTATCACATATTCGTGTCTTTGGATGCAAATGTTTTGTCTTAAATAATGGAAAGGATAACCTTGGGAAATTTGACACGAAAGACAATGAAGGTATCTGTTGTACCCCAAAATTTTCCCTCTCACTTATCAAGAATTTTCTCACAAGATCTCTTTTGGATCAAGACTGCATTAGGGTGGATCAGCTCAAGACACCTCCTCAAGCACTGATGACCAAAATTAGGGTTTGAGTTTGCACAAGGATTTTTGAACTTCCAATACCCCGTATTACTTTCATGGATCATTATGGACCCCCAAGATTACTCGTGTCAAGTTTCAAGCCTTGGATCACACTTTTGATCAGTCAATTGATCAGTTGACCTAAAAATCAAATGTATTGGGGAAGAAGTCAACCATGGCCAATTTACAGTCAAAACCCATAATTTTTTATCCACGTCAACATTTTAAACTCATATGTATCATTTGATCAAGTTTGGACCATAATTCCTCAAGAAATTTGATCAAATCTCTAAAAGGGCAAAATGGTCAAAATTAGGGTTTTGACTGGGAAAGGGCAATTTATGATTTTTTTTTTACCTAGAAAATGGTCAATTGGTTTAAGGCATGATATCAAGAGTCCAATTGCATCATTTTTACCTAATGACATGATTCAAAACATTGCAAATCCATTGGATTGACAGATGAATTTTGCAGTCAACTGATCAAAAGTCAACTGTATATTGAAAAGTCAAACTTTGACTTTTTGGTCAAATTTAAGTACCAAAGATCACAATTCATCAAAACATTTCAAAATATGAAACTTATTCATCAAGAAATCAAAAAGTCAAGATTTTATTTTGAAAAGTCAAAATTTCTAAACTTAGAAATTTTTCTAAGTGTTGAAAATTTCATGTTTTTTCATAACTTTGAGCCAAATTATCACCATGATGCAAGATGATTCAAGAGAAACTTCCAACATGAAAGTTGTAGATATACATGAAATATACAACTTTTCTTCACAAAACTTCTTCCAAAGATGCTTGGATCTCAAGTTATAATTTTATGAACATAGGGTCATGAAACTAAACACTTAGTGAAATTTTGCCCTAATTTGACCAGGATTTGGACCTAACTTCATGACACTTTTTCATATAGTTCCAAGGGGAATATGCAAAAGAAATTCAAATATGGGTTGTATATCATATTTCAAGCTTTCCAAAATGTCCAAGAACCCCTTGAGATCATTCTTGAGTAGGGAGAATCGAAGAGATGAAATTAGGGTTTTGTCACTTGAATTACAAGTCATTTTGGATGAACACATGAACCAAATCAATGTTAGGCTGCATAATATTTGCTTTTCAGGCCTCAAACTTGTTTTTCACTCCATAATTATTGGATTACACAAACTTTTGAGCTATAATCCAAGTGATTTAAGCTTTATCCAATTCACGTTGCCATTTTGGGAAGAAAGTTAACAATACCATTCTTGAAAAGGAAGCTTTATGCATAAAGTCCATTCTTGAGCCTCTAACTTGTTCCCTCTGATCACACTTCATCTACAAAGTCAGAAGCAAGTGTGTTTAAAGCATAACCACTCTATCTTAGCAGGTACACAAGACTTTGAAACTTGTTTTGTCAAAAAATCACATGTTTAGCTTAAGGATGCAAATTTGAATTCTGATCAACTAGAGCATCCCAAACTTGTTGCTTATAAATAGAGTCATTATTTGTGAGCTAGGACGAGCTTGAAGACCCTTAAACTCACTCAAACTCCCTCTAGACAGAAACTGTCTCAAAACACAATTCTTGTGCAAATTCTGACTTTACATACCAAACTCCAAATCCCCTCGTGCGTTCTTTAGCATTTCACTTCCAAAAGCTTCTAAACATCAAATACAAACCATCCAAAGTCCATTTTCTCAACTGTAACACCTCCATCATCAAGTTCCATTTTCAAAAACATGGGTCTGCAACTTGACTTCTCCAGAGCTCCTAAGCCACTTTCAGCTCAAGCTAATCATTGCAATAGCTTCCTAGGACCTCAAGGAAGCTAACCTGATCATCGCAGCACTTTGAATCAAGCTCATTTGCATTTCACGATTTCCAGTTTTGAGGTATTTCACTTGAACTTCTATCTCATCATTTAAGCATCATTAATGTTTATTTTGTGAATGAAAAATGTAGACCTCATTGCCACGAAGTTGTACATATCTATAGTTTGCATTTTCATGGCCTGAGCTTAGAGAATTTTAGAGTTGAAGTTTCTGAAATTTTTAGGATTCAAATTAGGGCCAGAGAAATTCTCATTTATCTTTGAATTTTAGCTTTAGTTATTTACATGGTTAGATTCGTGAGGAAGAATGCAACAACTTTCATTTTGTCATCTTCCATTTTTGTTGAGAAATGAGGAAGTTGCAGGTACACTGGCTGGAGGTTGAAGATGAAGTCATCAAGACATGATTTGCCTTACATATTTATTGTTTTGTTTATATGAACGGATGTATAGCCACCCACGTGGTAAAGTGCATGCTTGTTAACCTATGGGACCTGAGTTCGAGCCCCAGTGGTACCCTTTTGCCCATTTTTCATATTTTTTGACTTTCTAACATTTTTTTGCAGGCGTTGGGCCCTTTGGGCCTAGTATTGTTTTTATTTTTGCTAGCTGACCTCCCTGCCTGCTTATGCACCCCTGGCTCATTATTTTATTATTCCTTTTTCTATTTTTTATTTTCATTTCACATCTTTCTTTTATTACATTTATTATTTTTATTATTAATACTATTTTTATTATTATTAACAAAAAATCCAAAAATATTTTATTTATCATTTTTACACTTATTTATTTTATTTTCTTTATAAATACAAAAGAACAAAAAAAGGCATTTTCTCAATAAATTAATTTCCTTTTTAATAATTAATATTTAGATTCAGGTTTAATTATTATTTTTATTTTATTTTCTTGTAAATTAAAGTTAAACTTAGGTTTATTTTAATTAATTAATTTCCATATTATTTTATTAATTTAAAACCTTTTTCATAGAAAACCCTAAAAATATTTTTTTTAATTTCTTTCTTAATTAATTTAATTAATTTTAGTTAATTATTTTTTCTCTAATTAGGGTTAGGTTAAAACCTCATTTCATAAAAATCCAAACAAAAATCATGTTTCTTTTCCATTTGCATTTATACTTTATATTTAGCATTTCCTTGTATATTGATATCAAATTCAATTTGGTTGTAATAGATTAATTAGGTTTATATTCTTGCAATCCCTATTCACAATTATTATACATGTATTGTAATAGCTAGTAATTTTAAATTCCGCAATTTATTGCTTTATATACAAATGCTAGTAATTAGGGGTTGTATGGAAAGACTAAAACCAATACTTAGAAAACCCTAATTCAAGACAAAATCAAGCATGAAAACAATACACTTGCACCCAAGCATCCCTAGGGTTATCCCACTTGGTTGCATTATACAAAATGACCATATTACGCATGAAAGGTATCTTAGCAAAAACAAGCAAATACAACATCATAGTCCCTCGATGACGCTATCTAAGTTGCCTTACAAATGATCTTATTCCCTCAAAAGGAATGCTAAGATACCTTGAAAAATTACTAATCATGGTTATAAGATGACTCACGCCCATCCTGTTTACATCCAAAGATAGGGTTGCTTACCAAATCAATGGTAAGACAACAATGTTAAAGGAAAAGAAAATGAACAAGAAAGACATTTGAGTAGTTAGATTTCTCCTAATTACTTGCTCCATTTCAAAACAAACATCCTTGTTATTTTCAAAACAATCACATACCTTTCAAACATCTTACAAAATTGAAAACATTTTCAAAAGATCAAACATCTTTGTATACATTCTTATGAACGAGAATCATTACAAAGATTGCCTAAACAATGGCCTCTTTACAAAATACTTTCAAAAAACCACACAAAGCATAATTTCAAACAAAAAGCAAGTGATCTAGCAAGTAACTAAGAGCCAATGGATAACCATGGATGAAAAGGATGCTAATACTTTCCCTTTTCATAATCTACCCCCAGAACTCAAGAAATAATCTCAAAGGTCTTTCCTGTGCTTTTTCACCTTTCCTTTTGGATAAAAGAAAAGTCGGTGGCGACTCTTACTAACCGCAACATTTGCGATCAAACGCAAAAACCTCAAGTCAGTTCTCCCACCGTATCACAGAACTGGCGACTCTGGTGGGGAATAAGATTCTAAAAGTGGGGTTACCTTAGGGATAGATCACATTTATTTTCTTTCATTGTTTGACTTGTATGCTTTACATTATGGTTCTTTGTTTGGGTTTGAATCCTCTACCCGGATTTGGGATACATTATAGGTAAGTAGCAATACATTGTGGAAACTGTGCGGGGTATACCGATATGGTCTAAGAAATAGCTATGTTAGTGCGACATATTTGTGGGTACGGGTAGCCTTTGAGTTAATCAAAGAAAATACGGGGCCGTTGAGTGATGTCATAAAGCACTAATGAACTCTTAGAACCTTTACTTGACCAACTTGGCCTTTAGGATGTAGTGAGATGAACGGCTTTGGTGCAGTCCGAAGTTGGTAGATACTCGATACTACACTCATTGAGGTTTGGTTTCTTGGGATATTTCGGTCGCCATTAAAGAGGCTTGTGCTGAAACAATAACCAAGGAAACAAACCAGTGATATTGAGCTCCTTAGAACCCGGTTACTATTACTAGGACAGATTTAAGCCAACTAAACTTCAAGAGGGTACTTACCTATAAAACTCCATGCAAGCCTAAACCTAAGGATTTGTTTGTTTTGTTTGTATATACATACTTGTATATAACATCATGAACATCATGAACATCATATACATCCACTAACCATTTCAAGGATTTTGGGATTCATCTTTGTTCTTGTTTTGTAGGATATGGATTCACTTCGCAGGAAAACTATTCAAGTCAATCTTGTAAGGATACCTCCACAAATCAAGGAGCTAGCTTCAAGGGTTCCTGAAAAATCTCCATTTATCGAGAGCCATGGTCGCCTACTCAACTTGGTCACCTCTAACACAGATGAGGATATGATGAAGGTGCTCTTTCAGTTCTTTGATCCTTTACACCATTGCTTCACATTTCCCGATTATCAACTTATGCCAACTTTGGAAGAATTCTCCCAACTCTTGAGGATTCCCATTCTCAACCAACTACCTTTAAACGGTATGGAAAGAGACCCAAATCCAGAAGAGATTGCTCAAGCTCTACACTTGCACTCATCTGATATCACAACTCATTGGGAAACAAGGAGTGGTGTCAAGGGTTTCCTAGCAAAGTTCCTGTTTGAGAAACCCCAAAATTGTTGGAATTCCTTGGACTTGCAAGCCTTTGAGGAAATTGTGGCTCTCCTCATCTATGGGATGGTTTTGTTTCCAAACTCTGACCAACTCATAGATGTCAACACCGTCAAAATCTTCATATCCCGCAACCCGGTGCCTACATTTCTTAGAGATATCCTACACTCTTTTCACACTCTCACAATAAGGAAAAGAGGTGTCCTTATATTTTGCACTCCTCTCTTGGCATGATGGTTTATTTCGCATCTTCCCTAATCTATATTAAAAATGGGAAAGGTTCAAGGTGGTCACAAAGGTTGATGACTCTCAAACATTCGGACATTCATTGGTGCTCCCGATCTAAAGAGAATGTTATCATTGTCGACCGTTATGGAGAATTCCATAATGTCCCTTTACTTGGCATTAGGGGAGGTATCACCTACAACCCATGCTTAGCCTTAAGACTGTTTGGTTATGCCCGAAGGGATGTCCTGCACGAGATGCTGATTCAAGGTTTGGTATTTGACTACGACAACGACGATCAAGGTCTTCACCAGAGATTTATTCGAGCTTGGAGGATGTTGAATAAGGTGGATAGCAACACTTTGAGGCATAAAAATTCCATCCCTCTTGAGCCTTACCTCAAATGGGTACGAACTTGTGCTCAGAGTCTTATGATGCCTTACCCCTCCATTCTCCCGGTAATCATTGAGCCTGTCATGGAAGGAGATGTTCCATACACTATCCTACATCCTGACATGCCTACCTCTCTTGAAGACCTACAAAAGGATTGGATACAACTCAAGGGAGTGAGCGATACCTTTGAAGCCCAATTCTACGCGAGAGAGAAGAAGGTTTTGGAACTCACTAGGCTACTTCATGAGGAGCAGACTCTCAATGCCTACATCGCGCCAAAGAGGATGCGCACTACCTTTTTATCTTATAGCTTTTGTATTTCCTTATAAGCCCAAGAGGCATTGATGTACTCAAGCTTTAACTTATTAATATAACGTGTGTTTCCTTTTTGTCTAAAACAAATTTGAATCTTTGAAATCCTTGAAATTATTACATATGCATATACCATTCATCATAACATAAGCAGGTCTTTTGCAACAAATATCCTCATCTCTCTACTGTTTATTTCAGTAAGATGGATCTCGAGCAAACAGTGAAGGACCTCCAAGCTCAGAATACACAGTTTCAATAGTTGCTCTTGACCCTAGCCAAAGGACAAGAAGAGTTGAAGACTTTGCTGGTTGAGGAGAAGAAAAAGAAGACAAAGAAGGTAACCGGAGTCCTAAACATGGGAAGAAGATTTTATGGGAAGACAAGAAGGACCTTAGACTTTGCGACGACATCCGGTGAGAGAGACAATCAAGATGGGAAAGGCAAGGAAACAATTGTCCCCTCAGAATCAGAAGAGGAAGAGGAAGAAGAAGACTATTCTGAATAACAATACCCTCCAGCTGATGACAAGTATAAACATCTCGAAGAGCGGTTGAGTGCGATGGAAATCTAAAAAGTGCCTGGCTTGGACTTTGAGGAATTGGGGTTAGTGTCGGGGATTGTCATTCCTCCCAAATTCAAAGCACATGTGTTCGCCAAGTATGACGGAGTCTCATGCCCTAAAATGCATCTCCGATCCTATGTGAGGAAAATCCAACCCCATACCGCTGACAAAGACTTATGGGTACACTTATTCCAAGACAGCCTGTCTGGAACTCAACTTGATTGGTTTTACCAGTTAGAAAGAGCCAATGTTCATGACTGGGAAGATCTTGCTGCAGCATTTTACAAACAATACCAATACAATGCTGACCTTGCACCTACCCGTACTCAACTTTAGAGTATGGTCATGGCTTCAAATGGCTTCAAGTACTATGCGCAAAAATGGAGAGATTTAGCCGGAAGAGTTCAACCTCCCCTATCTGAAAGAGAATTAGTAGACATGTTCTTGGGCACCTTGGCTGGTCCCTTCTTCAATCACTTGATTGGAAGTTTATCAGCAGGTTTTACCGAAATGATATTGACCAGAGAAAGGGTAGAAGCCGGGATAAAGATTGGAAAGATTCAGAAAGATACATCCTATGCTGTTATAAGGAAGCCATTTATCAGAACGAAAGAAGTGGTTGCTATTTATCCTCAGAGAAATCAAGATAGGGCCGAGCACCGACCAATGGTGGGGGCTGTTATGATTCCTAAACCTGCGCCTGATCAGCAAAGAAACAACCAACCAAGGATGGAAAGACCAGTCAGACAATTCACCAGAATTAACATGACCCTATCTCAAGTATTACCGCATCTACTAAGATACAATTTGGTGACCTTGAAAGAAGCTCTAAAGAATCCTAATACAACATCTCCTCACTATCATCCTAATGCCCGCTGTGCATACCACTCTGAAAGTCCTGGTCACGATACTAATAATTGTTGGGCTCTAAAGAACAAAATACAAGACCTCATTGAAGCCAAAGAGATTGAATTCGAAGCGCCCGAAAAGCCAAATGTCATTTATGCCCCTATGCCCAAACATGGACATAATACCAATGCCATTGAAGAAGAAATGTTTGTTACTTCAGTTGATGAACTTATGACCCCACTCCTGACTATTAAAGTGAACTTGTTGAATACTGGTGTGTTCCCGGGCTGTGATGAAGGCTTTCATTTTTGTTTGTCCTCACCAACCAGCTGTCCTTTATTGAAAGCACACGTTCAGTGCCTAATAGATAACAAAGAAATTTTGTTTGAAAAGACTTCTGCTCCACCTGTTCCTTTTGAAGATGTTTCTATCATTACCATTTCTGCCAATTCTTCCAGGGTCTCCACCAAAAGACCCTTTAGAATTACATCACTTCTAAAAGAAAATCCTTTGATAATTACAATGCCTGGACCAGTCCCGTATTCGTCAGACAAAACCATACCATAGAATTATGGAGGGGATGTCTACTACCATGGTATCAAGCAAGATTGGCCAGCCGCCGAAGATTCATGTTCTGAGAAGATTGATTCCGATATCAGTAATATTGCAGGAACTAGCAAGATTACCCGAAGCAGAAGGATATTCTCTCCAGAAATTACTCCCCCAAAAGCAGTATCTGGACCCGTAATCATTCCTATTGTTACTCCTCCAAAAGTTGTTCCCAGTCCTACAATCATCCCCACTAATACTCCAACTAACAAAGTTATTACAACCCATATTATAATTCCTATTGACACTCCTGCTGCCGAGTTAACCGAGACTCGAGGTAAAAGTATTCTGATTGAGCCTGTCCATACAAAGGCTCAGTCATTGGCTACCCCTGATACCTCCCGGAAAGAGATGTAGGAAATTATAAAGATTATAAAAAGAAGCGACTACGATGTAGTTGAACAACTGGGGAAAACTCCCTCTAAAACTTCCATGTTGGAATTACTACTATGTTCCGAGGAGCATGCAAAAGTCTTGGTAAAATTCCTGAAAACTTCCCATGTACTCCAAGAGACATCTACCGATCAGTTTCAAGACTGTGTAGCCAGCTTAACTACAGATAATGGTCTAGGTTTTTCAGATGCTGATTTAATGCCAAAGGGAAGGAAGCATAATGAGGAATTGCATGTCTCAGTTGAATGTATGGGCACAACCTTGGCTCATGTTTTAGTGGACACTGGATCATCTCTGAATGTATTGCCTAAAAAAGCTCTTGATAGGCTTGACTGTGAGGGATTGACATTGAAGCCAAGTAACATAGTAGTATGGGCTTTTGACGGCTCGAAAAGGATGGTACATGGGGAGGTAGACATTCCCATAAAAGTTGGAACACAAACATTTGATTCAACTTTTTACGTAATGGATATCCGTCCCTCATATTCCTGCTTGCTAGGCCGACCATGGATTCACAATGCTGGTGTTGTCACTTCTACGTTACACCAAATGCTAAAGTATCCAATTCAAGGGAAGATTATCACCGTTCATGGAGAAGAAGAGTATATGATCAGCCATCTCAATTCCTTCAGATATGTGGAATTAGATGGTGAATTTATTGAGACTCCATTTCAACACTTTGAAGAAGTCCCGCAAGATGTGGCAGTAACCAAGGTTGTTCCTAAGATCACAAGGCGTCCACTCCGGATGTCATCTCTGAAGGATGCCAAAGCAGTGGTAGAAGAAGGTGGGTGCACTATCTGGGGACAACTCCCAGATATCCCATATAAGTCTGACAAGTTTGGCCTGGGTTTCACTTTAGGTGCCCAGAAGGCTCTACGCCGCGCTCGTGCCGGAGGACCACCCCTGAAGATCAGCAACCGCGAGGTCAACGCTGTAGAAGATGATGAAGATAGCTGTGACTTGGAGGACTGGATATTCCCAACTGTCAGTGGAGGACTCAACAACTGGGAGGCTAGAGATTTTGACCCGATCACTTTTATCCCACAGTAATCTATCTTTACATTTTGTTGGATCTGTAATATTAAAACAATTCGCACTCTTAAAACCTTGTGTCTTACCCGAGGCACAATGGTCCATTTGTAAGGGTTATCATCTCATTTTCATATGACATCAATGAATCATGGACATTTTCGCATACAAACTTTTGTGCTCATTGTTTTTATTTTTACATTTTTATTTCTTTCAATGATAGTTATACCCTTACACACACTCACACTCACAATGCAGGTATACATCCATTCGGGATCCCATGGGTAACAATACTACTATGGCCTTTTGTGACTCTGAGAATCTAATCTACCAAGATGAAGACGAAGGTGAGGAAGATTGTGAAGTACCAGGGGAGCTTACCAGACTACTACAACAAGAAGAGAGAATCATTCAGCCTCACGAGGAACCCGTGGATACAATCAACCTAGGTACCAAAGAATAAAAAAAAGAGGTCAAGGTGGGTGCCAATCTGGAACCTAGTATCAAGGAGCGTCTGATTCAGCTGTTACACGATTATGTTAAAGTCTTTTCCTGGTCGTATGAAGACATGCCAGGACTTGATGAAGATATTATGGTACATCGTCTGCCTACAAGAGAGGATTGTCCGCCAGTAAAAAAAAAGTTTCACCGCATGAGGCCTGATATGTCATAAAATATTAAAGCAGAAGTCATGAAGCAATTCAACACTGGATTTTTGGCTGTCACCTCTTATCCCCAATGGGTTGCCAATGTTTTTCCAGTGGCCAAAAAGTACGGCAAAGTGTGAATGTGTGTGGACTACAGTGATTTGAATAGGGCAAGCCCTAAGGATGGTTTTCCACTCCCCCACATTGATATTCTAGTTGACAACATAACACAACATAAAGTGTTTTCCTTCATGGACGAATTCTCAAGTTACAACCAAATCAAAATGGCGCCTGAGGACATGGAGAAAACAACGTTTGTCATGCAGTGGGGCACTTTCTGCTATAAGGTAATGCCATTCGGACTAAAGAATGTTGGGGCAACCTATCAGTGTGCCATGGTAGCTCTATTTCACGACATGATACATCACGAAATAGAGGTCTATGTGGACGACATGATAGCCAGATCTCAAAAAGAATAAGAGCATCTCGATCACTTATAAAAACTGTTTGAGAGACTGAAGAAGTACAAGTTGAGGTTGAATTCAAATAAATGCACATTTGGGATACGGTATGGTAAACTCCTATGCTTTATCGTCAGCAACAAAGGTATTGAGGTTGATCCTGCCAAAGTTAAAGCAATACAAGAGATGCCTGCTCCTTCTACTGAGAAGGAAGTCAGAGGATTCTTGGGACGTTTGAACTACATTGCCAGATTCATCTCTCACCTGACAGCTACTTGTGAATCAATCTTCAAATTGTTGAAGAAAGATCAAGTAGTCAAATGGAATGACGAGTGCCAAGTTGCTTTTGACAAAATCAAAGAATACTTACAAGAGCCTCCTGTGTTGATGACACCAGTCGAGGGAAGACCATTGATCATGTATCTGACTGTTTTAGAAAACTCAATGGGTTGTGTATTGGGGCAGCATGACGAGTCTGGCCGAAAAGAGCATGCTATTTACTACCTGAGCAAAAAGTTTACCAACTATGAAACCAGATATTCACTGCTTGAGAAAACTTATTGTGCTCTGGCATGGGCTACTCGCTGGCTAAGACAGTATATGTTGACTCATACTACTTTGTTGATATCTAAAATGGACCCGATAAAATACATCTTCGAGAAACCTGCTCTCTCTGGGAGAATAGAAAGATGGCAAATGATCCTGACGGAATATGACATACAGTATACTACCCAGAAAGCTATAAAGGGAAGTGTACTAGCCGATCACCTTGCTCACCAAGATGTGGAAGACTACCAGTCCATGAAGTTCGAATTTCCGAATGAAGACATCATGATGTTAGACAACTGTAAAGAATTCAGGCCATATGACAGACCTGAACAAGGGTCCCGATGGACCCTGTTCTTTGATGGGGCATCCAACGCACTTGGAAATGGTATCGGTGTTGTACTCATATCTCCGAAAGGGTGTCATACTCCCTTTACTGCCATACTCCGCTTCAATTGTACAAACAACATGGCAGATACGAAGCATGCATCTTTGGTCTCAGAGCTACCATAGACTTGGGGTTAAAATCCTTGGATGTATTCAGAGATTCAGATTTGGTTATCAGTCAGATCAAAGGGGAATGGGACACCAAACACCCTAACCTTATCCCTTATAAAGAACATATTTTTACATTTCTACCACATTTTGAGAAGATTACCTTTGAGCATTTCCCGCGAGAAGAAAATCAGCTAGTAGACGCTCTAGCCACAATGTCATCTATGTTTAAACTTAATTGGGATAAAAAGGCTCCCCATATCACCATTGAATGAATGGAGGAACCAACACACTATCACAAGATTAATACTGAAGAAGTAGTGGACCAGCCTTGGTTTCACAAAGTCAAGAAGTATCTCGAGGATCAAGAATATCCAGAAGGAGCTTCAATCAATGATAAGAAGTTCTTAAGGAGATTCTCTGCTAAATTCTTCCTTAGTAATGGCATTCTCTACAAACAAAATCATGACTCTGTGTTACTTCGATGCGTAGACAAGGTTGAAGCATAAAGGATCATGGCTGAGTTACATGAAGGCACTTTTGGCACCCATTCCAGTGGGCATACGATGGAAAAGAAAATCCTACAGGCAGGCTATTACTGGTCTACCATGGAAGCAGATTTCTATCAACACTCTCGAACCTGCCACAAGTGTCAGATTTATGCTGACAAGGTGCACTTACCTCCGGTTCCTCTGAATGTCTTGATAGCTCCTTGGCCCTTTGCTATGTGGGGAATTGATATGATTGGGGAAATCAAGCCAACGGCCTCCAATGGACACCACTTCATCCTGGTGGCCATTGACTATTTTACAAATTGGGCGGAGGCAGCTTCCTTCACTTCCGTTACCAAGAACATTGTCGCCTGGTTCATCAAGCAAAATATCATTTTCCGGTACGGTATCCCGAAGAGGATCATCACTGACAATGGTACAAATCTCAACAACACTATGATCACCGCCTTGTGTGAACAATTCAAGATCCAGCATCACAATTCTTCCCCTTACCGGCCGAAGATGAATGGTGTTGTTGAAGCCGCAAATAAGAACATTAAAAAGATCATACAGAAAATGACAGTCACATACAAAGACTGGCATGAGATGCTACCATTCGCTCTCCACGGGTATCGTACTACAACTTGCACATAGACCGGGGAAACACCCTATTCTTTGGTATACGGCATGGAAGCCGTCTTTCCTATTGAGGTTCAGATCCCCTTTCTAAGAATTATGAAGGATACAGGTCTGAATGAAGACGATTGGATCCAGACTCGACTTGATCAATTGAATTTGATTGATGAGAAAAGACTTACTGATGTTTGCCATGGTCAAATGTATCAAAAACGGATGATCAAGGCTTTCAACAAGAAGGTCAGACGCCAAGTGTATCAAGTTGGGGATCTAGTGATCAAACGCATCATACTGCCACAAGGTGATCCCATGGGCAAATGGGCTCCTACCTATGAAGGACCATTTGTAATCAAAAACATTTTCTCTGGTGGAGCAATGATCTTAACCACCATGGATGGCGACGGCCTACCACACCATGCGAACGCAGACATAGTCAAAAGATACTACGCATAAGAGACCCGCTAGGTTGACACACCTAGACAAAACAAGGGCATCCCGGTGAACCAAAAGGTTCGGGAAAAAATTAGGGATAAAAAAAAATATGTATACCCGGCAAGCTGAAAACCTGAAAGGGCGGCTTGGGAAAAAAAGGGTATCCCGGTGGACTGAAAACCCGAAAGGGAGGTCTAGGCAAAAGTTAGGGAATTAAAGCGTATGACTATGTCCCATTGGATACCTTACGGACAACCTGCAAACTCAGAGGTTCTGATGAATTCAATCATCTTCGGACGAGGAAACAAATAGACCAAATGCTCAGAGATACAAAGGCTATAGCAGAATGGGAACCCCATGGGATAAATACACACAGCTATCTTTTATTTGTATTAAAATTTTCATTTTTTTCTTACGACGGCGTTCTCCTACTAGAATGTTTGTCTCACTGTACAAAAATACTTACTCAAAGTCAATACAAAGATATTCCTTTGAAAGTGCAAAACTATCTATTTTTCTTTACTCTTGTGTTTTGTTTACAAAAACTTCCAATGATTCATTGTTGAACATATGCATTTGAACATAATTATTGTTTACAAATAAAAAAATAAAATACAATTACTAATGGATTTAAGAGGTAGGGAAATCTATCTAAGCTATTTCCATAAATACCCCACAATTTTCAGTTTAATCCCCAACGGAACAGAGCTTCCAGTTATTGATCCCCAGTAGAAGTCGTCAAAATTCTCAGGATTCCCCAATAGGATTATACAAGCAGTATACGGAATTTCCCTTACAACAGAGTTTATTTCTCTAAGAAGAAATCCATCATCACTTAGACTTCACAACATGAAGACTTATACTCCATATCCTCATCAGCATTCAGGGATTTATTTTCTTCAATCCAACAAACACTGAAGCAAACTAGCTCACATACGCATACATTGCATCCATATATCATAAACATTGATAACGTGAATGCATTATACTATGCATTTCATACAACATAACATTGCATATTAGCTAGAATTTTATCTTTTTCATGATAAGATTAATCAAACAGCTACCATTAACAATGTTCAAAGACTCCAGATACAGTTCAGATACGCTCCAGACACGGATGTCATTCTGATACTCATTCAGATTCAAGCTCCCAGATACAGTTCAGATACGCTCCAGACACGGATTCCATTCTAATACTCATTCAGATCCAACTTTCAGATACAGTTCAGGTACACTCCAGACACGGATGCCATTCTGATACTCATTCAGATTCAACTTCTCAGATACATTTCAGATACGCTCCAAACACGGATGCCATTCAGATAATCATTCAAAATCAGCTCCCAGATACAGTTCAGATACGCTCTAGACACGGATGATATTCTGACACTCATTGAAAACTAGCTTCCAGATACAATTCAGATATGCTCCAGACACGGATGCCATTCTGATAATCATTCAAAATCAGCCCCCAGATACAGTTCAGATACGCTCCAAACACGGATGCTATTCTGATACTCATTCTTTCAGTTTACAAATTACAATACAAACAATCACTTTTGGATGGCATATTTAAGCCCATATCCTACAACTTTCTATTACCTCTCCAAATGGCATCTTTAAGCCCATTCCCTCAACCATCATATCACCGAGTGCAAATTTCTAGGCACTATAGTGTCCAATCATCTTCCACCTTCGAGTCACGAATGGCAAAACTTGCCAATCTAACTCCTCAAGCTTAAGAAGATTGAACAGGGGCAGTTGTTGTACCCCAAAATTTTCCCTCTCACTTATCAAGAATTTTCTCACAAGATCTCCTTTGGATCAAGACTGCATTAGGATGGATCAGCTCAAGACACCTCCTCAAGCACTAATGACCAAAATTAGGGTTTGAGTTTGCACAAGGATTTTTCAACTTCCAATGCCCCATATGATTTATATGATCATTATGGAGCCCCTATATTACTCGTGTCAAGTTTCAAGCCTTGGATGACACTTTTGATCAGTCAATTGAATAATTGGCCTAAAAATCAGCTGTATTAGGGAAGAAGTCAACCATGGCCAATTTTCAGTCAAACCCCATAATTTTTTATCCACATAAACATTTTAAACTCATATGTATCATTTTATCAAGTTTGGACCACAATTCCTCAAGAAATTTGATCAAATCTCCAAAAGGGCAAAATGGTCAAAATTAGGGTTTTGACTAGGAAAGGGCAATTTCTGATTTTTGACCTAGAAAATGGTCAATTGGTTTAAGACATGATCTCAAGAGTCCAATTGCATCATTTTTACCTAATGACATGATTCAAAACATTGCAAATCCATTGGATTGACAAATGAATTTTGCAGTTAACTAATCAAAAGTCAACTATATACTGAAAAGTCAAACTTTGACTTTTTGGTCAAATTTAAGTACCAAAGATCACAATTCATCAAAACATGTCAAAATATGAAACTTATTCATCAAGAAATCAAAAAGTCAAGATTTCATTTTGAAAAGTCAAAATTTCTAAACTTAGAAATTTTTCTAAGTGTTGGAAATTTCATGTTTTTTATAACTTTGAGCCAAATTTTCACCATGATGCAAGATGATTCAAGAGAAACTTCCAACATTAAAGTTGTAGATCTTTATGAAATCTACAACTTTTCTTCACACAACTTCTTCCAAAGATGCTTGTATCTCAAGTTATAATTTTATGAACATAGGGTCATGAAACTAAACACTTAGTGAAATTTTGCCCTAATTTGACCAGGTTTTGGACCTAACTTCATGACACTTTTTCATATAGTTCCAAGGGGAATCTTAAAAAGAAATTCAAAGATGGGTTATAGATCACATTGCAAGATTTCTAGAATATCCAAGAACTCCTTGAGATCATTCTTGAGTAGGAAGAATCGAAGAGATGAAATTAGGGTTTTGTCATTTGAATTACAAGTCATTTTGGATGAACACGTGAACCAAATAAATGTTAGGCTGCATAATCTTTGCTTTGCAGGCCTGAAACTTGTTTGTCACTCCATAATTAATGGATTACACAAACCTTTGAGCTATAATTCAAGTGATTTAAGCTTTATCCAATTCACATTTCCATTTTGGGAAGAAACTTAACAATACCATTCTTGAAAAGCAAGCTTTATGCATAAAGTCCATTCTTGAGCCTCTAACTTGTTCCCTATGATCACACTTCATCTACAAAGTTAGAAGCAAGTGTGTTTAAAGCATAACCACTCTATCTTAGCAAGTACACAAGAGTTTGAAACTTGTTTTTGTCAAAAAATCACATGTTTAGCTTAAGGATGCAAATTTGAATTCTGGTCAACTAGAGCATCCCAAACTTGTTGCTTATAAATAGAGTCACTATTTATGAGCTAGGACGAGCTTGAAGACCCTTAAACTCACTCAAACTCCCTCTAGCCAGAAACTGTCTCAAAACACCATTCTTGTGCAAATTCTGACTTTACATACCAAACTCCAAATCCCCACGTGCGTTCTTTGGCCTTTCACTTCCAAAAGCTTCTAAACATCAAATACAAACCATCCAAAGTCCATTTGCTCAACTGTAACACCTCCATCATCAAGTTCCATTTTCAAAAACAGGGGTCTGTAACTTGACTTCTCCAGAGCTCCTCAGCCACTTTCAGCTCAAGCTAATCATTGCATTAGCTTCATGGGACCTCAAGGAAGCTAATCTGATCCTTGCAGCACTTTGAATCAAGCTCATTTGCATTTCACGATTTCCAGTTTTGAGGTATTTCACTTGAACTTCTATCTCATCATTTAAGCATCATTAATGTTTATTTTGTGAAGGAAAAATGTAGAACTTATTGCCACGAAGCTGTACATATCCATAGTTTGTATTTACATGGCCTGAGCTTAGAGACCTTTAGAGTTGAAGTTTCTGAAATTTTTAGGGTTCAAATTAGGACCAGAGAAATTCTCATTTATCTTTGACTTTTAGATTTAGTTATTTACATGGTTAGATTCGTGAGGAAGAATGCAACAACTTTCGTTTTGTCATCTTCCATTTTTGTTGAGAAATGAAGAAGTTGCAGGTACACTGGCTGGAGGTTGAAGATGAAGTCATTAGGACTTGATTTGCCTTACATATTTATTGTTTTGTTTATATGAATGAATGTATATCCACCCCAGTGGTAAAGTGTGCGCCTGTTAACCTATGGGACCTGGGTTCGAGCCCCAATGGTACCCTTTTGCCCATTTTTCATATTTTTTTACTTTCTAACATTTTTTTGCAGGCGTTGGGCCCTTTGGGCCTAGTATTGTTTTTATTTTTGCTAGTTGACCTTCCTGCCTGCTTATGCGCCCCTGGCTCATTATTTTATTATTCCTTTTTCTATTTTTATTTTATTTTCATTTCACATCTTTCTTTTATTACTTTTATTATTTTTATTATTAATACTATTTTTATTATTATTAACAAAAAATCCAAAAATATTTTATTTATCATTTTTACACTTATTTATTTTGATTTCTTTATAAATACAAAAGAACAAAAAAAAGGCATTTTCTCAATAAATTAATTTCCTTTTTAATAATTAATATTTAGATTCAGGTTTAATTATTATTTTTATTTTATTTTCTTGTAAATTAAATTTAAACTTAGGTTTATTTTAATTAATCAATTTCCATATTATTTTTATTTATTTAAAACCTTTTTCATAAAAAACCCTAAAAATACTTTTTTTAATTTCCTTCTTAATTAATTTAATTAATTTTAGTTAATTATTTTTTCTCTAATTAGGGTTAGGTTAAAACCTCATTTCATAAAAATCCAAACAAAAATCATGTTTCTTTTCCATTTGCATTTATACTTTATATTTATTCATTTCCTTGTTATTGATATCAAATTAAATTTGGTTGTAATAGTTTAATTATGTTTATAATCTTGCAATCCCCATTCACAATTTGTATACAAGTATTGTAATAGCGTAGTAACTTTAAATTCTGCAATTTATCGTTTTATATACAAATGCTGGTAATTAGGGTTTGTATGGAAAGACTAAAACCAATACTTAGAAAACCCTAATTCAAGACAAAATCAAGCATAAAAATAATACACTTGCACCTAAGCACCCCTAGGGTTATCCCACTTGGTTTCCTTATATAAAATGACCATATTACACATGTAAGGTATCTTAGCAAAAACAAGCAAATACAAGATCATGGTCGCTCGATGACGCTATCTAAGTTGCCTTACAAATGGTTATACGATGACCCACGCCCGTCCCGTTTACATCCAAAGATAGGGTTACTTACCAAATCAATGGTAAGACAACAATGTCAAAGGAAAAGAAAATGAATAAGAAAGACATTTGAGTAGTTAGATTGCTCCTAATTACTTGCTCCATTTCAAAACAAACATCCTTGCTATTTTCAAAACAATCACATACACTTTCAAACATCTTACAAAATTGAAAACATTTTCAAAAGATCAAACATCTTTGTATACATTCTTACGAACGAGAATCATTACAAAGATTGCCTAAACAATGGCCTCTTTACAAAATACTTTCAAAAAACCACACAAAGCATAATTTCAAACAAAAAGCAAGTGATCTAGCAAGTAACTAAGAGCCCATGGATAACCATGGATGAAAAGGGTGCTAATACCTTCCCTTTTCATAATCTACCCCCCGAACTCAAGAAATAATCTCAAAGGCCTTTCCTGTGCTTTTTCACCTTTCCTTTTGGATAAAAGAAAAGTCGGTGATGACTCTTGCTAACCGCAACATTTGCAATCAAACACAAAACCCTCAAGTCAGTTCTCCCATCGTATCACAATATCTTTCTTGGATACTCTCAATATAGTAAAGCATATAGAGTTTTTAATAAGATTTTGCTTGTTGTTAAAGAGTCAGTTCATGTTACCTTTGATGAGTCTTGCCCAAAAGTGTTGGGAAATGTACTACTTTTCATGGTGCAAGTGCATTTATAGAAGACATACTCAAGGACACCGAAAAAGGAATTAATCAACCTAAAGAGGTGAAGCTTGAGAAGGAAGAAGATGACAACCAAGAAAAGGAGGATGATGAAAGTCATAAGGAAGATGATGGTCTTCCATTGGAGTGGAGAGCCTCCAAGGATCATCCAAATGACAAAATTCTTGGAGACATCACAAAAGATGTAACAATGTGATCTAAGATAAGTAATTTTTGTTATCACCACGCGTACGTATCACAAGTTGAACCTAAAAATGATAAAGATGCCTTACTTTATGAGCTTTGTCTTATGACCATGCAAGAAGAATTAAATCAATTTTAAATAAATAACATTTGGGACCTTGTCCCTCATCCATGAGATCATCATGTTATAGGCACTATATAGGTTTTTAGGAATAAACTTGACGAACATGGTGTAATAACAAGGAATAAGGCTCAGCTAGTGGCTCAAGGGCATAACCAAGAGGAAGGCATTGATTATGAGGAGACTTATGCTCTAGTTGCCCCACTCGAGGCTATACGCATTTTACTAGCATATGCATTTTCTAAGAACTTCAAATTATATCAAATGGACGTGAAAAGTGTTTTCCCTAATGGGTACATAAATGAAGAGGTGTAAATTTCATAACCTCCCGGGTTTTAAAATCATGAGTATCATAATTATATTTTCAAGCTAAAACTAGATTTGTATGGTCTCGAACAAGCCCCTAGGGCATGGTATGAGCGACTTAGAAAGTTTTTTCTTGACCAAGGATATTCAATAGGGAAGGTAGATACAACTCTCTTTATTAAACATCAAGGAAAGCATATTCTTCTTTAAATTTATGTTGATGATATCATTTTTGGATTAACTAACATGCAACTTGTTGTATCCCAAAGTTTTCCCTCTCTTTTTTCAAGGAATTACTCACAAGGATTCTCAAAAATTCAAGCTTGCACAAGTACAATTGGATTTTCCAGCATCAAGTTAAAGAGGAAACTGTAAAAAAGGGCAAAACAGATACAAATGTTTTTTTTTAAGGAACAACAAGTTTGCTTCGATTTCCCTTGTTTCGATTGGAAAAATGGTTGCCTTAATGGCTACTTCGATTGGACATTTAATGCCTGCATTGGAAAAGTTTCGATTGGACAAATGTTAGGCTGCATGCATGTTTCATTTGGATAAGTTTCGGTTAGACAAATAACTCCCTCCATGCTTGCTTAGAATTCACATTCATGTCTTCTTCGAATCCACCTTCAGCATTGGCCTCCTACATGAAGTACAAGGCAAGGGCCTCCTGCATGCCTTCCTGCACAAGGCAATGGTTTCCCTTCATGCTAGCGCCCACAAAGAAAGTGGCCTCCCGCATGCAAGCTTCGGTCAAAGCAATGGCCCCTTACAGTGTTTTTTTCGATTCAGGAAGCAAAATTTTCTTTCCTGCTTGTTTCAAATCACAAGGCAGGAACTTCCCTCATGCATTGGATATTTTCATACTAGTTTCGAATGGACAATATATCCATTTGAAATAGCTTACTTTGATTCCACCCTTGAAAATCTTCAACACATAATTGATACACCATGACACACAATTGTTGTTCCATTCGAAGGACATACTTTGGTGGCCCAGTTGAAAGACATACAAGACATACCTGGATGTCCCATTCGAAGGACTTATTTTGGTGACCCATCCAAGGGGCATACATTTGGCCCCTTCGAAGGATGCACAAAAAGGGGTCGTTCGAAAGACACATACTGGTTGGAAACAAGTATTGTTGTCTTAAAGAGAGAACCTGGTCGAAGGTTGGACTTATGAAGTCAAAGCGAAAATATTCAAAGATGCTTGTGCTACAATTCCAAGCCTGCTACACTAGCCACAATGCTCCAAAACTGCTGCACAGTAGTCCTGCATGCACCCTTCATTTGGCCATGTGACCTCTGGCAGGCAAGCCTTCGATTTGACAAGATCCACCTTCATATAAAGCTTCGATTGGAGTATTGGTTCCCTTTAAAGCATCATACTTCAAATCCAATCTGAACCCTTCGAAGCAAGCTTGTTTGAAGAACATTGAGCAAATCTCATAGCCTGATCCTCCAAATCTCACTTGTCAGGCTATGTTGCTTCCAAATCTTTACATAATCAGAGGCTTACACAAATTGGTGATGCATTGCATAAAGGTTCAAAGCTTTTTCTACTGGATAATACTATTCTTGGATAAAATAGAAAAAAGCTACGTAACCTTTTTTCATAAAGACTACTTTAGTCACAAAATAAGCTCCCAATTTAATTTTTGTCTGAACGCAAGCAGTGCCAAAAGCATAAGTCCAATCTCCTGCCCCCAATAGACAGCAGACCTCCACTTGTACTTGAAACTCGGGAATAACGAAAGGCATCAAATTTGTTTTAGTTTCAACCAAACCATGGTTTGTTATCCTACAAACTTGGTTACTCCGGCACCTCTAACCCTTTCTCTATAAATAGAGAAACAATTTGCAAGCTGAGGGGAGGACTTTTGGGTGGTGTGGAAAGAATCATCAAAAACTCTCAAACTCTCAAAAACTCTCAAACTCTCAAGATTATCAAACACTAAATACACTCTCAAACCCATAATCTAAAGAAACACCGCACTTGTTTCTTCACTTCGAATCCAGAACCCAGGGAAACACCAACCCAACGTTTTTCTCTTGTTTTTGAATCCAGCACTAGAAACACAACACTTGTTTCTTTTTCTCTTTCGAATCCAGAAGTAACCCAACGCTTGGTTCCTTCTTTCGAGCCCAGCGTTAGAAACATAACACTTGTTTCTTCCCTTCGAATCCAAGAACATCCAGGGCAACCGTTCAAAGTTCAACATCTACGTTCCAACTTCAAGCAAGGTAAGTCACTCTGACCTTAAACTTTTCGTTTTAAGCATGTACATAACATTTGTTTCCTTTTCGTTTTTTTCTCTTGTCCAAATATGTGGTAGAACTAACCAGTATAGACCCCAAGCAAAAGAAGAAGTTTTGCATGAAACGAAGTCTTAGGCTTCGCCACTGGCTGCTCCACAATCCCAAACGAAAGAGAAAGAAGGGAGAAGTGAAGGTTGTCCACACTGACTGCCAGGCCCAATCGAAAGAAGCAGCCAAAAGGGTGTCCACACTGACTCCCAGGCCTCGATCGAAAGAAGGACAAAGGGAATGGTCGAAGGTTACTTCCTCACCCTAACACTCTTGCAATTGAAGGAAGCAGAAAGGTAGAATCGAAGGCTCCATCTCACGCTTGCTTCTAGGCCCAAATCGAAAGGAGCCAGAAGAGCAGAATCAAAGGATGCTGCTGCCTGGATCGAAAAGGCTTATTTTCCCTTATTTTATTTTATTTTGTCTTTACATTTTCTTATTGTTAAATATGGTTGTAATAGTGTAGGATATTTGTTTTCTGCATTTTTATTGCTTTATACAAATGTTAGTAATTAGGATGTATGGCAAGATAAAACCAACAAGTAGACCACCCTAATCAAAGACTAAATGCATGCAATCAAACACACTTTGCACACATGCACTGATAGGGTAATCCCACTTGTTGCCTCGGAAAATAGTCATGTCCCTCGAATATGGGCATTTTAGCAAAGACCCTCGATAAAATATCATAGTCCCTCGATGACCCTCAATGTTGCCTTCGGTAAACGATCTAGTCCCTAAACAAAAATTTCTAAAACATCTCATAGATTGCCTTCTATGTCTATCAAAACGACCCACGCCCATCCCTTCACATCCAACGATGGGGCTTCTTACCAAATCCCAAATCAATTGTAAGATAGCAACATCTAAAGGAGGAGTAAAATAACATTAGACCTTTTTAGTAGGTAGGACGCTCATAGTTGCTCTCTTGCTCACAAAAAAAATCATTTTTACACCAACATTTTCAAAAGTAAAAGCTTTTTGTACGCATTCTTATAGAGACAAGAATCATTACAAAGACACTTTTCAAAATCACTTTCAAAAACACATTCCACAAACACCTCTTTGAACTATTTTCAAAACCAACACTTTGTACGTATTCTTATAGAGACGAGAATCATTACAAAGAATGTTTTCAAAATACTTTCAAACCCACACCGCAAGCACATTTCCAAACAAAAGCAAGTGATCTAGCAAGAAACTAAGAGCCCTTACTATAACTACGGATGAAAAGGGTGCTAACACCTTCCCTTTTCATAACCTACCCCCCGAACTCAAGAAATAATCTCGAAAGGTCTTTCCTATTCTTTTCAACCTTTCCTTATTGGATAAAAGAAAATTCGGTGGTGACTCTTGCTATCCGCAACACTTACGATCAAATGTAAAACACCCAAGTCAGTTCTCCCACCGTATTACAGAACTGGCGACTCTGCTGGGGATAAAAACTTAAAAGTGGGGTTACCTTAGGGCTAGATCACCTTTAATTGCTTTCCTTGTTTGACTTGCATTCTTTACATTATGGTTCCTTGTTTGGGCTTTGCTTTTTATCCTCCACCCGGATCTGGGGCACCTTTTAGGTAATTAGCAATAGATTGTGGAAATTGTACGGCATAGACCGATATGGTTTAAGCAATGGCTACGTTAGTGTGACACATTTGTTTGTACCAGTATCCCTTGTGTTGAATCGAGGAGAATACGGGGCTGTTGAGCAACGTCATAAATCACTAACTGACCTTAGAACCTTAATTGAACAACTTAGCCATTAGGAAGTAGTGAGATAGATGACTTTGGTGTAAAGCTGAAGATTGGTTGATACGGGATGCTACACTCATTGAGATCAGACTTTTGGGATATCTCGGCCACCAGAAAAGATTGATTATGCTGAGACAATGCCTAAAAGAAAGGTCAGTGATTTTGAGATCCCCTAGAACCCGCTTACTTTCTAGGATAGGTTAAGCCAACTGAACTTCAAGAGGGTACTTACCTACAAACCCCATGCAAGCCTAAACCTAAGGACTTGTCTGATTTGTGTGTATATGACTATTAGTACATAACAACTTGATTGCTTTGCATAGTTGTACATAACATCATGAAGTCATACCATAGCATTTTCAATAACCATTTCAAGGGTTTCAAAGGCCTATGATGCAGGGTCATGTTAAACCAGAAGCCTATTAAGGGGCAAGAGGATTCATTCTCTAATTAAATTCCGTCAAAGACCAAAGCACATTAACTTGAGTCAAGGGATATGACCCACTTGACATGGTGATCTTGATTCTCGTGGAAGGACATCCACCGATACGAAGTTCTGCAATCAAAGTTTTTGATCAAAATTCAACTTCTAACATCTTCTTGTGTTCACCTCGCGAGATCCTTGAAAACATGCATCCACATACCATGCATCATATCATGACAGATTTTTCCCTTACAGGTTTTCTCATCTGCCTACTATTTATTTCAGTAGAGATGGCTCTTGAACAGACAGTAAAAGACATTCAAGCCTAAAACACTCAGTTCCAAGAAATGTTCCTGGCTCTGGCTAAGGGGCAGGAAGAACTGAAAGCTCTCGTCATCAAAGAGAGGAAGAAGAAGGAAAAGAAAGCAGATGGTGTCTTGAATTTGGGAAGAAGACTTAGAGGACCAGCCAAGAGAGCTCTAGATCTCTCAACTCCATCAAATGAGGGGGATAATCATGAAGAGATAACAACCCGGGGACTAATGAAGATGAAGTTGACTACTCTAAGGAACAATATCCTCCTGCTGGTGATAAATACAAACAGCTGGAGGATCGCCTTAATGCTATGGAGATTCAGCAAATACTTGGCTTGGACTTTGAAGAGTTAGGGTTGGTTTCCAGAGTGGTCATCCCACCAAAGTTCAAAATCCCTACTTTTGCCACATATGATGGGGTCTCTTGTCCTAAGATGCATCTGAGATCTTATGTCCGCAAGATTCAGCCACACACCACTGATCAGAAACTCTAGGTCCATTTCTTCCAAGAGAGTCTAGCTGGGACTCAACTTGAATGGTTCTATCAATTGGAAGATTCTCGCATCCACACCTGGGAGGATCTAGCTACTGCTTTCTACAAACAGCACCAATACAACACTGATCTGGCACCAGCTCGCGTGCAGTTGCAGAATATGACCATGGGTTCCAACGAGGGCTTCAAAGAATATGCCCAAAAGTTGAGAGACTTGGCTGGCAGGGTGCATCCACCCTTAACTGACAGGGATCTGATTGACATCTTTATGGGAATTTTGATGGGACCTTTCTTCAATCACCTAATCGGAAGCTACTCGGCAGGGTTCACCGAGCTAATACTGACTGGCAAAAGAGTCGAAGCTGGCATCAAAAGCAGTAAAATCTAAAGGGGTGCAACTTCAAGTGCAGGGAAACAACCTTTCAATGGGAAGAAAGAGGCTATTGTTGCGTACGGTCAAAAGGTCGTAACCAGAGTAACCACGACCAACACGTGGGGGCAATCCTAATCTCTAATCCTGCATCGCCACAACAACAAAAACAGGGGAATCAACGTAAGGAGGTCGCGCCTAAAAGACAATTCACAAAGATCAACATGTCATTGGCTCAAGCGTTACAACACATGTTGAAAGCAAAGCTGATTATGTTAAATGCTCCTCTCCAGAACCCCAACACTTCTGATCCTACTTATCATCCCAAGGAAATGTGTGCATACAATTCTGATAGTCCTGGACACAACACGAATAGCTGTTGGGCTCTAAAGAACAAGATTCAAGACATGATTGACGCCAAGGAGATTGAATTTTATCCACCTGCTACTCCCAACGTGATCACTGCTCAAATTCCAAATCATTGAGAGCGTCATTTTCATTTTTAATTTTCAATTTTAATCTCTTTTGTTGTTCAAGCACTTATCTATTAATGTTAAACTTTGTTTCATTAATGCGTTGCATATGTTTTTCTTAAATTAATCCATTTTTTTCTCTATTTAAACTATGCTTTTTACTCCCTTTATGATATTCAACTCTTTTTTTCAAAAAGTTGCAAGCCTTTAGATGGAGGATGGCGAAAACAATGCCATAATCTCATATAGTATGCTTTTGAACAGACCTTGCTGACGATGTACAGGCGTTTGTTTCAATTCCTAAACACTGAAGTTATAAGGAAGATAATCCCTAGTCAACCTTTCGAGCCTAAGAAGTAGGAGTTTTCTTTTTCACACAAATTGAAACCTTTAATCTAAACCTGGGGCAGGGTAGTCTCTTAGTAAATTCAAATGCGCGTTCAGTCGCAAATTTTCATTTCGCACACAACAAGTGACATTAAAAACATTCCTCTAGAATCAAAAGATGGTGATGGTTCCCTATCAAATAGGAAAGCATTATCCCTCAAAAGAAAAGCCCACGAAGTCAAAACCTATGAAGGAGACTTAAGAAAACTGGGGGCATCCCTCTGACTGTAATCTCAAAACAAGAACAGTCAGGCAGAAATCAGAGATAATAAATATAAAAAAAAGAGGCCACTACAAATCCTCGACAACATGAAAAATGTTGCAAAAATTACTGCCTCCCGATAAACTTAACTTGTCTGAACCATCACCAAAACATCACTTCAGACTCAATTGGAATTCAAACGCACAATTAACTGAGTTTAGGACTGGAGAACATCATGAAGAACAAGCGGGTACAAATACACTTTGAGCCTTATCCTTTGTTTCTTAAAACCGTGAGCCAGACCATGATACAACCCTTCAAAAGTCCTAATTGAAGCATGGGTTAGTTCAAAAGCATACTGCTACCAAAGGTATCCTGACTCCTGTAAGGCTTTATTGTAAATCCTGAATTGAATTCATATTTTTACAAAATTATTTTATTTTCTAAAAATGCATTTTCAAAACTTCAAGACAAACATAAACTTTGCATTATTTGAATATTGTTGTTTGCATATGGCTTTTTGTTTGACAACAGAGAAATTCGCACGGTGAACATCCATGAACGGATATTCTCTCAAGAAACAAAATCACTTCAAATGGGAAGACGCTTCCAAGAACGAATCTCTTATAAGCAAGGGGGGATGGCATGTCATTGTCCAAACTCATCTGGGGAATTCAAGTCAAGATTCCAAGAAATCTCAAGAAGTGTTGAGTAACCAGGGGCAGATCTTTATCTGAATCACTTGGGGCATTGAACATGAATTCCAGCAAAGGGTCATGTACGGCCAAACAAACGTCTTCTGGCAGTACTACCACATTTACCACTAGGGGCAGTGACAAATCTCCCACAAAGTCATGTTCATAGGATGATCCTCAGTCAAATCCCCATAAAGTTGGATCCAAGCAATCCCCAGCCAGAGCTTCAATCTCCAGAAAACTTCTCCCCAGCTGAGTTGATCTCAAGAATCCTCGAGGAGTTCTGCCAAAAGAAAGCACTTCTCCAACAGATTGGCATCAGGGTTTATTTCCCCAACAAACTACAGACTCCCCAGCTTGAGTTTGCCTCTCCGACTACTACAAATCAAGGGGCCACAACCCCCTCTTCCCCAGTAGACTTTTCTACAATCCCCAGTAAGTTGCTACAAAGCCTGGAAACCAAACCAGATAACAATTAACTTCTTTATCTTCGACAAGTTGTTAACTTCCTTTCTCTTTGATCAAGAGATAACTATCTAGTAGAGCAACGGACAACTAAAAATCCTAAACTCCTTTCCCCAAGCAGGAATCAACACTCTCCACAGAGTTTTCTCCTCAAACAACTAAACAGGAATCCCCAGCGGAAACATTCTAAAGCTAGGTCTGGAGAGGTGCATACTCTTCATCCCCAACAGCAGTCCGAGATTTAACTTCCCAAAAGCTCCCCAGCATTTGTCAAGGATTTATTTTCCAAAACAAAGATACATTCCAACAACATTTCGCATTTTATACGTTATAGCATATGCATACAAAACGCATATAACACAATATCATTTGTTTTGAGAAACATCATTACGCCTTGCATTTCATACATCATGACATCGCATGAAACTGGTTTTACCTTTTCAGGTTGAATTCACAAACAGACGAATACTATCAACTTATGCACAGCAGGTCAAAGATTAATGCCCGAAACCAGACGGGAAAACTATCTACACAACCAAGTGGTATGAACTCCCGAATCAAGACGGGTTTACCAACAAATACAATAGGTCAAAGATTAATACCTGAAACCATATGGGAAAACTATCTATATGACCAACAAAAAACAAGTTCCAGATTAATACATGTAACAAGCTAGGACAACTATCTGTGGACAATCGGTTGTAGATTAATACATGTAACAAGCCAAGAAAGCTATCTACATGAGCAGATTGAAGATTAATACCTATAACCAGCCGGGGAAACTATCTTTCTTTCAAAGAGGTCAGAGATTAATATCTGAAACCAGACAAGACAACTATCTCTACGGCCAATAAAAAACAAGTTCCAGATTAATACCTGAAAGAAGACAGGAAAACTATTTGTGAATGACTGATTATAGATTAATACCTGAAACAAGATAGGACAGTTATCTACTCGACCAACTGAAGCAACCCTACCCAGGTTCTTTCTCATACATTTCCAGATGCAGTTTTACACAGACTCATCATGAAACAACCCTACCCAGGTTCCTTCTCATGAATTTCCAAATGCAGTTTTACACTGACTCATCATGAAACAACCCTACCCAGGTTCCTTCTCATGAATTTCCAGATGCAGTTTTACACTGACTCATCCTGAAGCAACCCTATCCAGGTTCCTTCTCATGGTTTCCAGAAGAAACCCTACCCAGGTTCCTTCTCATACATTTCCAAATGCAGTTTTACACGGACTCATCATGAAGCAACCCTACCCAGGTTCCTTCTCATGAATTTACATATGCAGTTTTACACGGACTCATCCTGAAGCAACCCTACCCAGGTTCCTTCTCATGAATTTCTAGAAGCAACCCTACCCAGGTTCCTTCTCATTTCCAGATGCAGTTTTACACGGACTCATCATGAAGCAACCCTACCCATGTTCCTTCTCATGAATTTCCAGATACAGTTTTACACAGACTCATCCTGAAGCAGCCCTACCCAGGCTTCCCTCTCATATATCTCCTAAAGCAGCCCTACACAGGCTCACCATAAAGCAATCTTACACAGATTCCTTCTAATACATTTCCAGACACAGCTTAACACGGGTCTGTCCCAGCATATCCTTCAGGTTTAAATCAACCAAAGATTTATCTTGATACTTCTTCAAAGATACAATCAAACTTAGACTTAGTCTAATTTCTATCAACAATCACCTTTGGATGGCATCTATAAGCCCATCTCTGACAACTTTCCATCATCTCTCCAAATGGCATCTTTAAGCTCATTCCCTACATAATCAACCACCACATCATCGAGTGCAAACTTTTGGGCACTCTAGTGTTCAATCATCTTCTACCTTCAAGCTAAAAACGACAACGTGCCATACTTTCTTTTCAGGTTTAAGAAGATTGAACATGGGCAGCTGTTGTACCCCAAAATTTTCCCTCTCTTTTCTCAAGGCATTTCTCACAAGGATTCTCAAAAATTCAAGCTTGCACAAGTACAATTGGATTTTCCAGCATCAAGTTAAAGAGGAAAATGTAAAAAATGGCAAAATAGATAAAAATGATTTTTTAAGGAACAACAAGTTTGCTTCTATTTCCCTTGTTTCGATTGGACAATGGCTGCCTGCATGCCTGCTTCAATTGGACATTTGATGCCTGCATTGGACAAGTTTCGATTGGACAAATGTTAGCCTGCATGTCTGTTTCGTTTGGATAAGTTTCGATTGGACAAATAACTCCCTCCATGCTAGCTTCGAATTCACCTTCATGTCTGCTTCGAATACACCTTCAGCATTGTCCTCCTACATGAAGTACAAGGCAAGGGCCTCCTGCATGCCTGCCTGCACAAGGCAATAGTTTCCCTTCATGCTAGCACCCATAAAGCAAGTGGCCTCCTGCATGTAAGCTTCAATCAAAGCAATGGCCCCTTACAGTGTTTTTTTCCATTCAGGAAGCAAAAGTTTGTTTCCTGCTTGTTTCAAATCACAAGGTATGAACTTCCCTCATGCATTGGCTATTTTCATACTAGTTTCAAATGGACAATATCTCCCTTTGAAATAGCTTGCTTCGATTCCACCCTTGAAAATCTTCAACACATAATTGCTACACCATGACACACAATTGTTGTTCCATTCGAAGGATATACTTTGGTGGCCCATTCGAAAGACATACAAGACATACCTGGATGTTCCATTTGAAGGACATATTTTGGTGACCCATTCAAGGGGCATACATTTGTCCCCTTCGAAGGATGCGCAAAAAGGGGCCATTCGAAAGACACATACTATTTAGAAACAAGTATTATTGTCTAAAGAGAGGACCTGGTCGAAGGTTGGACATATGAAGTTAAAGAGTGTGATACGGTGGCAGAACCTACTGTTTTTACTAGTTTGCATTTTGCGTTTTGTGTTTGCAAAATGTCACGGTAAGCAAGAGTCGCCACCGACTTTTATTTCATCCAATCGGAAAGGAAAAAAGTACATAAAAAATCCTTTTTCGAGATATTCTGAGTACGGGGGGTAGATTATAGAAAGGGAAGGTATTAACACTATTTCTATCCATGGTTTTCCATGGGCTCTTAGGTACTTTCTCATCTTTTTAAAATTGCTTGTGTATGTGCTTTGTTTTTGAAAAGTTTGACTTCGTGATAACCCTTGTATAAGTCCTCAAAGGTGTGACGAAGTTGTTTTGATTTTTTTTTGAAAAGTGTAAGTGTGAAAAGTTTTGATTTGAGCAAGTACCTACTAGCATCTACCTACTCGAAAAAAGATCGTTTCTATTCTTGTTTCCTTTAGACAGCGCCATCCTACTATTGAGAAATAGGTAGCACCGTCGTTGGAGTTTGCAAGGGTCAATTCGAAAGGGACGTACGATCACTAAAGCAATGTTAGGATACCTTAGTAATAACCCTAGAGTCTTAAGATCATATTCGAGGCAACATTTTCGAGGCAACATTTCCGAGGCAACATTCGAATGGGACGTTTGATCTTTTTTAGACAGGAGGGCAACCACTAAGACACCTATGCTTAATGATCGTTTACCGAAGGCAACCGAAGTGAGAGTATACCCTAAGAGTGATATGTGTGAGTGATTAGTTTCAGTTATTTATCTTTGCACATTAGGGCTTTCTAACCATATTAATTTGTCATGCATTCTTGTTATACAATCCTATTAGCATTCATCTAAACAGTTAAATATTTGTGGGAATTAAAAATGTGAGAAAATAAATCTACGCTATTACAAGGCTTCGGGTGGGGGATTAATTACATAGCCAAAAACCAGGGAATTTAAACAGTAAATAAAATCTTAAATTAAACTATTACAAACCATGAGCAGTTACAGAAATATTGGCAAAAATAATTAACACGCGCGTGATGAATCGAATACGGAACAACTAGGTTTTTGGCCCTTGCCTAAACCTAATTGCGATTGATTAAAAAAAAGTTTTTGTCATGTTTTATCATTAAAAATAAAATAAAGAAATCATTAAGTTAAAAAATAAAATCCTGATTCTAATTGATTTTAAATTAAGAAAAATAAACTAATTTATTCTAAAAACCTATTTTTTTTGTATTTTTATTTATTTGAGAAAAAGAGAAAATTAAATTAAATCAAGAGATAACCTAACTTTCTATCTTGATTTTATTTACGAAAATAAATTACAATTTCCCTAATTAAATTAGTTTGATAAAAATAATAAAAAAAGGCTAATCCTAATTTTTTTTTTGAGTTATTGATTTTATGACTTTTTAATGAAAAATAATTAATTTGTGAATTAAAAGGATTAAAAGAAAATTAAAAGGATTAAAAGAAAAGAAATAAATAGAAAAGGGTTAGAGATGGGCCTAATAGCAATGTTGGGGGTATACTAATGGAATTTTAGGCCCAAATGAATCTCAGGCCATTTTGACCTTGCTTGATTCAATGCATGCGTTGACCTGGGGCGTATGGTGGACCTTCAGCGGAATGGCATTGGATCTGGATAGGGAGGAGTTTAATGGCCAGATCTTGATGGAACACGGTGAACCTCCTGATGTGGAGCATGCTGGATTACCTATTGAAGAAAAATATGAACAAAGGTTGGGACCTGGGGATCGAACCCAGGTCCTTATGCATACTTCTAATCCCTGCTTGCCAACTGAGTTGTTTTGCTTTTTTGTATATATAATAAAAACAAAATATGATGTAAGAAAAATAATGGCTATTGGAAAAAAACGCGCTAAAGTTCAAACTGCCTAACCAGGGAGCGCCACGCATCATCTTCCTCCTCCCAACCGTCGTCTTAGGTAACCAGCCTTTTACCTATAGACGGGACTCCGTAGCTAAAACCCTTTCAACTTCAAAAATGCAGCAAACATGATATAAATTTCATTGGGGGCCATGAATCAACTAGGCTTGAAGCCCTGATCATCATGGTATCCACATCCATCCCTAATTTGGCATGTACTAAGAAGCCCCAAAAATAAGCTTGGAACCCTAGGAATGGCAGATGCCCATATCTGTACTCAAACTTCAATCAAAGCATACCAATACATTGTAAACATGATAACAAACAGAAATATATGATCAAAATGTGTTCATAACGCATAAATCGTGATAATCGAATTTCAAGAAACAGGGCAAACCGTGATGTTCTTACATGGTGTTTTAGGACGTGAGGAGGCTTGCTAGTGATTGGAACATGTTCCTGAGACGTCCAGCAACCGATTGGTAAGGTCGGAAGGGATTGAGATGGCCTGTAACGTGGAATTCGATCTGCACTTTTTCTTTGAAATTTTGCAATTGGTTCTGCCTCTTTCACGACTGCTCCACCTTTTTCTTGCCTTGGATCTCTTCTGTATATGTAATGCAACATATTAGGTTAACAAAAACGAATTCAATCTTGCCCGTTATGAAGATTTTATTTGGTCTTTCATGGCATATGATATCTTTCCAAACTTGCTTCAATTCAATCTTTTTCCACCCAAATTAGCCTTGCACGAATTGATTCTCAATTGACAGCACATAAGATCTTCCTTCAATGCAAAAATCACCGCTAAAACACATTATATGATTTATTTAGATTTATTTGATTTTATTTGAATTTTAAGTGAATAAAAATAAAAATAAATTAAATAAATAAATAAAGCATGGAGGGTCCCATAGGTCGTGGAGTATGCTAGGAATGAGATGCAATCTTAAAAAGATGGGCCCATGTGGAAAAAATGCAATTTTGACCAATGTTGACTTTTGGCAATTTTTCAAAAAAGGTCAACTTAGCCAATGCATAACTCTCTCAATTTTGACCCTAGAGAGGTGTTCTTGGACTTTTTAGAAAGCTTAGGATGTCATCTAAGAAACCCTTTTGGTCTTATCTCAATTGTGTCTTCCATGTTCATGTATGAAGCTTTGACCCAAAAGGTGTTTTTGTTGACTTTTCAAAATGACCTATAATGTCAAAATTCATATCTTTTTGTGAGTGCATATTTTGAACTTGGGAGCTGAAGATGAATTGTAGGGAATTTCATCATATTCAAAATGATCTTTGTATGGGTCATTTTTGATAAAGTATGAGAAAGTTATGCTTGGTCAATGTTGAGTTGACTTTTCCTACAAAACCTTAATTTAGCAACTTTTGGGTTTTGATGAGTTGTGAGCAATCCTTGATGAATCATGATCAACCCTTGATCAAATGATGAATGATACTTCAAAATTATGATGTTGACCAAAAATCTTGAAGTTTGACTGTATATTGGCCACAGTTGACTTTTGACCTAGCACAGTCGATTTTCAGGCCTTTGAGCAATTGATTGAGAAAACTTCTTCTGTAAGGCTTGAAACTTGACATGGATGATCTTGATGAAAAATGAAACCCTAATTTGAGGTAGACTGTCTTAGGAGAGAGTTTGTTTGGTCAAATCTTGGACTTCCTTGAGCAATTTGAGGACCTCACTTGATATGTATTGAGAAATATGGGAGGGCAAATTTTGGGGTACAACAGCTGCCCCTGTTCAATCTTCTTAAACCTGAGGATGTAGATTGGCTCGTCTGCCTTTCGTGATTGAAGGTGGAAGATGATTGAACACTAGAGTGCCCAGAAATTTGCACTCGCATGAAGTGATACTTGATTTGTGATATCGGGAATAGGCTTGTAGATGCCATTTGGTAGTTTATAGAGAATTGTTAGAGATGGGCTTAGAGATGTCATCCGAAGAGATGTCGATCGCTCAAGAGATTCCTTTGCGAGAACCCGTATACCTGCTGTTGAGGAGGACTTCACTGGGGAATACTGGTCATTGTCTTGAGAGAAATAGAGTTTTAGGAGCTTCAGTTGTGCGTTACTCTAGTGGGGGAATAATTCCGGTTTGGAAAGCGGGAGTGAACTTTGTGTTTGGTCGGGGTATATGTTGCACAGCGACTTTCTGGGGAAATGTGAAAGTTTGATCAGGTCTAGGTCTTACAGTGTTGTGGATTGCTGTCTGGGGATAAGAGAGGAAGAAAACCCGGATAGTAAGGTTAGGAGAAGGAAACTGGATAGTAGGGTTACTTCAACATGAAATATTGGATAGTAGGGTTGTGATAAGGAACCTGGATGGTAGGGTTACTTCGATATGAAAGCCTGGATAGTAGGGTTGTGAGAAGGAACCTGGATAGTAGGGTTACTTCGATATGAAAGCCTGGATGGTGGGGCTGTAAGAAGGAACCTGGATAGTAGGATTACTTCGATATGAAAGCCTGGATGGTAGGGCTGTGAGAAGGAACCTGGATAGTAGGGTTACTTCGAAATGAAAGCCTGGATAGTAAGGCTGTAAGAAGGATCCTGGATAGTAGGGTTACTTCGAGATGAAAGCCTGGATAGTAGGGCTGTGAGAAGGAACCTGGATGGTAGGGTTACTTCGATATGAAAGTATGGGTAAAACTACAGAGGGAACCTGGGTAAGGTTGTTCTTGTTGCGCTGATGATTACTCTGTTTAGCTTCGAGTGTTAATCATGGACCTGTTGGAAATTGCTGATAATAATTGTCTTTCCTGAAAGAAATACAAGGTTAGTTATATGCGATGCATGAGATGCATTGTATAATGACGTTCTCAAAATAAATGAGACTATGCTATATGTGATGTATGCATATGTCATGATGTATGAACATGAAATGCGGACGTAATAATCTGGGTCCGGGAAAATAAATCCCTGACTATTGTTTGGAGAGTGTGATAAATAGTATTCTTGACCGCTATAACAAACCATAATTCCTCTGCTTCTTTTAGGGGTGGTGAACAAAGATGACTGTGCTGGAGATTTGCCCCTTGGCTGGTAAATATTCTGCCGGAAGAGACTCTGTCTGAGGATAACTCTGTTGGAGAGGAGATACTCTGTTGATAGATCTGTTGACTTAGAGAAACAACTCAGCTGGGGATGAATTAGCATTGCTGGTGATAATGAATCTTGTTGGAGATTGAATTTCTGCCTGTGAGAGAAATAAACTCTGCTTGGGGAAAAATTTACTGACTCACTCGCGATTGTGAACCTCAGCTGGGGAGAGTTAGGTCCTGTTTGGAAAGCTAACATCACTTGTCTTTAGATACTTTTTACTCCATGGGGAGTGTATGTTCCATTATTCATGTTCTCAAGCTGGCTTTATCCCTGTACCTGATAGGAAGAGTAACTGTAGGATTTGGGGCACTTCTTCCCTGTTCCTGGAATTACAAGTAATTGTATTTTGTTTCTTATGTAAATGTTTATGAGCAACAATTATTTTCAAATGCATATATCAAAAATGAATCATTGGACGTTCTAGCAAAACAAAACAGGAAAAAGAAAATAAATCAAAGCTTTATGAAAATGACTTGTATTGATTTTGAAGTTGGCCTGTAATAGGCGTTTCGTACAAGAGGCTGACGTCCTAGTAAGAGAACGCCGCCGAAAGATAGAAATTAAAATTTGCATAAAAGAAAGAAAAACAACTATGTGGAACGATCCCATCGGGTTTCAACTTTGATATTGCCTTTATATCTTCAGGCGTCTCATCACTTTGCTACTTGGTCGAAGGTGGATCAGATTGATTGGCGTCGTCTGAGCTTGATAGTCGATACCGAAGTATGATTGCAAGATGGTCCAATGAGACATAGTGTTACGCTTCAATCCCTAATTTTTTCCTGGACTTCCCTTTCGGGTTTTCAGTCCACAGGGATACCCTTTTTTTCCCAAGCCTCCTTTTCAGGTTTTCGACTTGTCGGGAGTACAGTTTTTTTCATTTTTATCCCTTACTTTTTCCCGAACACTTTTGGTTCGCCGGGAAGCCCTTAGTTTTGCCTAGGCCAGTCAACCTAGCGGGTCTTTGATTATGTGTAGTATCTTTTCACTATGTCTGCATTGACGGGGTGAGGAAGGTCGTCACCATCCATGGTGGTTAGAATCATAGCTCCTCCTGAGAAAACATTCTTAACCACGAATGGCCCTTCGTACGTGGGGGTCCATTTTCCCCTGGGATCACCTTGCGGTAGTATGATGCGTTTGATCACCAGATCCCCAACTTGATATTCTTGACGTCAGACTTTCTTGTTAAAAGCCTTGATCATTCGCTTTTGATACGTCTAACCATGACAGATAGTAGTAAGTCTCCTCTTGTTGATTAGGTTCAGCTGATCAAGTCGGGTTTGGATCCAGTCGTCTTCGTTCAAACCTGCATCCTTCATAATCCTGAGAGAGGGTATCTGGACTTCGATGGGTAGGACTGCCTCCATGCCATATACCAGAGAGTAGGGTGTTGCCCCTGTCGACGTATGTGCTGAGGTACGTTACCCATGAAGAGAGAATGGTAACATCTTGTGCCAGTCTTTGTATGTCACCGTCATCTTCTGCACAATCTTCTTGATATTCTTATTAGCTGCTTCAACAGCCCCATTCATCTTCGGTCGGTAGGGAGAAGAGTTATGATACTTAATCTTGAACTGTTTACAGAGCTCAGTGATCATTGTGTTATTAAGATTTGTACCACTGTCAGTAATAATCCTCTCTGGTACACCATATCGACAGATCAGATTGTGTCGAATGAACCGCGCCACAACATTCTTGGTTAATGTAGCAAAGGAAGCTGCCTCAACCCACTTTGTAAAGTAATCAATTGCTACCAGAATAAAGTGATGCCCGTTAGATGCAGTAGGTCTGATCTCGCCGATCATGTTGATGCCCCACATTGCAAAGGGCCAAGGAGCTGTCAAAACATTCATGGGAACCGGTGGTACATGCACCTTATCAGCATAGACTTGGCACTTATGACAGGTTCGCGAATGCTGATAACAATCGGCTTCCATAGTGGACCAGTAATATCATGCCCGTAGTATTTTCTTCGCCATGGTATGTCCACTGGAATGAGTTTCGAAAGTGCCTTCATGTAACTCTGCCATGATTCTTTCCGTATCACTTTTGTCTACACATCGCAGTAAGGTTGAATCATGGTTACGCTTATAGAGAATCCCATTACTGATGAAGAACTTCGCAGCGAACCTTCTCAGAAACTTTTTATCATTAACTGATGCCCCCTCGGGGTATTCTTGAGCCTCAAGATACCTCCTTACCTTGTGAAACCAGGGTTTATCTTCTACCTCTTCAGTCTCAATGTCACAGCAACGTGCGGGTTCGTCCAACCTCTCAATGGTAATCTGGGGAGCTTCATTGTCCCACCTAACCTTTAACATAGAAGACATGGTATCTAGCGCGTCCGCTAACCGGTTCTCTTCTCGTGGGAAATGTTCAAAGGTTATCTCCTCAAAGTGTGGGAGCAATGTCAGTACATATTCTTTGTAAGGAATAAGATTCGGGTGCTTCGTATCCCACTCGCCTTTGATCTGACTTATCACTAGAGCGGAATCTCCGAATACACTCAAGAACTTAATCCTCAAGTTAATAGCATCTCGAAGACCCATGATACACGCTTCATACTCCCCCATATTGTTGGTGCAGTTAAAACATAATCAGGTGGTGAACGGAGTATGACAGCCCTCAGGAGATATAATTACAGCGCCAATGCCATTACCCAATGCGTTTGAGGCTCCATCAAAATACATAGACCATCGGGATCCCTCCTCGGGTCCTTCATCCGGTCCAGGTTCTTCGCAGTTAGTTACTAACATAATATTCTCATATGGGAACTCGAAATTCATGGACTGGTAGTCATCCACGGCCTGATGCGCCAAATGATCTGCCAATACACTCCCCTTGATTGCTTTTTGGGTCGTGTACTGGATGTCGTACTCGGTTAAGATCATCTTCCATCTTGCTATCCTTCCGGAGAGAGCGGGCTTCTCAAAAATATACTTGATCGGATCCATCTTTGATATCAACAAGGTGGTGTGAGTCAGCATATACTGTCTCAGTCGGCGAGCAGCCCATGCCAAAGCGCAGCAAGTTTTCTCGAGCAATGAGTATCGAGTCTCACATTCGGTAAACTTTTTGCTAAGATAATAAATGGCGTGCTCTTTTCGACCAGACTCGTCATGTTGCCCCAGCACACACCCCATTGAATTTCCCAGCACTGTCAAGTATAATATCAAAGGTCTTCCTTCAACTGGAGGCATCATAATTGGTGGTTCTTGAAGGTATTCCTTGATTCTTTCTAAAGCAATCTGGAATTCATCATTCCACTTTACCACTTGATCTTTCTTCAACAGCTTGAAGATTGGCTCACAAGTAGCAGTCGGATGTGAAATGAACCTGGCGATGTAATTCAGACATCCCAAGAAACCTCTAACTTCCTTCTCTGTGCGGGGAGCCGGCATCTCTTGTGTGGCTTTTACCTTTGCAGGGTCTGCCTGAATACCTTTGTCACTGACAACAAAACCCAGAAGCATACCAGACCTTACCCTGAAGGTACACTTGTTTGGATTCAACCTCAGCTTACATGTCTTCAACCTGTCAAATAGTTTCTGGAGATGATCAAGGTGCTCCTCTTCGGTCTGGGACCTGGCTATCATGTCATCAGCATAAACCTCGATCACGTGGTGAATCATATCGTGGAACAAAGCGACCATGGCGCGCTGATAAGTTGCCCCATCATTCTTCAACCCAAAAGGCATTACCTTGTAACAGAAGGTACCCAACTGTGTAATGAAGGTTGTCTTATCCATGTCCTCAGGAGCCATCTTGATCTGGTTGTAGCCAGAAAAACCATCCATGAAAGAGAAGATCTTATGTTGCACGGTGTTGTCGACTAGAACATCAATGTGAGGAAGTGGGAAGTCATCCTTGGGGCTTGCCCTATTCAGATCTCTATAGTCCACACACATACGTACCTTTACTATCCTTCTTAGGTACCGGAACGACATTGGCAACCCACTGCGGATAAGAAGTGACAGCTAAGAACCCTGCGTCGAACTGTTTCATAAGCTCTGCCTTGATTTTCTGACATTTTGGGGCACATACGACGGACCTTTATCTTTACCGGAGGGCAGTCTTCCTTAGTCGGCAGGTGATGAACCACAATATCAGTGTCCAAACCAGGCATGTCTTCATAGGACCAGCCAAAGATCTCAACATAGTCGCGTAGCCTCTGTATTAACCTCTGCTTGACGCTAAGTTCCAAATTTGCACCTATCTTGACCTCTTTCCTGTCTTCCTCTGTACCCAAGTTCACTTACTCAACTGGCTCTTCATGAGGCTGTATGACCCTTTCTTCCTGCTGTAATAGTCTAGCAAGTTCTCCAGGCACCTCACAATCATCCTCACCTTCGTCCTCGGCTTCGTTGATCGGATTTTTGAAGTCATAACTGGCAGTAGCAGAGTCGTTATCAATGGGATCCATAGTGGATGTGGATCTGCAGTATGATACGTGAGTGTGTGTAAGAAAATAGTTGTTTTGATAAAGTGGGAAACAGAAAAGAAAATACAAGGAGCGCAAAATTTGTAATGCAAGAAACGTCCAATGCTTTATTAATGATATATGAAATGACAAATAATAAGCCCTCACAAGCAAAGCCAAGGTGCCTCGGGCAAGGCACCGGGCCATAAAGTTTCAAACTGTTTATTACAAATCTTAAAACAAAAGTCAATTACTGCGGAATAAAAGAAACATGTATGAAGTCCTTCACCGTCCAGTCATTTGGTCCATCGTTGGTTGCTGGGTAGATCCAGCTGTTAACATTCAGGTTCTCATCATCAGCATCTTTTGTGGCGGAGACAACCTCAATAGCATTAATTCTCGAGCCATGCTTGGGCATGGGTGCAGTTATGACGTTGGGCTTCTCCGGAGCGTCAAACTCAATCTCGTTGGCTTCGATCAGGTCCTGCACCTTATTTTTCAGGGCCCAACAGTCGTTTATATCATGACCTGAACTTTCGGAATGGTAGGCGCACCGCGCGTTGGGATTGTATCTGGGAGAAGTAGTGTTTGGATTCTTGGGAGCCTCTCTCAAGGTCGCCAAGTTATATTTTAACAGATGAGGCAGAGCTTCAGCCAAAGTCATATTGATGCGGGTAAACTGCCATTGTGGTCTTTCCACCCTTTGTTGATTGTTGCGTTATGGAGCAACTGCGGGTCTTGGTATCTCTACAGCATTTACCGTTTGACGGTGTTCGGATCTGCTCTGGCCCCTTGGGCTATAGACTACACTAGTTTCTTTCTTACCTGTGAAAGGCTTCTTCACCGAACTCGAAGAGGTGTCCTTCTGTATTTTACCACTTCGAATGCCAGCTTCTACTCTTTCTTCAGTCAAAATTAACTCAGTAAAACCAGATGACGAGCTCCCGATCAAGTGATTGAAAAATGGACCAGATAGAGTCCCTAAAAACATGTCAACCAACTCCCTATCAGACAAAGGGGGGTGGACTCTTCCAGCCAAGTCTCTCCACTTTTGAGCATAGTCCTTAAAACCTTCACCTGCACCCATGGACATACCCTGGAGCTGAGTACGAGTAGGAGCAAGGTTGGCATTATACTGATACTGCTTTTAGAAAGCAGCACCAAAATCTTCCCAGTTTTGGATGCTGGCTCCTTCCAACTGATAAAACCATTCAAGTTGAGTCCCTGACAGTCTATCTTGAAAGAAATATACCCACAAATTTCTATCAGCAGTGTGGGGTAGGATTTTCCTGACATATGAGCGGAGATGGAGTTTTGGACAGGATACTCCATCGTACTTGGCAAAAACTGGAGCTTTGAACTTATGAGGGATGACCACTCCCGATACCAGTCCCAATTCTCTGAAGTCCAAACCAGGTATTTTCTGAATCTCCATAGCACTCAGACGGTCTTCTAGCTGCTTGTACCTATCCTCAATAGGAGGATATTTCTCATCGTCGTAATCAGTATCGTTATTAAAAACTGTAGGACTAGGGTCCTTTTCCCTTTCTTGGTTCTCCCCGTCCTTGGATGAGGAGGTCATATCAGCTGGTTGTCTTAACCTTTCTCCGAATCTTCTACCCATGTTCAGAATTCCGACCTTCTTCTTCTTCTTCTCTTTCAGAATAAGGGTCTTCAGATCCTCTTGCCCTTTAGCCAGACTTATGAACATCTGTTGGAATTGGGTGTTCTGTGCCTGAAGATCTTTGATGGCTTGATCGGAAGACATTTATGCTGAAATAAACAGCGAAGAAGATGAGAAACCTGTAATGGTACCTGTAATGGTGTGCATGATAATGGGATGCGCATGTAATGATTTCAAAGACTTTGGGAGATTTAAATTTGTAAACCAAAAAATAAACAAAACTTTATTAGCTTAACTTTGAAAGGTTCAACAATGCCTTTAAGGCGTTACAAAGAAGTAAGTAAACAAAATCTAAAACTAGAAAAAGCAAAATCAAAAGTCCCATGGTCGCTTCCTATTTGTGCTGATGTAGTCATTGATCACTCTTTCTTCCTCGAGCTTCCTGGTGAGCTTCAAAATCTTCCTTTCTTGCTCATGGTACTGTTCCCGATAAGTGTCCCGCTCATTCTTCAGCTGAATCTAGGACCTCTGCAACTCCCCAAGATCAGTGGGCATGTAAGGATAGAGAACCATGTAAGGAATGCCTTCTTCATTAGTGGGCTCCACAATCACTGGTAATACGGCCTCATAGGGCATCCCAAGCTTCTGGGCACGAGCTTGGACCCATTAGAGGTAAGGCTTCATAGGAAGGGAAGTCTTTGGTCCCAACTCTTGGTGGTCAGATATGTTCACCATGCCCCAAGCTCATATAAACCTCCGGAGATTCTCTTTAACGTCCTCCTTATAGTCGAATACAATGTCCTCGAGAAGTAACTCATGGGGACCATCTCTCCGAGCACGAACAAATTTTCGCAAAGCTAGACAAGGATTGTAAGTTATACCCCCTCTGATTCCAAGCAATGGGACATTAGGGTATCCTCCACAACGGTCAATAACAGCAATGTCTTCCATAGCCCGGGAACACCAAAGAATATCTGTATGAGCAAGTGACATTATTCTATAGGATCAACCCAAACCTTCTTCATTCTTCAGCACAGACTTAGGGAGGTGAGAAATAAACCACCTCGACAGAACGGCATGCAACACATAAGAATTCCTCTTCTCCTCATAGTACGGGTGTGGAGAGCATGTAAGATATCTCCCAGCAAGGTAGGCACAGGGTTACGAGAAAGGAAAATCTTGACAGCATTCACATCTACAAAGGAATCCGGATTCAGGAAGAGAACCAAACCATAGATAAGGAGAGCCAATACATCTTCAAAAGCTTGAAAATCCAAATCATCCCAGAATAGCTAAGCCTGGTCTATCAGAAATTTGGCTAGAAAACCTTCGACCCCGCTTCGTGTTTCCCAATTGGATACTACATCATCCCGTTTCAAATGCAGAGCTGAGGCAATGTCTTCTGGTCTAGGAACTTCTTCCATACCTGTGAAGGGTACCTGTTCAAGGATGGATATGCCCAATAGATGAGAGAACTCTTCCAAGGTGGGTACCAGCTGGTAATCTGGAAAGGTGAAACAATGATGCACGGGATCAAAGAACTGAAATAGTACGCTCATCATTTGCTCATCAATATTTGAAGTAACCAAGTTGAGAAGTTGACTGTGTCTCTTAATGAACATAGAAGTCTCAGAAACTCTTGAGGCTAGCTCTTTAAGTTGGGCGGGTATTTGCACAAAGTTGACTCGGATGGTATTTCTGTGCACGGAAGCCATAATCTGCAAAACAGAACAAAGATAAATTCCCTTGGTCTTTGAAATGGTTAGTGTAATGAAGCATGAATGCCATGTTATGATGCATGATGTCATGATAAACCACAGGTATAGCAAACATAAGTATTGCACACACAGTCAAATCACACAAAGCCCTTAGGTTTAAGGCTTACATGAGGTCAAAGGTAGTACCCTCTTGAGGTTAAGTTGGTTCAAACTTGTCCTAGAAAAAGTAATCGGGTTCTAGAGGATCTCAATATCACTGACCATCCTCCATCGGTCATGGTTTCAGCTCACGCAATCTTTTCTTGCGGCCGAAACTATCTCGAGAGTATGGTATCAAGGAGTGTAGCATCGAGTATCAACCAGTTCTCAGCTTTACACCGAGGCCGGCTATCTCACTACTTTCTAATGGCCAAGTTGGGTGATTAAAGGTTCTAAGGTAAGTTGATGCTTAACGACACCATGCAGCGGCCCCGTATTCTCCTTGTTTCTCCACAAGGGATACCAGTACCAACCAATGTGCCACATCAACGTAGCTACTGCTTCAACCGTATCGGTCTACGTTGTACAGTTCCCTCACAGTCTATTGCTACTTACCTAAAAGGTATCCCCAGATCTGGGTTAGGATCTATAGTAACCCCAAACAAAACCCTTAAAAGTAAAGCAAACAAAGCAATCAAGAGAAGTAATTATGATGAACTAGATCCTAAGGTATACCCCACTTATTAATTCCCCAGCAGAGTCGCCAGTTCTGTGATACAGTAGCAGAACCGACTATTTTTACTGGTTTGCATTTTGCGTTTTGTGTTTGCAAAATGTCGCGGTAAGAAAGAGTCGCCACCGACTTTTATTTCATCCAATCGGAAAGGAAAAAAGTACATAAAAAATCCTTTTTCGAGATATTCTGAGTACGGGGGGTAGATTATAGAAAGGGAAGGTATTAGCACCCTTTCTATCCATGGTTTTCCATGGGCTCTTAGGCACTTGCTCATCTTTTTAAAATTGCTTGTGTATGTGTTTTGTTTTTGAAAAGATTGACTTCGTGATAACCCTTGTATCAGTCCTCAGAGGTGTGACGAAGTTGTTTTGAAAATTTGTTTAAAAAGTGTAAGTGTGAAAAGTTTTGATTTAAGCAAGTACCTACTATCATCTACCTACTCGAAAAAAGATCGTTTCTATTCTTGTTTACTTTAGACAGCGCCATCCTACTATTGAGAAATAGGTAGCACCGTCGTTGGAGTTTGCAAGGGTCAATTCGAAAGGGATGTACGATCACTAAAGCAATGTTAGGATACCTTAGTAATAACCCTAGAGTCTTAAAATCATATTTGAGGCAACATTTATGAGGCAACATTTCCGAGGAAACATTTCTGAGGCAACATTCGAATGGGACGTTTGATCTTTCTTAGACGGGAGGGAAATCACTAAGATACCTATGCTTAATGATCGTTTACCGAAGGCAACCGAAGTGAGTGTATACCCTAAGAGTGATATGTGCGAGTGATTAGTTTTAGTTATTTATCTTTTCACATTAGGGTTTTCTAACCGTATTAATTTGTCATGCATTCTTGTCATACAATCCTATTAACATACATCTAAACAGTTAAATATTTGCGGGAATTAAAAATGCGAGAAAATAAATCTACATTATTACAAGGCTTCGGGGTGGGGGATTAATTACATAGCCAAAAACCCGGGAATTTAAACAGTAAATAAAACCCTAAATTAAACTATTACAAACCATGAGCAGTTATAGAAATATTGGCAAAAATAATTAACACGCGCGCGATGAATCGAATACGGAACAACTAGGGTTTTGACCCTTGCCTAAACCTAATTGCGATTGATTAAAAAAAGTTTTTGTCATGTTTTATTATTAAAAATAAAATAAAGAAATCATTAAGTTAAAAAAGAAAATCCCAATTCTAATTGATTTTAAATTAAGAAAAATAAACTAATTTATTCTAAAACCTATTTTTTTTTGTATTTTTATTTATTTGAGAAAAAGAAAAAATAAAATTAAATCAAGAGATAACCTAACTTTCTATCTTGATTTTATTTATGAAAATAATTTACAATTTCCCTAATTAAATTAATTTGATAAAAATAATAAAAAAAAAAGGCTAATCCTAATTTTTTGTGAGTTATTGATTTTATGACTTTTTTATGAAAAATAATTAATTTGTGAATTAAAAGGATTAAAAGAAAATTAAAAGGATTAAAAGAAAATTAAAAGGATTAAAAGAAAAGACATAATTAGAAAAGGGTTAGAGATGGGCCTAATAGCAATGCTGGGGGTGTACTAATGGAATTCTGGGCCCAAATGAATCTCAGCCCATTTTGACCTTGCCTGATTCAATGCATGCGTTGACCTTGGGCGTATGGTGGGCCTTTAGTGGAATGGAATTAGATATGGCTGGGGAGGCGTTTAATGGCCAGATCTTGATGGCACACCGTGAAACTCCTGATGTGTAGCGTGCTGGATTACCTATTGAAGAAAAATATGAACAAAGGTTGGGACCTGGGGATCGAACCCGGGTCCTTATGCATACTTCCAATCCCTGCTTGCCAACTGAGTTGTTTTGCTTATTTGTATATATAATAAAAACAAAATATGATATAAGAAAAATAATGGCTATTGGAAAAAAAAACGCGCTAAAGTTCAAACTGCCCAACCCGGGAGCGCCACGCATCATCTTCCTCCTCCCAACTGTCGTCTTAGTAACCAGCCTTTTACCTACAGACGGGACTCCGTAGTTAAAACCCTGTCAACTTCAAAAATGCAGCAAACATGATATAAATTTCATTGGAGGCCATGAATTAACTGGGCTTGAAGCCCTGATCATCATGGTATCCACATCCATCCCTAATTTGGCATGTACTAAGAAGCCCCAAAAATAAGCTTGGAACCCTAGGAATGGCAGATGCCCATATTTGTACTCAAACTTCAATCAAAGCATACCAATACATTGTAAACATGATAACAAACAGAAATATATGATCAAAATGTGTTCATAACGCATAAATCGTGATAATAGAATTTCAAGAAATAGGACAAATCGTGATGTTCTTACATGGTGTTTTAGGACGTGAGGAGGCTTGCTAGTGATTGGAACATGTTCCTGAGACGTCCAGCAACCAATTGGTAAGGTCATGAGGGCTTGAGATGGCCTGTAACTTGGAATTCGATCTGCACTTTTTCTTTGAAATTTTGCAATTGGTTCTGCCTCTTTCACGACTGCTCCACCTCTTTCTTGCCTTGGATCTCTTCTGTATATGTAATGCAACATATTAGGTTAACAAAAACGAATTCAATCTTGCCCGTTATGAAGATTTGATTTGTTCTTTCATGGCATATGATATCTTTCCAAACTTGCTTCAATTCAATCTTTTTCCACCCAAATTAGCCTTGCACGAATTGATTCTCAATTGACAGCACATAATATCTTCCTTCAATGCAAAAATCATCCCTAAAACACATTATATGATTTATTTAGATTTATTTGATTTTATTTGAATTTTAAGTGAATAAAAATCAAAATAAATTAAATAAATAAAGCATGGAGAGTCCCATATGACATGGACTATGCTAGTAATGATATGCAATCTTAAAAAGATTGTCCCATGTGGAAAAAATGCAATTTTGACTAATGTTGACTTTTGGCAATTTTGTAAAAAAAAAGGTCAACTTGGCCAATGCATAACTCTCTCAATTTTGACCCTAGAGAGGTGTTCTTGGACTTTTTAGAAAGCTTAGGATGTCATCTAAGCAACCCTTTTGGTATTATCTCAATTGAGTCTTCCATGTTCATGTATGAACCTTTGACCCAAAAGGTGTTTTTGTTGACTTTTCAAAATGACCTATAATATCAAAATTCATATCTTTTTGTGAGTGCATATTTTGAATTTTGGAGATGAATATGAATTGTAGGGAATTTCAGCCTCTTAAAAATGATATTTGGATGGGTCATTTCTGATAAAGTATGAGAAAGTTATGCTTGGTCAAAGTTGAGTTGACTTTTCCTACAAAACCCTGATTTAGCAACTTTTGGGTTTTGATGAGTTGTGAGAAATCCTTGATGAATCATGATCAAACCTTGATAAAATTATGAATGATACTTAAAAATGATGACGTTGACCAAAAATCTTGAAGTTTGACTGTATATTGGCCACAGTTGACTTTTGACCTAGCACAGTCGATTTTCAGGCCTTTGAGCAATTGACTGAGCAAACTTCTTCTGTAAGGCTTGAAACTTGACATGGATGATCTTGAGAACATATTAGTACAATAGTTAGCATTTGGGATCCTTTGGATTCAACATCTTGATGAAAAATGAAACCCTAATTTGAGGTAGACTGCCTTAGGAGATAGTTTGTCTGGTCAACTCTTGGACTTCCTTGAGCAATTTGAGGACCTCACTTGACATGTATTGAGAAATATGGGAGGGGAAATTTTAGGGCACAACAAATAGAAAGGTTGTAAATATTCAAAGATGATTGTGCTGCAAGTCCAAGCCTGCTACACTGGCCACAACGCTCCAAAACTGTTGCACAGCAGTCCTGTATGCACCCTTCGTTTGGCCATGTGACCTCTGACAGGCAAGCCTTCGATTGACCCACCTTCACATAAAGCTTAGATTGGAGTATTGGTTCCCTTCGAAGCAGCATACTTCGAATCCAATCTGAACCCTTCAAAGCAAGCTTGTTTGAAGAACATTGAGCAAATCTCATAGTCTTATCCTCCAAATCTCACTTGTCAGGCTATGTTGCTTCCAAATCTTTACATAATCAGAGGCTTACGCAAATTGGTGATGCATTACATAAAGGTTCGAAGCTTTGTCTACTGGATAATACTATTCTTGGATAAAATAGAAAAAATCTACGTACCCTTTTTTCATAAAGAGTACTTTAGTCACAAAACCAGCTCCCAATCTGATTTTTGTCTGAATGCAAGCAGTGCCAAAAGCATAAGTCCAATCTCTTGCCCCCAATAGACAGCAAGCCCCCACTTGTACTTGAAAATTGGGAATAACGAAAGGGATCAAATTTTTTTTTGTTTCAACCAAACCATGGTTTGTTATCCTACAAACCTGGTTACTCCAGCACCTCTAACCCTTTCTCTATAAATAGAGAAACAATTTGCAAGCTGATGGGAGGACTTTTAAGTGGTGTGGAAAGAATCTTCAAAAACTCTCAAACTCTCAAAGAATCTCAAACTCTCAAGATTCTCAAACCCTAAATACACTCTCAAAACCATAATCTAAAGAAACACCACACTTGTTTCTTCACTTCGAATCCAGAACCCAGGGAAACACCAACCCAACGTTTTGCTCTTGCTTTCGAATCCAACACTAGAAAACAACACTTATTTCTTTTTCTCTTTCGAATCCATAAGTAACCCAACGCTTGGTTCCTTCTTTCGAGCCCAACTTTAGAAACATAACACTTGTTTCTTCCCTTCGAATCTAAGAAAATCTAGGGCAGCAGTTCAAAGTCCAACACCTATGTTCCATCTTCAAGCAAGGTAAGTCACTCTGACCTTAAACTTTTCGTTTTAAGCATGTACATAACATTTGTTTCCTTTTCGTTTCTTCCCCTTTCGTTTTTTTCTCTTGTCCAAATATGTGGTAGAACTAACCAGTATAGACCCCAAGCGAAATAAGGAGTTTTGCATGAAACAAAGCCTTAAGCTTCACCCCTGGCTGCTCCACATCCCCAAAAAAAAGAGCAAGAAGGGAGAAGCAAAGGCTGTCCACACTGACTACCAGGCCCAATCGAAAGAAGCATCTAGAAGGGTGTCCACACTGACTCCCAGGCCTCAGTCGAAAGAAGGACAAAGGGCATAGTCGAAGGTTACTTGCTCACCCTAACACTCCTGCAATCGAAGGAAGCAGAAAGGTAGAATTAAAGGCTCCATCTCATGTTGGCTGCTAGGCCCAAATCGAAAGGAGCCAGAAGAGAAGAATCGAAGGATCCTGCTGCCTGGATCGAAAAGGCTTATTTTCCCTTCTTTTATTTTGTTTTGTCTTTACATTTTCTTGCTATTCAATATGGTTGTAATAGTGTAGGATATTTATTTTCTGCATTTTTATTTCTTTATACAAATGTTAGTAATTGGGATGTATGGCAAGATAAAACAAACAAGTAGATCACCCTAATCAAAGACTAAATGCATGCAACCAAACACACTTTGCACACATGCACCTCTAGGATAATCCCACTTGTTGCCTAGGAAAATAGTCATGTCCCTTGAATATGGGCATTTTAGCAAAGACCCTCGATAAAAGATCATAGTCCCTCGATGACCCTCAATGTTGCCTTCGGTAAACGATCTAGTCCCTAAATGAAAATTGCTAAAACGTCTCATAGGTTGCCTTCTATGACTATACAAACGACCCACGCCCGTCCCTTCACATCCAAAGATAGGGTTTCTTACCAAATCAATGGTAAAATAGCAATATCTAAAGGAGGAGGAAAAGAACATTAGACCTTTTGAGTAGGTAGGATGCTCATAGTTGCTCGCTTGCTCACAACAAAAATCATTTTTACACCAACACTTTCAAATTGAAACATTTTCAAATGTCAAATCTCTTTGTACGCACTTATAGAGACGAGAATCATTACAAAGAAACTTTTCAAAATCACTTTCAAAAACACATTCCACAAACACATCTTTGAACTATTTTCAAAACTAACACTTTGTACGCATTCTTATAGAGACGAGAATCATTATAAAGAATGTTTTCAAAATACTTTCAAACCCACACCACAAGCACATTTCCAAATGAAAGCAAGTGATTTAGCAAGCAACTAAGAGCTCATAGATAACTACGGATGAAAAGGGTGCTAACACCTTCCCTTTTCATAACCTACCCCCCAAACTCAAGAAATAATCTCGAAAGGTCTTTCTTGTTCTTTTCAGACTTTCCTTATTGGATAAAAGAAAAGTCGGTGGCGACTCTTGCTATCCCCAACAATTGCAATCAAACGCAAAACACCCAAGTCAGTTCTCCCACCGTATTACACAACTTGTCAAGGAGTTCTCTAAGCTTATGTAGGGAGACTTTGAAATGAGTCTTATAAGAGAATTGGATTACTTTCTTGGACTCCAAATAAAGCAACTCAAGGAAGAAACATTTGTATGTCAAGCTAAGCATTGTCTTGAATTACTAAACTGATTAGGCATGGATGATGCAAAGCAAATTGACACTCCTATGGAAACAAATGGAAACTTGGATAGAGATGAAAAGGTTAAGGATATGGACGTCAAGAAATATAGAGGTATGATTGGATCTCTTCTATATCTTACGACATCTAGGCCCGATATTATATTTAGCATTTTCATGTGTGCTCGATATCAATCATCTCCCAAGGAATCACACTTAAAAGAGATTAAGAATATTCTTAGATACCTCATTGGTACCTCTAAGTTTGGGCTTTTGTATTCGAAGGAAAGCGATTGTAGCTTGGTTGGTTACTCCGATTCCGATTTTGCCGATTGTAAATCGGATAGAAAAAGTACTAGTGGAACTTGTCACATGTTTTCAAATTCATTGGTTAGTTTATATAGTAAAAAACAAGTTTCAGTAGCTTTGTCAACGGCCGAGGCGGAATACATGGAAACCGGAAGTTGTTGTGCTCAAACTTGTGGCTTAAGAAAGAATTACTTGATTTTGACATTAAACTTTCGCATATTCCTATCATGTACGACAACACTAGTGCAATTAATTTAACCAAGGACTTGGTGATACATTCTCGCAATAAAATTTTTGAGATACGCCACCACTTCCTTCGTGATTATGTTGAAAAAGAAGATCTTGTATTCAAGCATGTTGATAGTAAAAATCAACTTGCCGATATTTTTACAAAACCTCTTGCAAACCGTTTTTCAATATTCGTGGAGAATTGAGGATTATTGATATATCTAATGTTGCTTAAATTACCTTGTTTCATGCACTTTTATACATTTGGTCTAACCTTCATTTGAGTATTTAAAATCATATGAGTGCATCTTCATTTCCATAAAAGTTAAGGTAATGTTGTTCTAAATTTCTCCTTGAAAGTAAGAATTTTCTTTTGCATGTTGTTTATGTTCCAAATGTTTGATAAATTCAAAGTGATAAAATCCATGATTGTTCATTTCCAAAAATTTCAATTGATAACCTGTTTTAGACTGGCACGACAAATAAACATGGGCCCAATCTTACCCCTTCTTTCTATACGGTCCATGCGCCCATGACTCGAACCTACCCATTCTCTGTCAGTGGATATCGACCCTTTCCCCTCCCAAACCAGAAGTGACCTAAGATGATCGACGAGCACCTCTCAATTTGCCCGACCTCAAGTCGCACAGATAACCAGGAACCAACCAGATCGCTTCCTGTAACCTACCTCCTCCTCGGATCTAACGGCTAGTTACAGGCACACCTGCCCGGTATGAAAAAGTCCTGGCAGTTACCTATTTTTGCGGACCCGCATATCCCAGCCCAAAAATAGGAACCAATGGTCATATTCCAGGGGAATTATATAAACCCTCACACATGTGAGAGTCGGGTATCGAATATTCACTATTCACAACTAATACCTTAACACTTTGCTTGTATCTCTTTGCTCCCACTCTTACTTGATCATCAGAGTGCCTTGCAGGTACATCCCCCTTTTTCCTCCTTGACATCACAGCCCGACCGAAGATCATTATCCGACCACCTTGCAGGTTCTGATCAACCGGTAAGATCAGTGGCGCCGTCTGTGGGAAACCTGTTATCCCCATTTTTCTTTCCCCGTAACTCAAAGATCAAAGCAGATATTCAAGATTCCTTTCACCAATCATGGCCGACCATGATGATCTCCACCTATGTTGCACCCCAAAATTTACCCTCTTGATTTAGGCTTATGTTTCATCATGAATATCATATTGCATTGCATTCATACATTGTGATGGGATCAAAGCACTTTGGTTATCAAGTTTTCCTCAAGCTTTGAAGATTGATTGCATTGACAAGTTGCTCAAGTAGAATCTTATCATCTAAACCTTTGGATCTTTCAAGCTCAAAAGTTATTGCATATCTCAAGATATTTTATCCATCTCTTTGGATCATCAGAGGATTGAAGCTTGTGTTTGATTATAAGAGGAATCACTCTTTTGATTCACCAGTCAAAATTAGGGTTTTGCTTGATCAAGGCTTTTGATCAATGTACAAGTCTTGATTTGGAGGCTACATCTCATTGGTATTTGAAAAGTCTTTGTACAAGAAATTGGTCAAGATCATCAGAGGAGTTGAAGTTTTGAAGATGATTCATCAGTCTCCTAAGGTGTTGACCAAAACTAGGGTTTGGGATTTCATCAAGATTTCTTGAGAATTTTGAAGTGAAACTTTGTACATGGCCTCTATATATTTGGAAGATCATATGTTTGAAGTCTTGATCATCAATTTTGAAGGGAAGTGGATCAATTGATTCAAAGGGGCAAAATGGCCATTTTGGTCAAAATTAGTCAAAATCAGGAGTTGACCAAGTTGGACTTTTTGTCAACCATCAATTTAAGCATCCTCTTTTCATATTCCATACCCAAATTCACCTTTGAATCATGAGAAATGGTGAGTTTGAGTGAAACTTGTTCAAGAAGTAACTTTAAAATTAAAAAAAAATCTAAGTGTCAAGATGACTTCTCTTGGGCAAGTCACGCGCGTAATTTCATCAAACACTTGGCATGCCATTTTGTGGAATCAATTTCTTGTGACTCAAGCCTCAATTTAAAAAATTTAAAAGAGGATTTTGTTGCCTTCCATGAGAGCTTCCCATTGAGCCTTGAATCATTTAATTTGGCCAAAGTTTGAGTAAGTTGCAACACCTCAAAGTTGGTACCTCAAGGCTAACTTCATGCACACCATGCAAGCTAGACGCGTGCGCGGACCAGGCAAGCCAAATCACACTTTTGCCTCAAGTTTTCAACATCATTTCTCCATCAAGTCAGCATCAATTTGAGAAGTTCAAGGCCCTATGATATTCTATATTATGAGAGCTCTTGAAAGGCCCCTCAAGCATCCAAAACGCACGAAGGAATTTCAAGAGGCCTGAGCATAAAGTCATCTAGCCAGATTATTGGAAAACCATGTCCATGTTGCAGATTTTTGCACAAATTCAGTTTTGATTGATGTCATGTAGCATTCAGCATGTGTTTAGCACGAAATTTACACTCTTTGATTGCCAAAACAAGTCAAGCCAAGTCACACCATGTTCATGACCCCCCTTATTCATGCTTGGCCAAAATGGCAAGTCCCTCCTCTCTCATTTTTCCCCTCACGTGATCAGCATAGCCAGCTCACCAAATGCACATTCTTTGCTCAAAACTCCACTCAACATGACATCACCAAAATGACTTCTAGGCTGGGCATAACAGAAGCAAAACGCATCACCATGATCACTCTATTCATTTTTCTGTTTTTTGGCAATTCTGCTTCTAACGGTCTTGAGTTCTTCAAAGACCTTTTTATCCTCAGCAATCACTCTATATAAGGGATATTTCACTCTCTTTCAAGGGACGCATTCATTCTCTCAAAAAGATCAGAAGCTGATATCTCTCTCTCAAAAAAAAAATCTGCTTCGAAGCTTCTTTATTCTCCATTCCAGAGCTCGATTCATGACCATTTTCACTTCATTGGAGCATTAGAAGCAAGGGAGAACGGTTTTCACTTTATTTTAGAGGCCATAGTTGAGTTTATTTCTCAACTCGAAAGGTATTTTCAGATCTTGATTCTTCATAATTTTGCTTGTTTCATGTGATTTAAAGCTTGTGATCATGTTCATAGTTGGCCAGATCTTACATCTGATGTATAAACTTGTTTAATTTTGAAGCATATGCGATTTGGTGAACTTTTGGTTTTTCATGATTTAATGATTTTCTCAATTTTCTTGCTTTGATTTCTACTTCTATGATCGATCATTTTGAATTTTGTAAAAAGCATGATGTAGTTGATAGTTTGAGCTTTGATTTGTGATTTGAATCATTAATTTTGGTGGAGGAACGAGGCAGAAATTGCAAGTAGAACATAGGTGTCTGAAATTGAAAAAAAACGCGCGTTAGGGCTTGTCTTGAGGAACAAGATGATGGTGTGGCTGGATCTGATTGGTCCATGTGATTTTTAATGCAATTTTTCATATTTTTGTTTTTAATTTATGATTCTTCTGATTTTATTTTGTGATCTAAACATTTTCAAAAATCATGAAAAAATTACCATTGGCTAATAATAATTTTTAGTATTTGTCTTTTTTTTAAAAATTTTTTTAGAAATGTTTTGATTGGTTCAAAAATTTCATAAGTTTAATTAATTGTTTTTTCAAAGATTATTTTTATTTTAATAGTTCTTTTGATCTGAAAATTCCACAAAAAATGTTTTGGACTCATAAAATAATTTAGAAATTGATTCTGATTTTTGTTTAGAATTTTTTCTATTTTTGATTTGAAATTTAATTTGAGAAGTTTATTTGAAATATTTGTTTCATAATTTTTGTTTTAATACTTCCTTTAATTCAAAAATCCTCAAAAAAATCATGTAAGTTAGTTTTTAATCATAGAGTCTGAATACAATTTTGTTTTGACCTTTTTATGAATTTTGGTTAGGGTTTTCATTTTTTGTCATTAAATATTAGTTTAGTTGTTTAATTATTTGTTAGATTTTATTTTAATATTTCCTTTAATTCAAAAATTCCACAAAAAATCAGGGATGTGTGTTTTTAATTCTAATATTTGAATATAATTTTGGTTGGATATTTTTCTAACTTTTGATTAAAATTTTATTTTTAGATGTGATTATTTGTTTAATTGATTATTTGTTTTTTTGATTAATTGCATGATCTTGGTTTGAATTGTTTGAATTTTGATCTTACCTAACTAATATCTAAGATTAAAATTCAAACAATTAGGGTTTTGAAGCTTACATTGCAAGTTTCATTTTCAAAACCATTATGCCCTGGACTTTCAATGGACTTTAGGTCTTGTTTATGGATGATGAATGTATTGAGGATCTGAAAACCATTTTTCTTGAATTATTTGACTTGGTTTGATACTTTTTCCATAAATTATTTTGAAAACTTGTCTAGTTTGTTAGTTTTGCCAACTAGTTTTGAACTTTGGGCCTCATTTGATCCCCTCCTCAACCATTCATGAACTTAAGACTTGCTTTCTGAATTCTACACACTTCAAAGATGCTAATAAAATTTTGGTTTGAATTATTGAAATCCTTTTCTATTTTTGATGTATTTTTAAAGAGAAGGTACCCAATTTGTGTTGCATATCTTGTTGCAATTTGCTTGATGGCCAATGAACTTGGGTGAGGCCTATGATTGGGCACCTAATGATCATGTTGGATGTGTTTATCCACATAACTCAAGTCATTTCACTTAATGCCCCATGTTTGAATGATTGAACCTTTTGATGCATTGTGTGAGATTCCTCTTTTATTATGCTTGTGAGCTGTGATGAATTAATTGTGCATGATTGAATTGTGGTTGCTACTGACCTTTATGGTCTTTGATTGTATTCTTCTCAAGCTCCCATGATCCTTGATTGATATTGAATTGTCAACTCAATATGATGATAGAAAGGAGCAACATTCCTCTAATTTTTTACCTAATTCTGCATATGCCTGTTTCTTTTTGTCTATCATATCTAATGTTTGATAATTGTTATCATGTCCTCTCACTTCATTATGGTGTCATCATCCATCCCTTATGTTGGTCATCATTCAATTTATGGGAATACTAACCTGGCTGTTGAATGTGCGAGGTACTTTGAGAAAAGTTTTCCATTTTTGACTTGAGGCTACTGTGTTTCACTTTATTTGTGGAACACAACTTATTATATTGGCACTGCTCTTGTGTTTGGTATATTTGATATTCTATGCAGGATATGTGTTGTACCCCAAAATTTTCCCTCTCATTTCATCAACATTTCAACATCACAAGACTCTTGGAAGTCAAGATCAAGCTAGGGTTTGCTCTGCTCAAGACACCTCCTTGCACTGTTGACCCAAATTAGGGTTTGAGTTTGCATAGGGATGTTTTGACCTACAATACCCAAAATGACTTTCATACTTCATGTTGGGCTCACAAGTTTGTCCATACCAAATTTCAAGCTTTGATTCAAATTTTTGCCCAGCCAATTGGACAGTTGACCTAGAAATCAGTTGTATTGGGGAAAAAGTCAATTGTGGCCAATTGACAGTCAAACTTCATGAATTTTTACCCACATCAACACTATTAACTCATATGAACCATTTTATCAAGTTTGGATCACAACTCCACAAGAAATTTGATCAAATCACCAAAAGGGCAAAATGGTCATTTTTAGGGTTTTGACTGCACAAAGGATTTTTGACTGTTTGACCAAACCAATGGCAAATCAATCTCAACCATGGACTCAAGGACTCAATGACATTATCTTGATCCATTCAACAAGTTCAAAAGATCTCAAATGCATAGGATTGACAGATGATTTTTCAGTCAACTGATCAAAATTTGACTGTACACTGAAAAGTCAAACTTTGACTTTTTGGTCAAAATCAAGTGCCAAGGGTCATTTTTCATCAAGACATGTCCAATTATGAAACTTGTTCATCAAGAAACCCAAAAATGCAAATTAGGGTTTAAAATGGAAAATTTTCATAACTTACAAATTTTCTAAGTTATAAAATTTTCTTATTTTTTCCTAAATTTGTCCCTTTTTTTCACCAAGATACAAATGTATTCAAACAAAACTTGCAACATGAAAGTTGTAGTCCATCACAAAGTCTACAACTTTTATTCACAAAGCTTTATCAAAAGAAGCTTGTATCTCAAGTTATGATTTTTGGAACAAGGGTACCTAAAACTTTTAACTTAGAGAAATCTTGCCCTAGTTTAGGCAGGATTTTGACCCATCTTCTTCGCCATTTTTCACATAGTTCCACTTGAAGTTTCAAGTTGCATTTCAAAGATGGATTATAATACATTTTGCAAGCTTTCCAAATTGTCCAAGAACTCCTCAAACACCTTTGTGGTTAGAGAGAATCCAATGCTTGAAGTTGGAAAAAACTCACTTTGAAACCATGGCCAATACATGTTCATACCAAGTTGTAAACCTGACCAAACTAGCTTAGTACATGATTACAGGCCTCTAAACCAATTTACACTCCAAAATTGAATGCAAATACATTGGACATTGGCATTGTTCTGATCAAGAGAGCTTTGTACAATAAACATTGTCATTTTAAGCATAAAGGCCACACTTCCATTTTCATAAAGGGCACTTTATGTCAAATTGCTTTTTCTTGAGCCTTGGACTTTCTTCCTTTGCAGCAAACAAGCTCCACAATCTCAGGCATAGTACAAGAAGTTGGTGCATGCTTGGAGATAGCCTGTACAGGCCTGTCTCACTTCACTTCCAACTTTTCTTTCAAAACAAGTCAAAGGGCCAAAAGCTTGTATCTCTCATATCTGATAAAACCAACTAGAACAAAGTTGTCAAACAAGTTTTGCATATCCTCACAAGTCAGAAGCACGAGCCCTTGACCCCTTAAACCTCCTTGTATACAAAATCACCATTTTTCTACAAAATAGGGCAAGCCCTGCAGAACCATCTCCATCTCCACTTTCCCTCGTGCGTTTTGCCTCAAACTTGTTCCAATATCTTCCATCCAACTCACCTAAACTATTCCAGACCTCCATTGCCAGCTGTAACACCATTAACACACATTGCCATTCTTGTTTGGAAGCTTTGCAGGTTGAGTTCTGTAGCACGATTCAAGCTACTTCAAAATAATCCAAGCATTGGAAAAGCTTTGGTGGACCTCAGGCAAGCTCAAAAGAACCTCAAGCACCCTTGGAAGTTGCTGCATTGTCCAGCTCGAAGTCAACTGAAACAGGTATTTCATGAACTTCTATCTCTCTATTTAGGAATAGTTAGACTTAGGTTTGTGAATGAAAGATGTTGTATTCATAGCCCTGAAACCATACATGTGCTTAGTTTTCATTTATATTAATCATGCTAGGAGAATTTCGTTCATGAACTTTCTCAAAAAACTAGGTTAAGAATTAGGGCCATAGAAATTCTCTCTGGTCTTTGAGAGCTAGCTTAAGTTTTTTATATGGTTAGATTCGTTGTTTGATGCTCTACAAGTTTCATGTTATGAGTTTTGTCAAAAAAGCAAGGAATCAGGAGATAGCATTTTGTGTACAGAAGCGCGCGTGTTCTGGTTCAAAGGAAGAAGATGAAGTTGTCTTTGGGTTGGGCCTGTACAGGCTTACTTTTGGCACCCCCCCTCTTTTCTTTTTACACCCCCCTGGCCCATTTCTTGTATATTTTTCATTTTTGCATTTTTATTTTTTCTCTGACCTTGATATTTTATTTTCAAATATAAAAAATACTTAAAAAATATTTTCAGAAATTTTTATATTTATTTGATATTTATTTTAATTAATTCTAGTATTAATACATTAAATACTTTATATTTACTTTTGTTTAAATGTAAAAATAATGTAAAAAATACTTTTATTTTTATTTTATTATTTTTATACACATTTGAAAACATTTTTTAGAATATATACATTTTTGTAAATAATTAATTTTTATCTTTATATACTTAATATATTTAATATGTATATATATACTTATATACTTTATTTTATTAAATAATTAGAGCAAAAAACACAAAAATAACACATTTTTATTTTTATTAATAATTGATACTAAAATACCTTTTTTACAATATATTTTTATTTTGTGTACAAATTGATACATTATTGTATATAAATAATAAATAATACTATTTATGTAAGAAATTAGGGTTTTTGCTCTAAAAAATAAAATAATTGAAATTGACTTTTTATTTATTTACATTTCACATTAAAAATACTTTTTACATACATAAAAACTTTTTTGCATAATACATTTTATTTAATATTTATTTATTGTATTTATTTAAATATTGTACATTTAAATATTATGCCTTGTACATTCAATTTGGTTGTAATAATTTAGGATTTAATTTCTTGAAAAATAATCCCCAATTCAAATTTGTACCCCCCTCCCTATATCATGTTGTAATAGTGTAGAATTTAAAATTCTTGCACCTTTAAGCTTTCAATTATGCCATGATTAGACCTAGGGTTTGTATGCAAAATAAAATCAACAATTAGTTTGACCTAATCCAAGATAACAATGCATGAAAATAAACACAGTGCACACTTGCACCCCTAGGGTTACAATCCACTTGTTGCCTTCAAAAATGGGTCATGATATGCATGTCAAGTACTTTGGCAAAACAAAAATAAAACAAAAGATCATAGTCCCTCGATGACGCTATCTGAGTTGCCTAAACCAAATGATCAAGTCCCTCAAGAAAATTGCCAAAAATACTTGACACCATTGCTATCATGGTCTATACGATGACCCGCGCCTGTCCCGTTTAACATCCTAACACAAGGTTTTTCACCAAATACAAATGGTGAAACAACACTGTTAAAAGGATTAAAAACATAAGAAAGATCTTTGAGTAAAATAGGGTAGACGACTCCTAGTTACTTGATCAAAAACTTGCAAAAACATCCTTGCTATCTTCAAAACACACTTCACAAACACAATTTCAAAACGCTACTTTCAAACATTGAAAACTTTTCAAAAGACAAAAATACCTTTGTATACATTCAAACAAGAATCATTACAAAGGTTGCCACAACGATGGCCTCTTTTCAAAACATCTTTCAAAATCACACACAAAGCACCATTTCAAACAATTGAAAAGCAAAGCAAGTGATCTAAACAAGTAACTAAGAGCCCATGGATAACCATAGATAGAAAGGGTGCTAATACCTTCCCTTTCTATAATCTACTCCCCGAACCCAAGAAAACATATCAAAGGTCTTTCCTGTGCTTTTTGACCTTTCCTTAGGATAAAATAGAAAGTCGGTGGCGACTCTTGCTAAACCGAAACATTTGTGAACACAAACGCAAAACCTTAAGTCAGTTATCCCATCGTATTACAGAACTGGTGACTCTGCTGGAGATATCTATAAAAGTGGAGTAACCTTAGGGCTTAGATCACCCTTTGCATGATTATTGTTTGCTTTGATTGCTTTACATTTGGTTCTCTTGTTTGGGCTTGAAATCCTCTACCCGGATTTGGGAAACATTCATAGGTAAATAGCAATACATTGTTAAAATTGTGCGGGGTATACCGACACGGTTGAAGCAATAGCTATATTAGTGCGACATATTTGTGAGTATCGGTAGCCTTTGAGTTAATCAAAGAGAACATGGGGCCGCTGAGTGATATCATGAAGCACTAATGAACTCTTAGAACCTTACTTGACCATCTTGGCCTTTTATTAGGGGTAGTGAGATGACCGGCTTTGGTGCAGTCCGAAGTTGGTAGATACTCGATACTACACTCATTGAGGGTTGTTTTCTTGGAATATTTTGGTCACTAGTTAAGTGGCTAAACCAAAACAATGAACATAGAAAACAATCCAATGATATTGAGCTCCTTAGAACCCGGTTACTATTTATAGGACAGGTTTGAGCCAACTAAACTCAAGAGGGTACTTACCTATGAAACCTCATGCAAGCCTGAAACTAGGGTTTTGTGTGACTTTCTTGTACATGTGCTTGTGCATACATCATGAACATCATAAAGCATCATATGCATCCACTAACCATTTCAAGGGTTTGGATCTTCATCTTTGTTCTTGTTTTGTAGGTCATGGAATCTCTTCGCAGGAAAACAATTCAAGTCAACCTTGTGAGAATCCCTCCTCAACTCAAGGAGCTCACTTCTAGGATTCCAGAGAATTCCCTCTTCAGTGAAAGACATGGTAGACTCCTCAACTTGGTTAACACCAACATTGAAGAAGACATGGTGAAATTCCTCTTCCAGTTCTTTGACCCCCTACACCACTGTTTCACATTCCCTGATTACCAATTGGTGCCTACTTTGGAGGAATTTTCTCAACTCTTGAGAATTCCTATTCTTAATCAACTACCCTACAACGGTACGGAAAAGGAACCAAAGCCTGAAGATGTTGCTCAAGCATTACACTTGCAACCATCTGACATCAAGGGCATTGGGAAACCAGAAGTGGTGTCAAGGGCTTCTTGGCAAAGTTTCTGTTTGAGAAGGAACAAGAATGCTGGAATTCTCTTGATCTACAAGCCTTTGAAGAGATTGTGGCACTCCTCATCTATGGGTTGGTCTTGTTCCCAAACCCTGATCAGCTTATAGATGTGAATGTTGTCAAGATTTTCATATCCAGGAATCATGTACCTACATTGCTTGGGGACATCTTACACTCATTTTACAAACGAACAATGAGGAAAAGAGGTGTTCTCATGTGTTGTACTCCTCTCCTAGCAAGGTGGTTTATTTCTCACCTTCCACAATCAGTTTTGAAGAATGAACAGGGTTTAAGGTGGTCACAACGGTTGATGACCCTCACACATTCTGATGTACATTGGTGTTCTCTATCCAGAGAAAATGTCATCATCGTTGATCATTGTGGGGAATTCCCTAATGTCCCACTACTTGGCATTATAGGAGGCATTACCTATAACCCCTGTCTAGCTTTGAGACAATTTGGATATGCTCGGAGGGATGGCCCTTATGACGTGCTGATTCTTGACCTAGTTTTTGACTTCGACAATGATGCGCAAGGACTTCGACAAAGGTTCATCAGAGCTTGGAGGATGCCCAACAAAGTGGATAGTAAGACACTGGGGCACAAAAATTCCATCCCTCTTGAGCCTTACCTCAAGTGGGTACGAACTCGCGCCCAGAATCTTATGATGTCATACTCTCACATTCTCCCCTTGATCAAAGAACCTGTTACGGAAGGAGAGGTTCCATACACCATCCTACATCCTGACATGCCAACATCATGGGAAGAAATGCAAAAGAGTTGGATCCAACTCAAGGAAGAGCAGAATACTTTTGAAGCCAGCTTCTATGCCAGTGAGAAGAAGGTTTTGGAGCTTACCCGCCGACTTCATGAGGAGGAAACTCTCAACACTTACATCGCACCAAAGAGGATGCGCAATGTCTTTTTAAATTAAGAATTTTGTAATATTTTTCCCATGGGGCACTTATGTACTAACAATTTCTTCTTAATATGACGTGCGTTATTTTTGTTTGCAACAAATTTGAATTTCTAAATCATTGAATGCATTACATGAATAACATACCATTCATCATATGCATAAACAGGTCTTCACACCAGGTTTCCTTATCTTTCTGCTGTTTATTTCAACAAGATGGATTTGGAGCAGACGGTAAAGGATCTGCAGGCACAAAATTCACAATTCCAGCAACTCCTCATGACCTTGGCAAAGGGTCAAGAGGACCTCAAAGCTCTGTTGGAGAAGAATAAATAGAAAAAGAAAAAGAGACCTGGAGTAGCCACTTTTGGAAGAAGGTTTGAGAGCAATGCTAGGAAGGTTCTTGAGTTCCCCTCAACGTCTGACGAAGGGGCCGGTAAAGGGAAAGGGACTGTTGTACCTTCTGAATCTGAGATTGAAGAGGAGGAAGAGGAAGAAGACGAAGACTACTCCGAACAACAGTATCCTCCAGCGGATGATAAATATAAGAATCTTGAGGATAGACTGGCAGCCATGGAGTTGCAGAGGGTCCCTGGTTTGGATTTTGAAGAACTAGGGCTGGTAGCTGGGATTGTTATCCCTCCCAAGTTCAAGGTACCAACCTTTGCCAAGTATGACGGTCTGTCGTGCCCAAAGATGCACCTGGGATCATATGTCAGAAAAATCCAACCCCACTCATCTGATAAAGACCTTTGGGTACACTTTTTTCAAGACAGTTTGTCTGGAACACAGTTGGATTGGTTCTACCAACTCGAGAGATCAGAGGTTCACAATTGGGAAGACTTAGCAGCTGCTTTTTATCGTCAATATCAATACAATGCTGATTTGGCGCCCACTCATACTCAGCTACAAAGTATGGGAATGGCTTCCAATGAAGGGTTTAAAGAGTACGCCCAGAAGTGGCATGATCTGGCTGGAAGGGTGCAGCCACCGCTATCAGATATGGAGTTAGTTGACATGTTTCTGGGGACCCTGTCTGGCCCCTTCTTCAATCATCTAATCGGGAGTTCTTCCGCAGGATTTACTGAACAAATCTTGACCGGCGAAAGGGTTGAGGCCGGTATTAAGAGTGGAAAGATTCAGAAGGATGCTTCCGCATCCACAGCTGTTAAGAAACCCTTCCCAGCTAAGAAGGAAGCATCTGCTGTGTATTCTCAGAAGGGTCAGGGAAGAACTGAGCGCCGGCCAACTGTAGGGGTTGTGATGATTCAAAATTCTTCAAATGATCAACCTTGCAGTATTCAGTCAAGACCTAATCAACAACGGGTAGAAAGGCCACAACGGCAGTTCACCCGAATCAACATGACGCCAGCTCAGGTACTCCCCCATTAGTTGAAGCTAAATCTTACCAGTTTGAAGGAAGCGCCAAAGAACCCTAACACCTCCTCTCCATACTACCACTCCAATGCCAAATGTGCTTACCATTCTGACAGTGTTGGGCACGATACCAATAATTGTTGGGCGCTTAAGAACAAAATCCAGGATCTGATTGATGCCAAAGAAGTAGAATTTGATGCTCCTGAGAAGCCTAATGTTATATCTGCTCCGATGCCCAAGCACGGCCACAATGTTCATGCCGTTTTAGAAGACCTCCATGTTACAGATGTTGCCGATCTTTTGACTCCATTGTTAGTGATTAAAGAGAAGTTGATGAGAGTCGGGATATTCCCAGGCTGTGGGAAGGACTGTTATTTTTGTTTGAACATATGAGTTGACTGCCCAATGTTGAAATCAGGTTTCTAACGCCTGATGGATACCCAAGAGATACTTTTCCAGAAAACCCCTGTTGATACCTTCAATCCTGTTGCTCCTGCTACTTTTGCTACTTCAACCAACGATATTGCAATCATAACCATTTCCGACAATCCTCCCAATGCTTACAAAAGGCCTGTCAGGATTACACCCAACTCTAAATGTGTACCATTAAAGATCACCATGTCGGGACCTGTCCCGTACCAATCCAGCAAAACGATACCATGAAACTATGGGGGAGAAATCTTCTACCATGGTATCAAACAAATTGAAACAATCCAAGAGAATTCTGAAAAAGAAAACCCTGATATAGGGAACATTGCAGGTACAAGCAAGATAACTCGCAGCGGCCGGAATTTTTCTCTAGAGATTTCTCCCCCTCGAGCAGTTTTCGGACCCTCGAAAGCTTCCGTACCTGTTAGGCCATATGTGCAAGTCCCGATGATTGAATAATTGGATACTCCCGAAGTAAGACCATCTGCTAATACTACCGACAAGGGTAAGGGGATACTGGAAGTGCCTGTCAGGACGAAGGCTCATGTTGTGGTTATCCCCGAAACCACTCAGAAAGAAATGGATGAAATCTTGAAAATAATCAGAAAAAGTGACTACGACGTTGTGGAACAGCTAGGGCAGACCCCTTCTAAAATTTCAATGTTAGCTCTCCTTCTCTGTTCTGAGGCCCATGCTAAGGCCCTAATCAAATTCTTGAAGGCGGCACATGTACTCCAAGAGACTTCGGCTGACCAATTTCAGGAGTGTGTGGCCAGTCTTACTGCTGATAATGGCCTTGGCTTTTCCGATGCTGACTTGACCTCCAAAGGAAGGAAACACAACGACGCGCTACATGTCTCAGTTGAATGTAGGGGAACCACCCTCGCCCATGTCTTAGTTGATACTGGTTCTTCCTTGAATGTGTTGCCGAAGAAATCCTTAGATCGTTTGGATTGCGAAGGATTGACCCTCAAACCTAGTAACATCGTTGTTAGGGCCTTTGATGGGTCCAAAAGAATGGTTCATGGAGAGGTTGATATTCCTATCAAAGTAGGCACAGAAGTTTTTAACTCCACCTTTTATGTGATGGACATTCGTCCGTCATATTCGTGTTTGTTAGGGAGACCGTGGATCCATTATGTCGGGACAGTTACCTCCTCTTTGCACCAAATGCTGAAATATCCTGTTAAGGGTAAGATTATAACAGTGCACGGCGAGGAAGAGTACATGATAAGTCATCTCAATTCCTTCCGCTATGTGGAGTTGGATGGCGAGTTCATCGAAACGCCTTTCCAACATTTTGAGGAAGTTTCTCCCGAGATAGCAGTTGCGAAGACAATGGTTGAGGCGCCTGCCATTCCCAAGCATGTATCTAGGATGGCATCTCTCAAGGACGCAGAGGCTGTAATTAAAGAATGGAAGAGTACAGTATGGGGGCAATTTCCTGACTTTCCCCATAAGACGGACAAGTTTGGGTTAGGATTCACTGCTGCAGGACAAAAGGCTATGCGTCGCTCCAAAGCTGGAGGGCCACCCGTGAAGATCTCTCACCATGGAATCAATGTTGTCGAAGATGAAGATGAAGAGAGCCACTTTGAAGATTGGATCTTTCCGACTGTCGAAGGGGGTTTAAGCAACTGGGAAGCAAAGGATTTTATTCCCATCACCTTTATCAACCAGTAATTTTATCTTTGAACAATTTCCCATTTATGGTCTGTAATAACTAAACAATTCGCACACTATTTTCACCTCATGCCTTGCCCGGGGCATGTAGGTCCATTTGTAAGGGCTTGATTTTCTTCATTATCATATTCCATGTTTTAATGAATCATTGGACGTTTTTCATCTATAAACTGCTGTGTTCTTTTTCTTTCCTTTTGCATTTGTTTGTTTAAGGATGGTTATCCCTTACACACACCCACACTCACAAATGCAAGTACCCATCCACTCCGGATTCCATGGGTGACTATTCTGCTTTAGCCATCGATAACTCTGAAGATTTGGTCAATCATGCTGAGTACAAAGTTGACGAAGATTGTGAAGTACCGGGAGAGTTAGCCAGACTTTTGCAACAAGAAGAGAGGGCTATTCTGCCTCATGAAGAGTTTCTAGAAACCATCAACTTGGGGACAGAGGAAGACAGGAAAGAAGTAAAAGTGGGTGCCAACCTGGAACCAAGTGTCAAAGAGCGCTTACAGCAGTTGTTGAACAAATATGTTGAAATCTTCGCCTGGTCTTATGAAGACATGCCAGGGTTAGACACAGATATCGTGGTTCACCGTCTCCCTACAAGAGAAGACTGTCCACCGGTTAAGCAAAAGGTCTTCCGATTGAGGCCTGACATGTCTGAGAAGATTAAAGCTGAGGTAATGAAACAATTCAACGCTGGCTTTCTGGCTGTTACTTCCTATCCATAATGGGTTGCTAACATTGTGCCCGTGCCTAAGAAGGACGGCAAAGTCAGAATGTGCGTGGACTATCGGGATTTAAACAGGGCTAGCCCTAAAGATGATTTTCCGCTGCCACATATCGACATCTTGGTTGACAACACAGCTCAGCACAAGGTATTTTCCTTCATGGATGGATTCTCGGGATACAACCAGATCAAAATGGCCCCCGAGGACATGGAGAAAACTACTTTTGTCACGCAATGGGGTACCTTCTGCTACAAAGTGATGCCATTTGGACTGAAGAATGCAGGGGCAACCTATCAACGCGCCATGGTAGCTTTGTTTCATGATATGATACATCATGAGATCGAAGTTTATGTAGACGACATGATAGCTCGATCACAGACAGAAGAAGAACACCTTGAGCATTTGCAAAAGTTGTTTGCCAGGTTGAAGGAGTATAAGCTCAGACTAAACCCAAGCAAGTGCACTTTTGGGGTTAGGTCTGGTAAACTTTTGGGATTTATTGTCAGCAACAAAGGCATTGAGGTCGACCAGCTAAAGTAAAGGCTATACAAGAAATGCCTGCTCCCCGTACTGAAAAGGAGGTTAGAGGATTCTTGGGACGCTTGAACTATATTGCCAGGTTCATCTCTCATCTGACATCTACCTGTGAGCCAATCTTCAAGCTGTTGAAGAAAGATCAGGTGGTTGAATGGAACAATGATAGTCAAGTTGCTTTTGATAAGATCAAGGAGTATTTACTGGAACCTCCTATTTTGATGCCACCCGTCGAAGGAAGGCCATTAATCATGTATCTGATTGTTTTAGATAACTCAATGGGGTGCGTACTGGGCCAACATGACGAGTCTGGTCGAAAAGAGCATGCCATTTATTACCTTAGCAAAAAGTTTACTGACTGCGAGACTCGCTACTCACTGCTCGAGAAAACTTGCTGCACTTTGGTATGGGCTGCTCGCCGGCTAAGGCAGTATATGTTGACACATACCACTCTGCTGATTTCCAAAATGGATCCGATCAAGTATATCTTCGAGAAGCCTGCTTTATCTAGAAGAATCACTAGATGGCAAATGATCCTGACTGAGTATGATATCCAGTATACTACCCAAAAAGCTATAAAGGGGAGTGTACTAGCTGACCATCTAGCTCATCAAGCCGTCGAAGATTACCAATCTATGAGATTCGACTTCCCTGACGAGGACATCACCACATTGGACAACATTGAAGGTAACGGACCGTATGACGGACCTGAACAAGGATCCCGATGGACCCTGTACTTTGATGGTGCTTTAAATGCAATGGGCAACGATATCGGTGCGGTACTCATTTCTCCGGAAGGTTGTCATACACCCTTCACTGCCCGACTTTGCTTCAGTTGTACCAACAATATGGATGAATATGAAGCTTGCATCTTTGGTCTCAAGGCTGCTATAGACTTGGGAATCAAATCTTTGGTCGTATTTGGGGACTCGGCTTTGGTTATCAGTCAAGTCAAAAGAGAGTGGGACACTAAACATCCTAATCTTATCCCATACAAGGAACATGTCTTAACATTGTTGCCTCATTTCGAGCATATTACTTTCGAGCATTTCCCGCGAGAAGAAAATCAGCTAGCAGATGCTCTGGCTACAATGTCTTCCATGTTTAAACTCAACTGGGATAACGAGGCTCCCCAAATTACCATCGAGCGAATGGACGAACCTGCGTACTGTCATGAGATTAATACCGAAGAAGTAGTGGAACAACCCTGGTTTCATGAAATCAAAAGGTATCTCCAGACTAGATAATACCCTGAAGGAGCTTCCGTCAATGACAAAAAGTTCTTAAGGAGATTTGCTGCCAAGTTCTTCTTAAGCAATGGCATCCTTTATAAGTGCAGCCATGATTGTGTTCTACTTCGTTGTGTGGATAAAGCTGAAGCAGAGTTGATCATGACCGAGATACACAGTGGCACATTTGGCACCCACTTGAGCGGACATACAATGGCTAAGAAGATTCTAAGGGCAGGCTACTACTGGTCTACCATGGAAGCTGATTGTCATCAACATTCCCGTACTTGTCACAAATGCCAAGTCTACACCGACAAGGTACATATTCCTCCTGTTCCCCTCAACGTTCTGACAGCTCCTTGGCCATTCGCAATGTAGGGAATTGACATGAATGGAGAGATCAAGCCCACGGAATCCAATGGACATCGCTTCATCTTGGTCGTTATTGATTATTTTACCAAGTGGGTCGAAGCAGCTTCCTTTGCCTCTGTTACAAAGAATGTGGTTGCCCGCTTCATCAAGCAAAACCTCATATGCCGGTATGGTGTCCCTGACATGATCATCACAGACAACGGTACAAATTTGAACAACACTATGATCACCGCTCTATGCGAACAGTTCAAGATTTATCATCATAATTCATCTCCCTATCGGCCGAGGATGAACGGTGTTGTTGAAGCCGCGAACAAAAATATCAAGAAGATCACTCAAAAGATGACAGTCACCTACAAAGACTGGCATGAGATGTTACCATTTGCTCTGCATGGATATCGTACCACAACACGTACTTCAACAGGGGAAACCCCATTTTCTTTGGTGTATGGCATGGAAGCTGTTCTACCCATGGAAGTTCAGATTCCTTCCTTAAGAATTATGAAGGACGCTGGTTTGAGTGAAGAAGATTGGATTCAGACCCGGCTTAATCAACTTAATTTGATCGACGAGAAGCGACTTACTGCTGTTTGTCATGGTCAGACGTATCAAAAACGAACGATCAAAGCTTTCAACAAGAAAGTCATGCGTCAGGTATATCAAGTCGGAGATCTTGTAATCAAGCGGATCATCTTACCGCAAAGTGATCCCAGGGGCAAGTGGACTCCTACTTACGAAGGACCATTTGTGATCAAGAGCATCTTTTCTGGTGGGGCAATGATTCTGACCACCATGGACGATAACGATTTGCCGCACCCTGCGAACACAGACATAGTCAAAAGATACTACGCATGAAATAACCCGACAAGTTGAAAACCCGAAAGGGCGACTTGGGCAAAAAAGGGCATCCCGGTGAATCGAAAACCCGAAAGGGAGGTTCAGGCAAAAATTAGGGATAAAACAAAAAATCTGTACACCCGGCAAGTTGAAAACCCGAAAGGGCGACTTGGGCAAAAAAGGGTTTCCCGGTGGATCGAAAACCCAAAAGGGCGGTCCAAGCAAAAGTTAGGGAATTAAAGCGTATGACTATGTCTCGTCGGATCACTTTAAGAACAATCTCTTCACCAACAAGCTCCAAGCTTCCGATCAATCCAGTCAGCGGCGGACGAATCAGCGAATGGATAAGATATTCAGAGTTGTGAAGGCTATAGCAGAATGAGAATCCCATGGAATTATTACACATAGCCATTTTTCTTTTGTATAAAATTTTTCAATTTTTACGACAACATTCTCTTACTAGGATGTATGTCTCCTTTGTACAAAGATACTCACAAAAGTTAATATAAAGATACTTCAAAGTGCAGAAATTTGCTTGCCTTTCTTTTCTTTTTACACTTATGTTTTATTTGAAAACGTCCAATGTTTTGTTAAATAGGCATATGCATTTGAATATAATCACTGCTCACAAATAAAACTAAATTGAAAAAGGATAATTACTGATAGGATGAAGGTGTAGGAAGATATCTTTATGCCATTCCAGAAGAAATCCCCTACGATACATCATTCAGATCCTCAACAAAGCTAAAATTTGGAGTATATTTCCCCAACGAAGTTAAGCTTCAAGATCCGCAGCGGAGCCAGTGCACTCTAAAACTTGATTCCCCAACTGAGTTAAGTTTAAAAATTCCCGTCAGAGTTAAGCTTCAAGATCCCCAGTGGATCCCGAAAACCTTGAAAATCCTATCCCCAGCGGAGCCAGAATAGTGAACATTTCCCCCACAGAGTTATCTCCCAGAAAGATCGAAGATTCTCGGTCTCATTTCTCCAAGCAGAAGCCTTCTAGGTTTTAACTCCCCAATAGAGATTTTCAGAGTTTTCCTCATTTCCCAAGAAAGGCATAAAGGATTCTCATTCCCCGCAGAAGTTGTCAAAGACCTTGTTAATCCACACAAATCGCCGAGGGTTTTCAATCTCCAGCAGTGATCCCAGGATTTCTCCTTCTCAACAATCAGAGATCTTTAATCCCCAAGCAGTTAGCAAGGATTTCTCATCTTCAGTATTCAAAGATTTTTGGAATCCCCGACATCAGTCAAGGATTTATTTTCCCCGACAGCAATCAATGATTTCATTATCTCCAGTTATCAAGGATTTATTTTCCTCGGCAAGACAGCTACTCAGCTTACATGTGCATCCATTACATTCATATATCATAAACATTGATGAAATACAGTTCATTGCATCATACATATCATGCAACATAACTTTGTGTTTTAGCTAACATTTTACCCTTTCCAGGATGAGATTAAAAGGCTATTGTTAACAATTATTCAGATACAGTATGGATGCGCCCCAGACACGGCGGTCATTCTATTACTCATTCACAATTTCAAGTCAAAATAAAGTACAGATACACCCCAGACACTGCGGTCATTCTACTACTCATTCAGACTTCAGAAATCCGATACAGACTAGATACGCTCCAGACACGGAGGCCATTCTATCTCTCATTCAGATTCAACTATCAACTACAAGTTCATATACGCTCCAAACACGGATGTCATTCTAGCCCTTACACCAGCAGTTTGATTCTCCCTAGTGCAATCGCCACGGAAGTCATTCTGTCACTTATTCAGATCCCAGTTACAGTCTCAGATATACTCCAGACACGGAAGTCATTCTGCTACTCATACAGATCTCAATTTCAGTTACAGTTTTAGATATACTCCAGACACGGAAGTCATTCTGCTACTCATACAGATCTCAACTTCAGATACAGTCCAGATACGCCCCAGACACGGTTGCCATTCTGTCACTCATTCGGAATTTACCCCCAGTCCAGAGATGCTCCATACACAGATGTTTCTCTGTCGCCCATTCAGAATTCAGATACAATACAGATACACTCCAGACACGGTAGTCATTCTGATATTCATTCGAAGTTCAAATACAGTTACAGCTCAGATACGCTCCAGACACGGACGCCATTCTTTCGCTCAGACAAACTCAGTCTCCAGATACAGTTCAAATGCATTCCAGACGCGGATACCATTTTAATGCTCATTCTTCTGACCTACCACATTGCAATTCAACAAACATTCTTGGATGGCATCTTTAAGCCCGTCTCCAGCAAGATTCTACCATCTCCAAATGGCATCTTTAATCCCATTCCCTCATCTATGCTTTGACGAGTGCAAATTTACGGGCACTCTAGTGTCCAATCCTCTTTTACCTTCGTGTCGCGAAAGGCAAACTTGTCAATCTAACTCTTCAGGTTCAAGAAGATTGAACAGGGGCAACTGTTGTACCCCAAAATTTTCCCTCTCATTTCATCAACATTTCAACATCACAAGACTCTTGGAAGTCAAGATCAAGCTAGGGTTTGCTCTGCTCAAGACACCTCCTTGCACTGTTGACCCAAATTAGGGTTTGAGTTTGCACAGGGATGTTTTGACCTACAATACCCAAAATGAATTTCATACTTCATGTTGGGCTCACAAGTTTGTCCATACCAAATTTCAAGCTTTGATTCAAATTTTTGCCCAGCCAATTGGACAGTTGACCTAGAAATCAACTATATTGGGGAAAAAGTCAACTATGGCCAATTGACAGTCAAACTTCATGAATTTTGACCCACATCAACATTATGAACTCATATGAACCATTTGATCAAGTTTGGATCACAACTCCACAAGAAATTTGATCAGATCACCAAAAGGGCAAAATGGTCATTTTTAGGGTTTTGACTGCACAAAGGATTTTTGACTGTTTGACCTAACCAATGGCAAATCAAGCTCAACCATGGACTCAAGGACTCAATGACATTATCTTTATCCATTCAACAAGTTCAAAAGATCTCAAATGCATAGGATTGACAGATGAATTTTTCAGTCAACTGATCAAAATTTGACTGTACACTGAAAAGTCAAACTTTGACTTTTTGGTCAAAATCAAGTGCCAAGGGTCATTTTTCATCAAGACATGTCCAATTATGAAACTTGTTCATCAAGAAACCCAAAAATGCCAATTAGGGTTTAAAATGGAAAGTTTTCATAACTTACAAATTTTCTAAGTTATAAAATTTTCTTATTTTTTCCTAACTTTGTCCCTTTTTTTCACCAAGATGCAAATGTATTCAAACAAAACTTGCAACATGAAAGTTGTATTCCATCAGAAAGTCTACAACTTTTATTCACAAATCTTTCTCAAAAGAAGCTTGTATCTCAAGTTATGATTTTTGGAACAAGGGTACCTAAAACTTTTAACTTAGAGAAATTTTGCCCTAGTTTAGGCAGGATTTTGACCCATCTTCTTCGCCATTTTTCACATAGTTCCACTTGGAGTTTCAAGTTGCATTTCAAAGATGGATTATAATACATGTTGCAAGCTTTCCAAATTGTCCAAGAACTCCTCAAACACCTTTGTGGTTAGAGAGAATCCAATGCTTGAAGTTGGAAAAAACTCACTTTGAAACCATGGCCAATACATGTTCATACCAAGTTGCAAACCTGACCAAACTAGCTTAGTACATGATTACAGGCCTCTAAACCAATTTACACTCCAAAATTGAATGAAAATACATTGGACATTGGCATTGTTCTGATCAAGAGAGCTTTGTACAATGAACATTGCCATTTTAAGCATAAAGGCCACACTTCCATTTTCATAAAGGGCACTTTATGTCAAATTGCTTTTTCTTGAGCCCTGGACTTTCTTCCTTTGCAGCGAACAAGCTCCACAATCTCAGGCATAGTACAAGAAGTTGGTGCATGCTTGGAGATAGCCTGTACAGGCCTGTCTCACTTCACTTCCAACTTTTCTTTCAAAACAAGTCAAAGGGCCAAAAGCTTGTATCTCTCATATCTGATAAAACCAACTAGAACAAAGTTGTCAAACAAGTTTTGCATATCCTCACAAGTCAGAAGCACGAGCCCTTGACCCCTTAAACCTCCTTGTACACAAAATCACCATTTTTCTACAAAATAGGGCAAGCCCTGCAGAACCATCTCCATCTCCACTTTCCCTCGTGCGTTTTGCCTCAAACTTGTTCCAATATCTTCCATCCAACTCACCTAAACTATTCCAGACCTCCATTGCCAGCTGTAACACCATTAACACACATTGCCATTCTTGTTTGGAAGCTTTGCAGGTTGAGTTCTGTAGCACGATTCAAGCTACTTCAAAACAATCCAAGCATTGGAAAAGCTTTGGTGGACCTCAGGCAAGCTCAAAAGAACCTCAAGCACCCTTGGAAGTTGCTGCATTGTCCAGCTCGAAGTCAACTGAAACAGGTATTTCATGAACTTCTATCTCTCTATTTAGGAATAGTTAGACTTAGGTTTGTGAATGAAAGATGTTGTAATCATAGCCCTGAAACCATACATGTGCTTAGTTTTCATTTATATTAATCATGCTAGGAGAATTTCGTTCATGAACTTTCTCAAAAAACTAGGTTAAGAATTAGGGCCAGAGAAATTCTCTCTGGTGTTTAAGAGTTAGCTTAAGTTTTTTATATGGTTAGATTCGTTGTTTGATGCTCTACAAGTTTCATGTTATGAGTTTTGTCAAAAAAGAAAGGAATCAAGAGATAGCATTTTGTGTACAGAAGCGCGCGTGTTCTGGTTCAAAGGAAGAAGATGAAGTTGTCTTTGGGCTGGGCCTGTACAGGCTTACTTTTGGCACCCCCTTCTTTTCTTTTTACACCCCTTGGCCCATTTCTTGTATATTTGTCATTTTTGCATTTTTATTTTTTTTCTGACCTTGATATTTTATTTTCAAATATAAAAAATACTTAAAAAATATTTTCATAAATTTTTATATTTATTTGATATTTATTTTAATTAATTCTAGTATTAATACATTAAATACTTTATATTTACTTTTGTTTAAATGTAAAAATAATCTAAAAAATACTTTTATTTTTATTTTATTATTTTTATACACATTTGAAAACATTTTTTGGAATATATACATTTTTATAAATAATTAATTTTTATCTTTATATACTTAATATATTTAATATGTATATATATATATACTTATATACTTTATTTTATTAAATAATTAGAGAAAAAAACACAAAAATAACACATTTTTATTTTTATTAATAATTGATACTAAAATACCTTTTTTACAATATATTTTTATTTTGTGTACAAATTGATACATTGTTGTATATAAATAATAAATAATACTATTTATTTAAGAAATTAGGGTTTTTGCCCTAAAAAAATAAAATAATTGAAATTGACTTTTTATTTATTTACATTTCACATTAAAAATACTTTTTACATACATAAAAACTTTTTTGCATAATATATTTTATTTAATATTTATTTATTGTATTTATTTAAATATTGTACATTTAAATATTATGCCTTGTACATTCAATTTGGTTGTAATAATTTAGGATTTAATTTCTTGCAAAATAATCCCCAATTCAAATTTGTACCTCCCTCCCTATATCATGTTGTAATAGTGTAGAATTTAAAATTCTCGCACCTTTAAGCTTTCAATTATGCCATGATTAGATCTAAGCTTTGTATGCAAAATAAAATCAACAATTAGTTTGACCTAATCCAAGATGACAATGCATGAAAATAAACACAATGCACACTTGCACCCCTAGGGTTACAATCCACTTGTTGCCTTCAAAAATGGGCCATGATATGCATGTCAAGTACTTTGGCAAAACAAAAATAAAACAAAAGATCATAGTCCCTCGATGACGATATCTGAGTTGCCTAAACCAAATGATCAAGTCCCTCAAGAAAATTTCCAAAAATACTTGACACCATTGCTATCATGGTCTATACGATGACCCGCGCCTGTCCCTTTTAACATCCTAACACAAGGTTTTTCACCAAATACAAATGGTGAAACAACACTGTTAAAAGGGTTAAAAACATAAGAAAGATCTTTGAGTAAAATAGGGTAGACGACTCCTAGTTACTTGATCAAAAACTTGCAAAAACATCCTTGCTATCTTCAAAACACACTTCACAAACACAATTTCAAAACCCTACTTTCAAACATTGAAAACCTTTCAAAAGACAAAAACACCGTTGTATGCATTCAAACTAGAATCATTACAAAGGTTGCCACAACGATGGCCTCTTTTCAAAACATCTTTCAAAATCACACACAAAGCACCATTTCAAACAATTGAAAAGCAAAGCAAGTGATCTAAACAAGTAACTAAGAGCCCATGGATAACCATGGATAAAAAGGTTGATAATACCTTCCCTTTCTATAATCTACTCCCCGAACCCAAGAAAACATCTCAAAGGTCTTTCCTGTGCTTTTTGACCTTTCCTTAGGATAAAACAGAAAGTCGGTGGCGACTCTTGCTAAACCGAAACATTTGCGAACACAAACGCAAAACCTTAAGTCAGTTCTCCCACTGTATCACAATATGTGTATGTGGATATGAATGCTATACATTGCCCATGGGATTTGTCCATATCTAAAAATCTCAATACTTACATCCTAATGGCGTAATTTCTGACTTGATTTGTCTACTGATGCCAGCTTGCTTGAAGTTCTCTGGGTTTCTTTTATTCTTGCTCAGTTGCTATGGATAGTTATCCGTTTGGTATTTCACTATTTCCTTTCTTCTATTTTCATAATTCTATGTTGCATGATGGGACCTCTGTTGCTGATATATGTCAAGAGGCCCACTGTTTTTTTTGTCTTATACATGTGTTGTGTTTGTTTCTTTAACTTTTGACCGATGAGTCACTCAATTTAGAAATTGAGATCACGACTTCGCTCTCAGTGCATGTTACCTATAGGATGTTTATTGTTTTTCTTCTTTAATTTTTGATCGATGAGTCACTCAATTTAGAAATTGAGATCACGACTTCGCTCTTAGTGCATGTTCTCTATAGGATGTTTATTTTTTTTCTTCTTTAATTGTTGATCGATGAGTCACTCAATTTATAAATTGAGATCACGACTTTGCTCTTATTGCATGTTCCCTATAGGATAGTTTTGTTAAGCTTCCTTTAACATGTTAATTAAGGTAGGGTTTTCCTTTATCCTCAACCTTAGGATCAATCATTGTATGATAACACTAGGGATAGTGCTAGGCTAGTTTTCCTTAGTTGTTTTTCCTTCCTTTGCATTTTGCATCTTAAAACAAAAATTGTTTTCTTGGCAAATCATAAAACACTTCTAATAAACTCAAACCCTTCTTCAAGGTAAAAGATACAAATCAATCTTATTTGTTTGTGCGCCTCTTGGCTTTGTTTTTTAAATCTAGTTTAGCCGATGTTTCACCATCGCACATTTGTTTGAAGCTGATGTTTCGCCATCGCACATGTTTTGTTATCCTACTTTGATTATCAATATCATTGTTAGGTGTGATATTTATCATCCGATTTATGGATGTTTTGCCATCTTTACCATGATACCTTGTTACCTTTTAGCCAATGTTTCGCCATCGCACATTTGTTTGAAGTCGATGTTTCGCCATCGCACATGTTTGTTATACTACTTTGATTCTCAATATCATTGTTAGGTGTGATGTTTTGTCATCTGATTTATTGATGTTTCGCCATCTTTTCCATGTTATCTTCTTATCTTTTAGCCGATGTTTCGCCATCTCACATTTGTTTGAAGCCGATGTTTCACCATCGCACATGTTTGTTATCCTACTTTGATTCTCAATATCATTGTTAGGTGTGATGTTTTGTCATTCGATTCATTTGATGTTCCACCATCTTTGACATGTTACTATGTTATTATTAAGCCGGTGTTTTACCATCTCATTTGTTTGTTGTTTCATTTGATGTTTCACCATCTTGACTGTTTTTGTTGTCTTAACTAAAAAACACAAACCAACCAGAATATATGAGCCGAACTACGGTTGCTCTGATTCCTTAAAAGGGATATGTAGGCATTGGGGTAGGGCCCGATCGAGCATAACTTTTATTTTCCCTACATAGTTTTCTTTTGTCACTTTTGCATGCATTCCCTTTTTATCTTTAAGCCATAGACATAGGATTTGACCACACCCATTAGATTAGACAACAAGAGTGGATATCGTAGAGTACTACGGGCGTGTGGGGTGCTAATACCTTCCCCTCGCGTAACAGACTCCCTTACCCGATCTCTCAGTCGAAAGACCGTGATTTCTCCCTTTTCAGTTTTTCTCGATGTTTACCTTTCCCTTTCGGTGGGATAAAAGACGTTCGGTGGCGACTTCATTGATGTTTCATTACATCCAGATGACAGGTCCGGCCGGGTGGTTTCAGCTGGCGACTTCACTGGGGACAGATTAACCTTTTTACTGGTCCATCCCGGAGTCGATCCTAGCTCTTGTTTGTTTTCTTTTTGGGTGTTTATTTTACCACTTTGCATATTTATCTGTTTGCATTGCATCCTATGTGAGCTTTACTTTCTGCATACTGGATTTGGTTGGACTGTTTGAATTCTGGATTTCTTGGTGGGTGGGTTGTTCCATGAGGTAAAAGGCCTCGTACCCAAGATATAAGTGAATTCCATAGGAACTAGGAATAGAGTGGCCATGGCAGCTATGAGGCGGATGCTTTGTAGACCTGACCATGAGACCCATGACTTCAGAGGTAGTTCGGATAGGTGTTATCGTATGATGATACCGATATTCGAACTCTCGTACTCTGATTTGGATTTTAACCTTACCTTGACCTAGACTACACCCGTGAGAGGGGCGGGAAAACTTTTCTTATAGGTACAGGTACTATTGGTGACTTTGTGTTGCGAAGGTGACTCAGGTTCACATGATAGTTTGAAGCTTTGGGATTTTTTTTTATTTTGATCTTGAGTGGTCCTGTTCTGTAATGGTCCAGCCATGATCCAGTGTGAAACTTTGATCCTGTCATGTTGCATCATAGCATATTTATTTCTAAAAATGATGTATAAAAAAATAACTAGCATGTGCATGTCATCTTCCAGGGACATTTGAGAGTCTTTTTTCCATCAGAAATGGCTGGCCTTCCGTCAGATGAATTTGATTCAGTTCGTGTTAAAGATCCCAACAGGCATACATTCGCTTATCAGATTCCTACTATTGATGTGTCCGAATTGAAGAGGTTGAGTTCTTATTTGAAGGGTGGTGTTCTGAATAATTTCAACAAAAATTACAGCAATTTGTTACTAATCCTTAACACTCCAGTTGACCCAATGGCTTTGATCACCCTCTTCCAGTTCTATGACAAGGAATTACGGTGTTTTACTTTTGAAGATTATCAACTGGTTCCCACACTAGAAGAATACGCATACCTACTTAATATCAAGTTGTCTGATGAAGTTCCTTTTGTCCAAGTGCCGGAGAAGCCGAAGTTCGAAGTTATTGCTGAAATTCTTCATTTGAGTTGGAAAGAGGTGAAAGACAATTGGAAATCAAGTGAGGATACTACAGGGTTTTATTTGGATTTCATAGTGAAGAAAGCTGAAGACTGGGAAAAGAAAGGGAATTGGAGTGACTTCAGCACTTTGTTTTCTCTCATGATATACGGGATTATCCTCTTCCCTCGCAAGAGAAATTTTGTGGATTTGGCGGCTATTTGTGTTTTTAGAAATAAGAACCCGGTACCGACACTCTTGGCAGATACTCTTTACACCATTCATTTCAGGCATGGAAAAGGAGGAAATGTAAGTTTATATCATTCGATGTTGTATCAATGGTTTAAGTTGCACCTACCAGTAAGTGGCCCTTTCATGGATACCAGACATTATCTCCGATGGTCATCACGACTTGTCAACCTTACTTCATTTGATATCTGGTGGAATTATGACATGGGGGAAGTACGAAGTATTATCACTAGCTGCGGAGATTTCCCTAATGTTCCCCTCATAGGAACTAAGGGGTGTATCAACTATAATCTTGTGCTTGCTTATCGTCAATTGGGATATGCAATGGAACGACCGCCAAAGGTGGGAGAGGTGTCTGAGTTAGTGATTTTGTTAGAGGAAGTGATCCTGTGATGTTGAAAAGAGTGACAGGTGCTTGGAAGGGAATTCACAAGAAGGATAGAACTACTTTGGGCAAGAAGGTTCCTATTCCTAGGGTTCCTTACTTGGAATGGATTAAAGCCAGAGTGAAGATTTTACAGTTACCATTTGCAAGGTCGGCTCCTATATGTGAGCAACCTCCTACTATTCTGAATAACACAGTGCCTATCGAGATGTTCACCCAGGTTCATGTTGAGAACATTCAACTTCATGCAAAAGACTGTGAGGCAGGGATGAAACTTTATTGGGTAGATCAAGAAAGGGCCAACTTAGCTCGCAAACTCAAAGAAGCTCAAGGGGAAACTGCTGATGCAACCAGTTTTAGGAAGAGATCTCATGCCGAAATGGAAGAAGAGTTGAGTAAGACCCAACAAGAGTTCCAGAAGCTTCAAGCATCTGAGAATAGCTACAGGAAGAAGATTCAGAACTTAGAGAAATAGCTCAAAGACAAATATGCTCAGCTTAAGAAGGAAGTAGCCCAGAAGCGTGTCGCAGAGGATTGGTTTCAAGAAAGTAAAGTAGTCGCATCACAACTTTTGAAGGAGAAAGCCAGGCTTGAAGAGTATTGTCAACACCTTGAAGCATGTCTTGTTACGGAGATTTAGTTTTTGTCACTTACCTTTGGTGTATTTGGTCACCCCCAGGATTGTTGGAAGGGACCATTTGTTTGTTTTATTATTCAGTTTTTGTTAAGTTTACTTTGAAACATGTATTTTGTTGTTTATCGCTACACTCTTAAATGTTCGAAGTCACTCTGATATCGTTTCTTTTGTTTGTAAATAATTGAAATGTTTGTCTTATTGTCCTTTTTTTCCCTTGATTATATGTTTGATCTTTGGTTGCATGTCGTGATTGATGCATAAAAGGACTCTTGAATACCTGGAAATGACAAACATATCATGCACATCATGCATTTCATAACATTACAGGTTATCTCAAGAAGGTTTTCTTATTCTTCTGCTTTTCTTATTCAGAATTCAAGACGACTACTCATCGGTATTCCACCAGAAACAATTTTCCAAGACAGATGGAACAAGTTCAAGCTAAACTCGCTAAAATGAGGGCCCAAATGGCTACTCAGATGACCCAGTTCATGGAGGTCATCACCAATGTGAATCACCGACAAGAGGAACTAGATGCCATTGTTAACAACCAGCGCCACTATCCAGAGGATGGTGGAAATCAAGGGCTCTATCAGGAAATTTCTGTAGGATTGGGGGATGTGCTAGATCAGCCTGCTGGAAATTTTCATGGGATGCCTGGAAACCCTTTTATGAGCAACGTAGGGTAGTTTCCCCCGTCTCCAGAACCTCGTCTTGTGGGGAACAGAAGAGATAATCAGGGTGGTGTAAGGAACTATCAGGAGCAGGATTATGACTTTGATCAGGATAAAGATCAGTTTTCTGTTTGGCGTTCAGAGTTGGAAGTTCAGGTTGAGGATAGGAAGTATCGGTTGCTGGAAGAATGTTTGAAGGCTGTGGAAGGGCAAGGAGCCCTTGGTATGGATGCTAATGATCTCGGTTTGGTGTCTAGGGTGAAAGTTGCTCCAAAGTTTAAGCCTCCTATATTTGAAAAGTACAACGGAATGTCATGTCCTTTTACTCATGCAACTGCCTATTTCCGAAAGATGTCGGTGCATACTGAGGATCAGGGGCTTTTGATTCACTTTTTCCAGGATAGCCTATTTGGGGCATCCCTGGAGTGGTACATGAAGTTGGAGAAAACCCATATTCGTTGCTGGAATGATCTTGCTCGGGCTTTTGTCAAACATTATCAATACAATGTGGATATGGCGCCTAATCGCACTCAGTTACAGAATTTGTCACAGGGACCAAGAGAATCTTTCAAGGAATACGTTCAGAAGTGGTGTGAGTTGGCTGTGAGGGTTCAACCTCCACTCATGGAGAGAGAACTTATTGATATGTTTATGAGTACCCTGCAAGGGCCATTCTATGAGCACATGATAGGAAGTACTTCGGCAGGATTTGCAGACTTGGTTATGGCTGGTGAAAGAAATGAAGTAGGTTTGAAATTGGGGAAATTCAGATTGGAGGTTCTGGTGGCTCATCAGGGGGCAGTAAGAAACCATTCAACACTTACCCTAAGAAAAGCGAAGGCGACGCAAGCGCGGTTTACTCTCATAGAGGAAGAAGAGAGGATCGCCAGCACTAACAAATCAATGATGTTTCTATTCTTGTTAATGCTCCTCCGCAGCAGAGACCGAATACAGTGCCTCAACAACAAAGGCAACAAGATGCTCCCCGTCAGTATAATAACCAACAGCAGAGACAACCCAGAAAATTCGATCCCTTGCCAGTATCTCTTACTGAAGCACTCCACCATTTGCTCGATTTGAAGTTGATCGGTTTGAGAAATATGCCACCACCACCCGCAAGACTTCCTCCTAACTATGATGCTAACACAAGATGTGAATTCCATTCAGGCGGAGTTGGCCATTCTACCGACAATTGCTTTGCGTTGAAGTGCAAGATACAAGACTTGTTAGATGCTAAGGCAATTGAGTTTACTCTAGTGACTGGTCCGAATGTTACTCAGAACCTAATGCCTAGGCACAAAGGGGGTTTTGTTAATATGATTGATGATAATGGCGAAATGTTGAATTTAATCATGAATGTGGAACAAGTAACTACTCTGTTGTGCTATGTTAAGAGGTATTTGCTTGACAATTCTATTTTCCCGGGTTGTACTTCTGAGTGTGCCAAGTATAGAGAACAACCGAAGGGCTGTGATGATTTATAAGCCGGTATCCAGTTGATGATAAAGGACGGTTCCCTGCAGTTCGATAGAAAACCGAGCTACCGTAAGGTTACCGAAGAAGATGTTGTTGTGGTATCTATTCCTTACACCCATGTGCGCATTCCTGCCCCATCTAGGGCACCTCCTTTGATGATTACGGTACCTGGTCCCATGTCGTATACCAGTGAGAAGGCCATCCTATGGCATTACGGTGCGGATGTTTATTACCACGGGGTGAAGCAGGAAGTAAGTACTCGTTTGTCTGAGGAAGAACGTGTTGAAGGTAATGAAGAGGAAGTTCATAATTTTTCTGGTGTAGGTCGAATGACTAGAAGCGGGAGAGTATTTGGTCCTTCTAATGTGCAAGATGCGGCAGATGCTTCTGCAAGAGAAAAAGGAAAACAGAAGGCGATGATTGGTAATCCAAGGGTTACGCCACCCAATGTGACTCAACCAATTCCGATACCAGAAGCTTCTTCAGTTCCCGATGAGGTTGAAGAGTTAATGTGAATTATTAGAAAGAGTGATTATATCATAATTGATCATCTGAGCCATACTCCTTCTAAGATGTCTATCTTGTCTCTGTTGATTTATTCAGAACCTCAAAGAAATGCTTTAATGAAGTTGTTAAAGAATGCGTTCGTGCCACATGAGATAACAGTCAATCAGTTTGAGAATGTTTGTGCTGACATATCTACCGGGAGCGGTCTGGGCTTCACAGATTTTGATCTTCCTCCGGAAGGGCGAGACCATAACAAAGCGTTGCATATTTCAATGGAGTGCAGGGGCACTACTTTATCCCAGGTTTTGGTGGATACAGGATCATCTTTGAATGTATTGCCGAAGTCAGCGTTGATGAAGATTGATTATTCTGGACTGGAGCTGCGCCCTAGTGATTTGATGGTGAAGGTGTTTGATGGGTCTCGAAGGTAAGTGTTTGGGAAAGTGGAGTTACCAATCAAGGTTGGTCCTCGCACCTTCACAGCTACATTTTTTGTGATGGATATACAGCCAGCGTATTGTTGTTTGTTGGGGCGGCCGTGGATTCATAGAGCAGGGGCAGTCACTTCTACTCTTCATCAGAAACTCAAGTATCCTGCAGAGGGAAAGGTGATAATTGTGTGCGGTGAGGAAGAGTACATCGTGAGTCATTTGACATCATTCCGCTATGTTGAAGTTGAAGGCGAGATACATGAGACTCCATTTTCAGGTGTTTGAGATAGTTCATGCTGTCAATTTTCCTCCTCCAGAGCAGAAAAGGAAACCTGAAACTGTTATGTCTTCTCTCAAGGATGCGAAAACTGTGGTGGAAGGTGGTAACCCTGAAGGTTGGGGTCAGGTGTTGGACGATATCCCAAAATTTGATAAATTTGGTCTTGGTTTTAGCCCAGGTCAGCAGAGTGCAACTCCCAGAGCATCTAGTTTATCTACTCCTGTGAAGTTTTCTCGTCCTTGTGCTACTCAAGAAGGACACGTCAATGCAGTTGGCGACGATAGAGCTGATGGCTACAATATCGAAGATTGGATTCGTCCGAGTATTCCAGGCCAGACACTCAACAATTGGACTTCTGTGGATGTTATCCAAGTTTCAAGCGCTGAGGAGTAATTTTCTTGTTTTCTTTTATTATCATATCATAATTCCTACGCTCTGCCCAAGGCATGGTGAATCATTTGTGTAGGGCCACCATGTCTATTTTCAAAAGTTTATCATGAAATAAAGGACGTTTTTGCATTCAAAATTTTGCTCCATTTCTTTTTTTTTATTATTTGAATGGCAATGTTTCTCTTTTCACACACTGTCACTAAAAACGCCAAAATGTCATTCATGCAGATGCACTTCCACCACCGATTACATTGATAACGACTCTGCTATGGCTCATTATGACTTTGATACTCCTATTTATCAAGTCGAAGAAGAAGCATATAAGGATTGTGAGCTTCCTGAGGAATTAGCAAGATTGTTAAAACAAGAGGAGAAGGTTATCCAGCCAAATCAGGATTCGATTGAGGTGGTGAATATTGGCACCGAAGAGGTAAGAAGAGAAGTCGAGATAGGGGCAGATCTCGAGGAAAGTATAAAGGTCAGATTGATAGAGCTACTCCGTGAGTATTCTGATATCTTCTCTTAGTCTTATGAGGATATGCCTGGGTTGGATACAGACATAGTGGTGCATCGACTACCTCTCAAAGAAGGTTGTTCCCCTATCAAGCAAAAGCTCCGAAGAACTCATCCTGAGATATCCAAGAAGATCAAAGAGGAAGTCCAGAAGCAGTTGGACGCGAATTTCTTAAAGGTCATCAATTATCCGCCATGGATTTCAAATATTGTGCCTGTGCCCAAGAAGGATGGTAAGGTCAGGATGTGTGTGGATTATAGGGATTTGAACAGGGCCAGACCTAAAGATGATTTCCCTCTTCCGCATATTGATGTGTTGGTCGATAATACTGCTCATTCCAAAGTATTTTCGTTCATGGATGGTTTTTCGGGTTACAATCAATTAAGATGGCTCCGGAGGATATGGAGAAAACCACATTTATCACGCCTTGGGGAACTTTCTGTTATAAAGTGATGCCGTTTGGTTTGAAAAATGTCGGGGCAACATATCAGCGCGCCATGGTCACTCTCTTTCATGATTTGATTCACAAAGAGATTGAGGTATATGTGGACGATATGATTGCTAAGTCTGACACGGAAGAGGAACATCTTGTTCATCTGAAAAAATTGTTCGAGAGACTGAGGCAGTTCTTGCTAAGGTTGAACCCAAATAAGTGCACCTTCGGTGTGAGATCCGACAAGCTGTTGGGTTTTATTGTAAGTGAAAAAGGTATCTAGGTGGACCCGGCCAAAGTAAAAGTGATACAGGAAATTCCTGATCCAAGGACAGAGAAGGAAGTATGTGGTTTCTTGGGAAGGTTAAACTACATTTCTAGATTTATTTCTCATCTCACAGCCACCTGTGAACCTTGTTCAAGTTGTTGAAGAAAAGTCAGACAGAGAAATGGAATGAGGATTGTCAGAAGGCCTTTGACAAAATAAAGGAGTATTTGCAGGAACCTTCGATACTCATGCCGCCAGTGGAAGGAAGGCCACTAATCATGTATCTAACTGTGTTGGAGAGCTCAATGGGTTGTGTCCTCGGTCAGCACGACGAGACAGGAAAGAAAGAGCAGGCTATTTACTACTTGAGTAAGAAGTTTACAAAATGCGAGTCGAGGTACTCTTTGCTGGAAAAGACTTGTTGTGCGCTTGCCTGGGCCACCAATTGTTTGAGGCAATACATGCTAACTCACACCACCTACTTGATATCCAAAATGGATCCAATCAAGTACATTTTCGAGAAGCCAGCTCTTACAGGCAGGGTAGCCCGTTGGCAGATGATACTCACCGAATATGATATCCAATACACTACTCAAAAAGAAATTAAGGGTAGTGTACTGGCCGACCATCTTACTCATCAGCCTTTGAACGATTATGAACCAATGAAGTTTTATTTCCCAGACGAGGAAATTGTGTATATTCGGGATTGTAATATGCCAGACCCGAACGAAGGAGCCGAGCCGGGATCATGTTGGATGCTTGTTTTTGATGGCGCCTCCAATGCTATGGGCAACGGTGTCGGAGCTATTATCACTTCTTCTAAGGGATACCACATTCCTTTCACAGCTCGTATTTGTTTCGATTTCACTAACAACATGGCCGAATATGAGGCTTGCATTTATGGCATTGAAGTGACGATCGACCTGCGCATCAAATTTTTGAAAGTTTACAGGGATTCCAATCTCGTTATCAGCCAGATTAATGGAGATTGGGAGACTCGCCATCAGAACCTAATTCCCTATCGTGAGCATGTTATGAAGATGATTCCGTATTTCGAAGAGATCACGTTTGAGCATATTCCCAGAGAAGAAAACAACCTAGCTGATGCACTGGCAACTTTGTCCTCCATGTTCAAGGTTAAGTGGGCTAATGAGGCACCTTCCATTACTATCAGAAGTTTGAGTAAGCCAGCTTTCTGTTTTGAGGCCAGTTTGGAATCAGATGGTAACCCTTGGTTTTATGATGTTAAGCGATATCTTGAAACACAAGAGTACCCTGAAGAGGCATCTGTCACAGATAAGAAGTTCTTGAGAAGATTTTCAGCCAAGTTCTTTCTCAGTGGTGGTGTGTTGTATAGAAGGCATCATAACGGTTTACTGCTCAGATGTGTTGACAAGAAAGAAGTGGCTAGAATTATTGAGGAGATACATGAAGGTGATTTCTGGACCCATTCCAACGCACATACCATGGCTAAAAGGATTTTGCGAGCAGGTTATTATTGGTCCACCATGGAGACTGACTGTTACAATCATGCACGGGTTTGCCACAAATGTCAATTCTATGCTGATAAGGTGCATGTGCCGCCAATACCTTTGAATGTCTTGACTTCCCCTTGGCCGTTTGCGATGTGGGGAATTGATATGATCGGAAAAATTGAACCGATTGCGTCCAATGGGCACCGTTTCATTCTGGTTACCATCGATTATTTTATAAAATGGGTAGAAGTTGCATCCTATGCCAATGTCACCAAGCAGGTGGTAACTCGGTTCATTAAGCACAATATTATCTGTCGCTACGGAGTGCCTGAAAAGATCATTACCGATAATGGGTCTAATTTGAACAACAAAATGATGAAGGAGATTTGTGAGTCCTTAAAAATCAAGCATCATAGCTCTTCCCCATACCGACCAAAGATGAACGGTGTTGTCGAAGCGGCCAATAAGAATATTAAGAAAATCGTGCAGAAGATGGTGGTAACCTATAAAGATTAGCATGAGATGTTGCCTTTCGCTTTGCATGGTTATCGCACCATTGTGTGTACTTCGACTAGGGCAACCCCATTTTCATTGGTTTACAGCATGGAAGCAGTATTACCGGTAGAAGTCGAGACTCCTTCTCTTAGGATCATGAGGGATGTTGAGCTGGATGAAAGTGAATGGGTACAGAATCGGTTGGATCAGTTGGAACTTATTGACGAAAAGAGGTTGACGGTTGTATGTCATGGTCAGGTATATCAACAAAGGATGAGGAAAGCTTTTGATAAGAGGGTACGGCCTCAGTGTTACAAGCCATGTGAACTTGTGCTAAAGAGGATAATTCTTCCCCAGGGAGATCCCAGGGGCAAGTGGGTTGCGACTTAAGAAGGTCCTTTCGTGGTCATAAAAGTTTTCTCTAGAGGAGCGATGATGCTCACGACTATGGATGGAGAGCACTTCCCTCTCCCTGATAATGCTGACGTAGTTAAAAAATACTTTGCATAAAAAAATAAAAAACCCGCTAAACTGAAAACCTGAAAGGGCGGTTTATGCAAAAAAGAGGGTGTCCTGGTGAATCGAAAACCCGAAAGGGAGATTCAGGAAAAAGTTAGGGACTTAGAGCTAATGACTACGCTCGGCATGAGATCCTTTGTTTCTTTCCTTCGTTCCGTCACCTGGCATAAGTTCGAAGCTAATCCAAGAATGATCTATCTGAAAGCAGGAAGAGGAGAGCGTAAGAGTCATAAGAGTCATAGCAAAGTCGTAACTTGGTGGATATTCACATTCACATTGCCATTTGTAAACACTTGTTTGCTTTGATTTTGTAATTACTTGCTTCCAAATGTAAATGCCTTTTTCACAGGCTGATTTCCCAAAATCAATAGAATATCTTCTTTCAAGTATACGTATACGTTTCTTTTCTCCCTTTTTACTATTTTGTTTGCAAAAACGTCCAATATTTTTGATAAGCATGTGCATATAAACTTCGCGGACCTTACACGGAAATGGTAATACAAGTCTTGTTTAGTTGATCGCTTGAAATGCGGATAACAAACACAACTACTACTGTGCAAGGGGCATGTTTGGTTCTATGATTGATGGATCTCTCTTTCACTTTACTGGTGGATGCCTTGCCTTTTGTTTCACTGCTCCGTGCTGTTGGTAAAGGTCATGGGTCAGGGTAATCTCAAGATTACGGCAGGTCGGCGAGATCGACGAACCTAATTGGAGATATTTCTTCCCCATAATGGCTTTTATTACGTTTCTTTGCCGCACTTTCATGTGTCATCTTGATTGATTGTTTTAGCATTGTCTGCATATAGGATTTTGTTTATGGACCGAATGTCAGTCTTGATGCGTTGAATATTTTTGCCTAAAAAAAATTTGTTTCATTTTACTTAATCCATCAAGTATCACTCTTTAATCGTTTTTTTTTTGGGCCTTTTGATACCAACTGTGCCATTTCTTTTGCTTAGCAAAGAGTTTGGAGGAAGGAGTTTAGATAAAAACGATGATTGTAATGGTATGCTTTTGAGTAGAACCCCGTTGATGATGTACAGGCATTGTTTCAATCCCCAAACACCGAAGATATAAGGGAGTTAGACCCTCATTAACCCCTCTGAGCCTTCGAAGTAGGAGTTTCTTTTCCGTTCAAAAAAAAAACCTTGTTTTTTTTTAACCAGGGGCAGGGTAGATGTTCAGTTAATGGGACCAAGCATTCAAATTTCAGAAGGAATGTCCCATCTGAGGATCACTACATTTTATTTTTCGCAGCATGAGATCAGGAAAAATGTCTAAACCACGATGTTCATTTCCTCAAAGTCCTGAGGTCGAGATCGAATCGATACAATAATGGCTATCCCTCGCCGACCAAGGAATAAGGCATTTGTTTTCTTCAAAAAAAAGAAGAGAGAAAGAAAGAAAAAGTTCAAAGACCTAAAGTCACATTGACTTGTTCGAAGTGGAAAGTATGAATAAGAAAGAAACAAAAAGCCTCGCTAAGTCGAAACTTGAAAACAAGTCACTTAGGCAAAAGTTAGGGCATCCCGCTGGACTTCCCAAATCTGAAATTCAAAAGATTTTGTCCAGGCAAAAGTTAGGGAAAAGAGAGCCTAAAAGGCCAAAAAAAAAAGAGAGATTATTCAATAAAATTTTCATCAAAAGAAGAGGAACAATAATATCAAAAACAAAAACAACAAAAGCTAAGTGACAATCATGTTGGAGAATTTGTCGTGATCACTCTACCATTATAAATCCTTTTGAAAGATGAGTGCTTGTGACAATTCAACCGAACTTAGGACAGGAGAATATCACGAAGGGGGTGGGCACCAAATAACTCGAGCCTTGAAAAACTTTTTTCTAAAAAAAAATCTCGAACCAGGCCACGTTACAACCTCTAAAAGTCCTAACTAGAACAAGGGTTTAACTCGAAAGCATGCTACAACACGATAGCGTCTCCTAAACTCCCAAATATATGTTGCATATCCATGTTGGTATCTTATTACCCGCTGTCGTACCCCAAATTTTCCCTATCTCTTTTACCTTTTGTCTAGCTTTGGACTTTGCATTCCATTTGCATCATTTTATTACTCAGTAATTTGCATATCCCGCATCTCATGGAATCAGGCGCTTTGGTTAGAGGTATTAGGGATGCGCCCTCTTTATGTCTAATTTTGTTTTAAAGTTTTCTTATCAGGTGAAAGGGAATTCTTCTGGTTCTCGATTAATGGATCGTGGAAGGAATTGTGTCGTCATGTTACGAGGTTGGTTCTCGCTCAAATTTATCAGAGTCTGGTTTAGGGTTTATTTCCTTATGTGTGCTGGTCAAGATGCTATGGTTTCGGGTCTTTGGTTTCTGTGAAGATGTTTCTTTCGCCTGCCTCGAGGATGGCTCAAAGCTCAGTGCATTAGGTCAAGAATTTCATCTCCTCGCATTTCAAATTTTCTTCTTAAAGTCTCTAAGCCATTGATTCGAGAGTTTGAAGTTTAAGTTGGCAAGTGTGGAGTTTGAGCACTTCAAGAAATGAGGCTGAGGGTTCATGATGATCAAGACATGTTTTGGTTTGCTTAAGTTGCAAGTTACTTGCAATGTGAATATCAAAATTAGGGTTCTGGTCGAGAAGTGCAAGTGTGGTTCAGGCATGATATGAAGATCAAGGTTCAAGCGACAGGTGTTTTGGGTTCGAATTAACCAGTGGAATTAAATTCTCAAGCATTTATTTTATTGGAGAGTTGGATTGGATTTTGAAAGATAAGGCGCATTGATTGCTTGAAGAACGAGTTACAACCATTGTTCATGATTTCATGAGGTTTAAGTTACAAAGTTAAGATGTGCATTCAAATTATTCAAGAGATAATTTCATAATTCAAACAAGATTCAAGAGTCATTTGATTTCTATAACAATGTTCATCATTGATAAATTCGGTCAAATTCATGCTCATTACATTTTTTGAGACAAGTTACAGGGCATGTTACAGTGTGAAATACAAATTACATTTGTTTTGTTTACAAAAAAAAGGAGAGATAAATTATGTGTGTTTCTTCAAGTCTTCATCTTCAAGTCATTCGTCCTCACTCCTCGCCATGGTATTTTTATCTTTCAACCTCGCTCGCCCTTCAACCCTTTTGCTCATGAAACAAGATCAAGAAAACAAAAAGTTAGCAAATAATCAACACATGAAAAAAATTCCAAACAAGATTTAATTGATAAAAGGATTTGTGTATCTCATCATTAGGATTTGCACTTGGAATCAAAAATTCAAAAGGCTTTTGTTTTCACTCATAAGCCATCTCCTCCTATTTTGCAAATCACAAAAAAAAAATTGGTTCACAAAAAGGGAAAAAGAAATTTAGAACAAATTTATTACAAATGCTTTCTTGTTGCCAAGGCAAAATAGCAAGCGTCCAAGCCAAATACACAAGCCAAGGCAACGGCAACATGTAACACCAAAACGAGCCAAATCTGCCCAAGGCAGCAAAACAACAGCATCAAAATAAATACAAGCAAGCAAATTGTCCCACAGAAGCAATTTCAAGGCTGCTAAACAGCACAGAACGAGCCAAAACTATCCAAGGCAAAAAACAGCAATAACAGCACAAAGCAACATGTAACAAAAACGCAACAGCAGCTGCAAGTTGGCAGCGTAGCAAGCAAAAACAAACAGGCAGCATAGTTAAAAACACAAAACAATAGTGCAAGATAGCACTAGCTCATGTAGCCATATATCATCATTTTCCTAAATAGTGCAAATCCTTCAGAATTTTCAAAAAGAAAAAACAGTTTGCATCATAGAAAGATGAAAGAGAAAAGATAGCATCTGCACAACATGCCCAAACTGTGGAAAACTGTCCAACAAGACAAACCAAAACCCTGCTGCCCTGCAAAAAACAGCCTGCTATAACAGTCCACAAACCTGTCCAAAATAAGAAAAACTTGTTGTGCAATAGACAAACTTGTTGCTGCCATTTATCCAAACCTTGCACCAAAATGACTAAAAATAAAACCTGCACTCAAAAGGCCACAAAGTTAGCCTGCCGATAATGTTCAAATCTCATTTTCCCCCCAAAATACCTATCAACCTGCCTATAACATGTTTCATTCATAGTGAGAATGCAGGATCCTTTACACACAACCTAAAACACAGCAAAAAGATGATTTTTTCGAGAGACAGCCAAGAGGGGAGAGAACAAAAAAAATCAATTGTTCTTTCAATACACACTCACCATCACTCTTCTATGAAAAACCTTTAAACAACACCTTACCTACAAATTCTGCTTTATCAACATCTTTGCCAATATGTTACAAATGTTCAGTACAACCCTATAAAAATGTTATCCCACATTTCAAAACCGCATCCACCTCCGACCTTCATCTAACTCTCACCATAAACCTATGCCCTGATCACGGCCTTCAGGCCTCACCCTAATGCCAAAAGTGAAGCTCATAAAACACAGATTGCACACAATAGCCAATATAAAAAATGTTCATAGAATTTATAGTAGTAAAAGAGGAGCAGAAAACATATTCTAACCTTCTTGCTCCCTTCGGTGAATCATCTTCAAACGTAACAGCCACTTCTCACCTCTTCATCTTCAACATCATCGCAGTTTTATCCTTCATCTCCGTTCAACCTTGTCTTCATCGTCTTAGCTTCAAACGATTCAACCATCGATTTCCTTCACAGCTCCACAGCCGGACATACCATCCACTTCCGGTGCCGATCTACCACCACCCAATGCTTCACATCTATCGCTAGCATAAAGGAAATCGCACGGTATGTTCACAAACTACTTTTGATGATTTGAGGCTTATGTGTTTTATTTATTTGAAAACTGTGTATTTTGTGAAAGAAATAGATGAGATTTTGGGTTGTTCAAAGAGAGGGAGAACATTGAGAGAAGAAGAATGAGCTTAGAAGGATGAGAATCATGAGAAGAGGAGCGAGATTTTGAGAGAGATTGGTTGAGAAGTTTGGACATGATGTTCTATTTGAGAGAGGAGATGAATTCCTGCGTTCTTTTACTCACTCCATGGTCGTTTTTTCAGTTTTGTTTTGTTTTAGGGTTTTGATAACCCGTTTGGGTCCAAGAACAGGATTGGGTCTGAACCCGACCCGGTCCAGCCCACCAGTTTCTTTTTTTATTTACTTTTTTAGTTCAATTGGCACAACATTGGGCCTCCGCCCCACTAACACTCAAGCCCATGCGTTTTTTTTCTTCTTTTTTTGGTAATTTGAATTAAACAAATATGGACTGGACTGATGTGTGGCTGAGATGGGCCTCTGAATTGCACCCCACCAAGCCCGTTACTATTTTTTTTCTTGAGCCTTTTGCCTTAATAGAAATCTTCTTGTTGAATTATTCTTTTGGGTTCAACCTTGATGGGCCTCAACGCCCAGTTTTCTATATCATACACCCCTTTGTTCGCTAATTTCCAGCCCACTTTCTTATTTGCATTTAATTTCTTTTTATTTGTTTTAGCTTATTTTTTATGCTTGTTAATTGTTAATATAAATTAATTTGGTAAATCGATTTTTATTTAGTTTGGCTAATTTTCCTAAATTAGTTTTATTAAGTAATTTCAATTAACTTGATTAATTTTTGTTTCCTAACCATTTAATTTTTAGTTGTTTAATCTCCTTTCAATTATTTGATCTTTTTTATTTTGCTTATGATTAATTCTAAGGTAAATATATATCCATTAGTCGATTTCATGTCATCGAATATATAATACGATTGTGCGAACACCCTCATTCTTTTTTTCGCTTACTATTTTGTTAAACTTAAGATAATTTCCCCGAAGATTCAATTTCCAAACTCATACCTTTTAAGTCAAAAGCTCCGACATTAGGTCGTGGAATCTTCAAAATCTCGTCCACACTCATTTTGACCAAACAAATCCAAAATCCAAAAACACTTAATCATTACTTGAATTTATTTTAAAATCCGCAAAACACTCAATAAATCAAAACCTTCCCCAAGGGGCATATTATCTCCGTTCTACCGCGATACCGGCTGTGCCTATTGCTAGAATGTGTGCGTTAACATCGCCCATTAAAAAACACAAACAAATTAACCCTTTTTTTAGAGGAACTACGGTGTTCTGATTCCTTCATTGGATACGCAGGCAAAGGGTCGCGAAACCCTCACGAACGCAATAATAAAAACCATTATTTTCCCTTTAAGCAAACATAGTTGTAGATAAATACACCCTTTAAGACAAACAAACAAAATGGATACCGTTGAGTACAACAGATGCGAGGGGTGCTAATACCTTCCCCTAGCATAACCGACTCCCTTACCCTTTCTCTTGGTCGCAAGACCATCTTATCCATTCCCTTGTGGTTTTATCGATATTTCCCCTTCCTTCGGGATAAATAAAGTTCGGTGGCAGCTCTGTGTTTTCTGCCGGTGGCTTCAGCTGGCGACTCTGCTGGGGACCTTTAGCGAGTCTCTCCTAGTTTTGTTTATTTGTCTTTTTGGGTGTTTATTTATTTGTTTTATCTTGCATTACTGTTTTATTTCTTTATTTATTTTACTCTTGTATATATTGCATTTATTGTTGCTACTCACATATTCTGGATACATTATGATGTTGGGTTTGGTGATTACTTTTGATAAGTCCTATACCCGGACTTGGGTTACACATAGGATTAGGACGGGCGGTATAGTCATGTTAACTTTGAGGGAGTAATCCTGAAGAAGGAGGCATGAAAATCCACCACTCAGTGGAGGTCCCCTTGAAAGTAGTGATGTTTACCGAGTAATCGGGAAGACGTCATTACTTTCGACCTGGGAACTCGAGAAGCTGAGGGCCGTAGAACCATTAACCCATCCTGGCCTTTTAGGTGCAGTGCGGAGACTATAATGGAGTAATCTGGAAGTAGTTGTCACGCGATATTGCACTTGGACGAGTTTTTCTTGCGAATATTACTGATTACCAAGTAATTAGGACGTCGGTAATATCCAAAGGAAGAGCGTAGACGTAGAGAACTCTTTAGAACCTTGTTCGGCAGGTGATAAACCCCTAGTACATACCTCGTGGGTGGTTACTTTGACTCCATGCCTGTGACGTCAAACTTTTGATCCTGTTACTTTCAGCCTGTGCAACGGACTATACAATGGTTATCCAGAATATGTGGAGCTGAGACTTCATGCCATAGCATACCATGACATCATATCATCATATACATCTCATATCTAGGGAAATCCAAAGACAAGTCTTGTTGATATAGCTTTTCAAAAAAAGGAAATTTTAAAAGATAGATGAGTCTTTGGGTCTCCTCAGAAATGAAGATAAAGCATTCATCCATATTACCATGCATTCATTTTTTCACAACAAAAACTCATTGGGGTCCCCTTTCTCAGAATCCAGTAAACAGCAAAGACGACTCATCCACATCCTTACCGTACCAGAGGAAACCAGCAAAGGCTAATGGATCTTTTTGAAGAGAATCAGAATGCACTCCGTCGGGATATGGACACTATGGGTACTCGCATGGATCAACTTATGGAAACTCTTCATGCCGTGATCAAGGGTCAAGAAGAACTACACCAGAGTGTTGCCAAGCTTACTACTGCTGCTCCTTCCACTTCTGCTAATGGGAGAAATGACAATGCAAATGGTGAGACTCCTACCGGTGCTCCTAGGAATGATGTCGACGATCACCATGATGTTATTGATCTTGATGAACCCCAAGTGAACCTTGCTGCCGGGGTTGCCGAAACTGCAAAAATGTATCATGCTCTCGAAGAGCGACTTAGAGCCATGGAGGGTATCAAGGCTTCCGGATTCAATATTGCTGCAATGTGCCTCGTGCCTGAGGTAGTTATTCCTCCCAAGTTCAAAGTCCCAGAGTTTGACAAATACAAAGGCACTTCTTGCCCAGAGACGCATCTCCGTTCCTATTGTCGCAAAATGGCGGCCTATGCTGAAAATGAACCATTACTCATGCATTTCTTTCAAGATAGTTTGATCGGGGCATCGTTGGATTGGTATATGCAATTGGAAAGATCTCATGTCTGTACTTGGGGAGAGCTTGTTGATGCTTTTTTGAAACATTACCATTACAATACTGCCATGGCTTCTAGTCGTACTCAACTCCAGGGGATGGTACAAAAATCTGAAGAGTCTTTCAAAGAATACGCTCAGAGGTGGCGTGAACTAGCTGCAAGGGTCCAACCTCCTCTCTTGGATCGTGAATTGATTGATCTGTTTATGGGTACTCTACGAGGCCCTTATCTCCAGCATATGCTCAGTAGCACTTCTACTTCTTTTTCTGATATGATCATTATTGGTAAACGCATTGAGACGTGCATTAAGGCTGGGACGATTCAAGGTGTTCCAAACAATGCTAACAACAATACAAGCATGAGTAGAAAACCATTTTCTGGATTTGTCAAGAAGAAAGAGGGAGAGACCAGTGCCATCACCGTCAACCAAGGAAGAGCTCCCGCATTTCCTCAAGTCCGATTCACTTATTTTCCTACACCTGCTGATGTTCCCAACCAATTTGTTCCTCACGTATATGCTGCTATAACTCCAGCCCCCTGGATGGCCCAACAACGGCCTTTCACTCCGCAACCACATTATGTTCCGCAATAACAATTTGCACCTCCTACAACTTATCAACAACCGAATCAACATCTCCAAGGCCCGAGAGCTCCTCAAAGACAGAGAGCCCCTGAAAGAATATTTGATCTCATTCCCATGTCCTACGCTCAGCTTCTCCCACAGTTACTTGCTAGTCAAATGGTTCAATTGCGCGAACTCGGTCCACCGCTAAATCCTCTCCCTAGGGGATATGATATTAATGCTCATTGCGAATTCCATTCTGGTGCCCCAGGCCATACAATTGAAAATTGTAGAGCATTCAAATGCAAAGTTCAAGATCTCATCGATGCAAAAGCCATCAACTTCAACCCTGTTGGTCAGAATATTCAAAATAATCCCATGCATCCTCATCAAGGGGGAACAGTCAACGCTATTGAAGAAGTTAATGAACGGGTTTTGGTATCAAAGGTTGATGAAATTAAGATATCTTTGGAAACTGTCAGAGAACATTTATTGAAGCATGAAGTGCTACAAGAACTCCATGACTTCTTCTTAACATGTTCTTCCAAACCAGAAGAGTGTGCTGAGTTGAAGACGGCCATCCAACAGTTGATCGATGAAGGTGTCTTACAAATAGAGAACGTATTCCGAGAAGAAGAGATTAATGTCCTGGAAATTCCCTACTATCCGAGAAGCTTTTCAGCCACCCCTAGTATTTCGTTAACAATTCAGGTTTCTATTACCCCCACAATGATTCAAGCTCCTATTCCTCCTACAAGCAACGATTCGAAGGCAGTTCCATGGGAGTATAATGTAGTCTATATTCATGGAAAGAGGTATGAGTGCCCTCTGGTTGGTGACAAGAATGTTACCAACATTGCGGGAACAAGTAACATGACTCGCAGTGGTCGGATCTTTTCTCCTCCACCACCGCCTCCTAAGGAAACTAACAGTGAAGCTCTAGCTAAGGCCAGGGGAAAGCAAGTGATGGATAATCAACCCGAACTTTCTGTAGGACAAGAAGCGGAACAACTTTTGAGAATTCTCAAGCGGAGTGATTACAAAGTAGTGGATCAACTCAACCAGACACCATCCAAGATTTCCATCTTGTCTCTCCTTTTGTGTTCAGAGGCCCACCGCAACGCCTTATTGAAGACTTGTTTCCTCAACAGAGCTTTGTTCCCCCAGCAAAGGTTCTCACCCCTCACGTCGGGTTTGTTGTCTTGGTGTCATCCTTAACACAGCCATACGCTGTCTTTTCCAGAGATTACAGTCTTGCCCTGATCTTCTACCTCAATGTCTAATCTTCAGATAGGCGTCCCTCTCCAGAAGCTAAAGTGTCGATCTGATCTTCCCTAAAGAGTTTGCAATTTATTTTTGCAGGTTCTCTCAATGTTTGGGGCCCGTTTCTACTAGTTGCTTGATTGTTATTCCCCGCGAAGCTTCATCTCTTCGAGGTTCCCTCTCTAGCGGTTCCCCATATTTTCTCCTCTCCTTTGGATTTTGCAATTTATTTTTGCAAGTCTTGTTAGATTCTGACTTCTTGGTTATTGGCTTCTCAATTGGCCATTCCCCAGTGAAACTTTTAAACATGCATCATTATATTGCATCTACCAAAATGCGTAGCATTTCCATTATATGGAGCATTGCGCTATATAAAAATAATTCAAACATGCATCGTAACATAATCCATTATTATTTTTGTTGTCTCTAGTGAATGTGCTAATACTTCGGGTTAAATCCCCAGCGAGGTCTTCGTCCTCATTATCTCAGTTTCCTCCCCATACCAGTATCCTTTTAACGTCAATCATTTGTTTGTTTGAGTGACTACTCTTGACTGTAGTTTAGTTTCTCCCTGGCGCGGTCTTCTCGGGTTTAGTCTTCACTACCCTCTCTGGTTCATTCCAATGTCTATTTATGCACCTTTCGAATACCAGTTTCGTCCTGATATTCGCTTTCAGCAGGTTTTTAGGTGTACGCCATAATCTCCTTGCTTTGGGTTGAGCTCAGAGTTTCGTATCCTCACCTTGCACGTGAAATCCAGTTTTTTCCTGGTGCTCATCTAGTTTAGTTTCGCCTAACTAGTTTTTGAGTCGAGTTTCGTCTCGTTTTTGCTTTCATACCTTGGACCCTTTGACGGTGTTTATTTACCGAGTGCAGTGTTCGTACTGCGTCCCTGGTTTGGAATCAGTCTCCTTTGTTCCTTGGATTCTTCTATCAGTTTTCGTCAATGTTTATCCATTAATCTGAGACCAGCAGGTGCTCTAAGAAACATGCGCTCTCATCACTCTCGCTTTGGGTCGAGTTTCGCCTCGTCGCCTGTGCATGAAATCCAGTTTCGTCCTGGTACTCATCTAGTTTAGTTTCGTCTAACTAGTTTTTGAGTCGAGTTTCGTCTCGTTTTTGCTTTCATACCTTGGACCCTTTGACGGTGTTCGTTCACCGAGTGCAGTGTTCGTACTGCGTCCCTGGTTTGAGATCAGTCTCTTTTGTTCCTTGGATTATTCTATCAATTTTCGTCACTGTTTATCCATTGATCTGAGACCAGTAGGTGCTCTAAGAAACATGCACTCTCATCATTTTGCTATGGGTCGAGTTTCGCCTTGTTACCCGTGCGTGAAATCCAGTTTCGTCCTGGTACTCATCTAGTTTAGTTTCATCTAACTGGTTATTGAGTCGAGTTTCGTCTCGCTTTTGCTCCTCATTTCTGGGATTCTTTCAGTTCCTTCATACTGTCTATCTTAGTTGAGATTAGCAAGTGCTCCTAGAATCACGCACTCTAGCCACTTTTCTTTGGGTCGAGCTCAGAGTTTCGTCTCCTCACCCGCGTATGCTTTCTTTTCCAGAGCTTAGTTTCGCCTATACTCTGTGGTTTGAGTTTTATCTCACCCGTTTTTTGAAGCCCAGTTTTGCCCTGGCACGTTTGTCCGGAAGTTTAGTTACGTATATCCTTCTTTGTTTTTGTTCTGTTTCAACCTGCGTTACAACTTTATTCTGACGCATGTCTTGGGGGTTTTTCTTCTTTTTCTTTCTTCTTCAAGAGTGTAAATTTTCGGGTTCTTTTGTATTCAATCATCTTCAACTCTGAACGCTCGAAAGTTGTAACTTTTCTCACTTATCATGTTGAAGATATTTGAATAGGGGAAGCTGTTGCACCCCAAAATTTACCCTCTTGATTTATGCTTATGTTTCATCATGAATATCATATTGCATTGCATTCATACATTGTGATGGGATCAAAGCACTTTGGTTATCAAGTTTTCCTCAAGCTTTGAAGATTGATTGCATTGACAAGTTGCTCAAGTAGAATCTTATCATCTAAACCTCTGGATCTTTCAAGCTCAAAAGTTATTGCATATCTCAAGATATTTTATCCATCTCTTTGGATCATCAGAGGATTGAAGTTTGTGTTTGATTATAAGAGGAATCACTCTTTTGATTCACCAGTCAAAATTAGGGTTTTGCTTTATCAAGGCTTTTGGTCAATGTACAAGTCTTGATTTGGAGGCTATAACATCTCATTGGTATTTGAAAAGTCTTTGTACAAGAAATTGGTCAAGATCATCAGAGGAGTTGAAGTTTTAAAGATGATTCATCAGTCTCCTAAGGTGTTGACCAAAACTAGGGTTTGGGATTTCATCAAGATTTCTTGAGAATTTTGAAGTGAAACTTTGTACATGGCCTCTATATATTTGGAAGATCATATGTTTGAAGTCTTGATCATCAATTTTGAACGGAAGTGGATCAATTGATTCAAAGGGGCAAAATGGCCATTTTGGTCAAAATCAGTCAAAATCAGGAGTTGACCAAGTTGGACTTTTTGTCAACCATCAATTTAAGCATCCTCTTTTCATATTCCATGCCAAAATTCACCTTTGAATCATGAGAAATGGTGAGTTTGAGTGTAACTTGTTCAAGAAGTAACTTAAAAATTAAAAAAAAAATTATAAGTGTCAAGATGACTTCTCTTGGGCAAGTCACACGCGTAATTTCATCAAACACTTGGCATGCCATTTTGTGGAATCAATTTCTTGTGAATCAAGCCTCAATTTGAAAAATTAAAAAGAGGATTTTGCTGCCTTCCATGAGAGCTTCCCATTGAGCCTTGAATCATTTAATTTGTCCAAAGTTTGAGTAAGTTGCAACATCTCAAAGTTGGTACCTCAAGGATGACTTCATGCACACCATGCAAGCCAGACGCGCGCGCGGACCAGGCAAGCCAAATCACACTTTTGCCTCAAGTTTTCAACATCATTTCTCCATCAAGTCAGCATCAATTTGAGAAGTTCAAGGCCCTATGATGTTCTATATTATGAGAGCTCTTGAAAGGCCCCCCAAGCATCCAAAACGCACGAAGGAATTTTAAGAGGCCTGAGCATAAAGTCAGCTAGCCAGATTATTGGAAAACCATGTCCATGTTGCAGATTTTTGCACAAATTCAGTTTTAATTGATGTCAGGTAGCATTAATCATGTGTTTAGCACGAAATTTACACTCTTTGATTGCCAAAACAAGTCAAGCCAAGTCACACCATGTTCATGACCCCCCTTATTCATGCTTGGCCAAAATGGCAAGTCCCTCCTCTCTTATTTTTTTCCCTCACGTGATCAGCATAGCCAGCTCACCAAATGCACATTCTTTGCTCAAAACTCCACTCAACATGACATCACTAAAACGACTTCTAGGCTGGGCATAACAGAAGCAAAACGCATCACCATGATCACTCTCTTCATTTTTCTGTTTTTTGGCAATTCTGCTTCTGACGGTCTTGGGTTCTTCAAAGACCTTTTTACCCTCAGCAGTCACTCTATATAAGGGATATTTCACTCTCTTTCAAGGGACGCATTCATTCTCTCAAAAAGATCAGAAGCTACTATCTTTCTCTCTCAAAAAAAATATTCTGCTTCGAAGCTTCTTTATTCTCCATTCCAGAGCTCGATTCATGACCATTTTCACTTCATTGGAGCATTAGAAGCAAGGGACAAGGGTTTTCACTTTGTTTCAGAGGCCATAGTTGAGTTTATTTCTCAACTCGAAAGGTATTTTCAGATCTTGATTCTTCATAATTTTGCTTGTTTCATGTGATTTAAAGCTTGTGATCATGTTCATAGCTGGCCAGATCTTACATCTGATGTATAAACTTGTTTGATTTTGAAGCATATGCGATTTGGTGAACTTTTAGTTTTTCATGATTTAATGATTTTCTCAATTTTCTTGCTCTGATTTCTACTTCTATGATCGATCATTTTGAATTTTGTAAAAAGCATGATGTAGTTGATAGTTTGAGCTTTGATTTGTGATTTGAATCATTAATTTTGGTGGAGGAACGAGGCAGAAATTGCAAGTAGAACATAGGTGTCTGAAACTGAAAAAAACGCGCGTTAGGGCTTGTCTTGAGGAAGAAGATGATGGCGTGGCTGGATCTGATGGGTCCATGTGATTTTTAATGCAATTTTTCATATTTTTATTTTTAATTGATTTCTTCTGATTTTATTTTGTGATAAAAACATTTTCAAAAATCATGAAAAAATTACCATAGGGTAATAATAATTTCTAGTATTTGTCATATTTTTTTTGGAAATTTTTTAGAAATGTTTTGATTGGTTCAAAAATTTCATAAGTTTAATTAATTGTTTTTTCAAAGATTATTTTAATTGTAATAGTTCTTTTGATCTAAAAATTCCACAAAAAATGTTTTGGACTCATAAAATAATTTAGAAATTGATTATGATTTTTGTTTAGCATTTTTTCTATTTTTAATTAGAAATTTAATTTGAGAAGTTTATTTGAAATAGTTGTTTCATAATTTTTGTTTTAATACTTCCTTTAATTCAAAAATCCTCAAAAAAATCATGTAAGTTTGTTTTTAATCATAGAGTCAGAATATAATTTTGTTTTGACCTTTTTATGACTTTTGGTTAGAGTTTGCATTTTTTGTCATTAAATATTAGTTTAATTGTTTAATTGTTTGTTAGATTTTATTTTAATATTTCCTTTAATTCAAAAATTCCACAAAAAATCAGGGATGTGTTTTTTTAATTCTAATATTTGAATATAATTTTGGTTGGATATTTTTCTGACTTTTGATTCAAATTTTATTTTTAGATGTGATTATTTGTTTAATTGATTAATTGTTTGAATTTGATTTTATTTTTGACTTTCCTTTAATTCAAAAAATATGGAAAAATATGTATTCTGACATTTAGGGTTTCCTTGTGGTTTGCATGATCTTGGTTTGAATTGTTTGAATTTTGATCTTACCTAACTAATATTTAAGATTAAAATTCAAACAATTAGGGTCTTGTAGCTTACATTGCAAGTTTCATTTTCAAAACCATTATGCCCTGGATTTTCAATGGACTTTAGGTCTTGTTTATGGTTCATGAATGTATTGAGGATCTGAAAACCATTTTTCTTGAATTATTTGACTTGGTCTTATATTTTTTTCCATAAATTATTTTGAAAACTTGTCTAGTTTGTTAGTTTTGCCAACTAGTTTTGAACTTTGGGCCTCATTTGATCCCATACTCAACCATTCATGAACTTAAGACTTGCTTTCTGACTTCTACACACTTCAAAGATGCTAAGAAATTTTTAGTTTAAATTATTGAAATCCTTTTCTATTTTTTGATATATTTTTGAAGAGAAGGTACCCAATTTGTGTTGCATATCTTGTTGCAATTTGCTTGATGGCCAATGAACTTGGGTGAGGCCTATGATTGGGCACCTAATGATCATGTCGGATATGTTTATCCACATAAACTCAAGTCATTTCACTTAATGCCCCATGTTTGAATGATTTAACCTTTTGATGCATTGTGTGGGATTCCTCTTCTATTATGCTTGTGAGTTGTGATGAATTAATTGTGCATGATTGAATTGTGGTTGCTACTGACCTTCATGGTCTTTGATTGTATTCTTCTCAAGTTCCCATGATCCTTGATTGATATTCAATTGTCAACTCAATATGGTGATAGAAAGGAGCAACATTCCTCTAATTTTTGACCTAATTGTGCATATGCCTGTTTCTTTTTGTCTATCATATCTAATGTTTGATAATTGTTATCATGTCCTCTCACTTCATTATGGTGTCATAATCCATCCCTTATGTGGGTCATCATTCAATTTATGGGAATACTAACCTGGTTGTTGAATGTGCGAGATACTTTGAGAAAAGTTTTCCATTTTTGACTTGAGGCTACTGTGTTTCACTTTATTTGTGGAACACAACTTATTATATTGGCACTGCTCTTGTGTTTGGCATATTTGATAGTCTATGCAGGATATGTGTATGTGGCTATGAATGCTATACATTGCCCATGGGATTTGTCCATATCTGAAAATCTCAATACTTACATCCTGATGGCGTAATTTCTGACTTGATTTGTCTACTGATGCCAACTTGCTTGAAGTTCTCTGGGTTTCTTTTATTCCTGCTCAGTTGCTACGGATAGTTATCCGTTTGGTATTGCACTATTTCCTTTCTTCTATTTTCATAGTTCTATGTTGCATGATGGGACCTCTGTTGCTGATATATGTCGGGAGGCCCACTGTTTTTTTGTCTGATACATGTGTTGTGTTTTTTCTTTAACTTTTGATCGATGAGTCACTCAATTTAGAAATTGAGATCACGACTTCGCTCTCAGTGCATGTTCCCTATAGGATGTTTATCATTTTTCTTCTTTAATTGTTGATCGATGAGTCACTCAATTTAGAAATTGAGATCACGACTTTGCTCTTAGTGCATGTTCCCTATAGGATGTTTATTGTTTTTCTTCTTTAATTGTTGATCGATGAGTCACTCAATTTAGAAATTGAGATCACGACTTCTCTCTCATTGCATGTTCCCTATAGGACAGTTTTGTTAAGCTTCCTTTAACATGTTAATTAAGGTAGGGTTTTCCTTTATCCTCAACCTTAGGATTAATCATTGTATGATAACACTAGGGATAGTGCTAGGCTAGTTTCCCTTAGTTGTTTTTCCTTCCTTTGCATTTTGAATCTTAAAACAAAAATTGTTTTCTTGGCAAATCATAAAACACTTCTAATAAACCCAAACCCTTCTTCAAGGTAAAAGATACAAATCAATCTTATTTATTTATGCGCCTCTTGGCTTTGTTTTTTAAATTTGGTTTAGCCGATGTTTCGCCATCGCACATTTGTTTGAAGCCATGTTTCGCCACCGCACATGTTTTGTTATCCTACTTTGATTCTCAATATCATTGTTAGGTGTGATGTTTTTTCATTCGATTTATTGATGTTTTGCCATCTTTACCATGATACCTTGTTACCTTTTAGCCGATGTTTCGCCATTGCACATTTGTTTGAAGTCGATGTTTCGCCATCGCACATGTTTTCTATCCTACTTTGATTCTCAATATCATTGTTAGGTGTGATGTTTTGTCATCCGATTTATTGATGTTTCTCCATCTTTTCCATGTTATCTTCTTATCTTTTAGCCGATGTTTCGCCATCGCACATTTGTTTGAAGCCGATGTTTCACCATCGCACATGTTTGTTATCCTACTTTGATTCTCAATATCATTGTTAGGTGTGATGTTTTATCATCCGATTCATTTGATGTTCTGCCATCTTTGACATGTTACTGTGTTATTATTTATTCGATGTTTTACCATCTCATTTGTTTGTTATTTCATTAGATGTTTCGCCATCTTGATTGTTTTTGTTGTCTTAACTAAAAAACACAAACCAACCAGAATATATGAGCCGAACTACGGCTACTGTGATCAGTGGGAATGAGAACTGACTGTTTTGGAATGCTGGTTCGCGTTTGCGTTTGTTTTTGCAAAATGTCGTGGTAAGCAAGAGTCTCCACCGTGTTTTATTTTATCCAACAAGGAAAGGACAAAAGCTCAGAAAAATTCCTTTTTGAGATGTTTCTCGGGTTCGGGAGGTAGATTATAGAAAGGGAAGGTGTTAGCACCCTTTCTATTTGTGGTTATCCACGGGCTCTTAGGTACTTGCTCACTATGTTTTCAAAAATTTGCTTTTCTTTGTGATTGTGGGTTTGAAAAAAAGTTTTTTGTTTGAAAGGGGTGTAAGTGCGAAAAGTTTTATTTTTTGTTTTAAAAGGAGCAAGTACTTAAGGACATCTACCTACTCAAAAAGGAATTAAACTATACTAATGTCCTTTAGGCAATGCTATCCCACTATTGAGGAGTAGGTAGCACCGTCGTTGGAGTTTTCGGGTCAATTCGATTAAGGGACATGTGGTCACTAAAGCAACGTTAGGACGCCTTAGCGGTAACCCTAATATCTTAGATCATTTTTCCGAGGCAACCGATTCGAGGCAACTTTGATCTTTGGACAAGAGGGCGACCTCTAAAACTTCATATACTCAATGACGACGTTTGAGGCAACCAAGTGAGGTGTACCCTAAGAGTGGCTTGTGCGAGTGTATTATTTTTCAGTTTATTTATCTTTGTACATGTTAATGGTGATCTATTGTTGATTTTAAATTAAAAGATTAATCTTGTCATGCATTGCCTACCAAACATCTAACAGTTAATAGTTGCGGAAGGTAAATTGCGGAAAATAAATCTAAGTTATTACAAGGCGTCGGGTATTTACATCGCCAAAGACAAACCCTTTAAAATTAAATTGCGGAAAGTAAGTAAAAGCGGTAAATAAAATCCTAAGTTAAAACTATTACATTCCCGAAACAGTTACAATATTGAAATACGGATCAAAAATAATACGCGCGCGAGAAAAATTAAATCGGAGTGTTTTTTAGGGTTTTGACCCTTTTATTGAATAAAGTATATTTTTTGTTATTTTTTGAATTAAAAATTAGTCTAAATTAATAATTGAATTAATTAATTAAATGAAAATATTTTTGAGTTTTTTCATTTTAATTAAGGAAATAAAATAAGAGTGATTAAAAAGTTAATAAAAATCCTAATTCTAAATTCATTTTAATTTAATGCAAGAGATATTAAAATTGTACCTAATTAAACTAAATAAATTAATTAATTATTATTTACAAAATAAATAATAAAATTAGTGGAATTAATAAAATATTATTTTGGTGGTTTCTGATTTTTTATAAAAAAAATGTTAATTGGTTAATTAAATTAATTGAGATAATAATAAAATAGAAAATAGAAAAATAATAAAAGAAAATAAAAAGAAGAAGAAACTCAGGGGGCTGCTGGGCTTAAAATGGGAGTATGATCAGTAATTCTTGGCCCAAAACATCCAGCCTGCTTTGACCTTTGGGATCCAACGCATGCTTGTTGACCAGGGAGTATGGTGGTCCTTCAATTTTGGCCACTGGATCTTGGCCTGAAGCCACTTGGCATGTTGATCTCTGGGGCATATGGTAATCCACGCCTGGAATGCTACACATGAATACCTGAGGAAAAATTGTAACAAAGTTTTGGGGGACCTGGGATTCGAACCCAGGTCCTATTGCTCACATGCCAACGCGCTCACCAACCCAACTGCATTACTTAATTGTTATAATAATAAGAAGCAACTATTATATATGAAACAAACTAATATGCCTGAAACAATAAAATAAAAGCGCGTAATTTCAAATGGGCCAATGGGAGGGCGACGTCTGGTCGTCTTCTCCAACGAAACTCTGGTTTTATTACCTGCGGATTTTTATCTGCAGGAAGATTCGTGGGGCAATTCAAAAATACGTTTTAGGCCATAACAATCCCATCCAAGCACATGGACGTGGTCGCCTCTTCCTCCTGAGTTCAACCATGGCCAAGATTCATCCTAATTGTCCCTGCAAAACGAAACCCCAAATGGAAACCTCCAAAACCCTAGGTTCGGGTAGGGAGTTATAGGCTACAAAAAAGCAATTGAATTATGCAGAACGAATGGAAATTTAAAGGCAAGCATGATTATACAAAAATATTGGCAAGAGGATGCAAGGAAGTGGTTTCACGATATCATGTTCAGAGCAAGATCCATGGAGACTTACAGTGCAATTGGTGGCGTCTAAAGGACTGGTTTTGATTGCTACAAATTCAGGAGATGTCAGGGAAGAGAGCTGTGTTGAGCTTTTGGTTGGAAAATGCCTCTAAACCAAAATTCGATCTCCACTTTTTCAAGGTTTTTCACCAACTTGTTTTTGCCGTTTCTGCAGATCTTTTTTATCTATCTAGGTCTGGCTCACTTGTGTGCATATAATAGAATGATTTTAGGGTAAAACATGGGCTATAATCCAAGTGTATTGAAGAATCAAGATTGGATTTTGATCACCATTAACATGTTTCCAAATATAGGCCAAATCTGATTTTTTGTACATAACCAAGATTGATACGAATTTGATTTGGTTCATGATGGTAATTGAAAGTTGTACAAATCACAAAGATATGATTTCATCAATTTTTAGATTTTATTTGATTTAAAATTGATTTAAAATGAATTAAACCAATAAAAATTAAATAAAATAGAAAAATAAATGAATGGCCATGGAATCAGGTATGGGACACGTGTGTGGCATGGCAAGACTATATCAAGTGGAAAAAAGTGGGGCCTTTTGTCAAAAATTGGAGTTTTGAGGATAGTTGACTTTTGGCAAATTTGGAAAAATGCCCAACTTCAACAATGCATAACTTCTTCAATTTTGAACTTTTGGAGGTGTTCTTGGACTTTTTAGAAACCTTGAGATGTCCTCTAATCAACCCTTTTGGGAACATCTCATTTTGATGTTCCATGCTCAAGTTATAAGCTTTGACAAAAAAGGTGTTTTTGTTGACTTTCAAAAAGACCTATAATGTCCAAATTTGTAACTTATTGTGAGAGCATTTCTTGATCTTGGGGTGTGAGTATGGATTGTAGGAAATTGCATCCTATTCAAAATGAGCTTTGGATGGGTCATTGCTCATAAAGTATGAGAAAGTTATGCTTGGTCAAAGTTGAGTTGACTTTTCCTGCAAAACCCTAATTTAGCAACTTTTGAATCTTGATGAATCTTGAGCAATCCTTGATGAATCATGATCAACCCTTGATCAAATTATGAATTAACCTTCAAAATTAGAATGTTGACAAAAAATATTAAGGTTTGACTGTATTTGGGACACATTTGACTTTTGCCCTAGCACAGTCGACTTTTGGGTCTCTTGAGCAATTGACTGACCAAACTTCCTCTGCGAGGCTTGAAATTTGACATGGATGAACTTAAGAACATATTAATACATTAGGAAGCACTTGAGGCCATTTGGGTGTAAGGACCTTGATGCAACACAAAACCCTAATTTTGAATTGACTGCCTTAGGAGGTGATTTGACTGTCCAACTCTTGAGCCAACTTGAGCAACTTGAAGATTATTCTTGACATGTCTTGAGGAATATCGGAGGGAAAATTTTAGGGTACAACAGTTGCCCCTGTTCAATTTTCTTAAACCTGAGGATATAGATTGGCTTTCGAGCCTTTCGTGATCCGAAGGTGGAAGATAATTGAACACTAGAGTGCCCAAAAATTTGCACTCGCATGGTGTAGCATCAGCATTGTGATGTTGGGAATGGGCTTACAGATGCCATTTGGAGACTGCTGGTAGGAGGATGGGCTTACAGATGCCATCTGCAGGAGTGTTGATCGCATAAGAGATTCCTTAGCGAGAACTTGTATACCTGTTGTTGTAAAAGATTCCACTGGGGAAGTCTAACCTTTGTTGAGATTTAGGAACTTGCTTGTACTTCATCTGAGAGAATGCTTCAGCTGAGTTTTAAGAACCTGTTCATAATTCAATTGGGGGGAAACATCTTCGTCAAGATCTAGGAACTGTCTCGTGCTCAACGTAGTATATCGTTGAGGTTATAGCACTTGTCCACACTATGACGGAGGAAAACATCAAGATCTAGGAACTGACTCGTGCTCAATGGAGTATACCGTTGAGGTTATAGTACTCGTCCACACTATGACGTAGGGAAACATCTTCATCAAGATCTAGGAACTGTCTCGTGCTCAATGGAGTATACCGTTGAGGCTATAGAACTTGTCCACACTATGACAGAGGAAAACATCAAGATCTAGGAACTGACTCGTGCTTAATGGAGTATACCGTTGAGGTAATAGTACTCGTCCACACTATGACGTAGAGAAACTGTCGAGATTGAGAACCTTATCTGAACTTCAACCGAGGATAATTTAACTGAGATTTAAGAACTGGTCAGGTCTTCGATTAAGCTGAGAAATTTAACTGTATCTTTCCTGAAAGGTAAAGGTCAGTCATATGCAATGCATGACATGGATCCGGCAATGATGTTCTCAAAATAAATGAGATTGTATTCATATGATGTGTATATGCATGTATCATGATGTATGGGAATATGATGCTTTAGCTGGGGGAAATAAATCCCGGAGCTGCTGGAGAATAGAGTTGAGTTCTCCGTTTCCGCTGGGGGATGATGAACGAAGATGATAAACCTGTAGGAGAGAAGAACTCCGTTGGGGGAATAAACTGATGAAGAGATTACTCCGAGGGGAATTACTCTGTGGGGAAGAGACGTTCTGTTGAAGATTTTAACGATAACTCCGCTGGGGCTTCTGTTGATAAGCTCTGTTGGGGATTTTAATGATGAACTCCGTTAGGGATATAAAGAACTTCGCTGGGGATGATCCTTCAGTTGCAACTTGCTGAGGATAACCCAGTTAGACTCTTGTGAGGATAACCTTCTGAATTCGGCTGGGGAGATTTATTTGTGCTCTACCGGGGATAAGCTTCCAGAATCTACTGGGTAAGATGATTCAACTCTGGCGGGGAAGCCTTTTTTAGATTGCGTTGGGGAAATGACTCCACTGGGGTATCTTGTATTCCACCGGGGAACATTTTTATATTCCGTCGGGGAATATTAAGACTGTCGGGGATGCTCTTATACTTGTTGGGGAATGTCTTTATACTCCGCTGAGGACTATTAAGATCTTCTGGGGATACCCAGCCTTTTTGGGGCTGATGATAGATTAACTCTTCTTGGGGAGAGTATTGCTGATTTGTTCATAGCTGCAAGTCTCAGTGGGGAGAGCCACCATTACTGTTTTATTCTGCGGGGAGTGATGGTATCTTGGTCATATTCTTCAGCTGAACCTACCTTGGTACCTTGGTGGACAGGGCAACTAGACCGCTCGGACAATTCTTATTGCCCCTGTTTCTGATATTACCAGTAATTCGTCCTTTGTTTCGCATGTAAATATTTATGAGCAGCAATTAATGTCAAATGCATATATCAAAAATGAACATTGGACGTTCTTTGCAAAACAAAACAGATAAAGGAAAAACAATTTGAAATTTGTCTGAAAATGAATATGTATTGATTTTGAAGTTTTTGCCTGTAAATAGGTGTTTTTGTACAAGAGGCTGACGTCCTAGTAAGAGGACGCCGCCGAACAAATAGAATTTATACAGTTTGTAAAAAGAAAAACAAAACAGCTATGTGAATAATCCCACTGGGTTCCAACTCTGCTATTGCCTTTATATCTTCAAGCGTCTCATCACTTTGCTGCTTAGTTGAAGATGAATCTGTTTGATTGGTGCTGTCTGAGCTTGATAGTTGATACCGAAGTCTGGATGCAAGGTGATCCAATGAGACATAGTATTACGCTTTGATCCCTAACTTTTGCCTGGACCGCCCTTTCGAGTTTTCAGTCCACCGGGATACCCATTTTTGCCCAAGCCGCCTTTTCAGGTTTTCGACTTGTCGGGTGTACAAATTTTTTATTTTCATCCCTTATTTTTGCCCGAACCCTTTTGGTTCGCCGGGAAGCCTTTATTTTTGCCTAGGCCAGTCAACCTAGCGGGTCTTTGATTCCGCGTAGTATCTTTTCACTATGTCTGCATTGACGGGGTGAGGAAGGTCGTCACCATCCATGGTGGTTAGAATCATAGTGCCTCCTGAGAAGATGTTCTTAACCACAAATGGACCTTCATAAGTAGGGGTCCATTTGCCCCTGGGATCACCTTGAGGTAAGATAATTCGCTTGATTACCAGGTCCCCAACTTGATACTCTTGCCGTCTTACTTTCTTGTTAAATGCCTTGATCATCCGTTTTTGGTACGTCTGACCATGACAAATAGCAGTAAGTCTCTTCTCATCGATTAGGTTCAATTGATCAAGTCGGGTTTGAATCCAGTTATCTTCACTCAAACCTGCATCCTTCATGATCCGGAGAGAGGGTATCTGAACTTCGATAGGCAAGACTGCCTCCATGCCATAAACCAAGGAATAGGGTGTTGCCCCTGTTGACGTCCGTGCTGAGGTACGGTACCCGTGAAGAGCAAATGGTAACATCTCGTGCCAGTCTTTGTATGTCACTGTCATCTTCTGCACAATTTTCTTAATGTTCTTATTTGCTGCTTCGACAACCCCATTCATCTTCGGCCGGTAGGGAGAAGAGTTATGATGTTGTATCTTGAATTGCTCGCAGAGCTCAGTGATCATCTTGTTGTTGAGATTGGTACCATTGTCCGTAATGATCCTCTCTGGTACACCGTATCGACAGATCAGGTTATGCCGAATGAACCGTGCCACGACGTTCTTGGTTACCGTAGCAAAGGAAGCTGCTTCAACCCACTTCGTAAAGTAATCAATCGCTACCAGGATGAAACGATGCCCGTTGGATGCCGTAGGTCTGATCTATCCAATCATATCAATGCCCCACATTGCAAAAGGCCAAGGTGTCGTCAAGATGTTCAGAGGAACTGGAGGTATGTGCACCTTATCAGCATAGACTTGGCACTTGTGACATGTCCGAGAATGCTGATAACAGTCGGCTTCCATTGTGGACCTATAATATCCTGCCCGGAGGATTTTCTTTGCCATGGTATGTCCACTGGAATGAGTTCCAAAAGTACCTTCATGTAACTCCTCCATGATCCTTTCTTCTTCATTCTTATTCACACAACGCAGTAAGGTTGAATCATGGTTACGCTTGTAAAGAATGTCATTGCTGATGAAGAACTTCGCCGCGAACCTCCTCAGAAACTTCTTATCATTAACAGATGCACCCTCGGGATACTCCTGAGCTTCAAGATACCTCTTCACCTCATGGTACCAGGGCTTTTCTGTTACTTCTTCAGTCTCAAGATCACAACAATGTGCAGGTTCGTCCAATCTTTCAATAATGATATGGGGAGCCTCGTTGTCCCATTTGACTTTAAACATAGAAGACATTGTAGCCAGCGCGTCCGCTAACTAATTCTCCTCCCTTGGGAAGTGTTCAAAGGTTATCTTCTCGAAATGGGGAAGCAACATCAACACATACTCCTTGTAAGGAATAAGATTTGGGTGTTTCGTATCCCACTCGCCTTTGATCTGACTGATCACGAGAGAGGAATCTCCGAAGACACTTAGAAACTTAATCCTTAAGTCAATTGCAGCTCGAAGACCCATGATGCACGCTTCATACTCCGCCATGTTGTTGGTGCAGTTGAAACATAGTCGGGCGGTAAACGGAGTATGAGAGCCTTTAGGAGATATGATCACAGCGCCAATGCCATTACCCAAAGCGTTTGAAGCTCCATCAAAGTACATAGACCATCGGGATCCTTCCTCAGGTCCTTCATCCAGTCCAGGTGTCTCACAATCAGTCACTACCATGATATTCTCGTCCGGAAATTTAAAGTTCATAGACTGTTAATCATCCACTGCCTGATGTGCCAAATGGTCTACCAATACACTTCCCTTGATTGCTTTTTGAGTCGTGTACTGGATGTCATACTCAGTCAGGATCATATGCCATCTCGCTATTATTCCGGACAAGGCAGGCTTTTCGAAGATATACTTGATTGGATCCATCTTTGAAATCAATAGAGTAGTGTGGGTCAGCATATACTGTCTCAGCCGAAGAGCATCCCATGCCAAAGCGCAGCAAGTTTTCTCAAGCAGTGAGTACGGGTCTCACAGTCGGTAAACTTTTTGCTAAGGTAATAAATAGCATGCTCTTTTCGGCCAGACTCGTCATGCTGCCCCAGCACACACCCCATTGAGTTGTCAAGTAATGTCAAGTATAAGATCAGAGGTCTCCCTTCAACTGGTGGCATTAGGATGGGTGGCTCCTGGAGATACTCTTTGATCCTTTCGAAAGCAGCCTGGCATTCATCGTTCCAAGTACCACTTGATCTTTCTTCAGTAACTTGAAGATTGGCTCACAAGTAGCAGTTAGGTGCGAGATGAATCGGGCAATGTAGTTTAGTCGTCCTAGAAAGCCTCCGACCTCCTTCTCTGTCTTGGGAGCTGGCATCTTTTGTATGGCTTTCACTTTGGCAGGGTCCACTTGAATACCTTTGTCGCTTACAACGAAACCTAATAGTTTCCCAGATCTCACCCCGAAGGTGCACTTGTTCGGGTTTAATCTCAGCTTGTACAACTTCAACCTGTCAAACAGCTTCTGTAGATGGTCAAGGTGTTCCTCCTCAGTCTGGGACCTTGCAATCATATCGTCGACGTATACTTCAATCTCATGATGGATCATATCATGAAACAAAGCAACCATGGCACGCTGATACGTTGCCCCAGCATTTTTCGACCCAAAAGGCATGACCTTGTAGCAAAAGGTACCCCACTGAGTAACAAAAGTGGTCTTCTCCATGTCTTCGGGAGCCATCTTTATCTGATTATAATCGGAGAAACCGTCCATGAAGGAGAATACCTTGTGCTGAGCAGTATTGTCAACCAGAACGTCAATGTGAGGTAGAGGGAAGTCATCCTTAGGGCTTGCCCTGTTCAAATCCCTGTAGTCAACACACATACGGACCTTACCATCTTTCTTTGGTACAGGAACCACATTGGCGACCCACTGAGGGTAAGAAGTCACTGCTAGGAAACCGGCGTCAAACTGTTTCATAACTTCGACTTTGATTTTCTCAGACATCTATGGGCGCATACGGCGAACCTTCTGTTTTACCGGAGGGCATTCTTCCTTGGTAGGCAGGCGATGAACCACAATGTCAGTATCCAACCCAGGAATATCTTCGTAAGACCAGGCAAAGCTCTCAACATAGTCATGCAGCATCTGAATCAACCGCTGCTTCACACTAAGCTCCAGATTTGTACCGATCTTGACTTCCTTCTTGTCTGTCTCAGTACCCAGATTCACTGTTTCCACTGGCTCTTCATGTGGTTGAATGGCCCTCTCTTCCTGGAGTAGCAGTCTTGCTAGTTCACCCAGCAGTTCGCAATCATCTTCACCTTCGTCTTCGGCTAAGTTGATCAGATTTTCGAAGTCATAACTGGCAGTAGCAGAGTCGTTACCAGTGAGATCCAGAGTGGATTGATACCTGTATATGTGAGTGTGTGTAAAATAGCTGTTTTGCAACATATAATAAAGAAAAACAAGGAGCGCAAAATTTGAAATGCAAGAAATGTCCAATGCTTTTATTAATGATATATGAAAATGACACACAAAAGCCCTCACAAATGTAGCCACGGTGCCCCGGGTAAGACATCGGGCCATAAAGTTTCACAACATTGTCTGTTACAAATTCAAAACAAAGAGTTCATTACTGGTTAACAAAAGTAATAGGGATGAAGTCCTTTACTGTCCAGTTTCTTGGTCCACCGTTGGTCGTAGGATAGATCCGGCTGTCGAATTCAGACTCCTCCACATCATCTTCTATGGCATTTACTCCCGAGTTGCTGATGAACACAGGAGGTCTTCCAATCCTTGCACTTCGAACAGCCTTTTGAGCTTCTGCAGTGAAACCCAAACCAAACTTGTTAGTCTTCTGAGTGAAATCAGGAAGTCGGCCCCAGTTTGTACACTCACCCTTCTCAATAACAGCCCAGGCATCCTTTAAGGAAACCATCTTCATAGGAGAATCTTCAACCACAGTCTCAGTTGATGCCAGTGTCTGAGGAACCTCTTCAAAATGCTGAAATGGGGTCTCAATGAACTTCCCATCCATCTCTACGTATCTGAACGAGTTGAGGTGGCTGACCATGTACTCTTCCTCCCCCTGAACTGTCACAATCTTCCCTCTGACCGGGTACTTCAGCTTCTAGTGGAGTGTTGAGGTTACGGCTCCAGCTTTGTGGATCCATGGACGACCCAGCAAACAAGAATAGGATGGCCGAATGTCCATCACGTAGAATGTAGAATTGAAGACCTGATAACCAACTTTAATTGGAATATCAACCTCACTATGCACCATCCTTTTAGACCCGTCAAAGGCCCTGACAATGATGTCACTTTGCTTTAGCTCCAACCCTTGGCAATCCAACCGGTCCAGAGCTTTCTTGGGCAAGAAGTTCAACGAGGAACCAGTGTCAACTAATACATGTGCAAGAGTAGTGCCCCTGCATTCAATGGAGACATGCAGGGCATCGTTATGGTTCTTCCCTTTAGCAGTCAAATCAGCATCGGAGAAACCCAAACCATTATCAGCAGTTAAATTGGCCACACAATCAGTAAACTGATCAGCTGATGTCTCTTGTGGCACGTGGGCAGTCTTCAAGAAGGTAATCAGAGCCTTGGCATGGGCCTCTGAACACAACAACAATGACAACATAGAAATCTTGGATGGGGTTTGCCCCAGCTGCTCAACTATGTTATAATCACTCTTCTTAATAATCTTCAGAATCTCTTCCATCTCCTGTTTGGAAGCTTCAACAGTAATGGTCTTCGGTGCCTCCGTCTGGGCAGGCACATCAGTGGTGATCCCTTTGCCCCGAGCGTTAGATGACTCGGCGACAGGGGCAGGACTAAGAACTTGATCAGGAATGGCAACAGGTACACTTGCAGGTGTTATGACAACAGGTCTTCGGACAGTCGGTGGAGCAATATCAGGTGAGAAAAGTCTACCACTGCGGGTGACTTTAGCAGGCCCAATAATGTTGTTGACGCTGGTATCAGCATCCAACTCTTGCTTAACCCCAAGAACATAAACATCTGCCCCATAGTGCCAAGGGACAGCTTTGTCAGAGGTGTAGGGGATGGGCCCCGGAACAGTGATAATTACAGGTGCGATCTTCGGAACAGATGTAATTCTAACAGGCTTCCTCGAGGGAGCCTTGGAAGAATTGTCGAAAATGGTAATGATGGAAACTTCTTCAGTAGGAATAGAAGGAACAACAATCTTCTCAAACAGGATCTCCTTATTATCCATCAGGTTTTGGATACCTGATTTCATAAATGGGCAACCAGTAGGTAAAACAGAACACATATGGCAACTTTCGCCACAGCCCGGAAATAAACCGGCTAGCAACAGGTTCTTTTTGACAGTCATCAGAGGGGTAACAATATCATCCACGGAAACTACAAAAAAGTCTTCCTCTACAGCATTCACCCCATGCTTGGGCATGGGAGCAGTTACAACATTGGGCCTCTCGGGCGCCTCAAACTCAATCTCCTTTGCATCGATTAGGTCTTGCACCCTGTTCCTCAAAACCCAACAATCATCTGTATTATGCCCCGGGCTATCAGAGTGAAAAGCGCAGCGGGTATTAGGGTTGTACTTTGGTGATGTGGTGCTTGGATTCTTTGGAACTTCTTTTAGAGTCACCAAATTGGTCTTCAGCAACTGTGGCAGAATCTGAGACAAAGTCATGCTGAGACGAGTGAATTGCCTTCGAGGTCTCTCGTCCTTTTGTGGATTGTGATGCTGAGGAGCACCAGCAGGTTTTGAAATAACAACCGCATTGACAGCTTGGCGGTGTTCAAGTCTATTCTGTCTTCTCAAACTGTGGACAACACTGGACTCTTTCTTAAATGGTTTCTTCTTGGTGCTCGATGAGGCACCCTTATGTATCTTTCCAGTCTTAATACCAGCTTCAATCCTCTCACCAGTCAAAATAAGATCGTTAAACCTAGCTGAAGAGCTTCCAATCAGGTGGTTAAAGAATGGACCAGACAGGGTCCCCAGAAACATGTCCACAAGCTCACGATCAGCCAAAGGTGGTTGCACCCTTCCAGCAAGGTCTCTCCATTTTTGAGCATACTCTTTGAATCCTTCACCCGTTCCTATTGACATACCCTGGAGTTGGGTACGCGTAGGAGCGAGGTTGAAGTTGTACTGATACTGCCTGCAGAATGCAGTAGCAAAATCCTCCCAGCTACGGATACTGGCTCCGTCCAACTGATAGAACCACTCAAGCTGAGTCCCTGAGAGACTGTCTTGAAAGAAATGGATCCACAAGTTCTTATCAGCAGTGTAAGGCTAGATCTTCCTCACATATGACCGGAGGTGCAGCTTCGGACAGGAAACTCTGTCATACTTGGCAAAGGCAGGTGCCTTGAATTTATGGGGAATCACCACCCCAGATGATAGACCTAGATCTCCGAAGTCCAGACCAGGCACCTTCTGAATTTCCATAGCGCTCAATCGGTCTTCCAGCTGTTTGTACTTATCCTCAGTAGGAGGATATTTTTCTTCATCATAGTCCGTTTCGTTGTCGGAGACCATAGGGCTATGAGCCCTCCTTTCTTGTGGACTATCTTTCCCTCCAGATGAGGTGGTCAGATCAACTTCATTCTGCAGCCCGTTTCTAAACCTGCATCCAGTATTGAACAAGATGGTCCTCTTCTTCTTCTTCTTCTTCTTCTTCTCTTTTAGAATCAAGGTCTTCAAGTCCTGCTGACCCTTAGCTAGATTCATGAACAGCTCTTGAAATTGGGCATTCTGGGCCTGGAGGGCCTTGATAGCTTGCTCAGTTGAACGTTTAGCAGACATGATGATTGCTGAAATAAACAGTGAAGAAGATAAGAGACCTGTAATGGGTACCTGTTTATGGAGTGCATGGGATAAAATGCGTATGATTTATGATTTCAAAGACAATCGAGATTCAAATTTGTAAACAAGAAAGGGAACACACTTTATTAGATTTAAACTTCAAAATTTAAATTGTTCAACAAACTGCCCTTAGGCGTTACAAGAATGGAAATGCTGAAAAGTAAATGAAAACTGTAAAAGAAATCCTCAAAGGTCCATAAATGCTCCCATGGTCTCTTCTGCTCAGTGCGGACATAATCATTCAGGATCCGCTCGTTCTCCAACTGTCTAGTCAGCTTCTGGATCTTTTGCTCTTGTTCATTGAACCTCTCCCGATAAGAATCCCGTTCATTCCTCAATTGCATCCAAGACCTCTTCAGTGCCCCAATATCAGTGGGCATATAAGGGTGGAGAATAGTTGGAAGAACCCCCTCTTCATCAGCAACTTCAAGAGTAACAGGCCTGACAGCTTCATATGGCATACCTAGCTTCTGGGCACGGATGCGGACCCATCTGAGATATAGCTCCATTGGCAGAGAAGTCTTTGGTCTCAACTCATGTGGATCAGATTGGTGAACTCTGTCCCAAGCCCTTACGAATCAACGACGCAGCTCGTCGCTATCTCCCTGAAAATCAAAGATGATATGAGGCATCAACATCTCATGAGGCCCTTCTCTTCTGGCTCTTCCAAACTGACGGAGAGCTAAGCATGGGTTGTAAGAAATCCCTCCATGGGTTTCGATCAATGGAACATTAGGATACTCTCCACAACGATCAATGACAGTCACCTCATCCATACCTTTGAGAGTCCAGATAATGTCATTATTAGAAAGAGACATCACCCTATAAGCCCAGCCCATTCCTTCTTTGTTCTTCAGTACGGACTTAGGGAGGTGTGAAATAAACCACCTCGACAATAAAGGAGCACAGCACATCAAAGTTCCCCGCTTTCGGGAAGTACGAGCATAGAGCTGATAAAGGATATCACCCAAGAGAGTGGGTACCGGATTCTGAGAGATGAAGATCTTGATGGCATTAATATCAACAAAAGTGTCAGGATTCGGAAACAATACCAGACCATAAATCAAGAGAGCCAGAATGTCTTCGTACACCTTGAAGTCTAAGCTGTCCCAGAAGTAATTAGCTTTGTCAACCAAAAACTTAGCCAGAAAACCCTTATCTCCACTTCTAGTCTCCCAGTTAGCCATTACCTCCTCCTTGGTCAAGTGAAGGGCTGCAGCAATTTCTTCGGGCTTAAGAGTCTTTTCCCAACTAGTAAACAGAGTCTGTTCCAAGACAGAGATACCGAGTAGCTCAGAGAACTCTTCTAGAGTAGGAACCAGCTGGAAGTCCTGGAAAGTAAAACAATGGTACAGCGGATCATAGAATTGGACCAGGACACTCATCATTTGTTCGTCCAATTTTGAGGTGACCAAACTGAGAAGAGAACCATGCCTTCTGATGAAGGAAGTAGTGTATGGAATCCTGACAACCAACTCTTTAAGCAAGGTAGGGACTTGGACAAAGTTGATCCGGATAGTATTCCTACGCATGGGCATCATGATGACCTACAAAACAGAGCAAAGATGAAACCCTCTTGTCTTTGAAATAGGTTAGTCCTTATGCAAGATGTATGCAATGTTATGATGTCATGATGTCATGGTAAAGGCACATCACAAGTATCCACAAAAGGCAAACATGGTAAAGGCACACAAGTCACACAAAAGAGCCCTTAGATTTCAGGCTGGCATGGAGCTTAGGTACTACCCTCTTTCAGTTCAGTCGGTTTAAACCTGTCCTAAAAAATAGTAACCGGGTTCTGGAGGATCTCAATATCACTGACTACCCTCAATCGGTCATAATTCCAGTTTAGCAACCTTTTCTTGCAGTCGGAATCATCGCGAGAGTTTAGTCTCAATGAGTGTAGCATACTGCTACTGTTCTATGGCCAAGTTGGTCAATTTAAGGTTCTAAGGTAAGTTGGTGCTTAATGACTCCTTAGAAGACCCATATTCTCCTTGTTTTAACACAAGGGATATCGGTACAGACCAAGGTGTCACGCCAACGTAGCTACTGCTTCATCCGTGTCGGTCTATGCCGGACAGATCCCTCACAGTTTATTGCTACTTACCTAAAGGGTATCCCCAGATCCGGGTTAGGATCTATAGAACTCCGATACAATCCCACAAAATTAAAGCATACAAAGCATACAATTGAAAACATAATGATCTAATCCTAAGGTACACCTCACTTATTAATTCCCCAGCAGAGTCGCCAGTTCTGTGATCGGTGGGAATGGGAACTGACTGTTTTGGAATGCTGGTTCGCGTTTGTGTTTGTTTTCGCAAAATGTCGCGGTAAGCAAGAGTCGCCACCGTCTTTTATTTTATCCAACAAGGAAAGGAAAAAAGCACAGAAAAATTCCTTTTTGAGATGTTTCTCGGGTTCGGGAGGTAGATTATAGAAAGGGAAGGTGTTAGCACCCTTTCTATCCGTGGTTATCCACGGGCTCTTAGGTACTTGCTCACTATGTTTTCAAAAATTTGCTTTTCTTTGTGATTGTGGGTTTGAAAAAAAGTTTTTTTGTTTGAAAGGGGTGTAAGTGCGAAAAGTTTTGTTTTTTGTTTTAAAAGGAGCAAGTACTTAAGGACATCTACCTACTCAAAAAGGAATTAAATTGTGCTAATGTCCTTTAGGAAATGCTATCCCACTATTAATGAGTAGGTAGCATCGTCGTTGGATTTTTCGGGTCAATTCGATTAAGAGACATGTGGTCACTAAAGCAACGTTAGGACGCCTTAGCGGTAACCCTAATGTCTTAGATCATTTATTCGAGGCAACAATATCCGAGGCAACCATTTCGAGGCAACTTATGATCTTTTATACAAGAGGGCGACCTCTAAAACAACCTATACTCAATGACCGTTTACCGAAGGCAACCAAGTGGGAGTGTACCCTAGGAGTGTGCATGTGCGAATGATTCAATTTCAGTTTATTTATCTTTGCACATTTAGGGTGATCTAACTGTTTTAAATTAGACATTCATTCTTGTCATGCAAACCCTATTATCAAACATCTAGCAGTTGAATATTTGCGAAAATTAAAGGTGCGGAAATTAAACTAAATTATTACAAGGCGTCGGGTATTTACATCGCCAAAAACAAACCCTTTGAAATTTAAAAGCGGAAAAATAAATAAATGTCCTAATTAATTATTACAAACCGGGAACAGATACAATAATTTGGAGAAAGAAAATAAAGCGCGCGAGACAATTGAATCTAAAGCGAAACTAGGGTTTTGACCCTCCTAATTAAAGGAAAATACTTTTGTTGTTTTTATTTTTTTAAGAAAAAGAAATTAAATCCTAAAGTTAAAAGCTAAATCAATTAGTTATTAATTTAATAAATGAAAAATAATTAAGTGACATATTTTTGGAGTTTTGTTAATTTAGGAAAGAAATTAAATAATTAAATTAGGGTTAAAACCTATTGATTCTAATTAATTTTAAATATTTACAAAATAAATGAAAGTTATCTAAAATTAATAACCTAATTAATTTAATTAATATTTATTAATGAAAAATAAAATTCTGAAATTTAATTGGACATAAAATATTTTTGTGATTTTTTTGATAAAAAGAAAATAATTTTTGGTTAATAATTAAATTAAATAAAATAAAATAATTAAATGAAATATAGAAAAGAAAATATAAAGATAGAGATTGGGCCTGATTTTTAAGGGTGTGCATAGCAATTTTCTGGGCCCAATTGAGGAGAGGTTTGTTTGACTTTTGTCATCCAGTGTAGCATGTTTGACTTGGTCCATGGTGTGCTTGCAATGGTGGCCACCAGATCTGGCCATCTGGCCATCTGGCGCTTTGATGAGGAAGGAATATGGTGGACGTTTGGCTTATGCATGTACTGAATCACCTGAAATAATTAAGAAAAATAACAAATGCTGGAGGCAGGGATCGAACCCCTGACCTCCAGCCTCCCACGCCTTGAACGCACACCTGGTAACCACTACGCCACTTGTTTTTATTTGTTAATATAATACAAACTAATCATAATATAAGAAAATGAATTTTAGTGGAAGCCAAAAGCAAAACGCGCGCTAACATTCAAATAGGCCAAGGGAATTTGGCCACGTCTTCATCCCTGTATTTGGACCGTGGCTAAAAGTTCAAAGGGCTATACCCACGGACAAATGCCCGTCACTATAACCCTGTCCATTCTCAAAATCTCTCACAAGCCATGGAAATGATATCTAAGACCATGGTTGATGTCGTCTCCTTATTCTAATCACAACCATACCCATTACTAGGACCAATTATTCCTGAAATCAAAAACCCTAAAAAACTCCAAAAAAACCTAACAATGGTGATTCACGGTATAGGTCATATAAATGAAATTGAATAATGCCAAAAGCTTGCAAACATCATGGTGATCAAGATTATGCCATTATTTTACCCTATGGATGCAAGAATGAAGCTTTTCGAATTCAAGAAAAGAGTGATACCGTTACGGACTTACAGTGTATGGGAGGGCTTGAAAACGCCTGCTTTGGATTGCTTTCGCTTGTGGAGACTTCCAGGAAACGATTGGGATAGATATCAGGCCTTGAGGATGCTTCTAAGTGGGACTTTGATCTCACACTTTTCTTTGATTTTTTTGAATCCGATTCTGCTTCTCACGCCTGCCTCTAACCCTTGTTTTGATCAGCCTCGCCTCCTTATGTATTAGTGAAGGGATTAGGGTTGTTAAACTGATCAAAATCTTCTTCTTTCAATGCTTTGGATATTGATTTGATTCTTCTTTAACAACCTTCCAAATTTGGCTTATTTTCAATATTTTTGTGCATTCTAAGGCTTGGCACGAATTGGAAGGATGATAGTTGTATAATGAAGCCTGAAACAACACAAAATCCTTGGTTATTAATGTTTTGGATTTTTATTTGATTTATTTTGATTAAAATCAAATTAATTCAAATAAAAATCAAAATAATTAATAAAAATATGATATGGACAAGTGGAAAAGGCTAGAGCACGTGGGCTATAATTCCAACTCAAAACAAGTGAAAAAGAATGGGCCCATTTGGCAAAATTTGAAGTTTTGGGGATAGTTGACTTTTGGCCATTTTACAAAAAAGGTAAACTTCAACAATGCATAACTTCCTCAATTTTGACTCTTTGGAGGTGTTATTGGACTTTTTAGAAAGCTTGAGATGTCCTCTAAACAAACATTTTTGTATCATCTCAATTTGATATTCCATTATCATGTAAGAAGCTTTGACAAAAAAGGTGTTTTTGTTGACTTTTCATAATGACCTATAATGTCCAAATTCATAACTTCTTGTGAGTGCATTTTTTTTATCTTTGGAGCTGAAGATGGATTGTAGGAAATTGCATCCTCTTCAAAATGATCTTTGTATGGGTCATTTCTCATAAAGTATGAGAAAGTTATGCTTGGTCAAAGTTGGGTTGACTTTTCCTATAAAACCCTAATTTAGCAACTTTTGAATCTTGATGAATCATGAGCAATCCTTGATGAATCATGATCAACCCTTGATCAAATGATGAGATATACTTCAAAATGAGGATGTTGACCAAAAATCTTGAAGTTTGACTGTATGTAGGTCACAGTTGATTTTTGCCCTAGCACAATCGATTTTTGGGCATTTGAGCCATTGACTGAGCAAACTTCCTCTGCAAGGCTTGAAACCTGACATGGATGATCTTGAGAACATATTAGGACATTGGTGAGCATTTGGTACAACTTGGACTCAAGGATCTTGATGCAACACAAAACCCTAATTTGGGGTAGACTGCCTTAGGAGAGAGCTTGTTTGGCCAACCCTTGAGCTACTTTGAGTAATTTGGAGATCTTTCTTGCAATGTTTTGAGAAATATGGGAGGGCAAATTTTGGGGTACAACAGGTCGATAAAAAGAAGATTTGACCAGCTCATCGAAGCTAACTCAGACATGGACGCCACGCTGGACAAATTTCGAGGAGGCTGCCATCTTCTCACTTTCTACAGGGAGGAATTGTTGTACGGAGCCCCGAACTCGACCATACCACTACTCGTGAGAGTCTGCATGGCGATTTTCAATGTGCGACACATACTGGTCGACTAGGGCAGCTCAGTGGACATCATGTACACCCATCTATTCACCACCTTACAGGTGAATGAAATCCATCTTACCCCGTATGTAGGATCATACCTTTAGGGCTTCAACGGAGCCAGCATGAAACCCTGGGGATATGTCGAGCTAATCGTCACCTTCAGGAGAGGGTTGATGGCCAGAGCCATCAAGAGAGGCCCACTCTACCAGTGCATCTTCGAGAGTCCCACTCTCGTCGAGCTGATCGCGGTCCCCTCTATCGTGCACCTCAAGATGAAGTATTACACCGCTGAAGGTTTAGTCGCCACCCTCCACGGGGATATACAAGCAACAAGAAGGTGTTTTGAAGCTTCAACCAAGGGCCTCGGTTCCATCAACGTTCAACCTCGAACGACCACAAGGGCCACACTACCCTTCATCTCATAGGAAGTTAAGCCACTACTGAGGGTCGACACCATCGACCTCGACAACTGCTTCTCCAAGGAAGATTGCGCGAGCTCAGAAAGAAGGGAAAGGAGCCCATGGTCGAAGGCGAAGGTTCGACCACCTCTACACATCACGATGAACTCTGAGTCACACATGGCCAATCCCAGGCGGCAACTTCGAGCTCGTTCACCTTGGAAAGCATCCCACCAAAGGAGTGAAGATTGGAGCACACCTCCCCGACTTGGCAAAAAGGTAACTCAAGGCTTGCCTAAGGGGGAATGTTGACCTATTCGCCTGGAGTGAGGCCGAGATGCCCGAATTATATCCAAAATTGCATGCCATCCCTTGACTATAGATCATGCCCTCAAGGGGGTCACCCAGCATAGAAGAAAACAATCCTCCGAAAAAGTGGAGGTTGCAGAACTAGCTGTAAAAGACCTCCTAGAGGCACATTTTATTTTTGAAGCCCAGTACACAACCTGGCTCTCAAATGTAGTTCTTGTTAAAAAATATAATGGAAAGTGGCGCATGTGTATTGATTATACTGATCTCAATCGTGCTTGCCCAAAAGATGTTTATCCCCTTCCCAATATTGACAAACTGGTCGATAACTCGGCCGGTTTCAAATTGCTATCATTTATGGATGCATATTCTGGTTATAACCAGATCCCAATTACGAAAGAGGACAAAAAATATACCGCTTTCATGACCTAATAGGGCAACTATTACTACAATGCAATGCCCTTCAGCCTAAAAAATTCGGGCACTACATACCAGCGCATGATGAACAAAGTTTTCCGTAACGAGATAGGAGACATGCTCGAAATCTATATGGACAACATGATTGTCAAATCCATGGAAGAGGTTGACCATGCCCTCCAATTAAAGAAAGTGTTCGAGAAGGCCCGAAAGTGCCGGATGCGATTTGTGATACGGTGGCCAGAACCAGGACGTGGTTTCCCTATTTCAGTAAGGAAATTTTGCTGGTTTGCGTTTTGCGTTTGTGTTTGCAAAATGTCGCGGTAAGCAAGAGTCGCCACCGAATTTTATTTTATCCAACTAGGAAAGGAAAAAAGCACAAAAAATTCCTTTTTCGAGATATTTCTGAGTACGGGGGGTAGATTATAAAAAGGGAAGGTATTAGCACCCTTTCTATCCATAGTTATCTACGGGCTCTTAGGTACTTGCTCATCATTTTCAAAATTGTTTTCTTTATGTTTGTGTGATTTGAAAAGCTTTTGTTTTGACTTCGATTTAACTCTTGCTTCTGTCTTCAAGAGTGTAATGAAGTGTTTTTGAAAACTTTGTTTGTAAAGGAGTGTAAGTGTGAAAATTTGTTTTATTTGAGCAAGTACTTAAGAACTAATCTACCTACTCAAAAAAAGAATTGTTCTATGTTCGTTTCCTTTAGACAATGCTATCCCACTATTAGTGAGTAGGTAGCACCGTCGTTGGAGTTTTGAGGGTCAATTCGAAAGGGACGTACGGTCACTAAAGCAATGTTAGGACGTCTTAGTAATAACCCTAATGTCTTAGATCAATTATTCGAGGCAACAATTCTGAGGCAACTTTTCTGAATCGGGACTTTGATCTTTATTTAGACAAAAGGACAACCACTAAAGCATCCTATACTCAATGACCATTTACCGAAGGCAACCAAGTGGGAGTGTACCCTAGGAGTGCGCATGTGTGACTGATTCAATTTCAGTTTATTTATCTTTGCACATTTAGGGTGATCTAATTGTTTTAAAATTAATCATACATTCTTGTCATGCATCCCTATATCATACATCTAACAGTTAATAATTTGTGGAATTTAAACTACACTATTACAAGGCTTCGGGTATTTACATAGCCAAAAACAAACCCTTTGAAAATAAAGTGATAAATGTAAATAAACGTCCTATTTAAACTATTACAAACTGTAGGCAGTTACATCAATATGGTAAATAATAAAAATAAAGCGCGCGAGAAGAATTAAGATCGACGAGAATTTAAGGTTTTGACCCTTCTAACCTAATTAAAAGAAAAATTGTTTTTTTGTTGTTTTTAATAAAAGAAATAAGTTTTCTAAATTAAATATGCAATTAATTAGTTAATTAAATTAATTAATAAAAATAATTACATGACCTATTTTGGTTTCTTTGGTTATTTTAGGAAAAAAATAAAATATAGTTAAGTTAGTAATAAAACCTATTTATTCTAATTAGTTTTAAGTTATTTACAAAAAGAAATTAAAGTTTTACCTAAAAATAAAATTTAATTAAGAAAAAATCCTAAATCTATTTTTATGTGATTTTTATATTTGTTTATTGATTAAAAAATAAAAGGGATTAAAAGAAATAAATAAAACGAATAAAACATGAAAATAAAGATGGGCCTAGTAGCAAAAGTAAACAGGGGGTGCAATCATTAGAAATCCCTAGGCCCAAATCTTCGAAAGCTTCATGCTCTAACTATGGTGTTTTTTTTATTCTTACATGGAACCTATGATTCAACCATCCATAACTGTTCTATATAAACTCAAACAAACGTTAGCATACCATAAAATGTGATTAAAATTAGAGATTCAAAGTTGAAATTCTGGCTGCAGATACTCAATGTCACATTCAATGTTATGACACCGTATCTGACTTACTATATGACAGTAAATACAAAAGCAATAAAGAACACAGTCAATTGTTTACCCAGTTCAGTGTGCAACAACACCTACTCTGGGGGCTACCAAGCCAGGGAGGAAATCCACTATAAGAGATGTTAATTCAGGGATAAACCAACCAGTTTATCTCCTTCACTTAAGACCTACCCAATGCAATTTCAATCTAAGTACAACTTAAACCTGAGTTCCTACTCACTCCCCCTCAATCACAGCAGTGATACATAAAACAATTTGACTAATGAATTGAAGAAGACACTCTTCAAAAACATACACTTGATTAAGCTTCACAGCTTTTTAATCAAGCAACACAACCACTCTTGCTTCACAGCTTTGAGTGATACACAAACTTAACTTGACTCTGCTTCACAGCTTTAGTCAAGAAACATTCAAACACTCTTGCTTCAAAGCTTTGAGTGCTACACAACCCTTACAATTAAAAACCTATTCCAAGTCACTTATCACAATGATAATTGCTTGGAGTACAATAATTAAACCTATACAGTTTACAAATGATCTTCTGACCAAAAAGGGATGCCTTGCAAAACAGCAGCTCTGTTGAATATATAGCAGCTGCAACTTCAGTTAGGGTTTCCACAAAAACCTAGGGTTAATTCCGTTTGACCTTAAGACTAGGTCACAGGACTTTATTAACCAGGTTAGGGTTGAGCTAGGTTACCCCTCAGAAAACGCAGGATTCTGTTCTGGAAAGACTGAGTTATTTTCCTGAAAAAACTCAGAATTAACCAACCTGCAAACCTGTTAGTTCAGAACAGGATGTCTTAACATCTGTTATGACATCTGAGGAACCTGTCTACTGATTTAGGAAAATGTGATCATTTTGCAAAATGCTCAGATACACACTTATAAACATCAGTACCTGAATGACAATATTTTTCTGCAAAGGTACCTAATGAATCAGTACAAACTAAACTAGAATGTTATGACATCAGTCATGACATTCACACATACACACTTGGGTTTTACCAAAAATGCAAGCCAATAACTAAACAACTACAAACTCCCCCTTTGGCAGATTTTTGGCTAAAGACCCTAAGCAATCAGAGATAGATAGCAGCAGAAAGAAATGACTGCAGAAAAATAGAATGTCTAATTGAGCAAGTACTAATTAAGTAAGTACCAAAATATTCTCCCCCTCTTTAGCCACAAATGAGCCAAAGATACATGTTCATAAAGATTATAAGTAATCCAAAAAAAATAATAAGAGCAGCAGCAGAGAAAAACAAACTGAACACACTTCCAAACTCCACCAGATATCAGCACCAACCAGCAACACCACCAAACAGCAACCAACCTTTAAGCACTGTCATCAGACTCAGAGGATTCGGGCTTCTTCCTTTTCTTGTGAGCGATGTCAGCATTCTTCTCTTTGTTTGATGTCTCAACATCCTTAGAGACATCTGGATTTGTTTCAGCATTTGAACTTTCTTGGTTCAGAGGGACAGAAATGCCAGGAACTGAGTGGTTCTCGTTCAGAATTCTTGAAACAATTTTTGCTATTGCTTTATTAACATAGGCTGACCCTTCCCTATTTGCAATTTCAGGGGGAACTGAAGAAGAAGAATGAGATGGATTACCAGAGGCAGAAGCTTGGGACTTTCCTGCATGTCTTGTTCTCAACTCTTTGACCTTGGTGGGGTTAGTTCCCACTTTTCTACGAGAAGAGATCTCCAGGACTTCAGAGTCCAGACAAGAAGAGATTGTCCTAGAATCTTGATCAGAGGAAGAGGTTGAAATAGTCGTATTGGATGATGATGGTGTTTGAGACATTTTGACAGTCTTAGAGGACCAACAGCAACTGAAGAGAAAATTCTGATTGAGAGACTGGGTTATGATGAGGAGACGAGAGGGGAAGGAAGAAAAGGAGTGTCTATTCAACTTCTTAAAAGAATTGAAGGAAATGGGAAAATATAATTTTAACCCAATCAGAACAAGCATAACTCCTTTAACCCTTGTTTTAAGCAAAATTGATTGCTACAGTTCCTCATGTTGGCAAATACCCAACTTACCCCTCAAGTTTTCAAATTGATTTGCATCAAGAGCCTTGGTAAAAATGTCATCCAGCTGTAGCTCAGTGGCAACATGTTCCAATTTGATTGTCTTCTCTTCTACAAGGTCTCTGATAAAGTGATGTCGTATGTCAATATGTTTGGTCCTACTATGCTGAATGGGATTCTTGGAAATGTTGATTGTACTCAGATTGTCACAGTACAATGTCATAACATCTTGTGTGACATTATACTCAGTAAGCATCTGTTTCATCCAGATCATTTGAGAGCAGCTACTACCAGCTGCAATGTATTCAGCTTCAGCAGTAGAAAGAGACACACAATTCTGTTTCTTGCTGAACTAGGAAACCAGATTATTTCCCAAGAAGAAACATCCTCCAGAGGTGCTTTTTCTATCATCAACACTACCAGCCCAATCAGCATCACAGTAGCCAGTCAGAGCTGGTTCACAGCCATGAGAATACATCAACCCATAGTTGTAAGTTCCACTTACATACTTCAAAATTCTCTTCACTTGATTGATATGACTGACTTTGGGATCAGCTTGGTATCTTGCACAAACTCCAACTGCAAAGGCAATATCAGGTCTGCTGGCAGTTAAGTACAACAAGCTTCCTATCATGCTTCTGTACAGACTTTGATCCACCTTAACCCCACTTGAATCTTTGGAAAGCTTTAGATGAGTAGGAGCAGGAGTCCTTTTGTGACTTGCATTCTCCATACCAAACTTCTTTACAATGTTCTTAGCATACTTGCTTTGAGATAAGAAGATTGAGTCCTCCATCTGTGAGACTTGCAGTCCAAGAACATAAGTTAGTTCTCCCATGAGACTCATTTCGAATTCAGCCTGCATCTGGTCAGCAAAGTGTTTAACCATATGTTCTGACATTCCTCCAAACACTATGTCATCAACATATATTTGGGCAACCATCAACTTCCCTCCTTCAGTTTTGACAAAGAGAGTTTTGTCCAAGCCTCCTTTTCTGTAGCCTTTGTCTGAGAGAAACTTTGTTAACCTGTCATACCATGCTCTAGGAGCTTGTTTCAGGCCATATAGAGCTTTTCTCAATTTGTAGACATGATCAGGGTGGGTTGGATCCACAAAGCCTTTAGGTTGTTCCACATAAGCTTCCTCATTTAAGTACCCATTTAGAAAGGCACTTTTCACATCCATCTGAAATAATTTGAACTTCAGAAGACAAGCAATTGACAATAGGAGTCTGATTGATTCCAGCCTGGCTACAGGTGCAAAGGTTTCATCAAAATCAACCCCTTCAACCTGGGTGTATCCTTGAGCAACAAGTCTTGCCTTATTTCTGGTGACAACTCCTTCAGCATCTGACTTGTTCTTGAATATCCATTTTGTCCCAATGATGTTAGTTCCTTCAGGTCTAGGAACCAGTTCCCAAACTTCATGTTGCTTGAATTGGTTCAGTTCATCTTGCATTGCACCAATCCAGTATTCATCAGTTAAAGCTTCCTTGACATTTCTTGGTTCCATTTTGGACACAAAACAAGAGTTTGAGATGATTTCTCTAGATCTTGTGATGACTCCACTGTTGGGATCTCCTATGATGAGCTCTTTTGGATGATCCTTCTGAATTCTGATGGAAGGGATCTTGCTAGCTTCCTTTGATTCAGATTCTGTTGTGGTGGAGTTGGGTAGGTCATTCTGTTGGGTTGAAGTCTCAAAGAATGTCTCAACAGTACAAGGAACATCTATTTCTTCATGATAGTCATCAATTATAACATTTATTGATTCCATCATGGTTTTGGTTCTGGAGTTGAATACTCTATAAGCTCTGCTGTTTGAGGAGTATCCTAGAAATATGCCTTCATCACTTTTAGGGTCCAGTTTTCTTCTTTGTTCACGATCAGCCAGAATATAGCATTTGCTGCCAAACACATGGAAGTACTTCACAGTTGGTTTTCTTCCTTTCCAGAGTTCATATATGGTGGATGAGGTTCCCTTCCTCAAGGTGACCCTGTTATGAACATAGCAGGCTGTATTCATAGCTTCAGTCCAAAAATACATAGGAAGTCTTTTGGCATGTAACATTGCTCTGGCAGATTTCTGTATGATCCTGTTTTTTCTTTCCACAACTCCATTTTGCTGAGGTGTTATAGGAGAAGAAAACTCATGACTAATTCCCTCTGAAGAATAGAAATCATCAAATTTGCTGTTTTCAAATTCCTTGCCATGATCACTTCTGATTCTGACAATACACCCTTCCTTTTCTCTTTGAATTCTTTTGCACAATTCTTTAAAAACTTCAAATACATCAGATTTTTCCCTAATGAAATTAATCCAGGTGAATCTGGAAAAATCATCCACAACCACATAGGCATATCTTTTTCCACCAAGACTCTCTACTTGCATTGGTCCCATCAGATCCATATGAAGAAGTTCTATAACCTTAGAGGTGGTCAGATGTCTTGACTTTGGATGTGACATCCTAGTCTGCTTACCAACCTGACATTCACCACAAACTCTTTCTTCATCAATTTGCAGTCTTGGAATCCCTCTGACTGCCTCCAAGGAGATAATCCTCTTCATACCTCTTAGATGAAGATGGCCAAGTTTTTGGTGCCATAGTTTCACCTCTTTTTCTTCTTTTGCAATGGAACACACAGATGAGAAATTAGTGTTCTCAGGCTCCCACAAGTAACAGTTGTCTTTGGATCTGACTCCTTTCATTACTATCTCTTGTTTGTCATTGATTACAAGACATTCAGATTTTGAGAAATTGACCTTGAATCCTATATCACACAATTGACTGATACTAATGAGATTAGCAGTCAGCCCTTTTACCAGCAGTACTTCATTCAGACTTGGAACTCCAGGGCAGTCCAAATCACCAACTCCTTTGATTTCACCTTTAGCACCATCACCAAAGGTCACAAAGCTGGTGGTGTGAGGCTTAACATTATTGAGGAGGTTCTTGATTCCAGTCATGTGTCTGGAACATCCACTGTCAAAGTACTAGTCTTCCTTTGCAGAGACCCTCAGGGAAGTGTGGGCTATCAGGGCAGTAGCCTTTTTCTTCCATTTAGGAGCATGTGGTACCTTTTTAGACTTAGGTTTGACACCTGAGTTCTGATTAGGGTATCCATACAATCTGAAGCAGAAGGGCTTTATGTGGCCATATCTCCCACAATGATGACATCTCCATCTTTGGTACCTTTTCTTCATATGTCTCTGTTCCTGATGTTGAGAGTTGTGTTGAGACATATGTTTTGACATTTGCTTATCAGTACCAGATTTCTTTGCTTCCATAAATCCTAGTCCAGATTTATTTCCCACATTTTGTCCAACCTGGAGGATCTCTTCCAATTTGTCTGTTCCATTTGTCAGCATCTTGACAGATTTAGTCATTTGATTCAGTTGTGAGTTCAGCAATTGAACTTCTCCTTCTAGATGACTTATAGTTTCAAGGTTTGCCCTTTTTTCAGCCTCCAGCTTTATGATGAGTTTTGATTGTTTCTCATTCTGCACACAGACTTCAGTACTTCTGATACACAATTTCTTGTAAGTATCAGCCAGTTCTTCAAAAGTCACCTCTTCATCACTGATGTCACTTTCAGAGGTACAAATACCAGTTAAAGCAGTAACTAGTTTGGCAGATTCTTCTTCAGAGTTACTTTCTGAATCACAGTCAGACCAAGTAACTATCATTCCTTTCTTTTGTTTCTTAAGAAAGGTAGGACATTCAGCTCGAATATGCCCATATCCTTCACAACCATGGCATTGAATTCCTCTGCCTTGATTTCCCTTCTCTTCTGACCTTGGTCTTCTGCTGGAACTGTCAATGTCAGAGGGAATGTTATGAACATTAGACCTTGACTTTGGATCTATTCTTTTGATGAGTTTGTTGAACTGTCTTCCAAGCATGGCTATAGCTTCTGAAATATTTTCTTCAACATCAGTGTTGGACACAAGTGCTATGCTCTTGTTCTTCTTGTCACCATTATCAGTGATCCCCATATCAAAAGTCTGAAGAGACCCAATAAGTTCATCCACTTTCAACTTGCTGATGTCCTGGGCTTCCTCTATGACAGTTACCTTCATTGCAAATCTTTTAGGCAAGGATCTGAGAATCTTCCTCACCAGTTTTTCTTCTGACATCTTTTCTCCCAGTGCTCCTGAGGTGTTGGCAATCTCCAAGATATTCATGTGAAACTCATGAATGGTTTCATCTTCCATCATTTTTAGATTCTCAAACTTGGTAGTCAACATCTGAAGCCTTGACATTTTTACTTTGGAAGTGCCCTCATGAGTAGTTTTGAGAGTGTCCCAAACTTCCTTGGCCAGTTCATATTGATGTAATAGTCTGAAAATGTTTCTATCAATTCCATTGAACAAGGCATTTAAAGCTTTGGAATTTCCCAGGGCTAACTCATCTTCTTCTTTACTCCAATCTTCCTCAGGCTTCAGACTGATTGTCCCATCTTTCTCAGTTATGGTGGGATGGATCCATCCTTTGTCAGCAGCTCTCCAAGCCTTTTTGTCCAGAGATTTTAGGAAGGCAATCATACGAGGTTTCCAGTAGTCATAATTAGTTCCATCCAGAATGGGTGGTCTATTTCCAAAAACTCCTTCTTTGTCCATAGTTCCAGAAAGTGATATCCCTAGATCTCACCCAGTAATACAGGCAGGGTGCCTGCTCTGATGCCAATTGAAATTCTGGCTGCAGATACTCAATGTCACGTTCAATGTTATGACACCGTATCTGACTTACTATATGACAGTAAATACAAAAGCAATAAAGAACACAGTCAATTGTTTACCCAGTTCAGTGTGCAACAACACCTACTCTGGGGGCTACCAAGCCAGGGAGGAAATCCACTATAAGAGATGTTAATTCAGGGATAAACCAACCAGTTTATCTCCTTCACTTAAGACCTACCCAATGCAATTTCAATCTAAGTACAACTTAAACCTGAGTTCCTACTCACTCCCCCTCAATCACAGCAGTGATACATAAAACAATTTGACTAATGAATTGAAGAAGACACTCTTCAAAAACATACACTTGATTAAGCTTCACAGCTTTTTAATCAAGCAACACAACCACTCTTGCTTCACAGCTTTGAGTGATACACAAACTTAACTTGACTCTGCTTCACAGCTTTAGTCAAGAAACATTCAAACACTCTTGCTTCAAAGCTTTGAGTGCTACACAACCCTTACAATTAAAAACCTATTCCAAGTCACTTATCACAATGATAATTGCTTGGAGTACAATAATTAAACCTATACAGTTTACAAATGATCTTCTGACCAAAAAGGGATGCCTTGCAAAACAGCAGCTCTGTTGAATATATAGCAGCTGCAACTTCAGTTAGGGTTTCCACAAAAACCTAGGGTTAATTCCGTTTGACCTTAAGACTAGGTCACAGGACTTTATTAACCAGGTTAGGGTTGAGCTAGGTTACCCCTCAGAAAACGCAGGATTCTGTTCTGGAAAGACTGAGTTATTTTCCTGAAAAAAATCAGAATTAACCAACCTACAAACCTGTTAGTTCAGAACAGGATGTCTTAACATCTGTTATGACATCTGAGGAACCTGTCTACTGATTTAGGAAAATGTGATCATTTTGCAAAATGCTCAGATACACACTTATAAACATCAGTACCTGAATGACAATATTTTTCTGCAAAGGTACCTAATGAATCAGTACAAACTAAACTAGAATGTTATGACATCAGTCATGACATTCACACATACACACTTGGGTTTTACCAAAAATGCAAGCCAATAACTAAACAACTACAAAAGTTTAAAATTTTACCAAACCGGTGTTGTCAAATGGGGAGCATGCTAGGCGTGTGATGGATTGCTCTTGGGCCTTGTAAGACTCTTGAGGACTTCAAGAGGATGGTTTGAGGCTTGATGTCAATTGAGAGAGACCGGAACCTCGAGATATGACTTGCACCAATTCTTTGATTTCTGGAGAGCTTTTTGAAGAGCTTTTAGAGAGCTTTTTGAAGAGCTTTTTGAGAGCTTTTTAGAGAGGATTTCGTCGCGTCACACGCACTCTGAGCAAAAAACGAAGGCCTTTTGAATACCGTTCGAACTCGATACGTCCTGTGAAAACGTAGCCAACTCAATTTGTGAAATTTTGGCGCCGGAACCAGCTCGATACGATGAAAATCGACCAAGTTATGATTTTCTGAACATGACGCAGATAAATTTCTTTCACAAATTTTCTATACGAAAATACTTGATAAATCCGCATTTTTGAAGACCTTCTGATCGAAATTGGCTTTCATCCGTGAGAGATGAAAACATAGATGACGTCAATACGGAATTTTGGCCACCGGAACGAGTTCAAAACGAGCCACGATTTTCAAGTTATGAATTTTTTAGCGCATAAAAACTGCACTTTCAGCACACTTTTTCACCATATTTCTTCGAGAAAACTCACACATTCGGATACCTTCTTTAAAGAATTGACTCTTGAGTCAAACCTGAATTTGAGAATACGTTATCAAAGATATCTTGGCGAAAGAACACCTGAATATGATGCGCCGGGTTGGACTTGTGAATCTTTGAACCCCGAATCGTTGCAAAACGGCGAACCGATCTTCAGCACGGAAAATACTCTGAGAATATTCATTGACGAAATAAACGTCACTTGTAACCTGAAGAAGCTTGATAAATATATCTTTATTCCATAATCATAAAACCAATAATATGCGTGTATGAAAAGAGGGCAAATTTTAGGGTGCAACAGCTGCCCCTGTTCAATCTTCTTAAACCTGAAGATTTAGATTGGCTTGTCTGCCTTTCGTGATATGAAGGTGGAAGATTATTGAACACTAGAGTGCCCAGAAATTTGCACTCGTCTGTAATGATGTTTGACTATGTAGGTAGTATCGGGAATGGGCTTACAGATGCCATTTGGAGGAGATGACGAGAGGTCACCGGAGATGGGCTTAAAGATGCCATCTAGAGGATGTTTATTTCCCGAGATATTCCTTTGATGAGAATTCTTGTTCCTATTGTTGAGGAGGAATCTGCTGAGGAATGTTGGTCTTTGTCTTGGGAGAAATAGAATTTAGGAGCTTCAGTTATCCGTTAATCTACTGGGGAATTAACTCCGGTTTGAGGAAGCGGAAGTGAGCTGCGTACCTAGTCGTGTATAGGCTGCATCGCGTCCTTTAGGGAAAGGTGAAACTGATCGTGTTTGATAGGTCCGAGTCTTACAGTGTTGTGGACTGTTGTTTGGAGATAAGAGAAAAGAAACTTGGATGGTAAGGTTATGAGAAGGAACCTGGATAGTAGGGCTTACGGGAAGGAACCTGGGTAAGGTTGCTTCGTGAGGAGTTTGGATAAAACTGCATCTGAACCAAGAAGGAACCTGGGTAAGGTTGCTTTGTGAGGAGTTTGGGTAAAACTGCATCTGAACCGAGAAGGAACCTGGGTAAGGTTGCCTTGCAAGGAGTTTGGGTAAAACTGCATCTGAACCGAGAAGGAACCTGGTTAAGGTTGCTTTGCGAGGAGTTTGGGTAAAACTGCATCTGAACCGAGAAGGAACCTGGGTAAGGTTGCTTCAGGATGAGTCTGGGTAAAACTACATCGGGAAATTGTAAGGAGGAACCTGGGTAAGGTTGCTTCAGGATGAGTCTGGGTGAAACTACATCAGGAAATTGTAAGGAGGAACCTGGGTAAGGTTGCTTCAGGATGAGTTTGGGTAAAACTGCATCTGAACCGAGAAGGAACCTGGGTGAGGTTGCTTTGTGAAGAGTTTGGGTAAAACTGCATCTGAACCGAGAAGGAACCTGGGTAAGGTTGCTTCAGGATGAGTTTGGGTAAAACTACATCGGGAAATTGTAAGGACGAACCTGGGTAAGGTTGCTTCAGGATGAGTCTGGGTGAAACTACATCGAGAAATTGTAAGGAGGAACCTGGGTAAGGTTGCTTCAGGATGAGTCTGGGTGAAACTACATCGGGACCGATAAGGAACCTGGGTAAGGTTGCTTCGGGATAAGTCTGTGTAAAACTTCAGGAGGAACCTGGGTAAGGTTACTTTGGGATAAGTTTGTGTAAAACTTCAGGAGGAACCTGGGTAAGGTTACTTTGTGATAAGTTCGTGTAAAACTTCAGAATGAACCGGGATAAGGTTACTATGAGATAAGTTTGTGTAAAACTTCAGGAGGAACCTGGGTAAGGTTACTTTGTGATAAGTTCGTGTAAAACTTCATTCAGAACTATATGAGAAAGGACCCATGTAAGATTTTTCAGGATAAACCCGTGTGAAGCTGCATTTAGGAGAAACCCGTGTAAGATTTCTTCGTGACGAACTCATGTAAAGTTGTATTTGATCGTGCAGATAATTACTCTGTTTAGTTTCCGGAGTTAATCTTGAACTTGCTGGAAGTTATTGATGATAACCATCTTTCCTGAAAAGGTACATGATTAATCGTATATGATGCATGACATGCATTGTATGATGATGTTATCAAAATAAATGAGATTATGTTGTATGTAATATGTATGCGCACATCATGATATATGAACATGAAATGCTATTGTGGCACGTCCGAGTTTGGGAAAATAAATCCCTGACTGTTATTGGAGAATAAAGAGTTTCGCTCGCTGGGGATAACAACTGAAGATGATTTGAGAATAACTTGGCCGGAGAATAATTCCGCTGGAGAATAAACTGGCGAGAAAAAAAATGACTCTGTGGGGAAGAGATACTCTGTCAGAAGATCCGCTGATTTGGAGCAATAACCTCGGTTGGGGATGAATTATCATTGCTGGTGATGATGAACTTTGTCGGGGATAAAATTTCTATCTGTGGAAGAAATAAACTCCACTGGGGATGGTCTTCCATTGTTGGTGAAAGATGAACTCTGCTTGGGGATAATTAACACCACTGCTTTTAGATATTTCTTACTCTGCGGGGAGTGTAGATGTTACTGGGACGCGTGCTGAGGATATGACAATGACTTTGCATCAAGACTTTTCTGCCCCTGTACCTGCTGGAGAAAGTGCATGCGGAAGCCTTGTGGATTGAGTGTCATCCCAACTTATGAGGTGCTTGGTAACTACCGATCGGAATGATAAGTCTTCTACTGATAGGAAAGTGACAAGATAACGGGACATAGTCGTACGCTTTAATCCCTAACTTTTGCCTAGACTGTCTTTTCAGATTTTCAGTCCACCGGAATACCCTTTTTTTCCCAAGCCGCCTTTTCAGGTTTTCGACTTGCCGGGTGTACAAATCTTTTTTGTTTTTATCCCTAATTTTTGCCCAAACCTTTTGGTTCGTCGGGACGCCCTTGTTTTGCCTAGGTGTGTCAACCTAGCGGGTCTTTGTTCATGCGCAGTATTTTTTGACTATGTCCACGCTCTCAGGGTGTAGGGAGTTGTCACTGTCGGTAGTGTTGTGTTTCCACACTACCAGAAGATGTTCGTTTGATCGTACAGGATTCGTTGTTGGAATTCATGCCCAATGCCCCCAAGTGATTCAGATGGAGATCTGCCCCTGGCTATTTGGCATCTTTGAGAGATTCCTTGAATCTTGACTTGACTGCCCCAGATGATGGACAATGATCATGATGTTCCCCTTGGTTGGAATTGTTTTTCCACTTGAGGTGATCCTTTTTATTGAGAAGTTTTTTGTTCACTAGATATTCGTCATGCAAATCTCTATGATGTTGAACAAATAGTCATATGCAAACAATAATATTTTAAGAATGCAAAGCTTATGTCTGTCTTGAAGTTTTGAAAATGCGTTTTTCAATAAAACAAGCAAATTTTATAAAATGTGATGTCAACTCAGGATTTATAGCAAGTCCTATAGGAGTCAGGATACCTTTTGTAACAGTATGCTTTCGAACTAACCCATGCTTCAGCTAGGACTTTTAAGGGTTATAATGTGGCCTGGTTCACGGTTTAAGAAACAAAGGATAAAGGCTCAAATTTTATTTGTACCCACCCGTTCTTCGTGATGTTCTTCGATCCTAAACTCGGCTAATTGTGCATTTAGAACCCCAGTTGAGTTCTGGAATATTGTCCTTGATGTTCCGGTGATGGTTCGGATACTGACAGTTTATTTTGAATAGGCAGTCATTTTTGTTGAGGGTTTGTAGGACCTCTTTCTTTTTTATTTTATTATCCCTGTCTTTTTCCTGAACTGTTTCTTTTTGTGATTACAGTCAGCGGGATGCCCCAGTTTTTTTCTTAAGTCTCCTTCGTAGGTTTTGACTTAATGGGCTTTTATTTCGAGAGATAATGATTGTCTTTCTTGACGATTATAGGGAACCATCACCATCTTTTGTTTTGGAGGGACGTCTTTGAAGCCATTCATTGTGCATCTGGATTAACTAAGAAAACTACCATGCCCCAGGTTGTGATTAAGGGTTTTAATTTGTGTGAAAAGAAAAACTCCTACTTCTTTGGCTCAAAGGGGTTGACTAGGGATTATCTTCCTTATAACTCCACTGTTTAGGATTTGAAACAACGCCTGTACATCGTCAGTGGGGTCCATTCAAAAGCATATTGTAGAGATCGTGGTATCGTTTTCATCATCCTCCCTCTAAAGGCTTAGAGCTTTTGTTCGAGAGTTGAATATCACAAAAAGGAAAGCAATTTAAATATAGTGAATACGAATGAATTGATTCAAAACAGACATATGCAATGCATTGATAAAGTAACAGATTTTGACATGAATAGATGTTCGAACAATCAAAAGAAAATTATAAATTGAAAATTCTAATGAACAAAAGCCTCTCTTGTCAGAACTTTTCACTTCAAATGGTAAGCCTTAGAGGATTGACAGAAACATTCCAGTTGACCATCTTGTGTGAATTCCAATGCTCCTTCATTAATCAGGTCTTGAATTTTGTACTTCAACTTCCAACAGTCGTCAGTATCATTCCCCGGACTGTTGGAGTGATATGCACACCTTGCATCGGGATTGTAGTTAGGTGAAGAAGTCTTGGGATTCGAATGAGGTCCTATCAACGTCACCAGATTCATCCTCAACATGTGTTGTAAAGCTTGAGACAGCGGCATGTTGAACTTGGTAAACTACCTCTTGGGTGTATCCGGCTTACCCTGATTAACCTGTTGTTTTTGGCGAGGTTGTTGTTGGACCCGTGAGGTAGTAGCAACTTGGAGAGGTCTATTCTTCACCAAACCAAACCCTTGTCTTCTTGGAGGCTGATCAATGACTTGGTCCCCAACCTCGACTATTCGCTTCATACTGTTGTATCTGTCTTGATGAAGCTGGTGGATAATGATTCTCAACTCTTCTTGTTCCCGGGCTAAGCCTTGGATAAGAGCCATCTACCCCAACATCTGGGTTCTCATTGCACCTACCTCATCTTGCAGTTGTTCCAGCCGTTCGTATTTATTGTCTTCAGGACTTTTCTTGACCAAGTTCCCAACAAGGAGTGTTTTCAACTCTTCCTGCCCCTTGGATAGGTTTAGGAATATTTCCCTGAACTGAGCTTCTTGAGTTTGAAGAGCCTTAATTGCTTGATCAGTAGGTGTTTCAGAAGACATGATTACTGAAATAAACAGCGAAGAAGATGAGAGACCTGTAATGGCACCTGTTATGCAATGATATGTATGATATATGTACGCAATGTTTTCAAGGATCTCGCGGGGTAAACAAGAAAATGTTAGAATTTGATTGCAGCTTGATTGAAGAAACTTCGTGTCGTTAAGAGTTCTTCTTCAAGAGTCAAGCTCACCATATCGAGTGGGTCATAGCCACTGACTCAAGTTATCGTGTCTTGATCTCTAGACGATATTGGCTAGAGGAAAATAAATCCCCTTTGCCCCTTGCTAGACGTTTGATTTACCACAACCTGCATCACAAACCCTTGAGATCCTTGAAATGGTTAAGGAAATGTTAAGGCATGATGTTATGATGTGTATGCTATGCGTAAGTGCGAGGTGATGTAAACAAGTAAATCCGGCAAGAAATCCAAGTTATTGGATAAGAACTGTAAACAAAACCTGCAAGGAACTCATGTTGTCAGATAATAAAAATGTGCAAGTAGTTCAATTTAAAAGCACACAAGTCACACAAACAGCCTTAGGTTTAGGCTTGCATGGGGTCTAGGTACTACCCTCTTGCAATTTAGTTGGTTCAACCTGTCCTAATAATAGTAACCGGATTTTGGAGGTTCTCAATATCACTGACCATCCTCCATCGGTCATAGTTTCAGCTCACGCAATCTTTTCTTACGGCCGGAACCATCTCGAGAGTATGGTCTCAATAAGTGTAGCATCTCACTACTTCCTATGGCCAAGTTGGTCAATTATAGGTTCTAAGGTCAGTTGATGCTTAACGACCCATATAGTAGCCCTATACTCTCCTTGTTGCTCCACAAGGGATATCGGTACCAACTAATGTGCCACATCAATGTAGCTACTGTTTCAACTGTATCGGTCTACGCCGTACAGTTCCCTCACAGTCTATTGCTACTTACCTAAAAGGTGTCCCCCGGATCCGGGTTAGGATCTATAGTAACTCCGATACAAAATCCATAAAGATAAAGCAATCAAATCAAACAATAGAAAACAATATGATGAACTAATCCTAAGGTACACCCCACTTATTAACTCCCCAACAGAGTCGCCAGTTCTGTGATACGTTGGCCAGAACCGGGACGTGGTTTCCCTATTTCGTTAAGGAAATTTTGCTGGTTTGCGTTTTGCGTTTGTGTTTGCAAAATGTCGCGGTAAGCAAGAGTCGCCACCGACTTTTATTTTATCCAACTAGGAAAGGAAAAAAGCACAGAAAAATTCCTTTTTCGAGATATTTCTGAGTACGGGGGGTAGATTATAGAAAGGGAAGGTATTAGCACCCTTTCTATCCGTAGTTATCTACGGACTCTTAGGTACTTGCTCATCATTTTCAAAATTGTTTTCTTTATGTTTGTGTGATTTGAAAAGCTTTTGTTTTGACTTCGATTTAACTCTTGCTTCTGTCTTCAAGAGTGTAATGAAGTGTTTTTGAAAACTTTGTTTGTAAAGGAGTGTAAGTGTGAAAATTTGTTTTATTTGAGCAAGTACTTAAGAACTAATATACCTACTCGAAAAAAGAATCGTTCTATGTTCGTTTCCTTTAGACAATGCTATCCCACTATTAGTGAGTAGGTAGCACCGTCGTTGGAGTTTTGAGGGTCAATTCGAAAGGGACGTACGGTCACTAAAGCAATGTTAGGACGTCTTAGTAATAACCCTAATGTCTTAGATCAATTATTCGAGGCAAAAATTCCGAGGAAACCATTCCGAGGCAACTTTTCCGAATCGGGACTTTGATCTTTGTTTAGACAAAAGGACGACCACTAAATCATCCTATACTCAATGACCATTTACCGAAGGCAACCAAGTGGGAGTGTACCCTAGGAGTGCGTATGTGCGAATGATTCAATTTTAGATTATTTATCTTTGCACATTTAGGGTGATCTAACTGTTTTAAAATTAATCATACATTCTTGTCATGCATCCCTATATCATACATCTAACAGTTAATAATTTGTGGAATTTAAAGTGCAGAATTTAAACTACACTATTACAAGGCTTCAGGTATTTACATAGCCAAAAACAAACCCTTTGAAAATAAAGCGATAAATGTAAACAAACGTCCTATTTAAACTATTACAAACTGTAGGCAGTTACATCAATATGGTAAATAATAAAAATAAAGCGCGCGAGAAGAATTAAGATCGACGAGAATTTAAGGTTTTGACCCTTCTAACCTAATTAAAAGAAATTTTGTTTTTTTGTTGTTTTTAATAAAAGAAATAAGTTTTCTAAATTAAATATGCAATTAATTAGTTAATTAAATTAATTAATAAAAATAATTACATGACCTATTTTGGTTTCTTTGGTTATTTTAGGAAAAATAAAATATAATTAAGTTAGTAATAAAACCTATTTATTCTAATTATTTTTAAGTTATTTACAAAAAGAAATTAAAATTTTACCTAAAATTAAAATTTAATTAAGAAAATATCCTAAATCTATTTTTATGTGATTTTTATATTTTTTTATTGATAAAAAAATAAAAGGGATTAAAAGAAATAAATAAAACGAATGAAACATGAAAATAAAGATGGGCCTAGTAGCAAAAGTAAACATGGGGTGCAATCATCAGAAATCCCTAGGCCCGAATCTTTGAAAGCTTCATGCTCTAACTATGGTGTTTTTTTTATTCTTGCGTGGAACCTATGATTCAACCATCCATAACTGTTCTATATAAACTCAAACAAACGTTAGCATACTATAAAATGTGATTAAAATTAGAGATTCAAAGTTTAAAATTTTACCAAACCGGTGTTGTCAAATGGGGGCATGCTAGGCGTGTGATGGATTGCTCTTGGGCCTTGTAAGACTCTTGAGGACTTCAAGAGGATGGTTTGAGGCTTGATGTTAATTGAGAGAGACCAGAACCTCGAGATATGACTTACACCAATTCTTTGATTTCTGGAGAGCTTTTCGAAGAGCTTTTTGAGAGCTTTTTAGAGAGGATTTTTGTCGCATCACACGCACTCTGAGCAAAAAACGAAGGCCTTTTGAATATTGTTCGAACTCGATACCTCCTGTGAAAACATATCCAACTCAACTTGTGAAAAATTGGCGCCGGAACCAGCTCGATACGATGAAAATCGACCAAGTTATGATTTTCTGAACATGACGCAAATAAATTTGTCACAAATTTTCTGTACGAAAATACTTGATAAATCCGCATTTTTGAAGACCTTCTGATCGAAATTGGCTTCCATCTGTGAGAGATGAAAACATAGATGACGTCTATACGGAATTTTGGCCACCGGAACAGGTTCAAAATGAGCCACGATCTTCAAGTTACGAATTTTTTAGCGCGTAAAAACTGCACTTTCAACACATTTTTTCACCATATTTCTTCGAGAAAACTCACACATTCGGATACCTTCTTTAAAGAATTGACTCTTGAGCCGAACCTGAATTTGAGAATACGTTATCAGAGATATCTTGGCAAAAGAACACCTGAATATGACGCGTCGGGTTAGACTTTTGAATCTTTGAACCCCGAATCGTTGCAAAACGGCAAACCGATCTTCAGCACGGAAAATACTCTAAGAATATCCATTGACGAAATAAACGTCACTTGTAACCTGAAGAAGCTTGATAAATATACTTTTATTCCATAACCATAAAACCAATAATATACGTGTATGAAAAGAGGGCAAATTTTGGGATGCAACACGATTCAACCCGGAAAAATGTACCTTTGGCGTACGGGCATGCAAGTTCCTCGGATTCTACCTAACAGAACGAGGCATTGAAGCAAACCCTGACAAATGTCAGGAATTTTCTGAATTTCCAACGCCCACCTTGAAAAAGTCCATCTAAATCCTAAATGGCATGTTCACTTCCCTCTCTCTCGATTCATGGCAAAATCCGCCCAGCACGCGCTTCCCCTATTTAAGCTCCTCCGCAAGGAAGCTGCCTTCGAATGGATGCCCGAATGCGAACGAGCCCTCATTCACTTAAAATGAGTGCTAACAAAGTCGCCCGTCCTTTCTCGAACCGAGAAAGACGAGGTCCTCTACCTCTATCTGGCCGTAGCCTCCGAGGTAATAAGCGTGGCGCTGATTAGAGAAACTCCAGAGGGACAGAGATCAATTTATTTCACGAGCAAGGCCCGGAGGCGAGATATCAACAAATTTAAAAGGTAGCTCTAGCCCTCGTTAACGCGACGAGGAGGCTCGGATACTACTTCCTGGCCTACACCATAGTCGTCCGAACGGAACAGCCAATAAAGCAGCTACTCAAAAGACCAGACATGGCCGGCATAATTTTGAGATAGTCCTTAGAGATCTCCGAATTTGATATCCAATACGAGAGCGGGAAAGCCGTCAAGGCTTAGGCCTCGACCGACTTTGTGGCTAAAATGACTTCGCCTACAGACCCCGACGGATCACGCCGCTGGACAATCTTCATTGATGGCGCCTCCAGTTCAACAGGAAGAGGCACTGGCATCATATTAGAAAACAAAGAATGGACCCTAATTGAGATCTCCCTTGCATTATCTTTCCTGACTTCTAACAATCAGGTTGAATACGAGGCATTCCTGGTAGGCTTACGACTGACCGAATATCTGGGAGTCGAGGAAATTAAGATCTTCACTGATTCTCAGCTGGTCGCGTCTCAAGTCCGAGGGGAATATCAGTTCAAAAATGACCAACTCACTGAATATTGGGCCCTGGTCCAAGAGAGGAAAAAGAAATTTAAATTTGTGGATGTGCAGCATGTTTCCCGCGAGCATAACGCCCGTGCAAATATCCTATCTAAGCTAGCAAGCACGAAGAGAAGAGGAGGGAATAAGTCGGTAATACCGAAAATCCTTCCTCGAACGAGCACCCAGAAACCACCCTCTACTTTAGAAGTGTTCTCTATAGGGCACAGCGATTATTGGATGACCCCCGTACATGATTACCTCACTGAAGGAAAACTCCACGATGACTCGAAAGAAGCGGTCGCTGTCAGACGAAGAGCTTGCTCGTACGTCTTGGTCGAGGGAAAACTTTACAGGAGAGGATTTTCCATTCCCCTTCTCAAATGCGTCGACCGAAGAGGTATGGACCGTATCTTGCTCGAAATCCAAGAGGGTATTAGCATCCAACACCTGGGTGGAAGATCCCTCACAGGAAAAGCTTTGCAAGTGGGAGATGATTGGCTCACCATGCATCATGACGCGAAAGAGCACGTGAACAAATGCGACAAATGCCAATGACACAGAGACATGCATTTAGATCCTCTCAACGAGCTCAAGTCCCTCTCCTCTCCTTGGCCCTTTTCCTGGTGGGGATTGGATCTCCTCGGTTTATTCATGGTTGAAACTAATCAAAACAAATATTTAATTGTAGCGGTTGACTACTTCACCAAATGGATAGAAGTCGAAGCTTTGGCCAAAATCACCGCCAAAAACGTCCTTCGCTTCTACAAAAGAAACATCCTTGCTCGGTTCGGAATCCCACAAGATATAGTCACCGACAATGGGACTCAGTTCACAGACCACACCTTTCAGGAATTCGGTTCCAAACTTGGCACAACCCAGCACTATGCCTCTGTCGAGCATCCCCAAACGAACGGCCAAGCCGAATCTGCAAACAGAGTAATACTCAGGGGTCTCAAGTGAAGATTAGACGAAACCAAGAAAAGATGGGTCGAGGAGTTACACAGTGTACTTTGGGGATACCGAACAACTGCACATTCGTCAACCGGGGAGACCCCTTTTCGACTAGCTTATGGGACAGAGGTCGTCATTCCCGTGGAGATCGAAGAGCCCTTCAGATGAACCAAGTCTCCCCCAGACGAGGAGATGAACGACGTCGCCCTTTAGGAGGAACTAGATCTAGTAGAAGAAATTAGAACATGAGCGGCCTTACGAGAGGCCTCGCTCAAACAAAAGATAGTCATGCGCTACGATGCCAAGGTCATACAACGTGAGTTCGAGGTCAGAAGCCTTGTCTTAAAGAGAAATTACAAAGAATCTCGCGAGGGCAAGCTCGCAGCGAACTGGGAAGGTCCTTATCGCATCTATGCGAAAACGGGGACCAGAGCATATTACTTGGAAAACTTACAAGGGGAACAACTCGTTCAGTCATGGAACACTTAAAAGATAAAACAATATTATAGTTAAAACACTGAGCAGTCAGTGAGTTTATTCGACAAGACAAACTCACCCAGGCCCGACCACGCGTGCATGCCTAGGCACAAGAATAACACCCAAAATATTCAGAAGGGGCAAAGCTCCGCTCTTATAACGAGCACACCATCAGCCCGACATAGATAACTCGATCGAGCTCCATAGTCCTTGTGCCACGAAGGTAGAATGCCTGGATCGCGACGGAAAGTTCACTCTGCCAAACCCAGGTCCCTCAAAACGAGACCTGAGTTCCGGCCCATGCCCAGTATTCACCTTGGCCATTTGATCAGTTTTCCCACAGTGGCAAACATATAAACTAAATGAGCAAATCCCAGCTACAAACTCTTAGCAAAATAAAAGATGTCCCAAACGGACAAGTTTATCAATAAACATGCAAACACAAGTTAAATATTTGGAACAAACGACCACCATGGCCGAAAAACTAAAAGAAACAACCACCTGGGCCGCTATTGTGTGAATATTACAACAAAGGAGGCCTTTAACACCCCATCCAAAAGAATGAGTTTGTGGCCATAGAGACCACGCTTGTTCGGAAATTACATAAAACGGGCAAGAGTTCAGAAAAACATAATTATAATAATACGACATGCATGCCAAAACAAACTAAATTGACAATCATCCTTCAGCCTCTTCTTCGACGACAAACGATAGCTGGGCAGGACCCCCGGCAGGTTGAGCAACAAACTCTTTGAGGTAATCGGGGACCAGAATCTTACCAGTAGCCACGTAATAGTTGACCCCCATACCTGAAGTGTTGAGTTCGACCTCGGGGTTTAGCACGTGCATCTACTTCACCGCATTCTCAAAATTCCCCTTGGAGGCAGCCTGAGCATCGTCTACCGCCAGTTGAAAACGAGCAACAAGCTCAGCCCGAGTCTTTAAATATTTTGTATCCTCTGGCTCGTCTTCGGCAGGCGTAACCTCGGAAGTAAGGGCGGCTACCTTCTCCTCAAGATCTTTCTTCTCGAGCAACAGGATTCTGCGTTCCTCAGAGAGTCTCCCTGATTCTTCCTCGGATAGCCTTCGGGCCTTTTCCTCGTCGATCCGCCCCTTCTCGCTCACGGACAGCTTGGCTCAAAGATTCTTCAACTCAGCCTCATGGGAGGAACTCCCCTCGGTATAGGCAACAACCATCTCCAGAATCCGTATTAAACCACTGGTATCCTGCGCCAGCATCGCCCTCTTCTTTGGGCGACCCAAACCCTCGAGATGAAGGGACTCAGCCTGAGGAAGGTGAAGAGTTGCACCCTCGAAGAAAGCTTTTTCCAACCAGCAAGGGGGTATGTCATACGTCCCTTTCCCCTTTTCCCTGGTCAAGTCGACATTTCCCTCGACACGCAGTCTCTTCGCTTTTGAAGATACATGGGCAGGGGAGAGAGCAACGGCTGTTGGGCCCGAAGACGAATCGCCCGACCCTGAAGTAGGAGCGACCCCTGAGCCAGTTTGAACGTCCTTTCGAGCCTTCTTCACTCTAGCAGCAAGAGTCCTGGCTAGGTGCTCTTGAGCGGAATTCATTCTATCTGCAAAACAAATAAAAAAGAGTCATAGTTAGAAAATGAGGATTCAAAAAAGCGACGAGTGCATGTAACTACTCAAAATATAAGTACCCAAATACTTGAAGGGTTCTTCACTCTCAAGGAGCTCTTTAACGATTATGAGGCATGGCTCGTATACAGCCTCCCCGTTCTTATCGATCAAAAGCTTGCCTCCCCAGTCACTCGCTGGACACGAGGGATCCGGGCCACGAAGGCAGTCAGGCTGGAGAAGCTCTCTTGGTCCTCGACGCCGAGCTCTCCCTCCCTCAAAAAGTAGGAACCCAACTTGTTATCGAAGTGCTTCCTCGTCCACTGGAACGGGAACTTGTAGACCAGTTTAACCACATGGTCTCCCAGCTCGTTCAAACGGGGGACACCGTCCTTGTCACACGCTGGTACGATCCTGAAAACATTCAGCATTGCCTTTCTCTAGGAAGGCTGCACCAGTACATATTTATCCTCGAAGTGATGGACAGACTCCAGATAGGCTTTGAACAGCTTCTCATTGTCTTGATTCAAACCGACCCATCCCCACTTGTCGTCGATCTTGCTCCTTTGAAGGTGAAAGCAATAGAAGAGCAAGGGAATGATAGCCCTTATCTTCAGGTAATCACAAACGATCTCAAACTCTCGCATGAACGTGATGTCGTTCATGTGAAGTTGGGAAGGAGCCAGCCGCAGATGCCTGAATACGGCCCACCTCAAAATCAGAGAAGGGGAGCCGAAGACTCATTTCTCGGAACATGATGTCGTACATGGGAATCCTCCTTCTATCATATTTCAAGCAGATCCTTCTCTCTTTTTTGGGAATATACAGCGACCATTCTCCCCGGTTTCCTTCCTCTTGGATGTACACCTCAGTAAAAACATCATCCGGATGCTCAGAGAAATAAGAGGGCCAGTCCCAAGGATCATTCGCAACCCAAGCCCGCAGATCCTCTTCATCCCCGGGGGGAAACAAGCAACCTTGATCAGTGGGTGCCGTCTCCATATCACTTCCCCCCACTTGCTGTTCCGACTAATCTAGTTCATCCCCGAAAATCTCCATAATGCTCGACGAACTACTCGCCTTGTTCGAAGAACTTTGTGAAGATCCAGAAGACTCGCTCGAGAGGTCAACCCGGGCATTATCGGCAATAGTACCTTAAAAGTAGAGTATGAAGATGAGTTCGACATCAATGCCAGAACTACCCTTCCACCACTAATCAAGTGAAAGGACGCTGGAAAACAAGGATCGTGTCCTCGACAAGAACCCTCACTAAGGCGCATAAATATGAAGAAGTTTGAGGAAGAGACCTAGGCCCTAAAGGACCATCTACGACACATCATGAAACATCCAAGGAGGATCCAAGGCAGTTCCGCAGATTCTAAACTACAGAACCACCGTCTACCACCAACACTCCCCAAGAACGCCCTAACAGACAGAATCCTAAACCCTAGTCGCATACATTTCTAAGAAGAAAATCATGAAAATCTGAACTACTGAAGGCGAACGACAATGAAAAACTGAAATCTTACCAGTTAAAGGAGAAGGAAGGCTGGAAATAGCAGCAGTGAGTAACAAATCTCAAGAAACAATGGTGGTCGACAGACAAGCAATTACGAGCAGTTGGGAGAGAGAACAAAAAACACATAACTCTTGACTTCTCTTATATTTATAGCTGATACCATCCGTGCATACGAGACACACGCCTCGGAAACCCTAGAGTCATCATTATTACACCCTAGCCCCTAGGCCATCATTGCGCCGCTTCGCTAGTATGCTACCTGAAACACGCTATCTCTTCAAGTTCAAGGCTCCTAACTACCAACTCCTCATCTCCCTGCGATAAAGGCGCAATGGGCGACACTCATTCTCCCCGTAAGACGTGCCCTGTTCCATGAACAGGTGTTAAAGTCATCACTCATATGCCCATAAGCAATAACTTGGGGGCTGTTGTTCTGGATTGGCCCGACAGCTAAACATAGGCTCAGTCTTACCCCTTCTTTCTGTACGATCCATGCACTCATGGCTCGAACCTCCTTGTTCTTTGTTGGGGGATATCGACCCTTTCCCCTCCCAAACCGGCACTGACCTAAGATGATCGACGAGCACTTCTCAGTCTTCCCGACCTTAAGTCGTGCAGATAACCAGGAACCGACCAGACCGCTTCCCATAACCTACCTCTTACTCGGATCTAACGGCTAGTTACAGGCACACTTTCCCGATATGACCAAGTCTTGGAAGTTACCTATTTTTGCAGACCCGCATATCCAGGTCCAAAAATAGGAACCAATCGCCATGCGCCAGGGGCATTATATAAACCCTCACACATGTGAGGATCAGGTATCGAATATTCACTATTCACCACTAATACCTTAACACTTTGCTTGTATCTCTTTGCACCCACTCTTACTTGATCTTCAGAGTACTTTGCAGGTACAACCCCCTTTTTCCTCCTCGACATCGCATCCCGAACGAAGATCATCATCTGACCACCTTGCAGGTTCTGATCAATCGGTAAGATCACAACCATTATATGTTTTTCAATTTATATGCTTATAGTGACTTCATGTATTAACTTTATAGGCACATACGTGTGCATCATCGAGAGTTTTATTGTGATGTGTTACGTAATCGATACGCTAGAGAAGCAACTCAAGAAGTTTTCTCTTGCATAACATTCATTATTATTCATGCATTACATTACTTGTTGGTAATGTGTTGTGCTGGTTATTTATCAACTTTGTGTCATGCTATATATATATATATATATATATATATATATATATATATATATATATATATATATATATATATATATATATATATATATATATATATATATATATATATATATATATATATATATATATATATATATATATATATATATATATATATATATATATATATATATATATATATATATATATATATATATATATATATATATATATATATATATATATATATGAGGATATGTGAATGCACGTTCTTCTTTGCAAAAACGCTTATATGTGATATATTAGTATTTGTGTTGTATATGCGAGATGAAGTTGGGAAGCACAAAGTCAGGGGGAGCCTTCAATGAAGACATGAAATGCAACATCATAAGTTTTTCCATCATAAAAAAGGGGTAGTATGTGAGTGTAACTTCACCATTAGATGTTTTGCATGATGTCAAAACTAGGAAAACTTAGCATTTTTGTATATTGGACACTATCTCTATGTCGTTTGATGCACCCTTGCATTAGAGGTCTTAGGAAGCATTTAAAACAAGTTTAAATTTGGCCAAAACATGAAAAATCATTTTATGCACAAAAATTAACAGCATGTGCCGACACATCCACTTTCCAGGCTAACACGTGTACTACAGTTTTAAAGACTGTAGTTTATGTCTTGCATAGGTCGGCACATAGTCCATTTCAGGTCGGCACATGATGAAAAATAACAGTATGTGCCGACATATACTATTTTTAAGCTGACACGTGTGTTAAATTATTAAAGCATAGCTTTTGTTTCTCATGTGTCGGCACATGTGTCAACTTTTGACATCATGTGTCGGCACATAACTCGTATGTGCCGACAAATCCTGGTTGTTTGGTCAAATTTTTAACTGTTTTTTAAATCCGAAGTGACCATATTTGTCACCATATTTCGTCAACTATAAATACATCATACATGCATAATTTCAACTTGATGAAACTATAAACACTTACCACCATTTCTCTTCATCTTCAACCTCTAATCTATGCATACACACTAATAAACCACACATAATCATTTTTTGTTGAGTGCCATCTAGGAGAGGTTTGATAACGTCCAATTAGGTTTGTGTAACTGAGTATATTGGGTTGAGAACTATGAGAGGTTTCATCTAGAAAAACATAGGGTTTGTCCTCAAAGATCTTTAGTAGATTTGGGAGTTTTATTCAAGACTTCAGAATAGAGGATTCGATCGAGTGAAAGCTTTAAAGATTTGAGATATTAAAAAGGAGTAGCGCGAGATAGTGAATCATATTGGAATTTCTTGTGTTCAATAGTCGCAATCGGATTCGCTCGAGTGAAGGCTTTGGATATTTGGGATCTCGTAAAGGAGTAGCTTAAATTTGTGAATACATCGGATCTATTGTGTCTTGGTCTTGCTCAAGTCCAAAAGAAGAGAATGTGTTGAATCAACATCAAATGGTTAGGGTTTGTAGGGTTTCTCTTGAACACTTCTCTTGTAATCAACTTTTTACAAAGTAACAAATTTATCTTAATTCTAAAACATAATTGGGGTGGGGGGAGACTTAATCATGGCGAGGAAGATTGGTGAACCTCTTAAACAAATCCTTGTGTCATTATCTCTCTCTCTCTCTCTCTCTCTCTCTCTCTCTCTCTCTCTCTCTCTCTCTCTCCATCTATCTCTCTCTTATATATTTATCTCTCTTATATATTTCTCTCTCTTCTCTCTCTCTCTCCTTCTCCCTCTCTCTCTCTCATTTACTTTCTATATGCAATTTATTGAACTTGGTGTTTGATTGATCAATTTGTATAGAGTTTTCTTTGATTGTTGAAGCATAAATTTCTTTGCTTATATCCTTATAATTACTTTTATTATAAGTGGTGTTTACAAATCAACAAAGATCAAAAGAAAATTTAAAAAAATTGATTGTGCGCCGCGCATTTGATAAATTGTCTAGTTTTGTTTTTAATACAAATTACATTGGAAATAAGTTTCTGAAGTGATTTGTTGGTAACGATTAACTTTGAAATTGTTGTGTTAATTGTTTGTATCATTATTATTCCATTTGGCTCTCGCATAACGGGGTTTCCAATAACTAGGTTCATTTAGATGACTCTTCGATCTAGGCCAAAAACCTTCTGCGCAAAATAAAATTTTAATTACCTATTTTTGAAAGGTAGTGTTACTTTGGTATCTATTCACCCCCTATAGATAAGTCGCCATCGTCTAACAACACACATAGGGCTCTTCTAATTAAAATCAAAAGGTGATGATGAGTAGGGAGCACACATGTAGCATAGGGAGTGTTCCATACAATTCCCATTTGACTCTAGAAGTCAAAAGATCTAAAGGAAAAGGATCAGACACATGGAGATGGAAGGATCAGAAAGAAAAAAGAGAAAACAGATCACGTGATCCCTACTCCACACTCAGCCTTATCTCTCCTCACTCGCCTTGCTCTCTGCAACTCCAGTGGTTCTGGTCCTCCTCTTTGTCTCCTTCTCTGGCTGGTACTTATTGTGTTGCAAATTAGTCTTGTCACGTATGACTGAGTTTAATGTACACTACTACAAAAAATCTATACCACAACAGTTAGAAAAGGGATACAACCACAAACGACCAACCGTTGTGAGGTAAGGTATCATTGTATGTAAGTTGCTTTCCACCATGATATTAGCGCAATATATATCATAATGGTCTAAGTGTAAAACCGTTGAGATATAATGCGAAAGTTCTTGGGTTTGAAACCCAATGATTGTGTAATTTTTCATATTTTGCGCTTTATCTATAACAACTGTTGTTATAATAACTGTGATTAAATTCCTTATATTTTAATTTATTATTTTTCCACATATTTTATATATATATATATATATATATATATATATATATATATATATATATATATATATATATATATATATATATATATATATATATATATATATATATATATATATATATATATATATATATATATATATATATATATATATATATATATATATATATATGTGTGTGTGTGTGTGTGTGTGTGTGTGTGTGTGTGTGTGTGTGTGTGTGTGTGTGTGTGTGTGTTTTCATAATTAATCTGTATACAAAATATCCGGATTATAAATATCAATTATATTATAACATGTACAAAAATATATAACTTGTATATTATACATATATTAGCAAAATATCAAATTAAGCAACAAAAATATATTTACAACAATCAAATAACAACTTCATATAGGATCATCTCCCTTTTCAACCAACACATTGAAAATAAAAAACCCAACATTTACGAATGTCTTCTAAGTCATCGAGAGAGAAAGGTGTCCTGGCGTTGAATGTCTACATAAACAAGTGAAAAAAAATTGAACATCATGTGATTTGAGTTATAATAGAAAATTACTTGAACATTAGTTAATATGTTTTTGTAAACACATTTCATGACATTATTTTTACCAGATCCCACGAATCAACAATGCTGACAATGACGATGTTAAGCACGTGTTTTATCACATAGTACCCACACTCGTTTTTCTAGTCTACAAATTTAAACATTTCATGAATATATAACCACACTTACATGAATATATAAGTGAATGTGATTGTATATATATATATATATATATATATATATATATATATATATATATATATATATATATATATATATATATATATATATATATATATATATATATATATATATATATATATATATATATATATAAGTAATCCACTTACTTTGGGCTGACAAAACACAAGTTTTTTTTCTAGAGTTGTTCATATAATAGTGTCGCTTCACAATTATGTAGATTGAAAATTATTTAAAAATATTACACGTTAAGATAATTTACAAATAAAAAAATTAATAAAGGTCTCATAAACATAAAGTCACCTAGTAATGATAATTTTCTTCGTAGGTTCAAGTGGATAGTCTAACGAACACAATGTAGTTACCATATGCGTCCAAAGAGATATGATGGTCAATCGAAAATGATCTCTGAATAAATAATACAAGCATACATAATTAGTATTTTATTAACATGAAAACTAACTATAATAATGAAATCCTAATTTTAAAATTACTCACTTATTGAGTAATGGTGCTAAGTAACAGTCCCTCCCCCCCGTTATCTATGATGTTAAGAAGTCTTCAATGTTTTTTAGAGTATTACTTGTAAATCGTACTCTGAATGGATCCAAAAATTCATAAGTATCTGATTCTTTTAATTCTATACAAATAAGACAAATGTACCTAAATGGTTAAACAAAATACAAAAAAAAGATGTGAGGATCTAATTATTTCTATACAAAACAATGAATGTACCATAATGAGATATACTTACATGCACCAAACTTGTAGTAACCCTACGTTCAACCATCGATCTCCAACGATCATATCCTTTATATCTTTAGGAAAGATCGTGAAACTATATAATCCCTCTATATCTGGATCATGTTCTAGCGCATGAGTAAACACCTCAAAGGGATTCAACAACCTGTTATTGATCTCTTTACCGATGGGGGCAGATGAGAAACTCCCTTTATGTGATTGCACCTTATACAACATTTCTATAAGAAAATTGATCATCTTCATTCGTTTAATATGGGACAGTTCCACTTATTCTCTACATCATAAAAACACATGATCATAAAATAGAATTAACAAAATATTATAACATACACAAAACAGAATTATCACAATATTCTCACATACCGCATATAACTCTTTTATCTATTCCAGTTATTTAATGCGAGTTTCCTGCTCCTCTTCTAACTTCTCTTCACATTCTATCTTTTGACTATAAATCTTCATTTAAAACTCTTCTAGCGTTTCTTTTTTCACTTGTCCGGTGCTTTTTCTAGACGTACCAAAATACACTCTCGGGATGATGTCATCTCCAACACCACAGACACGTCCACCATGTTCCTTTGTTCCAATTGCTTATACTAATATATCATGTCATGGTTCTAGAACAAAGGAACCTTCACGTGCTGAGATAACCCACAAATCATACACGGCATGATAAGAAATACATTGTTAATTACCAAAGCAATTTAAATAACACTTAACATATGCATAACAAGTCCTGCGTACAATTTTCTCAATGATAGTTCCTGAGGCCTCTGAAGTGTAGTCTCCATTTGACCTTTGTTGAGCTATTTTCCACTTCTCATGTCGTGATGGTGGAGATGGTTCCCGATTATGACTCATGGAACCTGCATCTCATAGTTGTTGTTTTTTCATCAATCATTATTTTCTCAAGTTTCCTATATCCCCCATGAGACAATCTATGGAGGTATTTTTTTTTAGGCTTGTTCACCTTTCCCGCTTCACTTTTAACTTGTTTTAAACATAGGAAAACTATTAACTTCCATGGTTATATATATAAAATTATCTGAAAATACAACCGGTACTAACCATGAACTTCTCTGAACTACGAGATTTCACAAACTTTCTCCAAACATTATTGTCAAAAAAAGAATATTTCACCCATAGGTGCTCAATATTAGGCTTAGGCTTCGTAATGTAGTCACTCGTTATTCGTGACTTAAAACTCCTCCAAGTTGTACCAGCATAAGTGATCCACTTTTTTTTCAACTTCGAATCTTCACTAAACTCAAACGTCAACTAAATGTTTACATTAATAAGTATGTATTAGTGTTTATATAAAGTAATGTCGAATATATGAAACTTAAAATTAATACTTGAACGTCAGTCCATATGCTCTCTTTCACCGTTACTATTACATGTTGCCAATCATCTAACAATATGTTGACTTTGCTACGTCCAAGGAATGAAACATAAATCTTAAAATGTGAAGAATAAGGACCATCAAGAATCATATAAACAACACTAAACTCAACCAGAAGTCTGACACCCGACTTACGGACTTTAGTTAGTTTAGACATCATTGTGGCACCTCTTTGTTTTCTCTGTTGTCCGCCTACATATTTGGAATAGTTTGAGTTGGTTTCATTTGAATATGTAGCTTCGTAACTAATAGATGAAGAAGAAACATATACCATCTATCAAGACATAAAACAATCAACATCAAAACACAAAACATAATTCACAATAGCATCATCAACATAATGGCATCATCAACAACAATGTCATCATTAACACAATGGCATCAACACCAAAAATATATATAAGCGTGTGAAGAATCATCAACAACAACAATGGCATCATAAACATAATGGTATCAACAACAACAAATACATAAACAACAATGGCATCAACATAAACAAAAACTCAATAGAAAATGATGGTATTGTAGATGCATGGGGAAAAAGTTTACGTACTAGAAACGTGATGAATAAGTAAAAAAATGGTGTTGATTCATTCTTTGAGTTCCTCCTCGACATTTAAACCAAAGGATAAAAGAATAAAGAATAGAAGTCGACTCCTTCCTCAATGATACGAAAGTACAGAAAAATAGTGTGGTTTCGCAATGGAAATGAAAATATGGAAGATGGTGTTGTTTCGTTACGGTTACAATGGTGTTGTTTCATTAGGGTTACAATGGTGTTGTTTGGTTTAGGGTTGTAATGTCGTATATTTAGTCAGGGGTTGAAATGACATTGTTTCGTGATGGAAATGAAAATATGGAACTGAAGAGACAAGTTAGCTAGCTCTGTTTTGTTAAAGTAAATAAATCATATCACCACAGTTTTTAATAAAACCCGTTGTGATATTTGATAAAATTTTATAAAAAAGCATCAGGTATTAAGCATTTAAAAATTTTAAAAATAAATGAAAAATATATCAAACAGTTTTCTTTAAACATCGTGGTGATATAATATTTCTTTAATGATATTTTAGAAAAAAGATTCAGGTTTTTACGTAATTAAAAATTAAAAAAATGGAAAAATATATCACAGCAGTCAGCTTTAAGAACCTTGGTGATATTCTTTGTAAGCACAATATTTGGTTCTGCATTTGGCCTTTAGTTTTGATGATGACAATACATTGTTTTTTAGAGAACATTTTTTACCCTAACAGTTTTGTCTAGTGTGTAGCTTTTGCCAACAGGTTATGACTTTGATAGAAGCGTGTGTGATGTCATCAGTTTATGAATCAACACACTCTGACTCAGAAGAGACTCAAATACGTGTTACTAAGAATTAGTTAAGTTCTACAATATCTCTAGACAACGGTTCTGATGTACGTTAGTCTAAAGCTTCTGTGTTGTGACTCTGATTAAAGAGATTCTGAAGACTTCCCAAGCTATGAAGAATATGCGGTTCTAAGTTTCAAGATTCTGAAGACCAAAGTTTGGAAGACTCTGAAGATAAGGTTCTGGAAAGAACAAGTTCTAAAGACTCTAAAGATAGGTGTTCTGAATATTATCTTTGATGTTTTTGGTCCTTATAAGCATGCTTCATCAACACAAATTCCAAAGCCTCTGAAGATTATAAGATAATATCAAAAGGTTTTTACGTGAGTGAATAGTATATGATACAAGATAAAATGTTTCCACTATTCTAATATCAAAAGCTATGAAGAATATGCGCTTCTAAGTTTCGAGATTCTGAAGACCAAAGTTTGGAAGACTCTGAAGATAAGGTTCTGGAAAGAACAAGTTCTAAAAAATCTAAAGGCATGTGTTCTGAATATTCTCTTTAATGGTTTTGGTCCTTCTAAGCATGCTTCATCAACACAAATTCCAAAGCCTCTGAAGATTATAAGATAATATCAAAAGGTTTTTATGTGAGTGAATAGTACATGATACAAGTTCAAATGTTTCCACTACTCTGATTTTATGGTGCAATGAATGTACTATGGTACGATGTTTTCTAACACTCTCACAGATAATTACACAAGAAGGAAACTAGAATTTAGTATTCCTATTCTACCCTCCAACGAATTTCTTTTTTACTATAAAAGGAAGACTTTGAAGAATTTGAAAAATAACTTTTCACGCCAAAAATTTTGCTGAAGTGTTGCTCAACTTTCTACTGATATATCTTGTGTAAAGTTTTGTAAAGCAAGAAATTTTTGTTCATTAACTTGCAAGCAAGGAAATTTTGTTCATTCAACTTGCTATTAACATTGTTGTGTTATTTCTTTGTATTTCAACTTGTGTAATATGCTTTCTAAGAAGTATCTTTGTAAAAACACTTTGTATTTCAACCTTGGAGTTGATAGTTCCTTGAGAGACTAGGGTATAACCAGAATTTCTCAAGAAGACATTGATGGTTAGTCTTTGTGGTTTGTAAACATTTACGGGTAGTTTTTGTTTGTGTTTGTAATCAGTTTCGGTTATAGTGGATTAAGTTCTTGTTGAGAAAGATAAATCACCTTGGTGGGTGGACTGGATTAACTTCTTTAACAATGAACCATGATGAAACGAGGGATGAAGGCATTTAACTCAATTTTTAACGAGTCAAACCGAACTAAAACGAGTTTGACTCGACTCGACTCGTTTTCAACCATAATTTTATCTAAATAAAAAATGTTCTCAAATAGAAAATAGTTTAAAGCACGACGAGGTTTATACTTATATAAAAAATTCAATATCACTACACACTTTTTATATGCAATAATATTGCAAACTAATATAAAAACCCAAATAAACATAACACATAAACTCATTTAGTCAACATTATTGAACCAGAACCATACTATAATAGCTTTGTTGTGCCTAAAATATAAAAATACATATATATTCTGGTCTACCATGAGATCTCCATAATTTCAACGACTTAGACCCAAATGACTTATGAGTCCTCATTGTCAGTTCCAGTAATCTTATACCTAAACCCTAGTATATAAATGGACAAGTATATATAGAGAGAGACACACAAAGAAAAAAAACACAAAAAGACAATGGAGAAAGACACGATATATTAATCTGAATCTAGCAGAGTAACTCGTTCAACTTCATTTCCTTAAACCAGTTAAAGAAAATTATAAAAAAAATTAATAGCATTAAAATGTAACAACAATATTCCTTACTTGCTCACAAAAAATGTGTGTAAAATATATTAATTTAATTTAGATATACTCTTTTTTTAAAATTTTCACACTATTTAAAATAATAATTAATTATGTTGATTTCAATTATAAAATAAATATAATTTACTAAAATAATTTTATTAATAATAGATAGTAAAGTAGTTATATAATTTAAAATAAAATAAATAAAAATATATTAATAAAAAAATAATAAATAACATATTAATATTTTAAAAAGATAAATAATTTGAGATAAATAAAAATAAAAAAATAAACACATATTATAAAATGGAAGGACAATTTCAATTAAAGCCGGTCAAATATTTTAATGATTCAATGACTAATATTAATATTTATTACTTATATTAAAATAAATTCAATTAAAAACATAAAACAAAATAATTAAGAAAACAAATTATAAGTAAAATTAATTTTTTTATATATTTGATAATTAATATATTAGTTTATATATAAATTATATACATTAATTATCAAATATATCAATAAAAAATAATTTTGTTTATAATTCATTACGAGTTTGGAAGAAGAAAAAAAGCACATACAATGTAATAAGAAGCACCATGTTGGAGTGAGTCGAGGGTGACACCCCATTCGTCGGTGGGAACTTGTTGGCCGGAGGAGTCAAATAGAACTGCACCATCTCCAAAATTTGCACGAACATTGAAAGGTCCTACTTCAACTTTGATTACAGTGCTGTTAATTATCACCCTATATTTTGGCTTATCAACTTCCTCATCAACACCTGGCCAAAACACACGCCCCAATTTAGATTTCTCACGTGTGAAATGCAATGGTGTTTGAAACACCGAAAAAACACTAACCCCCGGTAATAATTTTTAAAAAGTGAATAAATTAAATGTAATTATAAATGTTTAGTATTTGATAGGGATACCAACACCGACATTTATATTACAACAAAACTGATAATAATTAAAAAATAAATAAATTAAATATTATTATAAATGTTTAATTAATATACTATTTAGATATTATTATAAATAATATTTATTTTTTTAATATATTTAATTATCAATATATTTTATTTATATATAAATCAAATACATTAATAATTAAATATATTTAAAAAAAAAATTGTTTATAATAGTGTCCAGAAAATATGTTTTGATACGAAGATGAACACATCTTTTTTATGTGGGTGTTATATAGGCAATTGAAAAGCACAAACTTCAACTGAATAATGAAGCCATGCAAGCACAAGTTCATGGAAAATAATTATACTCAATTTGTAGTACTTTTGTTTTTGTGTTCATATTTGCAAAAACTCATGTTTTTTCTTATGGTCTTAAACCCTCTTGCACCATAAAAGAAAATTTGTCCATAGGTCTTGTGTTAATGTGTTTGTGCTTCATAGCTTAAAATTTTCATTTCTCTTGAAAGTTGAATTTATTAAACACTAAATATTGATATTGGTTACCTTGAAATTGAGGAATGGAGAATGGAGCAGCAACAGGAGGGAGAGGAACAAGAGATGAATCATGAGTCCTTGAAGTGAGACGAAAACCAAGTTGTTGTTGGTTTTGTTGGTTGATCTGCATCATATTCATTGCTTGTTCTTGAATAATATTCTCTTGATCATGCTGGTGGTCATTCATTGAGGAGGTTCCACCTCCATTTCCAATTCCAATTCCATAGTTCATCATGATGTCATGATTAAACAAAGGAAGAGCAACATTTTGTTGAGGTAAAGGCTGAACCATATTGGAATTGGAATACTGATCAGATAAGTAAAGCTCTTGGGCTAGTCCTTCATTGATATTGTTATTATTCTCCATAGGGAAAGCGAAATATGGTTGAGGTTGAGGTGTTGGTAGTTGAAAATTGGTCTCAGCAGGTGGTTGAAGAAAATTATAAGCAGTTTGGTTATGGTTCACATTTGGAGAATTAGGCAACACTCCCATCCCATCGTAAACATTGGAGAAGCCAATGTTGTTAACCATTATCGCTTCGTTGGTCGGTGCCTTTGCGTTTGGATGATCAGAGGAAGATGGTGAGGATGAGTTAGGTGGTGCAGTGATGATTTGAGCAGCAGCAGCAGAATTCTTTTTGTTTCAAGGATTGCTATGGAGGTGTCTATGCTTGTTTTTGCTTCGCAATTTGCGGTTTTGGAACCAGTAGAACACATTTGCATCTCCAACTTGGCCAAACTCTTTTAACTGTGCTCGTATCTTCTTGATCTCTTCCCTTGGAGGGTTCACCATTCCGGAGTTGAAGATGGATTCCAAAATGCGAATTTGTTCCGGTTTTGGATTCCATCTTGGCTTCGGTTCAGGACTTCTGTCATCAACATCTCCACCTACATATATTAAATAACATAGCAAATGTAGATTTTGAAACCCTCTTAAAAGGTTGAACTCAAACACTCTTAAAAGCTAAGGGAAAAAAACCCTAAATAACAGATAAAAACTTTATCAAAAGACAAAACAAACAACAATTAAGACTAGCCATCTAAATAATCCACAATAAAAATTTAGTTTAACAAATTGAATCATATTTTTGATTAATTTTTTAAAATTATATTAATACTTTTTTAATATAATATATATTACATTACTATGTTATTATTGTAATTCTATAATACTATTTTTAATATTTATATTATATTTCACATCAAATATATTTTATTTTGTTTTTATAATACTAATAAAAAAGCTATAACTTTGTAATTTAGATATCAAAAACCAATCTAAATTAAACAAATAAGATCATATATCTTTTTAATTAATAATTTAATATTAAACTAAATTGCATACAATTTTATGTTTAGATCAAAGAGTACCACAAACACCTCTATGTTAATCTGATACCATAACCAATAGAAATTAAATGAATTTGATTTGATCCGGTTAGATTCACATGAAGAATTTGGTTTGATATCATAAATTCATAACCAGTTAAACACAAATTTAGTTTAATTGATTTTCCTAAATTTAGTAAATGAATCGCAAGTTCATCAAGTCACTGATTTCCTCTTACGTTTCAGTTTGTTTTAAGAATAATAAACAATGATCATAAAAGATGCATACACACTAATAAACCACACATAATCATTTTTTGTTGAGTGCCATCTAGGAGAGGTTTGATAACGTCCAATTAGGTTTGTGTAACTGAGTATATTGGGTTGAGAATAATGAGAGGTTTCATCTAGAAAAACATAGGGCTTGTCCTCAAAGATCTTTAGTAGATTTGGGAGTTTTATTCAAGACTTCAGAATAGAGGATTCGATCGAGTGAAAGCTTTTAAGATTGGAGATATTAAAAAGGAGTAGCGCGAGATAGTGAATCATATTGGAATTTCTTGTGTTCAATAGTCGCAATCGGATTCGCTCGAGTGAAGGCTTTGGATATTTGGGATCTCGTAAAGGAGTAGCTTAAATTTGTGAATACATTGGATCTATTGTGTCTTGGTCTTGCTCAAGTCCAAAAGAAGAGAATATGTTGAATCAACATCAAATGGTTAGGGTTTGTAGGGTTTCTCTTGAACACTTCTCTTGTAATCAACTTTTTACAAAGTAACAAATTTATCTTAATTCTAAAACATAATTGGGGTGGGGGGAGACTTAATCATGGCGAGGAAGATTGGTGAACTTCTTAAACAAATCCTTGTGTCATTATCACTCTCTCTCTCTCTCCATCTATCTCTCTCTTATATATTTCTCTCTCTTCTCTCTCTCTCTCCATCTATCTCTCTCTCTCTCTTATATATTTCTCTCTCTTCTCTCTCTCTCTCCCTCTCCTTCTCCTTCTCCCTCTCTCTCTCTCTCATTTACTTTCTATATGCGATTTATTGAACTTGGTGTTTGATTGATCAATTTGTATAGAGTTTTCTTTGATTGTTGAAGCATAAATTTCTTTGCTTATATCCTTATAATTACTTTGATTATAAGTGGTGTTTACAAATCAACAAAGATCAAAAGAAAATTTTAAAAAATTGATTGTGCGCCGCGCGTTTGATAAATTGTCTAGTTTTGTTTTTAATACAAATTACATTGGAAATAAGTTTCTGAAGTGATTTGTTGGTAACGATTAACTTTGAAATTGTTGTGTTAATTGTTTGTATCTGTTGTACCCCAAAATTTTCCCTCCCATTTCATCAACATTTTCTCACCACAAGACTCTTGGAACTCAAGAACAAGTTAGGGTTTACTCTGCTCAAGACCCCTCCTTGCACTGTTGACCCAAATTAGGGTTTGAGTTTGCACAAAGATGTTTTGACCTAAAATGCCCAAACTGACTTTCATGCTTCATATTGGACTCACAAGTTTATCCATACCAAGTTTCAACCCTTGATTCCAATTTTTGCCCAGTCAATTGGACAGTTGACCTAAAAATCAATTGTATTGGGGAAAAGTCAACTGTGGCCAATTGACAGTCAAACTTCATGACTTTTGACACACATCAATATTTTGAACTCATATGGACCATTTGATCAAGTTTGGATCACAATTCCACAATAAATTTGATCAGATCACCAAAAGGGCAAAATGGTCATTTTTAGAGTTTTGACTGCACAAAGGCAATTTTTAATTGTTTGACTTAACCAATGGCAAACCAAGCTCACATATGGACTCAAGGACCCAATGCCATTGTCTTTACACATTCAACAAGTTCAAAAGATCCCAAATGCACAGAATTGACCGATGAATTTTCCAGTCAACTAATCAAAATTTGACTGTATACTGAAAAGTCAAACTTTGACTTTTTGGTCAAAATCAAGTGTCAAGATTCATTTTTCATCAAGACATGTCAAATTATGAAGCTTGTTCATCAAGAAACCCAAAATTACAAATTAGGGTTTAAAATGAAGAAATTTCATAACTTAGAAATTTTCTAAGTTATGAAATTTCCTTATTTTTTCCTAACTTTGTCCCATTTTTTCACCAAGATACAAATGGATTCAAACCAAACTCAAAACATGAAAGTTGTATTCCATTGCAAAATATACAACTTTGATTCACAAAGTTTTCTCAAAAGGAACTTGTAGCTCAAGTTATGATTTTTGGAATAAGGGTGCAAAACATTCTTAACTTTGAAATATTTTGACCTATTCTAGGCAGGATTTTTGCCCAACTTCATGGCCACTTTTCACATGCTTCCACTTGGAATTTCAATTTTCATTACAAAAATGGATTGTAGTTCACATTCCAAGCTTTCCAAATTATCCAATAACTTCTCAAACACCCTTGTGGTTAGGGAGAATCGAATTTGCAAAGATAGGCAAAAATCACTTTTGTTTATGGCCAAATACATGTTCATAACATTGGCATTTTCAAGTCAGCTTGCACAAGCTAGATTACAGGCCTCTAATCCTCTTCACACTAAATAATTAAATGCCAAACCATTGTGTTCAAGCTTTATTTTGTTCATTTGGTCATTACATGCAAGATTAATCCATAATTAGAAAAAGCAAGTTTGCCATTTTGGAAAAGTAATGCTTTATGTCAGAGTCCATATCTTTGAAGTACAAGAAGATCTTTGAGGCACAAGTTGATACACAAATCTCTCTGATCTAGAACAAAAGAGGCAGTATACATAGAGGTTGGTACAGGCTTGTATGGGGACACACATTATCCTTGCTTATCTTTGAAGAAACTTTGTAAAAACTCTCCAACTTGCATTTCCTGTAAACATATCCTAGAACAAACTTTATACACATCTTGCACAGTCCCTAACTGACCTAAAGCACGACCAAACTACCTTTGATCCCTCCTCATATCCAAAATCACAGTTTTGTGGTAAAACAGGGCATATGCTGCAACTTGAATCCCACAGTCCATCCCTGTCGTGCGTTTTGGCTAAAACCTCTTCAAACACATTCCCTACCATCCATTGAAGTTATTCCAAGCATTGAACTTGAACTGTAACATCCATAACCAAGTTTGCCATTTTTACTTTTCAGCTGTGCAGGTTGACTTCCATAGCTCGATTCAGTTAGTTTCAAAGCAAGCTAGAGGTTGGAGGAGCATCCTTGGACTTCAGGAAAGCTGTACAAATCCTCAAACTCCATTGAAGGTACCTTCATTGCTAAACACGACTCAAGCTGAACAGGTAAAAATATGAACTTCTATCTCTCTATCCAGGCATAGTTAGGCTTAAGTTTGTGAAGAAAGCATGTTCTACTCATAGCCCTGAAGCCATCCATGTAGTTACTTTCCATTTATATTGTGTGTGCTGTGAGAATTTTGGACCTGAACATGGAAGAAAAGTTAGGTCAGAAATTGGGGGAGGAGAAATTCTCCCTCGTTTTTGAGAGTTAGGACAACTTTTTTATATGTTTGAAATCGTGACTTGATGCTCTACATTATTGATGTTGTAAGTTTTTGTTAAAAGTCAAAGAATCAGGAGTTTGTATGATGAACAAGAAGGCGCGCGTTTTTTGAAACCAGAAGCTAGAGGTTGAAGACAAGCTGACTTGGGTTGGGCCTGAGTTTGTTCTTACTGTTTGCACCCTCTTTTTCCACTTACACCCCCCTGGTCCATTGTGTGATATTTTGATTATTTTTGACTTTTTTATTTTTTCTTCTGACTTGATATTTTTTGTCAAAACATACAAAATATTAAAAATATTTTGTTCATCCATTTTTGCATTTATTTAGCATTTGTTTGTTTTATTTAAGCATATATATATAAACAAATATATTTCTTTTTATTTAAAACACAAAACAATAATACAAAAATATTTTTTTTTTAGTTATTATTTTTTGTTTACCTTTTGAAAACATTTTCTAAAAATATACTTTTTTTTATAAATAATTAATATTTTATTTTTGTACATATTTAGCTTATTAAATATACATAAATATATTTGTACATATTTTATTAGAATATTTAGGATAAAAATATGAAAATAATACATTTTTTATTTTTATTAATACATGACACTAAAAAATACTTTTTTTACAATATACTTCCTTTTTTTTATTTTTTGTATAAATTAATATATAAATATTGTATATAATTAATAAATAATTGCTATTTATTCAAAAAATTAGGGTTTTGCCCTAAGACCATAAAAACATCAAAAATTAACCTTTTATTTTTGTTTATATTTTACATTGAAAAATACTTTTACATACATAAAAAATCATTTTTGTGCATAATACATTTTGCATATTTATTGTATTTATTTAATCATTGTACAATTAAATAACTTGTATATTCGATATGGATGTAATAGTCTAGATTTAGTTTCTTGCTAAATATCCCCCCATTCAAACATTTATCCCTCCATCCCCATAATTATGTTGTAATAATTTAGGACTTTACATTTCCGCATTTAAAAGCTTTCCAATTATGCCATGATAGACTTAGGGTTTGTATGCAAAATCAATAACAAATAGCTTGACCTAATTCAAAGACAAAATGCATGAAAACAGACAACACAATGCACACTTACACCCTTAGGATTACTCCACTTGTTGCCTTCAAAAATGGGCCATGCTTGCATGTTGAGTGTCTTTGGCAAAACAAAACAAATCAAATGATCATAGTCCCTCGATGACGCTTTCGAAGTTGCCTAAACAAAATGATCAAGTCCCTTAAAGGAAAAATTGCCAAAGACACTTGGCACTATTGCATTCATGGTCTAAACGATGACCCGCGCCCGTCCCGTTAACATCCTAACACAAGATTGTCCACCAAATACAATGGTGGAACAATACTGTTAAAAGGGTTAAAACATAGGAAAAATCTTTGAGTAAATTTAGGGTAGACAACTCTTAGTTACTTGATCAAACTTGCAAAACACACTTGCCTACTTTTCAAAACACACTCCACAAACACAATTTCAAAACAACTTTCAAAACCTTGAAACATCTTTTCAAAAAGACAAACACCTTTTGTAAAACATTCGAGTAAAGAATTGTTACAACGGTTGCCTAGACAAGGCATCTTTTTCAAAACATTTTCAAAACCACACACACAAAAGCACCATTTCAAACAATTGAAAATGCAAGGCAAGTGATCTAAGCAAGTAACTAAGAGCCCATGGATAACCATGGATAGAAAGGGTGCTAATACCTTCCCTTTCTATAATCTACTCCCCGAACCCAAGAAAACATCTCAAAGGTTTTTGCTGTGCTTTTTAACCTTTCCTTAGGATAAAATAAAAAGTCGGTGGCGACTCTTGCTAAACTGAAACATTTGCGAAAACAAACGCAAAACCTCACCGTATCACAGAACTGGCGACTCTGCTGGGGATAAATTTAAAAGTGGAGTAACCTTAGGGCTTAGATCACCCTCTTGCATGACTAATTGTTTGCTTTGATTGCTTTACCTTTTGGTTCTCTTGTTTGGGCTTGAAATCCTACACCCGGATTTGGGAAACATTTCATAGATAGCAATACGTTGTGGAAACTGTGCGGGGTATACCGATACAGTTGAAGCAATAGCTATATTAGTGCGGCATATTTGTGAGTACCGGTAACCCTTGAGTTCAATCAAGGAGAGTACGGGGCCGCTGAGTGATGTCACTAAGCACTAATGACCTAGAACCTTACTTGACCATCTTGGCCTTTTATTAGGGGTAGTGAGATGACCGGCTTTGGTGCAGTTCAAAGTTGGTAGATACTCGATACTACACTCACTGAGGGTTGTTTTCTTGGAATATTTTGGTCGCTAGTTAAGTGGCTAAACCAAAACAATGAACATAGAAAACAATCCAATGATATTGAGCTCCTTAGAACCCGGTTACTATTTTTAGGACAGGTTTTAAGCCAACTACACTCAAGAGGGTACTTACCTATGAAACCTCATGCAAGCCTGAAACTAGGGTTTTGTGTGACTTGCTTGAACATGTGCTTGTGCATACATCATGAACATCATAAAGCATCATATGCATTCACTAACCATTTCAAGGGTTTGGATCTTCATCTTTGTTCTTGTTTTGTAGGTCATGGAAACTCTTCGCAGGAAAACTATCTAAGTCAACCTTGTGAGGATCCCTCCTCAACTCAAAGAGCTTACATCCAGAATTCCAGAAAGCTCTCCCTTCAGTGAAAGACATGGTAGACTGCTCAGCCTAGTCAACACCAACATTGAAGAAGACATGGTAAAGGTGTTGTTCCAGTTCTTTGACCCCCTTCACCACTGTTTCACATTCCCCGACTACCAATTGGTGCCTACTTTGGAGGAATTTTCTCAACTCCTGAGAATTCCTATTCTTAATCAACTACCTTTCAACGGTACGGAAAAAGAATCAAAGCCTGAAGATGTTGCTCAAGCACTACACTTGCAACCATCTGACATCAAGGGGCATTGGGAAACCAAAAGTGGTGTCAAGGGCTTCTTGGAAAAGTTCTTGTTTGAGAAGGCACAAGAGTGTTGGAACTCCTTGGATCTACAAGCCTTTGAAGAAATTGTGGCACTCCTTATTTATGGGTTGGCCTTGTTCCCAAATTTTGACCAACTTATAGATGTGAACGCCGTCAAGATCTTCATATCCAGGAATCCCATACCTACATTGCTTGGGGATATCCTCCACTCATTTTACACACGAACAATGAGAAAGAGAGGTGTTCTCATGTGCTGTACTCCTCTCCTTGCAAGGTGGTTTATTTCGCACCTTCCACAACCTGTTTTGAAGAATGAACAAGGCTTAAGGTGGTCACAACGATTGATGACCCTCACACACTCTGATGTACATTAGTGTTCTCGGTCCAGAGAAAATGTCATCATCGTCGATCGTTGTGGTGAGTTCTCTAATGTTCCATTACTTGGCATTAGGGGGGCATTACCTACAACCCTTGTCTAGCTTTGAGACAATTTGGATATGCCCGGAGGGATGGCCCTCATGACATGCTGATTCCTGACCTAGTTTTTGACTTCGACAACGATGCGCAAGGACTTCGCCAAAGATTCATCAGAGCTTGGAGGATGCCTAACAAGGTAGATACTAAGACACTGGGGCACAAGAATTCCATCCCTCTTGAGCCTTATCTCAAGTGGGTGCGAACCCGCTCTCAGAATCTTATGATGCCTTATCCTCACATTCTTCCGCTGATTAAAGAGCCTGTTAAGGAAGGAGAGGTTCCATACACTATCCTGTATCCTAGTATGCCTACATCATGGGAGGAGATGCAAAAGAGTTGGATCCAACTCAAGGAAGAACGAGATACTTTTGAAGCCAGCTTCTACGCCAGTGAGAAGAAGGTTTTAGAGCTCACCCGCCGACTCCACGAGGAAGAGACCCTCAACACCTACATTGCACCAAAGAGGATGTGCAACGTCTTTTTACCTTAAGAAGTTTTTTTGTAATATTTGGCCCATTGGGGCATTTATGTACTAGCGAAATTTCTTCTTATTAATATGACGTGTGTTCTTTTTTGTTTGCAAAAACTTTGAATTTCTAAATCCTTGAATGCATTGCATGGATAAACATATCATCATATGCACAAACAGGTATTCAAGCCAGGTTTCCTTATCTTTCTGCTGTTTATTTCAGCAAGATGGATGTGGAACAAACAGTGAAGGACTTACAGGCTCAAAACTCGCAGTTTCAACAGCTCCTTATGACCTTGGCAAAGGGTCAGAAAGATCTAAAAGCACTGTTGGGGAACAAAGAGCAAGAAAAAGTGAAAAAGAAGAAGAAAAGAGTTGGGGTAGCTACACTGGGAAGAAGATTTGAGAATGAAGTTAGGAGAGTTCTTGAATTCCCCTCCACATCTGATGAGGGGACCGGTAAAGGAAAGGGGCCTGCATTACCTTTTGAGTCCGAGGCTGAAGAGGAAGAGGGTGAAGAAGATGAAGATTATTCAGAGCAGCAATACCCGCCAGCGGATGACAAGTACAAAAACATGGAAGATAGGCTGGCGGCTATGGAGCTGCAAAGGGTTCCCGGGTTAGATTTTGAAGAATTGGGATTGATTGCTGGAATTGTGATCCCTCCAAAGTTTAAGGTACCAACTTTTGCAAAATATGACGGGCTGTCTTGCCCGAAAATGCATCTAAGGTCATATGTCAGAAGAATTCAACCTCATTCATCCGATAGAAACCTTTGGGTACACTTCTTTCAGGATAGCCTGTCCGATAATCAGTTAGATTGGTTTTACCAACTTTAGAGGTCAGAAGTGCATAACTGGGAAGACTTGGCAGCTGCCTTCTATCGCCAGTATCAATACAATGCCAACTTGGCGCCAACCCATACTCAGCTACAGAGTATGGGGATGGCCTCAAATGAGGGATTCAAAGAATACGCCCAGAAATGGCGCGACTTGGCCGGAAGAGTGAAGCCACCTCTTTCTGATAGGGAACTAGTTGATATGTTCTTGGGGACCCTATCTGGCCCTTTCTTCAACCATTTGATCGGGAGCTCTTCTGCAGGGTTTACTGAATAGATTCTGACTGGCGAGAGGGTGGAAGCCGGTATCAAGAGTGGGAAGATTGAAAAGGGTGCTTCCGCATCTACAACTGCAAGAAAACCTTTCCCAGCCAAGAAAGAAGCATCTGCAGTATACTCTCAGAGAAATCGGGAAAGAGTAGAGCGTCGACCAACGGTGGGGGCCGTGTTAATTCAGAAGTCTGCATCAGAACAGCCTAGAAGCAACCAACCAAGGAATGATCAGACTAGAGCTTATCAACAAAAGCCACAACGACAATTTACTCCAGTGAATATGACACCCGCTCAAATCCTTCCACATTTGTTGAAGCTAAATCTCACCAATATTAGAGAGGCGCCAAAGGTTGTGAATACCGCTTCCCCATACTATCATCCCAATGATAAATGTGCCTATCATTCTGACAGCGCCGGGCATGACACCAACGATTGTTGGGCGCTTAAGAATAAAATTCCAGACTTGATAGATGCAAAAGAGGTTGAGTTTGATGCTCCAGAGAAGCCGAATGTAATATCCGCTCCAGTGCCGAAGCATGGTCGCAATGTCCATGCTATTGAAGAAGATATGTATGTTGCTGCTGTTGATGATCTGGTAACTCCACTACTAACAATCAAGTTGAATCTGTTGAAGGCTGGGATTTTCCCAGGTTGTAAAGAAGACTGCTACTGTTGCTCCTCCCTACCAATCGACTGCCCATTGCTGAAGATAGGCATCCAAGGCCTAATGGACAGCCAACAAATTCTTTTCGAAAAGATTCTTGCTACTCCAACCCCTATCGAAGATGTTTCAATAATCACCATTTCCACCAATCTTTCCAAGGTCCCTAAAAAGCCTGTTAAGATTACATCCGTTACGAAGATTGTTCCTCTGAAAATAACCATGCCTGGGCCTATCCCCTACAAATCTGACAAATCAATATCGTGGAATTATGGTGGAGAAATCTACTACCACGGTGTTAAACAAGTTGAGATAACTGAAGAGAGCACTGACGAAGAAAATGCCGACATTGGAAACATTGCCGGTACGAGCAAGATTACCCGAAGTGGGAGAATTTTCTCTCCAGAGATTTCCCCTCCAAAGGCAATCTTTGGACCCTCAGCTGCTGCCAAGGTTACTCCTGCACCGATAAAACTTTCTGCAAGAACTCCGTTGATTGAAGAAGTTGTCACTCCTGTGGTTGTTCCTCCTACTTCTGCTGATAAGGGGAAAGGGATCCAAGATGAGCTCGTCGGGACGAGGGCTCAACCATTGGTCATCCCCGAAACCTCTAAGAAAGAAGTGGAGGAGATTCTGAAAATAATTAAGAAGAGTGATTTTGATGTGGTAGAACAACTGGGGCAAACCCCCTCGAAAATTTCAATGTTGGCCCTATTGCTTTGTTAGGAGGCTCATGCCAAAGCCCTGATAAAGTTTTTGAAGACAGCCCATGTTCCACAAGAAACCTCAGCCGATCAATTTCAAAACTGTGTGGTTAGCCTTACTGCCGACAACGGTTTGGGTTTCTCTGATGTTGACCTAACTCCTAAGGGCAGACACCACAATGATGCATTGCATGTTTTGGTCGAGTTCCGAGGGACCACTCTCGCCCACGTCCTGGTCGACACTGGTTCTTCGCTAAATGTGTTGCCTAAGAAAGCTCTGGACCGGCTGGATTGTGAGGGCTTGGAGCTGAAGCCAAGTAATATTATCGTTAGAGCTTTTGATGGTTCAAAGAGAATGGTCCATGGGGAAGTTGATATTCCCATCAAGGTGGGCACCGAGGTGTTCAAATCTACTTTCTATGTGATGGACATCCGTCCATCATACTCTTGCTTACTAGGAAGACCATGGATTCATCATGTTGGGGCAGTCACCTCCTCCCTACATCAGATGCTGAAGTACCCTGTCAAGGGAAAGATCATAACTGTACACGGTGAAGAGGAATATATGATCAGTCATCTGAACTCCTTTCGATATGTGGAGGTAGAAGGTGAGTTCATTGAAACACCCTTTCAGCACTTCGAAGAGGTTTCTCCCGAGGTCGCGGCAGCGAAGACAGTAGCTGAGGTACCCAAGCAGGTGGCCAGGATGGCATCTCTAAAAGACGCAAAGGCTGCAATGGAGGAAGGAAAGAGCTCAACATGGGGACAGTTGCCTGACTTCCCCCACAAGACAGACAAATTTGGTTTGGGGTTCACCACCGCGGGGCAGAAGGCCATGCGCCGTTCCAGAATTGAAAAGACACCTGTCAAGATTTCTCCTCATGGAATCAATGCTTTGGAAGACGAAGACGGAGAGGGTAACTTTGAAGAGTGGATCTTCCCAACCATTGAAGGGGGACTGCACAACTGGGAGACGAAAGACTCCGTGCCCATTACCTTTATTCATCAGTAATCTTTATCTTTGAACAATTTTCAGTTTTTATGGTCTGTAATAATTGATACAATTCGCACACTGCTTTTTCACCTCATACCTTGCCCGGGGCATGTAGGTCCATTTGTAAGGGTTTTGATTTTCCATCATAATCATATGCCATGTTTAACGAATCATTGGACGTTTTTCATTTATAAACTGTGTTCATTGTCTTTCCTTTTGCATTTTTGTTTGTTTAAAGGATGGTTATCCCTTACACACACCCACGCTCACAAATGCAGGTACCCATCCACTCTGGATTCTATGGGTGACTATTCTGCTATGTCCTTCAATAACTCTAAAGATTTGGTCAATCAAGCTGAATACGAAGAGGACGAAGATTGTGAAGTACCGGGAGAACTAGCCATACTTCTACAACAAGAAGAGAGGGCCATCTTGCCTCATGAAGAGTTGTTGGAAACTGTCAACTTAGGAACAGAGGAAGACAGGAAGGAAGTACAAGTGGGTGCGAATCTGGAACCAAGTGTCAAGGAGCGCTTGATACAGCTGTTGAATGAGTACGTTGAAATCTTCGCCTGGTCCTAAGAAGACATGCCAGGGTTAGACACAGATATCGTGGTTCATCGTCTCCCCACAAGAGAAGATTGTCCACCTATCAAGCAAAAGGTCCGCCGAATGAGACCTGGCATGTCTGAAAAGATTAAGGCTGAAGTAATGAAACAGTTCAATGCGGGCTTTCTGGCTGTTACATCCTATCCACAATGGGTTGCTAACATCGTTCCAGTACCTAAAAAATATGGCAAGGTCAGGATGTGTGTAGACTATCGGGATTTGAACAGGGCCAGCCCTAAAGATGATTTTCCGCTACCACATATTGACATCTTGGTTGACAACACGGCTCAGCACAAGGTTTTTTCCTTCATGGATGGATTCTCGGGTTACAACTAGATCAAAATGGCCCCCGAGGACATGGAGAAAACTACCTTTGTTACACAGTGGGGTACCTTCTGCTATAAGGTGATGTCGTTCGGACTGAAGAACGCAGGGGCAACTTATCAACGCGCCATGGTAGCTCTGTTTCATGATATGATACATCATGAGATTGAAGTCTACGTAGACGATATGATAGCTCGATCACAAACAGAGGAGGAGCACCTTGAACATTTGCAGAAGCTGTTTGCCAGATTGAAAGAGTACAAACTCAGGCTGAATCCAAGTAAGTGCACTTTTGGGGTTAGGTCTGGTAAACTTCTAGAATTTATCGTCAGCAACAAGGGTATTGAAGTCGATCCAGCAAAAGTAAAAGCTATTCAAGAAATTCCTGCTCCCCGTACTGAAAAGGAGGTTAGGGTATTCTTGGGGCGATTAAACTATATCGCCAGGTTCATCTCTCACCTGACGTCTACCTGTGAGCCAATTTTCAAACTGTTAAAGAAAGATCAGGTAGTTGAATGGAACGACGACTGCCAAATTGCTTTTGATAAAATCAAGGAGTACTTATTGGAACCTCCTATTCTGATGCCCCCCGTCGAAGGAAGATCATGTATCTAACTGTTTTGGATAATTCAATGGGATGCGTGCTGGGCCAACATGACGAGTCTGGTCGAAAAGAGCATGCCATTTATTACCTTAGCAAAAAGCTTACCGACTTTGAGACTCGCTACTCACTGATCGAGAAAACTTGTTGCGCTTTGGTATGGGCTGCTCGCCGACTAAGGCAGTATATATTGACTCATACCACCTTGTTGATTTCCAAAATGGATCCTATCAAGTACATCTTCGAAAAGCCGGCTTTATCTGGAAGAATTGCTAGATGGAAAATGATCCTGACTGAGTATGACATCCAGTACACTACCCAAAAAGCTATAAAAGGGAGTGTGCTAGCTGACCATCTAGCTCATCAAGCTGTCGAAGATTACCAACCCATGAGATTCGACTTCCCAGACGAGGACATCATGACATTAGACAACATCGAAGGTAATGGACCGTATGACGGACCTGAAAATGGATCCCGATGGACCCTGTACTTTGATGGTGCTTCAAATGCACTTGGAAACGGTATCGGTGCGGTACTCATCTCCCCGGAAGATTGCCATACACCTTTCACGGCCCGACTTTGCTTCAGCTGTACCAACAACATGGCCGAATATGAAGCTTGCATTTTTGGTCTCAAGGCCGCTATAGACCTGGGGATCAAATCGTTGATCGTATTTGGGGACTCGGCTTTGGTTATCAGTCAAATCAAAGGAGAGTGGGACACCAAACACCCTAATCTTATCCCATACAAAGAACATGTTCTGACATTGCTGCCTCATTTCGAGCAAATCACCTTCGAGCATTTCCTGCGAGAAGAGAATCAGCTAGCAGATGCTCTGGCAACAATGTCCTCCATGTTTAAACTCAACTGGGATAACGAGGCTCCCCAAATAACCATCGAGCGAATGGACGAACCTGCGCACTGTCACGAGATTAATACCGAAGAAGTAGTGGAACAACCCTGGTTTCATGAAATCAAAAGGTATCTCCAGACTAGAGAATATCCCGGAGGAGCTTCCGTCAATGACAAAAAGTTCTTAAGGAAATTTGCGGCCAAGTTCTTCCTAAGCAATGGCATTCTTTATAAGCGTAGCCATGATTGTGTTTTACTTCGTTGTGTAGACAAAGCTGAAGCAGAGTTGATCATGACCGATATACACAGTGGCACCTTTGGCACCCACTTGAGCGGGAATACGATGGCTAAGAAGATTATAAGGGCAGGCTATTACTGGTCGACCATGGAAGCTGACTGCCATCAACATTCCCGTACTTGCCACAAATGTCAAGTCTACGCTGACAAGATTCATATTCCTCTTGTTCCTCTCAATGTTCTGACATCTCCTTGGCCATTCGCAATGTGGGGCATTGACATGATTGGAGAGATCAAGCCCACAGCGTCCAATGGACATCGCTTTATTCTGGTGGCTATTGACTATTTCACCAAATGGGTCGAAGCAGCTTCCTTCGCCTCTGTTACAAAAAATGTGGTTGCCCGCTTCATCAAGCAAAACCTCATATGCCGGTACGGTGTCCCCGACAGGATCATCACAGACAATGGTACAAATCTAAACAATACTATGATCACCGCTCTATGCGAGCAGTTCAAGATTTATCATCACAATTCATCTCCCTATCGGCCGAAGATGAACGGTGTTGTTGAAGCTGCGAACAAAAATATCAAGAAGATCATTCAGAAAATGACAGTTACCTACAAAGACTAGCATGAGATGTTACTGTTTGCTCTGCATGGATACCGTACCACGGCACGAACTTCAACAGGGGAAACCCCATTTTCTTTAGTATATGGCATGGAAGTTGTCCTACCCATGGAAGTTCAGATTCCTTCTTTAAGGATTATGAAGGACGCTGGTTTAAGTGAAGACGATTGGATTCAGACCCGACTTGATCAACTCCATTTGATCGACGAGAAACGACTCACTGCTGTTTGTCATGGTCAAACGTACCAAAAACGGATGATCATGGCTTTCAACAAAAAAGTCATACGTCAAGTATATCAAGTCGGAGATCTCGTAATCAAGCGGATTATCTTGCCGCAAAGTGATCCCAGGGGCAAATGGACTCCTACTTACGAAGGACCATTTGTGATCAAGAGCATATTTTCTGGTGGTGCAATGATTCTGACCACCATGGACGGCGACGATTTGCCGCACCCTGCGAACGCAGACATAGTCAAAAGATACTACGCATAAAATCACCCGACAAGTCGAAAACCCGAAAGGGCGACTTGGGCAAAAATGGGCATCCCGGTGAACCGAAAACCCGAAAGGGCGGTTCAAGAAAAAATTAGGGATAAAACCAAAAAAAAATATGTACACCCGGCAAGTCGAAAACCCGAAAGGGCGGATTGAGCAAAAAAGGGTTTCCCGGTGGATTGAAAACCCGAAAGGGCGATCCAGGCAAAAGTTAGGGAATTAAAGCGTATGATTATGTCTCGTCGGATCACTTTGAGAACGATCTCTTCACCAACAAGCTCCAAGCTTCTAATCAATCCAATCATCGGCGGACGAAGCATTGAATGGACAGATATTCAGAGTTGTGAAGGCTATAGCAGAATGGAATCCCATGGAATTGTTACACATAGCCATCTTTCTTTTGTATAAAATTTTCAATTTTTACGACGACATCCTCTTACTAGGATGCTTGTCTCCTTTGTACAAAGATACTCATAGAAAGTTAATACAAATACTTTTCCAAATACAGAAATTTGCTTTGTCTTCCTTTTTCTCTTTTGCACTTATGTTTTATTTGAGAAACGTCCAATGTTTTGTTAAAAAGGCATATGCATTTGAACATAATCATTTTCCTTACAAACCAAGAAAATATGATTACTGATAGGTTGAAGGTACAGATAGATATCTTGATGCCCTTTCAGAAGGAATCCCCAGCAATTCTAAACTCCAAATTCCTCAACAAGGTTAAAATCCAGGACTTAATTCTCCAAACAGACTTAAACTTCAGGATCCTCAGCAGAAAAAGCTTTCTCAAAACTGATTTCCCCAGCCAGAGAGCCTTCCAGAACTCAATTCCCCTTAGAGTTAAGTTTCAGTATCCCCAGTGGAGCCTTAAAAATCTGAAAATCCTATCCCCAGTTGAAGTCAAAACTGCCAATCCCCAGCGGAGCTAAAACTTCCAACTATCAATCTCCAGCGAAACCAGACTAGTGAACAGTCTCCCCACAGAGATACTTCCCATCAGATTGAAGCTTCTCAATCTCATTTTCCAGCATGAGTCTACAAGGTTCTGAACTCCCCAGTAGAGATCATCAGAATTCTCATTCCCTACAAGTCACCAAGGAATTCCAATCCTCGGCAGTGGTCCTAGGATCCCTCAACAATTGAAGATTTTGTTCCCCAAGCAATCAGCAATCAACAAGGATTTCCCACCCTCAGTAACCAAAGGATTTTTCTATCCCCAGCTCTGGTTATAGGTTTATTTCCCCAACGTTTGTCAAGGATTTATTTTCCAAAACAAACTACATTTCAAATTGATTGGTCGTTCAAAAGTTCCTTCATCACCTGTTGGAAGTTACGATTGCCAAAGATCAAATTCTCACAAAATTCAAGTTATGAAGCCCGGATTTGACCGGATAGTATCTTGATCTCTGCAGCACGTTGTGAAAACCGGACTACGACCGGATAACAGTGTCAGACTACCGCAAAGCCTGGATTACGACCAGATAGGTGGTATCTCCTGAAAGCAAGCTATGAAGTCCGGGTTCGACCGGATAATAGTGTAATCCCCAGCAAGTTATTGTGAAGCCTGGATTACGACCAGATGGCAATACAAGTTTCTGTGAAGCCTGGATTACGACCAGACAGCAGTCAAGAATACTACGAAGCCTGGAGTCGACCAGATAGTGGTATATCTTTAACACAAGTCGTGAAGCCCGGATTTGACCGGATAACAGCTTAACCAGTTATTGTGAAGCCTGGATTACGACCAGTTGACAATACAAGTTTCTGTGAAGCCTGGATTACGACCATACAGCAGTCAAGAATACTACGAAGCCTGGAGTCCACCAGATAGTGGTATATCTTTAACACAAGCCGTGAAGCCCAGATTTGACCGGATAACAGCTTAGCAAGCTATTGTGAAGCCTGGATTACGACCAGATAACAACACAAGTTTCTGTGAAAGCCTGGAGATCGACCAGATAACAGTTGACCTTTAACAGAATGAAGACTCTCGTCCTGGAAACCCCAGTAGATTGGCATACAACCCAAGCTCCTGATTCCCCAACAGTGGTCCCAGGACTCCTCATTTTCAACGATCAAAAGATTCTTGCAATCCCCTGCAGCAGCAAGGATCCACTTTCCCTGGCAGCAGTCAAGATTCTATTATCTCCGGCTATCCAAGATTCCTCTATCCGCAGCAAGACAGCTCATCAGCTTGCATACGCATTCATTACATTCATATCATGAACATTGATATACACATATTGCATCATACATTTCATGCAACATAACTTTGTGTTTCAGCTAATATTTTACCCTTTTAAGGATAAGATGTATAAGCTCATACTTCTGAAAATAGTTTACGGATTTCTCCAAATACGGATGTTAATCTATCGCTTGTTCAGACTCAACTTTTGAAAACAGTTTACAGACGCTTCCCAACATGGATGCTGCTCTATTGCTTATTCAACTTCAAGACCTCTGAAAACAGTTTACAGGTTCTCCAGACACGGATGTCAACCTATCGCTTGTTCAGATCCAAGACTTTTGAAAACAGTTTACGGACGCTTCCAAATCACGGATGTCAATCTATTGCTTATTCAAGATCCCCAGTTCAGAGATGTTCCAAACATGGATACTTTTCTGATGCTCACCAACAACATACAATTCAACAAACAATTTGCAGATGGCATCTTTAAGCCCATCCCCTGACAAGTTTTTGTCACATCTCCAGATGGCATCTTTAAGCCCATCTCCAAATGGCATCTTTAAGCCCATTCCCTCAAACTACGCTTTGACGAGTGTAAATTTTTTGGGCACTCTAGTGTCCAATCTCCTTTTACCTTCGAGACGCGAAAGGCAAACTTGCCAATCTAACTCTTCAGGTGCAAGAAGATTGAACAGGGGCAACTGTTGTACCCCAAAATTTTCCCTCCCATTTCATCAACATTTTCTCACCACAAGACTCTTGGAACTCAAGAACAAGTTAGGGTTTACTCTGCTCAAGACCCCTCCTTGCACTGTTGACCCAAATTAGAGTTTGAGTTTGCACAAAGATGTTTTGACCTAAAATGCCCAAACTGACTTTCATGCTTCATATTGGACTCACAAGTTTATCCATACCAAGTTTCAAGCCTTGATTCCAATTTTTGCCCAGTCAATTGGACAGTTGACCTAAAAATCAATTGTATTGGGGAAAAGTCAACTGTGGCCAATTGACAGTCAAACTTCATGACTTTTGACCCACATCAATATTTTGAACTCATATGGACCATTTGATCAAGTTTGGATCATAATTCCATAAGAAATTTGATCAGATTACCAAAAGGGCAAAATGGTCATTTTTAGGGTTTTGACTGCACAAAGGCAATTTTTGACTGTTTGACTTAACCAATGGCAAACCAAGCTCACATATGGACTCAAGGACCCAATGGCATTGTCTTGACACATTCCACAATTTCAAAAGATCCCAAATGTACAGGATTGACAGATGAATTTTCCAGTCAACTGATCAAAATTTGACTGTATACTGAAAAGTCAAACTTTGACTTTTTGGTCAAAATCAAGTGTCAAGATTCATTTTTCATCAAGACATGTCAAATTATGAAGCTTGTTCATCAAGAAACCCAAAATTGCAAATTAGGGTTTAAAATGAAGAAATTTCATAACTTAGAAATTTTCTAAGTTATGAAATTTCCTTATTTTTTCCTAACTTTGTCCCATTTTTTCACCAAAATACAAATGGATTCAAACAAAACTAAAAACATGAAAGTTGTAGTCCATTGTAAAATATACAAATTTTATTCACAAAGTTTTCTCAAAAGGAGCTTGTATCTCAAGTTATGATTTTTGGAATAAGGATGCAAAACATTCTTAATTTAGAAAAATTTTGACCTATTCTAGGCAGGATTTTTGCCCAACTTCATGGCCACTTTTCACATGCTTCCACTTGGAATTTCAATTTTCATTACAAAGATGGATTGTAGTGCACATTCAAAGCTTTCCAAATTGTCCAAGAACTTCTCAAACACCCTTGTGGTTAGGGAGAATCGAATTTGCAAAGATAGGCAAAAATCACTTTTGTTCATGGCCAAATACATGTTCATAACATTGGCATTTTCAAGTCAGCTAGCACAAGCTAGATTACAGGCCTCTAATCCTCTTCACACTAAATAATTAAATGCCAAACCATTTTGTTCAAGCTTTATTTTGTTTATTTGGTCATTACATGCAAGATTAATCCATAATTAGAAAAAGCAAGTTTGCCATTTTGGAAAAGTAATGCTTTATGTCAAAGTCCATATCTTTGAAGTACAAGAAGATCTTTGAGGCACAAGTTGATACACAAATCTCTCTGATCTAGAACAAAAGAAGCAGCATACATAGAGGTTGGTACAGGCTTGTATGGGGACACACACTATCCTTGCTTATCTTTGAAGAAACTTTGCAAAAACTCTCCAACTTGCATTTCCTGTAAACATATCCTAGAACAAACTTTGTACACATCTTGCACACTCCCTAACTGACCTAAAGCACGACCAAACTACCTTTGATCCCTCCTCATATCCAAAATCACAGTTTTGTGGCAAAACAGGGCATATGTTGCAACTTGAATCCCACAGTCCATCCCTGTCGTGCGTTTTGGCTAAAACCTCTTCAAACACATTCCCTACCATCCATTGAAGCTATTCCAAGCATTGAACTTGAACTGTAACATCCATAACCAAGTTTGCCATTTTTACTTTTCAGCTGTGCAGGTTGACTTCCATAGCTCGATTCAGTTAGTTTCAAAGCAAGCTAGAGGTTGGAGGAGCATCCTTGGACTTCAGGCAAGCTGTACAAATCCTCAAACTCCATTGAAGGTACCTCCATTGCTGTACACGACTCAAGCTGAACAGGTAAAAATATGAACTTATATCTCTCTATCCAGGCATAGTTAGGCTTAAGTTTGTGAAGAAAGCATGTTCTACTCATAGCCCTGAAGCCATCCATGTAGTTACTTTCCATTTATATTGTGTGTGCTGTGAGAATTTTGGACGTGAACATGGAAGAAAAGTTAGGTCAGAAATTGGGGGAGGAGAAATTCTCCCTCGTTTCTGAGAGTTAGGACAACTTTTTTATACGTTTGAAATCGTGACTTGATGCTCTACATTATTGATGTTGTAAGTTTTTGCTAAAAGTCAAAGAATCAGGAGTTTGTATGATGAACAAGAAGGCGCGCGTTTTTTGAAACCAGAAGCTAGAGGTTGAAGACAAGCTGACTTAGGCTGGGCCTGAGTTTGTTCTTACTGTTTGCCCCCTCTTTTTCCACTTACACCCCCCTGGTCCATTGTGTGATATTTTGATTATTTTTTACTTTTTTATTTTTTCTTCTGACTTGATATTTTTTGTCAAAACATAAAAAATATTAAAAATATTTTTTCATCCATTTTTGCATTTATTTAGCATTTGTTTGTTTTATTTAAGCATATATATATAAACAAATATATTTCTTTTTATTTAAAACACAAAACAATAATACAAAAATATATTTTTTTTAGTTATTATTTTTTGTTTACCTTTTGAAAACATTTTCTAAAAATATACTCTTTTTTTATAAATAATTAATATTTTATTTTTGTACATATTTAGCTTATTAAATATACATAAATATATTTGTACATATTTTATTAGAATATTTAGGATAAAAATATGAAAATAATACATTTTTTATTTTTATTAATACATGACACTAAAAAATACTTTTTTTACAATATACTTCCTTTTTTTATTTTTTGTATAAATTAATATATAAATATTGTATATAATTAATAAATAATTGCTATTTATTCAAAAAATTAGGGTTTTGCCCTAAGACCATAAAAACATCAAAAATTAACCTTTTATTTTTGTTTATATTTTACATTGAAAAATACTTTTACATACATAAAAAATCATTTTTGTGCATAATACATTTTGCATATTTATTGTATTTATTTAATCATTGTACAATTAAATAACTTGTATATTCGATATGGATGTAATAGTCTAGATTTAATTTCTTGCTAAATATCCCCCCATTCAAACATTTATCCCCCCATCCCCATAATTATGATGTAATAATTTAGGACTTTATATTTCCGTATTTAAAAGCTTTCCAATTATGCCATGATAGACTTAGGGTTTGTATGCAAAATCAATAACAAATAGTTTGACCTAATTCAAAGACAAAATGCATGAAAACGGACAACACAATGCACACTTACACCCTTAGGGTTACTCCACTTGTTGCCTTCAAAAATGGGTCATGCTTGCATGTTGAGTGTCTTTGGCAAAACAAAACAAATCAAATGATCATAGTCCCTCGATGACGCTTTCAAAGTTGCCTAAATAAAATGATCAAGTCCCTTAAAGGAAAAATTGCCGAAGACACTTGGCACTATTGCATTCATGGTCTAAACAATGACCCGTGCCCGTCCCGTTAACATCCTAACACAAGATTGTCCACCAAATATAATGGTGGAACAATACTGTTAAAAGGGTTAAAACATAGGAAAAATCTTTGAGTAAATTTAGGGTAGACAACTCTTAGTTACTTGATCAAACTTACAAAATACACTTGCCTACTTTTCAAAACACACTCCACAAACACAATTTCAAAACAACTTTCAAAACCTTGAAACATCTTTTCAAAAAGACAAACACCTTTTGTAAAACATTCGAGTAAAGAATTTTTACAACGGTTGCCTAGACAAAGCATCTTTTTCAAAACATTTTCAAAACCACACACACAAAAGCACCATTTCAAACAATTGAAAATGCAAGGCAAGTGATCTAAGAAAGTAACTAAGATCCCATGGATAACCATGGATAGAAAGGGTGCTAATACCTTCCCTTTCTATAATCTACTCCCCGAACCCAAGAAAATATCTCAAAGGTTTTTGCTGTGCTTTTTAACCTTTCCTTAGGATAAAATAAAAAGTCGGTGGCAACTCTTGCTAAACCAAAACATTTGAAAAAACAAACGCAAAACCTCAAGTCAGTTCTCCCACTGTATCACAGTATCATTATTATTCCATTTGGCTCTCGCATAACGGGGTTTCCAATAACTAGGTTCGTTTAGATGACTCTTCGATCTAGGCCAAAAACCTTCCGCGCAAAATAAAATTTTAATTACCTATTTTTGAAAGGTAGTGTTACTTTGGTATCTATTCACCCCCTATAGATAAGTCGCCATCGTCTAACAACACACATAGGGCTCTTCTGATTAAAATCAAAAGGTGATAATGAGTAGGGAGCACACATGTAGCATAGGGAGTGTTCCATACAATTCCCATTTGACTCTAGAAGTCAAAAGATCTAAAGGAAAAGGATCAGACACATGGAGATGGAAGGATCAGAAAGAAAAAAGAGAAAACAGATCACGTGATCCCTACTCCACACCCAGCCTTATCTCTCCTCACTCGCCTTGCTCTCTGCAACTCCGGTGATTCTGGTCCTCCTCTTTGTCTCCTTCTCTGGCTGGTACTTATTGTGTTTCAAATTAGTCTTGTCACGTATGATTGAGTTTAATGTACACTACTACAAAAAATCTATACCACAACAGTTAGAAAAGGGATACAACCACAAACGACCAACCGTTGTGAGGTAAGGTATCATTGTATGTAAGTTGCTTTCCACCACGATATTAGTGCAATATATATCATAATGGTCTAAGTGTAAAACCGTTGTGATATAATGCGAAAGTTCTTGGGTTTGAAACCCAATGATTGTGTAATTTTTCATATTTTGCGCTTTATCTATAACAACTGTTGTTATAATAACTGTGATTAAATTCCTTATATTTTAATTTATTATTTTTCCACATTATATATATATATATATATATATATATATATATATATATATATATATATATATATATATATATATATATATATATATATATATATATATATATATATATATATATATATGTGTGTGTGTGTGTGTGTGTGTGTGTGTGTGTGTGTGTGTGTGTGTGTGTGTGTGTGTGTGTGTGTGTGTGTGTGTTTTCATAATTAATCTGTATACAAAATATCCGGATTATAAATATCAGTTATATTATAACATGTACAAAAATATATAACTTGTATATTATACATATATTAGCAAAATATCAAATTAAGAAACAAAAATATATTTACAACAATCAAATAACAACTTCATATAGGATCATCCCCCTTTTCAACCAACACATTGAAAATAAAAAACCCAACATTTACGAATGTCTTCTAAGTCATCGAGAGAGAAAGGTGTCCTGGCGTTGAATGTCTACATAAACAAGTGGAAAAAAATTGAACATCATGTGATTTGAGTTATAATAGAAAATTACTTGAACATTAATTAATATATTTTTGTAAACACATTTCATGACATTATTTTTACCAGATCTCACGAATCAACAATGCCGACAGTGACGATGTTAAGCACGTGTTTTATCACATAGTACCCACACTCGTTTTTCTAGTCTACAAATTTAAACATTTCATAAATATATAACCACACTTACATGAATATATAAGTGAATGTGATTGTATATATATATATATATATATATATATATATATATATATATATATATATATATATATATATATATATATATATATATATATATATATATATATATATATATATATATATATATATATATATATATATATATATATATATATATATATATATATATATATATATATAAGTAATCCACTTACTTTGGGCTGACAAAACACAAGTTTTTTTTCTAGAGTTGTTCATATAATAGTGTCGCTTCACAATTATGTAGATTGAAAATGATTTAAAAATATTACACGTTAAGATAATTTACAAATAAAAAAATTAATAAAGGTCTCATAAACATAAAGTCACCTAGTAATGATAATTTTCATCGTAGGTTCAAGTGGATAGTCTAACGAACACAATGTAGTTACCATATGCGTCCAAAGATATATGATGGTCAATCGAAAATGATCTCTGAATAAATAATACAAGCATACATAATTAGTATTTTATTAACATGAAAACTAACTATAATAAAGAAACCCTAATTTTAAAATTACTAACTTATTGAGTAATGGTGCTAAGTAACAGTCTCCCCCCCACCCCCAGTTATCTATGATGTTAAGAAGTCTTCAATGTTTTTTAGAGTATTACTTGTAAATCGTACTCTGAATGGATCCAAAAATCCATAAGTATCTGATTCTTTTAATTCTATACAAACAAGACAAATATACCTAAATGGTTAAACAAAATACAAAAAAAGATGTGAGGATCTAATTATTTCTATACAAAACAATGAATGTACCATAATGAGATATACTTACATGCACCAAACTTGTAGTAACCCTACGTTCAACCATCGATCTCCAACGATCATGTCCTTTATATCTTTAGGAAAGATCGTGAAACTATATAATCCCTCTATATCTGGATCATGTTCTAGCGCATGAGTAAACACCTCAAAGGGATTCAACAACCTGTTATTGATCTCTTTATCGATGGGGGCAGATGAGAAACTCCCTTTATGTGATTGCACCTTATACAACATTTCTATAAGAAAATTGATCATCTTCATTCGTTTAATGTGGGACAGTTCCACTTATTCTCTACATCATAAAAACACATGATCATAAAATAGAATTAACAAAATATTCTAACATACACAAAACAGAATTATCACAATATTCTCACATACCGCATATAAGTCTTTTATCTATTCCAGTTATTTAATGCGAGTTTCCCGCTCCTCTTCTAACTTCTCTTCACATTCTATCTTTTGACTATAAATCTTCATTTAAAACTCTTCTAGCGTTTCTTTTTTCACTTGTCCGGTGCTTTTTCTAGACGTACCAAAATACACTCTCGGGATGATGCCATCTCCAACACCACAGACACGTCCACCATGTTCCTTTGTTCCAATTTCTTATACTAATATATCATGTCATGGTTCTAGAACAAAGGAACCTTCACGTGGTGAGATAACCCACAAATCATACACAACATGATAAGAAATACATTGTTAATTACCAAAGCAATTTAAATAACACTTAACATATGCATAACAAGTCCTGCGTACAATTTTCTCAATGACAGTTCCTGAGGCCTCTGAAGTGTAGTCTCCATTTGACATTTGTTGAGCTATTTTCCACTTCTCATGTCGTGATGGTGGAGATGGTTCCCGATTATGACTCATGGATCCTGCATCTCATAGTTATTGTTTTTTCATCAATCATTATTTTCTCAAGTTTCCTATATCCCCCACGAGACAATCTATGGAGGTATTTTTTTTTAGGCTTGTTCACCTTTCCCGCTTCACTTTTAACTTGTTTTAAACATAGGAAAACTATTAACTTCCATGGTTATATATATAAAATTATCTGAAAATACAACCGGTACTAACCATGAACTTCTCTGAACTACGAGATTTCAAAAACTTTCTCCAAACATTATTGTTAAAAAAAGAATATTTCACCCATAGGTGCTTAATATTAGGCTTAGGCTTCGTAATGTAGTCACTCGTTATCCGTGACTTAAAACTCCTCCAAGTTGTACCAGCATAAGTGAACCACTTTTTTTTCAACTTCGAATCTTCACTAAACTCAAACGTCAACTAAATGTTTACATTAATAAGTATGTATTAGTGTTTATATAAAGTAGTGTCGAATATATGAAACTTAAAATTAATACTTGAACGTCAGTCCATATGCTCTCTTTCACCGTTACTATTACATGTTGCCAATCATCTAACAATATGTTGACTTTGCTACGTCCAAGGAATGAAACATAAATCTTAAAATGTGAAGAATAAGGACCATCAAGAATCATATAAACAACACTAAACTCAACCAGAAGTCTGACACCCGACTTACGGACTTTAGTTAGTTTAGACATCATTGTGGCACCTCTTTGTTTTCTCTGTTGTCCGCCTACAGATTTGGAATAGTTTGAGTTGGTTTCATTTGAATATGTAGCTTCATAACTAATAGATGAAGAAGAAACATATACCATCTATCAAGACATAAAACAATCAACATCAAAACACAAAACATAATTCACAATAGCATCATCAACATAATGGCATCATCAACAACAATGTCATCATTAACACAATGGCATCAACACCAAAAATATATATAAGCGTGTGAAGAATCATCAACAACAAAAATGGAATCATAAACATAATGGTATCAACAACAACAAATACATAAACAACAATGGCATCAACATAAACAAAAACTCAATAGAAAATGATGGTATTTTAGATGCATGGGGAAAAATTTTACGTACTAGAAACGTGATGAATAAGTAAAAAAATGGTGTTGATTCATTCTTTGAGTTCCTCCTCGACATTTAAACCAAAGGATAAAAGAATAAAGAATAGAAGTCGACTCCTTCCTCAATGATACGAAAGTACGGAAAAATGGCGTGGTTTCGCAATGGAAATGAAAATATGGAAGATGGTGTTGTTTCGTTAGGGTTACAATGGTGTTGTTTCGTTAGGGTTACAATGGTGTTGTTTCTTTAGGGTTACAATGGTGTTGTTTGGTTTAGGGTTGTAATGTCGTATATTTAGTCAGGGGTTGAAATGACATTGTTTCGTGATGGAAATGAAAATATGGAACTGAAGAGACAAGTTAGCTAGCTCTGTTTTGTTAAAGTAAATAAATCATATCACCACAGTTTTTAATAAAACTCGTTGTGATATTTGAAAATTTTTTATAAAAAAGCATCAGGTATTAAGCATTTAAAAATTTTAAAAATAAATGAAAAATATATCAAACAGTTTTCTTTAAACATCGTGGTGATATAATATTTCTTTAATGATATTTTAGTAAAAAAGATTCAGGTTTTTACGTAATTAAAAATTTTAAAAATGGAAAAATATATCACAGCAGTCAGCTTTAAGAACCTTGGTGATATTCTTTGTAAGAACAATATTTGGTTCTGCATTTGGCCTTTAGTTTTGATGATGACAATACATTGTTTTTTAGAGAACATTTTTTACCCTAACAGTTTTGTCTAGTGTGTAGCTTTTGCCAACAGGTTATGACTTTGATAGAAGCGTGTGTGATGTAATCAGTTTATGAATCAACACACTCTGACTCAGAAGAGACTCAAATACGTGTTATTAAGAACTAGTCAAGTTCTGCAAAATCTCTAGACAACGGTTCTGATGCACGTTAGTCTAAAGCTTCTGTGTTGTGACTCTGATTAAGGAGATTCTGAAGACTTCCCAAGCTATGAAGAATATGCGGTTCTAAGTTTCAAGATTCTGAAGACCAAAGTTTGGAAGACTCTGAAGATAAGGTTCTGGAAAGAACAAGTTCTAAAGACTCTAAAGATAGGTGTTCTGAATATTATCTTTGATGTTTTTGGTCCTTATAAGCATGCTTCATCAACACAAATTCCAAAGCCTCTGAAGATTATAAGATAATATCAAAAGGTTTTTACGTGAGTGAATAGTATATGATACAAGATAAAATGTTTCCACTATTCTAATATCAAAAGCTATGAAGAATATGCGTTTCTAAGTTTCGAGATTCTGAAGACCAAAGTTTGGAAGACTCTGAAGATAAGGTTCTGGAAAGAACAAGTTCTAAAAAATCTAAAGGCATGTGTTCTGAATATTCTCTTTAATGGTTTTGGTCCTTCTAAGCATGCTTCATCAACACAAATTCCAAAGCCTCTGAAGATTATAAGATAATATCAAAAGGTTTTTATGTGAGTGAATAGTACATGATACAAGTTCAAATGTTTCCACTACTCTGATTTTATGGTGCAATGAATGTACTATGGTACGATGTTTTCTAACACTCTCACAGATAATTACACAAGAAGGAAACTAGAATTTAGTATTCCTATTCTACCCTCCAACGAATTTCTTTTTTACTATAAAAGGAAGACTTTGAAGAATTTGAAAAATAACTTTTCACGCCAAAAATTTTGCTGAAGTGTTGCTCAACTTTCTACTGATATATCTTGTGTAAAGTTTTGTAAAGCAAGAAATTTTTGTTCATTAACTTGCAAGCAAGGAAATTTTGTTCATTCAACTTGCTATTAACATTGTTGTGTTATTTCTTTGTATTTCAACTTGTGTAATATGCTTTCTAAGAAGTATCTTTGTAAAAACACTTTGTATTTCAACCTTGGAGTTGATAGTTCCTTGAGAGACTAGGGTATAACCAGAATTTCTCAAGAAGACATTGATGGTTAGTCTTTGTGGTTTGTAAACATTTACGGGTAGTTTTTGTTTGTGTTTGTAATCAGTTTCGGTTATAGTGGATTAAGTTCTTGTTGAGAAAGATAAATCACCTTGGTGGGTGGACTGGATTAACTTCTTTAACAATGAACCATGATGAAACGAGGGATGAAGGCATTTAACTCAATTTTTAACGAGTCAAACCGAACTAAAACGAGTTTGACTCGACTCGACTCGTTTTCAACCCTAATTTTATCTAAATAAAAAATGTTCTCAAATAGAAAATAGTTTAAAGCACGACGAGGTTTATACTTATATAAAAAATTCAATATCACTACACACTTTTTATATGCAATAATATTGCAAACTAATATAAGAACCCAAATAAACATAACACATAAACTCATTTAGTCAACATTATTGAACCAGAACCATACTATAATAGCTTTGTTGTGCCTAAAATATAAAAATACATATATATTCTGGTCTACCATGAGATCTCCATAATTTCAACGACTTAGACCCAAATGACTTATGAGTCCTCATTGTCAGTTTCAGTAATCTTATACCTAAACCCTAGTATATAAATGGACAAGTATATATAGAGAGAGACACACAAAGAAAAAAAACACAAAAAGACAATGGAGAAAGACACGATATATTAATCTGAATCTAGCAGAGTACTTGGTTCAACTTCATTTCCTTAAACCTGTTAAAGAAAATTAAAAAAAAAATTAATAGCATTAAAATGTAACAACAATATTCCTTACTTGCTCACAAAAAATGTGTGTATAATATATTAATTTAATTTAGATATACTCTTTTTTAAAAATTTTCACACTATTTAAAATAATAATTAATTATGTTGATTTCAATTATAAAATAAATATAATTTACTAAAATAATTTTATTAATAATAGATAGTAAAGTAGTTATATAATTTAAAATAAAATAAATAAAAATATATTAATAAAAAAAATAATAAATAACATATTAATATTTTAAAAAGATAAATAATTTGAGATAAATAAATAAAAAATAAACACATATTATAAAACGGAAGGACAATTTCAATTAAAGCCGGTCAAATATTTTAATGATTCAATGACTAATATTAATATTTATTACTTATATTAAAATAAATTCAATTAAAAACATAAAACAAAATAATTAAGAAAACAAATTATAAGTAAAATTATTTTTTTTATATATTTGATAATTAATATATTAGTTTATATATAAATTATATACATTAATTATCAAATATATCAATAAAAATTAATTTTGTTTATAATTCGTTACGAGTTTGGAAAGAAAAAAAAAACACAGACCATGTAATAAGAAGCACCATGTTGGAGTGAGTCGAGGGTGACACCCCATTCGTCGGTGGGAACTTGTTGGCCGGAGGAGTCAAATAGAACTGCACCATCTCCAAAATTTGCACGAACATTGAAAGGTCCTACTTCAACTTCGATTACAGTGCTGTTAATTATCACCCTATATTTTGGCTTATCAACTTCCTCATCAACACCTGGCCAAAACACACGCCCCAATTTAGATTTCTCACGTGTGAAATGCAACGGTGTATGAAACACCGACAAAACACTAACCCCGGGTAATAATTTTTAAAAAGTGAATAAATTAAATGTAATTATAAATGTTTAGTATTTGATAGGGATACCAACACCGATATTTATATTACAATAAAACTGATAATAATTAAAAAATAAATTAATTAAATATTATTATAAATGTTTAATTAATATACTATTTAGATATTATTATAAATAATATTTATTTTTTTTAATATATTTAATTATCAATATATTTTATTTATATATAAATCAAATACATTAATAATTAAATATATTTAAAAAAATAAAAATTGTTTATAATAGTGTCCAGAAAATATGTTTTGATACGAAGATGAACACATCTTTTTTATGTGGGTGTTATATAGGCAATTGAAAAGCACAAACTTCAACTGAATAATGAAGCCATGCAAGCACAAGTTCATGGAAAATAATTATACTCAATTTGTAGTACTTTTATTTTTGTGTTCATATTTGCAAAAACTCATGTTTTTTCTTATGGTCTTAAACCCTCTTGCACCATAAAAGAAAATTTGTCCATAGGTCTTGTGTTAATGTGTTTGTGCTTCACAGCTTAAAATTTTCATTTCTCTTGAAAGTTGAATTTATTAAACACTAAATATTGATATTGGTTACCTTGAAATTGAGGAATGGGGAATGGAGTAGCAACAGGAGGGAGAGGAACAAGAGATGAATCATGAGTCCTTGAAGTGAGACGAAAACCAAGTTGTTGTTGGTTTTGTTGGTTTATCTGCATCATATTCATTGCTTGTTCTTGAATAATATTCTTTTGATCATGCTGGTGGTCATTCATTGAGGAGGTTCCACCTCCATTTCCAATTCCAGTTCCATAGTTCATCATGATGTCATGATTAAACAAAGGAAGAGCAACATTTTGTTGAGGTAAAGGCTGAACCATATTGGAATTGGAATACTGATCAGATAAGTAAAGCTCTTGGGCTAGTCCTTCATTGATATTGTTATTATTCTCCATAGGGAAAGCGAAATATGGTTGAGGTTGAGGTGTTGGTAGTTGAAAATTGGTCTCAGCAGGTGGTTGAAGAAAATTATAAGCAGTTTGGTTATGGTTCACATTTGGAGAATTAGGCAACACTCTCATCCCATCGTTAACATTGGATAAGCCAATGTTGTTAACCATTATCGCTTCGTTGGTCGGCGCCTTTGCGTTTGGATGATCAGAGGAAGATGGTGAGGATGAGTTAGGTGGTGCAGTGATGATTTGAGCAGCAGCAGCGGAATTCTTTTTGTTTCTTGGATTGCTATGGAGGTGTCTATGCTTGTTTTTGCTTCGCGATTTGCGGTTTTGGAACCAGTAGAACACATTTGCATCTCCAACTTGGCCAAACTCTTGTAACTGTGCTCGTATCTTCTTGATCTCTTCCCTTGGAGGGTTCACCATTCCGGAGTTGAAGATGGATTCCAAAATGCGAATTTGTTCCGGTTTTGGATTCCATCTTGACTTCGGTTCAGGACTTCTGTCATCAACATCTCCACCTACATATATCAAATAACATAGCAAATGTAGATTTTGAAACCCTCTTAAAAGGTTGAACTCAAACACTCTTAAAAGCTAAGAAGAAAAAAAACCCTAAATAACAGATAAAAACTTTATCAAAAGACAAAACAAACAACAATTAAGACTAGTCATCTAAATAATCCACAATAAAAATTTAGTTTAACAAATTGAATCATATTTTTGATTAATTTTTTAAAATTATATTAATACTTTTTTAATATAATATATATTACATTACTATGTTATTATTGTAATTCTATAATACTATTTTTAATATTTATATTATATTTCACATCAAATATATTTTATTTTCTATTGACGTTAATTATTTGCTGATGTGTAACCTTAGTGACGGAAAAACAGACGCGATATTTTTTCTAGGTTTTAATTTAAATCTTCATCCTCTTCTCCAAAACTAAAAATCCATTTTTGGATCTTGAACTCAAAACCCATTTTTTCTCAAAACCTATTTTTTTCTCAAATTCCACCAATTATTGTCAAAATTGCCAAACTCAGATACCCATATTCATCAATACATTCATTAATCAGAAAACCCACAAGAGCCTCAAAATAACGCCATGATTAATTTATTTCCATGATTAATTTTTGTGCTATTAGAAAGATTTGTAGTCTTATTTAGGGTAAAAAAGATTCGGTCAAAGTACCCCAAACCTGGTGCTTTGAATCACTAATCAATATGAAAGAAATTGTTTGTTGAAAGTCCTCAACGAGTTGTTACCCTTTTGCTTGTTTCAGATTCCATTTATTTGAGTTCTGTTGGCATATATGGATTTTGTTATGACTTTGAGTTTATTAACCCATATGTGAAATGAGGCGAAAGATGGAGTGAACGAGACCTTCAAAGATTAAAAACTTTTAATTGGAATCCAAATACTATAGATTCATTCTACAACACACTGAAGGCATGAAGGCAGAAAAGAGAAAAACAAGGGTTTCAGTGTACATATCTAAAACCATATTTGTGTATGACGAACGAATAAGTGGCAATAGACAGCAGTCATGCTTCACATAATAATGGAAAAAGTTTATTCATTGTAATCCACTCAGTCTCCCTCAACCAATAGAAATTAAATGAATTTGATTTGATCCGGTTAGATTCACATGAAGAATTTGGTTTGATATCATAAATTCATAACCAGTTAAACACAAATTTAGTTTAATTGATTTCGTAAATTTAGTAAATGAATCGCAAGTTCATCAAGTCACTGGTTTCCTCTTACGTTTCAGTTTGTTTTAAGAATAATAAACAATGATCATAAAAGATGCATAAACAATTTAGGGTTTTGAACAAAATTACCTAAAGTAACAGGAGTAGTTTGTAGGCCAGCGGACAAGAGAGATGAGTTCATGCCATGCTGCCAATTCTGATGGTTGTCCGGCTTGGATTTCTTGAACATGCTAGGCCAATGTTTGTTGGAGGAAGACATGGCGGATCGAGATCCAGAAACTATGAAAAGATAAAGATGATATAAGATCAGAAATATTCAAATGGAAGCTAGAAAGATTCCAAATGAAAGAGAAAACACTAGAATTAATTAAAATCAATGCTAGAAATCTAAAGTACATGGTATAATGAGATTGAAGAGTCAACAATTAATCAATGCATTAAACATTAAACACTCATGAATGATAAACTAAAAAGGAAGAAAAAAAAAGGAAATGAAAGAATAAAGCATGGTTTCTAAACCCTTTTAACTTACAATGGTGAATATGATTTCTTAGTATACTCCGAAGAAAAGTGCTTACTTCTGACCAAAGTTGATGAATGGAAAGTGATGATGTAATTGTTTGAGTAAATAAAGGAATGGGTGGAGGTTTCAAAGAAACGTGAAGTATTGTTTGATTGGAAAAATGGTGGTGGAATAGTAATTGTAAAGTGTTCTTCTGCTTGTTTTGATTGATGAAGAAATGTGGGTTGTGAGGTTTGGATTGACTCGAGGGCTTAATATTTATTTTTTTGATCAGTTATATATAATTTATTCAAATTCAAAATCACTAGTTAAGTTGAAAAAATTCTGTCATTTAATACAAATCCTCTTAGTTAATATTTTATTGTTTGTAAATATTATGTATAATTTTCATAGAAATTATTTAAGGCTGTTACTAATAATAAACATTTAATCGAAATCCTCTTAGTTATTATTTTATTGTTTGTAAATATTATGTATAATTTTGTATAATTTTCATAGAAATTATTTAAGGCTGTTACTAATAATAAACTTTGAAAGTTTTAAATGTTGTTTCACTTTCATTAGATTTTTGGTAAATAGTGTAAAATAATATTCAGTTATTACTATTTTTTAATGATATTAAATAGTTTTTACTAAACAATTTTAATAATAAACTCATTTAACTAGTTCAAAGAGTAACTCTATTTAAGCACATAGATTTTGAACAATGTATTGAAATACTTGCACCTCTCCGTAACCGATACTTTTCAAAATTTAAGAACTCAGACATATTTTTCCTAATTATTTAATTCACTAAAATGTTAATCACAATATTTTTTTTTAATAGACAATGATACTATTTAAAGGTAGTATTTCATCCGAGAAAACAACAAAGAAAATTCTTCCAAATACAATAATAATTTATACGAGAAATTCAATAATGAGTCTACTAAAAGTGTTCGCGGTGCGATTTGGATAGTTTTGAAATAAAAAATTACTCGAACTGCAAGAGAAAAAAATATACGGTTCAATTTAGTTCGGTTGATTTTTAAAAATAAATTCAAATCAAACCAAACTAATGCGGTTTGAATTGATTTGATTTTTTACAAAAAAAATTATTAAATCATACATACATATATAGAGAAAAACATAATTTTGTATTTAATTGTTCATATATTACCAAAAAAAAAATTATAATACGTATTATAATTTTATCTAAATCTAAAGAATGATATAAACAAGATTGCATTCTTAAATAAATATTATATAAAAAATACGATAAAATATATTTTTTGAAAATAGTATTTATAAATGAATAACTTTTTTTTTTATAATTTATAAATTAAAATAAATATCATACAAAATATGATAAAATATATACATAATACATATATATATATATATATATATATATATATATATATATATATATATATATATATATATATATATATATATATATATATATATATATATATATATATATATATATATATATATATATATATATATATATATTGGTTAGTAAGATTTTATAACATAAATGTGATTTTGTTTGGTTTGGTTCAATTTATAAAATATAAATCGCAAATCAAACCGAATCATATTGTTCCGTTATAAAAGAATTCAAACACATCGGAACCAATATTGTTTTTTGAAGTTTCGATTTAGTTCAGTTCGATTTTGAAATTTTCTATTAAACCAGATTGATTTTGATGACCCTTAGAATTTAGTACCTATAATCAAAAGATGCTTAAGAACTTCCAAATCTATGCTTAAACCAATTTCAATTTTACACTATAAAATATCTTTTTTAATAATTGACTAAATAAATTTATACTAACCAATCAAATCAATCTTTTCATTCAAGTGACCCCTAATATTTTCATATTTTTTTGATACACTTCTTTACCCCGATAAAGCTTCTATTTTTCTCAAATTTTTCCATTTCCTTCTAACTCACTTCTATCACTCTAGTTCTTACACTTCTTTTTCTCTCTCCTTCATCCAATTGTTCACTCCCTCATAAAGTTGAATGTTGAATTTGTTGAGAACTCCATTTTCCAACTCCATTTTCCAACTGGTCATGAAGTGTTGGTACAGTGTGGATCGTTTTTTAGGTGTTTTGAGCATCAAATTTTTCTTCATCAAAACATTATGCATATTTAATTTTAGTATATTATAAAAGATGCAAGACATTGACATTATTACATAGAATATGGTTTATTGGTTTATTAGAACAATGGTTTATTGTGGAATATACTTTTGTTGAGATTTGTTTAACTCTTGAATAACCTAGCATGTGAGTGCTTGTGGTTTATCTTACATCTTACATAAGTTTCAGGTTACACTTCTGCCATACAAATAGTTTTTACTACTATTATGACAGTAAAAAATTAAGACAATAAAAAAAGTTATTCACAAAAGCTTATCTGTCTAAGTCAAATGAATATTGAAACGGCCGTTAAAGTTATACATTACTTTTAAACACTTTATTGAAAATCATATTACCACTTCATATATAAATATCTTAATGTAACATTCAGCTCTATTTTATACCGGTTAAATATTGAATGTGGATGTTTTGCATTAGCATCCAAAAGTTGCAATTGCAATGGAATTATATTAACTTGATTTTGAAACTGACTGCATACAACAATTAAAATTCGATCAGAGTCATTACGGCTGTTTCTATGTAGTTATAAACATTACGGAGGGGAATTTTTTCCACCTACTATGCGTGGACAGAGGTTCTTTTTTGTGTATGTCAGGGACGTAGAAGTCCTTCGGCCTTGTAACAAAGAAGGCTATTTAAATGGGGACCGTTTCATCCGATAGTCGGAGTGTTTTCCTCGACCTCTCTTATTTCGCGGGCATCCTGACGAAGGGCGTCATTGTGGAGATATTGTCCGAGCCTACCACCCTTGATGAGGGTTTCAATGGCGTCTTTGAGATGGACGCAGTCTTCAATCAGATGTCCGTAGCTCCGGTGGTACTGACAGTATTTGCTCTTGTCAGCCTCGGGCTTTGCAGGGGCAGAGCAAGGACATTTGACACTGCCGTCCTTGAAGTCAATACTAGCATACTCCGTCAAGATGCGCTCGTGGGAAACTGTCAGCGGAGTGTATTCAGTGAATCGTCCTGCGGGCCCCCTGTGCTCGCAGGGATCCCGTGGTTTGTCATCCCTCCTCTTCTCGTCCGTTCGTCGAGGAGGGACTGCATCTTAGTGTCGTAGAGTGCTGATCGATCCGTGATTCCTTGGGTCACAGGCTCTGTTGGTCGCTTCCCTCTCCTCGTAGTCCATATAGGCCCTAGCTTTCTCAAGGAGAGCATCTCCGAGGTGGTTCAATGCCAACGGCCTTTCTAAACTATGTGCCCGAGAGAAGTCCTCTCTTGAGCAAATATCTCTTCATGTGGTCGGTGCACGGGACCTAAATGGCCTCGCGGTAAACTCCATGAGGGTTTCGTTGCTTCTCTAGACGATAGCCTTAAGGGCGGCCTCGGTCTTCAGGTGTCGACGAGACACTATAAAGGAACTGATGAAGTGGTTCTTTAGGTTCCTCCAAGAGGTGATCAACCCTGGAGGGAGATTTTTATACCAGTCCATCGCAGTTTTCCTCAAGGACGTGGGGAATAACCGGCACTTGATTGTCCCTGCGATGTTATGATAGTGGAGCATTGCTTCGAACCCATCGATGTGGTTGACTGGTTCAGCAATGCCATCACACTCCTTCGATTGGGGACGTTTTTCTATGCCCTTGGGAATGGGCGCCTCCATGATTGCCTGCGACAAGGGACCATGAGGGTCTTCTTCGTCGCTCCTGTAGGGGGAGTGGGAAAGGGACTGATTTTTGTGGCGGTCATAGCGATGTCCTTGACTTCAGGGAGGATCCCTTGGTCGAGGATGTGTTTCTATGTTGCCCTTGTTCCTGTTTTCAGGGGATCGTTGTTCCCGGTGCAGGGGGGGTGAGGTCGCGTCTCCCGGTAGCCTCGGGCATGGTTCTCTCCAGCGCGGGGCGTTGGCCAGTCTATTGGGGAGAGAGGATCTACGACCTATCTCATCTGTGTCTCCGCGGGGGAGATTGAAGACGGTCTTCATTCTGATGAGGAGGTGGGGTGTCATATCTTCTATATCTTCCAGGGGCTCGACAAGTGTCTTCGAGCGCCCTTAATTGCTTGCCTTGCGAGAAGATCATGTAGTTCGTCTGGTTTATGGCCACGAAGAGGGCCCTTGTCGTGGCATCAGCGTCCAGAGGGACGGGGACTTCTTGGAAAGCGTTCAGTTCGTAGTTCTGGGGCGGATGGGCGCCCTCGTTTGGTCAAGAGCGTGACAAGGAGGAGGAAGCCATGTCGTCTTTGTAATTCTGCACAAGAACAACCATGTCGCCATCGTTTTTGTTGTTGTTGTTGTTGTTGCCCATGTTGTCAATGACATTGTTGTTGGGGTCTACGATATGGGCGTCTAAGATGTTGTTGGCAGCTGGGTCGGCCATGACAATCAAGAGTTTTGAGTTACTTTTGTCTTAGATAAATGAAAGACGGGGAAGCTAGTTTCCCACAGACGGCGCCACTGATCGTACCTGACCAGAATGGATCGTCAAGGCCTTACGTCGAACTGGGGTTGAAAGCAAGATGGGGGAGGGGTACCTGCAAGACACTCTGATGTCAAAGTAAGTTTCAGGGAGAGTGCAAGCAAGTGTGAGTATGAGTATGAGAATGAATACCTGACCCTCTCGTCTGAGAGGGTATTTATAGCCCCCAACGCTGGGTCAAGGTCCCCAATATTGGGCCACGATGAGGCCCAACAATGAAGACTGTCAGGGCTTACGTGTGTACGAAGTCCAACAAGTGGACTCCCCCTGGTCATCTGCTCCGCGAGAATAGGGGTTGGACCGTAATTTCTGGAGGGAAGTTAAAGTGACAGTGATACGGGCACGCGTGCCACGTTCTCCAATGGATGCGTGAGGAGTTGTCTAACGGTCCCTAGCTTGGGTTGCTTGCATTTGGACTTTATACAAGGGTGTTGGATTGGACCTCCCAACCATAGAGCAAGTGCAGACGCAGTCCAGATTAGATACAAATTTCTTAGTATCCATCACGCTCCATACCCCCGCAACATTTATATATATATATATATTAATAAAATTGTACACATTTATATATATATAACTTAATTATTATTAAATTTGTACACATGTTTGTTTCTTTATTAACTCAATAATAATATCTTTGAATTTTTTTAATGTTATTAAAAATATAAAATAATATAATAAATTATAATTGATCAATAATTGTTTTATTAAAAAGTAGCTAAACGGATATAGAGAAGAGTGCTTAGGTATCCATAGCGTACGAATACGAGTACATGTTTCGTGTCCTCACAAATATGACCTCGAGTACGACGATTTCTTTAAATTACAAATATGGAAAGAGATACTATAATACCCTATTTAAATTCGGTCAATTGTCATCCCTAGGAATACCAACCCTTAAAATCATTTTTTAATTAATTAAATTATTAACAAAATTAGTATTTCTATTAATTTATTAATTACGGTAATTTAGTTTATAGAATTCTATGAAACACCTCGCATATTAAGAAGAAACCTCGATTTAATCAACTATGGATGTGGGGAGTTATATTAGTAGATGTCTCATACCCGGACTCACCTTGTTAGTAATAAAGTAATATTTTTAAATTTTATATATATATATATATATATATATATATATATATATATATATATATATATATATATATATATATATATATATATATATATATATATATATATATATATATATATATATATATATATATATAATTCATTGACACTATGTATAAGTTTAATAGATTTATATCAAATCTCAACTGTTAATTACACTCGATCAAATGGTCATATAAATAACTTATTTTTTAAGAAAAAGAATATGTCATATATATTTTTTATTTCATTTAATATAACAGTTGGATCAAGTGCTATCAACGGTTGAGATTTTATATAAATCTTTACACTTACACGTAGTGTTAATGAATCTTATATATAAATTTAATATCTTTTCTATAGAAAATATTATTTTATTATTTTATATTTATCGGCAGGGCAAAACATGCACTCCTAAATTGTAATATTGTCAAAGTTTTGTTTTAATGAACAAATGACTCCATATGAAAACCAATGTGATTTATAAACTCCGACAAGGTCTCCAAGATATAGAATTGTCTTAGAATTTTTAAAGATTCGATAATTCTAACTTAAAATACTCATGATATAATAAAGACTTCGGAGTCAAGCTCTTCCAATAAATAATTAACATTGATACCCTTCTCGCTATTTTCCGGTTGCAAGAATTTGGAGTTTCTAAGATTAGGTTTGGCTAAGGTGTTTGATAAGGATGAGTTACTTTCACATCTAAGTTTATTGATGACATGCTATAATTTTTCGTTCAACTCGACTTTATTCATCATTAGTCAATGATAGGACTAAACAACGGGTCGAATTGAGCAGTTTTGGATCCAAAATCTTCATCTAACCGAATTTGCGGTTGAATAATATAAGCTAAATTCCGTCCATTTTTGCAATCGATTATACAACATAAAAAAAAACTTTCTATTTCTATAAAGCACGTAAATGGTATAAGTGAAACAAAAGAAAATGGTTTAAAGCAATCATTTAGTATCAATAAAGCACACAAATGGTCGACTTGAAACAAAAGAAAATATAAAATATGGAGCCAATCTATCTCTACAAAAGAGAAAACTTTCTATTTCCATTATATCCAACTAGTTAATAGATAACTTCCTTCCTGCAACACAAGTAAAAATAAATAAATATCTAAATCACAACATGATACAAAATATTACTATTTCATAATTAATTGAAGTTAAGGACATTTAATATACTGATAACAAGCCTTAAATAAATAAGAAATTTAATATTATTGATAACAAGCCTTAAATAAATAAGAAATCTTTTATTTAAAATAAACCAAATCTTTTATTTTTGATAGAAAATCTGTAAAATCTAAAACTATACATTTAAATCAAATTATTCAGAAATTAAAGTTTTAAATTTTACCCATTTAAAATAAATTAGATCTTTTTGTTTTTGATTTTGGAAGGAAAATATACCAAATCTAATTAATTACATTTATATCAAATTAAAATATTAATATATATTTTTAATTCACATTAAAAATCAAATCAACATGTAGGAGACTCACCGAAAAATACTTCACAACATACTTCAGAAAACCTCTACACAAACAAAAAATTAACGTAATTGTAAATCACAAAACAAAAAACTACATTAACAAATGAAATATACTTGACTGTAGTTTTCTTCAAAACTCTACTGCAAGGTATTAACATTCCTCCCGCGAACCTCTCTTGCGTTTTTTGTTATGATAGGGGAAAGCATGGTTCTCTCCCTTTTGTTATTCGAGTGGCGGATTTAGTGTGGTTGAAAATGGCGGATTGGATTGGATTGGATTGGGTTTAAGGAGTCTTTGATAGATGATTTCAAGGGTAATTTTTTTGGGTGGTATTCCTTTTGTAAGGTAAAGAAAATTAAAGTTGATAAGGAGGGTAGTATTTGGTTGGTATTTTGTTGGAATCTATGGATCTTTAACTTCTCAATTTGATTACATTTTGGTAGCAATTAAATATTCCAAAGATCTGAGCACCATGAGAGTTGAAGAGCTGCAAAGTAGTCTAGAGGCGCATGAGTTGCGTATGACTGAGAGAACTTCTGAGAGGGAAGTAGAGCAGCAGACTCTGAAAGTAACTTCTGGTAAGAAGTATAAGAAGTAGACTTGGTCAAAAGCCAGGAAGAAAACTAATGGTGGTCAAAGGTCAGAAGCTTCAAATTCTGATAGGCAGAAGAATGTCCAGAAGGGAAAGGAGAAGTCTGACAAGAAGAATGTTCAGTGTTATTGTTGCTAGAACTTTGGTCATAATGCCAAAGGTTGCTGGTCAAACAAAGAAAGGAAGTCAGAAGAAGCAAATATAGCAAGAGGAGAGTCTGATGATGAACATGTTCTATTGTTGGCTTCTGAATTTGATAATATGAATGCAGCAGAATGGTGGTATATGGACACAGGATGCTCAAACCATCTTACTAGAAACAAGAAATAGTTGGTTGATTTTGACTATGTTAAGAGTACAAAGATCAGATGTGCTTATGATAAATACCTCAATGCAGAAGGTATGGGAAATGTCAGAGTCATTTTAAACAATGGGAAGGCAGTAGTGATCTAGAATGTGTGGTATGTACCTGGCATGAAAAGCAATCTGATGAGTGTGAGACAACTGATTGAGAAAGGTTTTTCGGTTACCATGAAGGACAATCTTCTGAAATTGTATGACCATAATCAGAAGCTAATTATGGACTCAGAACAGGGAAAAAACAGAACATTCAAGGTGAATGTTAGAACTGTAAACTCTGAATGTCTTAGTACAATAAGTGTTGTCAAGGAGGGTGAGTTGTGGCACAAAAGATTTGATCATCTGAATTTCAGAAGCTTAGGGCATCTGAAATCAAAGAAGCTGGTACATGGAATTCCTACAATCAAGAAGCCTGAGAAGTCATGCAAAGTGTGCATGGAAGGGAAGCAACCAAGATTACCATTTGCGTCAGAAGTGGCTCCAAGATCAAAGCATGCCTTGGGAGTAGTGCATTCTGATGTGTGCGGTCCATTTCTAGTAGCATCGATTGAAGGGGATAAATATTTTGTGTCATTTGTTAATGAGTTCACCATAATTACATGGGTATCTCTCATAAAGTTCAAACACGAGGTGTTTGCTGAATTCAAGAAGTTCAGACTGAAGGTTGAGAATTAGAGTGGCCAGACTCTGAAGATTCTCAGAACTGATGATGGTGGTGAGTATAACTCCAAAGAATTCATAAGCTTATGTGAGGAGAATGGAATTGAGCATGAGGTTACTTCTCCCTATACTCCTCAACACAATGGTCTTGCTAAAAGAAGAAACTGAACTTTGCTTGATATGGTGAGAAGCATGCTGAAAGAGAAGAAGATTCCTCATACTCTGTGGGGAGAAGCTGTTGCCACTGCATGTTATATGCTCAATAGATGTCCAACAAAGAAGCTGAAGGAAATAGTTCCTATTCAGAATTGGGCTGGAGATAATAAAAGTGTTAGTCATTTGAAGGTGTTTGGTTCTGTATGTTACAAACGTGTTCTAGAGGCCAGAAGACAGAAGCTGGATGGTAGAAGTAAAGTAATGTTACTGGTGGGGTATCACAGTACAGGTTCGTACAAACTTTATTGTCTAGAAACTAACAAAGTTGAGTTCAGCAGAGACGTCATTGTAAAAGAATCAGAAGTCTGGAATTGGGAACGGTCTCATCTTAACTCTGATGAGAGAACTCCTGAAGAAAAGTCATAAACACGTGTTTCTGAAGCTAGTAAAGACTCTGACTCTGAAGAAGATTCAGAAGGTGAAGATGATTCTGACTCTGACTCCGATGGTGATCCAGACTCTGAAGACAGCCAAGGTTATGGAGAAAGTCCAAATTTTGAAGCAAGCGCTTCTGAAGGGGAAAGTTCTGGTGTCCAAGGTTCTGAAGTTTCAGTTCAGAGGCAACAAAGAGTTAGAAGCATCCCAAGAAGATTTGCAGAGTTTGACATGTTGCAAGACACTGAAGTAGACTATGATGGAAATGTTATTCAGTATGCAATGTTAGTAGACTCTGAACCCGTGAGTACAAAAGAGGATCTTAAGCAGCAAGTTTGGTTACAGGCCATGAAAGAAGAACTTGATGCTATAGAGAGAAACAAGAGTTGGAAGTTGACAGAACTTCCAAAAGGCAAGAAAGTCATCAGTGTCAGATGGGTTTTCAAGAAGAAGCTAAAGCCAGATGGATCAATTGGAAAACACAAAGCAAGATTAGTAGCAAGAGGCTTTCTACAGAAGCCTGGGCTGGATTACTTTGAAGTGTTTGCACCTGTAGCGAGACATGAAACAATCAGACTAGTGATTGCAATAGTTGCTAACAGGAATCGGCCTCAGATGCATTTAGATGTAAAATCTGTATTTCTGAATGGTCCATTGCAAGAATAGGTATACGTGTCACAACCTCTTGAATTTGAGAAAAAGAATCAGGAAGGGATGGTGTTCAGATTACACAAAGCATTGTATGGATTGAAGCAAGCGCCCAGAGCCTCGAATCTAAATATTGATTTGTTTTTCAAGGAACAATGGTTTCATAAGTGTGAGATGGAGTATGGTGTTTATGTTCACCACACTTCAGAAGGTAATATGATTCTGGTATGTTTGTATGTTGATGACATATTGCTAACAGGAATCTCTGAACAAGAAATAGCTGAGTTCAAGAAGGTTCTGATGAATGCGTTTGAGATGATAGATCTTGGAAAAATGAGTTTCTTTCTAGGGATGGAGTTTATGTATTCTGATAAAGGAATCACTTTGCATCAGATGAAGTATAAACTTGAGCTTCTTCTAAAGAAATTTAAGCTAGAAAATTGCAAAGTTTCTATCACACTTGCTGATACGAATTAGAAGTTGGACTATGATTCTGATGGAGAGGATGTGGATGTTATAACCTTCAAACAGTTGGTTGGTTCTCTGAGGTATTTGTATAATACCAGACTGATATTTGCTATGCAGTTGGAATGGTTAGCAGATTTATGAGTAAACCAAAGTGATCTCATTACCAAGTTGTTGTCAGGATTCTGGGGTATGTGAAGGGAACTCTGGAGTATGAAGTGTTATTTCCGTCTGGGAGAAAGATCAAATCAGAACTTCTGAGTTATTCAGACTCTGATTAGTGTAGAGATAGAGTTTACAGAAGAAGTACTTCTGGGTACTTATTCAAATTTCTGGGAGGTCCTATTTCTTGGTGTTCCAAGAAGCAACTTGTTATTGCGAAACATGTGAAGCTGAATATATTGCAGGTGCTCTGACTGCGTGTCAGCTGTATGGATTCTGAACTTGCTGAAAGATCTGAAGATTGAGGTAAATAAACCTCTGAACTGATGATTGATAACAAGTCTGCAATCAATCTTTCCAAGAAACCAGTGTTGCACGGGAGAAGCAAGCATATTGAGACCAAGTATCACTTTCTAAGGAATCAAGTTCAGAATGGAATATTAGAAGTTGTGCACTATAGCATCCAGAAGCAACTGGCAGATGTTCTAACAAAGGCTATCATGACTGATCAATTTCTTAGTTTAAGGGATGGAATTGGTGTTGTAAGTTTTTGATAAATATAAATTAAGGAATGGTGTTAGAAATAATTTATATTTTAGGAATATCTAGAAATATCTTTTTATATCTTTGTTAGAGGATATTTAGGTATTTTATTATACCCTAATTTTTTTTATAAATAGCCTAGTGAGGTAGGTCAATGTAATTCATTGTAAATCATTATTCCTTGTTTTTTTAGCTGTCATTAAATATATTCTTTTTGCCTTTCATCTCTCATTTGTGCACTAATTAGGTGGACCGTCTATCAATTGGTAACTCTTCCTAATCAACATTGGAGTATCCAACTATCTGAGTATGTTCATTATCTCCATACAATAAACCTTTTCATGAAGCACATTTGATGTATCTTAAAATCCGGATAATAACATCCATGTGTTCCTGACAAGGGGAATTTAAGAATTGGCTTATCACACTGACTGCAAAAGAAATGTATGGACGAGTGACTGTTAGATATTTCAACATTCCAACTAATCTTCTATACCTTCCCAAGTCTGATAGAGGCTCCCCCTCATTGGATATTAGTTTGAAACTTGAATCCATAGGAGTATCAACTAGTTTAGCGTTCAACAAACATGTTTCTTCCAAAATATCCATAGCATATTGTGATACGGTGGCAGAACCGACTGTTATACTGGTTTTGCATTTGTGTTTGCAAATGTTGCGGTAAGTAAGAGTCACCATCGACTTTTCTTTTATCCAAATAGGAAAGAGTGAAAAGAACAAAAAAAGACCTTTTGAGAGTTTTCTGAGTAAGGGGGTAGATTATGGAAAGGGAATGTATTAGCACCCTTTACATCCGTAGTTATCTACGGGCTCTTAGATGCTTAGCTCATTTGAAAAATACCTTGTGCTTTATGTGTTTTGAAAAGTATTTTTGAAAGTGCCTTAGTGCGGAAATTTTCTTTATGATAACTCTTCTATCAGTCCTCAAGAGTGTTGATAAAGCATTTGAAAATATTTTTGAAAGTTGTTTTGTGTAAGTGTAAAAAATTATGTTTGAGCAAGCATCTAACATCTATCTACTTTTACTCGAAAGGGTCGTTCTTTTCCTCTTTTCCTTTAGACAGTTCTATCCTACTATTAATGAGTAGGTAGCCTTAGTCGTTGGATATTTGAGGGACATTTGAAGGGACGTTTATAGTCACAAAGGCAACTGGACAAGAAATCATAGTAACTACCCTAGGGTTTTAAGATCATTTTTTACCGAGGCAACGTCGAGAGGGTCATCGAGGGACTTATGATCTTTCAAACCGGAGTGTATCCACTAAAATCTCACATGTTTCAAGAGTTGTGATTGTTCTTTCTAAGGCAACTGAAGTGGGAGTACCCTAAAGGTGCACATGTGCAATTGTATTGTGTTTCAGTTATTTATCTTAATGTTAGGTTTGCTAACGTTTTGTTTTTAATTTCTTGCCATACAATCCTATTAATTATACATCTAAGCAGTTAATATATGTACAAAAAATATAAAGTGCGGAAATTAAATCCTATGCTATTACATCATGTGGGCAGTTACATAATAGAAAAATACGGAAAAGATAAACTAACCCTATTACAAAACTTTCTATGCAACCTATACATTCTTTCTAGAATTTAAATGGCAAATAAATAGAAAAATGATTAAAAAAATATAAAAAAGTCCTGAAACCTTAAGTATTAAGAAAAATGATCTTTTTGGTATTTTTGAAAAAATAGAACTAAAATTGATTAGAATCTTAAGTCTATTGATTTTAAATTAAATAAAATGTTAAAGTAATTAATTAACTTATTTACAAAATTAGCTTAATTAATAAAAATACTAACCTAATGTTTTTTGTGATTTTATTTTTTTATACTAATTAAACAAATTAAGAAAAGCGATAAAAGTAAAAAAAACAAAAACTGGGGGGTGTAAAAAAAATGCTAGGCCCAAGTTGTTGAAGCCCAGGTTTCTTGTGAATCCAGTGAGGAATGTCTTTCGATCCAAGGAGGGGGCTGCTTTTCGATCCAATGAGAGGGTGATGCCTTTCGATCCAAAGGGAGAGGTTGTTGACAGTGTATGATGGATTACCTGTGGAAGGCACTGGATCTGCAAGAAAATAAACAGAAAAAAACATTGCAAGAGGCAGGGATCGAACCCCTGCCTCTGCACACACGCAACACCTTATCCTTCTTGCCCCTAATTCGAATCCTCTGATCTCAGGTCTGAGCTTATTTTGGCTCGAAACAACCTAAACCCAGAGATTCAAAGGAAATCTCAGATCGTGCCCTAGCAATGGCACAATCTCATTCACGTTAAACCTGTACTATCAATAACCCGAAACATGAATCAAATGATTAAAAATATTAGGGTTAATACCTATTTTCACCCCTGACATATGGGGTGTATTTGAAAAACCCCCTGCCAAAAAAAAGTTCCAATTGTTACCTTGACAAATTTTAAAAGTTTCAGTTTTTACCTTGAGGATGCCACATCACCTAAAAGGCTGATGTGGCTTATATTTTTGTGGCATCCTCAAGGTAAAAACTGAAACTTTTAAAATTTGTCAAGGTAAAAACTGAAACTTTTAAAATTTGTCAAGGTAACAATTGGAACTTTTTAGGTGATGTGGCATCCTCAAGGTAAAAACTGAAACTTTTAAAATTTGTCAATGTAACAATTGGAACTTTTTTTTGGCAGGGGGGTTTTTCAAATACACCCCATATGTCAGGGGTGAAAATAGGTATTAACCCAAAATATTAATATGCTATGAAAAAATGCAGTTTTTTTGGTTTTTTTGCAAACCCTTACCAATAGAAAATGCGTGGATCTATGGATTTGGGAACGAAACTGCTTGCTCAGAGGCCTGAAAGCCTTCCTGAGAATATCAGGAGGGGGATAGGATGTTTGTTTTTTAGTGAGGAAGCCTGCAAAGTATGCTTCGATTCTGGAAGCTTTGAGGTATTTTTATGATTTTTTGTGTGGCTCTTTGGGGTGATTTGTGTGTGTAGGCAAAATATTTGTGTCTCTGCAAAAATGTTTTTGTGGCAATGTTTCATCTGGCCCAGTGTCTGCCCTTCTGCTCTGTATTTATAGGGGGGAAGTGGTGAATGGAAATGGAAAGAATCAACCATTAATCAGGCTTTGAAGGCAGAATCGAAATCCTTAAAAGGTTTCCTTTTTTGAGGATTTTCTACCCTTTCGGGTTTTGAATGAACCTAGACGGGTTTCTCATCTTGAATCCTTCGAATGCCCCAAGCCTTGTTCTTCGATTGGCTCTGAATTGCTCCTTTCGATGGCTCAAGGCCTCATCATTATGGCTTCTTCGATTGAGCCACTATTTGCCTTAATTGCTTGATCTAAAAATATCCAACTAGCCCAATCGAACAATTCCTTTTGGCCTGTCGAAGCTTCGTTTTGTTATTTCCTTCTAATGTAATTGTGCAGGTGGCCCTTCGATTCTAACTCCCACCCTTTGCTTATGTCTTTGCTCGTCTGCAAGAAACAACTTTGTTGCGTATTAGTCCACCTTCGATTGGTGAATACAGCTTGTATTGCACCAATCGAAGGGTAACCTAAGAGCATCACAACTTCTCTTCAAACATCCCACACATGTTCAGGTGCATGCCAGAAACTCTTAACTGCCTTTCGACCATGCCATTTCTGAAGATGGCATGTCCTTCAAATCACGAGCTTTCCACCTGTCTTCTTTGGATAAAATAAAAGCTTTTTGATTCCAAAATATTATTCTTTTCAAATTGCCCATTCGAACAAACGTGTCAATCGAAAGGTCTTTTCTTATAGTGCTTCGAATAACTTATGTTTCCATGATTCGAAAATAACACCCTTCGATGCCTTTACGAGCCCTTTCAATCGAAGACTTTATAAAAAGCCTCCTCACGTTTTCTTTCGATCCAGCCTTCCTTGGATGTTTCAAATGGCTTATATCTCAGTGGTTAGAAAACGAACCCTTCGAAGCTCCAATCGAAGACTTCAAATTAGCCTCTTCGAATTAGCCTTCCTTTGATCCTTCAAATTAGCCTGTATGCTGCCGTTGAAGCTGCTTCGACTCAAAAGCCCTTAGGCATATTGTCATGCACACTTCTTCCTTCTTTCAGCTATGTCATTATGCTGAGGCATATAGGGTGCCATGAAAATAATTTGAAGCCCTAGAACTCACACATCTTGGTGAAATTAGTTTAAAGGTCACTGCTTAGGAGGAGAATTTATCTTATCAATTCTTGGTCAACCTTAAGCAATTGGGGACCTTAATGAGCATACCCTGGATAAAATGGGAGGGAAAATTTTGGGGTACAACAGCTGTCCCTGTTAAATCTTCTTAAACCAGAAGATTTAGATTGGCTTGTCTGCCTTTCGTGATCTGAAGGTGGAAGATGATTGAACACTAGAGTGCCCAGAAATTTGGACTCACATGAAGTAACACCGTTGGTTGATGATTTCAGTAATGGGCTTATAGATGTTGTTTGGAGAAGATGACTGAGAGTTTTCGGAGATGGGTTTAAAGATGCCATCCAGAGTAGATGCTGACTTCATAAGAGGTCTCTTTGTGGGGATTCTTGTTCTTGTTGTATGAGGAGGACTCCACTGGGGAATGTTAATCATTGTTATTCTCCTGCTTGAGGAAAACTCTAAGGGGAATAGAGTCTAAGAGCTTTAGTTGTCCATGGCTCTACTGAGGAGTTATCTCTGGACTGGAGAGATGAAAGTTAGATGTTTTCTGGTTGAAATCTAGGCTTCGCAGTAACTTGCTGGGGAGAATGAAATTAACTGTTATCTGGAAATGTATTAGAAGGAACCTGTGTAAGGCTGCTTCAGGATGATTCCGTGTTAAACTTCATCTGGAGATATATGAGAAGGAGCCTGTGTAGGGCTACTTCAGGATGAGTCTGTGTTAGACTGCACCTGAAAATTGTGAGAAGGAATTCGTGTAAGATTGCTTCAGGATAAGCCCGTGTAAAGTTGTATCTGGAGACTAAGAAGGAATTCGTGTGAGATTGTTTCAGGATGAGCCCGTGTAAAGATGCATCTGGATACTGAGAAGCAATCCGTGTAAGATTGCTTCAGGATGAGCCCGTGTAAAGCTGCATCTGGAGACTGAGAAGGAATCCGTGTAAGATTGCTTCAAGATGAGACCGTGTAAAGCTGCATATGGAGATTGAGAGAAGAAAACCGTATAAGATTGCTTTGTATGGTCGTGTAGATAGTCATCCCATCTTGTTTCGGGAATTGATCCACAATCAGTTGTTCATAGATAGTTGTCTTGTCTTGCTTCAGGTATTAATCTGGAAACTGCTTTTGTTGGTCATTGAGATAGTTTCCCTGTCTGGTTTCAGGAATTAATCTCAGACCTAAGAGAAAGAAAGATAGTTTCCCCGTCTTGTTTTAGGAGTTAATCTTTAATCTTCTCATGTAGATAGTTGTCCTGTCTGGTTTCAGGTATTAATCTATAATCAGTCGTCCACCGATATTTGTCATGTCTTGTTTCAGGTATTAATCTGGAACTTGTTTTTGTTGGTCGTTGAGATAGCTGCCCTGTCTGGTTTCAGGTATTAATCTCTAACCTAAGAGAAAGAAATATAGTTTCCCTTCTTGTTTTGGGAGTTAATCTTCTATCTGCTCATGTAGAGAGTTGTCCTATCCGGTTTCAGGTATTAATCTATAATCAGTCGTCCATATATAGTTATCTTGTCTTGTTTCAGGTATTGATCTAGAACTTGTTTTTGTCGGTCATTGAGATAGTTGTCCTGTTTGGTCTTAGGTATTAATCTCTGACCTGGTCTTGTAGATAGTCTCCCCGTCTTGTTTTGGGAATTGATCTACACTCAGTCGTTCACAGATAGTTACCTTGTCTGGTTTCAGGAATTAATCTGGAACTGTTAAAAATTGGTGATGATATTTGTCTGCTTGTTAACTTTCCTGAAAAAGGTAAAGAGTCAGTTGTATGCAGTGTCATGATGCGTGAGATGTATAGGGTAATGATATTCTCAAAATAAATGAGATTGTGATATATGCATTTGTGATGTATATGCTATGATATTTGTAGAATAATGTATGAATGCAATGTATGAATGTATCAGTTGTTCTACTGCAGTGTTACTGAACTGGGGAAAATAAATCTCTGACTGTTGTCGGGGGTGAAGAGTGTAAGTCTTCAAATTTTGTTGAAGTTGAAATGCTGAGAGACGGATTTTCGTTGTTAGAGGAATAAACTCTGTTAAATAAGGGAAACTCCGTAATCCGCTTGGGGACTTTTAAAGAACATCTCTTAAAGTTAAGCATTTTGAGTCTGAATGTCCTTGATAGTCTGTTCTAGAGCCATCTCTACTAAAATAAATAGTAAGCGGATGAGAGACATGTGTTGGAAAAGCCTGTCATGATATGATGCATGGTATGTGGATGCATGTTTTTAAGGATCTCGCAGGGTAAACACAAGAAGATGTTAGAAGTTTAATTTTGATCAAAAACTTTGATTGGAGAACTTTGTATCGGTGGATGTCCTTCTACGAGAATCAAGCTCACCGTGTCAAGTGGGTCATAGCCCTTGACTCAAGTTAACGTGCTTTGGTCTTTGACGGTGTTTGATTAGAGAATGAATCCTTTTACCCCTTGATAGGCGTCTGGTTCAACATGACCATGCATCATAGGCCCTTGAGATCCTTGAAATGGTTATTGAAAATTCTATGGTATGATGTTATGATGTTATTGTGATATGATGGGAGAATTGACTTGAGGTTTTGCGTTTCGTCGCAAATGTTTCGGTTTAGCAAGAGTCGCCATCTACTTTTATTTTATCCAAATAGAAAGGTAAAAAAGCACAGGAAAGACCTTTGAGATGTTTTCTTGGGTTCGGGGGGTAGATTGTGAAAAGGGAAGGTGCTTGCACCCTTTCCATCCATGGTTTTCCATGGGCTCTTAGTTACTTGCTTAGATCACTTGCTTTGCTTTTCCAATTGTTTGAAATGGTGCTTTGTGTTTGGTGTGATTTTGAAATACATTGTTAATTACCAAAGCAATTTAAATAACACTTAACATATGCATAACAAGTCCTGCGTACAATTTTCTCAATGACAGTTCCTGAGGCCTCTGAAGTGTAGTCTCCATTTGACCTTTGTTGAGCTATTTTCCACTTCTCATGTCGTGATGGTGGAGATGGTTCCCGATTATGACTCATGGATCCTGCATCTCATAGTTGTTGTTTTTTCATCAATCATTATTTTCTCAAGTTTCCTATATCCCCCACGAGACAATCTATGGAGGTATTTTTTTTAGGCTTGTTCACCTTTCCCGCTTCACTTTTAACTTGTTTTAAACATAGGAAAACTATTAACTTCCATGGTTATATATATAAAATTATCTGAAAATACAACTGGTACTAACCATGAACTTCTATGAACTACGAGATTTCACAAACTTTCTCCAAACATTATTGTCAAAAAAAGAATATTTCACCCATAGGTGCTCAATATTAGGCTTAGGCTTCGTAATGTAGTCACTCGTTATCCGTGACTTAAAACTCCTCCAAGTCGTACCAGCATAAGTGATCCACTTTTTTTTCAACTTCGAATCTTCACTAAACTCAAACGTCAACTAAATGTTTACATTAATAAGTATGTATTAGTGTTTATATAAAGTAATGTCGAACATATGACACTTAAAATTAATACTTGAACGTCAGTCCATATGCTCTCTTTCACCGTTACTATTACATGTTGCCAATCATCTAACAATATGTTGACTTTGCTACGTCCAAGGAATGAAACATAAATCTTAAAATCTGAAGAATAAGGACCATCAAGAATCATATAAACAACACTAAACTCAACCAGAAGTCTGACACCCGACTTACGGACTTTAGTTAGTTTAGACATCATTGTGGCACCTCTTTGTTTTCTCTGTTGTCCGCCTACAGATTTGGAATAGTTTGAGTTGGTTTCATTTGAATATGTAGCTTCATAACTAATAGATGAAGAAGAAACATATACCATCTATCAAGACATAAAACAATCAACATCAAAACACAAAACATAATTCACAATAGCATCATCAACATAATGGCATCATCAACAAAAATGTCATCATTAACACAATGGCATCAACACCAAAAATATATATAAGCGTGTGAAGAATCATCAACAACAACAATGGCATCATAAACATAATGGTATCAACAACAACAAATACATAAACAACAATGTCATCAACATAAACAAAAACTCAATAGAAAATGATGGTATTGTAGATGCATGGGGAAAAAGTTTACGTACTAGAAACATGATGAATAAGTAAAAAAATGGTGTTGATTCATTCTTTGAGTTCCTCCTCGACATTTAAACCAAAGGATAAAAGAATAAAGAATAGAAGTCGACTCCTTCCTCAATGATACGAAAGTACAGAAAATGGCGTGGTTTCACAATGGAAATGATAATATGGAAGATAGTGTTGTTTCGTTAGGGTTACAATGGTGTTGTTTCTTTAGGGTTACAATGGTGTTGTTTGGTTTAGGGTTGTAATGTCGTATATTTAGTCAGGGGTTGAAATGACATTGTTTCGTGATGGAAATGAAAATATGAAACTGAAGAGACAAGTTAGCTAGCTCTGTTTTGTTAAAGTAAATAAATCATATCACCACAGTTTTTAATAAAACCAGTTGTGATATTTGATAAAATTTTATAAAAAAGCATCAGGTATTAAGCATTTAAAAATTTTAAAAATAAATGAAAAATATATCAAACAGTTTTCTTTAAACATCGTGGTGATATAATATTTCTTTAATGATATTTTAGAAAAAAATATTCAGGTTTTTACGTAATTAAAAATTAAAAAAATGGAAAAATATATCACAGCAGTCAGCTTTAAGAACCTTGGTGATATTCTTTGTAAGAACAATATTTGGTTCTGCATTTGGCCTTTAGTTTTGATAATGACAATACATTGTTTTTTAGAGAACATTTTTTACCCTAACAGTTTTGTCTAGTGTGTAGCTTTTGCCAACAGGTTATGACTTTGATAGAAGCGTGTGTGATGTCATCAGTTTATGAATCAACACACTCTGACTCAGAAGAGACTCAAATACGTGTTACTAAGAACTAGTCAAGTTCTGTAATATCTCTAGACAACGGTTCTGATGTACGTTAGTCTAAAGCTTCTGTGTTGTGACTCTGATTAAAGAGATTCTGAAGACTTCCCAAGCTATGAAGAATATGCGGTTCTAAGTTTCAAGATTCTGAAGACCAAAGTTTGGAAGACTCTGAAGATAAGGTTCTGGAAAGAACAAGTTCTAAAGACTCTAAAGATAGGTGTTCTGAATATTATCTTTGATGTTTTTGGTCCTTATAAGCATGCTTCATCAACACAAATTCCAAAGCCTCTAAAGATTATAAGATAATATCAAAAGGTTTTTACGTGAGTGAATAGTATATGATACAAGATAAAATGTTTCCACTATTCTAATATCAAAAGCTATGAAGAATATGCGCTTCTAAGTTTCGAGATTCTGAAGACCAAAGTTTGGAAGACTCTGAAGATAAGGTTATGGAAAGAACAAGTTCTAAAAAATCTAAAGACATGTGTTCTGAATATTCTCTTTAATGGTTTTGGTCCTTCTAAGCATGCTTCATCAACACAAATTCCAAAGCCTCTGAAGATTATAAGAAAATATCAAAAGGTTTTTATGTGAGTGAATAGTACATGATACAAGTTCAAATGTTTCCACTACTCTGATTTTATGGTGCAATGAATGTACTATGGTACGATGTTTTCTAACACTCTCACGGATAATTACACAAGAAGGAAACTAGAATTTAGTATTCCTATTCTACCCTCCAACGAATTTCTTTTTTACTATAAAAGGAAGACTTTGAAGAATTTGAAAAATAACTTTTCACGCCAAAAATTTTGCTGAAGTGTTGCTCAACTTTCTACTGATATATCTTGTGTAAAGTTTTGTAAAGTAAGAAATTTTTGTTCATTAACTTGCAAGCAAGGAAATTTTGTTCATTCAACTTGCTATTAACATTGTTGTGTTATTTCTTTGTATTTCAACTTGTGTAATATGCTTTCTAAGAAGTATCTTTGTAAAAACACTTTGTATTTCAACCTTGGAGTTGATAGTTCCTTGAGAGACTAGGGTATAACTAGAATTTCTCAAGAAGACATTGATGGTTAGTCTTTATGGTTTGTAAACATTTACGGGTAGTGTTTGTTTGTGTTTGTAATCAGTTTCGGTTATAGTGGATTAAGTTCTTGTTGAGAAAGATAAATCACCTTGGTGGGTGAACTGGATTAACTTCTTTAACAATGAACCATGATGAAACGAGGGATGAAGGCATTTGACTCAATTTTTAACGAGTCCAACCAAACTAAAACGAGTTTGACTCGACTCGACTCGTTTTCAACCATAATTTTATCTAAATAAAAAATGTTCTCAAATAGAAAATAGTTTAAAGCACGACTAGGTTTATACTTATATAAAAAATTCAATATCACTACACACTTTTTATATGCAATAATATTGCAAACTAATATAAGAACCCAAATAAACATAACACATAAACTCATTTAGTCAACATTATTGAACCGGAACCATACTATAATAGCTCTGTTGTGCCTAAAATATAAAAATACATATATATTCTGGTCTACCATGAGATCTCCATAATTTCAACGACTTAGACCCAAATGACTTATGAGTCCTCATTGTCAGTTCCAGTAATCCTATACCTAAACCCTAGTATATAAATGGACAAGTATATATAGAGAGAGACACACAAAGAAAAAAAACACAAAAAGACAATGGAGAAAGACACGATATATTAATCTGAATCTAGCTGAGTAACTGGTTCAACTTCATTTCCTCAAACCTGTTAAAGAAAATTAAAAAAAAAATTTAATAGCATTAAAATGTAACAACAATATTCCTTACTTGCTCACAAAAAATGTGTGTATAATATATTAATTTAATTTAGATATACTCTTTTTGTAAAATTTTCACACTATTTAAAATAATAATTAATTATGTTGATTTCAATTATAAAATAAATATAATTTACTAAAATAATTTTATTAATAATAGATAGTAAAGTAGTTATATAATTTAAAATAAAATAAATAAAAATATATTAATAAAAAAATAATAAATAGCATATTAATATTTTAAAAAGATAAATAATTTGAGATAAATAAAAATAAAAAAATAAACACATATTATAAAACGGAAGGACAATTTCAATTAAAGTCGGTCAAATATTTTAATGATTCAATGACTAATATTAATATTTATTACTTATATTAAAATAAATTCAATTAAAAACATAAAACAAAATAATTAAGAAAACAAATTATAAGTAAAAAAAATTTTATATATTTGATAATTAATATATTAGTTTATGTATAAATTATATACATTAATTATCAAATATATCAATAAAAAATAATTTTGTTTATAATTCATTACGAGTTTGGAAAAGAAAAAAAAAGCACAGACCATGTAATAAGAAGCACCATGTTGGAGTGAGTCGAGGGTGACACCCCATTCGTCGGTGGGAACTTGTTGGCCGGAGGAGTCAAATAGAACTGGACCATCTCCAAAATTTGCACGAACATTGAAAGGTCCTACTTCAACTTCGATTACAGTGTTGTTAATTATCACCCTATATTTTGGCTTATCAACTTCCTCATCAACACCTGGCCAAAACACACGCCCCAATTTAGATTTCTCACGTGTGAAATGCAACGGTGTATGAAACACCGACAAAACACTAACCCCCGGTAATAATTTTTAAAAAGTGAATAAATTAAATGTAATTATAAATGTTTAGTATTTGATAGGGATACCAACACCGACATTTATATTACAACAAAACTGATAATAATTAAAAAATAAATAAATTAAATATTATATAAATGTTTAATTAATATACTATTTAGATATTATTATAAATAATATTTAATTTTTTTAATATATTTAATTATCAATATATTTTATTTATATATAAATCAAATACGTTAATAATTAAATATATTTAAAAAAATAAAAATTGTTTATAATAGTGTCCAGAAAATATGTTTTGATACGAAGATGAACACATCTTTTTTATGTGGGTGTTATATAGGCAATTGAAAAGCACAAACTTCAACTGAATAATGAAGCCATGCAAGCACAAGTTCATGGAAAATAATTATACTCAATTTGTAGTACTTTTATTTTTGTGTTCATATTTGCAAAAACTCATGTTTTTTCTTATGGTCTTAAACCCTCTTGCACCATAAAAGAAAATTTGTCCATAGGTCTTGTGTTAATGTGTTTGTGCTTCATAGCTTAAAATTTTCATTTCTCTTGAAAGTTGAATTTATTAAACACTAAATATTGATATTGGTTACCTTGAAATTGAGGAATGGGGAATGGAGCAGCAACAGGAGGGAGAGGAACAAGAGATGAATCATGAGTCCTTGAAGTGAGACGAAAACCAAGTTGTTGTTGGTTTTGTTGGTTGATCTGCATCATATTCATTGCTTGTTCTTGAATAATATTCTCTTGATCATGCTGGTGGTCATTCATTGAGGAGGTTCCACCTCTATTTCCAATTCCAATTCCATAGTTCATCATGGTGTCATGATTAAACAAAGGAAGAGCAACATTTTGTTGAGGTAAAGGCTGAACCATATTGGAATTGGAATACTGATCAGATAAGTCAAGCTCTTGGGCTAGTCCTTCATTGATATTGTTATTATTCTCCACAGGGAAAGCGAAATATGGTTGAGGTTGAGGTGTTGGTAGTTGAAAATTGGTCTCAGTAGGTGGTTGAAGAAAATTATAAGCAGTTTGGTTATGGTTCACATTTGGAGAATTAGGCAACACTCCCATCCCATCGTTAACATTGGAGAAGCTAATGTTGTTAACCATTATCGCTTCGTTGGTCGGCGCCTTTGCGTTTGGATGATCAGAGGAAGATGATGAGGATGAGTTAGGTGGTGCAGTGATGATTTGAGCAGCAGCAGCGGAATTCTTTTTGTTTCTTGGATTGCTATGGAGGTGTCTATGCTTGTTTTTGCTTCGCGATTTGCTGTTTTGGAACCAGTAGAACACATTTGCATCTCCAACTTGGCCAAACTCTTGTAACTGTGCTCGTATCTTCTTGATCTCTTCCCTTGGAGGGTTCACCATTCCGGAGTTGAAGATGGATTCCAAAATGCGAATTTGTTCCGGTTTTGGATTCCATCTTGGCTTCGGTTCAGGACTTTTGTCATCAACATCTCCACCTACATATATCAAATAACATAGCAAATGTAGATTTTGAAACCCTCTTAAAAGGTTGAACTCAAACACTCTTAAAATCTAAGGAAAAAAAAAACCCTACATAACAGATAAAAACTTTATCAAAAGACAAAACAAACAACAATTAAGACTAGCCATCTAAATAATCCACAATAAAAATTTAGTTTAACAAATTGAATCATATTTTTGATTAATTTTTTAAAATTATATTAATACTTTTTCAATATAATATATATTACATTACTATGTTATTATTGTAATTCTATAATACTATTTTTAATATTTATATTATATTTCACATCAAATATATTTTATTTTGTTTTTATAATACTAATAAAAAAAGCTATAACTTTGTAATTTAGATATCAAAAACCAATCTAAATTAAACAAATAAGATCATATATCTTTTTAATTAATAATTTAATATTAAACTAAATTGCATACAATTTTATGTTTAGATCAAAGAGTACCACAAACACCTCTATGTTAATCCGATACCATAACCAATAGAAATTAAATGAATTTGATTTGATCTGGTTAGATTCACATGAAGAATTTGGTTTGATATCATAAATTCATAACCAGTTAAACACAAATTTAATTTAATTGATTTCGTAAATTTAGTAAATGAATCGCAAGTTCATCAAGTCACTGATTTCCTCTTACGTTTCAGTTTGTTTTAAGAATAATAAACAATGATCATAAAAGATGCATACACACTAATAAACCACACATAATCATTTTTTGTTGAGTGCCATCTAGGAGAGGTTTGATAACGTCCAATTAGGTTTGTGTAACTGAGTATATTGGGTTGAGAATTATGAGAGGTTTCATCTAGAAAAACATAGGGTTTGTCCTCAAAGATCTTTAGTAGATTTGGGAGTTTTATTCAAGACTTCAGAATAGAGGATTCGATCGAGTGAAAGCTTTAAAGATTGGAGATATTAAAAAGGAGTAGCGCGAGATAGTGAATCATATTGGAATTTCTTGTGTTCAATAGTCGCAATCGGATTCGCTCGAGTGAAGGCTTTGGATATTTGGGATCTCGTAAGGGAGTAGCTTAAATTTGTGAATACATCGGATCTATTGTGTCTTGGTCTTGCTCAAGTCCAAAAGAAGAGAATGTGTTGAATCAACATCAAATGGTTAGGGTTTGTAGGGTTTCTCTTTAACACTTCTCTTGTAATCAACTTTTTACAAAGTAACAAATTTATCTTAATTCTAAAACATAATTGGGGTGGGGGGAGACTTAATCATGGCGAGGAAGATTGGTGAACTTCTTAAACAAATCCTTGTGTCATTATCACTCTCTCTCTCTCCATCTATCTCTCTCTTATATATTTCTCTCTCTTCTCTCTCTCTCTCCCTCTCCTTCTCCTTCTCCCTCTCTCTCTCTCTCATTTACTTTCTATATGCAATTTATTGAACTTGGTGTTTGATTGATCAATTTGTATAGAGTTTTCTTTGATTGTTGAAGCATAAATTTCTTTGCTTATATCCTTATAATTACTTTGATTATAAGTGGTGTTTACAAATCAACAAAGATCAAAAGAAAATTTTAAAAAATTGATTGTGCGTCGCGCGTTTGATAAATTGTCTAGTTTTGTTTTTAATACAAATTACATTGGAAATAAGTTTCTGAAGTGATTTGTTGGTAACGATTAACTTTGAAATTGTTGTGTTAATTGTTTGTATCATTATTATTCCATTTGGCTCTCGCATAATGGGGTTTCCAATAACTAGGTTCGTTTAGATGACTCTTCGATCTAGGCCAAAAACCTTCCGCGCAAAATAAAATTTTAATTACCTATTTTTGAAAGGTAGTGTTACTTTGG